>QXEO01000550.1:3787872-5285017 GCA_007115705.1 Dactylis glomerata | reverse complement strand
GGGCAAGGTATGTCGGCTGAAATTACCTTTCTGGGACAGTTCCAGCTGGAGCTTGCTGTGTGCGTCGGAAAGCTTCCGATGCTCGCACACCAAGTCATGGAACATGTCGGCACGGGCGTTATTCATGCGCTGCAAAAGTATTAGGATTTGAAGGGATATGAGATAACTAAAGCATGCCAGTACAGTTGAAGATTATACGAACTATTTATGCTATAGGAGATCCGGCACAGGTGCTGCGCACCTATCCCGGCTCTCGGTGACTAGGATTTGAAGCTCGAATCGAGCTTATATCTCGGTCAGGAGGATTTGAAAAATAATTGAGATGTGAAATTGTAGAGACCCGGCACAGGTGCTGCGCACCTATCCCGGCTCTCGGTGACTAGGATTTGAAGCTCGAATCGAGCTCATATGTCGGAAAGTTAATTGCAAAAGCAGCTAAGTGCAAAAGGTCTTGGAAAATCCCGGATGTCCGTATCCCGGACAGCCGACATTTTCGGGGACTGGGGATATCTATATGTAAAGGACTTACGTTGGTGGCATCGGCCAGGCGATGAAGTCGTTGCTGAAGACTGAGAAGTTCGCAGGCAATAGGAATGGGCTTAGCGGCCAGGATATCAGCTGGGTTGCCGGTGGCCGAAGCTTCGGCCTGTTTCTTCTTCTTGGATTCAGCTGTGTCCAGGGAGCCGGCGTCATTCCATTTCTCGCAGCGCTCCTTGAGAGACCCGAGGCTTTGGTCACTCTTTGTCACCAGGGGGATGATGCCCTCAAGTTCTGGCGTGTCGAAGAAGTTGCGCCGGTAGCCAGGCCGGGCTGCTGCCCTGCCAAGATGCAGGGCCAGAGCAGAGCTGGTCCGAGGCGTTGCCTTAGGAGGAGCAGTGGCGGCGGATGGAGTGCCGGACTTGGTCGGCTGGATCTTCAATGTGCCGGACTTGGCCGGGGCAGAGGTCTTGGCCGGCGCCGTGGTCTTGGCCGGTGCAGGAGTCGTTTCAGCAGAAGGAGTTTTGGGCACGGGCTGTTCCGGCGCGGCCGGTGCATCTTGGCCAGCAGAGGCAGGATCCGGAATAGTCCGGACTTCCGGCACTAAAGGGCCTTTACCCTTGATGTCTGCTCCGGCGTCTTCAGTTGTGCCGGCGTCGCTGGTGGGCGCGCCGGAGTCTGGTGCTTCTTGGTGGGCTCCTGTGTCCATGTGGACATCAGGAGCCGGAGGTTCCTGTTGAGCCCCCGAGTCCATGTGGACGTCAGGGGCAGAGGTGTCTTGTTCCGGCGGAGGAACGTCCTTCGCCGGGGAGGAGGTCTTGTCGGGCGCAGGCGAGGATGCCGGCGCCGGGGAGGTCGTGTGGCTGGCAGAGGGTATGTCGGAGGTAGCAGTGGCCGCGGGCTTGGTAACTTTCGGGTCGCCACTCGAGCCAGAAGCTTGTTCCGGCGCAAGAGGAGCTCTGAAAGAGAAAAAACGCCAAGTCAATAATGCAAGCAAGAGATATGTCGGAAATGAAACAAGCAGAAGGAACTTACCCCGCGGCGACAGGTCTCGGTTTCTTCAGTATGGGCACGCCGACCTTCTGCCTCTTCGACTTCTGAGGTGTGTCGGGCTGGGGCTTCACCCCTCGCTTCCGGCCGGCACGTCCGCCGGTGGAAGGAGGTCCCTGGTTCAGAGGGGCGGCATCGATAACCATATCGTCCGGGATAGCTGAGGACGGCATTGGAAACTCGTAAGCAATAGGTGTTTCTGGAAAGGCATACGCAAGTGGCATCGGGTCATAGTACAGCAGGATCTCCTCGTCAGAATCAATCTCACTCCGGTCTTGAGTATAATGTCGGGATGAAGAGCCCTTACCCATGGCAGCTGCAGCACGGGTGCTCCTGGGAAGCTTATCCCAATGATCCGGATCTTCAACATCCGCAACAGTGCGGTCCGCCGCGATCTTGATCCGGGAGTTCTCCATGGCTTGGAAGCTGAATTTCTGTATAAACAGCAAAGTCAAGTATTCACACAAGGAAATATGCCGATGGAAGAGGTATGTCGGATCAATATGATATGTGTCGGCAAACAGACATGTGTCGGCTTAAGTATCTATGTGCCGGACATGGACTTTATGTGTCGGATAAGATGGTTTACCGTTGGGGCGGGCCTATCCCGGCTGTATGGTTCTAGCCCCCAGGCAAAAGTGGCCTGAGAGGACTTGCAGACATCCTTAATCCGGCGCAGAATGTCGGCCGGAGTCAGCTCATGTGTGGAGTGCCGGGTGGGGTCCATTGGCCCGCTCATCTGGCAGATCTTGTGCGACCGGCGCTGCAGAGGGGAGACGCGCCGGCTTATATAGCAGGCCACCAGGTCTTGAGGAGTAAGACCGGCATCCCGGAGCTCGCCCTTAACCCGGTGAAGCGCATTCACCGGCATCACCGAGTTCTTCGGGTTGTAGGTCCAGTTCGTCATAGCCAAGGGTGGCTCGTCCACAAATGGCGGCAGGTTGAGCAGATCCTCGTCGGTGGTGTTCTTGACGTAGAAGAAGCTTTTCTGCCACTTCTTGCAAGATTCCAGGAGCTCCACCTTGGGGAAGTCCGAGCCCTTTCGGGACATGATGGTGGCCGCGCCGCAGAGGGTCATGGGGCGGTCCTTCTTTTCCTGGGCCGTCTCCGGTGGGTCATCCTTGCTCCGGGGCGGCTCTTGGACGACTTGCTTCCGCAGTTGGAAGTACTTCGCCCAGCCTTGAGTAAGGGGCTCTATGCCGGCATAGCCCTCGCAAAAAGCAGCGAAGGCGGAGAGGATCATCACGGCATTGGCCGGGATATGATGAGGTTGTAGGTCGTAGGTGTTGAGGAAGTCCCGGAAGAAGTCCGATGCCGGCAGGCCGAAGCCACGCTCGAAGTGGGCGATGAAGACGACGCGTTCGCCAGGTTCAGGTGCCGGCACAGTTTCTCCTGCTGGTAGCCGGCATGCTACGCCCTCCGGGACTCTCCTGGTGGAGGTGACCCAGGATATGTCGGCCGGAGTAACCTCCGACCCCTCCCAGCCGGAGCGTCCTTGGGCTCGGGCCGAGGTATCTTCCTCAGAGGCCGAGGTGCCCGTCATGCTTGAAGATGCCATCTTAGTGGCCGGGACAAGGCGTGAGAGCCGGAGTCCCGTGATGATATTCCTATCAAGGCCGGAGAAAAGAGGGAGGTTAGTCTCTCCGGCATACCACTCTCCCCAAGGTTAGCAGAAATCAAAGATCTACCGAGCCAGTTAAAACAGGAAACAAATAAGGGTAAAAATTCTAAGGAAGAACACCTGTGAGCGCTGTTAGCAATGCTAGTCGAATCCAGAGAGGAACTGCACTAGATCTATGCGGATATGGCTACCAATGAGAAGCTATGAAGAAGCATCAAAGAGGAAGAACAGAGGGAGAGAGGAACTCACCGGAGTTTGTCCGACGGCGAAAGAACGACGACGGCGAGCGTACAGAAGAAGATCCAATCTCCCTGCAATGCTGCAGAGAGAAGAGGCGGCGGCGGCGTCGTCAATGGTGATGCCGTGCGTCGTCGGGCGTCGGCGCCGGAGTAGAGCGGGTCGTCGGCGGCGCTCCTTCTCTGTCCCTCGGTCCGGCGGCGAAGCGCAAGGGGCAGGAGAGCAGAAGAGGAAGAAGGCACTGTGGCGGGGGTAAAAAGAGCAAGTTTACCCCCACCCCGTATTTATACCGAAGAGGCAGGGTCGTGGGGATCGTGGGTAGTGTTCCACTCCCCCGACCGTTCCTGCAGAGAGTCGCCACGTGGCGGCACAGAGTGGGGCAGCGGTTCCGGTAACCGTGCCATGACGCAATGATGGCAAGGAGTAACTGCACTGTGAACCGTCACATCGTGGGTGACCGTTCGAGGTGGCAGGACAGTTACAAGTTTCGATGCAAAGCTGTCAGGCATGGCTTCTCGAGGAAGACTCGTCTATATGTCGGATTAACTGCCCGATGTATATGTTCCGTCCGGAATACCCTCGGGACCGGCCGGAATAAGTTTTGGAACAGGAACAGAGGCCGGGATATAATCTGATCACCGGGACATAATGAAGAAAGGTATGTTGAACCCGTCGAGGCTCCACAGCTATGACTGGGAACCTCGGCAGCTTCGGGGACTAGTGTCGGGGGGATAACCCCCGGCAGGGTCAAGAGACTAGAAAGACACAAAGTCTATGGTTGACTTATGCCGAGTTATCAAGAAAGGGCCTGGCCGGAATATAAGAGCATCGGCCAGGCCGGCATATGTGTGTATCCCGGCTAATACTTGGATATGCCGGTATAGCCGGAATACTGGTATATGTGTGCCGGCATATACTTAGATATGCCGGCCTAACCATTTGGTGTGTTGTGCAGGAGCAGGGGAGGCCGGATTACCCGACCCTCGTAGGTCGTTGGTCCAGCATATATGTCCTGGGTATGGCCAACGGTCATATCCGGGATACTTAAGTCAACCAAGGTGTCACATCCCTACAATCAAGGAAGAAAACATCCAAGCATGGTAGCAGAGTAAGATGGCAGGGTGCACAGTGGAGGTTACCTACCCTCACTGTGCACAAGTACGAGCTCACCGCACAGAGGTAAGGCCACAGTTCAAGAGGTACAAGGTACAGGGATATGGCGTCCCATCGAGAGCAATCAGGGGCGAAGTCAAGGGTCTCTGCCATCGTCACCAGCTCCTGTTTGGAGTGTAGCCCGTGTCTTGTGGTCTTGTATGACCGTTGTAACCCTGGCCACCACTATATGAGGTGGCATAGGGAGCCCTGGTAAAGGGTTGGTCACTCTCTGTTCCTACACTTAGCAGTTCATCTTCCTTCTCTAGCAGAGAGCTTGAAAGCACCATTGTTGTGTACTACATCGACCCAAATATACAATCAGTAGAGCAGGAGTAGGGGTGTTATCTCCTTACGAGAGCCCCGAACCTGGGTAGATCAGTGTCTCTTTCTGTCGTGCTTTTTAGCTCGTTCCCCTCTCCCGAATCCTCCAGCAGCTAGTTCGGCCCCCATTTAAGCCATCCTATGGCATATGTTGTTTCACCACGACGACACAGAGAGCATGCAAGATCATAAACAACATAGAGATAACATAAGATATATATCAGTATAGCAACTCAATCATAACACCAATATTCATCGGATCCCAACAAACCAAACATGTAGAATTACATAACGGTGATCTCAATCATGTAGGGCAGCTCATGAGATCTAAACATGAAGCACATGGTGGAGAGGACAACCATCTAGCTACTGCTATGGACCCATAGTCCAAGGTAGACTACTCACTCATCGCTCCGGAGGCAAGCATGGTGATGAAGAAGACCTCCGGTGGTGATTCCCCTCTCCGGCAGGGTGCCGGGAAGAGCTTTTGGACCCTCCCGATCTCGGGTTGACGACGGCGGCTGATCGCGATGTGTTTCTGGAATATTGATCGGGTACTTAGGTTTTACCCGTTGGGGGGTCTTTATAGGCGAAGGGGCAGCGTCAGAAGTGGACCGAGGTGGTCTCACACATAGGGGGCGCGGCCAGGGGCTGGGCCGCGCCGCCCTGGTGTGAGGCCACCTGGTGGCCCCACTCCATCTCCTCTTCGGTTCTCTGGAAGCTCCGTGAAATATCTGGACGGCTGGCTTTGGTTCGTCCAATTCCGAGAATATTTTCTGTGTAACTTTTCTGAAACACAAAAACAGCAGAAAACAGGGAACTGGCACTGTGGCGACTTGTTAATAGGTTAGTTTCGGAAAATGCATAAAAGTGCCACGAAGTGTAACGAAACATTTGGCAAATGGTGTAAAAACAAGCATGGAGCATCAAAAATTATAGATATGTTGGAGACGTATCAGCATCCCCAAGCTTAACTCCTGCTCGTCCTCGAGTAGGTAAGTGATAACAAAAGAAATAATTTTTGAGGTGACATACACCTACACAATCTTGATCATCCATGTCAGCATTGTGAGCTGGGATCAAAAGAACTTAAAACATGGGCATGAAAGATATAATCTTGACAATAAGAACTTAGCAACCATGTTATAAACATCCAAATGAACACAAACAAAAGATCATGAAAATGAAACAATGAAAGTCAAACATGTGTTCAAATCATAAGGAAAAACATACAAATGGTTTTCAGCTTGTCCTTCATAGAGAGCAAAACATAAATGCATAGGACACCTTCAAGTTTAAGAGGGCGACTAGATACAAATAATTTAAGAACAAGTGAAACCAACAATATGAATCAATTAATGAAAACTTTGGAACAATGCACATTATACTAAGAATGACAACTATGCTCTCTTAATGGTGCATAAAGATAGAAGGTGGTGACTCAACATAAAAGTAAAAGAAAGGCCCTTCGCGGAGGAAAGCAGTGATTGCAAGTTTTATAACCTTAAAAAATTATGGTACTTACCAGCTTTGAGTTCTCATTGCCCCCATCATAAGCATCTTGAATGGTTAAAGTTAATGCGAGTACAATTATGATGCATATGCTTGACAAATCATAAGTTGAAAACCCCGTGTCCCGTGAATACGAGTACCCAAACCTCATGCTACTTTACTTAGAGTCCCAAGCAAGGCTCTTGTCATTGTAAGCATACACGTATCATCAAGAACCGCCAACGGGGTACCTCCGTGCCTGATGACATGGAACAAGCCCACAACAAAATGACAGGACAAGCAGACAATGAACACCTCGACATCTCTTTTATTTACCATTTGTATAGCTTTTTATTTTGAGATGCGTCGTCGAATGTCCACTATGGGTATGCTGCAAATTTCCACCATGAATTATGCATGGCTTAGATTGGCGGCCCAGGTGTTTCCCTAACACATATACAAACTCCATGATCACCGCAAGATTCCCAATTCATTTCACACCGTGGGCATCCATAAACAAAAGATCACGATATCAAGTCAAATAAGAAGTGCAATGTTGAAAGCTTGCCCATGACTACATGGCTGGGCTAATCTCCAACTTACAAATTGCAAGCATAACAGCTCAACATAAGAGACCACAATGTCAAATTTTTAAGAACAGGAAAAAGTAAAGTGTGCCTTCTGGTTCATGAGAGCTTTACTGACCAATTTTCGCATAACACTGGTAAGAGTTTAATTTGAAGAGAAAATAAAAGCAAGTCAAATTTACTTGGAATAGCAAATTGCTAGTAGGTATGTATGGTGGACACTTTGGAAAACTTGGTTTTTAGGAGTTGGAAGCACGAGTAGAGCTCATACTCAGTACAAGGCGAGGGCTAGCAAAAGACTGGGAGCGACCAACTAAGAGAGCAATAATGGCCATAATCATGCAAAGCGACATTAAAAGAAGCATAAGATGGCATCAAAAGTCAAAAACTAAATGATCATAGAGTCTATTGGCGACTTTGTAAGAGTCTAACATGTGTGAGCATGCGCCAAGTCAACCCAAATAAAGCATCAAGGAGAAAACCAAAATAATGCTTCCAAATAATAAAAACAACGCATAATTTTTTCAAAGGCTCATTAAGCAATGTCAGTTATTTGAGACAAGTCATGCTACAGCAAAACCACTAAGCATACTATCAGAAAGACATCAAGCATGACATGAAAAAGCCTAAGCCGCGGTCTACACAAGCTCCTTCTTGTACCACTTTTTTGCATAAAGCTTTTTTTCTTTTCCAACACCATTCAAACCTTTTTTAAATCCAACTCTTTTGAGGAAAACCAACATGGTCCAGAGGCAAAAATACACCTTGATAAATAAATATAAGAATATCTGAACGCAAATCAAGGCGAAAACGAAAACCAAAAGTAGTAGCAGAAAAAGAAGAACACTCGGTTTTTCATAAGAGTGAAAACTAGATCGTTCTTGGCAAATGAAAAGCAAGGCAACTTCTCCAAAAGAAATTTGTTGGGGTCCAACCATTTATTGCAGCAAACAAAACTAAACTAATAAATAAAACTAAAACAACTAACGCTCCAAGAAAAACACATAGTGCATAAAGCAATAAAAATATAGTGTCTCGAAAGGTGACCTGATTTTTACCGATGAAGAAGGGGTGCCTCGGGGCATCCCCAAGCTTTGACGCTTGTACTTCTTAGATATTTCTTGGGGTGATGCATGGGCATCCCCAAGCTTGAGCTTTTGTCCATTCTTCAATTCATCTCATCATTCTCCAATCCCTACACTTGAAAACTTGCTTCATACAAAACTAAACACAATTCTATTAGCAACATTAGTGTAAGCATAACATATAATCGACCTCTTTTTTCTCCAGGTTTCAACCCAAAACCACCACATATTAAGTATACTAGATTTAGATGTGCGCCTTGGCGCACGATCCCGTTAAATCTAAACCAATTTAGCTAATAAATGTACAAAACATAAATACATCCAAATGGTTGAATCTAAAACAATTTAGCTAATAGTGTATAAAACATAAATTGGAACTCATGCATGTTCCCATAGAATTCGCACTGTTTTACATTTTATATAACATGATAAAAAACAGGAATAACAGCTCAGAACCACCACACCATTATAAGCAAAGTTTAATTTATTCTTTTCATATCATAATATGAGAAAAAAAGCACACCAAGATCGAAATACAAAAAAACTCCATTATAAGCAAATTTAATTTATTCTTTTCATATCATAATATGAGAAAAGAAGCACATCAAGATTGAAATACAAAAAATTGAAACCTTTATTCCACACACCTGACCATAAAAGTTATCCTTGATATAACCTAAAGTGACATTAATTATTTGGAGCAAACCAATGTAATTTTAGCTCTATAAATAATTTGCTCTATGCTTATAGTATAAAGCCAGAGCTGTTGTATCTCTAAAGAAAACAACTAACGGCTTGTGCCTCCACGGACCAATACCCTGGGAAATAAAATACAAATCACGCTGTGAGAAAGAGAGAACTCCTATGAAGTTTTAAGAACATCAAAAAGTGCCAGAATAGTATAAATGTTAAGACATCCAAGACATTATACCTGCTCTTGATTCTGGCCGGCTTCTTCTTCTTGGGAGGTGATTCAGCCCGAGGCTTCTGTGCCAGCAGCCTACGCCTACAAACATTTTACAGAAGTGTTGAATCAGAATGTACACGTAAATACACCACATATTTACTAAATAAAATATCAAAAGTGGTAACCAAGCAGACCGAATTCTAGCTATCAATACTACCAAGTAGCTGAAATTGTAAACAGAGCAAACTATGTTCATAAGAAATCAAGCAATGGTCTTTTACTGATAGTTATATGGAAGTAATCTGTGTTGGTTCTCAAACAATACAAACCGTACATGGTCAACAGTCGTAGAAGTGATTTTTTCACAATGTACAATATCACACAGGTTAATGGTTGTTTTTTGAAGAACTTGTGCCACAACTAATCTGAACCTGAAAGGTTACCTCTTTAGATTCAACCAGAGGTGCTGACTCTAGGACATCTTTAACAACAACAACAGGAGGTGATTCCTGGAACAAAGCTTTCTTGATGGACCAATCAGTAAGGCTTGTCATGGCTGCGGAAAACCCCAGAGGATATTTAGACTTAATCAAAGTAATAGTTGTCAGTCTAGATGAACTAAGACACCAAGAATTGATCTAATGTACCTATATCCAGTAGGTTTCGCAAGATGGCGGTGTCAGCGGGCCAGTAAATAATATAACATGAGTAATCAAACAGTAGCCAATGTGTAAAAATGGGTAGCAATTATAATAAGCAGTAGTCACCCTTTGGACCTATCATCTTATTCTTAGAAAAACATAAAACAAACCTGCAACAACATATAGCATACTCACAGTAAATAAATATCATCTTAGGCACCCAAGTGTAAAAGCACACAAACTGACAATGCACACCTGAACGTGTCAGGTGGCCAGCAGCCGTGCCGTTACCATCATCTATACCACTGGCAAATCAAAGCTTGCAGCAAGAGTGTGCATCAATGTACAATACCCCAATGCAAGATGCATTTGCAGCCAACCAAAATAAACAAGTGCTATTTCTCCTCCTAGATTAGTGCCTTGTTTTATTGTAGTAGATGCACAAAACAAATATAATAGTAGATGAAGACCTTGAGGTATGCATTCTATATAAGGAAAAAGATAACAACATACAAATTCATGCATCAAATATATTCAAAGTAAAGCATTGGGTACATTATTAGTAGGACAAACTACAGCACGCTGTGCCAAGTAAGATGCATCAGAGTATTATGCTTTATTGTAAAGCATCCACAAGCAGCAGGATCTTAAGGAAAAATGCAAATCTCAACAGGATATTATGCTTTGTTGTAAAGCATCAACAAAAGAGTTGTGAGCATTTACAATCAACATAGATAAGTAATTATGTTTCTTATTGAAATACAAACATGAACAAAAAGAGAGAGAGAAATAGAAGCACCTTGATACCTTTCAATCATGATCATCTAATTTTTCCGAGAACCTGCAGCACGATGAACACATTTCTCAGAAGGAGCTAAACAGAGCAAAATGCCAAGCCATGGAGGAAGAGTGCCACCAGTGCGGCCTTTTGTGAGGATTACGTAGTAATATTTATCAGTGGCTAGAAGGAAATTACCATGCAATTTTTTGTGAGAATTACGTACTATTAGAACATATTTAGCAAACAAAAAAATGCAAGAAGAAAATAGGCCAGTGGACAATCCTCATCAGCATTTTTTCTTTTGGGTTGCACACATGGTCAGAGCACATGACACCATTATCCATGCTGCTCTGCTGCCAAATGTTCCACCAATATCACCAAGAGTAATACCAGGATGCAGGGAGTGGTCATCTAAGCCTCGCAACTGCACAATGAAACCTGGAAAACAGATGTACATGAGCAACAATTCGCAGAGGAAAATCCCACTTAAAATGTCACCATAAAAATGAAAAGGCTCTACCATGGATGCCAGAGGAAAATATACCAACAAGAGTAGCACAATGGTGCTCCATTTTCTATTAGTGTATAGAAGGAACTATGTCCTAGGCATCCGAAATTACAAAAACTAAACTATGATTAATGCGAAGCGCAAGCTTTTAAAATACTGCATCTGAAAAATGTAATCAGTAGCAGCTCCTGATGTTCCATTGGGAACTTTTAAAGTGCTATATCATTCCACCCCTCAGACTTTCCTGCTGAATAAAACCAAATCCAATGGAAATCCGTTCAGACAAAGCAGTCTATACGAAACGTGCTAGCCAACTGGTTATTGAGTAGATCAGTGAGTGTTATGGTGTTAGCCTTTATGTTGATTGTTCTGATTGCAGGTACTATGTATCTACTGATGTTTTACGCTCTATGGTTTGGAGGATCGATGGAAACTTTTAATATAGAGGTACATCACTTTCTCATGCTACAGCGCACAACAGTTCACATTGATGGAAACATTTATCCTGGACATGTAGCCTGTCTATTTTTGACATATGCACGCTAATTTAGTAGATACGATAACTAAATTAAGAGAAATGGCTATCATAATTATGCAGAGTTATCTAATATTACAGCCTTTTTGTGAATTAATATTACATCTTTGCTCAAACAACATACGCCTTATGTGGTAGGCAAAATAAAGAAGTTAAAGGTGTTCACCATCTTGTGGTCATAACTGACACATAACATTATCTCACCAAGTTTACTGATTCATGAGAAATAACATTTGAGGACTAACATCTTGAGGACAATAATAAGGAAAACCAAATTATACTGAGCTAATGAAATTCATGGACACCCTACCCCTCCTCCTCCCTCTCTCCGAGGATAAAACTTGAGAACATCGAATATGTGTTACCTGAGCGAATAAAGTGGTGTGTCACTGTAACATCCAGGACATATGTTCCGATAACCATAATATCAGCCTGCTTTTGTAGCAAATCTTCAGCAAGAATGACCGAAAACATCTCCACAGTCGATCCTGCACCAGACGTTGCGTACAACTCGTACTGTTCTGTACCAAAAAGATCACCAGTTAATCAGGATGAATCAGCCAATAGGATAAAGTATTACAAAGTGCAGCCAAAAACTATTAAACCATGGTATAGGCCTTCCTTTGGAAGACGATCCACATATGCATTGTTCATGTCCTTCCTTTTGTTAACATGGCACAATCCATGATCTTGTCAATCCTCTAGATTTCACTCGGTTCAGGTATTGTCATCTCCAATGGCAGATTGTCAATATAGTTTCAGTTATAGTCGTAACAGATTTACACAAAAAATCTACCGCACATCCTATGAGCTGCCAAATAATACATTTATAGAAGCACTCAGCTCATCCTATATTATGGAAGACATGTAAAGCAACGATGGTTTTGATCATAGCCAAAGATACATGACTATTTCTCCACTTTACTCCTGTTTGTGACCTCTTTGCACTTTGGCCTCGGCCTAAACTATCTTGCTTAAATGAAAACAAGAACAAAAATGTTGGCACAAGCATCGATAGGAACCAAGAGCTTGATGTTAAACAATTTGGCACATGTTTTTGCTCGATCCTACGAAGATATGCGGGCCATACACTAAACATAAATAAGATGATTATCCTAATTTTCGCATTCAAGATACAGTAGGAAAAACAATGGTACAGTGCCTCGTTACAAACCTCTATCCACGTTCCCGTCAATCTGCGCAAACAAAGGTTCGATCCATCCTAAATTCAGATGAGGCACCACCAAATCCAAACAATGAACATCAAACCCACACCTGAACAAAGACTACAGCAATAAATAAGGGTGGAAGACAAGCCGACCTGTCGAGCTGTGCTAGGGCGCACTCCATCTGAACCACCACATCAGGCTTCTCACGGGTGGGCGCATCAGGATCAACGGACGAGTATGGTCATTGGGGAAATCTGATGTACAACCCACATCGGTGTTCTCCAGGCCTCCAACCTCGATCTTGGGGGGCTCGCTGTCGACCGCTTCCGGCTCCATGGCAGCCTAGCTGCCTAGGCGTCGGCCTCCTCCTGCTGTGCACCACGCCCCTCCTGTCATGTGCTGAAGAAGAGGAAACAGAGTTAGGAAGAAGATGATGGGAGAGCGCAGTGAGAGGAGAGATGGAGCCTGGATGGGGGAAATGGAACTCACGGTGGAGAGTGAGCCTGGGCCATCCGCCGTCCCCCCGCTGTCCCCGTGCCGGCGCCGCCATCCCCAGCAGCCGCCGCGACGGCCTCCCCTGCGCCAGCCATCGCGCCGCCAGACGCCCGCCTCCCTAGCCGCCTCGCGTCGTCCCCACGTCATGGCGGTGGCTCGCCGGAGAGGAGCTGTGGGGGAGCGGGGAAGAAGGAGGAGGAGCCGCATGAGCGGAGCTCTGGCGGCGGCGTGAGCGGGGAGGAGGAGGAGGGGCGGAATCGTGCGGAGGCACCGATTCGGCTAGGGTTTTCACCGCGCAGCCTATTTATATGGACGCGCGGTGAAAAAAATGGATGGTCGGGATTCGCTGTGAAAAAGATCCGACGGCCGGTAAATTCTGATTTACCTGGTGGCCCGTAGGGGTGGCACCATATATACGTTTACGATACTACTGTAGGAACTTCCCCAAAAGTTCCGTGATCAAAAGAACTCAAAAGAAAGCGATTAAGCGGCAAACACAAATATTGGCAGAAATCTGTCAAAACAGAACAGCTGATAAAGGACGATTTTTTAATGTGTTTTCTGTTGCTCAAATCAAAAAGTGTTAATCTAATGAAAGTTTGGATATAAGCTGGGGCATATGCACAAGAAATCGCAGGTCCAAAAGATATACAGAGAATTTTCACGAATTTTTACGGTGCAGCACCAAAAACAGTTTCAGGACAGCAACATCCCCAAATCTTACCTCACTCAAATTAGAGTCTTCTCTTGGCACAACAATGAAATAAAAATGATAAGGAGCGGTCATTACAGTAGTAATGACTTCCAAGACTCAAATAAAAGAAAAATTACTGAAAAGAAAACATTGGTTATCTCCCAAGAGTGCTTTTCTTTAACGCTTTTGAGCTAGTCTCACTAATTCGAGAAGATGCTCACATAAGAAATATGAATTGAAGCAAAAGAGAGCATCAAGGAGTAAACATGAAACACATTTAAGTCTAACCCACTTCCTATGCATAGGAATCTTGTAATAAAATAAATCAAAGAAGCACATAGTAACAAGCATGGGTAGATAAAATAAGAGAAACTTTGGAGCTTTCAATATAAAGAGAGGTGTTTTAGTAACATGAGAATTCCAACAACCATATTTTCCTCTCTCATAATAATTTTCAGTAGCATCATGAACAAACTCAACAATATAAATATCACACTCACCCTCCTTTGTTAAGCATGGAGGGCGATCAAATAAGGTATTAGTTAAAGAGTTACTCTTATTGGGAGGTAGACATGGGTAGCTCCATTCTTCCTCCTCTTGATCATCACTCTCCTCCTCTTTTTCATCCAATGAGCTTCCAATTTCAGCAATTTCTTCTTCCATAAGCTCCTTCAAGGCATTAGTCTCTTCCGTTGGAGAGCATCTATTAAGATATTTAAGAATATTGCCATTTTCTTCCTTATAATTATCAAAGCAAAATATAAGTATATCATAAACCTCATATTTATAAGGTGCATCATCAGTATTTTCAAGCAAATAAGCAAGTTCGAATGCACCCTTCCAAGCAATAAATTCTTCAATTTGTTCCACATCATAAAAGTCATAATTTCCATTAATATAATAAGATATGGTAACATCATCATTATACTCACATTGAAAAGGGAGGTGTTTATACCTCCTACAGCAACAAGATCTATCAAAGCAATAAGTAACATTATAAGTAGAGCACACATTTCTAGCAATGATATATAATCTATTAATTTGTTCTCATAAGTGTTTCCCTTTTTGTGACAAGCGGTGTTCCTCATAATAATTTTGTTGCTCTTTCGTGAACCCACCTTGCCAAAAAGATTTAGTTTCTAAGAAACCAACCATTGATAGAAAGCATGATAAAGCAAGACAAGTAAAAACAACTACCAAGGATTCTAATTTTTTTGGGTTTTTGATAAAACGATGCAAGTAAAAATAAATAAAGTAAAGCAAAACAAATAACAAAGTAAAGGATGTGCGTGCAAAAAACTCCCCTTGCAGAGGTCTTCTTTTTCTTCCCCGGCAACGGCACCAGAAAAGGGCTTGATGTCTGGCATGTAGTTGATGATTATTATGGCCAGGCAGTTGGGAAATTCCAAGCGGAAATTATGATGAGCACAGCAGCAAGTCTTTTCCCTCAGTAAGAAACCAAGGTTTATCGATCAGGAGAAGAGCAGACCATACGACTGAAGGTGATGCTTGCAAGCTTCGCGATAGCTCCGGACAATTTATAGGGCGCCTCATCCAAGCTTTGCTTTGCGAGCAGCAACGTGGAACCTGCACACACACAACCAAGTACTTTGTTCCCAACTTGCGATGAGGTTGTCAATCTCACCGGTTTGCTTGAAATAAAGGGTATGAGCGTATCGAGTGGAAAACAGTAGAAGTATGCGAGTAAAGTAAACAGTGCGAGTAAAGTAAACAGGTGATAGCAATATGATGGAAATAGGACCGGGGTCCACAGTTCACTAGTGGTGTCTCTCCATAAGATAAATAACACATGCTGGGTAAACAAATTACAATTGGGCAATTGATAGAATAAAGACAACGTGATATGTCAAGAAGATAACTATGCGATTTACTCTGGGCATTACAACAAAATACATAGACCGCCATCCAACTGCATCTATGACTAATAATCCACTCCCGGGGATATCATCCGAACACCCCATGAGTATTAAGTTGCGAACAACAGATAATTGCATTAAGCAAAGTGTGTAATGTAAACAAAGCATATGCCCTCGAGCATATGAATGTTGTTTTCTCCCTAGTAGCAACAGCACATCTACAACCTTAGAGGTTTCTGTTACTCCCCCAGATTAAATAGAGGCATGAACCCACTATCGAGCATAAATACCCCCTCTTGGAGTCACTAGCAACTACTCGGCCAAGATAGCTACTAACAACGGAGAGCATGCAAGATCATAAACAACATAGAGATAACATAAGATATATTTCAGTATAGCAACTCAATCATAACACCAATATTCATCGGATCCCAACAAACCAAACATGTAGAATTACATAACGGTGATCTCAATCATGTAGGGCAGCTCATGAGATCTAAACATGAAGCACATGGTGGAGAGGACAACCATCTAGCTGCTGCTATGGACCCATAGTCCAAGGTAGACTACTCACTCATCGCTTCGGAGGCAAGCATGGCAATGAAGAAGACCTTCGGTGTCGATTCCCCTCTCCGGTAGGGTTCCGGGAAGAGCTTCTGGACCCTCCCAATCTCGGGTCGACGACGGCGGCGGATCGCGATGTGTTTTTGGAAAATTGATGGGGTACTTAGGTTTTTCCCGTCGGGGGGTCTTTATAGGTGAAGGGGCAGTGTCAGAAGTGGACCGGGGCGGTCTCACACATAGGGGGCATGGCCAGGGGCTGGGCCGCGCCGCCCTGGTGTGAGGCCACCTCGTGGCCCCACTCCATCTCCTCTTCGGTTCTCTGGAAGCTCCGTGAAATATCTAGACGGCTGATACATCCAAAACGTATCTACTTTCCCAAACACTTTTGCTAGTGTTTCTCCTCTGATTTGTGTGTTTTGAATACAACTAACACGGACTGACGCTGTTTTCAGCAGAATTGCTCTGGTGTCTCATTTTTGTGCAGAAATCAACTTTCAGTAAAAATTTGGGAAAAATCATCAAAAATCCTATTTCACCAGAAGACCCACAGAGCCAAAAGACAGGACGGAGAGGAGGCTCGAGGGGCCCTCACACACAGGTGGAGCGGCCCAGCCCTAGCCGCGCCACCCTGGCGTGAGGAGGCCTCAGCAGCCCTCTCGACCTCCCCTCTCGCCTACATATACCCCCTGACATAATAATATCGGGGAGACGACGTTTTTCCCAGATAGACTTCCGCTGCGCCGCCGCCATCAGAAACCGCGATTCGGAACCAGAAACTCCATTCTGGCACCATGCCGGGACGGGGATTTGGAGGAGATCTTCATCACCATCATCACCGACGTCACTCCATCGACCATCCATGACTCCCCCATCCATGTGTGAGTAATTCCCCCACTATAGGTGAGGGGATGGTAGGGATTGGATGAGATTATTCATGTAATTTGATATGAGATTGTTAGGGCATAGTACCTAGTATCTTTATTTAGTGCCTATGACATTGTTGCAACTTGTTGTGCTTAATGCTTGTCACTTTGGGCCCGAGTGCCATGATTTCAGATCTGAACATGTTATTATTTCTATGATGATACTTGTTGTTTATGGTCTTACCTACAAGTTGTATACACATATTGTTATCCGGAACCCGAGGCCCCAAAGTGATAGAAATTGGGATAACCGGAGGGGATGGCTATGATGTGAGGATCACATGTGTTCACCGAGTGCTAATGCTTTGCTCCGGTACTTTATTAAAAGGAGTACCTTAATTACCAGTAGTTTCCCATGAGGCCCTGCTGCAACAGGCTGGTAGGACAAAAGATGTCGTGCAAGTTTCTCCTTGTGAGCACGTACGACTATATACGGAACACATGCCTATGATTGTTTGTACTAGGATGCTTTATCATTATTTATCTGCAATGCCCATGTCTCATTGATTTCATGAATTATCTTATCCATGCAACGCCCGTAATCCATCCCTATGCCTATAGTATTTGTTCCTACTGTTTACTACTGTTACTATTACCGCTGCTATTTTACTACTGCTGTTACTGTTTCACTACTGTCACCACTATAAAACTGTTGCTACTGATAAACCATTGCGAGCAAGACTGTTTCCAGGTGCAGCTGAATTGACAACTCATCTGTTAAGGCTTACATATATTCTTTGGCTCCCCTTGTGTCGAATCAATAAATTTGGGTAATACTTCCCTCGAAGACTGTTGCGATCCCCTATACTTGTGGGTCATCAAGACTATTTTCTGGCGCCGTTGCCGGGGAGCATAGCTTTATTTGTAAGTTCACTTGGTATTCATATTGTTTGTTGCAATCCCTTCATCATGGGTAAACCTCGTGATGGAAAAGTTCCTATATTGCCATCCACTACAAGAAGAGGTACGACTCTCAACACCTCTGCTGCTCTTGATTCACCGTCTGTTATGAGTAAGTTGCTTACACCACCACACCCACACGCTACTGCTACTACTTCTGCTGAGATTGAAAATGCCACTGATAATTTAGATGATGCTTCCACTGTGCTTGATGAGAGTGGTTCACTAGGTTCCTTTTTAGATGCTACTATTGCTAGAGCTAAGTTGGGAAACACCACTGTTATACCTGTTAGTTCACCTGAGTCTAGGGAATGTCCTAGTGATGATTATGATGATGATGCTTATATTGAGCTTAATGATGATTTTATTGCTAAAGCACGTGTTGCTCGTAATGCTGGTAATGTTAGAGAACTTCTTGCAAGATGTTCTGTTAGATATAATTTGTCTCCTGATCCTAAGTTTGCTGCTTCTCCCATAAATATTAGAGACAAGGATTATGATTTCTCTTTGGATTTATCTTACATATCTATTGTTGAGAAAACTCCTTTTTGTGGTACTAAGGATGAGAGTGCTATGGGGCACATGAATGAGCTTTCTACTTTGAGTAATTTGTTTTCTGATGATATTAAGCTCCGCACTTACTTTGTTGCTAAGATTTTTCCTTTCTTGTTGAAAGATGCAGCTAAAACTTGGTTTAATAGCTTGTCTCCTGGATCTCTTACTAGTCCTATTGCTTTGGTTAATGCTTTCTTTCAGAAATATTTTCCTGCTAGTGCTCAACATGCTGCTGTGCAGAAAATCTTTGATTTTGAACAGGGAAAAGGAGAGATATTGCCTGAATCTTGGACAAGGTTTTGTTCTTTAATTAGAGCTTTGCCTAAAGAACCATTGCCTAAAAATGAATCCTTGATATATTTTATAATGGACTAACAGATGAATCTAAGTCATATTTGGATAGTTGTGCTGGTTGTGTTTTTAGGGAAAGAACTCCAGCTGATGCTGAAGAATTAATGGCTAAAATAAGCCGGAATCATGATGATTGGACTTTAGTTCAGCCAGCACCAGCACCAACCCCTGCGCCATCTACAGAGCCTACACTGAAGAAGAGAGGGATGATTGAATTAAATGATAAAGTTATGAAGGAAGCTAAGAAATCTCTTAAGGAGAAAGGTATTAAGGCCAAAGATGTGAAGAATTTACCTCCTATAGAAGAATTATGTAAGCCAATCCCTCACTCATCAACTATTGAGGTACACTCTCTCCAACGCTTTGATGAAAGAGATATTCCTTATACTAAACCTCCTGATCAATGCTTGGATGAATTTGATAATTTTATTGTTAAGCATGAAAATTTTAATAGAATGGTGCATAATCATTTATTGGAAAATTCTAGAGCTATTAACAAGTTGCAGGATATTGTGGAGAGAACCGCCAATGATGTGAAGATACTTGTTAAACATTTTCAAATGGTTCAAACGCAAATTGATCAGCTTACCAAGGTGCAAAAAGACTTGCTAGTTAATGCCGCAAGAGAGAAGCAAGCATGTGAAATACGCACAAGAAGTGGCGCTGCTACTCAAGATCCATTATATCCTGAAGGACATCCTAAGAGGGTCGAGCAAGATTCTCAATGTACTTCAAGTGATGATATTCCTTCTAAGGAGAAGAGGAAGAAGAAGAAGCATAAAACAACTACAGAATCATCTGATGCAGGTAAAGATCCTAACAGTGTTTCTATTTCTGATGCTGAAACTGAACCAGGAGATGCTTCCGATAAAGAATAAGTTGAAGAGGAACCAGAAAGATTGATAAAAATGCAAAGTACACCAAAGAAGACTTCATTGCCAACAAGCATGGTAAAGAGAGAGAACCTTGGGTACAGAAACCAATGCCTTTTCCTAGTAAGAAACACAAGTCCAAGGAAGAAGAACACTACAACCGGTTTTGTGAATGGATGAGACCTTTATTTTTGCAAATTCCTTTGACTGATGCTATTAGAATGCCTCCTTATGCAAAGTATATGAAAGATATTGTCACTAACAAAAGGAAAATTCCTAGTGAGGAAATTTCCACACTACTTGCTAATTATTCTTTTGATGGTAAAAGTTCCGGAGAAGCTTGGAGATCCAGGTATACCAACTATTCCTTGCTCCATTAAAAATAACTATGTTAGAACTGCTTTATGTGATTTGGGAGCTGGAGTTAGTGTCATGCCTTTTTCTCTTTATAAGAGACTTGATCTAGAAAAATTAGTATCAACTGATATATCTTTGCAGATGGCTGATAAGTCTACTACTATTCCTATTGGTATATGTGAAAATGTTCCTGTTCAATTTGCTAACAGCTGTTTGATTTTAACTGACTTTGTTGTGTTGGAAATGCCTGAAGATGATAATATGTCTATTATTCTTGGAAGACCTTTTCTAAACACTGCAGGTGCTGTTATTAATTGCAATCAAGGAAAAGTGACTTTCAATGTCAATGACAAAGAGTACACGGTCTATTTTCCCAAGAAGATTGATAGGAAGAATGCTCTAAATTCCGTCAAGCATGTTGAGACCATCAAAGTTGGTCAAATTATTTGTTCAGAGCAAAAGCCCAAGGAAGAATATCAAATTGTTATGATTGGGACTATACCTATCAAACTTGAGGTAACATAAGCATTTAGTGAAGTGCAAAGTTTTGCCTCATACAAAGTTAGTTTGGTAACAAGACTTGATCAACCTTGTTAACAAAGTGATTTTATATGAACGAAACTTCGTTTTCACCGCATTCACTCCACCACACTTGTATTTACTTTCATCAATTTTATTCCTTCAGTTTAGTTACATGATTAAGAGTATCTCAGAGCTGCTGCATGCTTGGTTTTGATTTGCTTGAAATCTTTTCATCTTTGTTTTTCTGAATTTTTATCGATATGCCAATTTCTGAAAAATCCTTGAAAATAAAGTTTCTTGAAAAATTCTAGAAAATTCTTTATAAATTTTTATGTAAAAAAGGGGCAGAGAAACACCTGGGAGGCACCAGGAGGGGCTGCCACGCCACCTCACACATAGGTGGCGCGGCCCAGCCCTGGCCGTGCCACCCTGGTGTGAGAGGGCCCCACCTGGTCCCTCACTTATCTCTTCCTGCCCTGCTCTTTCTCTCTTCCAAAAACAACGACACACCCAGCTCAAACCCAAGTTCTTGCCGTTCTTCACCTCGATTTTTCGATCTCCTTGCTCAGCCCAACATTTCTACTGAAATTTGGAGCATTTGTTCTCCGGTATGTGACTCCTCCGCTTGTCCAAGTAGAATTTCTTTTGGTGGAGTATTTCTTGAGTATTTTAGCATTGTAGGTGGCAGGATAAATGAGTATGCATGCTTGTTCTATTGCTTAGAATTGTTATTTTGATGCATGTTAGCTCTCTAGTAACCCACTATAGTAGTTTCCAACACTTGCTTGTCTTAAAATCACTTTTTATGAGTTTGTAAAAAAAATTCAGAGAAGGGAGATGGACAACTTCACATATGGAGAAGTGTTTGAAAGTGATGCACCAAGGTCATCAAGGCCCTCAAGATCCACTGCTCAATATAGGATGTCTTATAATGAGGATCTCATGTCACCAAACCTTGAAGGGGACGATGGAGATGCACATCCGTCCACCTTCCCTTGTATTAACTTTTTGAGTGATGCAGGGATTCTTGATGATTTCTTGCTCCTTATTAACAGGGTTGGGTTGACTGATTACATGACAGATGAAAGTAACCAATATGCTTTGCTTACAAAGACTTTCGTTGAAAGTTTTAAATTTATTAACGCTCATTTCAATCCTTCCATTGCATTTAAGATTTATGATAAGTCTATCACCATGTCTTTGGGGAGGTTTTGTTCTATTTTAGGTATTCCCATGTTTGGAACGGCCAAGAGGATACAAAATCACCCAGCTGAATTGTTGGAGCTTTACCGAGGGGTGACCAATGATGATGACCGCACCGCACAGCGTGGCAAGATAAGAAACATTCAGTTCCCAGCTATTAGATATTTCACTTACTATCTTGCAACTAGTGTACTTGGTAGAGAAAACACTAGCAATATCTCCAACTATCATTTAGCTTTTCTAGCTACCGCTCTTGATGTTAGTAGGAAGTATAACCTTGGTGCTATTATTGCTCGTCGCCTAGCCGCTAGGGGACCTATTTATGGAGGTATTATTGCCGCGCGCATTGTTGCTGAGCTAGGACTTCCTATTGCTCCTAATGATGTATTGTTGGCTCCACAGAGGCTTGATCTTGCTGCCATGAAACTCCATCATTTTGTTACTGCTAACTCTTGTGCAGGGAAATTAGTTTACAGGATGTTATTTATTGATGGAGAGGAAAGGGAAGTTCCCTTGCCTCAGCCTAACTTGTTGAGCATTCACGTGAGGCCATGGTCGCGCACGAAGGAGGAGTTGGACGATCAGCTTAGGTTGCTTGGTTTCAATATCCAACACGGTGCGGTGGTCCAGGAGGAAGAGGAGGAGCCGACCTATCACTTCACCACGTACCACTCCAGGGCGTCCTCGAGCTCTTATCAGGACGACGGTGCATCTTCATCGCACTACGGAGGTGCCACCTCGTGGCCGAGCTGGCCTAGTTGGGATTGATCTCCACTTAGGCCAAAAGCCTAAGCTTGGGGGGAGGTACGCCGACGATTCACTCATCTACATATCATATTTTGTCGGTCCTTTGTATATCCATGTTTTGCTTTCTCTAAGTGTTCTCGTTCTTATTTCCACTTTTCCAAAACACAAAAAGACCAAAAATATTTCTGTTGTTTCTCTCTATTTGGTTCTTTAGTTTTCTACCTTTGGTTTGCTTTACTTGCTATTTTCGGTTTGCTATTTGAAAAATCCAAAAATATTTTGCTTTGTTTGGTATTTCCTTCTGCTTTTGTTTCAAAAATCAAAAACCCCAAAAATATTTGTTGTTCTTCTTCGGTTTTGTAAAGTTTGTTGCAGAGTTCAGTCTCCCGTTACTCCATTGGAGCTTGGTATTCACTTTATATTATTCAAGCCACACAAGTGAAGAGCAATAATGACGACATATGACAATCCGAGATGTGGTAAGAGACTGGTATGAACTCTATTTGCTTTCATTTTTGTACATATACTCATCCATGTGGACATGCTTAGTCGGTTCATGTAAGGTATATGTTATCTAATGGATGCTTTGTAGTTCTTGCTTTCTTATGATCAGTTTCAATTTACTAATAGTCTGTAGCATGTCATGTAGACGCTTGCATGCATTGTTTTATTCATAATATGGTATGTTATTGTGGTATCCACCTCTGAAAAGTTTCATTTGAATCGACTTGGCACATGCTCAAGCATGCATATGACTAAACAAAAAGTCAATTAAGCCTCGATGATCTAAATTGCCTCAGAGTTTTTGTGTCATTTTTATGCCTATATTAATTTTTACTTTGTCGCAAGCATGATTATGATAGTTATTGCTCTCTCGATTGTCGCTTCCCAGTCTTTTGCTAGCCTTCACTTGTACTGAGTATGAGCTCTACTCGTGCAACCATTTACCAAAAAACCAAGTTTTCCAAAGAGTCCACTATAAATTCCTATGCATGGTATTTGAAAGCCATTCCAAGTAAATTGTCATGTGCTACCTTTCAAAACTTTCAACTACTTCTCATTTTGTGCCACTGTTTTTAGCTCATGGGGACGTAGTGGTTGGAATTTCTATCTTCCATATTAAATTAAGTACCCCTCGACTAGGCAGCTTCATCTGCTCGTCATTAATTTTGCAAGGGAGCCGGTCAGACCATTATAATCTAATTCTAAAAGGAAAGAAAAAAGGCACTCCTCCATGGAATGTGAAAGTTGGTGGGCACCCGATGGAATCGGTTAGCCATGGTTTGAGAAAGGAAAAAGGTGGGAAGGAGTGCCAAAGCTTTATAAAAGAGCACCAATGTGCCAAAATTTCAAAGAAGTCGGAACCGCTCTCACTTGTTTATTATGGAAGATAGCAAGTCCCCATTGCTAGTCGTTGACATAGAACAACCACCTCTCAAAATAAATTTTTATCTCTATTTTGCAAATGAAAATCTCTTGCACATGTTAAATCCCTGCTTCCCTCTGCGAATGGCCATTCTTTTACTTTTATGTTGATTCTTCATCTTCTAACTTATAAGCACTTCTTGAGAGCATAGCTGTTATTCTTAGTGTAATGTGCTTGTCCCAGAACACGGTTAATTGTGGTATAACTTTGATGCTTGTATCTTTGATATTTCTACTTCTAGTCTTCTCTTGAACTTCAGAGGTGCCTCAACATTTATGTTTTGCTCCACAAATAAAGGCAAGCGGGATACCACTCTTTCATATCATTTATGCATATTACAATCTTGTTAGCTTCTTATTTTCATGTTACTTCTTATTAGTATGTTGGCATTCTTTCATAGCTTGCTTAACTATGAGGTAGCATTAGCTGAATATTTCTTATTATGAATTGCTTGAGTACTTGATCATATAGTAAGTATATATACATCTATGAAGCAAATGTGTTCATGAAAGTTTCTTTTATTGCTCTCAGTTGTTAACTGAATTGCTTGAGGACAAGCAAATAGCTAAGCTTGGGGGGAGTTGATACGTCCAAAACGTATCTACTTTCCCGAACACTTTTGCTATTGTTTCTCCTCTGATTTGTGTGTTTTGAATACAACTAACATGGACGGACGCTGTTTTTAGCAGAATTGCTCTGGTGTCTCGTTTTTGTGCAGAAATCAACTTTCAGTAAAAATTCGGGAAAAATCATCAAAAATCCTATTTCACCAGAAGACCCACGGAGCCAGAAGACGAGACGGAGAGGAGGCTCGAGCGGCCCTCACACATAGGTGGCGCGGCCCAGCCATGGCCGCGCCACCCTGGCGTGAGGAGGCCTCAGCAGCCCTCTCGACCTCCCCTCTTGCCTACATATACCCCCTAACATAATAATATCGGGGAGACGACGTTTTTCCCAGATAGACTTCCGCTGCGCCGCCGCCATCAGAAACCGCGATTCGGAACCAGAAACTCCGTTCTGGCACCCTGCCGAGATGGGGATTTGGAGGAGATCTTCATCACCATCATCACCGACGTCACTCCATCGACCATCCATGACTCCCCCATCCATGTGTGAGTAATTCCCCCGCTGTAGGTGAGGGGATGGTAGGGATTGGACGAGATTATTCATGTAATTTGATATGAGATTGTTAGGGCATAGTGCCTAGTATCTTTATTTAGTGCCTATGACATTGTTGCAACTTGTTGTGCTTAATGCTTGTCACTTTGGGCCCAAGTGCCATGATTTCAGATCTGAACATGTTATTATTTCTATGATGATACTTGTTGTTTATGGTCTTACCTACAAGTTGTATACACATATTGTTGTACGGAACCCGAGGCCCCAAAGTGACAGAAATTGGGATAACCGGAGGGGATGGCTATGATGTGAGGATCACATGTGTTCACCGAGTGCTAATGCTTTGCTCTGGTACTTTATTAAAAGGAGTACCTTAACTACCAGTAGTTTCCCTTGAGGCCCTGCTGCAACAGGCTGGTAGGACAAGAGATGTCGTGCAAGTTTCTCCTTGTGAACACGTACGACTATATACGGAACACATGCCTATGATTGTTTATACTAGGATGCTTTATCATTATTTATCTGCAATGCCCATGTCTCATTGATTTCATGAATTATCTTATCCATGCAACGCCCGTAATCCATCCCTATGCCTATAGTATTTGTTCCTACTGTTTACTACTGTTACTATTACCGCTGCTATTTTACTACTGTTGTTACTGTTTCACTACTGTTACCACTATAAAACTGTTGCTACTAATAAACCATTGCGAGCAAGACTGTTTCCAGGTGCAGCTGAATTGACAACTCATCTGTTAAGGCTTACATATATTCTTTGGCTCCCCTTGTGTCGAATCAATAAATTTGGGTAATACTTCCCTCGAAGACTGTTGCGATCCCCTATACTTGTGGGTCATCAACGGCTGGCTTTGGTTTCGTCCAATTCCGAGAATATTTCCTGTGTAACTTTTCTGAAACACAAAAACAGCAGAAAATAGGGAACAGGCACTGTGGCGACTTGTTAATAGGTTAGTTCTGGAAAATGCATAAAAGTGCCACGAAGTGTAACAAAACATTAGGCAAATGGTGTAAAAACAAGCATGGAGCATCAAAAATTATAGATACGTTGGAGACGTATCACAATCCTTAGATTTTCCTCTCAAAGAAAAAGGAAACAACTTAAGTTAATAATATCACTCTCCACATCCTTATATTTCTGCATCTCACATAGCTCAACAAAATTGTTGAGATGAGCTGCAGCATCATCAGTACTAGCACCAGAAAATTGCTCTTTCATAACAAGGTTCAACAAAGCAGGCTTAATCTCATAAAAATTTGCAGTAGGAGCAAGTGGCGCAATAGGAGTGCAGATAAAATCACTATTATTAGTGCTAGTAAAATCATACAACTTGGTGTTTTCAGGAGTAGCCATTCTAGCAAAACTAAAAGTAGACCAGTAAAAACAACTATAAAGGATACTAAATTTTTTGTGTTTTCGATAAAACAAAACAAGTAAAAATAAAGTAAAGCAAAACTGAAAACAAAGTAAAGGATGTGCGTGCGAAACTCCCCTTGCAGAAGTCTTCTTTTTCCCCGGCAACGGCGCCAGAAAAAGTCTTGATTGCTATGGTGGTAATGATGTAAATCACCGTCCAGTTGGGAACCCCAAGAGGAAGGTATGATGAATATAGCAGCAAGTTTTTCCATCAGTAAGAAACCAAGGTTTGTCAGTCTAGGAAAAAGCCAAACTCCAGAAGGTGATGCCCGATAGCTTCGCGACAGCTCTGGACAATTTATAGGGTGCCTCGTCCAAGCTTTGCTTTGCGAGCGGTAACGTGGAACCTGCACACAACACAACCAAATACTTTGTTCCCAACTTACGATGAGTTTGTCAATCTCACCGGTTTGCTTGAAACAAAGGGTATGAGCGTATCGACTGGAAAGCAATAGTAGTATGCGAGTAAAGTAAACAGTGCGAGTAAAGTAAACAGGTGATAGCAATATAATGGAAATAGGACCGGGGTCCACAGTTCACTAGTGGTGTCTCTCCATAAGATAAAATAACACATGCTGGGTAAACAAATTATAGTTGGGCAATTGATAGAATAAAGATAACGTGCATATGTCGAGAGGATCACTACGAGATTTACTCTGGGCATTACAACAAGATACATAGACCGCCATCCAACTGCATCTATGACTAATAATCCACTTGTGGCGAATCAATCCGAGAACTCCACAAGTATTAAGTTGCGAACAACAGATAACTGCATTAAGCAAAGTGTGTAATGTAAACAAAGCATATGCCCTTGAGCATATGAATGTTGTTTTCCCCCTAGTGGCAACAACACATCTACAACCTTAGAGGTTTCTGTCACTCCCCCAGATTAAATAGAGGCATGAACCCACTATCGAGCATAAATACCCCCTCTTGGAGTCACTAGCAACTACCCGGCCAAGATAGCTACTAACAACGGAGAGCATGCAAGATCATTAACAACATAGAGATAACATAAGATAATATTCAGCACATCAACTCAATCATAACACCAATATTCATCGGATCCCAACAAACACAACATGTAGAATTACATAACGGTGATCTCGATCATGTAAGGCAGCTCACGAGATCTAAACATGAAGCACATGGTGGAGAAGACAACCAACTAGCTACTGCTATGGACCCATAGTCCAAGGTAGACTACTCACTCATCGCGCCGGAGGCAAGCATGGCGATGAAGAAGACCTCCGGTGGCGATTCCCCTCTCCGGCAAGGTGCCGGGAAGAGCTTCTGGACCCTCCCAATCTCGGGTCGATGACGGAGGTGGATCGCGATGTGTTTCTGGAAAAGTGATCGGGTGTTTAGGTTTTTCCCGTCGGGGGGTCTTTATAGGCGAAGGGGCGGCGCCAGAGGTGGACCAGGGGGCCCTCACCATAGGTGGGAGCGGGCCAGGGGCAGGCTGCGCACCCTGGTGGTGTGGCCGCCCTGTGGCCCTTCTCCGTCTCCTCTTCGGTTCTCTAGAAGCTTCGGTAAATTTCTGGATGTTCGGCTTTTGTTTCGTCCAATTTCGAGAATATTTCCTGTGTAACTGTTCTGAAAAACAAAAACAGCAGAAAACAGGGAACTGGCACTGTGGCATCTCGTTAATAGGTTAGTTCCAGAAAATGCATAAAAATGCCACGAAGTGTAACGAAACACTAAGCAAATGGTGTAAAAACAAGCATGGAGCATCAAAAATTATGGATACGTTTGAGACATATCATCGACTTAGAGTCCCAAGCAAGCTCTTGTCATTGTAAATATACTAGCCATCAACCCGTGCCACCGCATGGTCTTGTGATTTGTCTGCAAATCCGAGATAGCACCACAAATTTGATAAATATCAATAATTTTTTGGTGTACCTTGCCTCCAGAATATTTGTATAAACGATGCGATAAAAATTATGATCCAGACTAAATTCTAAACTTTTGAGCCTTCATTTATTCACAATTTCATTTTTACCTAGCAAGATTACTAATTCCAGAATATATGTATACAGACTACATAGTTAAGATACAAATCATAATTCAGCTCCGAATCCTCCAGGAATATATACAATTAAATGTTGTCTCTACCTAGAGGAACAACATGGCATAAAACTTTTAATATTATTATGAAAGCATGATTTCTCGAACAATGGTTCAACCTTTTATTTTCGCATTACAGAAAATTTGTGAATTCAATGCATATTGCAGTTGTTTCCTAAATCAGTGGGTCCTTTTACTATAGCTTACATGTTCTTTAGCAACGCACATCCAAGGGCAGTTAAATTTCATCAGCTAAAGCTTCAAATATGAACTTGATGCCGACATATGTAGAGTTACATAAAATCCCTATTTCAGAAAATAATAAGATATCAAACTACTACAGATGCAAATGGAGTATCAAAAATCATTGTGTTTACTGAAAGTACATGTAATGTAAGGAAAATCTAACTTGCGATTTCTGCACCAAGTGGAGATGTCCAGCATACTTTATACCATCTGTCATTATTCTGTGATTGACAATAAAAGTACATGGAACGAAGATGTTAACATATAGTAAATTCCAGTGGAATGCAGCATATTTGTGTTCTTAGAGAACCACAACACATAATTTGAACTAGGGCTTCAGTATGTTGACCATTCACCATTATTTCAAAGCAGAGATCACAACAAACATCTTAATTACACACCAAAATTGAAATATTATTGCAAGGAGTAACTGCAAAAATTCTTCAATTTCAACATGATTTAGGGAGGGCCACAAAGGTACATTAGCACATAGCACATGTACAGCTCAAGCCTCTGTAAAACCCGAGGAGATGGAGGACAGGACCCTATGGAAGCTAAGCATTTAATTTTCTGCAAATAAATCATAGAAAGAACAGTAGGCCATAGCATAATCATACAATACCTGCAGTTTAAATCTTCAGATTTGGTTAATTTTTGTTTGCTGCCCTGCAATAATTAATCTGTCAGCTCATCTTTCTGTATACATGAACAACCCAACTTCTGTAAAATTCGACTGTACAGGAGTAGGCACAATAGTACATCGGAAGTAGGCACCATAGTCCTTCATATTGATTATTAACAATGAAATTCTCAGTTAACTGCACGTAGGAGACCATAGCAAGCTGTACAACAGCGAGACGCTGATGATTCACCACTTTTTTAAACAGCTAAACTGCAAGATCCCACAAATTAAACGATTTATCAAACTAAGAAGTCCTGCTTAGCACCTCATCCCTTGTCGTCTCACAGCACCGGACCTCAGCCCGCTGCAAGGGGTACATCTTGATATGAGATTATTGGCTATGACACTGGCGACAGAAGATTAACTTAGTCTTTCACATGCTCGCACAATCACGGCCTGGGTGCCTTGTAGCCTCTGAAGACGGGACCTCGGAATATTGCAGGTGATACATCTTGATCAGAGATCTGTCCCATGACGCATGAGACGGGAGCTCGCAAGTTGTCCGGATACTTGTCTGTATTGTCCGCCTCGGTTATGACCTTAAGGATGGTGGATGGAGTTGATAGGTAAACCGGACGGACGCAAAAGACACGGAGGAGCGGAGGGTCGATGTGCGTCCATGGATGCCATGAACCGGCAGCCCGGCGAGAGCGGCTCCAGGTGGGAGATGTGCTGGGGCAGGCTTTTAGAGTTTTAGTTTTTTTTTGAGGTTTGGCATGCGTGTTGAGGAAGACATCTACTAATCTTACGGTGATGGACGGTTAGCGACACAATCTGATGGCTGAAAATCCTTTTTGCGTGAGGATCAACGTGGAGGCTTCTATGGTGCCTCCAATTAGTAAATATAAGATATAAGACGTGTATCATCGAGAACCGCCAACGGGTACCTCGCCCACATCAAAATGACAAGATAAACAAACAATGAACACCTCGACATCTCTTTTATTTACCATTGGTATAGCTTTTTATTTTGAGATGCGTCGTCGAATGTCCATTATGAGCATGCTGTAAATTTCCACCATGAATGATGCATGACTTAGATTAGCGACCCAGGCGTTTCCCTAACACATATAAAAACTCCATGATCCCATAAGTTTCCCAACTTAATTCACATCGCGAGTATCCATAAACAAAAGATCACGATATCAACTCAGATGAAAGATAGTGCAATGTTGAAAGTCTGCCCCATGACGGCATGGCTGGGCTAATTTCCAACTTACAACTTGCAAGCATAACAACTCAACATAAGAGAGCCACAATTTCAAATTTTTAAAACGAGAAAAGTAAAGTGTGCCATTAGGTTCGTAAGAGCTTTACTGACCAATTTTCGCATAACACCAAAAAGAGTTTAATTTGAAGGATAGATAAAAGCAAGTCAAATGTACTTTGAAATAGCAAATTGCTAATAGGTATGTATGGTGGACACATTGGAACAACTTGGTTTTTAGGAGTTGGATGCACGAGTAGAGCTCATACTCAGTACAAAATGAGGGCTAGCAAAAGACTGGGAGCGACCAACTAAGAGAGAAATAACGGCCATAATCATCCAAAGCGACAAAGCGACATTAAAAGAAGCATAAGATGGCATCAAAAGTCAAAAACTAAATGATCATAGAGGCTTATGGCGACTTTGTATGAGTCTAACATGTGTGAGCATATGCCAAGTCAACCCAAATAAAGCATCAAGGAGAAAACCAAAATAATGCTTTTAAATAATTTAAACAACGCATGATTTTTTCAAAGGCTCATTAAGCAATCTCAGTCATTTGAGACAAGTCATGCTATAGCAAAACCACTAAGCATACTATCAAAAATACATCAAGCACGACATGCAAAAGCCTACGCCGCAGTCTACATAAGCTCCTTCTTGTACCACTTTTTTGTATAAAGCTTTTTCTCTTTTCCAACACCATTCGAACTTTTTTATAACAACTCTTTTTGATGAAAACCAACATGGACCAGAGATAAAAAATACACCTTGATGCAAAGATATAACAAGATCTGAACACAAATCAAGGCGAAAAATGAAAGCTAAACGCAGTAGCAGAAAAAGAGAACACTCGTTGAAACGATAAGAGTGAAAAACTAAGTGTTCTTGGCTAATGAAAAGCAAGGTAATTTCTCCAAAAGAAATTTGTTGGGGTCCAACCATTTATTGCAGCAAACAAAACTAAAGAAAACTGAAAACTAAAACAACTGACGCTCCAAGAAAAACGCATAGTGCATGAAGCAATAAAAATATAGTGTGTTGAAAGGTGACCTGATTTTTGCCGATGAAGAAGGGGTGCCTCGGGGACATCCCCAAGCTTTGACGCTTGTACCTCTTGGATATTTCTTGGGGTGCATGAGCATCCCCAAGCTTGAGCTTTTGTCCATTCTTCAACTCATCTCATCATTCTCCAATCCCTACACTTGAAAACTTCCTTCATACAAAACTTAACACAACTCTATTAGCAACATTAGTGTAAACATAACATTGAATCAACCCCTTTTGCTTCAGGATTCAACTCAAAACCACCACATATAAAGAATATACTACTGTAGCAACTTCCCCAAAAGTTCCGTGATCAAAAGAACTCAAAAGAAAGCGATCATGCGGCAAACACAAATAATGGCAAAAATCTGTCAAAACAGAACAGTTGACAAAGATCGAATTTTTAAAGGGTTTTCTGTTGCTCAAATCAAAAAGTGTTAAACAAATGAAAGTTTGGATATAACCTGGGGCACATGCACAAGAAATCGCAGGTCCAAAAGATGTACAGAGAATTTTTAACGAATTTTTACGGTGCAGCACTGAAATCTGTTTCAGGACAGCAACATCCCCAAATCTTACCTCACTCAAATTAGAGGCTTCTCTTGGCACAAAAACGAAATAAAAATTATAATGAGAGGTTATTACAGTCGTAATAACTTCCAAGACTCAAATAAAAGAAAAAGAACTGAAAGTAAAACACTGGGTTATCTCCCAAGGGTGCTTTTCTTTAACGCCTTTGAGCTAGGCGCAGAAAGTGCGAATCAAGTAATATCAAGTGATGAAGCATCAATTTCATAATTTGCTCTAAGAATAGAGTCAAAACGTAATTTCTTCCTCTTTCTAGTGAAGTGTTCCATACCTTTCTTGAGTGGGAATTGATATTTCATGTTGCCTTCCCTCATATCAATGATGTCACCTACAGTTCGAAGAAAAGGTCTTCCCAAAATAATAGGACATGAAGCATTGCATTCAACATCCATGACATGAAAATCAACGGGAACAAGGTTATTGTTAATCATAATAAGAACATCATTAATCCTTCCCAAAGGTTTCTTCTTAGCAACATCAGCAATGGGAACATCATAATAGCACTTTTAAGCGGTGGTAAATCAAGCATGTCATAAATTTTTCGAGGCATGATAGAAATACTAGCACCTAGATCACATAAAGCATGGAAATCAAAACCATTAACATGCATATCAATTATGGGTACCCAACCATCTTCTAACTTCTTGGGAATAGAAGCTTTTTGCTTCAACTTTTCATCCCTAATTTTCATGAGAGCATTGGTAATATGCTTAGTAAAAGCAACATTTAAAGAACTAGCATTGGGAATCAAAGCAAGCTTTTGCAAGAACAAAATAACTTCAGATATATTGCAGCCATAAACATCAAAATCATTAAAGGAAATAGAGCTATCATCTCCCACACTCCAAAAAAATTCAGCACTCTTTTGAGAAAAAGTTTTGGCAGTTTTAGGCTTTTTAACACAAGGAGTGGGAGTTTTCTCTACACCAATCAAAGTAAGAGGATTGCTAGCATTAGGAGCAACATCATCAGACGTAGTAATGGTACATACCTTCATCTTTCTAGCCATGTCCTCTTCTCTTTCCCACCTGGCATGCAATTCTACTAGCATCCTAACATTTTCATCAATTCTAACTTAGATAGCATTAGCAGTGGCCAAAGTATTGTTCTCTTTCACACCTGGCATGCAATTCTGCTAGCATCCTAACATTTTCATCAATTCTGCTAGCATCCTAACTTTTAATTTCAGAAGTTCAACATCATGAGCAAGGCTATCAACTTTAGAAACAAGAATATCAATTTTGCCTAACTTTTCCTCAACAGACCTGTTAAAAGCAGTTTGCGTACCGATGAAGTCCTTGAGCATGACCTCAAGATCAGAGGGCGCAGCCCTAGTGTTGTTGGAGGAATTACCATAAGAGTTACCATAACCATTACCATTAGTAGAAGGATATGACCTATAATTGTTACTAGCAAAATTGTTCCTATAAGCATTGTTGTTAAAATTATTATTTCTAATGAAGTTTACATCAACATGCTCTTCATGAGCAACCAAAGAGGCCAAAGGAACATTATTAGGATCAACATGAGTTCTATTATTAGAAAGCATAAGCATAATAGCATCAATCTTATCACTCAAGGAAGAGGTTTCCTCAACAGAATTTACCTTCTTACCTTGTGGAGCTCTCTCGGTGTGCCATTCAGAGTAATTTACCATCATATTGTCGAGAAGCTTCGTTGCGGCGCCCAAGGTAAGGGACATAAAAGTGCCTCCAGCAGCTGAATCCAATAGGTTCCTCGAAGAAAAATTCAGTCCTGCATAAAATGTTTAGACAATCATCCAAGTAGTCAGTCCATGAGTGGGGCAATTCTTTATCATAGATTTCATTCTTTCCCAAGCCTGAGCAACATGTTCATTATCAAACTGGCTAAACTTCATAATATTGCTACGCAAAGCTATAATCTTAGCAGGAGGATATTATCTACCAATAAAAGCATCCTTACACTTAGCTCATGAATCAATACTATTTTTAGGCAAAGACAGCAACCAATCCTTAGCTTTTCCTCTTAAAGAAAAAGGAAACAAATTAAGCTTAATAATATCACTCTCTACATCCTTATATTTCTGCATCTTACATAACTCAACAAAATTGTTGAGATGAGCCGCAGCATCATCAGTACTAGCACCAGAAAATTGCTCTTTCATAGCAAGGTTCAACAAAGCAGGCTTAATCTCATAAAAATTTGCAGCAGGAGCAGGTGGCGCAATCGGAGTGCAGATAAAATCACTATTATTAGTGCTAGTAAAATCACACAACTTGGTGTTTTTAGGAGTAGCCATTCTAACAAAACTAAAAGCAGACAAGTAAAAAAAACTATAAGGAAACTAATTTTTTTTGTATTTTTGATAAAATGATGCAAGTAAAAATAAAGTAAAGCAAAACTTAAAACAAAGTAAAGGATGTGCGTGCAAAACTCTCCTTGCAGAAGTCTTCTTTTTCCCCGGCAACGGCGCCAGAAAAACTTGATTGCTTTTGATGGCGCGGTGATGAATGGTGCCAGAGAACTTGTTGGCGTGTAGTTGATGAAGTAAATGTCCGGCCAGTTGGGAACCCCAAGAGAAGGTTTGATAAGTATAGCAGCAAGTTTTTCCCTCAGTAAGAAACCAAGGTTGTCAATCCAGTAGGAAAAAGCCAATACTCGAGAAGGTGATGCTTGCTAGCCTAGTGACACTCCAACAAGGGCGCCGTTAATGATATCTTGTTAGCGCGTCTTCAACTAGTAGCAACGTGGAACCTGCACACAACACAACCAAATACTTTGTTCCCAACTTACGATGAGGTTGTCAATCTCACCAGTTTGTTGTAAACAAAGGAATGAGCGTATCGAGTGGAAAGCAATAGTAGTATGCGAGTAAAGTAAACAGTGCGAGTAAAGTAAACAGGTGATAGTAATATAAAAGAAATAGGACCGGGGTCCACAGTTCACTAGTGGTGTCTCTCCATAAGACAAAATAACACATGCTGGGTAAGCAAATTATAGTTGGGCAATTGATAGAATAAAGATAACATAATATGTCAAGAGGATCACTATGAGTATTACTCTGGGCATTACAACAAGATACATAGACCACCATCCAACTGCATCTATGACTAATAATCCACTTGTGGCGAATCAATTTGAGAACTCCACAAGTATTAAGTTACGAACAACAGATAACTGCATTAGCAAAGTGTGTAATGTAAACAAAGCATATGCCCTTGGACATATGAATGTTGTTTTCTCTCTAGTGGCAACAGCACATCTACAACCTTAGAGGTTTCTGTCACTCCCCCAGATTAAATAGAGGCATGAACCCAACTATCGAGCATAAATACCCCCTCTTGGAGTCACTAGTATCTACTCGGCCAAGATAGCTACTAACAACGGAGAGCATGCAAGATCATAAACAACATAGAGATAACATAAGATAATATTTAGCACATCAACTCAATCATAACACCAATATTCATCAGATCCCAACAAACACAACATGTAGAATTACATAACGGTGATCTCGATCATGTAAGGGAGCTAACGAGATCTAAACATGAAGCACATGGTGGAGAAGACAACCATCTAGCTACTGCTATGGACCCATAGTCCAAGGTAGACTACTCACTCATCGCGCCGGAGGCAAGCATGGCGATGAAGAAGACCTCCGGTGGCGATTCCCCTCTCCAGCAGGGTGCCGGGAAGAGCTTCTGGACCCTCCCGATCTTGGGTCGACGACGGTGGCAGATCGTGGTGTGTTTCTGGAAAAGTGATCAGGTTCTTAGGTTTTTCCCATCGGGGGGTCTTTATAGGCGAAGGGGCAGCGTCAGAAGTGGACCGAGGCGGCCTCACACATAGGGGGCGCGGCCAGGGCCTGGGCTGCTCCGCCCTACTGTGTGGCCGGCCTATGGCCCCTCTCCGTCTCCTCTTCGGTTCTCTGGAAGCTTCAGTGAATTTCTAGATGTTTGGCTTTTGTTTCATCCAATTCTGAGAATATTTCTTGTGTAACTTTTCTGAAACACAAAAACAGCAGAAAACAGAGAACTGGCACTATGGCATCTCGTTAATAGGTTAGTTATGGAAAATGCATAAAAATGCCACAAAGTGTAACGAAACATTAGGCAAATGGTGTAAAAACAAGCATGGAGCATCAAAAATTATAGATACGTTTGAGACGTATCAGGGAGTATTAATTTTTTTATGCATATGGCTCATGATAAGGATGTTTTATGTGATAGTTACATTGTTAATTCTATTCATGATGCTACTGAAAGTTATTATTGTCGGTGTTCTGGATACCGGGGTATCCCGGTCCACCTGCTCCTGGGCCCCTTCAACGGCCCTGCTTCGGCCCAGGGGTGGAACGACGAGCGAAGCCAGCGGAGAAGACCCTCATGAGGAGGCGCCTCATGAGGAGAACGACGACTAAAACTGCTAAGGACCAGAAGACCTCCTCACGAGCTGTTTCTCGTGAGGGGAGGGACCATGTCCACGTCAGCTCGGCATGTTTCCGTGCTGAGCAAGAAGATAAGAGCAGAAGACTGCGTACCGTCCATGCTACCCCCGACAGGGAGGAGACCAGCTTTCGCCGTGCATGCATAAAGCGGCACAGTGGTTGTTGGCCACCCCCCTAAAAATAGGGTGGACGGTGCAGGGCGCCAGAGGAAGACGTCAGCTTCCTCCACCCGCTCCTGTGGATCGGCGCCACTACTCTACGAAGACTACGTCCACAGAAGAATCAAGACTATAGCTGTCCTCCCTCCTTGGCTGGCAACCCCTTCCCCAAGATGATAAGGGGAAGGAAGACTGTGCTGCTATAAAAGGAGGGGAGGCCACCCCTTAGAGGGGATCCAATCTTGATCTCCGGGATCCTAGCTATGCTAAGTTGGTTCTTCTACCTCCGGCCAGTTAGAGCTCTGTAACCAAGACCTTGTACTCCTTGCGAGGTATCGCATCGTAATACAAGAAGGCAGGAAGTAGGGGTTTTACCTCACCATGAGGGCCCTGAACCTGGGTAAGGCTTGGTGTCTCTCTCTGTAGTGCGTTGTGCGTTCGACGTCTCGAGGCTTCCGTCACCATGTTTCGTTGCGATCCAAGATCTCCCACGTTCAGCCCCCTACATTCTAATCTTTGGGTCCGTCGCGTGGTACCCCGTGTTCTTGCGACACGAAATCCATCGACATTTGGCACGCCAGGTAGGGGGCTATGGTGTGTTTTCTTCTAGATCTGTTTTGACATAGCCGATGCCAATGCAAGGCTCGAGCGTCTTCGCCGCCGCAACGCCGTTCGGGGGCAAACCGAGCCAATCTTCCGTCGTCGGGACGTCTCGGCCGAGGAGGAAGATCTGGAGTCCTCCTACCTCCCGTCCGGGCGTACAGAGCCTTCGCTGTCCTTCACCGCCACCACCACTTCTCGCGCTCGTTCTAGGAGTCAGCTGTCCCCTGCGCAGGCTCTCGCCATGGCGCAGGAGCTGCTGCGCTATCAGCCCACTGATGACGGGCGTGAGGGGTGGCGCGCTCGAATCACCGAGCTCGTCGCCATCGCCAACGAAGATCCAGCCCAGGGAGGAGCCCAGGGCGCGGGAGAACCAGATCCAGCGGCGGGGCGCCGCGCCCCAGGCGCCGGAGATGGGAAGGCCGCCAAGGCTAAGAAGGTGGCTTCCCGCGCCGCATCTTCGCCGTGCGAGGAGCCTAGCTGCCAAATCGTCCAACGCGCTCCGAAAGATGCACGCGTCTCCCTTGAGCGACACCGCGAAAATCATGACCGTGCCATCGACGACATCGGCGAGGCTAGCAAGAACGTCCAGACCCCTGGGGACCCTATCTACAACCCCGGGTGCCTTGCTCTCACTCGCCAGCAACGCTATGTGGTCTGGCCTGACAAGTTCAAGCTGGACATCAGCGCGCGTTACGACGAGACCACCAACCCCGTCGAATTCCTCCAGCTCTATGTCGTCGCCGTCCAGGCCGCGCATGGAGATCAGCATGCGATGGCCAATTGGTTCCCCATGGCCCTCAAAGACGCTCCGCAAACTTGGCTCATGAATCTTCCTCACGAATCCGTGACTTCATGGAAGGACTTGTGCCATCAGTTCGTCGCCAACTTCATGCCCACGTATGAGCGCCCCGCCACCAAGAATGATCTTAAGGCGGTGCATCAGTACAAGGGCGAGACGCTTTGTTAGTATATCCAGCGCTTCAGCCAGATGAGGAGCAAGATTCCCCAGATCTCCAATGAGGAGGTCATCTCCGCGATCTCCACGGGCGTTTCCGACATCAAGATGAGGGAGAAGCTGTCCGTGAATGATGAGCTGACTTCCGTCGTCAGGCTCTTCGAGATCACCAACAGATGCGCCAAGGCCGAGGAGGGGAGGCTCTTTGTGCACAACCTGCCGGAGGCGCTTCCCCCAAAGCCGAAGTCCAAGGACACCAAGCACAAGGAGGCTGCTGTCCTCGCGGTGGAGCCTGATCATAAGCAGCGCCGCAGGGACCGCTCCGACCGCGATAAAGGTCGACGTCGTCGCTACTGCATCCTCCACAAAAAGGACACCCACAATACCGACGATTGTTGGATTGTCCAGAAGTTTCATGAAGAAAATGGTGTCACCAAGCGCCGTGGGAGTAGCCGTAGCCATGGCAAGGGTGGATCCCGGGGCGATCGCCGCGACAACGACCGGGACGAGGGTCGCCACCGTGATGGTCTGTCTTGTGCAGATCCCGAGCCGCTGCCTCCACCAGCAAATGATCATCGGGAAGAGAACTAAGGGGGCTATCAAGAGCCGCGAGGCTTCGCCGCTTGCCTCCTGGGTGGAGCCCAAGCTCCTTTGTCTAATCGCCACTTCAAGCAGCTGTCGCGAGAGATCGCGGCGGCGCAGCCTAACGCCGGCAACCGCTTGATGAAGTGGTCAACCAGCAAGATCGGCTTCAACAAGGAGGATCATCCGGCCCCCACTAAGGGCATGGGCACAATTCCCCTCTTGTGCATGCCTACCATCAATAACATCGCCATCAACCGTACTCTCATCGATGGAGGGGTGGGTCTCAACATCATCTCCGTGGAGGTCTTCGAGAAGATGCAGGTGCCTTACCATCGGCTCATGCCAACCCGACCGTTCTTCGGGGTAACAGAGAGTTCTACAACGCCAATCGGGTAGGTGCGCCTGCCCGTCACCTTCGGCACCCGGGACAACTACAGGACAGAGAGCCTCGACTTCAACGTCGCCTACATTGTGCTGCCGTACAATGCCATCCTCAGCTATCCAGCTCTAGCGAGATTCATGATGGCAACGCATCATGGCTTCAACGTCCTCAAGATTCCGGGCGCCAACGGCATGATCACCGTGCGCTGCAATGAAAAGGACGCTCTCCGATCTATGGAGCATGTCTACCGTGAGGCCGCCACCATGTTCCCTGCTGATGAAGATCTGCTGGAACACTCCGGTGACCTCACGAGGAAGAAGCAGCTCGTGTCACAAGAGCGGGCTGCTGCGAAGAAGGCCTCTCTCGAGCCCCTCCTGCCGGGCTCGACAGGGAAGAAGTTCGCCGCCTCTGCATCACCTACTCCAAGCGAGGACCTGGTCCATCTGATGCTGGACATGAGCATTAGGGAAGCTGCGGTACCCTCAGGGAGGAGGCTGGAGGCTACGAAAACTTCGTCACCATTGGGGCAGGGCTTTCTCCCAAATAGGAAAGCGCGCTCGTCACCTTCCTGTGGGCAAACTCTGACATGTTCGCTTGGACTCCGTCATATATGCCCGGCGTTCCCAGGGAGGTGATTGAGCACCACTTAGCCGTGTGCCCTCAGGCACACCCCGTGAAGCAGAAGACCAAGAAGCAAGTACAAGAGAAACAAGACTTCATCGTCAAAGAGATAGAGAAGCTGAAGAAGGCCAAGTTGATACGCGAGGTAGCACACCCCACCTGGATTGCCAATCCGGTGGTTGTCCCAAAGGCTAATGGCAGTGGGCGCCTCTGCGTGGACTTCACAAGTCTCAACAAAGCCTGTGCCAAGGATTCTTATCCACTCCCAAGGATAGATCAAATCGTCAACTCCTCCGCCGGCTGTGGCCTCCTTTGCTTCTTGGATGCCTTCTCTGGCTATCATCAAATCAAGATGGCAAGGGAGGACGAAGAGAAGACTGCCTTCATCACACCCTGCGGCATGTACTGCTACGTCTGTATGCCCTTCAGCCTGAAGAATGCAGTGGCCACATTCCAAAGGCTCATGCATAAGGCCTTGGGGGCTCAGATGGGAAGGAATGCGGAAGCCTACGTAGACGACATCGTCGTCAAGACTCACGAGAGTCACACCTTCATCGAGGATCTGGAGGAAACCTTCGCCAACCTGAGAAAGGTAAATATCAAGCTTAACCCTACCAAGTGCGCCTTTGGCGTACCGTCGGGAAAGTTGTTGGGGTTCCTTGTGTCTAATCACGGGATAGAAGCGAACCCTGACAAAGTCAAGGCCATCGAAGAAATGCGTCCTCCGCGCAATCTCAAGGAAATGCAACGCCTCGCGGGATGCATGGCATCCCTGGGGCGCTTCATCGCAAGGAGTGGAGAGAAGGCCTTGCCCTTCTTCAAGCTCATGAAGCGCACTGGGAAGTTCGAGTGGACTCCGAAAGCTGACAAGGCCTTCGCCGAGCTGAAGAGGTATCTCACGAGCCCACCGATCATGGTTGCCCCAACGTTCCGTGAGCCCTTGCTGCTCTACATCGCAGCAACCCCAAGAACTGCAAGCGCTGTCCTTGTCGCTGAGCGGGACGCCAAGGTAATCGCCAAAGAGGGAATTGATCCTCCTTGCCCGGGGGCTCCTGCTGAGGAAGAGGCAGCAATTTCTTTTGTCCCTCAAGAGGAGCCGCCCGCTGCAACTTCGCCGACCGAGCCGCTCTCACAGAGCGACGCTCCTGAACTCCAAGAGGAGAAAACTCCCGAGGACACCGCCAAGGTGCAAAAGCCCGTGTACTTCATCAGCATGGTACTACGCGACGGGCGGGAGCACTACACCATGCAGCAAAAGCTTCTCTACACCCTGCTCATTGCTTCAAGGAAACTACGTCATTACTTCCAGGGTCACCCGACTAAGGTGGTCACTGATCGTCCCCTGGAGACCATTCTACGCAACCCAAATGTCACCGGATGGGTGGCAGAGTGGGCCGTGGAGCTTCAGCCCTTTGAGATCTCCTTCAAAACCACCAAGGTGATCAAGAGCAAAGCTTTGGCTGAGTTCACCGCCGAATGGACTGATCCCTTCGCCGATGAGCCTCCAGAGGTGGAGTCAACGCTTCCAGGAGAAAAAGCCCCAGGCCTCTGGGTCATGCACTTCGACGGTGCCTTCAACCTCCCCGGCGCGGGGGCTGGCGCCGTCCTTATCTCTCCCTCTGGGGACAAGCTCTTCTACGCCGTCCAGCTCCACTTTAAACCAAAGCACAAGGTCTCCAACAACATCGCGGAATATGAAGGACTACTCGCTGGCCTAAGGGCGGCGAATGCTTTGGGCATCAAGCACCTCGTCGTCAAGGGAGTGTCACAGCTGGTTGTGAACTTCTCAAACAAGAGCTACACTCCAAAGGATGAGCACATGGCAGCTTATCTTGAGGAGCATCAAAAGATGGAAAAACGCTTCCAAGGTTTGGAGCTGAAGCACATCCCAAGAGGAGAAAATGTGGAAGCGGACGAAATTGCCAAGCGCGCCTCTCATCGCCTGGCACAACCTGCCGGCGTCTTCGAGGAGCGCCTCTTCAAGCCGTCCGCTTCTCCATCACCGACAGGATCAGACCTTCCGCCTGCCCTGCCACCGCCACCGGAGCAGGGGGCTCCGGACTACGGGCCTCCTTCGGGTGACCACGTCCTTCTGGCATTAGCGCGGCAGGAGGCAGTGGATTGGATCCTCAAGCTCAAGGCATTCCTCATCAGCAGCAGGCTTCCTGAGGATGAGTCGGAGGCCGAAAGGATAGTACGCCAAGCTTTGGGATACTGCGTCAAGGATGGTGACTTGTACCGGCGTCGCCCAAACGGCGTCGCTCTGAAGTGCATATCTACTCACCAGGGCCAAGAGCTTCTCGGGGACATTCACGCCGGTGAGTGTGGGCATCATGCTTCGGCTTCAACCCTCGCCGCAAAGGCATATCGAAGCAGCTTCTACTGGCCTTCAGCGCTCTGGGACGCGGCGGAGATGGTCAAGAGGTGCGAGGCATGCCAAGCAGACTCATCAGCCAGCGCAGGAACTGCAAACCATTCCACTCACTTGGCCCTTTGCTATTTGGGGGCTGGACATTGTTGGTCCATTCCCTAGAGCGCAAGGGGGCTACCGCTACCTCTACGTCGCCATCGACAAGTTTACCAAGTGGGTGGAGGTGGAGCCGGTGTGCACCATTCCGGCCAGGTCCGCAGTCAAGTTCATCCGTGGGCTGGTCTATCGTTTTGGTGTGCCTAACCGCATCATCACCGACAACGGCAGCCAGTTCACTAGCGGGCTGTTCTGGGAGTACTATGCATCGGCCGGCATCAAGATCTGTTTTGCCGCAGTCGCCTATCCCAGGAGCAATGGCCAAGCCGAGCGTGCCAACGCCAAAGTCCTCAAGGGACTCAAGACTAGAAGCTTCAACGCCAAGCTCGAAGCCTGCGGCAAAAAATGGTTAGACAACCTCCAATCCATCCTGTGGTCCATTCGGACTACCGCCACCAAGCCCACCGGGGAGACTCCTTTCTTCTTGGTCTATGGGGCGGAGGCTGTTCTTCCCACCGACGTCAAGTTCGGGTCATCAAGAGTTCTCGCCTTCAACGAGATTCGCCAAGAGGACCTCATCAAGGACCGCCTCCTCCAGCTCGAAGAAGCTTGGTGCCAAGCAGCGCTTCATGCCGCGAGGTACCAGCAAGGACTACGCCGCTACCATAGTCACCATGTTCGAGCAAGGACTCTGGAGGTCGGCGATCTGGTGCTGAGGAGGATACTCTCTCGCAAGGGCCTGCACAAGCTGTCTCCAATGTGGGAAGGCCCCTTAAAGGTGACGCACATCGCCAGGCCAGAATCAGCACGACTGGAAACCACGGAAGGCATACTGGTGGGGAACCCGTGGAACATAGCTCATTTGCGAAAGTTCTACCCGTAGGTTCCTCACGAGGAGATAAGACCGTTGTCACGGCACTTTGTATCAGCTCAAACTGCTCTTCAGCACTGATATTAAGTTAAAGCGCATTATAGCGCCTCTGCTTCGACATGATATTAAAATGGCATGAAGTCCATTTATTTTCTGTTGTACTCCACGCAGAAGGGGGCTAGGCACGGTGTCTATGCTGGGGCCTTCACCCGGAAAACAGCAAGCCCGAAAAACCCGAAGGGACTGAGCTCTGATCAGGGGCGACGGCCCCGTTATCGATCACCTCCACGTGCCCATGGTGCTTAGTTCCTCACAAAATACACCGAAAAATAAGAGATCTTTGGGAAAAGTCCAAGGTGTGCCAAAGGCACCCGCTAAGGACTAGCGCCTCGTGAGCAGCCCTCACGAGGGTGCAAGGATGCGTCGACGCACTTAGCATCTGCAAGAAGATTCCCCTCGCTCGAGGAAGGCCAAACATGGTAGGATTACTGAAGACCAAGGCCGCTCCGATCATCTTGTGAAGGAGACACAGATCCGGAGGTCCGCGCCAGGCCCTTCACCTCGTGAGCAACCCTTAACGAGGTGTCGACAGTCTCTGGGCTCTCTTAAGCGTCGACGCTTTCGTGTCCGTGAGGGTCCAGCTTCCCTCAACGACGAGGAAGGCCCCGTGAATCACCACGTGCAACAATTTGCTCTTAGCTGCTGGCATAGATAGTGCCACGCTCCCTCACGACGAGGAAGGTCCCTGTGCCGGTCACAGGGGCATCTTATTCGCCTTCTTTTTTCATTTGTTTTATCGACTTGTTTTTCATTTTTGGGGATTTGGGGTTTTTTGTTTTCCAACTCTTTCTTCAACTACTTGTCTCAGGAATCGTCCAATGTCATCGCCGGCGCCGACCCCATCATGAGCTCTGAGGCACAGGGAGGCCTTCCACCGGCGTTAACAACTCGCTAGGGCTCTCGAGCGTGCGGACGACCAGGACAACGACGAACAACAAGGAGCAAAAGAGGAAAGAGCAAAAAGACTTCATTGATAGCCCCCAGTGGGGGAGAAACAGAGGCACGGCGGGGCATACCCCGCCGGTGTAAACTACATCACAAAAGAGGGGAGGAGACTAGCTCCCCTCCCTAGAAGGCTACCATGGCAAGGCCGCCCCTTTACTGCGCCGCGGGCTGGGGGTAGGTGCGGCGGCGAAGATCTGCACTGAGGCCTCCAGCGTCCCCAGCTTGAAGCGCAAGATGAGGTGGTCACCATAGCGGAGGCGGTGCGCGAGGGCGAAAGCCCTCCAGCGTCCGGAGAAGACGGCGTTGCCGCCCGCTCCGAGGATGATGTCAACAGGCCAGAGGAGTTCTGGCCTGCTCTGCTCCACCAGCGCGACCTCTCTGGAGGAAGCACCGGGGGCGTAGATCACCCTCCGGACTGCGTCGGGGAGCCGGAGGGAGTCGAAGCTCTAGGCGTCGACGACGACGAGAAGCTCCAGGTTGCGGGACCTCAGGGCAACGAGGGGTCCCAGCATCTCCGTCGCCAGGGGGCGGAGAGTTGCTACCACTCCGGTCGCCGGCGGGGCCGCCTCCTGCGGCCCCGGGCCATCCGCGGATGGGGGGAGGGGGCCCAGGGTGGCCTCCACCTCCTAGAGCACCCGATCGATGCTCCCCGGAGAGCAGGGAGCCAGCGCCGCCGCCATCGGCGAGGGCGCATTCAGAGCGCCTCCAGGCGCTGGACCCCGAAGGGTCAAGGCATTGGAGGCCCCTGGGGCGGCGCGATTCGCCTCGTCCTGCCTCGGCGCCCCGATGCGCAGGGGGCCTCCGGCGCCGGGCGTCCACCGGGCGAGGATCTTCTCCTTGTTCCTGCTGCCCGGGGCTGCCCAGGGGGCGCCTGCGGCGCTTCGCCCCCGAGCTCGATCCAGCGGCGGTGGAGGAGGCGGAGGAATCCATTTGCTTGGGGAGCATTGAGGAAGAAGTGGCACTGGAGCAAGAGGGTGAGGTGCCGGAGGTCTCGAGGATGCTGCATTTAAAGGGTGCGGCCAGCATCGATGCGTCAAATCTCAGCGCGGGAATCGAAGCGTTGGCGCAGTGCTCTGCAGCGAAGCGACGCGCCATCATGACGGTTTGACGCCTCGGGAACTGCTGCGTCGCCCGCCGCTTCGTCTCACCGGCTGCGGTCGCGCCACGCATCCGCGGCCTCTGCATCTTCACATGGTCCTCTGACCGCGCGTTGACCCGTGTCGTTGGAGGGCCCAGCAGCTTCTGGGGGGCCCTGACCCTTTGCTCCCCCGAGAGGGCGCGTTCGCGGGCCAGGCACCCGGGGCTACTGTCGGTGTTCTGGATACCGGGGTATCCCGGTCCACCTGCTCCTGGGCCCCTTCAATGGCCCAGCTTTGGCCCAGGGGTGGAACGACGACCGAAGCCAGCGGAGAAGACCCTCATGAGGAGAATGACGACTAAAGCTGCTAAGGACCAGAAGACCTCCTCACGAGCTGTTTCTCGTGAGGGGAGGGACCACGTCCACGTCAGCTCGGCATGTTTCCGTGCTGAGCAAGAAGATAAGAGCAGAAGACTGCATACCGTCCATGCTACTCCCGACAGGGAGGAGACCAGCTTTCGCCGTGCCTGCATAAAGCGGCACAGTGGTTGTTGGCCACCCCCCTAAAAATAGGGTGGATGGTGCAGGGCACCAGAGGAAGATGTCAGCTTCCTCCACCCACTCCTGTGGGCTGGCACCACTACTCTACGAAGACTACGTCCACGGAAGAATCAAGACTACAGCTATCCTCCCTCCTTGGCCGTATGTGGCAACCCCTTCCCCAAGATGATAAGGGGAAGGAGGACCAGGGCGCTATAAAAGGAGGGGAGGCCACCCCTTAGAGGGGATCGAATCTTGATCTCTGGGCTTCTAGCTAGGCTAAGTTGGTTCTTCTACCTTCGGCCAGTTAGAGCTCTGTAACCAAGACCTTGTACTCCTCGTGAGGTATCGCGTCGTAATACAAGAAGGCAGGAAGTAGGGGTTTTACCTCACCACGAGGGCCCTGAACTTGGGTAAGGCTCCGTGTCTCTCTCTGCAGTGCGTTGTGCGTTCGACGTCTCGAGGCTTCCGTCACCGTGTTTCGTTGCGATCCAAGATTTCCCACGTTCAGCCCCCTGCGTTCGAATCTTTGGGTCCGTCGCGTGGTACCCCATGTTCTTGCGACACGAAATCTATCGACAATTATGAGAGAGGGAAACATGGTTTTATGCATCTCAATATTATTAAGTTTCCCCTCTTTTGTTGGGATTCTTGAAGTTGTACTTATTTTGCCTTCCTATGCTTGTTGCTTTGTGCTTTCATGACTAGTCTCCTTACAAGACTCATTTAGATTTAAATTTGTTTCGTATTTGATTTTTTATGCCCTCTCTTGCTTCATGTTCTTTCCAGCGTTTATGTGAGCATCTTCTCAAACTACTGCGCCTAGCTCAAAGGCGTTAAAGAAAAACACTCTTGGGAGATAACCCAATGTTTACTTTTCAGTACCTTTTTCTTTTTTTTTTGAGTCTTGGAAGTTATTACTACTGTAACTAGCTGGAGGGCCCGCGCAATTGCGCGGCTAGAAATGAGACTATTTGAATAATTATATTTTATTCATCTTATTTTCTTGAACAATTGAAGAGAAATAAAATGTGAAAATATATTCAATTATTTTTCTATACTCAAATCGGACAGAATATAAAAGCCACATAATTTCATTGGTTAGTCCTCCAAGTAGGACTCAAACATTCAAGCATGTATTGTATTCACTTGTAATTTTTTCCTCGTACTCCAACAACCAATTTGATCATATAATTTTTGATTAATTTTCCATCTAATAACATTTTAAAAAATAATGTTGTACCAGCTGTACTCGTTTGCGACATTGTAGTCGAATCGTCAAATTTTTTGTAAGGCCTCCAAGAAACATTGCATGCGGATAAAAGATAGAAATGTAGTTATAAATTTTCTTTGTTTCTTTGTGTTTCCTCAAAACTCCTTCTATTAACATGTCATATGTTAATCATGTGAACTTACTCGGGCATTATAAATTTGAAATTATTGTCTAAATTGCCAAAAACAATCTAACAAAACTGATGAAAAGATATACCCTATTTGAGTTACTCGCTGTCCTGAAGGTTAAAAAAAGATTTCTAAAGCTTCTAAATAAGTATGTATACTTTTAAAAAAATGTACTACCCACTCCATCATGTCCAGCTTGTAAACATTTCTTTATGAATTGGAAGAAATCAGTTAATCTCAGGTGGATCCATGGATGCTAATGAATCTAAATAGTTGAGATATTTTTATTGTAGAGTACCCAGCTTTTGTACTCTTCCTTCGAGATTGCAAGAACACTATGTGATGTGGATGATACTGAATCAAATCCGCCGACAGTCGTTTCTCGCCAGATTGATATCAAGCCTTTGTACTCTACCTTCGAGATTGCAATAGCACTAAGTGATGTGGATGATAATGAATCAAATCCGCCGACGCAGTCGTTTTTCGCCAGATCGATACAAAGCTTGTCCTAGACCCTCGTCGGCTCGCAAAAGGTCTCAATCTTCATCGTCTCAGGATCGCTGTAGACTTTATGCAAGTCTTACTAACCCTTTAACTTTGTTCATCTCGACTTGCTGATGTATACTTTGATACGATACTTCCATCATTGTTGGAAAACCACAACAATCAAGATGTACGGTTCTTTGATCAATCGTGGTGGCCGGAGTTCTTTTTTTACCGCTGTGGCTTTTGTCTGTAGACGTGGGTTATAAAGGCCATCAGATGTGAATCATGCATGTCATCCATAAAATAGATCCAGCAAACATGTGGTGCTACTCATCCATCATTCTCCAAGCTACGATCAAGGCTCCGGCCGGCCAAAAATTTGACACCCGCTCGAGGAGCCTGATTGTAGGGGGCAGCTCTCCTTAGCTACTCAGCTTGTCTTTAAGGCGTTCTTGCCGCATGTCAGCGATTCATATGCAGGCTTCATGGTGCGTGCGTCGCATCGACAATTCTGATCCCGACCACGCCATTGGACCATTCGTATCTCGTTGAACGATTCTAATTTCTCTTCGTTATTGCTTGCCGCCCTTTGCGCCGCAGCTTTGTTACTGCTTGAATTTTTGCCCCGCAGCGGAGTAGTCTTGGATCAGGATTTGTAGTTGCCTTTCCGTTTCATGACTCGTCCGTTAATTGGACTCCTAGTAGTGCACCAATACAGATTGGACTTCTATTTGTGTACGGTAAGGAATTAATCAATCAGAGTCTAGCTTGTATACGTATGCAAACGTGCGGTAAGGCATTAATCAATCAGAGTCTAGCTTGTATACGTCTTTGGAGATTGCAAACGTGCTACGTGGTTGATAATGCTAAATCTAAGCCATTGAGATATCGTAACTTTAGAGCGGACAATCTCCACCGTTAGTTGTTAGTTGTTTTAATAATATAATAGATAGATGGCCTCTCCTTATCATTTTTATTTCATTTTTTGTGCCAGGAAGAACCTCTAATTTGAGGAAGATAAGATTTGGGGAAGTTGCTGTCCTGAAATAGATTTCTGTGCTGTATCGTAAACATTCGTGAAAATTCTCAGAATGTCTTTTTGATCTGCGATTTCTTGTGCACATGCCCCAGGTTATTTCCAAACTTTCATTAGTTTTGCACTTTTCTATTTGAGCAACATAAGATCCTCATAAAAATCGATCTTTACCAGCTGTTCTGTTTTGATAGATTTTTGCCATTATTTGCATTTGCCTCTTGATCTCTTTCTTTTTGAGTTCTTTTGATCATGGAACTTTTTGAGGAAGTTGCTACAGTAGCTTATGTGTTAATATGTGTTGTACTTGAGTTGAAACTGAACCAAAGGTGGATCTACTATCGTGCTTACACTAATGTTGCTAATAGAATTGTGTGAAGTTTTGTATGAAGGGAGTTTTCATGTGTAGGGAAAGGAGAATGATGAGATGAGATGAAGTATGGACAAGAGCTCAAGCTTGGGGATGCCCATGTCACCCCAAGAAATATTCAAGAGGTACAAGTGTCAAAGCTTGGGGATGCCCCGAGGCACCTCTTCTTCATCGACAAAAATCAGGTCACCTTTCAAGACACTATATTTTTATTGCTTCATATTCTATGCGCTTTTCTTGGAGCGTCTTTATTTTCGCTTTCAGTTTTCTTTTGTTTTGTTTACTGTAATAAATGGTTGGATCACATCATGTTTGTTTTGGAGGGAGACACACTCTATTTTCATTGCCAAGAACACTCGAGTTTTCACTCTTATCGTTCAACAAGTGTTCTCTTTTTCTAGTACTACGTTTAGCTTTCGTTTTTCGCCTTGATTTTTGTTCAGATCTTGTTATTTCTTTGTATCAAGGTGTATTTAGACCTCTGGTATATGTTGGTTTTCATCTTTAAGAGTTGATTCAAAAAGGTTGATTGGTGTTGGAAAATAGAAAAAGTTGCATGCCTATAGTGGTACAAATGGGAGCTTGTTTAGATTGTGGCTTAGACTTTTGCATGTCATTCTTGATGTTATTTTGATAATATGCTTAGTAGTTTTTTCTGTAGCATGACTTGTCTCAAATGACTAAGATTTCTTAATGTGCTTTTGAAAGAATCATGCGTTGTTTTTATTATATGGGAGCATATTATTATGGTTTTCTCCTTTGATGCTTTATTTGGGTTGACTTGGCGCATGCTTACACCATGTTTGACTTTAACAAGTCGCCTCTAGCCTCTATGATCATTTGGTTTTTGACTTGTGATACCACTTTATGCTATGGTTAATAATGTTTTGTCGCTATGCACGATTATGGCCGTTATTGCTCTCTTAGTTGGTCGCTCCCAGTCTTTTCCTAGCCTTCATTTTGTACTGAGAGGGAATACTTCTTGTGCATCCAACTCCCAAAAACCAAAGTTTTCCAATGTGTCCACCATATCTACCTATTAGCAATTTGCTATTCCAAGTACATTCGACTTGCTTTTATCTATCCTTCAAATTAAACTTTTTGTGTTATGTGAAAATTAGTCAGTAAAGCTCTCACGAACCTGACGGCACACTTTACTTTCTTGCTTTTAATAAATTTGACCATTGTGGTTCTCTTATGTTGACGTTATGCTTGCAAGTTGTAAGTTAGCCCAGCCATGTCGTCATGGGGCAAGCTTTCAACATTGCACTTTTTCTCATTTAGTTGATATTGTGATCTTTTGTTTATGGATACCTGCGATGTGAAATAAGTTGGAAACTTGTGAGCTCATGGAGTTTGTATATGTGTTAGAGAAACGCCTGGGATGCTAATCTAAGCCGTTCATCATTCATGGTGGAAATTTACAGCATGCCTATAGTGGACATTCGACGATGCATCTCAAAATAAAAAGCTATACCTATGGTAAATAAAAGAGATGCCGAGGTGTTCATTGTCTGTTTATCTTGTCATTTTGATGTGGGCTTGTTCCATGTCATCGGGCAAGAGTTACCCCGTTGGCGTTCTCGATGATACATGTATGCTTAGAGTGACAAGATCTTGCTTGGGACCTAAGTCTAGTAGCATGAGGTTTGGGTATTCGTACTTCACGGGACATGAGATTTTCAACTTATGATTTGTTAAGCATATGCTTTGTAATTGTACTCGCATTAACCTTAACCACTCAAGTTGCCTGTGATGGGGGCAATGAGAGCTCAAAGCTAGTAAGTATCATAATTTTTGGAGGTTTATAAAACTTGCAATCACTGCTTCCCTCTACGAAGGGCCTTTCTTTTACTTTTATGTTGAGTCTCCACCTTCTACCTTTATGCACCGTCTAAGAGAGCATAGTCATCATTCTGAGTATAATGTGCATAGTCCCAAAATTTATTATTGATTGATTCATGATTATGGTTTTGCTTGTTCTTAAATTACTTGTATCTAGTCACCCTCTTAAAACTTGAAGGTGTCCTATGCATTTATGTTTTGCTACTCCATGAAGGACAAGCTGAAAACCACTTTGCTATGTTTTTCCATATGCTCGAAACACACACTTGACTTTCATTGCATTATTACTCATGATCTTCTGTTTGTGTTACTTTTCATGTTATAACATGGTTGCTAAGTTTTATTGTCAAGATTATGTCTTTTATGCCTGATGGGGCCAAGTCGATGCTGTATGAAATTAAATGACCGGCCAGTTGGAAAACCCCAAGAGAAGGTTTTGATGAATATAGCAGCAAGTTTTCCCTCAGTTAAGAAACCAAGGTTTGTCGATCAGGAGAAGAGCAGACAATAACGATTGAAGGTGATGCGAACTGGCTTAGCGACAGCTTCGGACAATTTATATATGGCGCCTCGTCCAAGCTTTGCTTTGCTAGCTGCAACGCGGAACCTGCACACAACACAACCAAGTACTTTGTTCCCAACTTGCGATGAGGTTGTCAATCTCACCGGTTTGCTTGAAACAAAGGTTATGAGCGTATCGAGTGGAAAACAGTAGAAGTATGCGAGTAAAGTAAACAGTGCGAGTAAAGTAAACAGGTAATAGCAATATGATGGAAATAGGACCGGGGTCCATAGTTCACTAGTGGTGTCTCTCCATAAGATAAATAACACATGCTGGGTAAACAAATTACAGTTGGGCAATTGATAGAATAAAGATAAACGTGATATGTCAAGAAGATCACTATGAGATTTACTCTGGGCATTACAACAAAATACATAGACCGCCATCCAACTGCATCTATGACTAATAATCCACTTGTGGCGAATCAATCCGAGAACTCCACAAGTATTAAGTTGCGAACAACAGATAATTGCATTAAGCAAAGTGTGTAATGTAAACAAAGCATATGCCCTTGAGCATATGAATGTTGTTTTCTCCCTAGTAGCAACAGCACATCTACAACCTTAGAGGTTTCTGTCACTCCCCCAGGTTAAATAGAGGCATGAACCCACTATCGAGCATAAATACCCCCTCTTGGAGTCACTAGCAACTACTCGGCCAAGATAGCTACTAACAACGGAGAGCATGCAAGATCATAAACAACATAGAGATAACAAAAGATATATTTCAGTACATCAACTCAATCATAACACCAATATTCATCGGATCCCAACAAACCAAACATGTAGAATTACATAACGGTGATCTCAATCATGTAGGGCAGCTCATGAGATCTAAACATGAAGCACATGGTGGAGAAGACAACCATCTAGCTACTGCTATGGACCCATAGTCCAAGGTAGACTACTCACTCATCGCTCCGGAGGCAAGCATGGCGATGAAGAAGACCTCCGGTGGCGATTCCCCTCTCCGGCAGGGTGCCGGGAAGAGCTTCTGGACCCTCCCGATCTTCGGGTCAACGGCGGCGGCGGATCGCGATGTGTTCTGCAAAATTGATTGGGTACTTAGGTTTTTCCCATCGGGGGGTCTTTATAGGCGAAGGGGCGATATCAGAGGTGGAGCCAGGTGCCCTCACACCATGGCAGCGCGGCCAGGGCCTGGGCCGCGCCAGCCTGGTGTGTGGGGCCCCTGTGGCTCCCCTCCTACTCTCCTTTGGATGACTGGAAGCTCCCGGACAAAATAAGACTTCAGGAACTTGTTTCGTCCAATTCCGAGAATATTTCCTGTGTATCACTACTGAAACACAAAAACAGCAGAAAACAGGGAACTGGCACTGTGGCAACTTGTTAGTAGGTTAGTTCCGGAAAATGCATAAAAGTGCCACGAAGTGTAACGAAACATTAGGCAAATGGTGTAAAAACAAGCATGGAGCATCAAAAAATATAGATACGTTGGAGACGTATCAAGCATCCCCAAGTGAACTCCTGCTCGTCCTCGAGTAGGTAAGTGATAACAAAAGAATAATTCTTGATCATGTAAGTAAGCATTTGTGAGCTGGGATCATAAGAACTTAAAACATGGGCATGAAGATATAATCTTGACAATAAGAACTTAGCAACCATGTTGTAAACATGAAAACGAACACAAACAAAAGATCATGAAAATGAAACAATGAAAGTCAAACGTGTGTTCAGATCATAAGGAAAAACATACAAATGGTTTTCAGCTTGTCCTTCATAGAGAGCAAAACATAAATGCATAGGACACCTCAAAGTTTAAGATGGCGACTAGATACAAATAATTTAAGAACAAGTGAAACCAACAATATGAATCAATCAATGAAAACTTTGGGACAATGCACATTATACTAAGAATGACAACTATGCTCTCTTAATGGTGCATAAAGATAGAAGGTGGTGACTCAACATAAAAGTAGAAGAAAGGCCCTTCGCAGAGGGAAGCAGTGATTGCAAGTTTTATAACCTTCAAAAATTATGGTACGTACCGGCTTTGAGCTCTCATTGCCCCCATCATAAGCATCTTGAATGGTTAAAGTTAATGCAAGAACAATTATGATGCATATGCTTGACAAATCATAAGTTCAAAACCTCATGTCCCGTGAATACGAGTACCCAAACCTCATGCTACTTTACTTAGAGTCCCAAGCAAGGCTCTTGTCATTGTAAGTATATGCATATCATTGAGAACCGCCAATGGGGTACCTCCGTGCCCGATGACATGGAACAAGCCCACATCAAAATGATAGGACAAGCGGACAATGAACACCTCGACATCTCTTTTATTTGGCATTTGTTTAGCTTTTTATTGTGAGATGCGTCATCGAATGTTCACCATGGGTATGCTGCAAATTTCCACCATGAATTATGCATGGCTTAGATTAGCGGCCCGGCGTTTCCCTAACACATATACAAACTCCATGATCCCCACAAGATTCCCAATTCATTTCACACCGCGGGCATCCATCAACAAAAGATCACGATATCAACTCAAACAAGAAGTGCAATGTTGAAAGCTTGCCCATGACTGCATGGCTGGGCTAGTCTCCAACTTACAACTTGCAAGCATAACAACTCAACATAAGAGACCACAATGTCAAATTTTTAAGAACAAGAAAAAGTAAAGTGTGCCTTCCAGTTTGTGAGAGCTTTACTGACCGAATTTCGCATAACACTGGTAAGAGTTTAATTTGAAGAGAAAATAAAAGCAAGTCAAATTTACTTGGAATAGCAAATTGCTAGTAGGTATGTATGGTGGACACTTTGGAAAACTTTGGCTTTTAGGATGGATGCACGAGTAGAGCTCATACTCAGTACAAGGCGAGGGCTAGCAAAAGATTGGGAGCGACCAACTAACAGAGCAATAATGGCCATAATCATGCAAAGCGACAAAGCGACATTAAAAGAAGCATAAGATGGCATCAAAAGTCAAAAACTAAATGATCATAGAGGCTATTGGCAACTTTGTAAGAGTCTAACATGTGTGAGCATGCGCCAAGTCAACCCAAATAAAGCATCAAGGAGAAAACCAAAATAATGCTTCCATACAATAAAAACAACGCATGATTTTTTCAAAGGCTCATTAAGCAATCTCAGTTATTTGAGACAAGTCATGCTACAGCAAAACCACTAAGCATACTATCAAAAAGACATTAAGCATGACATGAAAAAGCCTAAGCCGCAGTCTACACAAGCTCCTTCTTGTACCACTATTTGGCATAAAGCTTTTTCTCTTTTCCAACACCATTTGAAATTTTTATAAACACCTCTTTTGATGAAAACCAATAAAGATCAGAGGCAAAAATACACCTTGATGAAAAGATATGACAAGGTCTGAATGCAAATCAAGGCGAAAACGAAAACCAAAAACAGTAGCGGAAAAAGAAGAACACCCGGTGAAATTGTAAGAATGAAAAACGGAGTGTTCTTGGCAAATGAAAACGAGTACATCTTCTCCAAAGGAAATTTGTTGGGGTCCAACCATTTATTGCAGCAAACAAAACTAACTAACTAAGAAAACTAAAACAACTGACGCTCCAAGAAAAACACATAGTGCATGAAGCAATAAAAATATAGTGTTTTGAAAGGTGACCTGATTTTTGCCGATGAAGAAGGGGTGCCTCGGGGGCATCCCCAAGCTTTGACGCTTGTACTTCTTGGATATTTCTTGGGGTGATGCATGGGCATACCCAAGCTTGAGCTTTTGTCCATTCTTCAACTCATCTCATCATTCTCCAATCCCTACACTTGAAAACTTCCTTCATACAAAACTAAACACAAATCTATTAGCAACATTAGTGTAGGCATAACATTCAATCAACCTCTTTTTGCTTCAGGTTTCAACCCAAAACCACCACATATATAGCAAATACTACTGTAGCAACCTCCCCAAAAGTTCCGTGATCAAAAGAACTCAAAAGAAAGCGATAAAGTGGCAAACACAAATATTGGCAGAAATCTGTCAAAACAGAACAGCTGACAAAGGCCGAATTTTTTAGGGGTTTTCTGTTGCTCAAATCAAAACGTGTTCAACTAACGAAAGTTTGGATATAACCTGGGGCATATGCACAAGAAATCGCAGGTCCAAAAGATATACATAGAATTTCTACGAATTTTTACGGTGCAGCACCGAAAACAGTTTCAGGACAGCAACATCCACAAATCTTTACCTCACTCGAATTAGAGGCTTCTCTTGGCACAAAAACAAAATAAAAAGGATAAGGAGCGGTCATTACAGTAGTAATGACTTCCAAGACTCAAATAAAAGAAAAATTACTGAAAATAAAACATTGGGTTATCTCCCAAGAGTGCTTTTCTTTAACGCCTTTGAGCTAGTTGCAAAAAATTGCGGATCAAGTAACATCAAGTGATGAAACATCAAGCTCATAATTTGCTCTAAGAATAGAGTCAAAAAGTAATTTCTTCCTTTTCCTAGTGTTCCATACCTTTCTTGAGTGGGAATTGATATTTGATAGTGCCTTCCCTCATATCAATGATGGCACCTAGGAGCTTCAGGAGGGATCTTCCAAGTGTGATTTGTCCTTTTCCTACACATTCAATAACAAGATAATCAGTAGATATCATTCTTCCTAGGACTTTTGTAAAAACTCCTTCAGCTATTCCAATGGGAAATATAGTGGCATTGTTAGTGAGAGAAATTCCTTCTCCCCCTTCAGAAAGCTTCCAAAGGCTCAAAGATTCATAAACATCCTTTGGCATGAGATAAAATTCAGACATAATATCACAACGAGCATGAAAAGTTTCACCACTAATGGTGATTTTTACTGTAGGATACCAACTCGAAGGTTCAAAATTTGTTGGCACATAATCAAAATGCTGGCGCAAAGTATTGTAGCAAGAATTCAAGCTAGCAGTGCGAGTCTTAAGAGTATCAAGTCTATTAAAAATGCACACAAGAGAGGAATCAAAATAGGTTGGCATGCTATAAATTGTAATCAACTTTTTTATAATGTTGAAGGCTTGATCTCCATCACAATGAAGGAAATCTCCTTCTGCAGTAGCATCCAAAGCATATCTATAACGAAGAGCAAGTCCAAAGTAAAAGCTACTAAGAAGCAAACTCAAGGTCATTTTAGGTTCAGTTTTTCCATGCCAATCATAAATTCTAGACCAAGCTTCTTTAAAACTTTCCTCATACTTCTGTTTAAAAGTAAAAATCATGTCCTCGGGCGACATAGTAAGATCAACTGAACTAGACATAATAAACAACTACCAAGGATTCTAATTTTTTTGGGTTTTTGATATAAAACGATGCAGCTAAAATAAATAAAGTAAAGCAAAACAATTACAAAGTAAAGGATGTGCGTGCGAAAACTCCCCTCGCAGAAGTCTTCCACTCTTCCCCGGCAACGGCGCCAGAAAAGCTTGATGGGGCCAAGTCGATGGTGTATGAAATTAAATGACCGGCCAGTTGGAAAACCCCAAGAGAAGGTTTTGATGAATATAGCAGCAAGTTTTCCCTCAGTTAAGAAACTAAGGTTTGTCGATCAGGAGAAGAGCAGACAATAACGACTGAAGGTGATGCGGACTGGCTTAGCGACAGCTTCAGACAATTTATATATGGCGCCTCATCCAAGCTTTGCTTTGCTAGCTACAACGCGGAACCTGCACACAACACAACCAAGTACTTTGTTCCCAACTTGCGATGAGGTTGTCAATCTCACCGGTTTGCTTGAAACAAAGGTTATGAGTGTATCGAGTGGAAAACAGTAGAAGTATGCGAGTAAAGTAAACAGTGCGAGTAAAGTAAACAGGTAATAGCAATATGATGGAAATAGGACCGGGGTCCACAGTTCACTAGTGGTGTCTCTCCATAAGATAAATAACACATGCCGGGTAAACAAATTACAGTTGGGCAATTGATAGAATAAAGATAAACGTGATATGTCAAGAAGATCACTATGAGATTTACTCTGGGCATTACAACAAAATACATAGACCACCATCCAACTGCATCTATGACTAATAATCCACTTGTGGCGAATCAATCCGAGAACTCCACAAGTATTAAGTTGCGAACAACAGATAATTGCATTAAGCAAAGTGTGTAATGTACACAAAGCATATGCCCTTGAGCATATGAATGTTGTTTTGTCCCTAGTAGCAACAGCACATCTATAACCTTAGAGGTTTCTGTCACTCCCCCAGGTTAAATAGAGGCATGAACCCACTATCGAGCATAAATACCCCCTCTTGGAGTCACTAGCAACTACTCGGCCAAGATAGCTACTAACAACGGAGAGCATGCAAGATCATAAAGCTTTTTCTCTTTTCCAACACCATTTGAAGTTTTTATAAACACCTATTTTGATGAAAACCTATAAAGATCAGAGGCAAAAATACACCTTGATGCAAAGATAAAACAAGATCTGAACAAAAATCAAGGCGAAAAATGCAAGCTAAACCCAGTAGCAGAAAAAGAGAACACTCATGGAACGATAAGAGTGAAAACTAGAGTGTTCTTGGCAATGAAAAACGAGTTCATCTCCTCCAAAAGAAACATGATGTGATCTAACCATTTATTGCAGCAAACAAAGAAAAAGAAAACTAAAAACTAAAACAACTGCCGCTCCAAGAAAAATGCATAGTGCATGAAGCAATAAAAATATAGTGTTTTGAAAGGTGACCTGATTTTTGCCGATGAAGAAGGGGTGCCTCGGGGGCATCCCCAAGCTTTGACGCTTGTACTTCTTGGATATTTCTTGGGGTGATGCATGGGCATCCCCAAGCTTGAGCTTTTGTCCATTCTTCAACTCATCTCATCATTCTCCAATCCCTACACTTGAAAACTTCCTTCATACAAAACTAAACACAATTCTATTAGCAACATTAGTGTAAGCATAACATATAATCAACCCTTTTTTGCTTCCGGTTTCAACCTAAAACCACCACATATAAAGTATATACTACTGTAGCAACTTCCCCAAAAGTTCCGTGATCAAAAGAACTAAAAAAGAAAGCGATCGAGCGGCAAACACAAATATTGGCAGAAATCTGTCAAAACAGAACAGCTGACAAAGGTCGAATTTTTAGAGGGTTTTCTGTTGCTCAAATCAAAAAGTGTTAAACTAATGAAAGTTTCGATATAACCTGGGACATATGCACAAGAAATCGCAGGTCCAAAATATATACAGAGAATTTTCACGAATTTTTACGGTGCAGCACCGAAAACAATTTCAGGACAGCAACATCCCCAAATCTTACCTCACTCAAAATAGAGGCTTCTCTTGGCACAACAACGAAATAAAAAGGATAAGGAGAGGTCATTACAGTAGTAATAACTTCCAAGACTCAAATAAAATAAAAAGTACTAAAAATAAAATAATGGGTTATCTCCCAATAGTGCTTTTCTTTAACGCCTTTGAGCTAGGCGCAGTAAATTGCAAAGATGCTCATGTGGGCGCCATATAAGAGCTTGAGGCAAAGGCGCCATATAGGAACTTAAAGCAATAGAGAGCATCAAAAAGCAAATGTGAAAGACATTTATATCTGAACCACTTCCTATGCATAGGAATCTTGTAAGAAAATAAATCAACGAGGCACATAGTAGCAAGCATGGAAAGATAAAACAAGTGCCACTTCAAGATTTGCAACATAAAGAGGGGAAACTTAATATTGTTGAGATCCATCAAACCATGTTTCCCTCTCTCATAATAACTTTCAGTAGCATCATGAATAGAACTAACAATATAACTATCACATAAAACATCCCTATCATGAGCCATATGCATAAAAGAATTAATACTCACCACCGGAACAATAGTGGTAGGAGCAGATTTAACAGAATAATTATTCTCATCACCATAATCATCATAAATAGGAGGCATATTGTAATCATAACTAATTTTATCCTCAATAGTAGGTGAACTGAAAATATTATACTCATCATCATAAACATCATAAACTAGAGGTTTAGTATCATCACAAGCTAGAGAGCAACTATTTCGCAAAGCATATTCTTCAAACATATCATCATAAGAAGGAACATCACATATCGGAGATAAAATATTATCAGAACAAACTTTCTCCACTAAAGCTGGGGAACTAAAAATATCATGCTTAACAAAACCAGCTTCCCCAAGCTTAGACTTTTCTATAGCATTAGCAATAACGGTGTTCAAAGCATTCGTACTAACAACACTATTAGCATGCAAATTAAGCTCCAAAGGTTTTTCAATTTTCTCTTCAAACACTTCATATCTAAATTCAGGAAAAATACTAACGAACTCTTTGTTTTCCATTAAGCCTAACTAGTGAAAATAAAAACAAGAAACAAAAAGATGTAATTGCAGAATCTAAAGGAAATAACTTCGAGCACTCACATAGGAGGATGCGAGTACCTTTTACCTTACCTCCCCGGCAACGGCGCCAGAAAAGAGCTTGATGTCTACGCACTTCTATTCTTGTAGACACTTGTTGAGCCTCCAAGTGCAGAGCTTTGTAGAACAACAGCAAGTTTCCCTGAAGTGGATCACCCAAGGTTTATCGAACTCAGGGAGGAAGAGGTCAAAGCTATCCCTCTCAAGCAACCCTGCAATTACGATACAGAAAGTCTCTTGTGTCCCCAACACACCCAATACACTTGTCAGATGTATAGGTGCACTAGTTCGGCAAAGAGATAGTAAAATACAAGCGGTAGTGATGATTATAAGTAACAACTATGATATGAAATAAGTATCGCTGCGAGCAAACATGTAACAAAACAGTAAGTAAACGGTGTGCAATGCTTGGAAACAAGGCCTAGGGATCATACTTTCACTAGTGGACACACTCCCAACAATATAACATGATTGAACAAATAAACAACTTCTCTCCACTATGGTACTCTGAATTACTCTCCTATTGAATAACACTAATCATTGTGTAGTGGCTACAGAAGCACCCCTTAAATTTCATCAAGTACTTGACAAACACCACTCATAGAGACATCCAAATCAGATCACAATTCAAGATAGAAATCATTGCGACTTAGACCAAGTACTAACACGGTGCACACACTGTCAACATTACACCATGAAAGGAGGAATAGATCACTCAATACTATCATAGTAATAATTACTCTCATAATCCACAAGAGATCACGATCATAGCCTAAACCAAGTACCACCACGATGCACGCACTGTCACCGTTACACCATGGCAGGAGGAATAGATTACGTTAATAACATCACTAGAGTACACTATAATAATTAAGCATAGGAGTAGCATTATATCTGAATAATAACATCTACTTGTTCAGCATGATACAAAGCTCACGATCACATAAAGATCACATCATGGGAGAGAGAGGTGAACCACATAGCTACCGGTAGAGCCCTTAGCCCCGGGGATGAACTACTCCCTCCTCATCATAGGAGACAGCAAGGTTGATGGAGATGGCGGTGAGGTCGATGGAGACCGATGGAGATGGCTCCAGGGGCACTTCCTCGTCCCGGCAGGGTGCCGGAACAGAGACTTCTGTCCCCCGAAATTCGTCGGTGGCGGCGGCGGAACTACGGAACTCTTTCTGGAAATTTGCCGACTCTCTTAGGGTTTTCCGTCCCGAGGCTTCTTATAGGCGAAGGGGCGATGTCAGAGGCGGCCCCAGGCCTCCTCACACCAGGGTGGCGCGGCCAGGGCCTGGGCCGCGCCAGCCCTGTGTGAGGGAGGCCTGTGGTCCCTCTCCTTCCTCTCTTCGGATGTCTGGATGCTCTCGGGAAAAATAAGACTTTAGGAACTTGTTTCGTCTAATTCCGAGAATATTTCCTGTGTATCACTCTGAAACACAAAAACAGTAGAAAACAGGGAACTGGCACTGTGGCATCTTGTTAATAGGTTAGTTCCGGAAAATGCATAAAAGTGCCACGAAGTGTAACGAAACAATAGGCAAATGGTGCAAAAACAAGTATGGAGCATCAAAAATTATAGATACGTTGGAGACGTATCAGCATCCCCAAGCTTAACTCCTGCTCGTCCTCGAGTAGGTAAGTGATAACAAAAGAAATAATTTTTGAGGTGACATGCACCTACACAATCTTGATCATATAGGTAAAGCATTGAGTGCTGAGATCAAAGAACTTAAAACATGGGCATGAAAGACATAATCTTGATAATAAGAACTTAGCAACCATGTTATAAACATGCAAATGAACACAAACAAAAGATCATGAATAATTAAACAATGAAAGTCAAACGTGTGTTCAAATCATAAGGAAAAACATACAAATGGTTTTCAGCTTGTCCTTCATGGAGAGCAAAACATAAATGCATAGGACACCTTCAAGCTTAAGAGGGCGACTAGATACAAATAATTTAAGAACAAGTGAAACCAACAATATGAATCAATCAATGAACTTTGGGACAATGCATATCACACTAAGAATGACAACTATGCTCTCTTAATGGTGCATAAAGAAAGAAGGTGGTGACTCAACATAAAAGTAAAAGAAAGGCCCTTCGCAGAGGGAAGCAGTGATTGCAAGTTTTATAACCTTCAAAAATTATGGTACTTACCGGCTTTGAGCTCTCATTGCCCCCATCATAAGCATCTTGAATGGTTAAAGTTAATGCGAGAACAATTATGATGCATATGCTTGACAAATCATAAGTTGAAGACCTCGTGCCCCGTGAATACGAGTACCCAAACCTCATGCTACTTTACTTAGAGTCCCAAGCAAGGCTCTTGTCATTGTAAGTATATGCATATCATTGAGAACCGCCAATGGGGTACCTCCGTGCCCGATGACATGGAACAAGCCCACACCAAAATGACAGGACAAGCAGACAATGAACACCTCGACATCTCTTTTATTTGCCATTTGTTTAGCTTTTTATTGTGAGATGCGTCGTCGAATGTTCACCATGGGTATGCTGCAAATTTCCACCATGAATTATGCATGGCTTAGATTGGCGGCCCGACATTTCCCTAACACATATACAAACTCCATGATCCCCACAAGATTCCCAATTCATTTCACACCGCGGGCATCCATAAACAAAAGATCACGATATCAACTCAAATAAGAAGTGCAATGTTGAAAGCTTGCCCCATGACAGCATGGATGGGCTAGAATCCAACTTACAACTTGCAAGCATAACAACTCAACATAAGAGACCACAATGTCAAATTTTTAAGAACAGGAAAAAGTAAAGTGTGCCTTCCGGTTCGTGAGAGCTTTACTGACCGAATTTCGCATAACACTGGTAAGAGTTTAATTTGAAGAGAAAATAAAAGCAAGTCAAATTTACTTGGAATAGCAAATTGCTAGTAGGTATGTATGGTGGACACTTTGGAAAACTTTGGCTTTTAGGAGTTGGATGCACGAGTAGAGCTCATACTCAGTACAAGGCGAGGGCTAGCAAAAGACTGGGAGCGTCCAACTAAGAGAGCAATAATGGCCATAATCATGCAAAGCGACAAAGCGACATTAAAAAAAGCATAAGATGGCATCAAAAGTCAAAAACTAAATGATCATGAAGGCTATTGGCGACTATGTAAGAGTCTAACATGTGTGAGCATGCGCCAAGTCAACCCAAATAAAGCATCAAGGAGAAAACCAAAATAATGCTTCCATACAATAAAAACAACGCATGATCTTTTCAAAGGCTCATTAAGCAATCTCAGTTATTTGAGACAAGTCATGCTACAGAAAAATCACTAAGCATACTATCAAAAAGACATCAAGCACGACATGCAAAAGCCTAAGCCGCAGTCTACACAAGCTCCTTCTTGTACCACTTTTTTGCATAAAGCTTTTTCTCTTTTCCAACACAATTTGAAGTTTTTATAAACACCTCTTTTGATGAAAACCAATAAAGATCAGAGGCAAAAATACACCTTGATGCAAATATAAAACAAGATCTGAACAAAAATCAAGGCGAAAAATGCAAGCTAAACCCAGTAGCAGAAAAAGAGAACACTCATTGAACGATAAGAGTGAAAACTAGAGTGTTCTTGGCAATGAAAAACGAGTTCATCTCCTCCAAAATAAACATGATGTGATCTAACCATTTATTGCAGCAAACAAAGCAAAAGAAAACTAAAAACTAAAACAACTGACGCTCCAAAAAAAACGCATAGTGCATGAAGCAATAAAAATATAGTGTTTTGAAAGGTGACCTGATTTTTGCCGATGAATAAGGGGTGCCTCGGGGGCATCCCCAAGCTTTGACGCTTGTACTTCTTGGATATTTCTTGGGGTGATGCATGGGCATCCCCAAGCTTGAGCTTTTGTCCATTCTTCAACTCATCTCATCATTCTCCAATCCCTACACTTGAAAACTTCCTTCATACAAAACTAAACACAATTCTATTAGCAACATTAGTGTAAGCATAACATATAATCAACCCTTTTTTGCTTCCGGTTTCAACCTAAAACCACCACATATAAAGTATATACTACTGTAGCAACTTCCCCAAAAGTTCCGTGATCAAAAGAACTCAAAAACAAAGCGATCGAGCGGCAAACACAAATATTGGCAGAAATCTGTCAAAACAGAACAGCTGACAAAGGTCGAATTTTTAGAGGGTTTTATGTTGCTCAAATCAAAAAGTGTTCAACTAATGAAAGTTTGGATATAACCTGGGACATATGTACAAGAAATCGCAGGTCCAAAAGATATACAGAGAATTTTCACGAATTTTTACGGTGCAGCACCGAAAACAGTTTCAGGACAGCAACATCCCCAAATCTTACCTCACTCAAAATAGAGGCTTCTCTTGGCACAACAACGAAATAAAAAGGATAAGGAGAGGTCATTACAGTAGTAATAACTTCCAAGACTCAAATAAAAGAAAAAGTACTAAAAATAAAATAATGGGTTATCTCCCAAGAGTGCTTTTCTTTAACGCCTTTGAGCTAGGCGCAGTAAATTGCAAAGATGCTCATGTGGGCGCCATATAAGAGCTTGAGGCAAAGGCGCCATATAGGAACTTAAAGCAATAGAGAGCATCAAAAAGCAAATGTGAAAGACATTTATATCTGAACCACTTCCTATGCATAGGAATCTTGTAAGAAAATAAATCAACGAGGCACATAGTAGCAAGCATGGATAGATAAAACAAGTGTCACTTCAAGATTTGCAACATAAAGAGGGGAAACTTAATATTGTTGAGATCCATCAAACCATGTTTCCCTCTCTCATAATAACTTTCAGTAGCATCATGAATAGAACTAACAATATAACTATCACATAAAACATCCCTATCATGAGCCATATGCATAAAAGAATTAATACTCACCACAGGAACAATAGTAGTAGGAGCAAATTTAACAGAATAATTATTCTCATCACCATAATCATCATAAATAGGAGGCATATTGTAATCATAACTAATTTTATCCTCAATAGTAGGTGAACTGAAAATATTATACTCATCATCATAAACATCATAAACTAGAGGTTTAGTATCATCACAAGCTAGAGAGCAACTATTTCGCAAAGCATATTCTTCAAACATATCAGCATAAGAAGGAACATCACATATCGGAGGTAAAATATTATCAGAACAAACTTTCTCCACTAAAGCTGGGGAACTAAAAATATCATGCTTAACAAAACCAGCTTCCCCAAGCTTAGACTTTTCTATAGCATTAGCAATAACGGTGTTCAAAGCATTCGTACTAACAACACTATTAGCATGCAAATTAAGCTCCAAAGGTTTTTCAATTTTCTCTTCAAACACTTCATATCTAAATTTAGGAAAAAGACTAATGAACTCTTTGTTTTCCATTAAGCCTAACTAGTGAAAATAAAAACAAGAAACAAAAAGATGTAATTGCATAATCTAAAGGAAATAACTTCGAGCACTCACACAGGAGGATGCGAGTACCTTTTACCTTACCTCCCCGGCAACGGCGCCAGAAAAGAGCTTGATGTCTACGCACTTCTATTCTTGTAGACACTTGTTGGGCCTCCAAGTGCAGAGGTTTGTAGAACAGCAGCAAGTTTCCCTTAAGTGGATCACCCAAGGTTTATCGAACTCAGGGAGGAAGAGGTCAAAGCTATCCCTCTCAAGCAACCCTGCAATTACGATACAGAAAGTCTCTTGTGTCCCCAACACACCCAATACACTTGTCAGATGTATAGGTGCACTAGTTCGGCGAAGAGATAGTAAAATACAAGCGGTAGTGATGATTATAAGTAACAACTGTGATATGAAATAAGTATCGCTGCGAGCAAACATGTAACAAAACAGTAAGTAAACGGTGTGCAATGCTTGGAAACAAGGCCTAGGGATCATACTTTCACTAGTGGACACACTCCCAACAATATAACATGATTGAACAAATAAACAACTTCTCTCCACTATGGTACTCTGAATTACTCTCCTATTGAATAACACTAATCATTGTGTAGTGGCTACAGAAGCACCCCTTAAATTTCATCAAGTACTTGACAAACACCACTCATAGAGACATCCAAATCAGATCACAATTCAAGATAGAAATCATTGCGACTTAGACCAAGTACTAACACGGTGCACACACTGTCAACATTACACCATGAAAGGAGGAATAGATCACTCAATACTATCATAGTAATAATTACTCTCATAATCCACAAGAGATCACGATCATAGCCTAAACCAAGTACCACCACGATGCACGCACTGTCACCGTTACACCATGGCAGGAGGAATAGATTACGTTAATAACATCACTAGAGTACACTATAATAATTAAGCATAGGAGTAGCATTATATCTGAATAATAACATCTACTTGTTCAACATGATACAAAGCTCACGATCACATAAAGATCACATCATGGGAGAGATAGGTGAACCACATAGCTACCGGTAGAGCCCTCAGCCCCGGGGATGAACTACTCCCTCCTCATCATAGGAGACAGCAAGGTTGATGGAGATGGCGGTGAGGTCGATGGAGACGGCGAAGACGGCGATGGAGACCGATGGAGATGGCTCCGGGGGCACTTCCCCGTCCCGGCAGGGTGCCGGAACAGAGACTTCTGTCCCCCGAAATTCGTCGGTGGCGGCGGTGGAACTACGGAACTCTTTCTGGAAATTTGCCGACTCTCTTAGGGTTTTCCATCCTGAGGCTTCTTATAGGCGAAGGGGCGATGTCAGAGGCGGCCCCAGGCCTCCTCACACCAGGGTGGCGTGGCCAGGGCCTGGGCCGTGCCAGCCCTGTGTGAGGGAGGCCTGTGGCCCCTCTCCTTCCTCTCTTCGGATGTCTGGATGCTCCCGGGAAAAATAAGACTTCAGGAACTTGTTTCGTCCAATTCCGAGAATATTTCCTGTGTATCACTCTGAAACACAAAAACAGCAGAAAACAGGGAACTGGCACTGTGGCATCTTGTTAATAGGTTAGTTCCGGAAAATGCATAAAAGTGCCACGAAGTGTAACGAAACAATAGGCAAATGGTGCAAAAACAAGCATGGAGCATCAAAAATTATAGATACGTTGGAGGCGTATCAGATCCCAACAAACCAAACATATAGAATTACATAACGGTGATCTCAATCATGTATTGCAGCTCATGAGATCTAAACATGAAGCACATGGTGGAGAAGACAACCATCTAGCTACTGCTATGGACCCATAGTCCAAGGTAGACTACTCACTCATCGCTCCGGAGGCAAGCATGGCGATGAAGAAGACCTCCGGTGGCGATTCCCCTCTCCGGCAGGGTGCCGGGAAGAGCTTCTGGACCCTCCCGATCTTCAGGTCAACGGCGTCGGCGGATCGCGATGTGTTCTAGAAAATTGATAGGGTACTTAGGTTTTTCCCGTCGGGGGGTCTTTATAGGCGAAGGGGCAATGTTAGAGGTGGAGCCAGGTGCCCTCACACCATGGCGGCGCGGCCAGGGCCTGGGCCGCGCTAGCCTGGTGTGTGGGGCCCCTGTGGCTCCCCTCCTACTCTCCTTCGGATGACTGGAAGCTCCCGGACAAAATAAGACTTCAGGAACTTGTTTCGTCCAATTCCGAGAATATTTCCTGTGTATCACTACTGAAACACAAAAACAGCAGAAAATAGGGAACTGACACTGTGGCAACTTGTTAGTAGGTTAGTTCCGGAAAATGCATAAAAGTGCCACGAAGTGTAACGAAACATTAGGCAAATGGTGTAAAAACAAGCATGGAGCATCAAAAATTATAGATACGTTGGAGACGTATCAATGCCCATGTTTAGAGTACTTTGATCTCAGCACTCAATGCTTTACATCGTTTGATCAAGATTGTGTTGGTGCATGTCACCTCAAAAATTATTGTTTTGTTATCACTTATAGACTCGAGGATGAGCAGGAGTTAACCTTGGGGATGCTTGATACGTCTCAAACGTATCTATAATTTTTGATGCTCCATTCTTGTTTATACACCATTTGCTTTGTGTTTTGTTACACTTCATGGCGTTTTTATGTGTTTTCCAGAACTAACCTATTGATGAGATGCCACAGTGCCAGTTCCCTATTTTCTGCTGTTTTTTGTGTTTTAGAAAAGCTACACAGGAAATATTCTCGGAACTGGACGAAACGAAGCCCGAACCTCCTATTTTTTCCAACACGAGACGAATTCCGAAGGAAAGCCGGAGGGGGGCCAGGGGGCCACCACACCACCTGGTGGCGCGGGTGACCCCTAGGGCGCGCCACCCTATGGTGTGTGGGCCCTGGCTGCCATCTGAGATCGCCCCTCCACCTATAAAGAGCCTCCGTCGTGAAAACCCTAAATCAATAGGTGTTTTTTGAGAAAGAGTTCTGCAGCTCCACCGCTGCCACCGACGAATTTTGGGGGACAGAAGTTTTTATTCTGGCACCCTGCCGGGACGGGGAAGTGCCCCGGAGCCATCTCCATTGACTCCATTGACTCCACCGCCGTCTCAGTCGACTTCACCGCCATCTCTATCGACGTTGCTGTCTCCCATGATGAGGAGGGAGTAGTTCTCCCCCGGGGCTGAGGGCTCTACCGGTAGCTATGTGGTTCACCTCTCTCTCCCATGATGTGATCTATATGTGATCGTGAGCTTTGTATCTAGTTGAATTGGTAGATGCTGTTCTTCATATATTATGCTACTCCCGTGCTTTATTATTGTAATCTCCGGAGGCACCTTGTACCATGATGTGAAGGTGACAGTGTGCGCATTATGTGTGTCTCTTTGGCTAGTGTCTCTATGAACTGTTGGTGTTTGTTGGAACCATCTAGTGCACTCAAGGTGATAGTGTGGAGCAATCTAGTTTGGGGAAATGCAAACTTTGAGGAGTGATTCGTAGCCCTACACATGATTAGTGTTCGTTACCCATTGGAGGATAGTTTAGAGTGGCATAGTGAAGATAGTATTTATGTGTTCAATTATGTTATCTTTGTTGAGAGTGTCCACTAGTGAAAGTATGATCCCTAGGCCTTGTTTCTAAGCATTGAAACACTGTTTACATTCAGTTTTGTTACATGTTTGCTCGCAGTGATATTTATTTCAGATTGCATTTACTACTCATAATCATCCATATTACTTGTATTTCACTATCTCTTCGCCGAACTAGTGCACCTATACATCTGACAAGTGTCTTGGTTGTGTTTGGGACACAAGAGACTTCTTGTATTGTAATTACAGGGTTGCTTCAGATGGATAGCTTTGACCTCTTCCTCCCTGAGTTCGATAAACCTTGGGTGATCCACTTAAGGGAACCTTGTTGCTTTGTGCTTTCATGACTAGTCTCCTTACAAGACTCGTTTAGATTTAAATTTGTTTCGTATTTGATTTTTTATGCCCTCTCTTGCTTCAAGTTCTTTCCAGCGTTTATGTGAGCATCTTCTCAAACTACTGCGCCTAGCTCAAAGGCGTTAAAGAAAAACACTCTTGGGAGATAACCCAATGTTTACTTTTCAGTACCTTTTTCTTTTTGTTGAGTCTTGGAAGTTAGTACTACTGTAATGACCTCTCCTTATCATTTTTATTTCGTTTTTTGTGCCAAAAAGAACCTCTAATTGGAGGAAGATAAGATTTGGGGAAGTTGCTGTCCTGAAACAGATTTCTGTGCTGTATCGTAAACATTTGTGAAAATTCTCAGAACGTCTTTTTGATCTGCGATTTCTTGTGCACATGCCCCAGGTTATTTCCAAACTTTCATTAGTTTTGCACTTTTCTATTTGAGCAACATAAGATCCTCATAAAAATCGATCTTTACCAGCTGTTCTGTTTTGATAGATTTTTGCCATTATTTGCATTTGCCTCTTGATCTCTTTCTTTTTGAGTTCTTTTGATCATGGAACTTTTTGAGGAAGTTGCTATAGTAGCTTATGTGTTAATATGTGTTGTACTTGAGTTGAAACTGAACCAAAGGTGGATCTACTATCGTGCTTACACTAATGTTGCTAATAGAATTGTGTGAAGTTTTGTATGAAGGGAGTTTTCATGTGTAGGGAAAGGAGAATGATGAGATGAGATGAAGTATGGACAAGAGCTCAAGCTTGGGGATGCCCATGTCACCCCAAGAAATATTCAAGAGGTACAAGTGTCAAAGCTTGGGGATGCCCCGAGGCACCCCTTCTTCATCGACAAAAATCAGGTCACCTTTCAAGACACTATATTTTTATTGCTTCATATTCTATGCGCTTTTCTTGGAGCGTCTTTATTTTCGCTTTCAGTTTTCTTTTGTTTTGTTTGCTGTAATAAATGGTGGGATCACATCATGTTTGTTTTGGAGGGAGACACACTCTATTTTCATTGCCAAGAACACTCGAGTTTTCACTCTTATCGTTCAACAAGTGTTCTCTTTTTCTAGTACTACGTTTAGCTTTCGTTTTTCGCCTTGATTTTTGTTCAGATCTTGTTATTTCTTTGTATCAAGGTGTATTTAGACCTCTGGTATATGTTGGTTTTCATCTTTAAGAGTTGATTCAAAAAGGTTGATTGGTGTTGGAAAATAGAAAAAGTTGCATGCCTATAGTGGTACAAATGGGAGCTTGTTTAGATTGTGGCTTAGACTTTTGCATGTCATTCTTGATGTTATTTTGATAATATGCTTAGTAGTTTTTGCTGTAGCATGACTTGTCTCAAATGACTAAGATTGCTTAATGTGCTTTTGAAAGAATCATGCGTTGTTTTTATTATATGGGAGCATATTATTATGGTTTTCTCCTTTGATGCTTTATTTGGGTTGACTTGGCGCATGCTTACACCATGTTTGACTTTAACAAGTCGCCTCTAGCCTCTATGATCATTTGGTTTTTGACTTGTGATACCACTTTATGCTATGGTTAATAATGTTTTGTCGCTATGCATGATTATGGCCGTTATTGCTCTCTTAGTTGGTCGCTCCCAGTCTTTTGCTAGCCTTCATTTTGTACTGAGAGGGAATACTTCTTGTGCATCAAACTCCCAAAAACCAAAGTTTTCCAATGTGTCCACCATATCTACCTATTAGCAATTTGCTATTCCAAGTACATTCGACTTGCTTTTATCTATCCTTCAAATTAAACTTTTTGTGTTATGTGAAAATTAGTCAGTAAAGCTCTCACGAACCTGACGGCACACTTTACTTTCTTGCTTTTAATAAATTTGACCATTGTGGCTCTCTTATGTTGACGTTATGCTTGCAAGTTGTAAGTTAGCCCAGCCATGTCGTCATGGGGCAAGCTTTCAACATTGCACTTTTTCTCATTTAGTTGATATTGTGATCTTTTGTTTATGGATACCTGCGATGTGAAATAAGTTGGAAACTTGTGAGCTCATGGAGTTTGTATATGTGTTAGAGAAACGCCTGGGATGCTAATCTAAGCCGTTCATCATTCATGGTGGAAATTTACAGCATGCCTATAGTGGACATTCGACGATGCATCTCAAAATAAAAAGCTATACCTATGGTAAATAAAAGAGATGTCGAGCTATTCATTGTCTGTTTGTCTTGTCATTTTGATGTGGGCTTGTTCCATGTCATCAGGCAAGAGTTACCCCGTTGGCGTTCTCGATGATACATGTATGCTTACAATGACAAGATCTTGCTTGGGACCTAAGTCGAGTAGCATGAGGTTTGGGTATTCGTACTTCACGGGACATGAGATTTTCAACTTATGATTTGTTAAGCATATGCTTTGTAATTGTACTTGCATTAACCTTAACCACTCAAGTTGCCTATGATGGGGGCAATGAGAGCTCAAAGCTAGTAAGTATCATAATTTTTGGAGGTTTATAAAACTTGCAATCACTGCTTCCCTCTACGAAGGGCCTTTATTTTATTTTATGTTGAGTCTCCACCTTCTACCTTTATGCACCGTCTAAGAGAGCATAGTTGTCATTCTGAGTATAATGTGCATAGTCCCAAAATTTATTATTGATTGATTCATGATTATGGTTTTGCTTGTTCTTAAATTACTTGTATCTAGTCACCCTCTTAAAACTTGAAGGTGTCCTATGCATTTATGTTTTGCTACTCCATGAAGGACAAGCTGAAAACCACTTTGCTATGTTTTTCCATATGCTCGAAACACACACTTGACTTTCATTGCATTATTACTCATGATCTTCTGTTTGTGTTACTTTTCATGTTATAACATGGTTGCTAAGTTTTATTGTCAAGATTATGTCTTTTATGCCCATGTTTAGAGTACTTTGATCTCAGCACTCAATGCTTTACATCGTTTGATCAAGATTGTGTTGGTGCATGTCACCTCAAAAATTATTGTTTTGTTATCACTTACCGACTCGAGGATGAGCAGGAGTTAACCTTGGGGATGCTTGATACGTCTCAAACGTATCTATAATTTTTGATGCTCCATTCTTGTTTATACACCATTTGCTTTGTGTTTTGTTATACTTCATGGCGTTTTTATGCGTTTTCTAGAACTAACCTATTGATGAGATGCCACAGTGCCAATTCCCTATTTTCTGCTGTTTTTTGTGTTTCAGAAAACCTACACAGGAAATATTCTCGGAACTGGACGAAACGAAGCCCGAACCTCCTATTTTTCCCAACACGAGACGAATTCCGAAGGAGAGCCGGAGGGGGGCCAGGGGGCCACCACACCACCTAGTGGCGCGGGTGACCCCTAGGGCACGCCACCCTATGGTGTGTGGGCCCTGGCTGCCCTCTGACATCGCCCCTCCGCCTATAAAGAGCCTCCGTCTTGAAAACCCTAAATCAATAGGTGTTTTTTGAGAAAGAGTTCTGCAGCTCCACGGCCGCCACCGATGAATTTTGGGGGACAGAAGTTTTTCTTCTGGCACCCTGCCGGGATGGGGAAGTGCCCCCGGAGCCATCTCCATTGACTCCACCGCCGTCTCCATCGACTTCACCGCCATCTCTATCGATGTTGCTGTCTCCCATGATGAGGAGGGAGTAGTTCTCCCCCAGGGCTGAGGGCTCTATCGGTAGCTATGTGGTTCACCTCTCTCTCCCATGATGTGATCTATATGTGATCGTGAGCTTTGTATCTAGTTGAATTGGGAGATGCTGTTCTTCATATATTATGCTACTCCCGTGCTTTATAATTGTAATCTCCGGAGACACCTTGTACCATGATGTGAAGGTGACAGTGTGCGCATTATGTGTGTTTCTTTGGCTAGTGTCTCTATGAACTGTTGGTGTTTGTTGGAACCATCTAGTGCACTCAAGGTGATAGTGTGGAGCAATCTAGTTTGGGGAAATGCAAACTTTGAGGAGTGATTCGTAGCCCTACACATGATTAGTGTTCGTTACCCATTGGAGGATAGTTTAGAGTGGCATAGTGAAGATAGTATTTATGTGTTCAATTATGTTATATTTGTTGAGAGTGTCCACTAGTTAAAGTATGATCCCTAGGCCTTGTTTCTAAGCATTGAAACACCGTTTACATTCAGTTTTGTTACATGTTTGCTCGCAGTGATATTTATTTCAGATTGCATTTACTACTCATAATCATCCATATTACTTGTATTTCACTATCTCTTCGCCGAACTAGTGCACCTATACATCTGACAAGTGTCTTGGTTGTGTTTGGGACACAAGAGACTTCTTGTATCGTAATTGCAGGGTTGCTTCAGAGGGATAGCTTTGACCTCTTCCTCCCTAAGTTCGATAAACCTTGGGTCATCCACTTAAGGGAACCTTGCTGCTGTTCTACAAACCTCTGCACTTGGAGGCCCAACACTGTCTACAAGAACAGACACATGCATAGACATCAAGAAATATGAAGAGGGACATCGCCGAATGTATCGCCTTATGCGACGTATGCAACAGAGTCAAGGCAGAACACCAGAAACCAGCAAGATTGTTTCAGCCTTTGCCAATACCCGAGTGGAAATGGGATAACGTTGGCTTGTATTTTATCACAGGATTGCCAAGGTCTAAGTATGGTTATGACTCCATCTAGGTTGTGGTTGACCGTTTAACTAAGGTGGCTCACATCATTCCTATGAAGACCACTTATACGAGTGCCAGGCTAGCCAAGATCTACATGAACCAAATTGTATGCCTTCATGGAGTACATAAGAGCATTGTGTCCGATAGAGGAACTCAATTTACCTCTCACTTTTGGCACCAACTCCATGAATCCTTGGGGACTAGACTGGAGTTCAGCACAGTGTTTCACCCTCAGACTGATGGACAAACTGAAAGGGTAAATCAAATTCTAGAAGATATGCTGAGACATTGTGCATTGGACTATGGGTCTAGCTGGGATGAGAATTTGCCATATGCAGAGTTTTCATACAACAACAGCCATCAAGCTAGCATTGAGATGGCACCGTTTGAAGCTCTATATGTAAGGAAGTGTACTAAACCATTGCTTTGGAGTGGTGTTTGAGAATGAAGTCTCTTTGGGCCAGATATAATAAAAGATGCTGAAGAGAAAGTTAGATTGATGAGGGATAAACTCAAGATAGCTCAATCCAGATAGAAGAGCCACGCTGACTCAAAGCGTAGAGAGATAACCTATGAGGTGGGCGGTAGAGCATACCTTAGGGTATCACCACTTCGTGGTGTGAAGAGATTTTAGTCAAAGGAAAGCTTGCGCCTTGCTTTGTAGGACCATTCAAGATCCTAGCTCGCACAGGGGAAGTTGCGTATGAGCTGGAACTGCCAGAATCTCTGTCTGCGGTACATAATGTGTTCCATGTGAGTCAATTGAAGAAGTGTCATCCAGAGATGGCAGAGACCCCACTAAGAGACACTATACCATTGGAAAGTGATCTCACATATGAAGAGAAGCCTATTAAAATCTTGGAGACATCAGAAAGATTTACTCGTACCAAGACCATCAAATTTTGCAAGGTTCAGTGGAACCACCACACAGAAGAAGAAGTAACTTGGGAGCGAGAAGATGAACTCTGAGAGTACCACCCACACCTATTTGCTATCCAACCCGAATCTCGAGGGCGAGATTCATCTTAAGGGGGTTAGATTTGTAACATCCCAAAATTTAAATAATTGCAAATGCATGCATGCATTCATATCATCATAGCATTGCATTAAAATTTCAAGTTTTTCTCAAATCTTACAGTTTGTTTGATCAAAACCGTTCCCCAATATGTCTATGTTGATAGGGTAAATCTTTTCAAAATTTTGGAATCAGTTTGAGTCATTTTTGAGCTCTTTTGCAAAAGTTGCAATGGAAATCAGAAAAGAAAAATCAAAAGAAGAAAAAAAGGGGGGAAAGGGCTGCGGGCAACGTTTCGTCCCAAGTTAGGAAATGGCCCACGGCCCAACTCCTTTTCTCTCCCAAACTCGTACGTTCCCTTTCTTTTCCTTGGCTGACAAGCGGACCCCACCAGCGATGTCATCGCTTGCGTCATCGATTCTTCCCCAAATTTTTCGGAGGAGGCAACCGAGTCTAGGAAAATCTCTCTCATTTAATTCGATTAATTCTATCACGAATTCATTGCTCCCTTTGTGCCTATAAAAGGGCCTTGACCCCCTCATTCCCCCTCACCCTTTCTAGAGATCGCTCTGCCACCTGGCTGGTCGCAACCAAGCTTGCAAACCCATAGACTCTACTGGCCGCCGACGATGATTGCGGTGAGCTCCGTCCTCCCCTCGATCTCTCTCTGCACCAACCTATCTATTTCGATCTTGTGCACCTCCAGACCATCTCCTGGCAAGGTCACCGCCCCCTCCTTCTCTCTGTAAACGATGAGTTTGTCCGCGCCCCCGATCTCGCCGCCGTGCCCTAACCTCCAGCCACCTCCCGTCGTCGTTACATGATTTCCCCGAGGACCCCATCTCGCCATTGAATTCATCGTGATCTCTTGAACACCATTGTGCACTCCATCCCCGCCAAGGATCACCGGAGCTACCTCACCATCAACATCAGAGCCGCCAGGACCTCGCTGTCGCATTTCCCATGGTGAGCTCCTCCTCTTTCTCTCTCCCATCGTCAGATCTTGATCCGAGGGGCTAGTTTAGGCCACTTAATGAATTGGTACAACTTGATCTGGGCCGCTAGATCCTCTTTTAATCCAACGGTGCAAATATCTGATCCACACGAATCGGTACCGTCCAATAGGGACGCCGCGTGGCTGTTTCTGCTGGAGAATTAGAAACTCGTTTCAGAATAAGTTAGAAAATTGTTTAAACTTGAAAAATTCATATCTTGAGATCTACAGATCCAAATCTTGCAATTAATATGTCCCTGGAATCAGAAAAATGAGTAGAATCCATTTCAAGCATATTTTACTTTTGCACCTGTTATGCGCACTGTTTTACTGAAATCCTTATTTTAGTATTTTGGCTATTAAATTAGTTGTATAAATTATTTTTCAGTGATTCTTGTTGTTTTTGGTCGACAATGGACCCCTCTGTACTATAACAGGTTAATAAAATATTTAGTTCATATTATTTTGCTTTTGTAGATTTACTTGTATAATTGGCCTTTTGGGGTGTTAAAAATACTTTGAGCTTTATAAACAACTCTAAAACTTTGACCATGGCATCATGCATATAGTTAACAACCAGAAAACTTGCTAAGTGTTATTTTGGTGTTTAAGTCACATATTCCATGCATGTTTTCTCCTTATGATTGTTTATGATTGCTATGTGCTTATGGTTGTGAAATTCGTTTGTAGATTGTGCTGAGTGCAACGAGTGCCTTTGTGACGAGTGCACCAACTCCTCTCCTCACCAAGGCAAGTGTCAGCATTCTTGTTGACCTACTGAAGTTTTGTCACTTGTAGTTTTCTTGTAGAAGATGCATGAGTAGGTTGTTTTCTAATTTTTGTTTTAAGAGCTTTGCTAAGTTTTTGCTTAAGTCTCTTTAGTTACCCTTTGCATTTCCTTAATAGAATTGCCGCTGCTATAGATTGATTTGTCTTACACTTATAAGTCTTTGGGAAGGGAATTTCACATGTTCTGGCTAAGTGTTGAAAACCATGTTTTGGTAAAACTAAGAAAAACAACTAAGTTAATGAAACACCTGGGTGGAAATGGTTGTTTGGTTTATATTGAGTGGTTAGATCGGAGTCATGTCTATGGTGGTCGAGTGTATCACACTTGGGGACGGCCACCCAGGAGCAAAGAGATTGGAGACGTTTAACTCGTGAAGCTTCCAGTGCAACCACAAGTCAAATGGGCTCTGTCTTGACCAACTAAGCTGCGAGAACTCAACCAGACGGACAGATGGTGGTAGATGTTGATAGGTTGGAACGCGTCTGGGTTGGTCTGAGGGTTTGCTTCTGAAAGGTCTCGTCTTATTCTTCACTTAGCCATTTGATGCAAAATGAGCCTCATGGCAAAAAGGGCTGACTGAGTTAGGTGGGAAAAGTGGACCACCTCTGCAGAGTGTTAGAACAAAGTACTTAGCCGGGTCCCTGGTTACGAACAATTCTGAGCGACAGGACTTGAAGCTATCCAAGAATCTCCTCATCCCAATTTCTTAAGTTAAAAATTGATGGGAAAACTCGGGTAGTAAAGTATTTCTCTTAGTCAAAATTTTCTAAGGAAAACTTGAGTTTATAAAAAGATAGGGAAAAATGCTTGTATTTTGCAAAGCTAAAGTCCACCTAGCCAATATTCATATAAGTGTTAGGTGCCAACCATGTCAACCAAAGTGACATCTTGTCGATACGTTTAGAGTATTACCCTCCCTGGCTGCAACATATCATGTTGGAGGATACTATGATGAAGTCTGAAGAATGCAGCGCTTCGGTCACGAGTCTTCGTCGAACATGTCTGCCTGTGGCGCCATGAAGAAAGAAGGCTGCATGCTTCGTGTTTACTTTGTCCTTGTGAACTCTGTAGTAAATTGTAGCCTTGAGCTACTCAAGTTCTAATAATACTATCTTATTTGTGGATCAAGCGTTGTAATTAAGACCTTTGTTTATTGAAATTTCATCTTATAACTATGTGTGCTAGCAGTTGATCCGGGACTAGCACAATAAAGCACATGTACGCTACAGAGGGGAAAGAGATGGGTGGCTGGCTAGGCTTTCCATGCTCATAAGGGGCTGGCCAAGGCTATCCCATGAGGTGGTTGGCCAGGCGTTAGGGCCTAGGCACCCTCCCCTCTTCCCACCTACCCCTTCTAGAAGGGGGCTGGTGTTTGGGAAGGAGGGAGTGGCATGACCCATTTAGGGGGCCGGCAGCCAAAACCCTCAGGAGGGTGGGTTCCATCCTTGCACCCTCCTCAAGCCCCCTCCTCATCTTACCCCTCTATAAAGAGGTGCCCCACCTCTTGGAACCCACAATTGACAATAATTTGAGACAGAGCCTTCGTGCTTGAATCTCTCTTTCTCTCCCTTGTAGATCTAAACCGTGAGTCGATTACCCTTCTCTTACACTACCACCGTGGGTGCCTAGTCCTTTAAAACAAAGCTCTCATAGATAGTACTTCCATTTGCGTATGTTACCGACATAGGAATCAGAATAATTCTTGAACAAGAAGGAGATATCCTCACGGCTGGGAGGCGTAGACCTAGCTATGGGGATCGCCCGGACCAGAATCTTCACCGAGCTTTCCGTATTTCTTCAGTGAGTTTCTATCATCAAACTATTACCGCATCTACATGGATAATCCTGGGTGTTCATGTAGGACGAAATTTTTGTTTTACATGTGTGAATCCCTGCAGTGATATCAAAACAAATTTATGCTTAGATGGGTTTTTGATCTAGCACGCACACGTCTGTGCGGGTAGTGTCATCTTTTGTTTCTCCTTGCGGGAGGGAGTGAGGGAGAGGGAGAGTGGGAGAAGGGGGAGAGGAAGTGAGAGAGAGAGAGAGATCAAGAGATATCTGTCGTGGTATTTTATAGACAGTAGCCATGCAAGGTGGCTTATCGAGAGGGCTCGTCGGAGTACATCGACGGGTCTGGCTCGAGATGGGCAGTGACGACACGAGCATGTACCCAGGTTCAGGGCCCTCCTCACCGGAGGTAAAACCCCTACTGAAGGAAATATGCCCTAGAGGCAATAATAATATTGTTATTATCATATTTCTTATTCATGATAATGTTTATATTCCATGCTAGAATGGTATTCAGCGGGAACATTAATACTTGTGTGGTTTATGAACAACACCGTGTCCCTAGTATGCCTCTACTAGACTTGCTCATTTATTAATGATGGTTAAGGTTTCCTAACCATAGACATGAGTTGTCAATTAATAAAAAGGTTATGTCATTAGAAGAATGATGTGATGGATAGACACAAATTAAGCACATCAATTAGATCGTGTCAATGTGTTCACAATTGCATAGCTTTTCCTATGTCAGTATCCTATTCCTTAGACCATGAGATAATGCCACTCCCTAGTACTGAAAGAGAGCTTTGAGGTCATCAAACGACACACTATGAAAGGGTGATCATAAAGGTGTCTCTCAGGTAATCGAAAAGTACTTGTTGGGTTGCATGTATCGCGATTGGGATTTGTCCCTCCCGTGAAGGAGAGATATACTCTGGGCCCACTCGGTAGTCAATATCATACACCATTTGCAAACATGTGATTAATGAGTTTAATCACAGGGTGATATTGGATTGCGAAACGAGTAAAGAATACTTGATGTGAACAAGATTGAACTTGGTATGGTGATGCCGATGATCGAATCTCGGGCGAGTAAAATATCGCGAGACAAAGCAATTTGTATACGGGATTATTTGAATCCTAACATCGTGGTTCACCGATAATGATTTTCGTTGAATATGTGGGAGTCAATATGGATATCCAGATCCCACTATTGATTATTGATGGCGATCATGTCCGCACATTCTCGAACCCGTAGGGTCACACACTTAACGCTCATCTACACTAGGGTAGTTTCAGGATAAAAGGAATTTTTTTTGGAGAGTAACGGAATTGTTCCGGGAAGAGGATTAATGATTTATTAATTAATTGAATTAATAAATGTTAATACATATATTTATTTGTTGGAAATAGATAAGGGCTATAAGTAGTCCATAGGAAGTTCTGCTAACAGACTAGTTTAGTAGCCCATCTAGACAAACTACTAAAAAGGAAAAAGGCAAAAGAAAATAAAAAAAGGAGGCGGGGGGCACATGGGCCAGCAGCTGGGCCAGCCGCATGCGCCACTGCCCCACCAGAGCCCACTTACCTAGGCGGGCCGGTGATGGTGTGATGTTAAGGCACCCAGTTGGGAACCCCAAGAGGAAGGCATGAGGAGCACATCAGCAAGTTTCCCTCAGTTGTGAAACCAAGGTTATCGAACCAGTAGGAGAAAGCCAAACTTCAGAAGGTGATGCTTGCTAGCTTCGCGACACTCCGGACAATGGCGCCAGAAAATGCTGGTGCGTAGTTGATGTAGGAGCTTCTTCACCTAGCAGGAACGTGGAATCTGCACACAACACAACCATGAACTTTGCTCCCAACTTTGATGAGGTTGTCAATCTCACCGGTTTGCTGTGAACAAAGGATTGAGCGTATCGAGTGGTAAAAGGTAATAGTAATGCAAGAATGTAAACAGAGTGAGTAAAAGTAAACGGTAAAGCAATGTAAAGGAAATTAGACCGGGGTCCACAGTTCACTAGTGGTGTCTCTCCATAAGATAAATAATAACATGCTGGGTAAACAAATTACAGTTGGGCAATTGATAGAATAAAGATAACGTACATATGTCATGAGGATCACTGTGAGATTCACTCTGAGCATTACGACAAAATACATAGACCACCATCCAACTGCATCTATGACTAAAAATCCACTCGCGGGGAGTCATCCGAGAACCCCTTGAGTATTAAGTTCTGAACAATAGATAATTGCATTAAGCAAAGTGCGTAATGTAAACAAAGCAAATGTCCTTGGACACAAGAATGTTGCTTTCTCCCTAGTGGCAGCAGCACATCTACAACTTTAGAGGTTTATGTCACTCCCCCAGATTACTAGAGGCATGAACCCAACTATCGAGCATAAATACTCCCTCTTGGAGTTACTAGCATCTACTCAGCCAAGATAGCTACTAGAACGGAAAGCATGCAAGATCATAAACAACATAGAGATAACATAAAGATATATATTCAGCACATCAACTTAACATAGTACCAATACTCATCGGATCCCAACAAACACAACATGTATGATTACATAAAGATGATCCTGATCATGTAGGGCAGCTCACAAGATCTAAACATGAAGCACATGGTGGAGGAGACAACCATCTAGCTACTGCTATGGACCCGTAGTCCAAGGTAGACTACTCACACATCACTCCGGAGGAGACCATGGTGGTGTAGAAGGCCTCCGACAGGGTGCCGGGAAGAGCTCCTTGATCCTCCCGATCTCGCGACGATGACGGCGGTGGCTTGCAGCATGTTTCATGGAAAAGAGATCCATCCCTTAGGTTTTTCCCGTCGAGGGGAACTTATAGGCGAAAGGGCAGCATCAGGAGGTGGGCCAGGGAGGGTCACCCCCTGGTGGCGCGGCTAGGGCCTGGGCCGCGCCACCCTAGGGTGTGGCGAGCCCCTGGCTCCCCTCCGTCTCATCTTTGGAATTCGTCTTCATGTCAGGTAATTAGGGACTTCAGCTTTTGTTTCGTCCAATTCCGAGAATATTTCCTGTGTAACTTTTCTGAAACACAAAAATAGCAGAAAATAGGGAACTGGCACTGTGGCATCTTGTTAATAGGTTAGTTCCGGAAAATGCATAAAAATGCCACGAAGTGTAACAAAACAAAAAGCAAATGGTGTATAAACAAGCATGGAGAATCAAAAATTACAGATAAGTTTGAGACGTATCAAGCAACCCCAAGCTTAACTCCTGCTCGTGCTTGAGTAGGTAAGTGATAACAAAAGAATAATTTTTGAGGTGACATGCATCATCACAATCTTGATCAAATTTGTAAAGCATTGAGTGTTGGGATCAAAGAACTTAAAACATGGGCATAAAAGACATAATCTTGACAATATGTAACGCCCCACCTTTTGCTAAAGGCAGAACTCCTGTGTTAATGTGCTACTCCCTGGATCAATAGATAGCACCACAGTACAAAATATAGTAATCATTGCAGATAGTGTCATTTATTACATCACAAATCCAGATACAATAGTCTTTAAACCTTACAGAAATAGCTTAGCCACTTGGACTTGCTTGAATACCAGAGTTTAACACAAACTAACACAACGGAAAGTAAATTGCAATGAGCCTCCATCTTCAGCAATGTGCCACAGGCAGTCATGTTGGTATGCAGGCTCGAGACTCCTCCATCTACTCCTCATCAGAACAACCTACACGTTTGAATATGTAGCCCCAAAGGGGTCAGTACAACAATGTACTGGCAAATGACACATATTTGGTGGCATTTTGTGGAAAGACTATACTACATGATATTTGGCTAGTGGATCTCAAAGGCTAATTTGCATAAAGCAGTTTTATCCTATATTTTCCAAACCAAAACATTTTAAAGCATTCTGATTTTTCTTTAATATCAAGATAACTCCTAGGTCACCACCACATACATGATTTTCACTGCCAGTATGTAGCCCCGGGTAGTCACTCTACAAAACCAGATTAATCTCTCAAGTTACTATAATACCATGGTTTTCACTGCCAGGCATGTAGCCCCGAGGCATCCCCACTTTCTACCCAAAGTTTAATTATTTAAAAAGGTGATGAGATTCTTCCGTACATTCCATGTCTAGAGACTCAAATTGTCCATGACCGGGGACACGGCTAATCGATTAGTTTGACACCCTGCAGGGATTGTGCACTTTCACCTTAAGACTCATTTTACGCCCATACATAAAATGAGACGATACCTTTTAGAAGGAGAGAGCAACCAACTGGCAAGATCCGTTCCCAACCTATCATTCAACTACCAGCCCTTTTCTTGCACACAAGTTGCACCCTCACATCTAATCAGTCAAGACAGAGCCCATATTGTCATAAGGCTGCACTGGAAGTACATCTAAGCATGGAAGACATATTAATCCCGTTAATCCTGAGTGGCAAACCACAAGTGTACTACTTAGGCCACAAACACATACCATGGTTTTCACTTCCAAGATATGTGACTCCTAAGTAGACACTCAACACACCCAAAGCCACACCAATCCACCCAGGTAGTTCATTGAAGTTGTAGTTTAATTTTCAGAGCAAATCATCAATAAAGCATGGCATCACTTTCCAAAGTAAATTAGCAATCCTATCAAGTGGGGTTTAAAGGATGGCTACACACTACTAGGTTCTAAGCATTTCATAAACTTCTTTGAAAACAACCTATCATGCATACTACTGAAAAACACTAATGCAGTAGTAAAAATAGGTAGAAGAATGTATGTCACTTGCCTTTTGAAGCTTAAAGTCCTTTCTCTTCTCTCAACAAAATGTATGGCTCTCCAAACCAATCTATAATATAGAGTTACACAAATTAAACAGACCGCACCAAAACCACAAATCAAGCAAGACAAGCAATGAAAAGAATTGGTGTAACACTTTGATTTTCTTATGGCTTCTATGATGAGAGATATATGGCTTAGAGCTTGACTTAAAAGATATGGATTGAGAGTTTGGATGGCAAGGTGTAACGCCCCAAAACCGGCACCTTGCGTATCGTAGCGATCACGCCACAACACGCACGGTGTCGCTCTGGAAACGCCCACCAGGCATAATGTGCACATCGAAACATACACATTATGCGGGTGGAATCGAGTAGTAGCATTACACAAGTTCACGATGGAACCCACAAAAGATTATATAATAACTGCAAAGACTCCACGAGTCAAAGTATCCAGATATACATAAAAGATCCAAATCATACATAAAGCAAATAGTATCCGAGTACGGACAAGAATACAAATGGGCCTAAGAGGCCTGAAGATAATCGATGGCGTCCATAACCCTGCCTAGGCCAAGCCAGAAGGGTAACCTTGCTAACGTCGTCGCTCCCATACCTGTGAACAGCGTCGGGCCAATGGTTGCCGAACAAGGAGGGAGAAAGAGAAAAGGGAAAAAACGAGGGTGAGTACCGAGGCACGTACTCGCGAGACTGGAATTCAGCTGTGCTCGCCTATAGGCTATATGGTGGACTTAGCGGCAACAAAAGCACTAAGCTACAAAGACACATTACAACTTTCGTCTAAATAGAATGAGATAAGAGAGCGCATAAAAGTAACCAACTAGAAACTAACACCAAACATAACCCAGCCGATGAATCACCTCCTCGTGACCAAACGAAGAAGCAAGTATCAAAGGCACTCACACGGTTACCAAGTTTTATTGCAGGTTTATTGTTGTAGTTGTGCTAGCTTACTACACAAGTTTATTAGTATTGAAATAGCAGGTGCAAGTTGTTCTATGATCGAGTAGTACAGCTCCAAGTCGTCCATAACCGCGGACACGGCTTTTCGAAAAGATTTAACCCTGCAGGGGTGCCCAAATGTACCCACACGTTCGATCAATCCTTTAGGCAAAACTCGCGCCTTTAATAAAAACGGGTGCACCATTAGGATAGTCACGACTCGCACTCTCCTTCACTACAAACAAGTCCAGGAAGCCACCTAACTAAGTTTAACCCGTATCGAGAGTCCGGCCGAATCTCCGAACGGACTTAGCTGTTTGCGCCGGCGCTGCATAATGGGCTGGAACCTCGCTCTGGGGAGTGTCGTCGTGGTGAAACAACATATGCCATAGGATGGCTTAAATGGGGGCCGAACTAGATGCTGGAGGATTCGGGAGAGGGGAACGAGCTAAAAAGCACGACAGAAAGAGACACTGATCTACCCAGGTTCGGGGCTCTCGTAAGGAGATAACACCCCTACTCCTGCTCTACTGATTGTATATATGGGCCGATGTAGTACACCACAATGGTGCTTCCAAGCTCTCTGCTAGAGAAGGAAGATGAACTGCTAAGTGTAGGAGTACAGAGTGACCAACCTACCTTCAACCTTCCAACCTTCTTCCAGCGACCGACCCTTTACCAGGGCTCCCTATGCCACCTTATATAGTGGTGGCCAGGGTTACAACGGTCATAGAAGACCAGGAGACACCAACTACACTCCAAATAGGACTTGCTGTCGAGGGCAGACACCCACGACTTTCTCCCTGATTGCTCTCGATGGGACTCCCCTTGCTGTACCTTGTACTTCCAGGACTGTGACCTTACCACTCTGAGGTAAGCTTGTACTGGAGCACAGTGAGGGTAGGTAACCTCCACTGTGCACCCTGCCATCTTACTCTGCTACCATGCTTGGATGTTTTCTTCCTTGATAGTAGGGATGTGACACCTTAGTTGACTTAAGTATCCCGGATATGACCGTTGGCCATACCCAGGACATATATGCCGGACCAACGACCTACGAGGGTCGGGTAATCCGGCCTCCCCTGCTCCTGCACAACACACAAAATAATTAGGCCGGCATATCTGAGTATATGCCGGCACACCTATACTAGTATTCCGGCTATACCGGCATATCCAGACACCAGCCGGGATATACATATATGCCGGCCTGGCCGATGCTCCTATATTCCGGCCAGGCCTTTTCTTGGTCAACCGGCATAAAAGTCAACCATAGACCTTGTGTCTTTCTAGTCTCTTGACCCTACCGGGGGTCATCCCCCCGACACTAGTCCCCGAAGCTGCCGAGGTTCCCCAGTCATAACTGTGGAGCCTTGACAGGTTCAACATACCTTTCTTCATTATGCCCCGGCGATCAGATTTATATGCCGGCACATCTGCACATATCCCGGCCTCTGTTCCTGTTCCAAAACTTATTCCGGCCGGTCCCTAGGGTATTCCGGACGGAACATATTCATCGGGCAATTAATCCGTCATATAGACGAGTCTTCCTCGAGAAGCCATGCCTGACAGCTTTGCATCGAAACTTGTAACTGCCCTGCCACCTCGAACGGTCACCCACGATGCGACGGTTCACAGTGCAGCAGTTACTTCTTGCCATCATTGCGTCATGGCACGGTTACAGGAACCGCCGCCCCACTCTGTGCCGCCACGTGGCGCCTCGCCGCAGAAACGGTCGGGGGAGTGGAGCACTATCCTCCCCACAACCCCCACGACCGGCCTCCTTGGTATAAATACGGGGTGGGGGTAACTTATTCTTTTTACCCCCGCCACAGTGCCTTCTTCCTCAGATCCTCTGCCCCTTGCGCTTCGCCGCTGGACCAAGAAATCGAGAAGGGAAGCTGCCGCCGTCGTCCACCTGCACGCCGGCGCCTCCGCTTCCCGACGTCTGACGTCATCGTCGACGACGCCACCGCCGCCTCTTCTCCCCGCAGCCTTGCAGGGAGATTGGATCTTCCTCTGCACACTTGCCGCCGCCGCTCCATCGCCGTAGGCCAAGCTCCGGTGAGTTCCTCTTCCTCTGTTCTTCCTTTCCCTGCTCTTCTGCAACTAGGCTGCGGTAGCCTCACTGGTTTGTATCCATGGTAGTTCCTTTGCTGGATATTTCGTTGCTTCGATTAGCATTGCTAGCAGTGTTTCGTAACAGCTCACAGGTGTTCTTCCGCAGAAATTATATCCCTGATTATTTCCGATTTTAACTGCCTCGGTAGATCTTCTATTCCTGCTAACATCTGTGAGAGTGGTATGCCGGAGAGACTAACCTCCCTCTTTTCTCCGGCCTTGATAGGAATAACATCACGGGACTCCGGCTCTCACGCCTTATCCCGGCCACTAAGATGGCATCTTCAAGCATGACGGGTACCTCGGCCTCTGAGGAAGATACCTCGGCCCGAGCCCAAGGACGCTCCGGCTGGGAGGGGTCGGAGGTTACTCCGGCCGACATATCCTGGGTCACCTCCACCAGGAGAGTCCCGGAGGGCGTAGCATGCCGGCTACCAGCGGGAGAAATTGTGCCGGCACCTGAACCCGGCGAACGCGTCGTCTTCATCGCCCACTTCGAGCGGGGCTTTGGTCTGCCGGCATCGGACTTCTTCCGGGACTTCCTCAACACCTACGACCTGCAACCTCATCATATCCCGGCCAATGCCGTGATGATCCTCTCCGCCTTCGCTGCTTTTTGCGAGGGCTATGCCGGCATAGAGGCCCTTACTCAAGGCTGGGCGAAGTACTTCCAACTGCGGAAGCAAGTCGTCCAAGAGCCGCCCCGGAGCAAGGACGACCCGCCGGAGACGGCCCAGGAAAAGAAGGACCGCCCCATGACCCTCTGCGGCGCGGCCACCATCATGTCCCGAAAGGGCTCGGACTTCCCCAAGGTGGAACTCCTGGAATCTTGCAAGAAGTGGCAGAAAAGCTTCTTCTACGTCAAGAACACCACCGACGAGGATCTGCTCAACCTGCCGCCATTTGTGGACGAGCCACCCTTGGCTATGACGAACTGGACCTACAACCCGAAGAACTCGGTGATGCCGGTGAATGCGCTTCACCGGGTTAAGGGCGAGCTCCTGGATGCCGGTCTTACTCCTCAAGACCTGGTGGCCTGCTATATAAGCCGGCGCGTCTCCCCTCTGCAGCGCCGGTCGCACAAGATCTGCCAGATGAGCGGGCCAATGGACCCCACCCGGCACTCCACACACGAGCTGACTCCGGCCGACATTCTGCGCCGGATTAAGGATGTCTGCAAGTCCTCTCAGGCCACTTTTGCCTGGGGGCTAGAACCATACAGCCGGGATAGGCCCGCCCCAACGGTAAACCATCTTATCCGATACATAAAGTCCATGTCCGGCACATAGATACTTAAGCCGACACATGTCTATTTGCCGACACATATCATATTGATCCGACATACCTCTTCCACCGGCATATTTCCTTGTCTGAATACTTGACTTTGCTGTTTATACAGAAATTCAGCTTCCAAACCATGGAGAACTCCCGGATCAAGATCGCGGCGGACCGCACCGTTGCGGATGTTGAAGATCCGGATCATTGGGATAAGCTTCCCAGGAGCACCCGTGCTGCAGCTGCCATGGGTAAGGGCTCTTCATCCCGGCATTATACTCAAGACCGGAGTGAGATTGATTCTGACGAGGAGATCCTGCTGTACTATGACCCGATGCCACTTGCGTACGCCTTTCCAGAAACACCTATTGCTCACGAGTTTGCAATGCCGTCCTCAGCTATCCCGGACGATATGGTTATCGACGCCGCCCCTCTGAACCAGGGACCTCCTTCCACCGGCGGACGTGCCGGCCGGAAGCGAGGGGTGAAGCCCCCGTCCGACATACCTCAGAGGTCGAAAAGGCAGAAGGTCGGCGTGCCCAAACAGAAGAAACAGAGGCCTGTTGCCTCGGGGTAAATTTCCTTTTCTTTGCATTTCCTCCGACATATCTCTTGTTTGTATTACTGACTTGGTGTTTTCTCTCTTTCAGTGCTCCTCTTGCGCCGGAACAAGCTTCTGGCTTGAGTGGCGACCCGAAGGTTACCAAGCCCGCTGCCCCTGCTACCTCCGACATTCCCTCTGCCAGTCACACGAGCTCGCCGGCGCCGGCATCCTCGCCTGCGCCCGACAAGACCTCCTCCCCGGCGAAGGACGTTCCTCCGCCGGAACAAGACACCTCTGCCCCCGACGTCCACATGGACTCGGGGGCTCAACAGGAACCTCCGGCTCCTGATGTCCACATGGACACAGGAGCCCACCAAGAAGCACCAGACTCCGGCGCGCCCACCGGCGACGCCGGCACAACTGAAAACGCCGGAGCAGACATCAAGGGTAAAGGCCCTTTAGTGCCGGAAGTCCGGACTATTCCGGATCCTGCCTCTGCTGGCCAAGATGCACCGGCCGCGCCGGAACAGCCCGCACCCGAGACTCCTTCAGCTGACAAGACCCCAGCACCGGCCAAGACCACTGCACCGGCCAAGACCACTGCACCGGCCAAGTCCACTGCCCCGGCCAAGACCACTGCACCGGCCCAGACCGGCACGTTGAAGATTCAGCCGGCCAAGTCCGGCACACCATCTGCCGCAACTGCTCCTCCTAAGGCAGCGTCCCGGACCAGCTCTGCTCTGGCCCTGCATCTTGGCAGGGCAGCAGCCCGGCCGGGGTACCGGACCAGCTTCTTCGACACCCCAGAACTCGAGGGCCTCGTCCCTCTTGCGACGAAAAGTGATCAGAGCCTCGGCTCTCTTAAGGAGCAGTGCATCAAGTGGAACGACGCCAGCAACATGGACACTGCGGACTCAAGGAGCAAGAAGCTGGCCGAAGCCAAGACCAGTGGCGACCCAAGCGACTTCCTGGCAGCGAAGCCCATACCGATCGCCAGCGAGCTCCTCAGCATCCAGCAAAGACTTCACAAGTTGGCCTCTGCCACCAACGTAAGTCCTCTCTATTTACACACATATCCCCAGTCCCCGAAAATGTCGGCTGTCCGGGATATGGACATCCGGGATTTTCTCATAGTCCTTTAGCTAGCTTCTTTTGAATTAACTGCCGACATATGAGCTCGATCCGAGCTTCAAATCCTAGTCACCGAGGGCCGGGATAGGTGCGCAGCACCTGTGCCGGGTCTTTAACAATTTCACATCTCTATTATCTTTCAAATCCTCTTGACCGGGATATAAGCTCGATTCGAGCTTCAAATCCTAGTCACCGAGAGCCGGGATAGGTGCGCAGCACCTGTGCCGGGTCTTTAAAAGAATGATCACTTGATAAAATCTTCACTTTAATTATCATGTCAAATTTCTCTGCTGACATTTCAAATCCCGGCATTTTTGCAGCGCATGAACAACACCCGGGCCGACATGTTCCATGAGTTGGTGTGCGAGCACCGGAAGCTATCTGACGCACACAGCAAGCTTCAGCAGGAGCTGTCCCAGAAAGGTAATCTTTGCCGACATACTGCTGTATGCCGGATATCTTTCCTCTCTTTACTTTGCAATGCTTACTCTTGCCGACACGTAACCTTGTGCCGACATTCTTCAGCTGGTGCCGAAGCGCAAGTCACCGAGCTTCTCAAGAGGGTGAAAGAGCTTACTGGTATGCCGGATCCTGCTGTTACCCGGATAGCTACTTTATACTTCAAATCCTTTACTCTTTGTCACTGTTTTCTTTCTTCAAATCCTTTTAACTTGAAATCTTTGCAGATGAGAAGGCTGCACTGGAGGCACGCCACCAGGATTGTGTGTCCTCGGTGGATGTGGCCAAGCAACTGGACGACCGGGATGCCGGTCACAAGGCCGAGGTTGAGCAGTTGAAGGGCCGGATCACCGAGCTGCTGGACGAAAAGGAACAGAGGGAGGGCCTACTGAAGAAAACCCAGACCCTGCTTGTTACCTCCGAGACTGATGCCTCCAACGCCCACGCTGAACTGGATAGCCTGAAGGAGCAGGCCACCAAATGGGAGGTTACAGTTGCACAGCTGAATGCCGACCTTGCCCGTAAGCTTCAAATCCTTTCCCCTTTTATCCTTTCCGACATAGTGTAATCTTTTTCGGCATAGCATCTATGCCGACATATTTTCCTTTTGCTAACATTGTTTCTATTCTGCAGGCATGTTTCCCGCTTCCGTCGCTGACGTTGAGAGGGCTTTGCAGTTGGACCGAGAAAACTGGGGTGTTCCGGTTGACTCGCCCAACTGGGACATGTCGGAGCAGCTGCTGGCCCTGCAGTCCCGGAAGGAGGCCATGACCCTTTACACTGAAGAGCTCTTCTACGGCGCCCAGGAGGCATTCTCTGCCCTCTGGCCGGGACAAAGGACTCCCACTGATCCCGTCGACCTCGGCAACGATCTGCAGCTGGCCAAGGTTCGCCTTCGGGAGTGGCGAGATTCCGGCGCGAGGGTTGGAGCTGACGAAGCTCTCACCTACTTCTTGTCCTGGTATGAAAAGGCAGACTTGGAGACTTTGCGCACCGTGCGCGAAGGATCCATCTGGACCATGGATCCGGATCATATCCGTCGCCGCAAGGAGTTGGCCCATAGTTATGTGGACTATGCCGACACCGACGCCTTCGTTCGGGATATCCGTGAGCCGGAGAAGAAGGACGATGCCGGGACATCCGCCGCTGCTGAGGGCTCCGACTCCAGCCAGGATGAAGATGAAGCTGAAGAGGCCGACACTAATGTCCCGGAACAGGCATCTGCCCCGGGCGGAGGTGATGGCTCCATTCCATCTGCTGGCTCCGGCACTCCTGAAGCCGACATCTCGACTGCTACTGCTCCACCTGCTGGCGGCCCCGCGTCTGCCCCTTGAATCTTTGCACCAAAAACACTTTAAGCTTTATCAGATCCCCGGTATGCCGGGTGCAGTTGTAAGATATACGTTTTAATTTCCTTTGGTTTGCTACCTGAACAAGTTTTATCTTGGTTTGCTTGTTATCAATGCCGGATCATCTTTTGGCTAAGTCACCGAGTTGTTTTCCTGTTTCCTCAATTTCACAACCTTGGCTACTTGTCTACCTTAATTGGCTTTCGACGTATGAGTCTCAAGGTTGCTTCCTCGAACATACAGTACTTTAACTTTGAGACTTAGACTTCAAATCATCCGACACTTTAAATTTTAACTTTAGCTTTAACGAAAATGTCGGTTCGCTTGCTTTGTATTTCCTTAGCCGTTTTCCATGTGTAGACAATCTCCGGCATCTACTCTTGCTAGCCATGAAGCCGGGTTTCGGACAGCAGCTGAGTCGAAGAGTGGCCTTTGGTGCCGACACATTACTAGGCCGACATAGGAAACATTCAAATAAAGCCAGCCGGCATATAACAAAAAACTGTAAATAAACCACAAATATACCTCGGAGCTAGTTACCCGGCTTCTTCGGGATGCCGGTATTTCATTCATTAGTCTTGTGCCGGCACAACACGCCGGCATACAAAGGAAAATATGGAAATACATACATTGTGTTGCTCAGGAGTAAAAGGGGCGCAGTAGAGCTATGTTCCATGGCCTCTTGGTTTCTTCTCCGGACCTGTCCGCCTTATTCTTCTTGGGGTCCTGCGCATCTATAAGATAATAGGCATCATTGTGCAGAGCTCTGCTCACAATGAATGGCCCCTCCCATGGAGGAGTTAACTTATGCCGGCCTTCTGTTCCTTGCTTTAGCCGGAGTACTAGATCTCCCTCTTGAAATCTCCTTGGATTTACCTTCTGCGCATGATAGCGTCTGAGGTTCTGCTGATATACTGCTGTTCTTGACAGAGTTATTTCCCTTGCTTCCTCTAGCAGATCAACATCATTTTCTCTAGCTTCTTTAGCCTCTTCCTCAGTATATAGCACTATTCTTGGTGCATCATGTATTACATCTGTTGGAAGCACAGCTTCTGCTCCATACACCAGGAAAAATGGTGTGTAGCCTGTTGATCTATTCGGAGTTGTTCTTAAACTCCACAGCACTGCTGGCAGCTCATCTAGCCAACATCCCGGAGTTTTCTCTAGGGGCTCTATCAGCCGGGGTTTTATGCCGGATAATACTAGCCCATTCGATCTCTCTACTTGGCCATTGGCACAAGGGTGGGCAACCGACGCAACGTTCAGCCGGATTCCCACTTCCTCACAAAATCTGGCAAATGGCCCTTGGGCAAAGTTTGACCCATTGTCAGTGATGATGCTATGAGGAACACCATATCTCAAGATTATATCCTTTAAGAATTTCACTGCTGTGTGACCATCACACTTGCTTATGGGCTTCACTTCAATCCACTTGGTGAACTTGTCCACCATGACCAGGATATGGGTCATTTTCCCTCTGGCCGGCTTAAAAGCCCCGACCATATCCAGGCCCCAAACAGCAAAGGGCCAGGTTATTGGGATAGTTTTCAGGGCAGATGCCGGCTGATGAATCTGGTGGGCATATCTTTGACACCCATTACATTTCCGGACCAAGTTTTCTGCCTCTTGCAGTGCCGTTGGCCAATAGAAGCCATGCCGGAATACCTTTGCCACCAATGCCCTGGACGAAGCATGGTGACCACACTCCCCCTGGTGAATTTCCCGGAGCATCTCCAGACCCTCCGCAGATTCGACACATCTCTGCAATACTCCGGTGGTACTTCTCTTGTATATTTCTTTGTTGATGATGGTATACGCTTTGGATCTCCTTATAACCCGGCGGGCCTCGGTTTCATCCGCCGGCACTTGACCATCCACCATGAAGTTCATGATAGGACGTGCCCATGAGGGCACTTCCCTGACAGTGAACACTGCCTGATCTATTTCCATCATTTCGACCGACACATAATCGATCTCCATGGGCTGCGAAGTCCCCGGGACTGAAGAATCAGTCCCCGGGTATGCCGGGGCAGTCCCCGGGTATACCGGCACAACCTCTTGGCACATTTTACCCTTGCCTTTAGTTTTGCTCCGGAATACTGTACTAACAGCATACGCCGGCCCAGTCCCCGGGACTGAGGAAACAGTCCCCGGGTTATCCGACCTGGCTCCGGCATCTATCTCCATTGGAACTGCTTCGTCTGGACCTGGCGGGACATAAATGGAGGATGACTCCGGCGAGGGTTTGATCAATGGCTTCCTCAGATGCTCCAGCGAAATGCCGGGCGGGATTGAATCTCGGGAAGACCCCAGCTTGGACAATGCATCGGCTGCATCGTTCTGAGCCCGGAGAACGTGCCGGAACTCACAACCTTCAAAGTAACCACTTAACTGCTGCACTAGGAAACGGTATGATGCCATGTTTGCATCATGAGCATCCCATATGCCGGAACATTGCTGGATTACCAAGTCAGAATCACCGAAACACATAATCCGGCGGATTCCTATGTCCTTAGACACCTTCAGGCCATGCACAAGTGCCTCATATTCCGCCACATTATTTGATGCTGCAAAGTGAATCTGCAGGACGTATCTCAGCTGGTCATTCTTTGGTGAACTGAGAACTATGCCGGCACCCAAGCCATGGATTGTCTTGGACCCATCGAAATGCATCCTCCAATAATTGGCATCTGGCAATGGTGGCTCATATTGTATCTCGGCCCAGTCAATAAAGAAATCAGCCAAGACCTGGGACTTGATTGTATCCCTCTTATCGTACTGCGGTGTATATGGTGAAAGCTCTATTGCCCACTTTGCTATCCGGCCGCTGGCATCTTTGTTGCCTATAATTTCCGAGATAGGGGCCTCGGCCACTACCCGGATTGGATGCTCTTGGAAGTAATGCTTGAGCTTCTTGGCCGCCATATAGACACCATAGGTCATCTTCTGATAGTGGGGGTAATTTTGCTTTGAGGTGGAGAGGACTTCACTCAGATAATATACCGGCCGCTGCACGGTTTTGCCTCCTTCCTCTCGCTCTACTACCACCACAGCACTGACAACTCGGTTGGTTGCCGCTATATAGAGCAACATTGGCTCCCGGGGCATCGGAGACGCTAATACCGGCGCTGTTGACAACAACTGTTTCAATTCCTTGAAAGCTGCATCTGCTTGCGTTGTCCAGACAAATGTGTCAGACTTTTTCATCAACTGATATAACGGCAGAGCTTTCTCTCCCAGCCGGCTTATGAAGCGGCTCAGGGATGCGAGGCACCCAGTGAACTTCTGTACTTCCCTCAAATCTGTCGGCGGCTTCATCCTTTCTATGGCACGAATCTTGCCGGGATTCACCTCAATACCCCGGCTGGAAACAAGGAAACCGAGCAACTTGCCCGCCGGCACACCAAAGGTGCACTTAGCCGGATTCAACTTCATCCGGAATCTCCTCAGGTTCCCAAAGGTTTCCCGGAGATCATCTATGAGAGTCTTGCTCTCCTTGGTTTTTATGACGATATCATCGACATATACCTGCACATTTTTATCTATCTGATCGTGCAAACACTTTTGCATACACCTTTGGTAAGTTGCGCCGGCATTTCTTAAACCGAACGGCATAGTGAGATAGCAATAAGCCCCGTACGGGGTAATAAAGGATGTCTTTATTTGATCTGGCTCAAACAAGGGGATCTGGTGGAAACCAGAATAGGCATCTACAAATGATAACAGTTCACATCCGGCTGTGGAATCAATCACTTGATCGATCCGAGGCAGCGGGAATGGATCTTTAGGACATGCCTTGTTCAAGTTGGTGTAATCAACACACATCCGCCATACTTTCACTATGGCAGGCTCATCTTTCTTCTTTTCCACCAAAACCGGATTAGACACCCAATCCGGATGAAGTACTTCCTTGATAAAGCCAGAGGCTAAGAGCCTGGCCACTTCCTCCCATATGGCTTTCCTTCTATCGCCGGCATTCCGCCGGAGCGGCTGCTTCACTGGCTTAGCATCGGGTCTCACATGCAATGCGTGCTCAGCCAGCTCCCTCGGCACACCTTGCAGGTCCGAAGTAGACCATGCAAAGATATCCCGATTCTCACGGAGGAAGCTGATGAGCTCGCTTTCCTATTTGGGATCCAAACTTGCCCCAACCAGGGCATGGCGCTCCGGGAAAGCTTCATCCAGAGGCACCTTTTTGACTTCCTTACTCACTTGAAAAGAAACGCTGCCACCGGGATTTGTCATGCCCGACATATATTTGCCGGCCACGACCGTCTCAGCAATCTCCACTGCTCGCTTGAGCCTCTTCCTCTCTTCTGCAATGATCAGAGTCTCGGCCAGATTGGATCCGGCGGTGGCACATGCCATCGAACGCTTGTAATCACCAATGATGGTGATCACTCCTTTGGGTCCCGACATCTTCATCTTCAGATACGCCACATGCGTAGAGGCCATGAATTTTGCCAGTGCCGGTCTACCCAGCAAAGCATGGTAGGGGCTCTCCAGATCAACCACCTCGAACATGAGGTTTTCCACCCTGCAGTTATCCCGGCTGCCAAACATGACATCCATCCGGATCTTGCCCATCGGCGCACACGAAAGTCCCGGCACAATGCCGTGGAACGTGGTCTTGCTTGGTTCCAGCATATTTTCCTTGATTCCCAGCTTCTCCATCGTATCCCGATACATGATGTTGATGCTGCTTCCATTATCAATGAGGACCTTGCTGAATCTTACGTTATTAGCCGGCCCGACAAATGTCGGATCCATCACCAGAGCATATCCGCCGGGATTTGGCATGATCCGGGGATGATCTGCCCTGTCCCAACCAACAGCCTGGTCAGACCAGTACATCAGCTTTGGCACAGCCGACATAACGGCATTCACCTCCAGACTCCGCCGGTACAAGCTCTGCTTGTCTGTTCTCTCGGTCTCAAAGACCATATAGCTCTGATCATACTCCTTGTACTCATTCCGGCCCGCTCCTGGGCCTCCGGCGTTATATTCCAGATTATAGCTCTGGTCAACTTGATTTACGCCGGCATTTCTGGCGTTGCTCTGATTCCCAGGATTAACCGGCCTAGGTGGGACTGCAATTGTATTGGCACCTGTCAACGGCGATGGAGCTGCCGGGACAGAGGGTCTAGCCGGTCCCCAGGGACCTGCACGACCTGCTAATATGTCGTCCAGCCACGAACAGTTCCTTGTCAAATGGTTTGCCGGCTTTCCCAGCTGGAATGTGTGAAACACACAAGGCTTGTCCATGGCAAGACCCACAGTATACTTCGGCCACTGCTTCTTCTGGCCGGCGGCTCCGCCGGCATTCTTGTTGGTCCAGACATTCTTCTTCTGGAACGGCTGTGCTTGCTGCTGCGGCTGCTGATAGTTCTCATATCTCGGACGCTGGCTACTGCCGGCGCCCCCTTGCTCTTCCTCCACAGCTGCAACTTGTGCTGCCCCATACCGGTAATCCGGCCGCTCATCTCTCCTCTTATTCCGGTTATCCGGGCGATAAAACTGCCCTGATCTCCCGGCATTGCTGGTGTTCCCCTGGGTTTGCCCCTGTCCTTGTGAATCGAGACTGGGCTGCTTGGGATCTCCCAGAGCATAACTATCAGCGATCTTGATTGTTTCGGCCAGCGTGGCCGGCATTTGCCTCTGAAGCTTTTGCCACAACATGGTGCCATGTTGGCACCCATGAGCGAACCACATGATGGCCTGCTGCTCATTGATTCCTTCGCAGGAATTGCGCAACGTGCACCACCTGGTCAGATAGTCACGGTCAGTCTCATTCACTCCTTGCCGGCAATTAGCCAGCTGCTGCGGACGGTTGGGCCTCTTGTATGTACTGGTAAAGTTCGACACAAACTGCTCTTCGAAATCAATCCAGTCGTTGATACTCCCGGCCGGCAAATTATTCAGCCATATCCTGGCTGGACCTTCCAACATCTGCGGCACATATCGTACCGCCCATCTGAGGTTTCCTCCGGCGATGTTCACCGCTGTGGAGTAATCCTCCAACCAATCTTCCGGCTTCGTACTGCCATTATATGTCCTCGCGCCACGCGCGAGCTGGAAGAAGTAAGGCACCGGCTCCCCCATAATCCGGGGTCCGAAACACATAGGGCCCGGAGCTCCTTGTCTCTCCACCAACTCTGATTGGTGGAGCTTGTCCAGCTTGAAACGTGCATCATTGGCTTCCAAGGACCGAGGTCCAAGCCGGGATGCTATTGGGCCTGCGATCATCTGCTGCTGCTGCTCCGGCTGATGCTGCTCACTATGCCGGCCTTGCTGATGCTGCTGCTGATATCCCGCCCTGGCAAGGGCGGAATTGCCGTCATCCTCTCGATGTCCCGGATGGCCTGCACCCTGCTGCTGCGCTGCACCTCCGGCGCCCTGTTGCTGACGTCGGGCTGCACTGTTACTCCGGCCACCAACGGCCGCTGCTGCTTCATGCCCGGCCGGCACACTCTGGCCGGGCTTCTTGCTGCCGACATACTTGTCAGCTTGGCCGACATTCTTCTGCACCATCGCCTGCTTTCCGGCGGCAGCCGGATCGTACACCTGGATCTGCTTGTCCCGGCGGCCAGAGGTCACACTTCCGGCACGCCGGGCGCTAGGATGCGGGGACGAGGCTTGGCCCCTCGACCTCGCGCCGGCACCTCCCGCCGACACAATGTACTGGGATGCCCCGGCACCTGGGTTTGCCTTCTTAAAGGCCTCCTGCTGCTTTGTAGCTTCAGACAAAAGTTGGTTAAGCCGGGCTTGCTGCTCACGCAGTGCTTCGCCGGATAAACAAGATAAATCCTTAGCTACCTCGGTCGCTGCTCTAAGGTTCTTTACTGGCGAACTATAGACTACCTTAGGCACAGTACTAGTTGCAGTATGACTCTTATCTCTAGCATCTTTTCCTATCTCAGCATTAAGATTTCTGCCTCTAGTTCTAACCTCTTCTATCCGGCTAGGCTGGATTACTACAGGAGTAAAACCATGGGCTGCCTCATACTCACGGAGTTGCCGGTTAAACCGTTCGCGCTCCTGGTTCATGGCCAGGGCCTCGTCGACGAGGGCCTGACGAGATCCCTCCAGGACCTCCCTTGTCTGCTCCGGATCAACGCCGGATCGCACCGGCTCGAGAAGCCGGTCGATGATGGGAAGAAGAACCTCGCCCCTAGCCGGCACACCTGAAGTGCCGGCCAGGTTCTCCGCACGCTCCAACGGAGGACGCGCCGACCTCTTGACCTTCGGCGGCTCCGGGGGAGAAGCTCCGGCCGCTGCTGCTTTGCCGGCATCTTCCGCCGGTGGCACGGATGTGCCGGCCATCATCACCTCAGCCGACTCTACTGAGCGAGCGCTACGCCCAGCGTGAGCCAGCAGATGTGACGGAGGATCCGACGCCACCAGCACCTCCTTCCTGCAAATTCTCTCAGTCCCCACGTACACCTCGTGGGAACCGAAAGACATAATCCGGCCATCCCTGGGGAATGGCCGGCCACCGAGACAACCGGCGTTGTCACTGACGAAACTGAGCGAGCCTAGCCTCTGGACGAGGCCAGAGACCACGCGCACTCCCGAAGCTACTATCACAGACCCCGTCCGAATGAACACTCCGCCCAGCATATCGATGAGCCCCACGGTGGGCGCCAAATGTCGTCGTGGTGAAACAACATATGCCATAGGATGGCTTAAATGGGGGCCGAACTAGATGCTGGAGGATTCGGGAGAGGGGAACGAGCTAAAAAGCACGACAGAAAGAGACACTGATCTACCCAGGTTCGGGGCTCTCGTAAGGAGATAACACCCCTACTCCTGCTCTACTGATTGTATATATGGGCCGATGTAGTACACCACAATGGTGCTTCCAAGCTCTCTGCTAGAGAAGGAAGATGAACTGCTAAGTGTAGGAGTACAGAGTGACCAACCTACCTTCAACCTTCCAACCTTCTTCCAGCGACCGACCCTTTACCAGGGCTCCCTATGCCACCTAATATAGTGGTGGCCAGGGTTACAACGGTCATAGAAGACCAGGAGACACCAACTACACTCCAAACAGGACTTGCTATCGAGGGCAGACGCCCACGACTTTCTCCCTGATTGCTCTCGATGGGACTCCCCTTGCTGTACCTTGTACTTCCAGGACTGTGACCTTACCACTCTGAGGTAAGCTTGTACTGGAGCACAGTGAGGGTAGGTAACCTCCACTGTGCACCCTGCCATCTTACTCTGCTACCATGCTTGGATGTTTTCTTCCTTGATAGTAGGGATGTGACACCTTAGTTGACTTAAGTATCCCGGATATGACCGTTGGCCATACCCAGGACATATATGCCGGACCAACGACCTACGAGGGTCGGGTAATCCGGCCTCCCCTGCTCCTGCACAACACACAAAATAATTAGGCCGGCATATCTGAGTATATGCCGGCACACCTATACTAGTATTCCGGCTATACCGGCATATCCAGACACCAGCCGGGATATACATATATGCCGGCCTGGCCGATGCTCCTATATTCCGGCCAGGCCTTTTCTTGGTCAACCGGCATAAAAGTTAACCATAGACCTTGTGTCTTTCTAGTCTCTTGACCCTACCGGGGGTCATCCCCCCGACAGGGAGGGTGCCCACCTGCAGTCGTCCCGCACCTACACGAGCGTGCAGAAACAAAGGGGTTACAAGGCACTCTGGGGCTTCCCCCAAATAAAATAGGACCATAAGATACAAGCTGCACGCTCGACAAGAAACAAATGGAAACACCTCGAACTAGTTGTGGCCACTGGACAAGTATGTAGATTCCGGCAGTGATCAAGGGGAGGCCCAGAAGCGTACCCACGTATGGTTAGAGCGCTCAGTCTCAGAACAGTTCATGCGATCTCGGGGTCCTAGGGGACACAAGTGAGCCGTCGGAAAACTGTCAAAATGACTCACCGATGCCTCTGCTTAATTCAATTTTAAGTATTAACAATAAAGTAAGCCATGAGTATTTCCAACAACATATATTCATAAAGTAGAGAATGTGATAACTTCCCAACCCAATAAGATAAAACAACTCCAACAACCTGAAGATGCCTACGACTCGCAAGGCCAACTCGAACAACAAGCACACGGGTAATAGGATGTATGGAAGGTTCTATGGCTTTGCTTTGGATAAACAGGTGGATAGGACACGTGACCCAAACAAAAGCATCGTGACACAAGGCTAGAATATAGAGCTAGCGAGAGCAAAAATGTTAAATAGGTAGAGAGAAAAGGGCTCGCCTGAAAAGATGGTCGAAGAACACCCGAAGAACTTGTCGTTGCTCACATCACCACGAAGCGTCCTATCCGGGAAGAAGCAAAAATGCTACAACAAACAACGGATGCAACACTTACAACTACGGAGAAAGAATCGGCATGATCATGTGAAGGTATGCATGGCATGGCAATTATGATGCAATGCAACTTATCCAAATTAAGCGGAATCGGAATCCCGACACACACATATATGGTTCAAGTTGTTTTGCTACACGACAATTTAAATGTTGTTTAGCATGGCAAAGACAAAGCATGGGTGAGCTAATCAAAATTAAATGAAGTGGGGAAACCATATATGGTAATTCCCAATTACCCCATATGTTATTATTAGGTGATATGCAAACTACCACGTCATTATATGATGCATGTTGCAAACAGGTATATGGATGGCATGATCAGATTCTGCTCATTTTTCTGATAAACTTTCATATAAAATACTTTATATTTCGAGTTACGGTGTAAAAGATATGAATTTAGCAAGATTCAAATACTTGCAGGAATTTCAGAAAACGAAACAGAAAAACTGGAAGGCTGTCGGTCCGGACCTGAGCCCGATTGGCGACGGATAGCAACGGTCGCACGCCAGCGACGGGAAGAGGAGTTCTGGTGGGCTGAGGCCCATCCGACGTCAGATCTGAACAGCAAAAAGAGTGGGATTAATCCCGGATCGCTGGGGATCGAACTCGAGATCTGCGGGGCTGAATCAACGGAACAAACCAGTTGAGTTACCGATTGGGTTTGAACGAAGTAGGAAGCCACATCTTATATTGGGTTGCAGGCGAAGTTGTTTCTGACAAAACTGAACCTGAACAACATCGGGAAAGCAGAGGAGAGCGACAGGCTGGGAAGCGCGCCCGGTGCAGCAGCTTGGCGACGCGCGGACTAGGGTGGACCAGGCGACCTCCGAGAAGAAGTTCTTGGCGACATCCTTGTGCCTGATGAGGGCTGGAGGACTTGGTGATGGCGTCGGCACCTGGACGCGGACGAGCATGGCGAGAGGCGCGCTGCCTACGTGCACGCTCGAAAAAGGAGAGGCACCGGGGAAGAAGAACTTGAAGATGACGACGATCCAGGCAGCTCCGGCTCCTGGCTCTTCAGCGTGGAAGATGTGGGAGACAAGGCGGTTCCGTTCCCCCACCTAGTTCGACTCGAGGAGGACAACATCGCCGGCAGGGACATCATACACGGTGGCGGTCACCGGTTCTTCATCTCTCAGTTTACAAGGGGAAAAGGTAGAGTGTAGGGAGGAAAAGGATTGTGGCGGCTAGGGTTTGCTTGGGCTTGATCTGGGGATTAAAAGGAGATGGAGGAAGGAGTGGTTGGCGCCTGGCCATGGGGAAAAAGGTGGAGCACGCTCGATGTATGAGGGGAAGAAGACGACAAAAGGCTCGCACTTTCCTGGATCGGGATAGCAAGTGGACCGCCGGGTAAGGAAAAGAAAAATGGGCTTCTGCCGGACTGAAAAGAAAAGAAGAGGCCCTTTAGAATGAGTTTCAGAATTTTAGAAGAAAGAAAATTAAAACACGATAGAGGGATATGGAGACAAGATTAAAAGAAAAGGATGGGAAAGATTTGCAAACAATTTTCAAACCTAATCTTTAAAAAGTTTACAAATATTATAATTTTTATTTCTTATTCAAAATAAGAAAAGAGAGAGAGGAGAGTTCTACAAACCCATACGAGAAAGATAAAAAAAATAGATTTTATTTCAAATAATTTTAGATTTGATAAAAACATGCAAGGTGAAAGTATGCATGATGATGCACAACGTCACGATGACGCAAAAAATAAAATAACCAAGAATTCTAATATTGAGGATTTTTCCGGGTCGTTACAATCGACACCACTAACAAGGGATCTCGCCCCGAGATCCACGCTCGTGTAGGGTAAAGAGTTGGGTAAACTACCAGATCTTCATGCACTCGTGTTGATCTTCCCGACACCACTAACAAGAGGTCCTTCTCGACACCACCAACAAGAGATGCTTGCTAACATTGACGACGATGAACATCCGAAGAGCGGACCTATTAGGATAAAGGCAAGAGATCGTCCAACCCACGTAGGAACCTAAACTCAGAGAAGTAGGCAAGAGAGAAGATTCAAAACTCGCAAAGGTAAGAGGAGAAAGCATAGAAGGTAAGGAGAAAAATACAGAGCTACTTAGATCTATCCAACTCATTTTTAGCAAAATAGTTTTGACACTAGACTCAACAACGTCCGTTGGCAAGGTTAACCTACAGGCAAACTGGACCAGTGGGTATCGACAAAACCTGGGCTCTGATACCACTTGTAACGCCCCAAAACCGGCACCTTGCGTATCGTAGCGATCACGCCACAACACGCACGGTGTCGCTCTGGAAACGCCCACCAGGCATAATGTGCACATCGAAACATACACATTATGCGGGTGGAATCGAGTAGTAGCATTACACAAGTTCACGATGGAACCCACAAAAGATTATATAATAACTGCAAAGACTCCACGAGTCAAAGTATCCAGATATACATAAAAGATCCAAATCATACATAAAGCAAATAGTATCCGAGTACGGACAAGAATACAAATGGGCCTAAGAGGCCTGAAGATAATCGATGGCATCCATAACCCTGCCCAGGCCAAGCCGGAAGGGTAACCTTGCTAACGTCGTCGCTCCCATACCTGTGAACAGCGTCGGGCCAATGGTTGCCGAACAAGGAGGGAGAAAGAGAAAAGGGAAAAAACGAGGGTGAGTACCGAGGCACGTACTCGCGAGACTGGAATTCAGCTGTGCTCGCCTACAGGCTATATGGTGGACTTAGCGGCAACAAAAGCACTAAGCTACAGAGACACATTACAACTTTCGTCTAAATAGAATGAGATAAGAGAGCGCATAAAAGTAACCAACTAGAAACTAACACCAAACATAACCCAGCCGATGAATCACCTCCTCGTGACCAAACGAAGAAGCAAGTATCAAAGGCACTCACACGGTTACCAAGTTTTATTGCAGGTTTATTGTTGTAGTTGTGCTAGCTTACTACACAAGTTTATTAGTATTGAAATAGCAGGTGCAAGTTGTTCTATGATCGAGTAGTACAGCTCCAAGTCGTCCATAACCGCGGACACGGCTTTTCGAAAAGATTTAACCCTGCAGGGGTGCCCAAATGTACCCACACGTTCGATCAATCCTTTAGGCAAAACTCGCGCCCTTAATAAAAACGGGTGCACCATTAGGATAGTCACGACTCGCACTCTCCTTCACTACAAACAAGTCCGGGAAGCCACCTAACTAAGTTTAACCCGTATCGAGAGTCTGGCCGAATCTCCGAACGGACTTAGCTGTTTGCGCCGGCGCTGCATAATGGGCTGGAACCTCGCTCTGGGGAGGGTGCCCACCTGCAGTCGTCCCGCACCTACACGAGCGTGCAGAAACAAAGGGGTTACAAGGCACTCTGGGGCTTCCCCCAAATAAAATAGGACCATAAGATACAAGCTGCACGCTCAACAAGAAACAAATGGAAACACCTCGAACTAGTTGTGGCCACTGGACAAGTATGTAGATTCCGGCAGTGATCAAGGGGAGGCCCAGAAGCGTACCCACGTATGGTTAGAGCGCTCAGTCTCAGAACAGTTCATGCGATCTCGGGGTCCTAGGGGACACAAGTGAGCCGTCGGAAAACTGTCAAAATGACTCACCGATGCCTCTGCTTAATTCAATTTTAAGTATTAACAATAAAGTAAGCCATCAGTATTTCCAACAACATATATTCATAAAGTAGAGAATGTGATAACTTCCCAACCCAATAAGATAAAACAACTCCAACAACCTGAAGATGCCTACGACTCGCAAGGCCAACTCGAACAACAAGCACACGGGTAATAGGATGTATGGAAGGTTCTATGGCTTTGCTTTGGATAAACAGGTGGATAGGACACGTGACCCAAACAAAAGCATCGTGACACAAGGCTAGAATATAGAGCTAGCGAGAGCAAAAATGTTAAATAGGTAGAGAGAAAAGGGCTCGCCTGAAAAGATGGTCGAAGAACACCCGAAGAACTTGTCGTTGCTCACATCACCACGAAGCATCCTATCCGGGAAGAAGCAAAAATGCTACAACAAACAACGGATGCAACACTTACAACTACGGAGAAAGAATCGGCATGATCATGTGAAGGTATGCATGGCATGGCAATTATGATGCAATGCAACTTATCCAAATTAAGCGGAATCGGAATCCCGACACACACATATATGGTTCAAGTTGTTTTGCTACACGACAATTTAAATGTTGTTTAGCATGGCAAAGACAAAGCATGGGTGAGCTAATCAAAATTAAATGAAGTGGGGAAACCATATATGGTAATTCCCAATTACCCCATATGTTATTATTAGGTGATATGCAAACTACCACGTCATTATATGATGCATGTTGCAAACAGGTATATGGATGGCATGATCAGATTCTGCTCATTTTTCTGATAAACTTTCATATAAAATACTTTATATTTCGAGTTACGGTGTAAAAGATATGAATTTAGCAAGATTCAAATACTTGCAGGAATTTCAAAAAACGAAACAGAAAAACTGGAAGGCTGTCGGTCCGGACCTGAGCCCGATTGGCGACGGATAGCAACGGTCGCACGCCAGCGACGGGAAGAGGAGTTCTGGTGGGCTGAGGCCCATCCGACGTCAGATCTGAACAGCAAAAAGAGTGGGATTAATCCCGGATCGCTGGGGATCGAACTCGAGATCTGCGGGGCTGAATCAACGGAACAAACCAGTTGAGTTACCGATTGGGTTTGAACGAAGTAGGAAGCCACATCTTATATTGGGTTGCAGGCGAAGTTGTTTCTGACGAAACTGAACCTGAACAACATCGGGAAAGCAGAGGAGAGCGACGGGCTGGGAAGCGTGCCCGGTGCAGCAGCTTGGCGACGCGCGGACTAGGGTGGACCAGGCGACCTCCGAGAAGAAGTTCTTGGCGACATCCTTGTGCCTGATGAGGGCTGGAGGACTTGGTGATGGCGTCGGCACCTGGACGTGGACGAGCATGGCGAGAGGCGCGCTGCCTACGTGCACGCTCGAAAAAGGAGAGGCACCGGGGAAGAAGAACTTGAAGATGACGACGATCCAGGCAGCTCCGGCTCCTGGCTCTTCAGCGTGGAAGATGTGGGAGACAAGGCGGTTCCGTTCCCCCACCTAGTTCGACTCGAGGAGGACAACATCGCCGGCAGGGACATCATACACGGTGGCGGTCACCGGTTCTTCATCTCTCAGTTTACAAGGGGAAAAGGTAGAGTGTAGGGAGGAAAAGGATTGTGGCGGCTAGGGTTTGCTTGGGCTTGATCTGGGGATTAAAAGGAGATGGAGGAAGGAGTGGTTGGCGCCTGGCCATGGGGAAAAAGGTGGAGCACGCTCGATGTATGAGGGGAAGAAGACGACAAAAGGCTCGCACTTTCCTGGATCGGGATAGCAAGTGGACCGCCGGGTAAGGAAAAGAAAAATGGGCTTCTGCCGGACTGAAAAGAAAAGAAGATGCCCTTTAGAATGAGTTTCAGAATTTTAGAAGAAAGAAAATTAAAACACGATAGAGGGATATAGAGACAAGATTAAAAGAAAAGGATGGGAAAGATTTGCAAACAATTTTCAAACCTAATCTTTAAAAAGTTTACAAATATTATAATTTTTATTTCTTATTCAAAATAAGAAAAGAGAGAGAGGAGAGTTCTACAAACCCATACGAGAAAGATAAAAAAAATAGATTTTATTTCAAATAATTTTAGATTTGATAAAAACATGCAAGGTGAAAGTATGCATGATGATGCACAACGTCACGATGACGCAAAAAATAAAATAACCAAGAATTCTAATATTGAGGATTTTTCCGGGTCGTTACACAAGGTCTAAAGATTTAGCATACAATGATCTTTCTAGATACAATGTAGAGGTAACAATCTTGTGCTTAGCATAATCAGGGATAGAGTCTAGAGATAAATTATGTGAATAGATTCACATGAGTTTAGAATAATACAACATAACACTACTGAATAAAGTGTGATAACACTTACTCAAAAATAGTACATGTTACACATAGGTTTGGGTATATATTGGTGGTACATTGAATTACTCAATTAACCTTTCTATAAATGGAATAGTTCAACATAAACCAATATGGTCAAGTTGGCATGGGGTTGTATGTTTATGAATGTTATTTAGGAGGATGGTGGTTTCTTAGTCACAAGATTTACTTGGACCAAAGGATTAATTGAACTAGGGTTGACTTTTGAAGATATGGCTAAGTCATAGTTTTAAATTCTTCTTTGAAGAATCTCAAACTAGTTTTGATTATATTTCAAGATTACTATTTGATTGAATGGTTTATGATATGTGTGGTATGGATTAAAGTATATCACCACAACTAGCAAAGGAGGACTTAATTGAGTTATACCAGTATTTATCTCAAATTACATAGGTGTAAGTTGAATACTATGAACTTAAGCCCACAAGAATAAGATAGGCATGATATTGGGTAATGATTAGGATTAAGTATGATGGTGATGGATAGGTATGATCATAAGATTCAATTTTGTAGAAGGAATTATATTGAAAAGAATTATAGAATTAATTCTATAATGGAATTACTCGAATTCTCATAATTGAATTTGAATGATTGCAAGGTGACTCAAATATTTTGGCCAGTGATTCTACTGGATGGAGGGCAGTAACACAAAGCTACTTCAAGTGGTTTCACTCCAAAATCATTTTCAGAAATTAAATGATGATCAAATTAGTGATTTGATTAAATTTAACAGTAGCAAGTTTGTGCACATTTCAAGTTTGGAAATTTTTGGTTCTATAATGATCTACATGTTCCAAGGAGTCCATAGACTACAATTTTGTAGTAATTGGATCTACAGAACAAAAGTTATGAATTAAATGGGGTTTGAAAGTCATTTTGTCATTTTATTTTTCAATCAAAACTTTTCATAGAACCAATGACCTTTCTCTGTAGAAATGGGTTCTACACATTTCAAGGATTTCATAGATACCAAGTTTGTAATTTTTGGCTAGGTAGTTTATTTTATATCGAATTTACAAGATCTACCCTGAATCTGGAATTTGAAAATTTGAATTCAAACGAGTTTGACTCATTGGACTGGGGCTGACGAGTGGTAGGTGACATGGCGTGTTTCCATTGGTCAATACCGATTCGGAAACCAGTTTCTAATCTGCACCGTGCGATCGAGATCTGAGGGGCAGGAAAGAAGAAGAGGGGGTGGAGCTCACCGGCGTGAAGAAATCCGGCGAGGGCGCACTGGAGCTCGACGGCGGTGAGGTTCCGGTGACGAACGGTGGCGAGGAAGTAGTGGACGTGATGCGGACGGCGACGGCGGTCACGAATCCTTGGTCGACGATGATGTGCGCTTCCCGAGGCGAAGACGAACGGCGGCTGGAGACGACGGCAGGTTCGGTGATCTTCTCCGGCGCGTTTCTGTGAAGCAAGTGCTCGGTTTAAAACTTCGCAGTGACGCAGTGATGAGAGGGGAGAGACGAGGGACAGAGAAGAAGTGTTGTGGCTCACCGGCGTGCTAGTTTCCGACGGATTCCAGTGGCGGAATCCCGTAGCTCCGGCGAGCGATTCGAGCAGCCCGGCGGCGTGAAACCGAGGAGAGGAAGGGAGAGAAAGGAGAGGAGGGCACGGGGCTTTATAGGCGAGGTATGGAAGGCCATTTACTTGCGTGAAATCAAAGGGGGAGGAACTCCAGCGGGGGTTACCGAAACAGAGAGGAGGAGAGATTAACGGGAGGAAGGAGATGGCTCTGACGAGCGGGGCCCGGTTGGCGGTGAGAGAGAGGAGGGGGAAAGGAAGCTGGGCTAGCTCGGGGGAGATCTGGGCCAGCTGGTTCCCGGGTGCGGCCTAGTTGGGCTGTGTCCTTCTTCTTTCTTTCTTTTTTGTTCTATTTCCTTTTTCTTATTTTTCTTATTTCCTGTTTTAGGTTTTGAAATAGCTACACTTCTCTGATTTGAATAATTTCAAAACTGTCCATCACTGAACTTTGAATGGTGTCTTTCAAACACATAAACCAAGGTTTAGTGTTATTTTGTAAAAATAATAAATGTAATAAAGTAATCATAGTTTTCAATTAATTAGGAAACTATATTTATAAATATTGGCTTGCTAAAATATTTGGTTTCCAAAATTTAGTGAGATGGTAAATAAAACAGAAGTGTTTTTGGTAACATGACCAATAAACATTTTATGAAACACCAAGTAGTAAAGTTTTGTAAACAAAATATTTACTAGAAGAATTTAATATAGTCTCCATAAACAATGGGACTACTTGAATAATTACTTTCTAAAAATCCTTTGTTTCTAAGTTTGGTGTAAAATGGGGAAGAGATACAGTATTCTTTGAAGAATATGATTCAAAACTTTATTTGGTATTAAACCCTTGAATAATTGCAAAAACAATATTTTGAAGATTCTTTTCTCAAATAATCTTTCAAACAGAAGGTTGATGGAAGTTAGTTTGAAAGAAGGCATTTGATAAATAGTTTTTGAAGTAGATGAGATATGGGAATAACTTTGGTATTTTAGTATTGGGGTTTTAGGGTTTTTGATTCGATCTTAAATTGTTTAAGGTAACCTTTAGATATAGTTCAAAAAGTTTTAATTTCTTGTGATTTTTCAATCAAGTCAAACAATTACAAGCACTCATTTTAAATTTTTTGATTTTCCAAAAATTGGAAAAGTCAGGGATGTTACACAATAAAACTTAGCAACCATGTTATAACATGAAAAGGAACACAAATGAAAGATCATGAATAATGAAATAATGAAAATCAAGTGTGTGTTCAAATCATATGGAAAAACATATCAAATAGATTTCAGCTTGTCCTTCATGGAATAGCAAAACATAAATGCATAAGACACCTTCACGTTTAAGAGGGCGACTAGATACAAAAAATTTAAGAGCAAGCAAAACCATAATCATGAATCAATCAATGATAAACTTTGGGACTATGCACATTATACTCAGAATGACAACTATGCTCTCTTAGACTGGTGCATAAAGGCAGAAGGTGGAGACTCAACATAAAAGTAAAAGAAAGGCCCTTCGCGGAGGGAATCAGTGATTGCAAGTTTTATAAACCTTCAAAAATTATGGTACTTACTAGCTTTGAGCTCTCATTGCCCCCATCATAGGCATCTTGAATGGTTATAGTTAATGCGAATACAATTATGAAGCATATGCTTGACAAATCATAAGTTGAAAACCTCGTGTCCCGTGAAGTACGAATACCCAAACCTCATGCTACTCGACTTAGGGTTCCAAGCAAGCTCTTGTCATTTGAAGTATACACGTATCATCGAGAACCGCCAACGGGGTACCTCCTTGCCGGATGATATGGAACAAGCCCACATCAAAATGATAGGACAAATAGACAATTAACACCTCGGCATCTCTTTTATTTACCATTGGTATAGCTTTTTATTATGAGATGCGTTGTCGAATGTCCACTATGGGCATGCTGTAAATTTCCACCATGAATGATGCATGGCTTAGATTAACAGCCCAGGCGTTTCTCTAACACATATACAAACTCCATGATCCCGCAACATTCCTAACTTATTTCACATCGCGAGTATCCATAAACAAAAGATCACGATATCAACTCAAATAAGAGAAGTGCAATGTTGAAAGCTTTCCCCATGATGGCATGGTTTGGCTAATTCCCAACTTACAACTTGCAAGCATAACATCAACATAAGAGAGCCACAATGTCAAAATTAAAAGCGAGAAAAGTAAAGTGTGCCATCAGATTCGTGAGAGCATTACTGACTAATTTTCGCATAACACCAAAAATAGTTTAATTCGAAGGATAGATAAAAGCAAGTCAAATGTACTTTGGAATAGCAAATTGCTAATAGGTATGTATGGTGGACACATTGGAATAACTTAGTTTTTGGGAGTTGGATGCACGAGTAGAGCTCATACTCAGTACAAAATGAGGGCTAGCAAAAGACTAGGAGCGACCAACTAAGAGAGCAATAACGGCCATAATCATGCAAAGCGACAAAGCATCATTAAAAGAAGCATAAAATGGTATCCCAAGTCAAAAAGCAAATGATCATAAAGGCTTATGGCGACTTTGTAAGAGTCAACATGTTGTAAGCATGCGCCAAGTCAACCCAAATAAAGCATCAAAGGAGAAAACCAAATAAATGCTTCCACATAATAAGAACAACGCATGATTTTTTTTCAAAGGCTCATTAAGCACTCTCAGTCATTTGAGACAAGTCATGCTACAGAAAAAATCACTAAGCATACTATCAAAACGCAATCAAGCAGGGCATGAAAAAGTCTAAGCCGGAGTTTAAACAAGCTCCTTTTTGTACCACTTTTTTGCATGAAACTTTTTCTCTTTTGCAACACCATTCAAACCTTTTTGAAAAAACTCTTTTGATGAATACCAACATAGACCAGAGGTCCAAATACACCTTGATGCAAAGATATAACAAGATCTGAACAAAAATCAAGGCGAAAAATGAAAGCTAAACGAAGTTCTAGAAAAAAAGAACACTCGTGGAACGATAAGAGAGAAAAATAGAGTGTTCTTGGCAAATGAAAAGCGGAGTGTCTCCTCCAAGAGAAATTTGTTGGGGTCCACCCATTTATTACAGCAAACAAAACAAAACAAAACTGAAAGCGAAAGTAAAGACGCTCCAAGAAAAACGCATAGTGCATGAAGCAATAAAAATATAGTGTGTTGAAAGGTGACCTGATTTTTGCCGATGAAGAAGGGGTGCCACGGGGGCATCCCCAAGCTTTGACGCTTGTACCTCTTGGATATTTCTTGGGGTGACATGGGCATCCCCAAGCTTGAGCTTTTGTCCATTCTTCATCTCATCTCATCACTCTCCAATCCCTACACTTGAAAACTTCCTTCATACAAAACTTAACACAATTCTATTAGCAACATTAGCATAAGCATAATAGTAAATCAACCCTTTTGGTTCAGGTTTCAACTCAAAAACACCACATATAAAGCATATACTACTGTAGCAACTTCCTCGAAATTTCCGTGATCAAAAGAACTCAAAAATAAAGTGATCGAGAGGCAAACACAAATAGTGGCAGAAATTTGTCAAAACAGAACAACTGGCAAAGGTCGATTTTTTCAAGGACCTTCTGTTGCTCAAATCGAAAAGTGAAAAACTAATGAAAGTTTGGATATAACCTGGGGCATATGCACAAGAAATCTCAGATCAAAAAGATATCCTAAAAAAATTCACAAACTTTTATGGTGCAGCACCGAAATCTATTTTAGGACAACAACTTCCCCAAATCTTACCTCCCTCAAATTAGAGGTCCTTCTTGGCACAACAACGAAATAAAAAGGATAAGGAGCGGTTATTACAGTTGTAATAACTTCCAAGACTCAAATAAAAGAAAAAGGTACTGAAAAGTAAACAATGGGTTATCTCCCAAGAGTGTTTTTCTTTAATGCCTTTGAGCTAGGCGCAGAAAGGTGGAAATCAAGTAACATCAAACGATGAAGCATCAAGTTCATAATTTGCTCTAAGAATAGAGTCAAAAAGTAATTTGTTCCTTCTTCTAGGGAAGTGTTCCATACCTTTCTTGAATGGGAATTGGTATTTGATGGTGCCTTCCTTCATATCAATGATGGCACCTACAATTTGAAGAAAAGGTCTTCCCAAAATAATAGGACATGAAGCATTGCATTCAACATCCATAACAAGGAAATCAATGTGAACAAGGTTATTGTTAACCATAATAAGAACATCATTAATCCTTCTCAAAGGTTTCTTCTTAGCAACATCAGCAAGAGGAATATCAAAATAACACTTTTCAAGCGGTGGTAAACCAAGAATGTCATAAATCTTTCTAGGCATAATAGAAATACTAGCACGTAGATCACATAAAGCATGGCAATCAAAACAATTAACATTCATATCAATGATGGGCTTCCAACCATCTTCTAACTTCTTGGGAATAGAAGCTTTTTGTTTCAACTTTTCCTCCCTAATTTTCATGAGAGCATTTGTAATATGATTTGTAAAAGCAATATTCAAAGAACTAGCATTAGGACTCAAAGCAAGCTTTTGTAAGAACAAAATAACTTCAGATATATTGCAGCCATCAACATCAAAATCATTAAACGAAATAGAGCTATCATCTCCCATACTCCGAAAAATTTCAGCACTCTTTTGAGAAAGAGTTTTTGCAGTTTTGGGCTTTTTCGCACAAGGAGTAGGAGATTTCTCTACACCAATCAAAGTAAGAGGATTGCTAGAATTTGGAACAACATCATTAGAGGTGGTCATAGTACATACCTTCATATTTCTAGCCATCTCATCTTCTCTTTCCCACCTAGCATGCAATTCTTCTAACATCCTAACATTTTCATCAATTCTAACTTGGATGGCATTAGTAGCGGCAAAAGTATTGCTATCTTTCACATCATTAGGCAACACTTTTAGTTTCAGAAGTTCAACATCAAGAGCAAGGCTATCAACTTAGAAGCAAGAATATCAATTTTGCCCAACTTTTCCTCAACAGACTTGTTAAAAGCAGTTTGCTTACCGATGAAGTCCTTGAGCATGACTTCAAGCTCAGAGGGTGCGCCCCTAGTGTTGTTGGAGGAATTACCATAAGAGTTACCATAACCATTACCATTGGTAGAAGGATACGGCCTATAATTGTTGCTAGCAAAATTGTTCCTATAAGCACTATTGTTGAAATTATTATTTCTAATGAAGTTTACATCAACATGCTCTTCTTGAGGAACCAAAGAGGCCAAAGGAACATTATTAGGATCAACATGAGCCCTATCATTAGAAAGCATAAGCATAATAGCATCAATCTTATCACTCAAGGAAGAGGTTTCCTCAGCAGAATTTACCTTCTTACCTTGTGGAGCTCTCTCGGTGTGCCACTCAGAATAATTTACCATCATGTTGTCAAGAAGCTTCGTTGCAGTGCCCAAGGTAAGGGACATACAAGTACCTCTAGCAGCTGAATCCAATAGGTTTCTTGAAGAAAAATTCAGTCATGCATAAAAAGTTTGGACAATCATCCAAGTAGTTAGTCCATGAGTGGCACAATTCTTTATCATAGATTTCATTCTTTCCCAAGCCTGAGCAACATGTTCATTATCAAACTGTCTAAACTTGATAATATCACTACACAAAGCTATAATCTTAGCAGGAGGATAGTATTTTCTAATAAAAGCATCCTTACACTTATCCCAAGAATCAATACTATTTCTAGGCAAAGATAGCAACCAATCCTTAGCTCTTCCTCTTAAAGAGAAAGGAAACAACTTAAGCTTAATAATATTACCGTCTACATCCTTATACTTTTGCATCTCACATAGCTCAACAAAATTGTTGAGATGAGCTGCAGCATCATCAGAACTGGCACCGGAAAATTGCTCTTTCATAACAAGATTCAATAAAGCAGGTTTGATCTCATAAAAATTTGCCTTGGGAGCAGGTGGCACAATAGGAGTGCAGATAAAATCATTATTTTTGGTGCTAGTAAAGTCACACAACTTGGTGTTTTTAGGAGTACCCATTCTAGCAAAACTAAAAGCAAGCAAGTAAAAGCAACTATAAAGGAACTAATTTTTTTGTATTTTTGATAAAAAGATGCAAGCAAAAATAAAGTAAAGCAAAACAAAAACAAAGTAAAATATTGTGCGTGTGAGACTCCCCTTGCAGAAATCTTCTTCCTCCCCGGCAACGGCGGCAGAAAAATGCTTGATGGTGTGATGTTAAGGCACCCAGTTGGGAACCCCAAGAGGAAGGTATGAGGAGCACATCAACAAGTTTCCCTCATTTGTGAAACCAAGGTTATCGAACCAGTAGGAGAAAGCCAAACTTCAGAAGGTGATGCTTGCTAGCTTCGCGACACTCCGGACAATGGCGCCAGAAAATGTTAGTGCATAGTTGACGTAGGAGCTTCTTCACCTAGCAGCAACGTGGAACCTGCACACAACACAACCAAGAACTTTGCTCCCAACTTCGATGAGGTTGTCAGTCTCACCGGTTTGCTGTGAACAAAGGATTGAGCGTATCGAGTGGTAAAAGGTAATAGTAATGCAAGAACGTCAACAGAGTGACTAAATGTAAACAGTAAAGCAATGTAAAGGAAATTGGACCGGGGTCCATAGTTCACTAGTGGTGTCTCTCCGTAAGATAAATAATAACATGCTGGGTAAACAAATTACAGTTGGGCAATTGATAGAATAAAGATAACGTACATATGTCATGAGGATCACTGTGAGACTCACTCTGAGCATTACGACAAAATACATAGACCACCATCCAACTGCATCTATGACTAAAAATCCACTCGCGGGGAGTCATCCGAGAACCCCTTGAGTATTAAGTTCTGAACAATAGATAATTGCATTAAGCAAAGTGCATAATGTAAACAAAGCAAATGTCCTTGGACACAAGAATGTTGTTTTTCCCAAGTGGTAACAACACATCCATTACCTTAGAGGTTTCTGTCACTCCCCCAGATTACTAGAGGCGTGAACCCAACTATCGAGCATAAATACTCTCTCTTGGAGTTACTAGCATCTAATCGGCCAAGATAGCTACTAGCAATGGAAAAGCATGCAAGATCATAAACAACATAGAGATAACATAAAGATATATATTCAGCACATCAACTTAACATAGTACCAATACTCATCGGATCCCAACAAACACAACATGTATGATTACATAAAGATGATCCTGATCATGTAGGGCAGCTCACAAGATCTAAACATGAAGCACATGGCGGAGGAGACAACCATCTAGCTACTACTATGGACCCGTAGTCCAAGGTAGACTACTCACACATCACTCCGGAGGCGACCACGGTGGTGTAGAAGGCCTCCGGCATGGTGCTAGGAAGAGCTCCTGGATCCTCCCAATCTCGCGACGACGACGACGATGGCTTAGAATATGTTTCGTGGAAAATAGATCCATCCCTTAGGTTTTTCCCATTGAGGGGAACTTATAGGCGAAAGGGCAGCGTCAGGAGGTGGGCCAGGGAGGCTCACCCCTAGTGGCGCGGCCAGGGCCTGGGTCGCGCCACCCTAGGGTGTGCCGAGGCCCTGGCTCCCCTTCGTCTCATCTTCGGACTTTGTCTTTGTGTCAAGTAATTAGGGACTTCAGCTTTTGTTTCATCCAATTCCGAGAATATTTCCTATGTAACTTTTCTGAAACACAAAAACAGCAGAAAATAGGGAACTGGCACTGTGGCATCTTGTTAATAGGTTAGTTCCGGAAAATGCATAAAAATGCCACGAAGTGTAACAAAACACAAATCAAATGGTGTATAAACAAGCATGGAGCATCAAAAATTACAGATACGTTTGAGACGTATCAGCCGGTTGGACCGGCTGGGCCGGCCGTGGCCACCAGGCAGGAGCCCGATCGCTGGCTAGGGCAGGCCGATCGAGGCAGGGAGCCAGGGCGCTCGCTCACCAGTCGCTCGAGGCCCTATTGTTGCCCCGCGCAATTCTGCTGGGAGGCGCTCGCTCGCGAGCATCTCGCTCGATTCTGATCGGGTCGATCGTTCGTGCGCGCCAGTGCACGAGGCGGCCAGAGTTGTCTTGGCACACACGATGATCGAGGCGGTGGGTTTTTAGAAACCCTGGACCGTTCTCCAAGCCAGACACTCTATAAAAGGTAGAGATGGGATCAGGTCGCATGATGATTTTTGATCAGCTGCTGCACTGCCTGTTGCCTCATTTATAGCTCTCTTTTGCCCTAGTTTGACTAGATGTTTTGCCTATTCTTCTTCCACCTCGCGCGCGTAAGCGAAGCCCTTCCCGCAAATACTCTCCACCATAAGCATCATGTTGCCGTGCTGCTGATCCCATCTACCACTCCACCGCACCTTGCTGAACCAAGGAGGAGTCATCGTCGTTGCGCTGTACATGTGCAACGCTCGGAGGTGCCGCCCATTGTGGCGCTTGGATTGAATCAGATTGCGAGGAGGATACGCTAGTAAGACTACGCCGACCATGTTCATCTGAACGTTTCTGCTGTGCGATCTACAAGGGTATGTAGATCGAATCTCTCTCGCTCGTTGTTTTGCATCTCATAGATCAGATCTTGGCTTGTTCTTGTTCCTCTATGTAGGAAATTTTTTGTTTTCTATGCTGTGAAACCCTTCAGTGGTATTAGAGCGAGATCTATGCATAGATGTTTTACACGAGTAAAATGCAACAATGTTGTTGCGGGCGTTGATGTTTTTGTTGCAAACTTCCTTTTCGTGTACTTCTTGATGTCACGGTATAGTGGATTGAAGCGGCCCAAGCCAACTTTACATGACCATGTTCATGAGACTGGCTCCACAGTGGCCTGCTCCACACATGCGGCTGGTGGGTGTCTATATCTTCCACTATAGTTGTCATCGGATTTACAACAAGATTTTGGCAACCCTAATATCAATGTTGTGGCTTTGCGTACGTAAGAACCGTTCTAAGCGTAGCTCCCATAAGCCACGTAAAATATGCAATCAACAAATTAGAGGCGTCTAACTTGTTTTTGCTGGGAGTGTTTGTGATATGGTATTGCCACAAGATGTGATATATATGATATATGTGATGTATGCGATGATCATGTTTTGTAATGTTTCACGACTTGCATGTCGATGAGTTCACAACCGGCAGGAGACATATGGTTGTCATTATAATTTTGTATGACCTGCGTGTCAACTTCTTATACGCCATGTAATAGCTTTACTTTATCGCTAAGTAGTTATCAATAGTCGCAGTTGCTATGCATGGTGGAGGCAATCATGGTGGAGTGGTGGAGATCATGCCGGCGCACATGAGATGGAGATCAATGCGCGAAGATTGGCTATACCATGTCACATATTGTATATGCATGTGATGTTTATCCTATATGCATCTTATTTTACTTTGTTCGCGACGGTAGAATTATAAGATGATCCCTCAAACTTAATTTTAAGATAAAATGTGTTCTCCCCTCATATGTGCCATTGCGAAAGATCGTCATTTGGAAGCATCACGTGATGATCGGGTGCTATAAACTCTACGTTCACATACAACTGGTGTAAGCCAAATTTACACATGCAAAATACATGGGTTAAACTTGACGAGCCTAGAATGTACAGATATGGCCTCGGAACACACGGACCGAAAGGTCAAGCATGATTCATATGGATGATATGATCAACATGTTGATGTTCACCATTAAAGCTACATCATTCACGTGATGATCGCCCTTGGTGTAGTGAATTTGGATCATGCTTCACTAAACAACTTCGAGGGATGTTGAATTTAGTGGGAGTTTATTAGTAATTTGATTAACTTGAACTAATTATCATGAACTAAATCTTAGGGTATTTGCACAAGTCGTTGTAGTCTTTGGCAACCGTTTTCCATCGAAACTTAGGTTTAATTGAGTTGATAAAACTATAGAATTCTGGATAATCACTTTTCGAACTAGTGCCGTTTAGTTAAAGTATCAAGATCAAAGATTAAGTCCTATTGCAGTTTAGCAAACCTCACTTGCTCCATGCGTTTTAATAAGTTGTATTAATCCAAGAGCAACGATTCAAGTTTAGTATCTAAAGATCAATATGTTTGCCTTCATGAGAAATTGATCTTCAAAATTGCTTGAGAATCAAGGTGATCATCAAGCTGAAAGAATTGTTTTAGAAACAAACAAGAGTTAAAAGATTTGATGTCTAAAACTTTGATTGTTTGCAAAATGATTAAGTATAATTTAGTAAAAAAACATATGCTCATATTGTATGAATATATGCGAAGATTGAAGACGCTTGGCGTCCTGATCACCCAAACGTTTGGGGAACTAATATTATACTTGCATTCATCCTTATGAGCTATAGTAGTTTCATCATGAAAGTTGTCATGATAGGATGAACGAAAAAGGTATCGGCTAAATTGTTTTGCTGTACCTAAAGAATGCTAAACAATAGAATCTAGAAGAACGCCAATTATATGACGATGGTGATCCACCTCAAAGTGCAAAATCTAAAGCTATTAGTATTTAACTAACGCGCTTTGGACTATGTGTCAAATAATTGACGCCACTATTGATGTTGATAGATTTTTCTAAAAAGGAGAGGAAACGCTAAATAGGATCTGCAAAAATATTTGGTAGAAAAAGGAAAAGATTGTAAATGTCTAGCTCAGGTATATAAATGATATACATGTTGTAGATGTATTCTTTGCTCGTTAACAATGTAATTCTTGGGTATTTGATACTGGTTTGTTGGTATGAAATGTCATACAAAGCAACACAATACAAGAATTACAATGGCCTAAATAACCAGCAAAAGAATGTGGTAGTAATGCGCATCGAGAAACAAATAAAAGTGTTATTGTGTTTTTTGTCGGCATCAAACCTAGCCTTCAAGATTTGTTATGAACTTAATAATTGTTATCTTGTTATGGTATTATGAGAACAATGGTTATTCAAATTATTATTTTCTTCCATAATCGATGGATAGATTATTATTATCTTGTTGGTGAAATAGACATTTATAACGCTGATGCTAAAGGTCGCAAGACAAAACGAATTTCACTAATATATGACACCACCGTTTAAGTCATATTGAAAACAAAACATGAAAGAAATTCCATATGGATGGATTTTCGAGTCATTTGATTTTGAATTGATTGACGCTTGTGAGACTTTTCCTTAAGATGATCAAACTTTGTTCATGGGCCATGGACAGAACAAGCGACTAACTAAATGGAGGTCGTACATATTGATGTATGTAGTCCATTGTGTGAAGTCAAGCGTGGTGTATTTTATATTTTATCAATGATGTATGGTATATCTACTTGGTGAGAAAGAAGTATGAAATGATTGAAATTGTTCAATTTATGATGTGGAAATTGTTGTAACAAGAAAAATTCAAGTTTTATGATTACATCATAAAGGAGAATATTTGAGTTACAAGTTTAGCAAACATCTAAGGGTTAAGGGAATTTGTAGCGTCCTACCTTTTGATAAAGGTAGCACAACTGTGTATGTGCTCTTCCCTGGATCACTGATAGCACCACAGAAGAAAATATAGCAATCAAATAGTGTTAATTATTACGACACTGATCTAGACAAACGAGTCTTAAAACCTTACATGGTCGCATAGCCGCCTGGGCTAGCTCAAACACAAAGTTTATCATAAAACAATCACAACGGAAAATAAATAGCAATGAGCCTCCATCTTCAGCAGTTGCCATAGGCAGACGTGTTGGTATGTAGGCTCGAGACTCCTATCATCACTCCTCATCAGAATAACCTGCACATTTGATTATGCAGCCACATTAAAGGGGCCAGTACAATGACGTACTGGCAAAAGACATGTTTGGTGGATATTGTGGATGAACTACACTACATGATATCTGGCTGGTGGATCTCATGGCTAACTTTGCATAAAGCCAGTTTTGTCCTACAATTATTTGTAAAACATTTCTTTCAAAGTTTTATTCATAAGGGTCGAAATAACCCCCAAATACTACATAGTTGCAAGTTATGTAGCACTGGGCATCATTCAACAAAGTTGGAACAACAAAAACCATCACCCCTCTGAGTGCATGGTCCTGAGCTCCTACCTAAGGGATTTCTAGTCAAATTTTAACCATTCAGAAATGGTGATGAAATTCTTCCGTACATTCCATGTCCAAGACTCAAATTGTCCATGACCGGAGACACGGCTAATCGATTAGTTTGACACCCTACAGGGGTTGTGCACTTTCATCTTAAGACTCATTCTACCTAGAGAGAAGAATGAGACAAGACCATTCAGAAGGAGGGAGCAACCATACTACCAAGACCCGTTTCCACCTACAATTTTTCTACCACCTCATGTCTTGCTCACAAGTTGAACCCTCACAGCCTAGTTAGTCAAGACAGAGCCCATAGTGTCATAAGGCCGCACTAGAAGTACACTAAACATAGAAGACATGGTAATCTCTTTAATCCTAGGTGGCAAACCACAAGTGTACTCCTAAGGTTCACCCCACCCTCTACGAGGCGTGAGGCCCTAGGAGACCCTCAACTGCACCTCCATCAACAAACCAGTCCACCCAGGTGATTCATTTTAGTTGAAGTTCTTAATTTGTTCACAAAACAACTTTATCAATGCGATCATAGCATGGCATCAATATTTTTCAAAGTATTTAGCATCCTAACAAGTGGGGTTTTGGGGTAGCTATACACTACTAGGATCTAAGCATTTTATAAACAATTGGTACATTCCACCTATCATGCATACTACTGGAAAACACTAATGCAGTAGTAAAAATAGGTAGAAGACATGTGTGTCACTTTCCTTGGCCACAACCAACACACTCCCAGCACTCACAAGGGTAGTTCACTTCTTCTTCACAATCTAGACAAGGCAAGCATGCAAGCAATAAACACCTAGTTTGACATGTGACATTCATAGACATGTATGCATGTATGCAAATGACCCTCTAATATCACCCAACTTATGTTGGGGAAAAATGGTGTACAAAGGGTGCTCAGATGATAGGTTTTAGTAAAACAAAATACTGCAAGTGGAAAGAAATTTGAAGCCATTTTAGATTTTTTTTAATCCCAAAATAGTGGTTTGCAAAGATTTGAGTGCACCAAGTTTGTGCACAACACAAGTTTGAATTATTTTGGTTCTATAATGATCTACAAGTCCATAGGAAACTAGATACTACAAAAATATAATTTTTGGACTTGTAAAACAAAAGATATGAATTAATTGCTCAAAATAAAGGTTTGATCCAATTTGAAGAACATCCCATATTTTTATACTGGAACATAGCGATTTGATCCTACCAATGGCTTCTATACTTCATAAGCTTTCCAAGTTTGGATCCTACCAGATTTTGTAATTTTTGGATCAATGGTTAGAAAGATATGAATTTCTAAAGTTTTGAATCAATTCTGACTTTTAAAATAAAATTTGAATCAAGTTTAAACTAGGGGCCGTTAGATCTAACTTGATCTGAGTGGTTGGTACCGATTCGGGTGGATTCAGGTTCTGGACCGTTAGATCTAACTTGATCTGAGTGGCTCAGATCCACCTGTACCAATTCAATAAGTGGATCTATCGGGGCCCTCAGATCCAGATCCAACGGATCTAATGTGTTAGGGTTTCGGTCGGCCTGAGAGCTCGCCGCCGATGCTCAGATCTCGCCGGCGACGCGTCGGCCTTGTGCGTTCTCAGCGTTACAAAGGGTTCTGAGACCCGAGGGTTATACCTGCGTGCTCCTAGGGTCGAGGCGGACTTAATGGCGAGGTTGCAGAGGAAGAGGAACAAGGGGATGGCCGGAATCACTCGCCGGCGATGCTCCACCGGACAGTGACTTCGGCTTGAGGTCGCTCTGCTTGAACTAGGACACATTCGGATAGGAAAATGTGTTAGTGAGGTGCGCGGAGAAAAGTTAGAGAGGATAGGACCAAAGAGAGGGCTCGGGGTCGTCGGAGCTCACCGCAATTGCCGTCGAAGCTCATCGGAGTCTGCGGCGTTGCGAGCTCTGTTGCGAGCTGCTCGGTGGCGATGTTGAGCGATTGTCTGGGGGGAAATACTGAGGAGAGGGAGGCCTTCTTATAGCGCCCGGAGCAAGCAAGAAACTGCCGTGTGATACGTCTCCAACGTATCTATAATTTTTGATGCTCCATGCTTGTTTTTACACCATTTACCCGATGTTTCGTTATACTTCGTGGCACTTTTATGCATTTTCCGGAACTAACCTATTAACAAGTGCCACAGTGCCAGTTCCCTGTTTTCTGCTGTTTTTGTGTTTCAGAAGTGATACACAGGAAATATTCTCGGAATTGGACGAAACAAGTTCCTGAAGTCTTATTTTACCCGGAAGCTTCCAGAGATCCGTAGGAGAGTAGGAGAGGGGCCACCAGGCCCCCTCACACGTGGCTCGCGCGGCCAGGGGCCTGGCCGCGCCGCCATAGAGTGAGGGGCCCTGGCCCCACTTCTAACATCGCCCCTTCGCCTATAAGAAGCCTCGGGACGGAAAACCCTAAAAGAGTCGGCAATTTTCCAGAAGCAGTTCCGCAGCTCCGCCGCCACCATCGACGAATTTCGGGGGATAGAAGTCTCTGTTTCGGCACCCTGCCGGGACGGGGAAGTGCCCCCGGAGCCATCTCCATCGGTCTCCATCGCCGTCTCCGCCGTCTCCATCGACCTCACCGCCATCTCCATCAACCTTGCTGTCTCCTATGATGAGGAGGGAGTAGTTCACCCCCGGGGCTGAGGGCTCTACCGGTAGCTATGTGGTTCACCTCTCTCTCCCATGATGTGATCTTTATGTGATCGTGAGCTTTGTATCATGTTGAACAAGTATATGTTATTATTCAGATATTATGTGTACTCTAGTGGTATTATTAAAGTAATCTATTCCTCCTGCCATGGTGTAACGGTGACAATGCGTGCATCATGGTGGTACTTGGTTTAGGCTATGATTGTGATCTCTTGTGGATTATGAGAATAATTATTACTATGATAGTATTGAAGTGATCTATTCCTCCTTTCATGGTGTAATGTTGACAGTGTGTGCACCATGTTAGTACTTGGTTTAAGTTGCAATAATGTCTATCTTGAGTTGTGCTTTGATTTGAATATCTCTATGAGTGGTGTTTCTCAAGTACTTGATGAACTTTAAGGAGTGCTTCGTAGCCCTACGCAATGATTAGTGTTGCTCAATAGGAGAGTAATTCAGAGTACCATAGTGAAGAGAAGTTGTTTATTTGTTCAATCATGTTATATTTGTTGGGAGAGTGTCCACTAGTGAAAGTATGATCCCTAGGCCTTGTTTCCAAGCTTTGCACACCGTTTACTTGCTGTTTTGTTACATGTTTGCTTGCAGCGATTTTTATTCCAGATTGTATTTACTACTTATAATCATCTATACCACTTGTATTTCACTATCTCTTCGCCGAACTAGTGCACCTATACATTTGACAAGTGTATTGGGTGTGTTGGGGACACAAGAGACTTTCTGTATCGTAATTGCAGGGTTGCTTGAGAGGGATAGCTTTGACCTCTAACCTCCCTGAGTTCGATAAACCTTGGGTGATCCACTTAAGGGAAACTTGCTGCTGTTCTACAAACCTCTGCACTTGGAGGCCCAACAAGTGTCTACAAGAATAGAAGTGCGTAGACATCAAGCTCTTTTCTGGCGCCGTTGCCGGGGAGGTAAGGTAAAAGGTACTCACATCCTTTGGCTACTAAGTCTTTTAGTTGCTGGTGAGTGCTCGGAGTTATTTCCTTTAGATTCTGCAATTACATCTTTTTGTTTCTTGTTTTTATTTTCACTAGTTAGGATCCTTTGGAGCCTAGTTCGCATAGCAATGTTATTAGTACGAATGCTTTGAATACTGTTAATGCTAATGCTATAGAAAAGTCTAAGCTTGGGGAAGCTGGTTTTGTTAAGTATGATATTTTTAGTTCCCCAGCTTTAGTGGAGAAAGTTTGCTCTGATGATATTTTATCTCCCATATGTGATGTTTCTAATGATCCTTGTGCTCCTCATTCTTTTAAAATACCTATGAAAATTGTTGATCATATTAAGAATAACTGCTATTTAGGAGATGGAACTGTCCATCCTGGTGATCATTTCCTTTTTATACATGAATTATGCGAGTTGTTCCAGTGTGCAGGTATTTCAATGAACCAAGTTAAGAAGAAGCTATTCTCTTTGTCACTAAAAGGCAGAGCTGAGGAATGGTATCGGCTGCTTGAAGATGGTCCATCTATTGCATGGGAGGAAATTGTGTCTCTCTTTTATTCCAAGTTTTATCCTCCAAGTGAAATTCATAAAGATCGTAATCGGATATATAACTTTTGGCCTCATGAGGGAGAAAGCATTGCCCAAGCGTGGGGAAGATTGAAGTTACTAATGCACACATGTCCTATTCATGATCTTCCCCGTAATATTGTTATTAATAATTTTTATGCAAGGCTTTCAGGATATTACAAGGACTATCTAGATGCATGCTTTGATGGGTCTTTCACAAGCAAGGATGACGACACCAAGTGGGGTCTGCTTGAAACAATTCAAAACAATATTGAAGGTTGGGATAGCGACAAAGGTAAAGGATCAAGTATGAATTACGAGTTTGATTGCATTAAGTCTTTCGCTGAAACTGCTAATTTTCAAGAGCTTAGTGCTAAGTATGGTCTTGATCCTCAAATTATGGTTGATTGCTTTAAAGCCTTTGATTCCCATATAAATGTTCCTAAAGGAAATGGGGACGTGTATCATGAACCTTTTAAGGATACTTGCATAGAAAGTGATATTGTTATTGATGATTGCAATAAACATGCTCAAACTTCTAAAAGTACTATTTCTTATAAGCATGTTAATTTTTGTGGAATACATAGACCTTGTGAACAGAGTTACAACAAGGAAGGTTGTTGCATCACCCACGCAAATGAAGAAACCAGCATGTGGCTCAAGGATCTAGATGTGCTTGGTGAATGGGTTTGTGAGCTTTATCCTTTTCTTTGTGAATTTTGCGGTGAAAAGGGGCACTTTAATTTTCAATGCCCAATTAATCGAACGAGTACCGCAGATTTGTATTGTGATGATAAGATTACTTTCAATCAGTATGATGAGCTTACTTTGTTTTTGAATTGTGAAGAGATATCTAGAAAGATTGCTTTGGTAGACATGAATGATGTTGATCTTAATAGCACCCTTCGTGGTTGTCATCTCTATTGTGCTAAAGATTGCCTCGCAAATACTTACTTACAAGATCTTATTAAACATGATGTTTTGCCAAGCTATGACAGGACTAATAGATGTTTCGGTATTATTAATAGAGAGGAGGAATCCTCCAAAGTTTCTTCTGTTGTTTCTGTCAGCAAGCCAGATTATGTGGAGAAGATGCATTTCCCTCCTAAAGAATATGTGGAGAAGATGCCCTTCAAGTCTCTCCCTCCTAAAGGAGAGAGTAAGAAGAGTAAGAAGAAGAAGAAGAAGAAGAGGAGTAAGAGGCGAGAGGACACGGTATCTTCCCCTAAGCGTTATGATCCTGCTATAGATTATGATAATTCTGATTGCGATGATGTTCCTATGCCTGTTACCTATGTTAGTGATCATGATTGGTAAAAGCACTCTACTTTTGATATTGAAAATCTTTTTGGTACCAATTCTAAGGTTAATAATTGTTGTACCATTAGTGCTATCCATGTTCCTTCTTATGATGATATGTTTGAAGAGTATGCTATGCGAAATAGTTGTTCTCTAGTTTGTGATGATACTAAACCTCTAGTTTATGATGGTTATGATGATGAGTATAATATTTTCAGTTCACCTACTTTTGAGGAGAAAACTAGTTATGATTACAATATGCCTCCTGTTTTTGATGATTATGGTGATGAGAATAATTATTCTGTTGAATCAGCTCCTACTATGATTGTTCATGTGGGGAGTATTAATCCTTTTATGCATGTGGCTCATGATAGAGATGCTTTATGTGATAGTTATGTTGTTAATTGTATTCATGATACTACTGAAAGTTATTATGAGAAAGGCAAACATGGTTTGAAGGATCTCAACAATATTGAGATTCCCCTCTCTATGTTGCAAATTTTGAAGTTGTACTTGTTTTGCCTTCCTATGCTTTTTGCTTTGCGCTTTTATGACTTGTCTCTTTACAAGACTATTTTTCATAGGAAGTGGTTTAGATTTAAATGTGTTCCATACTTGCTTTTTGATGCTCTCTATTGCTTTAAGTTCCTATATGGCGCCTTTGCCTCAAGCTCTTATATGGCGCCCACATGAGCATCTTTGCAAATTACTGCGCCTAGCTCAAAGGCGTTAAAGAAAAGCACTCTTGGGAGATAACCCAATGTTTTATTTTCAGTACTTTTTCTTTTATTTGAGTCTTGGAAGTCATTACTACTGTACTGACCGCTCCTTATCCTTTTTATTTCGTTTTTGTGCCAAGAGAAGCCTCTAATTTGAGTGAGATAAGATTTGGGGATGTTGCTGTCCTGAAACAGTTTTCGGTGCTGCACCGTAAAAATTCGTGAAAATTCTCTGTATATCTTTTGGACCTGCGATTTCTTGTGCATATGCCCCAGGTTATATACAAACTTTTCTTAGTTGAACACTTTTTGTTTTGGGCAACAGAAAACCCTCTAAAAATTCGACCTTTGACAGCTGTTCTGTTTTGACAGATTTCTGCCAATATTTGTGTTTCCGCTTTATCGCTTTCTTTTTGAGTTCTTTTGATCACGGAACTTTTGGGGAAGTTGCTACAGTAGTATATACTTTATATGTGGTGGTTTTAGGTTGAAACCTGAAGCAAAAAGGGTTGATTATATGGTATGCTTAAACTAATGTTGCTAATAGATTTGTGTTTAGTTTTGTATGAAGGAAGTTTTCAAGTGTAGGGATTGGAGAATGATGAGATGAGTTGAAGAATGGACAAAAGCTCAAGCTTGGGGATGCCCATGCATCACCCCAAGAAATATCCAAGAAGTACAAGCGTCAAATCTTGGGGATGCCCCCGAGGCACCCCTTCTTCATCGGCAAAAATCAGGTCACCTTTCAAGACACTATATTTTTATTGCTTCATGCACTATGTGTTTTTTCTTGGATCGTCAGTTGTTTTAGTTTTCTTTATTAGTTTAGTTTTGTTTGCTGCAATAAATGGTTAGATCACATCATGTTTCTTTGGGAGGAGATGAACTTGCTTTTCATTTGCCAAGAACGCTCTAGTTTTCACTTTTATCAAAAACCGAGTGTTCTTCTTTTTCTGCTACTGCTTTTGGTTTTCGTTTTCGCCTTGATTTGCATTCAGACCTTGACATATCTCTTCATCAAGGTGTATTTTTGCCTCTGATATTTATTGGTTTTCATCAAAAGAGGTGTCTTTAAAAATTTCAAATGGTGTTGGAAAAGAGAAAAAGCTTTATGCCAAATAGTGGTACAAGAAGGAGCTTGTGTAGACTGCGGCTTAGGCTTTTGCATGTCGTGCTTGATGACTTTTTGATAGTATGCTTAGTGGTTTTGCTGTAGCATGACTTGTCTCAAATAACTGAGATTGCTTAATGAGCCTTTGAAAAAATCATGCGTTGTTTTTATTATACTGAAGCATTTATTTGGTTTTCTCCTTGATGCTTTATTTGGGTTGACTTGGCGCATGCTCACACATGTTAGACTCATACAAAGTCGCCAATAGCCTCTATGATCATTTAGTTTTTGACTTTTTATGCCATCTTATGCTTCTTTTAATGTTGCTTTGTCGCTATGCATGATTATGGCCGTTATTGCTCTCTTAGTTGGTCGCTCCCAGTCTTTTGCTAGCCCTCGCCTTGTACTGAGTATGAGCTCTACTCGTGCATCCAACTCCTAAAAACCAAGTTTGCCATTGTGTCCACTATAAATTCCTATGCATGGTATTTGTAAGCCATTCCAAAGTAAATTTTCATGTGCTACCTTTCAAAAAACCTTCAAAATACTTCTCATTTTGTGACACTATTTTCAGCTCATGGGGACGTAGTGGTCGGATTTGCTATCTTCCATATTGCTTATTCCAAAAAGAAAAAAAAAGTAAAAAAGAAAGGAAAAAAAGGCACTCCTCCATGGAATGTGAATGTTGGTGGGCACCCGATGGAATCGGTTAGCCATGGTTTGTGAAAGAAAAAAGGTGGGGAGGAGTGCCAAGCTTTATAAAAGAGCACAAAAGTGCCAATCTCTCTCAAAAACTTGCTTCATTTTTGTATGGAAGATAGTAAGAACCCCATTGCCAGTCGTTGACAAAGACAACTGTAACAACTCAGAAAATTGTAATCCACTTCCTATTAAATTAAAGTGCCAAATGTTGGGCCAAGATAAAACTTTTTATCTATTATTGCATGTAGGCATGTATTTTCTATGAGATGTATTTTATGATTTTATGTGTGTATTGAATTGTTGTGCAATAGTTAGTTAGTTCTAACTTAACCCCCAGAAACATTACAGAAAGATTATCAAAGCTAAAGAAACAAGAAACAAAAGAAAGAAAGAAAAAGAGAAGAAAAGTGTGATCTAGAAATTATTATTGACTACCCTACTTTGGACACCTATATTAAGAAATATGTAACTCAAGCAAAGGTTTGGCCAGTTAGTTGAGCTTGACCAGGTCACATACTAACTTAACCAAGAAGCTTCCAATCAAAATTCAAATCAGAACTTGACTCAAACTTCTGCCAAACTTTGAATCTGAATCAGTAACCAAACCTCAAATTTGAAATAAGATTTCTGCAAAACATCCTATTTCTTCAGAACAAAAATATCACTGGAAACCTTGTCTAATATGTTGACCACCCAAAGTGAAAATTTTCAAAAATTCGAATTTAAGTTTCTTGCGGGCATTGTGTCGAACATCTGGCAGGCAAAAATCGAGGAAATCAAGTTTACTGTGAAGATCACTGCTCCAGTTCGTCTCGTGCCTGTAGCCATGCTCGTGGAGACCCCCGCGGTCGAGCCCAGCCCCCTCTGCCCCGACCCGAGCCGTGAGAAAGGGAGGAGAAGAGGAAGATAGCGCCCAGGACCCCCTCTCTTCTTCCCCAGCTCGCTGCACGTCACCGACAACCATGACCTCGCCAGAGCCGACCCACAGCACCCCGCCACCTAGACCAAACCCCTCTAGCACGCGAGCAAGGCCGTCGAGCCCGGTGTCGCCCGTGCACGTCGCCAGCACGCCCTGCGCCGGCCACCCACTGGGCGCCCTTGTCCCCGCCTCTCTGGCCTATAAAAACCCCCGCCGATCAAACGAGCGAGCTCACACCACTCCCAGCTATCTCCCAGACACCCTCACCTCTCCCCGCTCGCTCTCGTTCGACGTCGCCAGCCCCGCCGGCGAGGTACTGGACGCGGAGGGCACCGCCGCATTCGACCTCCGTGGAGCAAGAGGACGCCGGGAATTGGTGGAGGAGTCTCGCCGGAGCCTTTTCCGCCCGTCGCCGTCAAGCTCTGCTTCCTCTACACGCGCCGCCGTCGCCGTCGTCTTCTTCTCTGCGCGCAGGTGAGCTCCACCGTCGCCGACGAACACGACGCACCAGCACCGTTAGATCTTGATCCGTCGGTCGCGTACCGATTCGGTAAAATTAAGTGGCCTGACGAGTGGGACCCCCTTGTCAGTTCGTTTTAAAACGTTTCCCGCCGGGGCGAAACGGTATCGGGCCGGCCCGTTCGGGTTTCGTTTGAAATCAGCCCAGCTAGGTTCGAATTCGGTCCGTTTCGTTTTATTTAATTTCCCGTCTATTTCGAATTAATTCAAAAATGTTTTAGATATGATTTTCAAACTTTAATTCCAAGAGTTTTAGAAATCCATTTTTAGCAAATGAATATGCGTTGGAAAGCTTAGGAAATGCTCTACCCTCTGAAACTGGTTAGAATTCCATTTGAGTTAGGAATTTAAATAATTAAGAATACTTTGACCATAGCTTTATTAATCATAGGAAAATTCTAGAAAATTATTTAAACCTCCTAAAATTATGAAACTTGGTTTGTGAACTCACTAATCAACTCCCCTACTGTTTAGTTCAACCTTAATCAATCAAACCTTGTTAGTGGTACCAATTAGACCTCAATCCAATTCTAGTTAGTAACATAAAATGATAAATCTCTATCATACACTTAGAATTAATTTGCCCTCAATACCCATTTCACTTAACGAGTCAATCCTCATTGGAACTAGTACTAATACCCTTAGCTTAATACCCATACTCAAAAAGTAAACCACACATGGCATATGGTAGAAAATCTAACTTGCACACTCAAGGCAAACTTGGAAGAAAACTTGCAAACCAATTCAAATAAAATCCAACTTGAAGGCTATTGTTTGAAAACAAGTATGTGTGCTTGGTATGTTGTTAGTATGGTGTGGTGATTGTGTGCTCTGTATTTATTCGTTATTAGACGCTAGTGTTGCTGAGGAGGATATTGGAGGGGAATTCTATCAAGAAGAAGAAGACTACCCCGGACACTTTGCCAACCAAGGCAAGCCATCTTTTGAATCATACTCCACATGCCTAGTTTTACTATTGCATTTTACCTGTTTTAAGTAAATTGCATGATTGAATTGCTAGAGTAGAATGATAGATGTGTAGTGATATCTTGCTTAGCAAGAGCATCAAGCTGAGTTTATCCAACCCTATTTTAGTGGTATCATCACTCAATATAGTTGCTTAGTCGCTAATAAAATTGAGGCAATCTCTAAGGGGAACCCCCATTGAACTTGGGAACTTGAACTTGAAAGCTTGAATTGGAGATCCCTCCTACATGATAGTTTTATGAAGGAAAATAATATTGACTAAGGACTATGGAATGTATTTGCTAAATGATAATAAGTGATGTACCATGTGAGCCAACCATTACCGTACGACCACATTACCCCTAAATGGGAAGGGGCTTAGTCCGTAGCTTGTTCACCCTAGTATGGGAGGTCTTGTATCATCCTTTATAGAAGTGCACCGTGTGCGGGTACTCCTGAACCGAGTGGAAATTCCATTCATCCAGCACTCTGGAGCGGGCAAAACTAGAGACGCCGGAATGGAGATGTCCGTGTCTCGGGCTCTAGGGAAGGATCCTATACTAGAGTGAGCAAGTGAAAGAGTTTGTTTGATTATCTGAACCTCGCATACTTTGTGTATGACGAACCGTGGATTTCTCCCGACAGATGTATCGAATCTTGTGGGTAAAGTATACCCCTCTGCAGAGGTTTCAAAACTATTTGAATAGCCGCGTCCTCGGTTATGGACAGTTGGCGAACCGTACTTGACTTTTGTCAAGAATGATAATAACTTATGGTGAACTTGGTGAATGACATGACTTGACTTGACCTTGATATTGACACACTTGAAGTTCCTTTTAAGATTGAACTTAGAGAACTAAACTTCTTTTCTACCAATGAACATTCTTGGGAAATAAAACTAGCTTTTACAAATAAACTTAGTGCATAGTCCACCATATCAACCTTGCATATCTACTTCATCATTTCCTTTATAAGATGGTTTGTGAGTGCATCCAATGTACTCATGGTTGTGTCCCTGGCTATCAACTTGGCCAGACTATGGGGAAGAGTATCCGGAGGAAGGGTATGAAGGAGAGTACCAGAACTAAGATCTTCTACCGAGTCGCCATTGCCTGTAGGGTGAAGGCATGGACCCGAAGATGTTATTTCCGCTGCTATATTATGTTGTAATATGAAGTTGGTCACTATGACCATTGTATTTGAACCATCGTATTGTAATGTCTATGGAACTGGTTACCAACTACGTTATGTGTATCACAACAATGATTCTGGGATTGTGGTGGAATGCATAACGGGCACTTCGAATTTGTGATAAATTCGGGGTCGTCACAACAACCACCTCTGAAAACCAATTTTTATCTCTCTGTTTTACAAATGAAAAGCTCTAGCACATGTTTAATCACTGCTTCCCTCTGCGAAGGGCCTTTCTTTTACTTTTATGTTGAGTCACCACCTTCTTTCTTTATGCACCATAAGAGAGCATAGTTGTCATTCTGAGTATAATGTGCATTGTCCCAAAGTTTTTCATTGATTGATTCATATTGTTGGTTTCACTTGTTCTTAAATTATTTGCATCTAGTCGCCCTCTTAAAACTTGAAGGTGTCCTATGCATTTATGTTTTGCTCTCTTTGAAGGACAAGCTGAAAACCATTTGTATGTTTTTCCTTATGATTTGAACACACGTTTGACTTTCATGGTTTCATTTTCATGATCTTTTGTTTGTGTTCATTTGCATGTTATAACATGGTTGCTAAGTTCTTATTGTCAAGATTATATCTTTCATGCCCATGTTTTAAGTTCTTATGATCCCAGCTCACAAATGCTTACATATATGATCAAGATTGTGTAGGTGCATGTCACCTCAAAAATTATTCTTTTGTTATCACTTACCTACTCGAGGACGAGCAGGAGTTAAGCTTGGGGATGCTGATACGTCTCCAACGTATCTATAATTTTTGATGCTCCATGCTTGTTTTTACACCATTTACCCGATGTTTCGTTACACTTCGTGGCACTTTTATGCATTTTCCGGAACTAACCTATTAACAAGTGCCACAGTGCCAGTTCCCTGTTTTCTGCTGTTTTTGTGTTTCAGAAGTGATACACAGGAAATATTCTCGGAATTGGACGAAACAAGTTCCTGAAGTCTTATTTTACCCGGAAGCTTCCAGAGATCCGTAGGAGAGTAGGAGAGGGGCCACCAGGCCCCCTCACACGTGGCTCGCGCGGCCAGGGGCCTGGCCGCGCCGCCATAGAGTGAGGGGCCCTGGCCCCACTTCTAACATCGCCCCTTCGCCTATAAGAAGCCTCGGGACGGAAAACCCTAAAAGAGTCGGCAATTTTCCAGAAGCAGTTCCGCAGCTCCGCCGCCACCATCGACGAATTTCGGGGGATAGAAGTCTCTGTTTCGGCACCCTGCCGGGACGGGGAAGTGCCCCCGGAGCCATCTCCATTGGTCTCCATCGCCGTCTCCGCCGTCTCCATCGACCTCACCGCCATCTCCATCAACCTTGCTGTCTCCTATGATGAGGAGGGAGTAGTTCACCCCCGGGGCTGAGGGCTCTACCGGTAGCTATGTGGTTCACCTCTCTCTCCCATGATGTGATCTTTATGTGATTGTGAGCTTTGTATCATGTTGAACAAGTAGATGTTATTATTCAGATATTATGTGTACTCTAGTGGTATTATTAAAGTAATCTATTCCTCCTGCCATGGTGTAACGGTGACAGTGCGTGCATCATGGTGGTACTTGGTTTAGGCTATGATTGTGATCTCTTGTGGATTATGAGAATAATTATTACTATGATAGTATTGAAGTGATCTATTCCTCCTTTCATGGTGTAATGTTGACAGTGTGTGCACCGTGTTAGTACTTGGTTTAAGTTGCAATAATATCTATCTTGAGTTGTGCTTTGATTTGAATATCTCTATGAGTGGCGTTTCTCAAGTACTTGATGAACTTTAAGGAGTGCTTCGTAGCCCTACGCAATGATTAGTGTTGTTCAATAGGAGAGTAATTCAGAGTACCATAGTGAAGAGAAGTTGTTTATTTGTTCAATCATGTTATATTTGTTGGGAGAGTGTCCACTAGTGAAAGTATGATCCCTAGGCCTTGTTTCCAAGCTTTGCACACCGTTTACTTGCTGTTTTGTTACATGTTTGCTCGCAGCGATTTTTATTCCAGATTGTATTTACTACTTATAATCATCTATACCACTTGTATTTCACTATCTCTTCGCCGAACTAGTGCACCTATACATTTGACAAGTGTATTGGGTGTGTTGGGGACACAAGAGACTTTCTGTATCGTAATTGCAGGGTTGCTTGAGAGGGATAGCTTTGACCTCTAACCTCCCTGAGTTCGATAAACCTTGGGTGATCCACTTAAGGGAAACTTGCTGCTGTTCTACAAACCTCTGCACTTGGAGGCCCAACAAGTGTCTACAAGAATAGAAGTGCGTAGACATCACCGTGCGTCAATGCAATTGAAGGAGGAGGAATGGCGCATTAACGCGCGTGGTGATCTCGGCCAGAGGAGGGAGAAGAACGTCTGGCAGGTGGGACCCATGCGCCAGAGAGAGAGAAAAGGGAGAGGGTAATGGTTCGGGAGGGTGGCTTGCTGGGCCGCGGGCCGCTTCGGTGGCTGGGTTGGTTTGGCTCCCCGAGGCCTTTTCTATTTTCTTTGATTTTTCTTCTTTTTTCTTTTTAGTTTTTCCCTTTGAAACTATTTTAGTTGAAATCAAATTAGAATCAAGGATTTCAAAACATTCTCTATTCACATGGAACTCAAAAAGTGGGTTTTTGACAATAAAAGATAAATTTTTGAAATATTGTCAAATTTTGTATTTAAATGCAATGCTATACATATGATATGGATGCTATGCATGAATTTTGTAGTTTTTAGAATTTAGGGATGTTACAGAATTATTCCACAAACTTGCATCTTGATAAACGCCATAGGAGTATGGAGTATCTGATAGATGTAATCAAACCTTGTTTGACATGGGTAGATCAAAGATGAAATAAACTGCCAAATATAATTTGCGGATTATGCTTTAGAGACTACCGCTTTTCACTGAATAGAGTGCCATCATAATCCGCTGAAATGATACCTTACAAGTTGTAGATGTCTTTTCTTTAACTTTGGTATGCACGGCATATGTAAAATATTTATAACCAGAATCCGATTAGTTAGTCTTTGTAGGTTATCCCAAAGAATGTCGATGGGTATTCATTCTACTATGAACCCAAAAACATAGTGATTGTTGCTAAAAGGTGAATTTCTTATGAAGGAATTTTCTCGCGAAAGGTTTAAGTGGGAGGAAAATAGAACTTGATGAGATTATTGAACCTGAGCAAGATGAGTAAGTAGCATAGCACCGGAAAATATTCTGAAAGCGGCAACTGCATTCATACTACGCACCGGAAAATATTCTGAAAGTGGCAACTGCATTCATACTACAATAGGACCCCCTCTACAGCAACGCATGAATCTGTATCTAAACGTGCATATAGGCGTTGCTAGCACCCTTACCAACGGATTTAGTATGCGTTACGTTTTTGGGCGTTGCAAGGGCACAATACAACGCATATACATGCGTTGGTAACCCATGGATAAAGCGTTGTAAAGTGGCAACGGATGTCAAGCAACCCATGTATCTGTTGGAACACAATGTACACGGATCGCACATTTTGTTTCAAAAATGATATTTTCTTGGAAGATTTGGTGGCTTGATCGCTTGAAAGGTTATATTTTTTGTCAGTAAAAGAATATATACCTTATAAGATTCATCGCCAACACAGAGAAATCGCCAAATATGTGTTAGGAATAGACAAGTTGTATTCCCTGGGGGCCAAAGGCCACAACATATAGTTACATATACAGGTGAGAATATGCAGGAAACCCCCTAACAGGTGGGGAAAATACACATATAAAAATATACATCTAACACCCCCCCTCAAACTCATGGTGGATCCACAACACTGAGTTTGGAGAGTAAGAAGTCATGCTGCGCTCTAGTTTGTGCCTTTGTAAAGAAATCCGCCAACTGCAAATCTGAAGGCACATACCGAAGCGCAACAACCTGAGCCTGCACCTGAGCACGTGTATAAAAAGCATCAACACCAATATGCTTGGTAAGCTCATGCTTGACCGGATCATGTGCAATACTGATAGCACCTGTACTGTCAGACAAAAGTGGAGTGGGTGTCGTAACAGAGACCCCAAAATCTGCAAGCAACCACCGTAACCATGTCACCTCAGCAATCAACAAGGCCATAGCTCGCAACTCAGCCTCTACACTCGAATGGGAAACTGCAATCTGTTTCTTCGTCTTCCAAGCAACAAGCGAACCACCAAGAAACACACAGTAAGCAGAAAGTGAACGACGATCCGTAGGATCACTCGCCCACGTAGCATCCGAGTAGCACTAGAGCTGGAGAGAGCTGGAACGAGGAAAGAAAAGGCGACGAGTGATCGTGCCACGAAGATAACAAAGAACACGAAGGAGATGACTATAGTGAACAGTGGTAGGAGCTGAGACAAACTGACTCAGAATATGAACAGGATAAGATATATCAGGACGAGTGACAGCAAGATAAACAAGACTCCCAACAAGATGGCGATAACGCGTCGGATCAGGAAGAGGATCACCATCAGTAGGACGAAGCTTGACATTAAGCTCCATAGGAGTCTCAACAGTGCGCTCATCCCCAAGAGCAGCATGAGCAAGAAGATCCTGAATATACTTTTCCTGAGAGATAGAAAAGCCATCAGAAGTGGAGGAGACCTCGATCCCAAGAAAGTTGCGGAGAGGACCAAGATCAGTCATAAGAAACTGATCACGAAGACGAGCCTTAACAAAGGCAATATACTCAGGATCATCACCAGTAATGATCATATCATCAACATAGAGAACGAGAAGAGTGCATCCACGAGGAGAAGTGTGAACGAACAGCGCTGGATCATGAGCGCTGGGAGAGAAACCAGCAGAAGTCACCACAGAGGCAAAACGCTCAAACCAGGCACGAGGGTCCTGTTTCAGGCCATAAAGAGAACGCCAAAGACGACAGACCATCCCATCAGGAACAGAATACCCGGGAGGAGGCTGCATGTAAACCTCCTCACTCAACTCGCCATTAAGAAAAGCGTTCTGAACATCAAGCTGAGACACAGACCAGTGTCAAACAGAAGCGACAGCAAGAAGAGTATGCACAGTGGTCATATGAGCCACAGGGGCAAAAGTCTCATCATAGTCACGGCCATGCTCCTGCTGAAAGCCATGAGCCACAAGACGCGCTTTATAGCGCTCAAGAGATCCATCAGAGTCGGTCTTAATTTTATAGACCCACTTACACATGATAGGACGAACACCGGGAGGGGGAGAGACAAGATCCCAGGTGCCAGTGTGCTCAAGCGCAGCAATCTCCTCAGCCATAGCAAGCTGCCATTCAGGATGACGCTCAGCATCCCGATAAGAAGTCGGCTCGGAGGCAACAGAAAGACCGTACTGACTAGGAGAGTAACGGTCTAGAGCATGACGCGGACGAGTCGCCGGAAGAGGAGAGGGAAGCTCGTCAGAAGAAGACGACTCATCGGAAGAAGAGGAAGAAGGAATAGCAGAGGAAGACTCCGAAACCGGAGAACGAGGAGAACTATGGGAACTAGACGGAGTAGAGGATGGCGCCGGGGTCGAAGAGGGCGCATCAGAACATGGTCCAGGAGGAGGGACAATAGGGACAGAGGAGGGTGCATCAGGAAACAGAAGAAAAGAGATATCATCCACCGGGTAGGTACCAGAGGTGGGGCGAGGATAGAAGGGACGCGTCTCATCAAACGTGACATCACGAGAGATGCGCATCCGACGACCAACAGGGTCCCAACAGCGATAGCCCTTATGCTCATCACTGTAGCCGAGAAAAACACACTCAACAGACTGAGCGATCAGTTTGGTGCGTTCACAAGGAGGGAGAAGAACATAGCAAACGCAACCAAACAAACGAAGAGTCGAGTAGTCTGGAGAACCACCAGAGAGACGCTCGAGAGGGATGCCACCTTGGAGGGCAGCAGAAGGCTTGATGTTAATGAGGTAAGTCGACGTAGCGACAGCCTCAGCCCAGAAATGCGGCGGAAGAGAAGAAGCAATCATCATAGCATGGGTGGTCTCAAGAATATGACGATGCTTACGCTCGGCGACACCATTTTGAGCATGCGCACCAGGACAAGAAAACTGAGCAAGGGTGCCCTGCTCAGCAAGAACACCACGCAGGTGCTGAGAGATATACTCACCAGCAGAATCAGCATGGAACACACGAATGGGCGAGGAATACTGAGTGCGGACCATTGATACGTCTCCAACGTATCTATAATTTTTGATGCTCCATGCTTGTTTTTACACCATTTGCCTATTGTTTCGTTACACTTCGTGGCACTTTTATGCATTTTCCGGAACTAACCTATTAACGAGTTGCCACAGTGCCAGTTCCCTGTTTTCTGCTATTTTTGTGTTTCAGAAGTGATACACAGGAAATATTCTCGGAATTGGACGAAACAAGTTCCTGAAGTCTTATTTTACTCGGAAGCTTCCAGAGATCCAAAGAGGAGTAGGAGGGGGGCCACCAGGGCCCCACACGTAGGGGTGGCGTGGCCAGGCCCCTGGCCGCGCGGGCCCCACGTGAGGGCGCCTGGCTCCTCCCCTGATGACGCCCCTTCGCCTATATAAAGCCTCGGGACGGAAAACCCTAAGGGGGTCGGCGAAATTTCCATAATAGTTCCGTAGCTCCGCCGCCGCCACCGACGAATTTCGGGGGACAGAAGTCTCTGTTCCGGCACCCTGCCGGGACGGGGAAGTGCCCCCGGAGCCATCTCCATCGATCTCCATCGCCGTCTTCGCCGTCTCCATCGACCTCACCGCCATCTCCATCAACCTTGCTGTCTCCTATGATGAGGAGGGAGTAGTTCATCCCCGGGGCTGAGGGCTCTACCGGTAGCTATGTGGTTCACCTCTCTCTCCCATGATGTGATCTTTATGTGATCGTGAGCTTTGTATCATGTTGAACAAGTAGATGTTATTATTCAGATATTATGTGTACTCTAGTGGTATTATTAAAGTAATCTATTCCTCCTGCCATGGTGTAACGGTGACAGTGCATGCATCATGGTGGTACTTGGTTTAGGCTATGATTGTGATCTCTTATGGATTATGAGAGTAATTATTACTATGATAGTATTGAAGTGATCTATTCCTCCTTTCATGGTGTAATGTTGACAGTGTGTGCACCGTGTTAGTACTTGGTCTAAGTTGCAATAATATCTATCTTGAGTTGTGCTTTGATTTGGATATCTCTATGAGTGGTGTTTGTCAAGTACTTGATGAACTTTAAGGGGTGCTTCTGTAGCCACTACGCAATGATTAGTGTTATTTCATAGGAGAGTAATTCAGAGTACCATAGTGGAGAGAAGTTGTTTATTTGTTCAATCATGTTATATTGTTGGGAGTGTGTCCACTAGTGAAAGTATGATCCCTAGGCCTTGTTTCCAAGCATTACACACCGTTTACTTGCTGTTTTGTTATATGTTTGCTCGCAGCGATTTTTATTCCACATTGTATTTACTACTTATAATCATCTATACCACTTGTATTTCACTATCTCTTCGCCGAACTAGTGCACCTATACATTTGACAAGTGTATTGGGTGTGTTGGGGACACAAGAGACTTTCTGTATCGTAATTGCAGGGTTGCTTGAGAGGGATAGCTTTGACCTCTTCCTCCCTGAGTTCGATAAACCTTGGGTGATTCACTCAAGGGAAACTTGCTGCTGTTCTACAAACCTCTGCACTTGGAGGCCCAACAAGTGTCTACAAGAATAGAAGTGCGTAGACATCAAGCTCTTTTCTGGCGCCGTTGCCGGGGAGGTAAGGTAAAAGGTACTCGCATCCTCCTGTGTGAGTGCTCGGAGTTATTTCCTTTAGATTCTGCAATTACATCTTTTTGTTTCTTGTTTTAATTTTCACTAGTTAGGCTTAATGGAAAACAAAGAGTTCTTTAGTCTTTTTCCTGATTTTAGATTTTAAGAGAAAATTGAAAATCCTTTGGAGCTTATTTCGCATAGCAATGTTATTAGTACGAATGCTTTGAATACTGTTAATGCTAATGCTATAGAAAAGTCTAAGCTTGGGGAAGCTGGTTTTGTTAAGTATGATATTTTTAGTCCCCCAGCTTTAGTGGAGAAAGTTTGCTCTGATGATATTTTATCTCCCATATGTGATGTTTCTAATGATGCTTGTGCTCCTCATCCTTTTAAAATACCTATGAAAATTGTTGATCATGTTAAGAATAACTGCTATTTAGGAGATGGAACTGTCCATCCTGGTGATCATTTGCTTTTTATACATGAATTATGCGAGTTGTTCCAGTGTGCAGGTATTTCAATGAACCAAGTTAAGAAGAAGCTATTCTCTTTGTCACTGAAAGGCAGAGCTGAGGAATGGTATCGGCTGCTTGAAGATGGTCCATCTATTGCATGGGAGGAAATTGTGTCTCTCTTTTATTCCAAGTTTTATCCTCCAAGTGAAATTCATAAAGATCGTAATCGGATATATAAATTTTGGCCTCATGAGGGAGAAAGCATTGCCCAAGCGTGGGGAAGATTGAAGTTACTAATGCATAAATGTCCTATTCATGATCTTCCCCGTAATATTGTTATTAATAATTTTTATGCAAGGCTTTCAGGACATTACAAGGACTATCTAGATGCATGCTTTGATGGGTCTTTCACAAGCAAGGATGTCGACACCAAGTGGGGGCTGCTTGAGACAATTCAAAATAATATTGAAGGTTGGGATAGCGACAAAGGTAAAGGATCAGGTATGAATTACGAGTTTGATTGCATCAAGTCTTTCGCTGAAACTGCTCATTTTCAAGAGCTTAGTGCTAAATATGGTCTTGATCCTCAAATTATGGTTGATTGCTTTAAAGCCTTTGCTTCCCATATGAATGTTCCTAAAGGAAATGGGGACGTGTATCATGAACCTTTTAAGGACACTTGCATAGAAAGTGATATTGTTATTGATGATTGCAACAAACATGCTCAAACTTCTAAAAGTCCTATTTCTTATAAGCATGTTAATTTTTATGGAGTACATAGACCTTGTGAACAGAGTTACAACAAGGAAGATTATTGCATCACCCACGCAAATGAAGAAACCAGTATGTGGCTCAAGGATCTAGATGTGCTTGGTGAATGGGTTTGTGAGCTTTATCCTTTTCTTTGTGAATTTTGCGGTGAAAAGGGGCACTTTAATTTTCAATGCCCAATTAATCGAACGAGTACCGCAGATTTGTATTGTGATGATAAGATTACTTTCAATCAGTATGATGAGCTTACTTTGTTTTTGAATTGTGAAGAGATATCTAGAAAGATTGCTTTGGTAGACATGAATGATGTTGATCTTAATAGCACCCTTCGTGGTTGTCATCTCTATTGTGCTAAAGATTGCCTCGCAAATACTTACTTACAAGATCTTATTAAACATGATGTTTTGCCAAGCTATGATAGGACTAATAGATGTTTCGATCTTATTAATAGAGAGGAGGAATCCTCCAAAGTTTCTTCTGTTGTTTCTGTCAGCAAGCCAGAATATGTCGAGAAGATGCCCTTCAAGTCTCTCCCTCCTAAAGGAGAGAGTAAGAAGAGTAAGAAGAAGAAGAAGAAGAAGAAGAAGAGGAGTAAGAGGCGAGAGGACACGGTATCTTCCCCTAAGCGTTATGATCATGCTATAGATTATGATAATTCTGATTGGGATGATGTTCCTATGCCTGTTACCTATGTTAGTGATCATGATTGGGAAAAGCACTCTACTTTTGATATTGAAAATCTTTTTGGTACCAATTCTAAGGTTAATAATTGTTGTACCATTAGTGCTATCCATGTTCCTTCTTATGATGATATGTTTGATGAGTATGCTTTGCGACATAGTAGTTCTCTAGCTTGTGATGATGGGTATAATATTTTCAGTTCACCTACTTTTGAGGAGAAAATTAGTTATGATTACAATATGCCTCCTGTTTTTGATGATTATGGTGACTAGCTGAATGCTCGTGCGTTGCTACGAAATTATAAAAATATACTAATAATAAATAAATAATAATATAAAATTTTGTTTATGCGTTGCGGCAATATTTCTAACAAGTGAATTCCAGCCGGCTAAGTCGATCCCCGTTTGTTGACCCGCATCACCGACTCTCATTTTTCTCTACCCGGTATCCTCCTCCAATCTTCTCCCACCTCTCTCCAAAGCAACAACAACATCGTGTACCAAGCCTAGCCCATTGCCCTCTCTCCTCTCTCCTCTCTGCATCAATCTCCACATCAGCTAATCCCCATCGCTCCTTTCTCTCCCCCGAGGACCCCAGGCCACTCCTCTACCCTCGCAGCCGATGAGGAGGTTGGGGAGGGACCTCTCCTCTAGCCCCTCATCAGACTGGCGGTGCTCCACCCTATCACCTCTCTTCCTCCCCTTTCCTATGTCCGTCCCTCTCTCCCAGCGCAATGGCGGAGCGCAATGGAGCTTACGGGAGCACGGCGGCGGTGACGACGCCGGAGAAAAGAGGTGGAATGCGGGAGAATTATCAGAAAACCTACCGGTTTTTTTGTTTTTCTGACGTATGAATGATAGAGATCTGGTTTTTTAGACGTACAGATGTTTTTTTTACGTACCACTACCATCATGTCCGATCCCAATCTTATTAGTTGAGAAGATTATTATTCGTCACTTCCATTCTATTATTTGTTTTCTAGATATCCATAGAATTATTTGTTAGAGACAGGTCAAGTTCCCAAAGAAAAATCTATTTCATCAAAAAATAGTAGCTAACAAAATAACAGTGAAATAGCTCTAGAAGGTAGATGTCAATGAGAAACCAGCTGGCCCTCAAAATATTGTTCAGAAATTAAGTAAACAGAAGGAGGGCGTGATGTTTGTACTTTAGATGCAGGGAAGTGCAATACTGGCTGGCTTACATCCACTTCCCGAATCCTCTGAACTAATCTCACATACTTCTTTGAACAGTACATTCATACGCATAGCACAGGAGAAAAATAGGAGCTGGCTTTCAGAACCAAACCAAGCACGCAACCACCTGAGATGACTCTGGTCTGCAGCTTGATCAAGTCGAATCCTCCGTGACCGGTGCGTGCTGAGCAAAAGTTCGACGAGCACATCATCAAGAGAGGCCAGCTGATGATGAAGCGGAAACTGACAGCCGCCTCAAATTTGGAACGGCTCGTTTTTTTGACATCGCGGCGGCGGCCCTTCAGCGGTCGGGACGGGAGGGACTCTTGCTTGGCCGATCTTCACTGTTGCCGCCCGCATGCCGAAGCCGTGCTCTGCCGCTGACCGTGACAGACGAGTTCCACCGCCTCCTGCCGTTCTTGGTCGGCCCGACATCGACCTCACACGGTGCGCGCCTCCACCGACTCCGGCAGCGCGAGCTCGAACTCCGCCCACCGCCTCCTACTTGCAGCGTGCAGGATATATTAAGTTGGCGTCCCCACTGACTGGTGGCATGTAGCGGTGTACAGAGGTGCCCCCGTCGGGAGACAGCGAGATCTGAGGGGAGGCGTCACTCATCACGGCGTGCGGAAGGAACCTCCGGCCTCTCGCCCGGCCGGCGGCGAGCAGGGACGGCCGGCGCCATGGGGGGCGGCTTTTGCATCGATTGGGGAACAGATAGACGACGACGCCGGCAGCCAATTAGGGCACGGAGTTAATCGATCTCTTGGACGTCGAAATCCAATTTCTCGCCGCGAATCCTAGGTAGCAGCTGCAGCGCGGAATAGGGTGAATTACATCTGTACAGGAAGGCGTCCGTCCGGTATCACGACATCTCACCTCGAGGGGATCAACCTTATATTGCGGTGTTACACGATCACGACCAGGACACCAGGAGTTGGTCAGACGTACGAAAGGCCACGGACGAAGCCAGGAAGAGCGACGGGCGACGGAGAAACGCAGGGACGGACGGACCGTTTTTTTTAACGTACCAAAGTGGACCAGACGGTTTTTTTACGTACCACGGTTTTTGAACCATCACGACCTCTAGCAATCTTATTAATTTAGATTAGATAGGAAAGTGCCCGTGCGTTGCTACGGAGCATATACAAAATATCGATTTATAGAAAATTAATTTTTGCGTCCGTGCGTTGCTACATGATATATGCCCCTTAGAAAAATCTATGTCATTTGTGGGAAAATTAGGCAGCATAGAGTCACGTTCTTGATATCTGTGTCGATCGCGTTGTATTTTGGCCTCTTGAACTTTCTTCTATAAAACCGATACGTCTATTTAAAACGTATCCTTAAAAAAGAATTAGTGCCTTCATAGAATTATATAGCAGAACCCACAAAAAAAAGACTTATATAACAGAAACACCTTAAGAAATATTTCTAGAATAGATATGTTTCATTAAATCACCATTACTAATTTTTTGTGACAAACAAAATAAATATATGAAAATGCCCAAGCAAGTACCAAATGCCGTGTATATTTGGCACGCAAGACTTGAGCTTAAATAATACTCCCTCTGTTCTAAAATATAAGAAATTTCAGCCTTTTTTATATACTATGTATCTAGACATTTTTTAGTGTGTAGGTTAAAAATAAAATAAGTGAACCTACACACAAAAATGCATCTAGATACATGTCTATCATAAGAAGGCTAAAACATCTTATATGTTCGTTTCCTTCCAAGCTCAGTATATAATTGTAGAATTTTGTAGACACCAAAATAAAAAATTATCCTTCAAAATTCTTACCATATTAAGAGTGTATCAGCTAGATCAATTACTTCATGCTTTAGATAGCTGCCCCGACTTGCGATGTCCGCATGCTGCCATCCCTGATGGAGCCGCGCATACTGTACATGGTGAGCTTCATGCCTGTGGAGGACATTACCAAATTGAGTGAATTAGGCATTCTGAACACCCCCAATCTGGTTAAGATATCGAGCATGCCTTCTCTTGAGGACCTTAGCTAATCGCACTGCCTAGTGCTGCAGATTCTGGAGAACGTGTGCAGGATGCAAGCCATGAACATCTTTGCAGGAGATTTCAAGATGGATCAAGCCTTTTGGGGGAAAGCTACGCTCAGTAGCACGATCAAGCTGTTTTACAGGCAATAAATTTGTGGCAACTAATCTGGAAGATGTATACCTATTATCGATTCCGCTGCCCATGCTCCGCCCTTGTATAGAACAACCACGTGCTCCGCCCTTGTATAGAGCAGCCACAGAGAGGGCGAGAACCAGCGGCACAGAAGATCCATGTACAACGCCCTTGATTCCGCCGTTGTCATACCTTCGGGCCTCCTCCTCGCTCATGCCGGGATTGATTGATCTATGCGCCGTCTCGTCGCTCGTGTAGTTGCGAGAAGGCCGTCGGCGGTCTTTACGCCGGAACGCCAGCCGATCGATTGAATTTGAGTGGATTCTGTGTGGCAGCCAGCCGGACAAAGAAAACGTTTCGGTTGCATAGGCAAAGAAAACGTATTTTGTCGGTTGAAAGCGTATTTTATGGACACGGACCAGTCCGATTGCAATATAATAATTGTAGAATTTTGTAGACACCAAAATAAAAAATTATCCTTCAAAATTCTTACCATATTAAGAGTGTATCAGCTAGATCAATTACTTCATGCTTTAGACAGCTGCCCCGACTTGCGATGTCCGCATGCTGCCATCCCTGATGGAGCCGCGCATACTATACATGGTGAGCTTCATGCTTGTGGAGGACATTACCAAATTGAGTGAATTAGGCATTCTGAACACCCCCAATCTGGTTAAGATATCGAGCATGCCTTCTCTTGAGGACCTTAGCTAATCGCACTGCCTAGTGCTGCAGATTCTGGAGAACGTGTGCAGGATGCAAGCCATGAACATCTTTGCAGGAGATTTCAAGATGGATCAAGACTTTTGGGGGAAAGCTACGCTCAGTAGCACGATCAAGCTGCTTTACAGGCAATAAATTTGTGGCAACTAATCCGGAAGATGTTTACCTATTATCGATTGCGCTGCCCATGCTCCGCCCTTGTATAGAACAACCACGTGCTCCGCCCTTGTATAGAGCAGCCACAGAGAGGGCGAGAACCAGCGGCACAGAAGATCCATGTACAACGCCCTTGATTCCGCCGTCGTCATACCTTCGGGCCTCCTCCTCGCTCATGCCGGGATTGATTGATCTATGCGCCGTCTCGTCGCTCGTGTAGTTGCGAGAAGGCCGTCGGCGGTCTTTACGCCGGAACGCCAGCCGACCCTACGCCAGCCGATCGATTGAATTTGAGTGGATTCCGTGTGGCAGCCAGCCGGACAAAGAAAACGTTTCGGTTGCATAGGCAAAGAAAACGTATTTTGTTGGTTGAAAGCATATTTTATGGACACGGACCAGTCCGATTACAATATAATAATTGTAGAATTTTGTAGACACCAAAATAAAAAATTATCCTTCAAAATTCTTACCATATTAAGAGTGTATCAGCTAGATCAATTACTTCATGCTTTAGACAGCTGCCCCGACTTGCGATGTCCGCATGCTGCCATCCCTGATGGAGCCGCGCATACTGTACATGGTGAGCTTCATGCCTGTGGAGGACATTACCAAATTGAGTGAATTAGGCATTCTGAACACCCCCAATCTGGTTAAGATATCGAGCATGCCTTCTCTTGAGGACCTTAGCTAATCGCACTGCCTAGTGCTGCAGATTCTGGAGAACGTGTGCAGGATGCAAGCCATGAACATCTTTGCAGGAGATTTCAAGATGGATCAAGCCTTTTGGGGGAAAGCTACGCTCAGTAGCACGATCAAGCTGCTTTATAGGCAATAAATTTGTGGCAACTAATCCGGAAGATGTTTACCTATTATCGATTGCGCTGCCCATGCTCCGCCCTTGTATAGAACAACCACGTGCTCCGCCCTTGTATAGAGCAGCCACAGAGAGGGCGAGAACCAGCGGCACAGAAGATCCATGTACAACGCCCTTGATTCCGCCGTCGTCATACCTTCGGGCCTCCTCCTCGCTCATGCCGGGATTGATTGATCTATGCGCCGTCTCGTCGCTCCTGTAGTTGCGAGAAGGCCGTCGGCGGTCTTTACGCCGGAACGCCAGCCGACCCTACGCCAGCCGATCGATTGAATTTGAGTGGATTCCGTGTGGCAGCCAGCCGGACAAAGAAAACGTTTCGGTTGCATAGGCAAAGAAAACATATTTTGTTGGTTAAAAGCGTATTTTATGGACACGGACCAGTCCGATTGCAATATTATTAGTAGAGATGAGAATAATTATTCTGTTGAATCTGCTCCTACTACTATTGTTCATGTAGGGAGTATTAATCCTTTTATGCATGTGGCTCATGATAGGGATGCTTTATGTGATAGTTATATTGTTAGTTCTATTTATGATGCTACTAAAAGTTACTATGAGAGAGGGAAACATGGTTTGATGGATCTCAACAATATTGAGTTTCCCCTCTTTATGTTGCAATTCTTGAAGTTGTACTTGTTTTGCCTTCCTATGCTTTTTGCTTTGCGCTTTTATGACTTGTCTCTTTACAAGACTATTTTTCATAGGAAGTGGTTTAGATTTAAATGTGTTTCATACTTGCTTTTTGATGCTCTCTATTGCTTTAAGTTCCTATATGGCGCATTTGCCTCAAACTCTTATATGGCTCCCACATGAGCATCTTTGCAAATTACTGCGCCTAGCTCAAAGGCGTTAAAGAAAAGCACTCTTGGGAGATAACCCAATCTTTATTTTCAGTACCTTTTTCTTTTATTTGAGTCTTGGAAGTTATTACTACTGTAATAACCACTCCTTATCTTGTTTATTTCGTTTTTGTGCCAAGAGAAGCCTCTAATTTGAGTGAGGTAAAGATTTGGGGATGTTGCTGTCCTGAAACTATTTTCGGTGCTGCACCGTAAAAATTTGTTAAAATTCTCTGTTTATCCTTTGGACCTGCGATTTCTTGTGCATATGACCCAGGTTATATCCAAACTTTTGTTAGTTGAACACTTTTTGAATTGAGCAACAGAAAATCCCTCAAAAATTCGACCTTTGTCAGCTGTTCAGTTTTGACAGATTTCTGCCAATATTTGTGTTTACCACTTTATCGCTTTCTTTTGAGTTCTTTTGATCACGGAACTTTTGGGGAGGTTGCTACAGTAGTATTTACTATATATGTGGTGGTTTTGAGTTGAAACATGGAGCAAATAGAAGATTGATTATATGTTATGCTTGCACTAATGTTGCTAATAGAATTGTGTTTAGTTTTGTATGAAGGAAGATTTCAAGTGTAGGGATTGGAAAATGATGAGATGAGTGAAGAATGGACAAAAGCTCAAGCTTGGGGATGCCCATGCATCACCCCAAGAAATATCCAAGAAGTACAAGCGTCAAAGCTTGGGGATGCCCCCGAGGCACCCCTTCTTCATCGGCAAAAATCAGGTCACCTTTCAAGACACTATATTTTTATTGCTTCATGCACTATGTGTTTTTCTTGGAGTGTCAGTTGTTTTAGTTTTTAGTTTTCTTTTGCTTTGTTTGCTGCAATAAATGGTTAGATCACATCATGTTTCTTTTGGAGGAAATGAACTCGCTTTTCGTTTGCCAAGAACACTCTAGTTTTCACTCTTATCGTTCAACGAGTGTTCTCTTTTTCTGCTACTGCTTTTGGTTTTCGATTTTCGCCTTGATTTCCGTTCAGATCTTGTTATATCTTTTCATCAAGGTGTATTTTTGCCGCTGGTCTTTATTGGTTTTCCTCAAAAGAGTTTCCTCAAAAAGGTTTTAATGGTGTTGGAAAAGAGAAAAAGCTTTATGCAAAAAAGTGGTACAAGAAGGAGCTTGTGTAGACTGCGGCTTAGGCTTTTTCATGTCATGCTTGATGTATTTTTGATAGTATGCTTAGTGGTTTTGCTGTAGCATGACTTGTCTCAAATAACTGAGATTGCTTAATGAGCCTTTGAAAAAAATCATGGGTTGTTTTAATTATTTGGAAGCATTATTTTGGTTTTGTCCTTGATGCTTTATTTGGGTTGACTTGGCGCATGCTCACACATGTTAGACTCTTACAAAGTCGCCAATAGCCTCTATGATCATTTAGTTTTTGACTTTTGATGCCATCTTATGCTTCTTTTAATGTCGCTTTGTCGCTTTGCATGATTATGGCCGTTATTGCTCTCTTAGTTGGTCGCTCCCAGTCTTTTGCTAGCCCTCACCTTGTACTGAGTATGAGCTCTACTCGTGCATCCAACCCCCAAAAACCAAGTTTGCCATTGTGTCCACTATAAATTCCTATGAATGGTATTTGTAAGCCATTCCAAAGTAAATTTTCATGTGCTACCTTTCAAAAACTTTCAACTACTTCTCGTTTTGTGCCACTATTTTTAGCTCATGGGGACGTAGTGGTCGGATTTGCTATCTTCCATATTGCTTATTCCAAAAAAAAGAGAAAAAAAGAAAGAAAAAAGGCACTCCTCCGTGGAAAGTGAATGTTGGTGGGCACCCGATGGAATCGGTTAGCCATGGTTTGTGAAAGGAAAAAAAGGTGGGGAGGAGTGCCAAGCTTTATAAAAGAGCACAAAAGTGCCAATCTCTCTCTCAAAAAGTTGCTTCATTTTTGTATGGAAGATAGTAAGAACCCCATTGACAGTCGTTGACAAAGACAACCACCTCTCAAAACCAATTTTTTATCTCTCTGTTTTACAAATGAAAAGCTCTAGCACATGTTTAATCACTGCTTCCCTCTGCGAAGGGCCTTTCTTTTACTTTATGTTGAGTCTCCACCTTCTACCTTTATGCACCATTAAGAGAGCATAGTTGTCATTCTGAGTATAATGTGCATTGTCCCAAAGTTTTCATTGATTGATTCATATTGTTGGTTTCACTTGTTCTCAAATTATTTGTATCTAGTCGCCCTCTTAAACTTGAAGGTGTCCTATGCATTTATGTTTTGCTCTCTTTGAAGGACAAGCTGAAAACCATTTGTATGTTTTTTCCTTATGATTTGAACACACGTTTGACTTTCATTGTTTCATTATTCATGATATTTTGTTTGTGTTCATTTTCATGGTTATAACATGGTTGCTAAGCTCTTATTGTCAAGATTATGTATTTCATGCCCATGTTTTAAGTTCTTATGATCCCAGCTCACAAATGCTTACATATATGATCAAGATTGTGTAGGTGCATGTCACCTCAAAAATTATTCTTTTGTTATCACTTACCTACTCGAGGACGAGCAGGAGTTAAGCTTGGGGATGCTGATACGTCTCCAACGTATCTATAATTTTTGATGCTCCATGCTTGTTTTTACACCATTTGCCTATTGTTTCGTTACACTTCGTGGCACTTTTATGCATTTTCCGGAACTAACCTATTAACGAGTTGCCACAGTGCCAGTTCCCTGTTTTCTGCTGTTTTTGTGTTTCAGAAGTGATACACAGGAAATATTCTCGGAATTGGACGAAACAAGTTCCTGAAGTCTTATTTTACCCGGAAGCTTCTAGAGATCCGAAGAGGAGTAGGAGGGGGGCCACCAGGGCCCCACACGCAGGGGTGGCGCGGCCAGGCCCCTGGCCATGCGGGCCCCGTGTGAGGGCGCCTGGCTCCTCCCCTGACGACGCCCTTCGCCTATATAAAGCCTCGGGACGGAAAACCCTAAGGGGGTCGGCGAAATTTCCAGAACAGTTCCGTAGCTCCGCCGCCGCCACCGACGAATTTCGGGGGACAGAAGTCTCTGTTTCGGCACCCTGCCGGGACGGGGAAGTGCCCCCAGAGCCATCTCCATCGATCTCCATCGCCGTCTTCGCCGTCTCCATCGAACTCACCGCCATCTCCATCAACCTTGTTGTCTCCTATGATGAGGAGGGAGTAGTTCATCCCCGGGGCTGAGGGCTCTACCGGTAGCTATGTGGTTCACCTCTCTCTCCCATGATGTGATCTTTATGTGATCGTGAGCTTTGTATCATGTTGAACAAGTAGATGTTATTATTCAGATATTATGTGTACTCTAGTGGTATTATTAAAGTAATCTATTCCTCCTGCCATGGTGTAACGGTGACAGTGCGTGCATCATGGTGGTACTTGGTTTAGGCTATGATTGTGATCTCTTGTGGATTATGAGAGTAATTATTACTATGATAGTATTGAAGTGATCTATTCCTCCTTTCATGGTGTAATGTTGACAGTGTGTGCACCGTGTTAGTACTTGGTCTAAGTTGCAATAATATCTATCTTGAGTTGTGCTTTGATTTGGATATCTCTATGAGTGGTGTTTGTCAAGTACTTGATGAACTTTAAGGGGTGCTTCTGTAGCCACTATGCAATGATTAGTGTTATTTAATAGGAGAGTAATTCAGAGTACCATAGTGGAGAGAAGTTGTTTATTTGTTCAATCATGTTATATTGTTGGGAGTGTGTCCACTAGTGAAAGTATGATCCCTAGGCCTTCTTTCCAAGCATTGCACATCGTTTACTTGCTGTTTTGTTATATGTTTGCTCGCGGCGATTTTTATTCCACATTGTATTTACTACTTATAATCATCTATACCACTTGTATTTCACTATCTCTTCGCCGAACTAGTGCACCTATACATTTGACAAGTGTATTGGGTGTGTTGGGGACACAAGAGACTTTCTCTATCGTAATTGCAGGGTTGCTTGAGAGGGATAGCTTTGACCTCTTCCTCCCTGAGTTCGATAAACCTTGGGTGATTCACTCAAGGGAAACTTGCTGCTGTTCTACAAACCTCTGCACTTGGAGGCCCAACAAGTGTCTACAAGAATAGAAGTGCGTAGACATCAACCATGGCCGCAAAGCGCTGATAAATAGAGAGCACCTCACTGCGAGAGCGCATAAAAAACAACCAGGTGTACCATGAAAAATCATCAATGAATAAAATATAGTAGCGATGACCCCCTTTTGAACCAAAGGGAGCCGGACCCCAAATATCTGAATGAACTAAATTAAAAGGTCGCTGAGATACAGACACACTGGTAGGATAGGGAAGCTGAATCTGTTTGCCTAACCTACAACCCTGACAGTTCAAAGACACATCTCCTGAGACAGACCCCAGAAGACCACGACGGACTAATGATGATAAACGGGAGCCACAAAGGTGACCCAGCCAATGATGCCACTGCTGGAAAGAGCCAGTGACGGAAGCAGCGACCGCAGGAGAACTGGCCGATGAAGAGGCAGCGGATGGAACACGAAGCCAGTCTAACTCCCAGAGCCCGGGAGACTCACGGCTGCGAGGGCCAGCTCCAACCAGGGCCTGTGTGCGGCGGTCCTGAACCGCACAAGAATCAGCATCAAGAATGACGCGACAACCAGAATCAGTAAGCTGACTAGCAGAAAAAAAGATTCATCTTAAGGCTAGGAACATGAGAAACATCAGGAACAGAGAAAGAGGAAGTAGAGAGGGTGCCTCGGCTGGAAACAGGAAGAGATGTACCATCAGCTGTGATAACCCGGACAGGAGAAACGAGAGAACGAAGAGCAGAAAGAATAGAAGACGCAGAAGTCATATGAAAGGAAGCTCCAGAATCCAGATACCACGGGGACATACCTGACACTGCAGAAGGTGGTGGTCGCACAGTGCCAGAAGAGGTAGACACAGGACCAGCAGTGCCTGACGAGGAAGAGCCTGTAGCAGCTAGCAGACCACGAATACCCCGAATAATATCCTGCTCAGAGAGTGCAACTACAGAAGATCCTGAAGAACCAGCCTGCTAACGAGCGTGAAACTACTGACGTAAACTAGGATCCCTCCTCCAGCAGCTAGAGAAATCGTGGCCAGGCTTGCCACAGTAGGAGCAGGGAGGATGAGGATGGCGTTTCTGACCGCGAGGCTGCTGAGGCTGACTCTGGCCCTGGACCGGAGGAGTAGAGAGTATCGGCGGCACTAGAGACCGCAACAGAGCCGATGGCACAGGAGGACCACGAGCAGCAAGTACAGAGGGAACCTCAAGAAGACCAGCACCACGAAGATGAGTCTCCTTAGCATGAAGCTCAGACAGCACCTCAGAGAGCGGGACACGACCACGAGCAAGTAGCTGGGCGCGACGAGGCTCGAACTCCTTGCGGAGCCGAGACAAGAACTCATATACACGCTGAAACTCCAGATCAGCGCGCACAGTCAGACAGCAGGGACAAGTGGCACACACAGCTATACGAAGAGAATTAAGATGGCGCCAGATAGCAGCACTCTGAGTGTAGAACTCATCAATAGTAGAATCACCCTGCTGAAGAGCATGCTCCTGGCGAACCACAGACAGGTAAAGAGCATCCCCAGACGGCTGATAGCGCTGACGAAGAAAGGCCCACTGAGCAGCAACAGTAGGAAGACCCATGAACTCAGCAGCATACTGAGGCAGAACACTGGAAGTAAGAACAGCAGCAGCACAAGCATCCTCATCTATCCACTGAGTGTAGTCAGTCAGATCCAGCCGGTAGGTCGCAAGAGCATCAGAATACTCCTGGACCTGCCGGTCATACTCAGCCAGAGCAGTATCATCAGCACTCTTGGCTGCATCCTTGGCCTCCTGAGTAGCATCGGGGGCAAGGGCAATAGGCGTCGGTGGAATAGGCGCCGTAGGAGCAGTGGGGCGCGGCGGACAGGGGACCTCGCCGGAAAGCACACCCCAAAGACGAAGACCGCGCATGTGGACGCGCATAAAGGCAGCGAAATCAGGGTAATTCGCACCATCAAAGATCACCGGGCAGCGAGGAATCGCAAGGTAGCCCGACAACGACGAAGAAGAAGATATAGCTCTTTTTTTTTGTGGGACGAAATGGAACAGAGGTCAACGCCCGATCGAAATCAAGATGCGGGGCGACGGCGGTCAGGACGGCTTTTGCCGGCGGCGACCAGAGCTCGGAGGAGAGGACCCCGCGGCGGCGGGCTTGGAGGCCGGCGGCCGGAGCGACGGGCTTGGAGGCCGGCGGCCGGGGCGACGAAGGCGGTCGGGGCGGGCGGCGGCGGCGGGCGGGATGGGATCGAGGAGCGGCGGCGGCGGCCGGGCGCAGTGGCAGAGGGCCGGGGCGGGCGGCGGCGGCTCGGTGAAGCGCCGGCGCGGCGGCAGCCGGGACGGGCGGCGGCCGGAGCTCGCCGGCAGCGAGGGAGAGGCGGCGGCGGCCGGGCGCGGCGGCAGAAGGCCGGGGCGGGCGGCGGCGGCGAGGAGAGGAGAGGAGCTAAACCTAATGCTCTGATACCATGTTACGAATAGACAAGTTGTATTCTCTGGGTGCCAAAGGCCACAACATATAGTTACATGTACAGGTGAGAATATGCAGGAAACCCCCTAACAGGTGGGGAAAATACACATATACAAATATACATCTAACAATATGAACACATTGCATAAAGAAACAATACATTATTTATTACTGAAATCATATCCGATACATGAAAATATTTTAAGTACATATCTTACAGTCTCACTTTAAAAATATGCTATTCTAACTACTGAATATATATTCATTCCTTCTAATGTTCTGCCTTCTGATGTACGGGGCTGATATCCTCACATAGCCGTCCTGGGTGATCTATGCCTGCAAAGATAAAGTTCCAAGTTTACAATCGATGTGGAAAACACCAAATTTTCTTGCTGATCTCTTGAACAACTCAACAAAAATTAATACGATTATATATACACAAAACTGGGAGCATTATAGACCGTCGACAAGACCAAAGGTTTATTTATAGACATTTCACAATTTGAATAACCATAGGAATGAACCACCATCTTTTAACATTTGAGGCAGAGGTAACGTGATTATTTTTTATTAGGGAGTACACAAATACGTGACTGTTAGCTAAGTACTAGCCTACTCAAATTTCAACACTCACTCTCAAACTAACATACAAGATATCTCGACTTACCATAAAAACTAATAGAAGAAGCAACTAAAAAGGTAAAATTTGGGCCTCTGAGGAAAAAGAGGAGGGGAACTTACCTGTGGTCATGGTGTCAATGGAATTATTTAGACAATATCAAAACAGAGAAGAAACTGCTCATCGTGGTCACAATATGAGAATCTTGTCATTTATGCATATCCTAAACATATAAGGTGATTAAAATTGGATCTCACACTTGAACCTATATGCATTTTCTTATTTTATCAAAAACAGATGGCAAACTAAAGATGAAATTTTTTACCTGTACATTCAGAAAACCCATTGACCTGATTGCACAATTCCTTTACCCAATTGAACTGCAGATAAGTGCAGTACAATATAAATCAAATCAGCAATCATCTATCTATCAATCTATTATATTACTAGTTGAATGCCCGTGCGTTGCTACGGGCTGTTTAACTAAATATGTGCACTTTACAGAGTTGTGCATGATTGCTTAGACATTGAATCAACGAAAGCTACTCCATGTCGTACACGACCTAAGCTGGATCTCCGATACCAGGCAGCGACAACCGAAGGCCACAAGTGGGCACCTCCTATGGCATCACAGTTATCATGTACGTTGTACAATGTCACTATGTAGTTGATGTGAGAGCATGAACAGTGGATGATAATATGTAGCGATGATGGACAAGCATGGATGGATCGGTTCACATCCACCTTCTTGGTGTCGAATCACATGGCACATTGTATGGATTAGAAAATGTTCTAAAAGAATAACTCAAAATTAATCCGTTCTGAACTATCAATTAAAAACTAAAATAATATAGCAATAGAAAAAATGAATCCTTTTGTACTATCTTTTTCTATAACAAGTGAAATTATTACTATGCAAAAGTTCCTTTATTGTGTTGTAATTATCTTCTATTATGGCTCGCTTGGTTCGCTCGACATTAGGCAAAACAGACATACAAAAATATGGGTTGTAATTATTTTTGAGCGACTGCTTGGCTTGCAGTTTTTTGATCGGTCTGTTTTTTCTCTTGCGTTTACAAACAAAATTATGGAGCTTTTATATGTTAAGAAGTCCATGTTTATTTTGAAAACTTTAGAGTAGTTTGAATCACCAAATAGTACAAAAGGGTGTTGTTTGTTTTGTTCCAGGAAAAAAACCCAAAGCCTAGGGGGCTATTTGCAAAACTCCCCTTTGTCTTCAACCTCAAGCTGCTGCGTGGCTTGCCCCTGGCCGACGGCCTCGCCACCTCCTGCTCGCCGCTCTGGCCACCGAGGTGACCTCCTGGAGACCCCAGCGATGCCACGAGACCCCTCCTCCTTCCTTTTCCTCTCTCTCTCTCCCTAGCTTCCTCTTCTCCGTGCTCTTCCTCCCAGTAACCTGCAAGCAGCGCCATGGCCGCCACCTAGCGCCGCCGATTCCGCGCTCCCCCCTGCTGCCCGACGTTCTGAGAAGGTGCGCCGCGCCTCCTGAAACCTCCCCCTCAGAGGAATTGGCCCGAAGTACCTCGAATCGCCGCCGGAGTCACGGATACCTCGCCGGAAACCGAGCTCCTCTGCCGTCGATTCCACCTAGGCACAAGGCCAAACCAGGCCACCGGTATCCTAGGGCAGCAACATACGACTCCAGCGCTCATCCCCCTCGCTATCTCCTACCTCGCGCCGCCAGACGGCCAGAGTGGACGGGTTGAAGGCCTAGCGGCGGGCGTGGGCGCGGGGACAGATGAGCACGAAGGCAGGGAGGGGAAAAGAAAAATCGAACTGATCAGTTTACTCGGCGGTGGCATAGGCTTGTAAATTGTGTCAACTCGAGGGGCAAATTTAAAGCGATGTACCTACATACGGACGTCCGATCGCCGTATTATTAGTAGAGATTAAAACAACTAACATTGTATGGCTAAGATTTTACACAAGTTAATATCCGGTTAAGATTCATCAAAGAAGTTAACGTGCGATTACGTGCAGCCATATTCAAATAGGAGTCGAATAGGTTTTCTTCCCGATGCCATCAATTATTTTTCGTCCAGCCCTAGGACTTTCTGCACGCACCGACGATGCATGTCTCCCATGGCCGCCAGGTCTGCGTGAGTGAGTGTGGATGGCTCGCTGGCGTCTCCGAGCCTCCGAGGATGGCAAAAGCACGCTCCATCCCCGCGCAAGCGTAGCCGCGGCCATCCTCACACTAGTGGAAAAAGGCCCTATGATCCCGATTCATTTGGGCCCCGGTTGCCGAACCGGGATCCATTACTTGGGACCAATGTTGGTCCCGGTTTCAGCACGAACCGGGACCGATAGGTCTCCACGTGGACGCGCTCAAACGCGAGGGGCCCCAGGTCATTGGTCCCGGTTCGTAGCACGAACCGAGATCATTGATCTCTGGATTTTTCATTTTTTTTCATTTTAGGGTTTAGGGTTTTATTTGGTGTGTTTTGTATTCAATTTAATGGTACTATATATATACAGCAAATAATGAAGAAAGCACACTATATATATATATATATATATATTACACATCATGGTCACGAATATATTATTCACCGTCTCATCCGTCGTGCTTGGTCGCTATTACAAATGGTAACTCACACAAATTTGATTTTACATCTTCTTTTTTACACTTCACCCTTCTAAATGAACCGGGTAATAGTATTCTCCTTTTGGATCTATGACTTGTTCTAATAAGAATCCGGCAAGTTCCTCTTAAATTGCTTGCACGCGTTCCCGTGGTAGAAGACCGTCCCGCATCCGTTCGATCTAATTTAAAGAAGGGGATCATAATGAACTTCCGCTTCATGCACAACCAAGGAGGAAGGTTGTAGATACATAGAGTCACGGGCCAGATACTGTGACTGCAACTCTGCTCCCCAAAAGGATTTATGCCGTCTGTACTTAGACCAAACCATAAGTTCCTCGCGTCACCTGCAAAGTTCGAGTACTTTCTCTCGATGTTTCTCCAGTGCGACCTATCGGCGGGGTGTCTCAGTTTCCCGTCTTTCTTACTCTCTTCTTTGTGCCATCGCAACAACCTGGCATGCTCTTTGTTTCTGAACAGACGTTTCAACCGTGGTATTATAGGAGCATACCACATAACCTTAGCAGGAACCTTCTTCCTGGGGGGCTCGTTATCGCCCTCAACATCACCAGGGTCATCTTGTCTGATCTTGTACCGATATGCAGTGCATACCGGACATTTATCCAAATTTTTGTACTTCTCACCGCGGTACAGGATACAGTCATTAATGCATGCATGTATCTTCTCCACATCTAATCCTAGAGGGCAGATAGTCTTCTTTGCTTCGTACGTTGTCTCGGGCAGCTCGTTATCCTTTGGAAGCTTCGGCTTCATTATTTTCAGTAACTTCTCAAATCCCTTGTCAGATAAACCAGCCTCTGCTTCCATTTCAGCAGTTCAAATGTGGTACTGAGCTTTGTGCTGCCATCTTCGCAATTTGGGTACAATAACTTTTTGTGATCCTTTTGCATGGCCTCCAACTTCAGCTTCTCCCTTTCTGTATCGCATTGTTGCTTTGCATCAGAAATGACCCGACCAAGACCATCACCGGTCTCATCCGATGCCCGTTGTTCTTCTTCATTGCCGCCTCTCTCTTCTTCATTGTCTTCCATTGCAGTATCACCGTATTCTTCAGGCGACATAGGATAGCTGTCATCATTCTCTTCTTCATTTTCTTCCAGCCTAACCCCTCTTTCTCCGTGCATGGCCCAACAATAATATCCGGGCATGAAACCTCTCCGAAGCAGATGGCTTTGAAGGATTCTCGGGGCAGAGTGCTCCGTCACATTCCGACAGTCGATGCAGGGACAAGGCATAAAGTTATCCACTTTGTTTGACTTAGCCACATCGATAAATTTATGCAGGCTTGCAATAAAATCGGAACCGCGTTGGTCGCCGTACATCCATCGCATCCGCGCATCGATCTGCGTTATAATAATTAACTATTACAATAACATCATGAATAGTGAAATGACCACCCTACATGGACACATGCAAGATTTTTGTATCAGTTACAGATGAAGAAGATAATGTTGCTAACCTCGGCGGAGGATACCATGTTGTACAAACTTAATTGTGGCATGGACATTTCGTCGAACACCTTGTGTGCAATCAAAGGAGAGAAAAAAAGCTAGCACCCACACCTCACACACAATCCAGCAAATTTTTGTGGCAAAGGACAAAGGGCTGGGTATCAATTTATAGCCAGGGGAGGGTCTTTGATCCCGGTTTATGGCATGAACCGGGATCAATGCTCCGCAGGGAGCCACGTGCCACGCTGGGGAGGCATTGGTCCCGGTTCATGCCACAAACCAAGACCGATTCCCCGAAATAAACCGAAACCGGCCCCCAAACGACACGAACCGGGACCAATGCTTATCATTGGTCCCGATTTGCCTACTGAACCGGGACAGATGGCTTTTGTGTCCTGGACCAAAGACCCTTTTTCCACTAGTGTCACCTATTTCTTGAATCGCCTGGCCCGAGCACCTCAGTAAAACCAATTTGAGATTTGTTTGCTCCACTGATTTCGATTAGGTTGTCTTCACCGGAAATTCAGAGTAGATGCATCAACACATCGGAAATTCTGCAGATCGTTCTAAAAAAGAAGGCAACGATCCAATCCTGACCAATACCCACTACCGTCATGTTGGATGTCTTCAATAGCGGAGCGCGTATTAGGCAGCTCACAAGGTATTACATGGTACATGGTAGACCCATCCCGCTGGGAAGAAGTCCGCCGGCGGCACAGATCGCTGGTGCTGAGAGCTGATGGTTAGAAATCCTAGCTTGAGTACTTGGGGCGAGTGAATCTTCAAACGGCAGCATCCTATATAACGGGCATGTACAGTCTTCGATGAGTTCCGGCGACAGCCTGGCCTCTGAGTTTACAGCAGTCTACCTACGACGAGCCAGCTATGGCGATATATTCAGCTGGCGGCGCCGAAAGGCATTTAGCGGTTAGAATCGATGTCGACTCCAGGCAGTAGAAGTAACACGACAGAAGCAGAGCCTGAGCTCCCATTATTTTCTGATCGACCATTGTTGATGGCTCGAGTCTTGAGCCAATTCCATCGAATATACTCCCTCCGTTTTAAAATATAAGATGTTTTAGATTTATGAAGCAAATATATTTAGACATGTTTTAGTGTGTATATTCGAGTGAATCTACACATTAAAAGATGTTTAAATACATTAGCTTCACGAAGCTAAACCATTTTATATTTTAAAACAGAGGGAGTATCATTCAAGCTGGCCTCTCAGTCCATCAAGTATGTGTCATGTCTATTCGCAAAAAAAGAGTATGTGTCCTGTCCTCTCCTTGAATTAATGTGCAGTGCATACATAATGCAGGCAGACGATTTGCCGATCGAATGTTAGCTCATACAGGAGCCTGGATACAACTTATGAAGAATAGACTGAAGTCCCGAGTAAGAAGTCAGACATTTGATAATTAACAATTAGAGAAGCATAGTGGCTCGACTGAGACATCTGATAGTTAAGGATTAGAGAAGCATAATGCCTCATCGACGGCGTCAGGCAACATAATGCTCATCCGGCATGGTGCCACAAGGTAGGGAGTTAACACAAGATAAAACGTCAATAAGGAGACATTACATATTAGTAGATCACAGCCGGCCTAAAAGGATATGAATAAGGTAACAGATTTGTATGCATGTGATGAAATACTTTTGCACATACAGAAACAGGATAGTGCGGTTAGAGGAGATAAATAAAATTAGAACTATCTAGATATATGCATTCTTTTATAAAAGGGATTATAATTGAGGTATATTTAAATTATGATCTTCTAAAAACTATAAATTGAGTGTGATAGGTTTTGTGAAGAGGCTGTTAGAAGAACATATATATTTATAATAATTCGAATTAATTAGTAATTGAAAGATGGACAACGAGGGGTGAGAATGAGAAGGAATTGTTTGTTAGAATAGAAGATTGACAAGAGATATAATGAGAAAGTTTAATGATAACCAGTTGATAAATGTACAAACTTTTGTGCGTATTCTTTATTTTATAAAATCAAGGGACATTGTCGATAAGAGTTGTGATAAAAAAAGATGGCTCAACTCCCGAGGGAGTTAGTTTCTAGCAGCATGTAATTTAAGAAGAGTGATGTTAACCCATAAACATTAATACGCTAATCAAGTATACCGATATCAATTTTTGCTAGTATATATGATTTTAGTTACAAGAGATTTAATGAAGCGCATAAAATTATTCGTTAGTTACACATCTAGCCGCGCAAATGCGCGGGCCACTTTGCTAGTTATATTATTAAAACAATAACAATGAACGGCTAAGATTTGACAAGAGATACCGTTGCAAAGGAACGGCTCAGATATTAAACAGGATCCACGTCTAAGTAGGAAACTAACACAAATTGATTACGTAACTTATTGTGTCACGTCCTTTGCACTACCCGTTTTAAGATATGTTGGAACACGATTTCAAGTGGACTACCAGCCGTATGGAAGCGGAATAGAGAGACAATTAGGTCTGCGACTAATCAATATCTCTCTCTCGCCTCTCTCGCCACCAATGCCTTGCGACTGCGACGAGACGGAGAAGCTCCACGCGCACGTCGGAACCTCGACACCTCCGAACGCACGTCGAACCATTCAGAGCTTGAACACTTGGGACGGCTCTATGACGTGCCAAACTAATATGAAGAACAGAAGCAACGCATTCAGTACACTTCTGGCGCGCTGATCAACGACGTCACGACAGCGATGCATAGAGTACGTGTCCACGTCGACCGACCATGGCTAGATAGGAAAGCAGTCAGTACGGAGCCAAGAAGTCAGAAAACGTCCAACGGATCAAAGAAGCATAACAGAATGCCGTCGTCAAGTATAGGTAATATCCTAGATTACGTCCATTCCATGCGTATTTTAGATGTAGCTAGATACAGCAATGAAGAACTATTTTGCTAAACCATTCCTATCTGATGCATATCTGCTTGCGGGACAACATGACACATCGATCTAGCCAGGTCGCCGGATTTATGCCAGTTCCTGATATATCTAATATTGCTGACACACTTCTTCATCTATCGCGGCGCGATTCAGGAGGCTCACTAAATGGTCTATGTGGACGCATCCCTTGCATATTACAGATGCGAGAGCTGGCGGATTACAAGTGCTGGCTTGATTGTCTAACGAAATAACGAACATCTTCTGTATACTGAAAGGTTAGATCCCGATCGAGCATTTGCATGTAGAGGTTAACGTAAGCTAAATCATGAAAAGAAGGAGAAGAAAATTTCTTCCAACTCCACAATTCCCTATGTATTATATATGTGAGTTCTCCTCTCTTTTTTTTTGCTTTTTACACCATGCACTTGAACGTGATATGTATTCAACAAAAGGGAGACATTAGACTAGACATTAAAATATATTTTGAAAAATGTAAAGTACAATCAAATATAAAATCAGTGTCCAGTCCACATCGATGGTTTTTGGATCGTTTTCTTCCTTGGAGCGGTGCTATTTCAGGGATTGTTTGTTACAGTGGATTCTTGACGAAGAGATGTAATGAGAAAGTTCGATGCTAATCAGCTGAGAAATGTGAGAAATACATACATCCGTCGTCATGATGCCTTGAGGGAGTTAGAGGCCATCAAGCATCGGCATGTCATTTCAGAAGAGTGGTGTCAACACAAAAACTAAATTAAGAACTAAGCCTCGGTCTAGCTTGAGCGGGTCTAGACATCATAGGATCAAGAAGAAGGTATTCAGTAATTATGAAAAAATATCTAAAAATAGAATAAAGCATACCCACAGACTATTTATACATATAAAAAAAAGAACAACTAAAAATACAATACCGCAGTTCGAGAAAGTACGTACCAATAACCTTACAAAGTTTCACACATTTTCTACCGAACTTCAAATATTTAGTATATAATTGAATTGAATGTTATTTTACATGAGAAAAATAACCGCATGATAAAACAATACCATATCTAGCCGCGCAAATGCGCGGACCACCCTGCTAGTTATTAGAATAAAAGAAGTGCATGAATTCTTGACACATCCTAATGAGGGCAATTTGCAGCTAGTTATCAATAAAAAATAGCAATGTTAGTGGAGTATATAGACTGGGACTATTCCACTGCTTTAAGTTCCAGCATTGCAACAGAAATCTACTAAAATAAAAATGTGAGCATCACTTTGCAACAAATATTCATATAACCAAATTTCTCTTCTAAAGGGCGCTAGCCTACCCGGCTCCTCAGCTATCCCAGCTCGCCGCGTCGCGCTCCTTCGTTGGATGGGCACACTACAGTAAAAATTCGATCCCACTTCTCACGTCAGCCGTTCGATGCGGTAATTCTCCTTCTTACTTCTTATCTATCAGCATAGGTCACTGACGGTTAGGACCATCTGGCGTGCGTCCCCGTATGTCATACAGCGGTGGTACTGAATTGCTGGTACGCTAAAAAAAAAGAGGTTGGGTAGATCCAGATCTCACTGCCAAAATATCTCCATCTCCTCCAACCACTCCCGAGTCTCGTTCCCAGCCGCATCTCCCCAAAAATCTTCTCTCCATGGTGGAATCCCGGGCGGCGCGCGGTGGAAGGAGACGGAATCCCGGGCGGCTCACTGATGAAAGGCAGCGCACCAGTGGGGGCGGCGGGATCCACGGCGGCCCACCGCTGGGAGGCAAATCGCGGCGGGACAGGAGCCGGGGAGTTGCGGTGGAGCGTGTACACCTGCTCCGCCGTGCTCGTCGCCTCCGGGCTCGCACTCGTCATCCTCGTCGGTTGCGGCGTCGCGCTCTTCATCCGGCCGTCCCAAGCCAAGCCGATGATGGCGGCTCCGTGAGTCCTCGTCACCAAGAAGCCACAGGAGGAGGGCAGGAGGGCAGCTCCGCGCGCACGATGGGGTAGCAGCGGGTGGTCGAGCGCAACTTCAGTTGATGGACGCCGGTGACGGCGACGCGACTAGCAAAAGGTATGAGCGCATTTTGTTGGCAACCGTACTGGATTGATTTCAGCCCACTTCTCCTCACCGGGCATCTGGCGCATTTCCATAGCCTAGCCTGGAAGGTGGTGGCCGTCCGTGCCCGCTCGATGGTGGCCGCGGCTGGTGGAAAACGGCGGCTGCCTGGAGGCGGCAGCGGGTGGATGAGCCCAGGCTACTGCCTGGGTTACGGCGGCCAGGACGCGTGCTCGGGCCCGTCGCTCAACACTCATCGTCGGCCTCTCGCGTGCTTCTTCTAGGCAGTAGGCACCACGGCGTTGTTGATGACCCCGAGTAAACTGCTCGCTCTGGATGCGAGCTCATCTGCTTGAGGGCGAGCTGCATATGATGCCAAGGTGACCGTCTCCTAATCTTCTTTTCATCCGCTCCCAATCTTTACTAGGCTTTCCATACCTGCTGGTTAACTACCCACGTTACTTCTTGCTTGTCTAATTTAATTTCTTTATACCTTAAGATCTTGCACGTGAACTGTTTGATGAAATGCGTGTTGATCCTTTCTTCAAAATGAAGCAGCTGCCGGCCAAGCAGGACAGACTCCACCAAAAGAAAAAGAGGCCAAGGCCATCGATGCCACCCAGGCTCCTTCTGTGGATGCTGCTATGTTGGGTTTTGTTAAGTCTGTGTAAGCGCTTTTTAATTTTCTCCAAAAATTATTGAGACGCATCTTGTTCAATTTATGTAGATTTCATTGCTAATCTGTAGAGAAGTTCTGTTTGACGATAGTTATGTTCATATGTGCCAAGGCTTGGTTGCAGTGGACATTTTATTTAGTTTACCAATTTTCTTTTGACAAATTTGGTTTTCAACTCATGTTTTTTGTGTGTGTGGGATACATGTAGGAATTGGTATGGAGCGCCTTGTGCATGTTCCCCGATCTTCTATTGTGCTGCCTGCTACCATGGGTAAGAATTGTTATAGAGCGCCTACCTCCGCCAAGTTGGGTATCTCTCTTTATGCAGTGATATGATGCTATTCTTTTGAGTAGGTTTTCCTCTTTTAGAATCATTTTTTTGACGTGCTGCATAGATGGCAAGAAGGCAGGCATCCAGTTGACATTAGTTGTTTGACACGGTAAATTATATATCCCATTTATTGTTTTTTGTCTTTGCTTATCAAAATATGTTCTTCCCCATGTTGACATACTCCTTTTTCCTTGTGCTGCAACCATTATCGACCCACGGGTATTCCTGTAAAGTGTTTTCTTCGCAAGAACGAAATTCCCTACCACTACCGACCAGCAACCCCTGGGAGAATTCAGTTAAAGCCTGTCTATTATTTTATCTATATGGGAGAAAATTCCAAATTTCTCCTTAATTTGGTAGAGGCACTACAACAGGTCAGCAGCATGATAGTTCTATGGTACTGTTCTCATTGGTATATTTGGTACTGCCACAGCCTATCTGTTCTTCCATTTATCTGCTCTTTAGATATTGTTCTCATTGGCAAAATTGGAGGTACTGCCGAGGAGGATGTTGCAGGCTTTATCAAGGCTATTTAGTCGTGGTAATTATGGTAGAGCGGCAGCTTGCCAATCAGTTCCCATAAAAGGTTTTTTTACCTCTCACCCTTCATGTGTCATGAGTATCTATGGTGATTGTGTATGATCAGTCTTAGAAGACCTTCCAGCCTAACCATTAGACAGTCCATGTTACTAACAGTATGCCTAACTAATGTGATGTATGGGGACAAGAAGAAGATCAACGGGCCTAAACTCCGGGTGAGCTCCTCCTTGACCGATTTCTTGTTCTTCTACTCTACTAATGAAGTTATTATTTCTTGATTTTTTTATTCCTGCAAACGTTGGTGCCGTGCCTAATGAAGTTACAGTTTCTAGATGCAAATCAAAATATTGCATTGTGTATAAATGATTTTAGAGCCCTTAGCTCCGATGCATGATTAGTTTCAACCTTAGTTTCAAACATTTTCTAATAGATACGAATTGTAATTTTTTAATTTGCGCCTTTGCGGCAACTTGAGAAAGAACTGGTCAATGGCAGTCATAAGTTCATCATGTGTAGTCGTTGATTTTACCACATCGAGTGGTCTGATGTTAGGTGAATTGTGAAAATATTTTTGCTCGTGCTTATTCCCAGACCACAGCTCAATGAATAAACTCTATATCTTTTATCTAGCATATTATGTATACATGCATACTGATATTTGATAGTGATCCAGATGAGGCTTTCGTCGATGGCGGACTCCTCCATGCCCGAATCTGAATCCTCCATGCCTGGGTCCGAATTACCATAGAGAAGTACACATGGCTGAGAAAGAGTTTATCAACATTTGTTTCTTCTGCAAGAGTTATCGGTAATGTCATGCATTCATGCTTGTTTTCAATTATCGCTGGTCCAAATATAAGAAATAATGCGTAGTTTGTTCGTTTCTTTACCAATATTACATCTGCTATCATTTACAGGTAGTATAAGATGCTGCAAAGCTGGTTATGCGTCGAGTGCCATTCTCTGAGATTGATGTTGGAGAAGTCAGAGTGTCTCTACTCATCTTGTGTGTTCTCTGGTTACAGAGTGGTGAAACCGCTGCCACGGTTTGTATATCATCGTACTCGTCGATTGCCTCTGGTGAGCGCTGAGGTGTGCTGCTGTTTTTATTCAGAGGTCAATGTTCCTTGGAAGTATGATTTTTTTTTTTGTTCTTGAAAAATAATCAAATTTCTTTGTGAGCGGTGGCATGTGGTTCTCGTTACATGACTAACATAATAAAAATGTCACCACCTACTACTTTGCCACATACATGCTGCCATGCTATATCTCTATATTTGCAGTTTGGCATTTTCGATTTGTGTCATTGCTGTGAATATCCCTCCTTATTCTCGTGTCTTAGGGCCGTTGCTGGTGGCAAGCTGGGTGGGACGACAACGACACGAAAGCAGCAATTAGTGTGTTGTGCCCGCAGACGGATTTTGTATATAATATATGACGTAGTTTCTTTATGCATAGACTTGCATAGACTTTCTGCTCTTCCATAGTAGTATGTTGCAATAAGTTCTGTATCTGAATCGTTGCTTTGTTTCAGTGTTTCGCAGACCCTTCTCTGTACATGCTTGCTCTCCTGGATGATGCTTCTAGAGTTCTGCTTGCAGGGGCGACAGAGCGCATATTAGTGACATATGGCTGATTGCTGGAAAACTCTGAAATCATTTGGATTGTGGTTATTCAAGCTATGGTATCTGGCACGACTTATATTGAGGTAAATAATTCCACTATTTAGTTATCTTTTGTTATACTCTCTTTGTTTGTAAACAGATCATTCTATTTCCTTTTGTCAGATAATGCCAAATAGAATTTCATGTACCAATCTGTCCGCACATGTATAGATCGTGTGAATATTAACTGTGACTTGAATTGGAAACACTAAGACACACCTGTGTATGTAAATTATTTGTCCTTTCGGTGTATAATGGTTGGTAAGGATGTTATGTTTTGAGCCACTCATAAATTTCTTTTGTACAAAAGATGGAGAATTCTGCAATTGTACAATACGAATTCCAGATTGTTGTATCATGACCACAACGACCGATAATTTGTTTCTAACACTGCTTTATTTTACCATTTCAAGCTTATCTGTCTATTGGAAGGAATATATGTGGTTACTTTTGGAGCTGGTAACTCCACGTTTTCTCTCAGCGCGTTACAGAGCCTGGAAACCTTGCATTTCTAATTCGGTACACTCCAGAAGAGTCTGCTGGTGCGCTTGCCAATTGGCTGTTTATGCTTTGCAAATGAGGCGTGTAGATGGTCTGCCAGGATCGTCTGGATTGGCTTGACCCTTACTTAGATCAGTGAGGTTAGTTACTCTTAGTTTGGGATAAGTCATTCGTTGCTCAGCAGAAAGTTTTCAGAGAAAGGGCGCATGATGTAAATGGCAGCTACAACTTTTGTCTTTTCAATTGTAGATATAGTCAAGTATATGTACAGTAACATTCTTTGTAACGCACATGCTATTTATACTTACATAAATATTGTGACTTCTGAGGTAGTGTGCACCTAGCTCTGAAAGTTGTGATGCAAAACTTGTATGCGAGCATATACCGATGAATGGAAGTCAGTACAGCTGATAAGTAATCTTCATCTATGAACTTTGGTGTTAAGTCTACTGATGGGTGTCCTGCTCTCGCCGACATGATGCTACTGCTTTTATGCCACATCTTTCGTAATTCTAGCTTCTGCAGAATTGCTTTTTCCTATTACATGTTGCAATTTACATGATACACTTATTTATTCTTTTGTAATATTTTGGATATTCTTCTGTTATGTTACATTTAAGTTTCTCAACATTAGCAGTAGTTTAGGTATGCAGTATTGAAATGGTCGGTACCAGCTGCCAAAATTACAAAATAACATATCTACAAGGGTCACTATCTACAATGGCGGAACACAATCATGCAGGCCAACAGTTGTGCCGCACCTCACCTCCCAGAAATCGAAAGTATAATGGTGGCAAACTGAGATTGGCATGCTTCACCCAAAGCTTCATGCCACCATGTGCTTATTGTACTCAAATTGCGTTAGTATTAATCCCTTATGGGCACATCGGTAGATAAAAGTTAAATCATTATTTTCCCTCTTTGTCTGGAATGCTGAGGGTATATTGTTATTCTCTTTTGCCTTTTCCCACCTATCTACATTTTGAGAACTTTTAAAATTTGAGTTATTTATCATTGGTAGAGAATGTTCTTTTTGTTGCACTGGTCTGGCTCCTTAGGCCTCCTCACGCGACACAAAAATGTAATGTCCGATTCTGCCCAGTTCACATACAGATTAAATTGGAAGATAACAGGGGAACAAATTATGGAACAACTATTGCATGTGGTTCTAAAAAAAGTTAATCCAATCTACAAAATGTGCAAGTTCTTAATTATTGCTAGAGCAATATACCAATCCTCGGCCGAATAACCGTGTGTTTGCCGTTAGAGGCAAATAGATAAATTTACAACTAACAAAAAACTTTTTCTATGTATCCAGAAACCATTATATACGTCTTAGATATCCTCCTTATAGAACAAACATATTTTGATTCCGGTACCTGCGCCAGTGGCGCAGCGGGTCATCTAGTATGTGATAAAGAAGCGTACATCAAGTTTCTGCAGTAACCTGCCGAGAGTATTCTTCAAGGACTGGTTCTCCACCAGTACCAGCACTGTTTGCTTCTGCCAAACTATATGAGAAACTGTCTTAAAAATACCTATATGTATTAATAAAACACCATACCTCAAGGATTACCAAATATGGTAAACAAAAAACAACTGCTAGTCTGCTACTAACTAATAAACATCTATCAAAAGGGTAATCAGGTCTCACATTGGAGTCTATACCTGCGGGAACAGCAAACAATGTTAGGACAAAAGATTCATACGAGGATAGGTTAGAAGAAACGGTTTGATTTACCATCAGCTGATAAATGCTAGATAAACAAATATCAGAAAGTAAGGCAAATAACAGATTAGCACACTACTGTACCTCACAGAATACATACACTCACTGTAGTGAAATTACTTTAATAATAAATATTTAGATGAGCAGAAAATAAAATTGGTCAAAAAGTAATACTCTAAAGCTTGGTAGAACAGACATTTAACAAGTACTTGTTGCAAGCGGATGACAAAAGCGCGCATATTCTCAGTATGCAGAGCACCTATTGTCTGCAGATAGTGCATTTTCTCTTTCTAGTGATGACCAAAAGTACCTGTACTAGGAATATTGAGGGCTACAATATATACAAGTAATCAATAGTGATTGATCTAGCCAAGGAAGCAGGAAAACATTACCTGGAGATAATCATCTGCCAACGCCAGGCCATGCGGCCACTAGTGGAAAACAGGTATTTGGTCAGGCCTCTTTAGTCTCGGCCATTGTCTGGGCCGGGACTAAAGGGCTGGCCACGTCGCCCCAAATCCGCCGACCCGTACGGCCCCCATTAGTCCCGGTTCAGTTAGGAACCTTTAGTCTCAGTTTGAGACACAAACCGTGACTAAAGGGCTATGCGGCCAGCGGCGCACAGGTGCACCCCCTTTAGTCCCGGTTTGTGTCCCAAACCGGGACCAATGTGCTGGCCCCTATATATATGGCCGCACCCCCTCTCCCTTGTTTTTTTCCTGGATGGAGGAGTGTGGGTTTGTGCTAGTTTTATATTTTATTCCTATGCACTAGAGGTGTTTGTTAAAATGTGGGTTAGAGCAATGCCACTTAAGTTCACCGAAGACAATCATGATATGAGGTGTCCAAGCCACGCTTAAGCCTCCTCCTCTTTATTTCAACTTGTCCTAAAAGGTTAGCAACTATATTTTCTCGTTTAGACCGTGCAGTACTAATTTTAGGATCGTGATTACGTTTGATATACTGTTGTATGATGCAGATGAGCCATCCATGGATGTATGGTGACCGACGCACAGCCGCTTACAGAGAAGGCGTGCATTCTTTTCGAGATGTGGCCGAGGCAAAAAAGCATGGTGGTGGCTTTATGTTTTGTCTGTGTGTTGAATATCGGAATGAAAAGGATCAAACTTCCTCAGGAGTCATTCAGAGCCACCTGCTTCGGTCCGGTTTTATGGCTGGATATAATGTTTGGACCAAGCACGGAGAAAGATGGGTTATGATGGAAGACGATGATGAAGAAGAGAACGATGATGACAACTACCGATCTATGTTCCCTGAGTACACTGATACCGCAATGGAAGACAATAAAGAAGAAGGTCAGGGTGAAGAACGGGCACCAGATGAGCCTGCTGATGATCTTGGTCGGGTCATTTCTGATGCACGGTGAGGCTGCGACACAGAAAAGGAGAGGTTGCAGTTCGAGCAGATGTTACAGGACCACAACAAATTGTTGTACCCAACTTGTGAAGATGGCCAGAAGAAGCTGGGTAGCACATTGGAATTGCTGAAGTGGAAGGCATAGACCGGTGTGACTGACTCATCATTTGAAAAGTTCCTGGTACTGATGAAGAAGATGCTTCCAATATAGAACGAATTGCCCGCCAGCACGTACGAAGCAAAGAAGCTTGTGTGCCCTATAGGATTAGACGTGCAGAAGATACATGCATGCCCTAGTGACTGCATCCTCTACCACGGTGAGAAGTACGAGAATATGGATAAATGCCCGGTATGCACTGCATTGCGGTATAAGATCAAAAAAGATGACCCTGGTGATATTGAGGGCGAGCCACCCAGGAAGAGGGTTCCTGCCAAGGTGATGTGGTATGCTCCTATAATACCACGGTTGAAACATCTATTCAGAAATAAAGAGCATGCGAAGTTGTTGCGATGGCACATGGAAGACCGTATGAAAGATCGAGAGAGAGTTCCCGGGATTTGCAGGTGACGCAAGGAACTTATGGTTTGGTCTAAGTACAGATGGCATGAATCCTTTTTGGGAGCAGAGTTGCAGTCACAGCACCTGGCCCCTTACTCTATGTATCTACAACCTTCCTCCTTGGTTGTGCATGAAGCGGAAGTTCATTATGATGCCAGTGCTCATCCAAGGTCCAAAGCAACCCGACAACGACATTGATGTGTACCTAAGGCCATTAGTTGATGAACTTTTACAGCTATGGGCCGAACCAGGTGTACGTGTGTGGGACAAGCACAAACAAGAGGAATTTGACCTACGAGCGTTGCTTTTCGTAACCATCAATGATTGGCCTGCTCTTTATAACATTTCAGGACAGTCAAACAAGGGATACAATGCATGCACGCACTGTTTGGATGAGACAGAAAGTATATATCTGGACAAATGTAGGAAGAATGTGTACCTGTACAATCGTCATTTTCTTCCGCCCAAGCATCCCTTAAAGAAAAAAGGCAAGCATTTCAATGGCAAGGCAGAAACCCGGTCGAAGCCTGTCACCCGTACGGGTGCTGAAGTATATGATATGGTCAAAGATTTAAAAGTAATCTTTGGAAAGGGTCCTGGCAGCCAACCTATTCCTAATGGCCCTGATAAGCGTGCACCCATGTGGAAGAAGAAACCTATATTTTGGGAGCTACCCTATTGGGAAGTCCATGAGGTCCGCTCCGCAATCGACGTGATGCACCTGACGAAGAATCTCTGCGTGAATATTCTGGGCTTCCTGGAATTGTATGAGAAGTCAAAAGATACACCGGAAGCACGGGAGGACCAGGAACGTCGTAAAGGACGAGACGACATGCATCTAGGACAGTTTCAAGGGCCTGCCAGCTACGCTCTTACCAAGGAAGAGAAGGAAATCTTCTTGGAAGTCCTTTTCAGTATCAAGGTCCCGACTGGCTTCTCGTCGAATATAAAGGGAATTATAAATATGAAAGAGAAAAAATTCCAAAACCTAAAGTCTAATGACTGCCACGTGCTTATGACGCAATTGCTTCCGGTTGGATTGAGGGGAATTCTACCAGAAAATGTTCGCCTGGCCATTGTGAAGGTATGTGCATTCTTCAATGCAATTTCTCAGAAGGTAATCGATCAAGATAGTCTATCAGGGTTATAGATTGATGTGGTCCAATGTCTAGTCAGCTTCGAGTTGTTGTTCCCGCCATCCTTCTTCAATATTATGACACACCTCCTAGTTCACCTAGTCGAAGAGATTAGAATTCTTGGTCCTGTGTTTCTACACAATATGTTCCCCTTCGAGAGGTTCATGGGATTCTTAAAGAAATATGTTCGTAACCGTGCTAGGCCAGAAGAAAGCATCTCCAAGGGCTATGGAACAGAGGAGGTCATTGAGTTTTGTGTAGACTTTCTTTCTGACCTTAAGCCGATTGGTGTTCCTAAATCTCGGTATGAGGGGAGGGTGACAGGAAAAGGCACATTAGGAAGGAAAGCAATGGTATGTATGGACGGGCATTCATTCACTCAAGAACACTAAACAGTTCTACACAATTCCACCGTGGTGGCTCCGTATATCAAGAGACACAAGAATATTCTATGCTTTGAAAACCCGGGGAAGGCTGACTCTTGGATTAAAGGGGAACACGAGGGGAATTCTACCAGAAAATGTTCGCCAGGCCACCATCTTTGACTATATGTACTTTCCAAGGGTACCAGATAAATGGGAATACATTTTACACGGTCGCCCAAGATAAAAAGAGCACCAACCAAAACAGTGGTGTCCGCTTTGATGCAATAGACAATAATGGGCAGAAGGACGCATATTACGGGTACATAGAGGAGATATGGGAACTTGACTATGGACCTACTTTTAAGATCTCTTTGTTTTGGTGCAAATGGGTCAAGCTGACATGAGGCAGGGTAGTTGTAGACCAAAAGTACGGCATGACAATAGTGGATGTCAACAATCTTGCATACATGGACGAACCATTCGTCCTAGCCAACGATGTGGCTCAGGTTTTCTATGTGAAGGACATGTCTACAAAAATGAGAAAAAGAAATCAGCAAAAGAAGCGTCCGATGAGCCAAAGCGCCACATAGTTCTTTCAGGGAAAAGAAACATCGTGGGAGTAGATGACAAGACAGACATGTCAGTAGATGATAATAAGTTTCATGAAATTCCGCCCTTCAAAGTGAAAACTGACCCAAGCATCCTACTGAATGATGAAGATTCTCCATGGCTACGACCCAGAAGAAAACAGAAATAATAGATAGGAATTTTGGTGCAATAATGTAATAATGTATTAAAAAATTTATGTAATGCATGTATGGAATGTACTAAACCTTTATTTAAGGAGCATGTGTGTTAATAATGAACTGACTCTTAATTAGCAATTATTGATTCATAAGGGAGAGGTAGTATTCCAATTCAGTGTGGCGAATTAGGATTATTCCCTCTCCGTGTGTATCAGACTTACAAAATGGAGAAATTGTTAAAAGTTTGACAAGTTAAAACAATTATTTTATAAAATAGTAGATGGATTTGAATTACTTATTCAAATTCAAGCACTTTTCATGTTGAAAGTTTAATGAGATTCAAAAATATGCAAAAAATATTAGTTAATCTGTTATTTAATTGAAAATGGCAATTTTCTTAATAGTTTGATAAGTTAGAACAATTATTTTATAAAACAGAAAATGGATTTGAATTACTTATTCAAATTCAAGCACTTTTCATGTTGAAAGTTTAATAAGATTCAAAAATATGCAAAAAATATTAGTTAATCTATTTTTAATTCAAAATAGCAAATTTGTTAATAGTTTGATAAGTTAGAACAATTATTTTATAAAACAGTGGATGGATTTGAATTACTTATTCAAATTCAAGCACTTTTCATGTTGAAAGTTTAATGAGATTCAAAAATATGAAAAAATATTAGCTAATCTATTATTTAATTGAAAATGGCAATTTTGTTAATAGTTTGATAAGTTAGAATAATTATTTTATAAAACAGAAAATGGATTTGAATTAATTATTCAAATTCAGCACTTTTCATGTTGAAATTTTAATAAGATTCAAAAATCTGCAAAAAATATTAGTTAATCTATTTTTTAATTCAAAATAGCAAATTTGTTAATAGTTTGATAAGTTACAATAATTATTTTACAAAACAGAAAATTGATTTGGAATACTTTTTCAAATTCGAGTCTTATTCATGTTAAAAGTTTCTCAAATTCAAAAATATGCAAAAACGGTTTCATTCAAATATTCAAAAATACAAAACAGAAAAAACATCCCTGTTTTGGACCCTCCTGCGCATTTTTGGGCCTTTAGTCCCGGCCCAAACCACGGACCGGGACTAAAGGTCTATTTTTGCGTGCACCACTGAAACAGCCGCCCACCCCCTTTAGTCCCGGCCCGTGGCTTCAGCCGGGACTAAAGACCCCCCTTTAGTCCCAGTTTGAGCCACGGACCAGGACTAAAGGGGGTGGGGTATGTAAGCCCCTCCTTCTTCCCCAGTCGGTGGAACAGACCGTGACTTAGGCATTTGGCGCGCGAGGAGAGCAGAGCGACGCTGTCAGGCTGCCCGACCGACGCGCCACCGCCGCCGCCCACAGTGCCTCCGCCCTCGCCGCCGACGCTCCCGCGCGCCCGCGCCCAAAGCGCCACGCGCCGCCCTCTCCCGGCCGAGCGCCGCCTCGCCAGCATCTCACCGCCGCCGCCGCCTGCAAAGTAAGCCGCCGGCCAATTAGGGTTAGCTAGCTAGGTTAAGTTAGTTAGGTTAGTTAGTTTAGTTAGGTTAGTTTAGTTAGCTAGGTTAATTAGTTAATTAGGTTAATTTAGTTAGCTAGGTTAATTAGTCAGATTAGTTTAGTTATTTAGTTAGGTTAGTTAGGTTAGTTTTACTATTTTGTTAGGTTAGTTTTAGTATTTTGTTAGGGTAGTTTTAGTATTTGTTAGGTTAGTTAGGTTAGTTTTAGTATTTTGTTAGGTTAGTTTTAGTATTTTGTTAGGGTAGTTTTAGTATTTCTTAGGTTAGTTAGGTTACTTTTAGTATTTTGTTAGTATTGTGTAAGCATTTGTTAGATTTGCTAGTATTTGTTAGTTAAGTTAGATTTTTGTTAGTATTTTGTAAGTATTTGTTAGATTTGCTAGTATTTATTAGTTAAGTTACATTTTTGTTAGTATTTTGTACGTATTTGTTAGATTTGCTAGATTTTGTTATTATTTGTTAGTTAAGTTAGATTTTTGTTAGTATTTTGTAAGTATTTGTTAGATAGTATTTGTTAGTTAGATTTTAGGATAGTGTCATTCGATATTGAATCTCCGTCGGTATTTTGCAGAAACTATGGATCCACATAGCAGGGACCTAGCACAGAAAGAAATTCTCGAGGATATAATCAACGACGCCCCCGATGTTGAACCAGCTGAATCTCCATCATCGTATCTGAACCACTCCGGGGATAGAATGGAGGTCGACCGATGTGAAGATGAAGCCGACGGAGAAGGCAATAGCTCCGATGATGGAGAAGGCGATAGCTCCGTTGATGGAGAAGCCGGTGGATAATTAACGAAGTCCGGCGAGGTATATATATGAAGTTCGGCAATCACTAGTAATATGTGAAAATATTGGAGGTAGCTGTATATTCTATACATATAAATTGACGAATATTTCTCCTCTTAGGTCTTCACATCGAGCAAATCTATGAAACAAGGCCCGACCAAAAAGTTGGATGCACGAACGCATTACACCTTTGAGGTCATATTTCCTACGGGCGAACTCAAGCTTCCTAAGAAGGCTGCCGACACATTCAAGAAACAATGCGGAGTTCTGGTTAGGGATCATGTCCCGATCAGCGTTCGGGAGTGGAACAAGCGCAAAGGGACAGACAATAGTGAGTATGTCGCTGAAAGGTACAAATAGAGTCTTTGGAATTATCTCATGGCACATTTCAACCTGTCAGAATGTGAGGATCAAGTCGCCGCAAGAAAATTGAGGGCCACGGTCAAGCAGTGGACTCTTAAGAAGATGGCCGAACTGTTGCGGGTGTGGACAAAAAAATTATGGAAAAACTATCTGAAGAAAAAGGAAGTGCCAGTATTCGAAGGGTATCTAGCGAAGCAGGCACATCACTGGAAGGCATTTAAGGAGTACAAGGAGTCAGAAGATGCCAAGAACTTGTCAGAAAAGAACAAGAAAAATGCCGACAAGAAGAAATATCACCACACGCTGGGGCCAGGGGGCTACGAGACTGCCATCCCAAAGTGGGATAAACAAGAGCAAGAGATGATTGCTAAAGGGATCACACCTGAACCCATCTGTGATGAGTGGGAAATGAGAGCAAGAAATTGGTTCCTTGTGCATGGTGGTTCATACGATGAACTAACGGGGGACCTTATCTATAGTGACGGTCTTAGGATACCCAGGGAAAATTGGGAAAAAATAGTGAAAGGAATTAAAGAGGGAAAGAGAAAGTTCTGTCCCGATAGAGAGAAAGACTTGCTCACACTGGTCCTCGGGAATGATGAACACGGAGGACGAATGCGAGGCTTTGGCCCTTATTACCCGTGGTGGCTTGGGTTTGCCAAAGACCAAGAGACCTACAGAAGCCGAGCGAGAGCAAGGAAGCGACAGCAGGATAAGGAAAATGACAAGTTCAACCAGTTGCTTGCCAGAGTTAACGAGCAGCAGCAGCAGCAAATTTCCGAACTTAGAGGAGTAGTGCGTCTGCAAGATCCTGCACTCGATATTACCGCCGACCCATCTAAGCAGAAAAGCAGTGTGGCTGAATCAGAGGCCCCGACTAACGATGCACGATGGATGATAGAGGGTGGTCCCGGCTACCCCATGGATATAATCAAGGAGTCAATATCATGTGAACTCCATCAGAGAATGAAGAACATATCCATGAAGGTGGCGGTCGAACAAGCTTTACCTTGTCCACCTGACGCACGCTGGCATGGCCGTGAGATTCCAGCTGGCTATGCTAAAGTCGGGGTGGATGAAATTGTGACGGGGTTTCATGATATGGAGCTTGACATCCCTGGACCCGAAGATGAGAGGACACTCGGAGAAGTAGTGGGTGGAGTCATTCTATGGGACAAGAACTACATCAAGCTTCCAGGCTCGGCCCCAAGGACAACACCGCCTCCGAGTCGTCGCGGGTCACCTACACCTCCATCACCCCCAAGAACAACACCGCCTCCAAGTCGTCGCAGGTCACCTACACCTCCATCACCTCGATCTCCGCCGCCAGACTTGGGTCGGCCGCCTCTGCCGCCAGACTTGGGTCGGCCATCTTTGCCGCCAACCGCTAAGGAAACTAAGCGGAAGCGTGCCAGCAAGAATGCTTCGTCGATGAGTTCTAAGCGACGGAGCCCCCCAAAGCAAAAACTGTCGCCCCTCCCAAAGGTACCTCATCTGAATCTTCCCATTAGACCTTATGATCGTACCCCCGAGGAAAACGCCAGGATCACAAAGGAACATTATGATGCGCAGATGAAAAGAAGGAACCCGAGCCCCACCCAGAATACACCGAGAAGAAAAAAGACTATGCAAAATACTTACTGACCCTGCCATTGCAGTATGACTTGCACCATAAGCCTGATGACTATCTACGCACACTGCAGAAGGAAGGGAAAAAGAGCAGATCAAGTACAAGTGCAAGTGGGAGCAAATCAAGTAAAAGTGCAAGCAAGAAAAGATCAGACGTTCCCCAGCTCAGACAACGGGCCAAACAATCGGTCCCACCCCTCAGGGTGTTATCCGAAATGTTCCCTCTCTGGTGCAGCAGCAAAGTTTGGAAGAAGCAAAGAAGTGGGCGGCTGAATGGAATATGAGTGTTGAAGACGTTCTGGCTTCCCAAGACGAGAGATTTCCCAAGGCTATTGTAGCCCCTAAGCCTAAATTTGTCATGGGGGGCCTTTGGTCAGCAAAGAGAGGTTGAAAGAACTCCCAACTAATATGCATTACATGCATGCATGGTACATGAATGAAGCAAAGAATGGGAGAATAATGATCGTGGCGAGTGCCCACGGGAGTACTATGGCCGACCCAAAGAGATCCATGTCGACTTTGACGAACTCTTCCAGATGTACAATTACGACGCCCTCGACAAATCTCTCATGAGTTGCTATTGTTTGTAAGTTTTTTAATTCGTTGTCTACATAGAACTTGTTCAGTTATTTCAATTGTTTAGTTCATTGCATGTAATTATGCTCACTATATCCTTTTGTACTCTATTATGCAGAATGAAGATCCTGGTCTGTAAAAGTAGGAACATCACAAATATTGGGTTTATTGACCCAGATAAAATACATATAAAGATGCTAACTGATAATCCCAAGGAGATGGAGGAAAACCTTCTAAGGTTTCTAACGGACCAAAATTTATGTGACCGCATACTGTTTCCATACAACTTCAAGTGAGGGTCTTACTCTGTTGTGTCCATTCACTTATAAGTGTAATTAATAAGTTACTGACGTATATATATACATGTGCAGCTACCAGTAGATTCTGTTGGACATTCAAATTGATCATGGAAGAGTTGATGTCTTTGACCCATTATCGAGAAACATGGAACAGTTCCAAAGCATGCAGGACATCCTCCAAAGGTAATTCCAATCATTCTTGCGCTATATTGGTCTCTTTCGATGATTTTCTGAGATATCAAGTAATGAAAAACTTAGCAAATTATTTTCCTTGTCAGGCAGGGTTTGGAAGCGGTTCAAGTGTGTGACTGGCGGTATCTCTCATGAGAAGCTGACATTTAGGGCGGTTCAGGTAAGTAGTACGAGATACAGTCGTGCATCTCTTTACTTCTATTTTCAATACAATTATGATGCTGGATTATTATTTTGATTAAATTCTATTCTCGTGAAGTGCGACCAGCTGCCACCGGGGACGCATCTATGTGGATACTATCTTTGCGAGTTCATTCACACATTTACCTCTGAGCACAAGGATTATAGATACGACGTAAGCAATACATTCACACCTTTATTTTTATTACCCTCTTGTTACCATGATTGATATTCATATTGATCACCTTTTCTTATATAGTTCGAGGACATGCGGGAGAAGTACCTACTAGAGCAACGCGCGATTGCTGTTGCAGAGGAGCTAGCGGTCTTTTTGAGGACAGAAGCTATAGACGACAAAGGACGATTTAGTGTAGCTAGGGGCCATTACTGATGTCGGTCCATGTAATCGAATAGACTGGCTCTAGTCTCGGTAATTGTGATCTCTATATAATTGTATATATATATTCGATCGTAAGACAAGTTATCTTATATATATACACAAACATGTATGCATAGAATTATACAAAAATTGTTTTAAAATGAAGAAAGAAATAAAATAACATACAACAAAATAATTCCCCTGAACACCTAAACCCTAAAACAAAATACAACAAAACAAAATCTGCAGAAACTCTTTAGTCCCGGCCCATGTTACGAGCCGGGACTAAAGGGCCTGTCCCCCAGCGCGCTCCACGGCGCCCACGCGGAGCCCCTTTGGTCCCGGCTTGCAACTGGGCCGGGACTAAAGGTCAGGCCTTTAGTCCCGCCTATATATTCCTGGTTTGCAAACCGGGACTAAAGGCCCTTACGGGCCAGGACTAGAGGGCCTGTCTCCACCAGTGGGCAAGGATGCCCAAAATCCTAGAAAGAGTATTGACGGTTCAAAGCATAGGAAATAGGAGAGATGAATTTAGAAAGTGGAAAAGAGAAGTTGCACCTGCCCCCGTGGGTTCCGCCTTGCCGCTGCATTCCATTTCATTGCCCCCACACGGCCACGCTGCCTCATCATCCAATACGTGGTCATCGGGCAGCAAGGATCGGAAGAGCGTTGGGTAGCCTCGCAAGCGATAGGGGCCGCGCCGTCAAGAAGCCAACAGATCCTAAGAAGCCATGGCGAGGTAAGGAAAACTAAACCTTGCTCCCTCCATGATCTGATTTCTGGCGGCGCCTCGATCAGGGTGTGATGCTGCTAGGGTTAAGGCTGATTGACTAGGAAGGGGGATATGGAAGTTTCTTTTAGATGGGGAATCAGGAGATGGGATCCAGCTGATTATGTGGCTGGGGAGATGGGAGGATAGGTAAAAGAATACTAAAGCCTAGGAACATGTGGGACGTCGTGGACGGTAGATACACATTATAGCACCGTTGCCGCCTATGCGTTGTTGTATGCCTATACGTGTTGTCGATCTTGGCTCTCGCACCTACAATATGTTGTAGTACCGAATATTAAAGTTCATATTTAACCAAGTTGGTCGTAATCAAATAGCAAGTTTGGAGGATGAGATATTATTAGATAATAGTAACTGACAATATACAAAGAAGCGGTGATGGGCCCTAACTTCGTCATATGGATTATTCTAGCAACAATTACATATAGAGATATGATAGTTAAATAAATAAAACAGCGTTCCTCTACCGGAATGCACACCAAGGACGTGTACATGACACGACCCAATGGGTTTTGTTGATTCAAAGGTTGCTAGATATATATGCAAACTTCAATGGTAGAAGTAAGCATAGCAAAGTTGGAATCTTTATTTTGATGAAAATGTTAAAAGGTTTAATTTCATCAGGATATTTGAAGATTCTTGTATTTACAAGAAAGTAAGTGGGAGCACTGAGACATATTTATAATACTTTATGTAGACAACATATCGTTTATTGAAAATTATGTGTTTTTCTTGATATTGTTAAGTTTTCATTAAAAATTAGATTTTTGATGAAAAACTTAGGTAAAACAGAATATTAAGCATCAATGTCTATGTAGATAGATTGAGGCACTGATATAGTTTTGCCAGAGTACATAGATGAAATATTGAATTTGTTCAATATGTAAACAATAAGAACGGTTCTTGATGCATCGAAGAGGTTGATGCAAGAATCAACTATTTTGACACTTGATGAGTGAAACCACAAGAATGATTTTATCAATCTTGTATACCATGATATGTATATCCAGATGTGTCCGATGCTCTAAAGGTTACGAGCATTCATAGGATGATCGTTGGACAATAGGAAGTTATTCTTATGTACTTTCGAAGAATTAAGAATATATTCTGTATGCAGAAGTGACAAATGGTTCATTACAATGTGTTACATTGGCTTTGTCACATACACAGGTAAAATTTTATCTCAATTATACTATTTGTTTTGAGTTATAAGGTGGCACAATAAGTTGGAAGAAAGTTCCATGATGACTTGGATGAGTTCCAATGTTAAACATTGTGATGGATACTGCAACGAAGGCTAAGTATATAGTTGCTCTAAAAGCAGGAAAAGAACTAGGTGTAGTACCCAGTGTGCTAGTACTATGTAGTTCTATTGTATGACAATAGTGGCAACATAGTCTTGGCCAAGAAATAAAGGTCTCACCAGAAGACCAAGTTTATACGATGCCATCTCATATAAGATGAGTAATGCGTGTTGACACAAAAGATATGCAAATACATACAGACCTGAAAGTGTCAGATTCGTAGATCGGTTTACCACGTAACACCAGAATGCCATAGGTGTTAAAGGCGCAAGTATGACTAGATTATTGACTCTAGTGCGAGTGGGAGACTGGAGGAAATATGCCCTAGAGGCAATAATAATATTGTTATTATCATATTTCTTGTTCATGATAATATTTGTATTCCATGCTAGAATTGTATTAAGCGGGAATATTAATACTTGTGTGGTTTATGAACAACACCATGTCCCTAGTATGCCTCTACTAGACTAGCTCATTGATTAATGATGGTTAAGGTTTCCTAACCATAGACATGAGCTGTCAATTAATAATGAGGTCATATCATTAGAAGAATGATGTGATGGATAGACCCAAGTTAAGCACAGCAATTAGATCGTGTCAATGTGTTCACAATTGCGTAGTTTTTCCTATGTCAATATCCTATTTCTTAGACCATGAGATAATGCCACTCCCTAGTAGCGGAAGAGAGCTTTGAGGTTATCAAACGTCACACTATGAAAGGATGATCATAAAGTTGTCTCTCAGGTAATCGGAAAGTACTTGTTGGGTTGCATGTATCGAGATTGGGATTTGTCCCTCCCGTGAAGGAGAGATATATTCTGGGCCCACTCAGTAATCAATATCATACACCATTTGCAAACACGTGATTAATGAGTTTAATCACAAGGTTATATTGGATTGCGAAACGAGTAAAGAGTACTTGCTGTGAACGAGATTGAACTAGGTATGGTGATGCCGATGATCGAATCTCGAGCGAGTAAAATATCGTGAGACAAAGGAATTTGTATACGACATTATTTGAATCCTGACATTGTGGTTCACTGATAATGATTTTCATTGAATATGTGGGAGTCAATATGGATTTCCAGATCCCGCTATTGATTATTGATGGCAATCATGTCTGCGCATTCTCGAACCCGTAGGGTCACACACTTGACGCTCATCGAAGCTAGGGTAGTTTCGGGATAAAAGGAAATTGTTTTGGAGAGTAACGGACTTGTTCTGGGAAGAGGACTAATGATTTATTAATTAATTGAATTAATAAATGTTAATACATATATTTATTTGTTGGAAATAAATAAGGGCTATAAAGTAGTCCATAGGAAGTTTTGCTAACGGACTAGTTTATTAGCCCATCTAGACAAACTACTAAAAAGGAAAACGGCAAAAGAAAAGAAAAATAGGAGGCGGGGGGCACATGGGCCAGCAGCTGGGCTGGCCACATGCGCCACGCCTCGCCAGAGCCCACTTACTTGGGCCGGTCGGTTGGACCGGCTTGGCCGGCCGTGGCCACCAAGCAGGCGCCCGATCGCTGGTTAGGGCAGGCCGATCGAGGCAGGGAGCCAGGGCGCTCGCTCGCCAGTCGCTCGTGGCCATAGGGTTGCCCCGCTCGATTCTGCTGGGAGGCACTCGCTCGCGAGCCTCTTGCTTGATTCTGATTGGGTCGATCGTTCAGGCACGCCAGTGCACGAGGTGGCCAGAGTTGTAACGCACGATGATCAAGGCGGTGGGTTTTTAGAAACCCTGGACCGTTCTCCAAGCCAGACATGCTATAAAAGGTAGAGACGAGATCAGGTCGCGTGATGATTTTTGATCAGCCGCCACACAACTTGTTATCTCATTTGTAGCTCTCTTTAGCCCTAGTTTAACTAGATGTTTTGCCTATTTTCTTCCACCTCGCGCACGTAGGCGAAGCCCTACCCGCAAATACTCTCCACCATAAGCACCATACCATCATGCTGCTGATCCCATCTACCACTCCACCGCACCTTGCTGAACCAAGGAGGAGGAGTTATCGCTGTGTTGTACATGTGCAACGCTCGGAGGCACCGCCCGTTGTGGCACTTGGATTGGATCGGATTGCGAGGAGGAGACGGTAGTACGACTACGCCAACCATGTTCATCTAAACATTTCTGCTGTGCGATCTACAAGGGTATGTAGATCTAATCTCTCTTGCTCATTGTTTTGCATCTCGTAGATCAGATCTTGTCTTATTCTTGTGCTTCTTCGTATGAAATTTTTTGTTTTCTATGCTGTGAAACCCTTCACCTATGTCCTACTTGTTCTTTATTATGAGCACACGATGGCTACAATGCTCCTTGAGCTGTGTTGTCTAGAGGTAGAAGAAGACTAGATCGATCCCCCTATTCTAAGGGTCCAGGCCCCTTATAGAGGCAGGGGCCTAGTTACATGGTTTGGTCCGTCTGCCCGGCAGCCGGCTCCATAGTGGCAATGACGTTGGCGCGGACACCTCTTCTCCTGCTCCTCCTGCACGGTGCAGGTTGCTTTATAAAGTAATCCTATCCCCCTAGTCGGCATATCCACTATATATGCCCGACCTCCCCTCTGATCCTCCCGTTGGAGGTTGCTTTACTGGGGTGGTAGGTGGCGACGGCATCATGGCTGGCGTCACCGTGGTTTTCGGTCTCTGCCATTTTTGTCAGGTACCTGCAGGCTTATATAAAGTGTTGGTTAGGAGCTACATTATCGCTCCCGGCTCGGGCCATCAGCAGAGAGAACCCTGGTTGGCTGCTGGCGCAGCCGGCCCTTTATGCCAAGCCGGCCTCGCTGGCCGGTGGTTGTTCTGATCCCTGGGACGCCAGCGTGCAGGTCACTCTGCCTTTGGCCTACCCAAGTGGTCATCCCCACGACAGTAGCCCCCGAAACTGCCAAAGTCTCATGAACAGCATGGGGCTTCGGTGGGTTCCCTTCCTCGCCGAAGTTCATTCGCGTTCGTCGAAGTCCCAGGGATTCGCATCTGGCTGGAAGACTATTGGGTTCAAAGCCATAGAACATTGGCTTCTATCTCGGGACGTGCCGGCTCTCGGACCGGCCCGGCTCGAAACTGTTTCATAGCCGCCAGCCGGCGTCCGGCTCCTCGGAACTTGAACCCTCGGGACTTGGGCTGGGCGCCACTTATCTACGTGCTGCAGTGTAGCGTCCCATCGGCTTCAGTCCCGTGATTTTCTGTGGCAACCGCAGCGATTACCCTCCCGAATTGCCATGTGTCGCACGATGAGGGGGTAGTTACCAAACCGTCGTGCGTGGGTTGCACAACCGATCCCACTACGCTGGTTTGCTCCCCACGCCTCGCATCCTTAAATGCTCGGACTACTCGAGGGAGAGGACTCACTCCGCCAAATCCACTTCTTCCTCTCCCCCAGAGCTCAATTCAATCATGTCTACCATCGGAGGTTCCGACGCTAGGTGTGCTGAGGGTGTTGAGGCGTCGAAGAGACCCAGACCAGGCAGCCCACGCGGAAGCGGCAAGAAAGCAGGGATGGAAACAGTGGTGGCATATCCTTCTGTTCCTCGCCCATGTGGGCATCCGCCAGGCAGCAGGAACAAGAAGACCATGGCCGCCGCTGTGGCTGCTGGCCCAACTGCGGCAGCCGCTACGGCCAGCACATCGTGGCTTCCACCGGCACATCAGCCGTCGGCATACGCCTTGGTCGCCGGATACGTCTCCTTTCTAGTCCCGGTGCTGGCCGGGAGCATGGATCGCCTCCATCTACCTTCAAGTTCATGGAGGCGGTGGAGCGTCAGGTGCTGGCATGCGCCATCGTGCAAGAGTGCATCGGCGGCCAGGCACCGTACAGCGTCGAGGTCTGCTACGACGATAAAGGGAAGTGCTACTTCCGTGGCGGGTGGCCGAAGCTCTTCGCGGAGTATAGCGTGAGGGAGGGCTAGTTCCTCCTCTTCTCTCGCCGCAGCGGAACGCGGGAGTTCTGCATCCACATCATCGATGGCACCCTCTGATGCCGCTCCTACGCTGCTTGGTCGTGATGGGCGAGCATCTCCATCGTCTCCTTGTCGACGTGGATCTCATCGACCGGAGACATAAGTATCTTTGGGGTAGAAATCTAGGAACCTTTTGTTCAGCCAGTCGTTGATGTAACCGCCAAACTCTGTTAATGAAGCTTAGTTATTCTGCAATCTTGATCTGCTGTTGTATTTCCTTTTTGTTGAATGTCTTGTGGATGACGATTGAATCTGTCCGCAAGTGACGATTGGGCTATAGCTAGGACCTTGCTCATGCTAGAGTCGACATTGACCCTAGGAACGTGTTTCATGCGTCCCCACCGGCTCGAGCTCGGGAAGTCGGCTGCTACCCAGAATGTCTTAGGCAGAAACCCATCGGCAACCCTGGCAGGCTCAAACCAAAGCTCCGCTGGCCTGCTCCAAAAGGAATGAACGGAAGTGCCATCCTGCGCCGGCTCGAGCAAGGCTGGAGCCGAAATGCCGCCCCTGACAAAGCTTCTCGAGCGTTTCGCCGCGACTAAGGAATCACTATGGGGTGCTAGTCCTTGGTTGTTTGATGCAGATGAGACTACCCACGTAGATGATTTGGCTCGCTTTTCTTTTTCGAGTTTCTACTGCCAGTCACGATGCGGTGCCGGCTGTACGGTCAGCCGGCGGCGAGTTGGAGCCGGCCGCTTAAGGACCAATTCCATTCCCACTAGCCCCTGCGTTTTGGGGTAGCTGAAGTGACAGCTGGCTCAAAACTATCTTACCCGCGCGTCGAACGTATATTGTACAAGACAACGTTCGTTTCAGGCTTTTCGATGCGATTACTCTGCCTAGGTTCCAAAAGTTTTGACCATTGACCGTTTGCTGGCTCGCTCTCGCCTAGGTCCCTCAACCTTTTCCTTCATCACCCCACCCTTTGGCCATTCTACCCCAATCGGCAACCTGGTCCCGGTTGGTCTCCCTTGGGCCGCCAGCCGAATGCCGGCCTGGGGTGGGAGCGTGCCGCGGGGTGAGAAGTAGTACTTCGGTTTCTTGGGCACTTGGCTCAAGCCGGACTGCGTGCAGTCAATGACCATCTCCTTTAGAACTTAGCTGAATACCAGCGTTTAGAGTTCACGTTTTCTTCCCTCAGCGGCTTTCCTAAGTGGGTGACCTGCCGGTTCTGCCCCGGTCGGCTATCATGAGCCGGGTGTGGAGGTTAGGCTCGGGGTCCGATCCACATGAAGTACTTGTCCGACTGACAAGGGGTTTGATCATTCGAGGCAGCCGGTTGTGGCTCGCTGCTTGGAGCCGGCTACCGGTCAAGTGAATAACGTAGGAAACAAAATACACAAGGTGTTTTCGGGGAGCCGGCCATAACAAGCCACTCCAGCTTCCTTTATTCATTGACAAACATTCGAGATACAAGCTATTTGCCTTAACAGAAGAAAGGTCTTAGGTGATTGACGTTCTAGGGACGCTCTGTCTCCTTGTTGGAGTTGTCAACCTTGTTCTTCCTCGGCTCTTGCGCGTCGATGAGGTAGTATGCCCCATTTCCCAGCACCTGACTAATGATGAACGGTCCCTCCCTAGGAGAGGACAGCTTATGCATGCCTTTGGTGTTTTGGATCAGCTGGAGCACGAGGTCTCCTTCACGGAACTCGAGAGGACGAATCTTCTGGCTGTGATAGCATCACAGCTATTACTAATAGAGCACAGTTCTGGACAAGGCCAGCTCTCGAGACTCCTCAAGGAGGTCAACACTATCTTCGGGGCTTCTTTGGCTTGCTCTTCAGTGTACTGGACCACCCTTGGCGCATCAAATTCGATGTCAGTGGGCAGCACATCTTCTGCCCCGTAAACCAGGAAGAAGGGTGTGAAGCCGACATAACGATTTGGGGTTGTGCGCAGGCTCTAGAGTACTGAGGGCAACTCTTCGACCCAACAGCCGGCTGAGCACTCGAGAGGCTCTACCAATCTTGGTCTGATGCCGGCCAGGACCAAGCCGTTTGCCTTCTCGACTTGTCCGTTCGACTACGGATGTGCCACTGAGGCCAGGTCCAGCCGAATGCCCTTTTGGCTGCAGAAGTCTACGAAAATGCCCTTTGCAAAGTTTGTCCCATTGTTGGTGATGATGCTATGCGGGAGCCCATATCTCACAATGACCTCATTGAAGAACTTGATGGTTGACGAGCCGTCGAGCTTCTTGATTGGCTTGGTTTCAATCCACTTCGTGAACTTGTCCACTGGTACCAGGAGATGCGTCAAGCCCTCAGGTGCCCTCTTGAATGGCCCTACCATGTCGAGGCCCCATGATACGTCCATATTGCATCACTATTTTGTATCATAATTTACTGTTATTCATTGATATATTTCATATTTAGATATGACACTTATGTTATTTCCTTTGTTTTCACATGTTTGATGATCATTGGAGGATTCGCTGCCGGAGTCAGGATTCTGCTGGAAAAGGACCGTCGAGACACCATATTTCGAAAGATCAGGAAAATTCCAGAAAAATACCAGAAAATTCTATTTTACCAAAAGACTCCGGAAGCCAGAAGGAGAAGGAGAGAGGAGCCAGGGGGCGGCCTCACGCATAGGGGTGCGGCCTGACCCCTGGCCGCGCCGGCCCTGTGTGAGGCCACCTTGGCCCACATCTAGTCTCGCCCCTTCGCGTACTTCATCGTCCCCAAAAACCTAAGTCAAGGGGGGGCTCAGAGTTAGACACAGCCGCCTCTGCGGGGCAGAAAACACCAGAGAGAGAAAAGCTCTCCGGCAGGGACATTCCTTCCTGGAGAGGGGAGATCGTGGCCATTGTCATCATCATCGCACCGGACTTCATCGGGATCATCATCATCTCCATCACCAGCACCTTCATCACCATCATCACCACGCCATCCCACTGTAACATCTTGAGTTGGATCTTGTTATATTCTTAGGGGAAACTTTTCCGGTGTTGATTACTCTTGTAGTTGATGCTATTGAGTGGAACCATTAAATTAAGGTTTATGTTCAGATTGTTATTTACCATTATTTCACCTCTGATCATGATCCATATGATTTCTTGTGAGTAGTTCGTTTAGTTCTTGAGGACATGGGAGAAGTCGAGATGTTAGTAGTGAATTATTGTTGAGAAATATTTAATGGTTTGATATTGTTGTGGTGCTATTTCACTAGTGGTGTCATGTGAACGTCGACTACATGATACTTCACCATTTATGGGCCTAGTGAGATGCATTGGGTATTTGGCTACCAATTGTGGGGTTGCTGGAGTGACAGAAACCTAAACCTCCGTTGGGAAACCATTGCACCAGGGAGCGTAAGATCTTAGAGTTTAAGGCTGTGGTTGGATTTATCTTAATTACGTTCTTGTATTTGCGGATTCTTGCAAGGGGTATAATCACAAGTGTGTATTTATCCTAGTAAGGGTAGTGCGCTAGCACAGGTTCACCCCCATAACACCTATCAAACCAATAAAGACTATTAGCGGTATGAAGCGAAAGCTCTTGACAGAAACTCACGTGTGTCATCGAGAATGTTTGGTTATTATAAGTTACACAACCGGCTTGTCCTTTGCTGAAGAAAGGATTGGGCCACTTGCTGCAATTGTTACTACTGTCTTTTATTTACTTGCACTTTATTTACTTGTATTACCAAATACCCCTGAAAACCTATTTGCTAGTATTTACAGTGAATCCTTGATCAAAACCACTTGTCAACACCTTCTGCTCCTCGTTGGGTTCGACACTCTTATTTATCGAAAGTACTACGATACACCCCCTATACTTGTTGGTCATCAAGACTATTTTCTAGCGCCGTTGTCGGGGAGTGAAGCGCTATTGAAGAGTGGAATTGGTAAAGGTAACCGTCACTGTGAGTATTGTTTTATTCTTGTCTTTTGTTTTTATTTTACTCTGCTATGGAGAACTCTACATTTGGTTTCCTATTTGGAAACACATCTACCACTGCTGCACATGTGGATGAACCACCACCGCCACCACCTGCTGAAATTGATCCTTTTAAAATACCTATGAAAATTGTTGGGCGTATTATGGATAACGGCTATTCAGGAGATGGAACTGTCCATCCGGGTGATCACTTATTATTTATACATGAATTATGCGAGTTGTTCAGGTGTGCAGGTATTTCACCAAGCCAGGTTAAGAAGAAGCTATTCTCTTTATCATTGAAAGGCAGAGCTGAGGAGTGGTATCGACTGCTCCAAGATGGTCCATCTATGGCATGGGAGGACATTGTACCTCTCTTTTATTCCAAGTTTTATCCTCCAAGTGAAATCCATAAAGATCGTAATCGGATATATAATTTTTGGCCTCATGATGGAGAGAGTATTGCCCAAGCGTGGGGGAGATTGAAGTTACTAATGCTCAAATGCCCCATTCATGAGCTCCCCAATAATATTGTTATTGATAATTTTTATGCGCGGCTTACTCTTCCTGATAAGGATTAATTGGATGCTTCTTGCTTTGGATCATTTACTCATATGAAAGAAGATGCTAAGTGGAAACTTCTTGACCGTATACAAGAGAATGCTGAAGGATGGGAAAACGACAAAGGTAGGAAGTCAGGTATAAACTATGATTATGAATGCATTAAATCTTTTATGGGAACCGATGACTTTCATAGTGTTAGCACTGCTTATGGTCTTGATTCACAAATACTTGCTAATTGTCTTAAGGCCTTTGCCTCTTATCTTGATGTTCCAAAGAAAGATTGGAACAAATATCATGCGCATTATAAAGATTCTATTAGTCATATACCTGTTGCAGCTACTGAAGTTTGTACTGTTGATAGCATTGTGCCTGAACCATATTTTGAGAAGACACCTTTCCCTGCTAAGGTAAAGAAGTATTCTACTTTGGTAAGTGTGTCTAATAAAAGTACTAAGAAAGCTGCAGAACCTGATGAGCAAATTAATATTAAGTCTCCTGTAGCTATATTGAAGGATCTTGTTACTAAAGATGTAGGGGATGAATATATTCTTTTTTGTGAAGATGCTTCTAACATTCTCTCTCATCCTAAAAAGCATAGGAAAACAAGTGTTCCTGTTATTTCTGTCAGGATTGGAGATCATTGCTATTATGGTTTATGTGATATTGGTGCTAGTGCAAGTGCTATTCCTTTAGAGCTTTACAAGGAAATTATGCATGAGATTGGCGCTTGTGAACTTGAAGATATTGATGTGGTTGTTCAGCTTGCTAACAGAGAGACTGTTTGGCCTCTTGGTATTGTTCGAGATGTGGAAGTTCTTTGCGGTAAGACTAAATACCCTACTGATTTTCTAGTACTTGGTAAGGAGGCTAGTAAAACTTGTCCCATTATTTTTGGTAGACCCTTTTTGAACACCTGTGGCGCCATGATAGACTATAAGAAGGAGAAAATTTTCACTAAGTTTAATGGAGAGTCTTATGAGTTTAATTTTTCTAAGTTTGCTAAGACTTCTTATGAAAATGACACGCCTAATGAAAATTTTCGAGTTGAACAGCTTGCTTCTATTGCTCTTGCTCCTAATAATGCCTTGCAGCAATTCATGGAAGATCACAAAAGTGATGTTTTCAGTAAGGAAAGAGAAGAGATTGACGATATTCTTCTTCGTCAACCACCATTAATCAAGCATAATCTACCTGTGGAGGATCTTGGTACCACTTTGCCATCTAAGGAAGATCCTGTGTTTGAATTAAAGCCTTTGCCTGATAATCTTAAATATGCTTACATAGATGATAAGAAAATATATCCTGTTATTATTAGCTCTAAACTTTCAGGAAAGAAAGAAGAAAGATTATTGGAGATATTGAGGAAACACCGAGGAGCTATGGGATATACTCTTGATGATTTAACAGGGATTTCTCCCACTTTATGTCGGCATGCCATTAATATGGAGAAAGACGCGAAGCCAGTCGTGGAGCATCAACGCTGCATAATTCCCAAGATGAAGGATGTGGTAAGAAATGAGGTATTAAAGCTCCTTGATGCTGTTATTATTTATCCTATTGCTGATAGTAGATGGGTTAGTCCTGTTCATTGTGTTCCTAAGAAAGGAGGTATGACTATTGTGCCTAATGAGAAAACAAGCTTATTCCTCAAAGGGTAGTAGTTGGTTATAGGATGTGCATTGATTATAGGAAGGTAAACAAAGTTACTAAGAAAGATCATTATCCTTTACCGTTTATAGATCAGATGCTAGAAAGGTTATCTAAGAAAACTCATTTTTGTTTCCTTGATGGTTATTCTGGTTTTTCTCAAATTGCTGTTAAAAAGGAAGATCAAGAGAAAACCACTTTTACTTGTCCTTATGGAACTTATGCTTATAGACGTATGCCATTTGGTTTATGCAATGCTCCTGCTACTTTTCAGAGATGCATGTCTGCTATTTTTCATGGCTTTTGTGAAGAAATTGTGGAGGTCTTCATGGACGATTTCTCCGTCTATGGAACTTCTTTTGATAATTGTTTGCACAACCTTGATAAAGTTTTACAGAGATGCGAAGAAACTAACCTTGTTCTTAATTGGGAGAAATGCCACTTTATGGTAAATGAAGGAATTGTCCTTGGACATAAAATTTCTGAAAGAGGTATTGAAGTTGACAGAGCAAAAGTGGAGGCAATTGAGAAAATGCCCTGTCCCAGAGATGTTAAAGGTATTCGTAGTATTCTTGGTCATGCTGGCTTCTATAGGAGGTTTATTAAAGATTTCTCTAAGATTTCAAAGCCTCTTACTAATCTTCTTCAAAAAGATGTACCATTTGTCTTTGATGATGATTGTAAGGAAGCTTTTGAAACTCTTAAGAAGGCTTTAACTACTACTCCTATTGTTCAACCACCTGATTGGAATTTATCTTTTGAAATTATGTGTGATGCTACTGATTTTGCTGTTGGTGCTGTTCTTGGACAGCGCGTAGATAATAAGTTGAATGTTATACATTATGCTAGTAAGACTCTTGATGCTGCTCAGAAGAATTATGCTACCACTGAGAAAGAGTTTCTTGCTGTTGTTTTTGCATGTGATAAGTTTAGATCTTACATTGTTGATTCTAAAGTTACTATTCATACTGACCATGCTGCTATTAGATATCTTATGACTAAGAAGGATGCTAAGCCTAGGCTTATTAGATGGGTGTTGCTTTTACAAGAATTTGATCTGCATATCGTAGATAGGAAAGGTGCTGAAAATCCTGTGGCTGACAACTTGTCTAGATTGGAAAACATTTCTTTTGATCCTATTCGTGTTAATGATAGTTTTCCAAATGAACAGTTGGCTGCTATTAATGTAACTTCGCGAAAGCTTCCTTGGTATGCTGATTATGCTAACTTTATTGTTTCCAAGTATTTGCCTCCAACCTTTACAGCTCAGCAAAGAAGAAAATTCTTCTATGATTTGAGGCATTATTTTTGGGATGACCCACACTTATATAAAGAAGGAGTTGATGGTATTATGCGAAGATGTGTACCAGAATATGAGCAACAAGATATATTAAGAAAATGTCATGGCAGTGCTTATGGAGGACATCATGCTGGAGATAGAACCGCACAAAAGGTTCTACAATCAGGTTTTTATTGGCCAACCCTCTTTAAAGATGCTAGAAGGTATGTTTTATCTTGTGATGAATGTCAAAGAGTTGGTAATATTTCTAGACGCAATGAAATGCCTATGAGTTACACTCTTGTTATTGAACCATTTGAATGTTGGGGATTTGACTTTATGGGTCCTTTTCCTCCTTCAAAAGGCTATACCCACATACTTGTTGCTGTTGATTATGTTACTAAATGGGTAGAAGCCATACCTACAAAGAGTGCCAATGGTGAGACCTCATTAAAGATGCTTAAGGATGTTATTTTTCCTAGGTTTGGTGTGCCTAGATATCTTATGACTGACGGAGGTTCTCATTTTATTCACGGTGGTTTTAGAAAAACTCTTGCTAAATATGATGTTAATCATAGAATTGCTTCTGCTTATCATCCCCAAACTAGTGGGCAGGTGGAGCTTTCAAATAGAGAGATCAAGTCTATCTTGCAGAAGACTGTCAATAGATCAAGGAAAAACTGGGCTAGTAAGTTAAACGATGCTTTATGGGCTTATAGAACTGCTTATAAGAACCCCATGGGTATGTCTCCTTACAAGATGGTTTATGGAAAAGTGTGTCACTTGCCCTTAGAATTAGAACACAAAGCTTTTTGGGCAGTGAGAGAGCTTAATAGAGATTTTAAACTAGCCGGTAAGAAAAGGTTGTTAGATTTGAGTTCTCTAGACGAGTGGAGAAACGAAGTGTATGAGAATGCCAGACTTTTCAAAAAGAAAGTCAAGCAATGGCATGATAAGAGAATCCTTAAAAGAGAGTTTCATGTTGGTGAGAAAGTTCTATTGTATAGGTCTCGTCTCAGATTTTTTGCAGGGAAATTACTCTCTAAATGGGAAGGACCATATGTTATTGTGGAAGTGTACCGCTCAGGTGCCATTAAGATTGCTTCATTGAAAGATGACTCTACACAAGTGGTGAATGGGCAAAGACTCAAACATTATATTTCTGGAGATTCTTATAATGAAGATGTCGATGTAATTGAAACAGTTTCTCCAGAAGAATTCATCCAAGACAAATTGCAGGTACCTGTAGAGTTCGTTTTTGAATAGGTAACAGTTCTAGTAAGAAAAGTTTCGTGAATAACTCTTCCTTTATTATTTTTGCTGTTTTTACTAAATATGAAAAATCACGAGATGAAAACGGGCAGGAAAAGGAGTCCGTGTGCTCCTCACACATAGGGGGCGCGGGCCCACCTCTGGCCGCGCCGCCCTGGTGTGAGAGCACACCGAAACTCATTTCCGTCCCGATTTCCTCCTACGATTTCGTTTTGATGTATAAATTTTCGCCTATATAACCCCCCGGAGTCCCTGAGGTCTGTATATCATTTTCTCGTCGTGTTTTGTTTCGAGCTATTTCTGTCAGGAGTTGATCTTAAGCTTGGGGGAGCCATGGCCTCTTCAAGCGATGACAAGGGCAAAAGGCCCTGGGAAGAGCAAGGCCAAAAGTGGAAGGAGGAGCAAGGTTCAGGAAGAGCAAAGCCAAGAAACTCTGCTTTTGAAGGACCAACGAAAGTTAGACGTATCTTTTCTCATGATATGCAGGGGCCAACACTACACGTTCTGGATCTAAACTCCATGCCTGTTATAAAAGAGGGTATGCTGGTCACTGATGAGTTTTGCGCTCAATATCGAGTTTTGAAGAGGGAGGTAGAGATGCTTCAAGAAGAGAATATTAGGCTTTGCCGAATGCTGGAATACTTTGTTAATCCAAGGCTGCTTCCACTACCGCCAAGGGAGTAATTCGTCATCGGTATAGGCATCCCCTTGACTTGTTCCAAGCTTGGGGGAGTGACGCGGTATCACATTATTACCTTTTTACTCATTTACTTTTCAAGTAGAGTCATATCATGAATAGAGAAATTATCCTATAGAATAGTTTGCAGTGTGGAAGTATCCTCCTTAGTTGGTTATCTATGTATCCCTTGGGGTGAGTTGCGGTAATGAAATATTAATGAGAAGTTCCATCATTTACTTTCCGCACACTTTATTTTAGTTTGCAAAGTCTCTTATATGATTAGTCTTGTTGATTAGTATTGGTATCACTTTGGGAGCATGAGTAAATTTAGTTGGTTTTGGCAAATTTAGCTTGGTCAGTAGCAGCATTACCTTGAGGTTTGAGTAGAAAAGAATAAAGAAGTGTTTGTAGTTACATCACTTTAGTTTTCCTTATGTTTGGCTTATAAGCATTGTTATTCTCAAAGTTAAAATCATTGTACCTTCAAGGGAGTTTGCATGATTGTTCCTATTATATGTATGTTTGTTTGTTTCATGCAACTCTTATGCTTGCTACCTAGCCTTGCTAGCCAAAGACCTGTACTGAGAGGAAATACTTCTCGTGCATCCAAATTCCAAAAGCCAAGTCATTTCCAAAGAGTCCACTATAAATTCCTATGAATGGTATTTTAAGCCATTCCAAGTAAATTTTTCATGTGCTACCTTTCAAAAAGCTTCAAACACTTCTAATTTTGTGCCACTGTTTTTAGCTCATGAGGACCTAGTGGATGGGTTTGTTATCTTCCATACTAAATTAAGTACCCCTCGACTAGGCAGCTTCATCTGCTCGTCACTAATTTTGCAAGGGAGCTGGTCAGACCATTATAATCTCAAATAGAAAAGAAAAAGAAGCACTCCTCCATAGTATGTGAAAGTTGGTCGGCACCCGATGGAATCGGTTAGCCATGGTTTGAGAAAGGAAAAAGGTGGGGAGGAGTGCAAAGCTATAAAAGAGCACCAAAGTGCCAATTAATCAAACATTTTGGAACCGCTCTCACTTTTTTAGTATGGAAGATATCAAGAACTCCGTTGCTAGTCGTTGACAAAAGCAACCACCTCTCAAAACAATTTTTACCTCTGTTTTACAAATGAAAAGCTCTAGCACATGTTTAATCCCTGCTTCCCTCTGCGAAGGGCCTATCTTTTACTTTTATGTTGAGTCAACCTATTCCCCTCTATCTCAAGCAAGCATTTGAGTTGTTATGTCTCACTCATCCATATGTTGATCCATTTAATCATGTTTACTATCTTCCTTGTTTTGTACAATGCTTTTGTCTGAAGGAATATATCTTTGAAAGCTTTCTATGAATGCAAAAATGTTGTTTCGTTGAGCATATGGTTTTTGCTATATTAGCTCTATTTTAAAAAGGCTCCATTCAAAAGGCTAGTATAGTTGTTCATTGTTCTCTGACCAAGAACTAAGGTTTGCCATCACCAATTATAGTTTACTTTGTGCATCTTTATATGTGATTCCCTTTACTTATTGCAAGCCTATATTATAAAGGGGAGTTGCTGTCTATTATAACTTGTGCCTTTGGTGAATGTGATGCTTCTTGTCCGTATTTTGATTATAGACACTTCACTCCATAAACCTGTGGTCATGTTTACCGAGTTCAGTTTTCGCTTGGGGACAAGCGAGGTCTAAGCTTGGGGCGGTTGATACGTCCATATTGCATCACTATTTTGTATCATAATTTACTGTTATTCATTGATATATTTCATATTTAGATATGATACTTATATTATTTCCTTTGTTTTCACATGTTTGATGATCATTGGAGGATTTGCTGCCGGAGTCAGGATTCTGCTAGAAAAGGACCGTCAAGACACCATATTTCAGAAGATCAGGAAAATTCCAGAAAAATACCAAAAAAATCTATTTTACCAAAAGACTCCGGAAGCTAGAAGGAGAAGGAGAGAGGAGCCAGGGGGCGGCCTCACGCATAGGGGGCGCGGCCGGACCCCTGGCCGCGCCGGCCCTGTGTGAGGCCACCATGGCCCACATCCGGTCTCGCCCCTTCGCGTACTTCATCGTCCCCGAAAACCTAAGTCTAGGGGGGCTCAGAGTTAGACACAGCCGCCTCTGCGGGGCAGAAAACACCAGAGAGAGAAAAGCTCTCCGGCAGGGAGAAATCTGTCGGGGAAATTCCTTCCCAGAGAGGGGAGATCATCGCCATCGTCATCATCATCGCACCGGACTTCATCGGGATCATCATCATCATCTCCATCACCAGCACCTTCATCACCATCATCACCACGCCATCCCACTGTAACATCTTGAGTTGGATCTTGTTATATTCTTAGGGGAAACTTTCCCGGTGTTGATTACTCTTGTAGTTGATGCTATTGAGTGGAACCGTTGAATTAAGGTTTATGTTCAGATTGTTATTTACCATTATTTCACCTCTGATCATGATCCATATGATGTCTTGTGAGTAGTTCGTTTAGTTCTTGAGGACATGGGAGAAGTCAAGATGTTAGTAGTGAATTATTGTTGAGAAATATTTAATGGTTTGATATTGTTGTGGTGCTATTTCACTATTGGTGTCATGTGAACGTCGACTACATGATACTTCACCATTTATGGACCTAGTGAGATGCATTGTGTATTTCGCTACCAATTGTGGGGTTGCTGGAGTGACAGAAACCTAAACCTCCGTTGGGAAACCATTGCACCAGGGAGCGTAGGATCTTAGAGTTTAAGGCTGTGGTTGGATTTATCTTAATTACTTTCTTGTATTTGCGGATGCTTGCAAGGGGTATAATCACAAGTGTGTATTTATCCTAGTAAGGGTAGTGCGCTAGCACAGGTTCACCCCCATAACACCTATCAAACCAATAAAGACTATTAGCGGTATGAAGCGAAAGCTCTTGACAGAAACTCCCGTGTGTCCTCGAGAACGTTTGGTTATTATAAGTTACACAACCGGCTTGTCCTTTGCTAAAGAAAGGATTGGGCCACTTGCTGCAATTGTTACTACTGTCTTTTATTTACTTGCACTTTATTTACTTGTATTACCAAATACCCCTAAAACCTGTTTGCTAGTATTTACAGTGAATCCTTGATCAAAACCACTTGTCAACACCTTCTGCTCCTCGTTGGGTTCGACACTCTTATTTATCGAAAGTACTACGATACACCCCCTGTACTTGTGGGTCATCACCCCAGACGACGAAGGCAAGGTGAGAGGAATGGTCTTGAGGGCTGCTGTTGGGGTGTGTCTCTGCTTGGAGAAGCGTTGATAGCCGTTGCATGACTTCATCAGCCATTCTGCATCCTGTAAAGCTGTTGGCCAATAGAATCCGTGGCGGGAAGCTTTGGCCACTAAGGCTCTAGAAGATGCGTGATGAACACACTCCCCTTGATGTATTTCTCTCAGCAGCTCTCGCCCTTCTTCCGGCTTGATGCACCTCTGGTAGATTCCTGACACGCTGCGCTTGTACAGCTCGTTGTTGATGAGGGTGTACGCTTGTGCGCGGCGCTGAAGTCGCCTGGCCTCTGCTTCGCTTTCTGGCAGGTCCCTGGAGAGGAGGTAGTTGGAGAATGGTTCCACCCAAGATGGTATCTCTCTGATGTGGAAGACACTTGCGACCAGTGGATTTGGAACCCCCGGGTCTGCTAACGTGCCGACTTCATCGGGTTGGACGGCTACCGGTGTCTGCTTGGAGACGGCAGCCCCTGAGTTTTTTGTCGATCCGGCTTTGCTTGATTGGCTGGTTGCTCCCTCTTGCTCTGAGCCAGTAGCCCTCGGGTTTGGCGATGGTACCTTAGCCAAAGCTGGATCTTCAGGCACATAGATGGAGTTGGATTCTGGCGATGGCCTCATGGAGGGCTTGTGGATTATCTCTAGCGACACTCCAGCTAGAAGTGCTTGCCTGGTGGAGCCGATCTTTGATAGCTGATCTTCTTCATCGTTGTTCGCTCGGGGAATGTGATGGAACTCGCAGCCCTCAAAGAATTCGGAGAGCTCCTGGACGTAGAAGTGGTAAGAGGCCATGTTGGTGTCCATGGCGTCCCAATCTCCCGAAACTTGACGCACCACAAGGTCGGAGTCTCCAAACAGAGGATCCTCTAAATGCCAATCTCCTTGGCCAGCTTGAGCCCGTGGATCAGGGCTTCATATTCGGCGACGTTGTTCGAAGCGGTGAAGTGGATCTGCAACATGTAGTGCAATTGTCTCCCTTGGGAGAGATGAGGACGATGTCGGCTCCCAAGCCCCCGCGCATCTTGGAGCCGTCAAAGTTCATCCGCAAATGCATGGAATCTGGGGCCAGAGGCAGGTACTGGTTCTCTACCCAATCGACGAAGAAGTCAGCCAATTTTGGACTTGATCATCGTCCTTGGCTTGTATTGGATCGTATGGGCTGCCAGCTCGATCGCCTACTTGGCCACTCTACCGGTTGCATCTTTGTAGCTGATGATCTCCGAGAGTGGAGTAGTGCTCACCACTAGGATGGGGTGCTCCTCGAAGTAGTGCTTCAGCTTCTTGGCTACCATGTACACGATGTACGCCATCTTCTGATAGTGTAGGTAGTTTTGCTTGGAAAGGGTGAGTACTTCGCTCAGATAGTACACAAGGCACTGAACTGGCAGCTCCTTCCCCTCTTCGGCTTGCTCTACCACAACCACAACGCTGACGACTCGTGGAGTGGCTGCGATGTACAGCAACATGGGCTCTCGTGGAGCCGGCGCAGCCAAGATAGGTGATGTGGATAGAGCAAGCTTGAGGTCGTTGAATGCATTGTCGGCACGCTGCAACCAGACGAAATGATCAGTCTTCTTCATCAGCTGGTACAGTGGCATCGCCTTTTCTCCGAGCCAGCTGACGAGCCAGCTGAGTGAGGCCAAGCAGCCGACAAACTTTTGCACGTCCTTGAGCTTGGTGGGCGGCTCTAGAGCCTTGATGGCCTTTATCTTCGAGGGGTTTGCCTTGATCACTCACTGGGAAACGGTATAACCTAGGAGTTGTCCAGCTGACATGCCAAAGGTACACTTCTCGGGATTGAGCTTCATGCGGTAACGGCGCAGGTTCGCAAATGTTTCCCTGAAATTGTTGAGGTGTGTGCCGCTCTGCTTGGTTTTCACCACCACGTCATCCATGTACGCATGTACGTTCCACCCTATCTGCTCATGCATGCATCGCTGCATGGTTCGCTGGTAAGTAGCTCTAGCATTCTTCAAGCCAAAAGGCATGGTGACATAGCAGTAGGCTCCATACGGGGTGATGAACGACGTCTTTATCTCGTCAGGCTCATATAGCGGGATCTGATGGTAGCCTGAGTAGGCGTCAAGAAACAACAGCAGGTTGCAGCTGGTGACGGCGCCTAATTGACGGCGTGTTGATAAACCCCAAGAGCAAGGTTATGATGAGCACAGCAGCAAGTTTCCCCTCAGTTGTGAGACCAAGGTTATCGAACCAGTAGGAGAAAGAACCACACTTTTGAAGGTTGATGCCCGCTAGCTTTGTGACACTCCGGACAATGGCGCCAGGAAGCTTGTTGGCGTGTAGCTTTTCACTAGCAGCAATGTGGAACCTACACACAACACAACCAAGTACTTTACCCCAACTTACAGTGAGGTTGTCAATCTCACCGGTTTGCTCTGAACAAAGGATTAAGCGTATCGAGTGGTAAAAGGTAGTAGTTTGCAAGAATGTAAATAAACAAGTAAAATAGTAAATGGTAATAGCAATGTAAAGGAATTGGACCGGGGTCCACAGTTCACTAGTGGTGTCTCTCCATAAGATAAATAACAACATGCTGGGTAAACAAATTACAGTTGGGCAATTGATAGGATAAAGCTAGCATACATATGTCATGCGGATCACTATGAGATTCACTCTGGGCATTATGACAAAATACATATACCGTAATCCAACTGCATCTATGACTAATAATCCACCCTCCGGATGTCGTCCGAGCAACCATCGGGTATTAAGTTGTGAACAACGGATAACTGCATTAAACCAAAGTCCATAATGTAAACAATGCGAATGTCCTTGGACACAAGAATGTTGTTTTCTCCCTAGTGGCAACAGCACATCTACAACCTTAGAGGTTTCTATCACTCCCCTAGATTACTAGAGGCTTGAACCCACTATCGAGCATAAATACCCCCTCTTGGAGTCACTAGCATCTACATAAAGATAATAATTCAGCACATCAACTCAACATAGTATCAATATCCATCGGATCCCAACAAACACAACGTGTAGAATTATACAAAGATGATCTTGATCATGATAGGCAGCTCACAAGATCTAAACATGAATCACATGGTGGAGGACGACCATCTAGCTACTGCTATGGACCTGTAGTCCAAGGTAGACTACTCACACATCACTTCGGAGGTGACCATGGTGATGAAGAAGGCCTCTGACGGTGATTCCCCTCTCTGGCAGGGTGCCGGGAAGAGCTTCTGGACCCTCCCGATCTCGCGTCGACGACGGTGGCGGCTTGCAGTATGTTTCAAGGAAAATTGATTGGGCCTTTAGGTTTTTCCCATCGAGGGGAATATATAGGCGGAAGGGTGGCGTCACGAGGTGGACCAGGCATCCTCACCTCCTGGTGGCGCAGGCCAGGGCTAGGCCGCACCGCCCTAGGGTCTGGCCGGCCCTGGCCCCCCTCCGTCTCATCTTCGGACTTCGTCTCGTGTCTAGAAAAATAGGAGGTTCGGCTTTTGTTTCGTCCAATTCCGAGAATATTTCCTATGTAGCTTTTCTGAAACACAAAAACAGCAGAAAATAGGGAACTGGCACTCTGGCATCTCGTTAATAGGTTAGTTCCGGAAAATGCATAAAAATGCCACAAAGTGTAAAAAAACACAAAGCAAATGGTGTATAAACAAGCATGGAGCATCAAAAATTATAGATACATTTGAGACGTATCAAGCATCCCCAAGCTTAACTCATGCTCGTCCTCGAGTAGGTAAGTGATAACCAAACAATAATTTTTGAGGTGACATGCGCCATCACAATCTTGATCAACGAGGTAAAGCATTGAGTGCTGAGATCAAAGTACTTAAAACATGGGCATAAGAGACATAATCTTGATAATAAAACTTAGCAACCATGTTATAACATGAAAAGTAACACGAACGAAAGATCATGAGTAATGAAACATTGAAAGTCAAGTGTGTGTTCAAATCATATAGAAAAACATAGCAAAGTGGTTTTCAGCTTGTCCTTCATGGAGTAGCAAAACATAAATGCATAGGACACCTTCAAGTTTAAGAGGGCGACTAGATACAAATAATTTAAGAACAAGCAAAACCATAATCATGACTCAATCAATGATAAACCTTGGGACTATGCACATTAAACTCAGAATGACAACTATGCTCTCTTAGACGGTGCATAAAGGTAGAAGGTGGAGAGTCAACATAAAAGTAAAAGAAAGGCCCTTCGCAGAGGTAAGCAGTGATTAAACATGTGCTAGAGCTTTTCATTTGTAAAACAGAGAGATAAAAATTGGTTTTGAAAGGTGGTTGTCTTTGTCAATGACTGGCAATGGGGTTCTTACTATCTTCCATACAAAGCAAGTTTTTTAGAGAGATATTGGCACTTTGGTGCTCTTTTATAAAGCTTGGCACTCCTTCCCACTTTTCCTTTCACAAACCATGGCTAACCGATTCCATCGGGTGCCCACCAACTTTCACATACCATGGAGGAGTGCCTTTTTTATTTTCTTTTTTCCTTTTTTTTATTTTTGGAATAAAACAATATGGAAGATATCAAATCCGACCACTACGTCCCCATGAGCTGAAAATAGTGTCACAAAATGAGAAGTATTTTGAAGGTATTTTGAAAGGTAGCACATGAAAATTTACTTGCAATGGCTTGCAAATACCATGCATAGGAATTTATAGTGGACACATTGGAAAACTTGGTTTTTGGGAGTTGGATGCACGAGTAGAGCTCATACTCAGTACAAAATGAAGGCTAGCAAAAGACTGGGAGTGACCTACTAAGAGAGCAATAACGGCCATAATCATGCATAGCGACAAAACTTCATTAAACGAAGCATAAAGTGGTATCACAAGTCAAAAACCAAATGATCATAGAGGCTATATGGCGACTTGTTAGAGTCAAACATGTTGTAAGCATGCGCCAAGTCAACCCAAATAAAGCATCAAAGGAGAAAGGCACAATAAAATGCTCCCATATAATAAAAAGGGATTTCTATTTTTGTGCCCTCGGGTCCTTAGTTGTACTCAGTTTTCCCCAGCTCCTTAGTTTTTCCTTAGTTTTGTCCAAGCCCTTGTCTGAAACCCTAACAAGTGCTGGAACGGCTGGTTGCCAGATGGGTCAACAACTTTGACCGTTATTTGCTGACTAGTGGGGCCACATAGAGCCCGCAAAGACACGTCAGAGCATCCATCTTTGTTTGACCATAAGCATCGCCGTATCCCTGACCAAAACACGGACGAGTGGGGCTTCAGTATATCGAATGACAAGTGGGGCCATGATGCTGATACAAGGGGCAATACACGGGTAGGATTAGATTTTTAAATGGAGCTCTACAGCGATGGCACGGAGGAGGTGGCCTACGGGGTGCCGAGATGAGATCGACGTCCACAAAGAACTGCATGAGGCGAGACCAGACGCATTAGATAGATATGAACTAGATGTGTTTAACCATGCATAGAAGAGAACAAATGGTCGAGGACATCGATGACGACCTCAACACTTTGACTGACGGTGTCGGACACGAACGCGAGCAATGTAGAGAAAACTAGTGTCTCTCCTTTCTGGCGTGTATAGATGGGTGCTAGGGGAGTGTGGTGGCGAAGGGAAAGACCTAGCGGTGGTCTGTGGCGTCCAGCATAGCGGGTCAGTGTGGCCGTGCCCACAGCGGCGTGCATGTTCGGCATTGGCATCAGCATGTACGTTTGTCATTGGCCTCGGCGGTATCTCTGGTGTGTCAGTGATAGAATGAGGGGACGGGGTTGAGGGTGCATCCCGACGGTGACCTAGTAGTGGCGGCGAGCATGCATAGCCGTTCTGACCATGCCGATATTGGCATCGGCATCGTTTGGAGGCTGTGGTGCTCGAATCATGGTGGAAATTGCGATTCCCTATTATTTTTACATGCATAATATATAGAAAATAGCTAGATCTCTAAATCGATGCATATGAAGCTACATATATATTCTTGGTCATAATCCCCTTATCTAAAGGGGATGGATGCATGCCTTCACGTCGTCGTCGCTTTCATCGTCAGTATCTTCGTCGTCCATGTAGTAGTACTTCCTGCACATTGTTATGTCGAACACCTTCACTGTGAGCACATCATCGCCTTCATATTTGAAGTGTAGGATGTAGCCGAAATCCACACCGTGCGCGATGGCGAAATTCTCCCAGCCCTTGTCGAGGTACATCCGGCCTTGTCCATCAAATAGGACCTCCATGGTCCAGAGACGAGGACCGCAGTCAGCTGCTCGCAGACACACCTTAGCGGGCTCCTGGCCGTCAAGATAGTCTGCAAACTTTTGTGGGAGTGCCTGCAAAGAGATCGAGCGCGGATCGTTTGAAATTAAAGGTTTTTTTAGAACATGCACATAATTAATCACATGCATCATATATGTGGAAACGCGTACGTACCTTCTTGGCCAAAGGGTCTTCATAGATGACGATTAAGAACTCCTCTATGATCAATGGCAGTGTTGACGGTGGTGGTGGCAATGATAATGATCCACCACCCAGGCCGCCCCTTCCCCTTCCCCTTCCCCTTCCCCTTCCCCTTCCCCTTCCCCTTCCCCTTCCCCTTCCCCTTCTGGTCGGCGTCCGAGACGTGGAAGCCATGGCAATGGATCATGTGTATGTGAACGAAGAAGAGAGAGGCAGAACCTATTGACATGAGGGATGGCCGTTGTGGGGGTTTATAAGGGAGAGATGACCGTTGTGGGGTTTACACCATAAATTAAGGTAGAGATGACCATTGTGGGGTTTACACAATAAATTAAGGAGAAGATGACCGTTGTGGGGGTTTATATCTCAACAAAAAAGTAATGCCTAAAAGAAATGGAAATTCGTGATAGTTTATCATTTTACCATGAAAAGTAATGCCTAAAGGAAATTCATGATAGTTTATCATTTTACCGTGAAAAGTAATGCCTACAAGAAATGGAAATTCGTGATAGTTTATCATTTTACCGTGAAAAGTAATGCCTATAAGAAATGGAAATTTGTGATAGTTTATCATTTTACCGTGAAAAGTAATGCCTAAAAGAAATGGAAATTCGTGATAGTTTATCATTTTACCGTGAAAAGTAATGCCTAAAAGAAATGGAAATTCGTGATAGTTTATCATTTTACCGTGAAAAGTAATGCCTGCAAGAAATTCATGATTACCAAACTTGTTGAATCCGGTAGCAAACTCGTTATTTAGCATACATAGAGGGGTAGTAGTTTGCCACCGACAGATAGAGAGAGGGTGGCCATGATGAGAGAGAACGAGGGGTTATCCTGCCTCTTAGATCATAGGATTGACGGTAGGTGGGCACGATCCGTGTGACAACAGCTCGACCAATCAGGCCAAGTTTGGGCTTCTGTGAGAAGGGAGAGGGTAAAACTGAGTAGTATCAAGGATCCAAGGGCAAGTAAATAGTAAACAGGCTAAGGAATTCAAATAAGAGATTTAGAAAAAGAAAAACACATGTTTTGTACAATGAAACCCAGGTTGGCCTACCTCAAAGTATTAGCAATTCAAATATACATGAGTGTGAAAATTATGGCCTCATTCAGACAAACTATGTTTTGGGTATAGATGTTTTGAGAAGGGGTTTGAGTGGAAAGCCATGAACCTTCATAGCTACTAGTGATTTGAGAAGTGGCCATTTGTGTTAAAATTTAATTTATATATGATTGTTATGATTTCCTACGTGGCAGGTCGTGTAACAAGACTCCATGAGTAGGAGGCACTATGATTTTATTTTTTTGAATTTTTATGCACATGAAATGACTCAATTAGATGGCTTAATCCCATTTGTTGACTCTCTGTTGACCAGCCACTTGAGGGTAAAACTGGGTATATTGCACTAGCCAGTATTAGTACTCGAGGGGAAAACTGAGTACAATTATTTTTCCAGTGTAAGACTCGAGGGTAGAACTGAGTACACGTATTGGTGCAGACGTGCAGTACCACGGACGCGTGTTGAGACCAAACTGCTGAGACGAACCGTCACTTTGCCAGTACAGAGCCCCTCTCTCCCTCCCTCTGTACACAGTCTCATTATAACTCACGCACGCAACCACGCCTCTCACGTCCCATCACCTTCTCCAAATCGAAAAAACCCCAACCGCCCTACGCGCGCTCCCCTGCCGGCGATGGAGAAGAATAATGCGCCGGCGGCCGTCGCCCCTGAGCCCGTCGCCTCCGAGCCCGTTGCATCCGAGCCTGTTGCCGCTGAGCCCATCGCATCCGAGGCCGTCGCCATCGAGCCCATCGCCTCCGAGGGCGGCGCATCCAAGCGCAGCGCCTCCGTGAACTGGGCCTCTCTTAAGGGTGACGGACCACTTCACAAGATCGGTGACTGCTTACTGGCGAACGAGAAGTACGTGGACACCTACTCTGCATTGAGGCAAGTTTGTACAAATTGGCGCTCAGATTTACCTGAGCCCGACGTGCACCTGCACGAATGGATCATGGTAGAACACACCCTTCCACGCGCCGCTGAGTTCTCCTTCCTCAACCTCCGCACATCCCGCTACGTCACCATCAATCTAACGGAAGTTCATGCAAGGTTTAAATTCCTCCATATCTATAGAGTTAATCTATTTTTATTTTCAATCGTAAACATCTTAGTGCTGAATGTTATCTTCATCAATATATTTTAGATACTACTTCGTCGGCTTTTACCGTGGCGTCATCGTGCTTGCCCAGAAGAACCAGCCGCACAAGATACGGCTTCTGAACCCACTCACAAAGACATTGAACACTACATTTGAGGCGCAGATGCCATCTATTATTGTGGAGTCAGTCGCTGTAATGAAGTCCCCGACTATGGTCTTCGTTTGCATAGGTTACCCCATGGAAATTGCTTGGGTCGATGAGAGCTCTCCAACTAAGGATATAGATGAAGAAGATTGGGGAGAAGGAAGATTTTCGATCGAGGACCATTCTCTGCGTTGCATTACCCTGTTCAATGGTGAATTGCATGCAATAGCTGTGAATGAGTTTGGAACATTAGTGTGCACCAACAATGTCCAGTTGGAGCAGCGTGCGAGCACTGTCAACATGGAGACACTATTTTCATTTCCAGAACTTGGAAATGATTCCAAGTTCTACCTTGTGAAGTTGGATGGTGATCTGCTGCTTATGTTGTTGGGCGGCAGCATTAACAACAACAGGCATTTGGAGGAAGGTCAACCATTGGTATACCATGTGGACACTGAGAGCCGCTCTCTCCATGCCGTCAGTAACATTGGCAGTCGTGCCTTCTTCGTCAATTATATCCGGTGTATCTCCGTCGACACTAGAGTGCACCCGACAGTTCGGAGTACTTTGATGATAGAAAGGCCTAGGATGAGTGGCCACGACGTGTGGATAGATTAGGATACTACGGTCTGAGAAATGAACAAAGGCCATACCATTTGGAGGATGTATTGGCTGCACACTGCAGACGGAAGGAGTTCAGTGAATATTTCCTTCATCTCATGAAATATATGAGGAATGAAGAATAGATTCGTTATTGGCTGCTTTTGGCTGCTGTATGCAGTTTATGTATTATACTTAGTTTTCTGGATTTATTATGCTGCTGTGAATTTATCCTATACTAGCTTCTAGATTTGTTACCATATTGGGCAATAAACGATGGCCAAAAGGCAACAATCATTGAAGAAAGACAGAAATAGAAGCTTCTCTAGATTTGATACTAATTTGGTGAAAAGAGAGAGAACTGTTACAGAGAGAGAGGGGAAAAAGGCGCTGTGAAAAGGCGCTCTGAAAAATGCCAATTTGGGCCGAGAGAGACAGAACCGAGCTCTCACATACAACCAAACGCGGTCTCGTCCTGTCCCACACGGTCCCTTTCTACCAGCCCCACGCGACGCGGCCCCACACGATGCGGCCCCACACGTCTGCACGGAACGGTCAACTAGACGGGAATCCTCCCGTCCGAGCTCCTTCTGAGGGTTTCAGACAAGGGCTTGGGGAAAACTGAGGAAAAACTAACGAGCTGGGGAAAACTGAGTACAACTAAGGACCTGAGGGCACGAAAATAGAAATCCCTAATAAAAACAACGCATGATTTTTTCAAAGGCTCATTAAGCAATCTCAGTCATTTGAGACAAGTCATGCTACAGCAAAAACTACTAAGCATACTATCAAAATGACATCAAGCATGGCATGCAAAAGTCTAAGCCGCAGTCTAAATAAGCTCCCTTTTGTACCACTTTTGGTATGAAACTTTTTTCTCTTTTTCAACATCATTCAAACCTTTTTTAGACAACTCTTTTGATAAAAACCAACATAGACCAGTGGTCTAAATACACCTTGATGCAAAGATATAACAAGATCTCAACAAAAATCAAGGCGAAAAACGAAAACTAAACGCAGTTCTAGAAAAAGAGAATACTCGTTGAATGATACTCCCTCCGTCCCGGTATATAAGTCTTGCACGTATCCCTAGGTTGACATTTTGACCAATATAATCTAAATTTTATAATATAAAAATTATACCATTAGAAGTACAAAGTTTGAAGTTTCCAGTGATATATATTTCGTAGTATATAACTAGTATTACATTGATCAAAATTGCAACCTAGGGATACGCGCAGGACCTATACACCGGGACAGAGGGAGTAAGAGTGAAAACTAGAGTGTTCTTGGCAATGAAAAACGGAGTATATCTTCTCTAAAAGAAATTTGTTGGGGTCCAACCATTTATTGCAGCAAAAAAAACAAAAAAAAACTAAAAGCAAAAGTAAAGACGCTCCAAGAAAAATGCATAGAATATGAAGCAATAAAAATATAGTGTGTTGAAAGGTGACATGATTTTTGCCGATGAAGAAGGGGTGCCTCGGGGGTATCCCCAAGCTTTGATGCTTGTACCTCTTGGGTATTTCTTGGGGTGACATGGGCATCCCCAAGCTTGAGCTTTTGTCGATACTTCATCTCATCTCATCACTCTCCATTCCCTACCCTTGAAAACTTCCTTCATACAAAACTTCACACAATTCTATTAGCAACATTAGTATAAGCATGATAGTAGATCAACCCTTTTGGTTCAGTTTCAAACTCAAATATACCAACCATTAAAGCATAAGCTACTGTAGCAACTTCCTCAAAAGTCCCGTGATCAAAAGAACTCAAAAAGAAAGCGATCGAGAGGCAAACACAAATAGTGGCAGAATCTATCAAAACAGAACAGCTGACAGAGATCGATTTTTTCGAGGACCTTATATTGCTCAAATCGAAAAGTGAATAACTAATGAAAGTTTGGAAATAACCTGGGGCATAGGCACAAGAAATCGCAGATCAAAAAGATATTCTGAGAATTTTCATGAATTTTTATGGTACAGCCCAGAAATCTGTTTCAGGACAGCAATTTCCTCAAATCTTACCTCCCTCAAATTAGAGGTTCTTCTTGGCACAACAGCAAAATAAAAATGATAAGGAGAGGTCATTACAGTAGTAATAACTTCCAAGACTCAAATAAAAGAAAAAGTACTGAAAAGAAAACATTGGGTTATCTCCCAAGAGTGCTTTTCTTTAACGCCTTTGAGCTAGGCGCAGAAAGTGGAAATCAAGTATTTTCGAATGATGCATTAAGATAAATTGCGGAAGTCTTTTCAACAAGGCATTGTATTGTATCTAAATAAGTTTTTGAAGATCCCTTGTGAACACTCTTTGGTTCACTCCTTTCATCAAAAAGGTTTTCGGGACAAATCCAATCAAAATTCTTTTCCAAAGCTTCATGCAATCCTACAAGTTTGTAAGGTATTGGTACTTTGATTTCTTCCTTGTTTGTACCAACAACCTCTACACGTGAGCCAAGCATATTAAAATGCTCAAAAACTTTCCTAGCTTCAATAACAACATCTCTAAATTCTCTATGCAAAGTCTCCAAAATAAAATCTTTCTTTTCAGAGTCTTCGATATCATGAAGCTTAAGAAACATTTGTTGCATAAAAGGATTAAGGTTAACAAACCTAGCCTCCAACATATGAACTAAATAAGCAGCAGCAACATCATAACTAGGAGCAAGCTCAGCTAAAGATCTATCCTCAACATCTTTATGCATACTAACATGATTAAAGAACTCCTCGATGTTACCTTTCCCAATTATAGAACCACTACCTATTGTAAGGTCCTGCAAAGCATACTTAGGGAACAACATAATGAACTAAAAGTAAAAGTAATGGAATGCAAACTATCAAAGGAACTAATTTTTGTGTGTTTTTGGTAAAACAATGCAAGTAAAAATAAAATAAAGCAAAACAATAACAAAGTAAAAGATTGGAAGTGAGAGACTCCCCTTGCAGAAATCTTCTCTCTCCCCGGCAATGGCGCCAGAAAACTTGTTGATGGCGCCTAACTGACGGTGTGTTGGTAAACCCCAAGAGCAAGGTTATGATGAGCACAGCAGCAATTTTTCCCTCAGTTGTGAGACCAAGGTTATCAAACCAGTAGGAGAAAGAACCACACTTACGAAGGTTGATACCCGCTAGCATTGCGACACTCCGGACAATTGCGCCAAGAAGCTTGTCGGCATGTAGCTTTTCACTAGGAGCAACGTGGATCCTGCACACAACACAACCAAGTACTTTGCCCCAACTTACAGTGAGGTTGTCAATCTCACCGGTTTGTTGTGAACAAAGGATTAAGCATATCGAGTGGTAAAAGGTAATAGTTTGCAAGAATATAAATAAACAAGTAAAATAGTAAATGGTAATAGCAATGTAAAGGAATTGGACCAGGGTCCACGGTTCACTAGTGGTGTCTCTCCATAAGATAAATAACAACATGCTGGGTAAACAAATTACAGTTGGGCAATTCATAGGATAAAGCTAGCATACATATGTCATGAGGATCACTATGAGATTCACTCTGGGCATTACGACAAAATACATAGACCATAATCCAACTGCATCTATGACTAATAATCCACCCTCCGGATGTCGTTCGAGCAACCATCGGGTATTAAGTTGCAAACAACAGATAACTGCATTAAACAAAGTGCATAATGTAAACAATGCAAATGTCCTTGGACACAAGAATGTTGTTTTCTCCCTAGTGGCAACAGCACATCTACAACCTTAGAGGTTTCTGTCACTCCCCCAGATTACTAGAGGCATGAACCCACTATCGAGCATAAATACCCCCTGTTGGAGTCACTAGCATCTACTCGGCCAAGATATCTACTAGCAACAGAGAGCATGCAACATCATAAACAACATAGAGATAACATAAAGATAATAATTCAGCACATCAAGTCAACATAGTATCAATATCCATAGGATCCCAACAAACACAACGTGTAGAATTACACAAAGATGATCTTGATCATGATAGGCAGCTCACAAGATCTAAACATGAAGCACATGGTGGAGAAGACGACCATCTAGCTACTGATATGGACCCGTAGTCCAAGGTAGACTACTCACCCATCACTCCGGAGGCGACCATGGTGACGAAGAAGGCCTCCGGCGGTGATTCCCCTCTCCGGCAGGGTGCCGGGAAGAGCTTCTGGACCTTCCCGATCTCGCGTCGATGACGGCGGCAGCTTGCAGTATGTTTCGAGGAAAATTGATTGGGCCTTTAGGTTTTTCCCATCGAGGGGAATATATAGGCGGAAGGGCAACATCAGGAGGTGGACCAGGCGGCCTCACCCCCTAGTGGCGCTGGCTAGGGCTAGGCCGCGCCGCCCTATGGTGTGGCCGGCCCCTGGCCCCCATCCATCTCATCTTCGGACTTCATCTCGTGTCTGGAAAAATAGGAGGTTCGGCTTTTGTTTTGTCCAATTCCGAGAATATTTCCTGTGTAGCTTTTCTGAACCACAAAAACAGCAGAAAATAGGGAACTGGCACTGTGGCATCTCGTTAATAGGTTAGTTCCAGAAAATGCATAAAAATGCCACGAAGTGTAACAAAACACAAAGCAAATGGTGTATAAACAAGCATGGAGCATCAAAAATTATAGATACGTTTGAGACGTATCAGCCGGCTATAGAATCTATCACCTGGTCGATGCGTGGTAACTGATACGAGGAGAGGCTGGCTCATTCTCCCTCGCTTTCCTATTTAGAGGAGAGGCCGGCGCCGATGGTGACGACCTTGGCTGGCTCATTCACGTCTAGCGGGATCTTCTTTGTGTCGTTGGCCGGCTGGAACTGCTGTACCAGCGACTTGCGAGCCGGCACGTCTGGTTAAGTCAGAGCCACGCGGTGGAGGAGTGATACGTCTCAAACGTATCCATAATTTTTGATGCTCCATGCTTGTTTTTACACCATTTGCCTAATGTTTCATTACACTTCATGGCACTTTTATGCATTTTCCGGAACTAACCTACTAACAAGTCGCCACAGTGCCAGTTCCCTATTTTCTGCTGTTTTTGTGTTTCAGAAAAGTTACACAGGAAATATTCTCGGAATTGGACGAAACCAAAGCCAGTCGCCCAGAATTTCACCGAAGCTTCCAGAGAACCAAAGAGGACACGGAGTGGGGCCACGAGGGCCCCACAAAATAGGGCAGCGCGGCCCAGGGGTAGGCTGCGCCCCCTATGTGTGAGGGAGCCTCGGTCCACTCCTGACGATGCCCCTTAGCCTATAAAGACCCCCCGACGGGAAAAACCTAAAGACCCGATCACTTTTCCAGAACACATCGCGACCCGCCACCGCCGTCGACCCGAAGATCAGGAGGGTCCAGAAGCTCTTCCCGGCACCCTGCTGGAGAGGGGAGTCACCACCGGAGGTCTTCTTCATCGCCATTCTTGCCTCCAGAGCGATGAGTGAGTAGTCTACCTTGGACTATGGGTCCATAGCAGTAGCTAGATGGTTGTCTTCTCCACCATGTGCTTCATGTTTAGATCTCATGAGCTACCTTACATGATTGAGATCACCGTTATGTAATTCTACATGTTTGGTTTGTTGTGATCCGATGAATATTGGTGTTATGCTTGAGTTGAAGTACTAAAATTTAACTTATGTTATCTCTATGTTGTTTATGATCTTGCATGCTCTCCGTTGTTAGTAGCTATCTTGGCCGAGTAGTTGCTAGTGACTCCAAGAGGGGGTATTTATGCTCGATAGTGGGTTCATGCCTCTATTTAATCTGGGGGAGTGACAGAAACCTCTAAGGTTGTAGATGTTCTGTTGCTACTAGGGGGAAAACAACATTCATATGCTCGAGGGTATATGCTTTGTTTACATTACACACTTTGCTTAATGCAATTATCTGTTGTTCGCAACTTAATACTTGTGGAGTTCTCGGATTGATTCGCCACAAGTGGATTATTAGTCATAGATGCAGTTGGATGGAGGTCTATGTATCTTGTTGTAATGCCCAGAGTAAATCTCATAGTGATCCTCTCATCATATGCACATTGTCTTTATTCTATCAATTGCCCAACTGTAATTTGTTTACCCAGCATGTGTTATTTTATCTTATGGAGAGACACCACTAGTGAACTGTGGACCCCGGTCCTATTTCCATTATATTGCTATCACCTGTTTACTTTACTCGCACTGTTTACTTTACTCGCATACTATTACTATTTTCCACTCGATATGCTCATTCCTTTGTTTACAGCAAACCGGTGAGATTGACAACCTCATCGTAAGTTGGGAGCAAAGTATTTGGTTGTGTTGTGTGCAGGTTCTGCATTGCTACTGGTTGAAGATGAGTCAACAAGTGTTGTAAACGGCGCCCTTGTTGGAGTGTTATTAGGCCAGTCCGCATCACCTTCAGTCGTTTGTCTACTCTTCTCCTGATCGACATACCCTGGTTTCTTACTGAGGGAAAACCTTGCTGCTATATTCATCATACCTTCCTCTTGGGGTTTCCAACTGCACGGTGAAAAACTATCAACACCGCAAGCATCAAGAATTTTTCTGGCGCCGTTGCCGGGGATTGTAGAATAAGAATAAGCTACCACGTCAACTAGGCACCAGAATTTTTCTGGCGCCATTGCCGGGGAGGAAAAAGAAGACTTCTGCAAGGGGAGTTTCGCACGCACATCCTTTACTTTGTTTTAAGTTTTGCTTTACTTTATTTTTACTTGCATCGTTTTATCAAAAACCCAAAAAAATTAGAATCCTTGGTAGTTGTTATTTCTTTACTTTAGTTCATTATGTTGTTACCTAAGTACGTTTTGGAGGACCTCTTAGTAGGAAGTGGTTCAATTATTGGGAAAGATAACATTGAGGAGTTCTTTAATCATATTAGTATGCATAAAGATGTTGAGGAAAATTCTTTGGTTGAGTTTGCTCCTAGTTATGAAGTTGCTTCCGCTTATTTAGTTCACATGTTAGAATCTAAGTTTGCTAGCCTTAATCCTTTTTTGCAATACATGTTCCTTAAGCTTCATGAAATTAAAGATCTTGAAAAGAAAGCTTTCATCTTGGAAACATTGCGCATAGAATTTAGAAATGTTGTCATTGTGGCTAGAAAAGTTTTTAAGAGATTTAATAAGCTTGGCTCACCTGTAGCGGTTGTTGGTACACCCAATAAAGATTCTATGATGCCAATACCTTGTAAACTTGTAGGAATTCATGATGCCTTGGAAAATAATTTTAGTTGGATTTGCCCTGAAAATCTTTTTGATGAAAGTAGTGTACCAAGGCGTGACTACAAGGGGTACTCAAAACCTCATTTGGACAGAATTCATTTCTTTGTTCCTACAATGGATCTTGATGCTTCATCACTTGATATTACTTGATTCGCACTTTCTGCGCCTAGCTCAAAGGCGTTAAAGAAAAGCACTCTTGGGAGATAACCCAATGTTTTTAATTTCAGTTATTTTTCTTTTATTTGAGTCTTGAAAGTTATTACTACTGTAATAACCTCTCCTTATCCTTTTTATTTCGTTTTTGTGCCAAGAGAAGCCTCTAATTTGAGCGAGGTAAGATTTGGGGATGTTGTTGTCCTAAAACTGTTTTCAGTGCTGCACCGTAAAAATTCGTGAAAATTCTCTGTATATATTTTGGACCTGAGATTTCTTGTGCATATGCCCCAGGTTATATCCAAACTTTCATTAGTTGAATACTTTTTGATTTGAGCAACAGAAAACCCTCTAAAAATTCGACCTTTCTCAGCTGTTCTATTTTGACAGATTTCTGCCAATATTTGTGTTTGCCGCTTTATCGCTTTCTTTTTGAGTTGTTTTGATCACGGAACTTTTGGGAAAGTTGCTACAGTAGAATATTCTTTATATGTGGTGGTTTTTAGGTTGAAACCTGAAGCAAAAAGGGTTGATTCTATGTTATGCTTACACTAATGTTGCTAATAGATTTGTGTTTAGTTTTGTATGAAGGAAGTTTTCAAGTGTAGGGATCAGAGAGTGATGAGATGAGTTGAAGAATGGAAAAAAGCTCAAGCTTGGGGATGCCCATGCATCACCCCAAAAAATATCCAAGAAGTACAAGCGTCAAAGCTTGGGGATGCCCCCGAGGCACCCCTTCTTCATCGGCAAAAATTAGGTCACCTTTCAATACGCTATATTTTTATTGCTTCATGCATTATGCGTTTTTCTTGGAGCGTCAGTTGTTTTTAGTTTTCAGTTTAGTTTAGTTTAGTTTGCTGCAATAAATGGTTGGACCCCAACAAATTTCTTTTGGAGAAGTTGCCTTGCTTTTCATTTGCCAAGAACACTCCATTTTTCACTATATTCGTTTCAACGAGTGTTCTCTTTTTCTAGAACTGCATTTAGCTTTCGGTTTTCGCCTTGATTTGTGTTCAGATCTTGTTATAACTTTTCATCAAGGTGTATGTTTGCCTCTGATCTATATTGGTTTTCATCAAAAGAGGTGTTTCTAAAAAGTTCGAATGGTGTTGGAAAAGAGAAAAAGCTTTATGCAAAAAAGTGGTATAAGAAGGAGCTTGTGTAGACTGTGGCCTAGGCTTTTGCATGTCGTGCTTGATGTCTTTTTGATAGCATGCTTCGTGGTTTTGCTGTAGCATGACTTGTCTCAAATAACTGAGATTGCTTAATGAGCCTTTGAAAAAAATCATGCGTTGTTTTTATTATTTGGAAGCATTATTTTGGTTTTCTCCTTGATGCTTTATTTGGGTTGACTTGGCGTATGCTCACACATGTTAGACTCATGAAAAGTTGCCAATATCCTCTATGATCATTTAGTTTTTGACTTTTGATGCCATCTTATGCTTCTTTTAATGTCGCTTTGTCGCTTTGCATGATTTATGGCCGTTATTGCTCTCTTAGTTGGTCGCTCCCAGTCTTTTGCTAGCCCTCGCCTTGTACTGAGTATGAGCTCTACTCGTGCATCCAACTCCTAAAAACCATGTTTGCCATTGTGTCCACTAAAAATTCCTATGCATGGTATTTGTAAGCCATTCCAAGTAAATTTTCATGTGCTACCTTTGAAAAACCTTCAAAACACTTCTCGTTTTGTGACACTATTTTCAGCTCATGGGACGTTGTGGTCGGATTTGCTGTCTTCCATATTGCTTATTCCAAAAAGAAGAAAAAAAAGAAAAAAAAGAAAGAAAAAAAGGCACTCCTCCATGGTATGTGAATGTTGGTGGGCACCCGATGGAATCGGTTAGCCATGGTTTGAGAAAGGAAAAAAGGTGGGGAGGAGTGCCAAGTTTTATAAAAAGAGCACAAAAAAGTGCCAATCTCTCTCTCAAAAACTTGCTTCATTTTTGTATGGAAGATAGTAAGAACCCCATTGCTAGTCGTTGACAAAAGTAACCACCTCTCAAAACTCAAGTTTTATCTCTCAGTTTTACAAATGAAAAGCTCTAGCACATGTTTAATCACAGCTTCCCTCCACGAAGGGCCTTTCTTTTACTTTTATGTTGAGTCACCACCTTCTATCTTTATGCACCATTAAGAGAGCATAGTTGTCATTCTGAGTATAATGTGCATTGTCCCAAAGTTTTCATTGATTGATTCATGATCATGGTTTCACTTGTTCTTAAATTATTTGTATCTAGTCGCCCTCTTAAACTTGAAGGTGTCCTATGCATTTATGTTTTGCTCTCTCATTAAGGACAAGCTGAAAACCATTTGTATGTTTTTCCTTATGCTTTGAACACATGTTTGACTTTCATTGTTTCATTTTCATGATCTTTTGTTTGTGTTCATTTTCATGTTATAACATGGTTGCTAAGTTTCTTCTATCAAGATTATGTCTTTCATGCCCATCTTTTAAGTCCTTTTGATCCCAGCTCACAACATTTACATATATGATCAAGATTGTGTAGGTGCATGTCACCTCAAAAATTATTTCTTTTGTTATCACTTACCTACTCGAGGACGAGCAGGAGTTAAGCTTGGGGATGCTGATACGTCTCAAAAGTATCCATAATTTTTGATGCTCCATGCTTGTTTTTACACCATTTGCCTAATGTTTCATTACACTTCGTTGCACTTTTATGCATTTTCCGGAACTAACCTATTAACAAGTTGCCACAGTGCCAGTTCCCAGTTTTCTGCTGTTTTTGTGTTTTAGAAAAGTTACACAGGAAATATTCTCGGAATTGGACAAAACCAAAGCCAGTCGCCCAGAATTTCACCAAACTTCCAGAGAACCGAAGAGGAGACGGAGTGGGGCCACGAGGAACCCACACAACAGGGCGGCACGGCCCAGGGGTAGGCCGCGCCCCCTATGTGTGAGGGAGCCTCGGTCCACTCCTGACGATGCCCCTTCGCCTATAAAGACCCCCCGACGGGAAAAACCTAAAGACCCGATCAGTTTTCTAGAATACATCGCGTTCCGCCGCCGCCGTCGACCCGAAGATCGGGAGGGTCCAGAAGCTCTTCCCTGCACCCTGCCGGAGAGGGGAATCGCCACCAGAGGTCGTCTTCATCGCCATGCTTGCCTCCGGAGCGATGAGTGAGTAGTCTACCTTGGACTATGGGTCCATAGCAGTAGCTAGATGGTTGTCTTCTCCACCATGTGCTTCATGTTTAGATCTCATGAGCTGCCTTACATGATTGAGATCACCGTTATGTAATTCTACATGTTTGGTTTGTTGGGATCCGATGAATATTGGTGTTATGCTTGAGTTGAGTACTGAAATTTATCTTATGTTATCTCTATGTTGTTTATGATCTTGCATGCTCTCCGTTGTTAGTAGCTATCTTGGCCGAGTAGTTGCTAGTGACTCCAAGAGGGGGTATTTATGCTCGATAGTGGGTTCATGCCTCTATTTAATCTGGGGGAGTGACAGAAACCTCTAAGGTTGTAGATGTGCTGTTGCTACTAGGGGGAAAACAACATTCATATGCTCGAGGGTATATGCTTTGTTTACATTACACACTTTGCTTAATGCAATTATCTGTTGTTCGCAACTTAATACTTGTGGAGTTCTCGGATTGATTCGCCACAAGTGGATTATTAGTCATAGGTGCAGTTGGATGGCAGTCTATGTATCTTGTTGTAATGCCCAGAGTAAATCTCATAGTGATCTTCTCATCACATGCACGTTGTCTTTATTCTATCAATTGCCCAACTATAATTTGTTTACCCAGCATGTGTTATTTTATCTTATGGAGAGACACCACTAGTGAACTATGGACCCCGGTCCTATTTCCATTATATTGCTATCACCTGTTTACTTTACTCGCACTATTTACTTTACTCGCATACTATTACTATTTTCCACTCGATACGCTCATTCCTTTGTTTACAGCAAACCGGTGAGATTGACAACCTCATCGTAAGTTGGGAGCAAAGTATTTGGTTGTGTTGTGTGCAGGTTCCGCGTTGCTACTGGTTGAAGACGAGTCAACAAGTGTCATAAACGGCACCCTTGTTGGAGTGTTATTAGGCCAGTTCGCATCACCTTCAGTCGTTTGTCTGCTCCTCTCCTGATCGACATACCTTGGTTTCTTACTGAGGGAAAACCTTCTTGCTATATTCATCATACCTTCCTCTTGGGGTTTCCAACTGGACGGTGAAAAACTATCAACACCGCAAGCATCAAGGAGCTTGCGTGTAACATCCCAGCACGTAGGACAACTCCGGGGTAGTTTAGAGGGCTTTCGTGCATATCATCTCAAATTACGGGATTTTTTCGCGCTTTTATCACTAAAACCTAAGGGGGATCGATTCTCTCTTCGAGGGGGTATGGTATACTCTCAGAGTGCGAAAGAATTCGACATGATCTCTTTTGATCTATTGCTTGTTGGGAATTGGTGAAATGAAACAACTAAAACCCTAGTTTAACTTGTGAATTCAAATATGAATTTGCATTATGAAAAATTGAATTAATAATTGAAAGACACATTTAGAAAGGATAAACATTCATAAATAAATAAATCTTGGACTTTATTGATCATCAATACATTATACATTGTCTTTACAAAATTCTAGAATAAAAGAATAATTACAAACTTTGAATGAAGAAAAGAAAATTACAACAAAGAATAGAAAGAGTACAAATATATTTATTCCTAAAAACTACACATCTTCTTTCTTTCTTTTATTCTTCTTTTCCTTTTGGCACCTGCAAGCAAAGACTTAAAAGAAACACAGCCAAAGGGGTAAATACCAAGTGGCAGCAAAAAACAATGCCACTGTAGATAATCATCAAGCTATTCGAGCTTATCACCAAAGCTCCCAGGAAAATATCCCAGGCCAGCCGAGCAGGGCAAGCAAGCTTACAGCAGCTCACTCATCAAATGCATGGGCAGAGGTGTCAAGCCCCAGGGAACAAAGGAATTTGCTCGGCCAAGAACACCAGCCGACCAAGATCAACACCACCACACCACCAACAACATCACACCAAGAACATCACCACAGCTGAGACCACATCACCATCACTGAATCACCACCACACAATCTACCCTACTCATGAGTTGAGCAACAGGGAAGATTTACACCACCAGCACACCATCAAATCAACCAAACCATCAAAGCCAAAGACCAACATGGTTACTTATTTCAACTAGGAACTAGGTCAAGCAGCTAGGAGTAGCAGGCTTGCCACAAGAAGCAGGAAATCAGAAATATCCAGAAGAACAAGCTACTCTTCAGCAGTAGGTTATTGTTAAACCACAGCACACATAAGTGCTGGGAGAAAACTCACAAGTTTATCTCCCAGGCAGACTGCACAGAGCACAGCCACACATGAATCAAGCAAAGCTTGATGATAAAAGGGCTTTGGTCATCACTTGGATGTCCAGGAGGCCATGACCTCGAAGACAAGGCCATCCACAGCACCTATTCCACAACACACAATCTTATCTGGGAATTTCTCAAAGGAAATACTCACAGAAATAAGAACAAGGCCAGGAGTGGCACATAGGTTGCCTAGACTATCAAGACAAAGACCTAAACCTAGAAATCCATCAGCTTTGACAAGGAGATTGATCAAGTTTAAGTAAGCATCTGGGAAAAGTGGACAGGGACACTTTCAATCAAATAAGCCACAAGCAGATCACCACAGAGGGTGATCTACTCTTAAGAGAACCAGCTTAGCAGCCAACACCCACAGTAACTGTGCACACCTCAAGGAGGCATCACAGTGAAGCAGATAGCCAGAAGCTACTACAAGAGCCACAACAGCATCCACTAAACTTAGCATCACAGCTAGGATTAACCAAGCTCAACAGAAGCTAATTTGCATCACTGAACCAGCATAACAGTGGCACTGCAAGAAAGTGCAGTGAAGCTGTTACACCACACAGCTAATTAAACAGCAACATTCAGAGATAACTAACACATAGTTATCCATGCACTTGGTGCACATGATCAAGATTAGCCACTAGCAAGCTCTCAGCCAACTAAGCAATAGCAAGAACTGAATAATTAAATAGTAGAGACACATCTCAGCATTCAGTTTGATTTCCAGCAAATTGAAGCAGTTAACTAAAACAAGCAAGCTTCAGTTAAAAGTGTTAACTGAAGCTATGTCTGAAACTAATAGTGGCAGCTAGCACACATATTCAAGCTCTAACTGCAAGATTAATTGACAAGGAGTGATCACAGAGCTTGAATCACACACATCACAGCAAGCCCTAATTCCACAGCACGAGAGCAAGTTTGGGGAGGAACCCCAACGCATCTGAGAGGTGAAGCATGGCCAGAGCAAGCTCCAGGAGGGTGCAGAGAAGATTAGAAGAGAGGGAGAACTTACTCGATGCCCAGGAGGTACCACCGTGGCATGGCGAGGCAGTGCCTGCGCGGCCACGCTGGCACCAAGCCAGGGAAAGGCGCCGATGACACGTCGGCAAGCCACCACACGCACCAGCACTAGATCTTGCCGAGGGGAAAGCCAAGCAGATCGAGACAAAGCTCGAGGTCGCCACGGCCGAGATCCAAGGCACAGGAGGTGATGGAGCCGAGGGCGTAGAGGGGTTAATCGATCAGATCTCTCGGACAGGCAGGAGCGCCGTCGCGAGATCTATCGATTGGCACCCATCTCGGCGGCTAACTCCGGCGGAGGTCATCGGAATCAAGCGCGGTGGCGATGGGGCGATGCAGTCGCCAGAGCACGGGCGAGAGGAAGGAGAGAGGTGAGCGAGTGGAGCGACCGGTCGGTTTGACCGAGTCACCTGGTCGGGTTCGACCAGGTAGGCCGGCGCCGATAGGTGGGCCAGGCCCGACAGGTGGGCCAAGCTGACAGATGGGGTTGAGGGGGGTTTTTAACCAATTTTAAAAATAGAAATTTGAATAGAAAATAAAGGGTTTTTGGAAAAACCTTTAACACCCAATTAAAGGCATAAAAATAAACTTGATTTTGCAAAAATAACTCTAAATGATTTTTGATCTTTTCATGACATAAATAGTGATTTCATGAATAAGAGAGGAATTGTTCATAATTGAATTATGGAGTTTTCTTTTAAAGGAAAAACTATTGGAAATATTTTAAAGGAGAAAATAGAATTAAAGGACAATAACATCCTAGAATTAAAATAAAGTTAATCCATTCAAGAATTTATCCTTAGAATTCTTGAATGAATTTAACATAATATATACTCTGGTAAATTCATAACTAGGGTATATACACTTTTAATAAATCACCCTATAAAGAAAAAAAGAAAAAAAGGAACTTCAAAAGACTTTTCTATAATTATGAGATACTAAGAAAAATCTAATTAGAATAGAACTCATTATCAAAATTGGACTCCATTCCATAATATTGTAGAATATTCTTGAATGAAGTAATTGATAACATATACTCCTTAAAATCATAAAAGGAGTATATAAATTCTAGGAGGAAAATAAAATACATCTGGGGGGTATAAAGGGAACACACACACTTTAAAGGCATGCATTATTTGAATCTTTAACCATTGCTCTTATCGGACAATGATGTTGTTTACCAGAACCCGAGGTCCTGGGTCACTCCAACAAATCCAACTGCACTACCTTGCAGTTTGCAGGCAAGTTCACTCTTGCTCATATCTCTTGTTTATCTTTAGCAAATTACTTGCAAATATACCGGTGGTATTATTATTATTATGATTGCATTTAAAAGCAAAAGTTCTGCTTTTCTCAAATTAATATGACTAGTGGTTAGCAACCATGGTGGTTGTCGACCTAGGAAGGTGGGAAGTGGGACCATGGTAAGAGTATGGTGGAGGTCCCACTGTAACTAGAATGTTCACCTAGGATTAATAACCAATGTCACCAGTGATTCTTGTGCCGTAAAATACGGTCAACCATAGGATTTGGAATCGGACGGAAGAGTTAGCTGTATCTTTTCCCTCTTGCATATCAATGGACGCACCGTTCCGTAGCAGTTGTCTCCAAGCATGGAGCTTCGGGAGGGTGGAATCCCCGTCAAGATTCCACGATTCTGGCAATCTATGATGGATTGCAGCAACGACGGGGGTAGAGTACCGAGGCCGGTGTTACCACAGGGCGTAACCAAACCGGTGGGGGTGACTCATTGTCGATGACAAGTATGCCGAGGTTGGAAACTACCAAAAGTGTAGACCGGCGAGGATAGCAAACCGAAGTTGGAGCCACAAAAGGGTGGGTATGCAAGGTCATGGGAAGGAACAGTGATTGGCTAGGATCAACGGCTGGGCCACATACCAAGGAAGTATGGACGGGAAAGTACGCCCGGTCGTGCAGCAAAGCATTGATCTCCTATGGGTACAAGTGACCACCTCTGCAGAGTGTACAAAAAGTATCAAGATACTCCCTGTTCCGGGAAGGAGCTATGAACACAGCAGGAAAGAAGCCCATCGAAGCTCTAATCAACCTGTGAAGACTGGCAGACATAGTTCTTTTGAATAAAATCAATCTTTGAAGAAATGATTATAAAAATTGCATTTGACCTAAGGCTTTCTAGTCTATGGTCGTAGCTAGTGCATCAAACACCTCTATGCTATTAAATGAACTTGCTGGGTAACGCTCGTTACTCACCCCACTCCCTATTAACCCTTGCTTAGACTCAGAGGGCCAGTTTGAGGAGACTGAAGGAATCCCGGAGCACTACGAGGAAGCATACTACGAAGAACCGGATCTAACAGGAGGAGTCAAAGGCATCGACTACACCATCTCCTATGGTACCGACGAAGGACTCGAGGAGGAGGCCGACAACTAGAGTCGTAATATAGAAGCTTTAGTTGCACCAAACTCTTAGAATAAAGCGACTAGAGTAGGGAATCATGTTTAGTTACTACTTTCGTTTGCAGCTAAGGTTTGTAGTATCAGATTAGAACCATCTAGTGTTCCTCTTTGGACCGAGGAGGAACTGGAGTCCTTTGTAACATTATGGCTTGTAATATTCAGTGCTTGAATAAAGACCACTATGTTTCTGTTGTACCACTCTGAGGGATGTAATATTTTTGAATTGGTACTTCACGAGTGTTATGTCAATGACTTGTATACTACAACATGCAGTGGTATGCTGGGTCACAACAATTGGTATCAGAGCAAAAGCTTTGACCTTAGGTTGGACGCCTAGTTAATGGGAACGACCTGTAGGAGTCAAATAGGAATAGTAAAGAGTTCTCTAAAATTGTCATGATGTTATTCACTTGAGAATAACAAGGTCATACTTTTTAGTGTTACAATTCTTTATTGTTACTATTATGATGCATCATGTACTAATTTTTATCTTTTATACTGCCAGGATGGCATGCACAAATCCGTCAAGGACCATGCAAGTTCGAGACGTGACTCTGGACGACTATGATGGGAACCTATCCGATATTTTATGAGGCATCTTGCAGGAGTGCGGGTGTGAAACCCGTATTCCAGTCAAGAAGTATGCTTATTATGAGGGTAGAGTCTTTCAGAAGTATAAGGTAGGGATCATGCTTCCTACCAAATTGGGCATGAGCATGATCATGCCAGCTGGAGAGGCATGCACAGTTAGTGTAGCCTACAAGATAGCAGTGATGAAGGCCATAACTGATATCCATGAACACAAAACGGAAAAGTTATTGGGTACTAAGTTCAGGCACATCCCACACGACGAGGAAAGAGAAGATCCTTGTCGGGATAGTTACAAGTTTGCGAAGAGACACCCACATGCCGCAGCAGAGCACATGGACAGGTGTAAGCATCTGCTCAGCGTGTTCTACCACATTCATGGAGCATTAGTGGGTGAGATACAGAGTCTAGTGGACGAGATCACCGAGTCGACACCTACTCCGTGGTGTACGGGGGAGACTTCTGGACCACCGAGGGCACCTACTCCAGCCTTTTCGACTGGAGATTTTATTAACTTAGATGAGGAAGTCGATCCCGAGGAACGGGAGTTCGAGCCCGAGGCCGAACCGGAGATGCCACCAGCACACTTTGCACACGGCTCGACGGGAGCCAGATACAAGGCAGGTTTGGAGTCATAGGGAATGCCTCATAACGATAGTTTTGGGGGAAACTCCATGGGTTGGCATTTCAGTGAGTACATGGGGACGGCCGGAGATCCGATTCCATGTGATTCGGAGCAGGAGGTCATGAGCCAGTTTAGGGTTGTTCACCGCACTGGAGACGTGGCGGGAAAGCCTATAGAGATAGAGTCGGATGAAGAGGGAGAGTTACCGAGCCATATGGAGCGTGGAGAATGCTCGAGGCCTAAGATGGAGAGGGATGCCACAGATAAGGCATACCCCTCGTTGAGCAGTTATCTGGGGATGACTGACTTCAACTTGGGTACTACACCCGATTTTGACTTTTTCCCGGCGGAGTCATCTTATGCCCCTGCTTCACTGAGGAGGACATCACGAGCTACCGGTTGGACACCGGGGATGTATCAGGAGTGCGACTACCCGTAGAGGACCACCACAGATATGGAGGTGACATGTTATGTGACATATGTACCATATGTGTAATATGTAGTATTTGCTTTCGCAGCTTGAATAAGTGAGTGTAGTTGCTCACAGGATGATAAGCTATGTAACACTATGTTCTTTTTCCCCATGTATATACATGGTATATGTTTGGTGTGATTTGGCTATGTTTTATTTGGATTTTTATTGTGTGACTAACACTGTACATCAAGTTGACCTCAGAAAGCATGAGCATGGTGTAACTATGAGTTTCGCTTAATGTAACAGGGTTAGGAGGATAGAATGGCGACGGTAGTTGGTGAAGAATCTGAGCAACAGAGGATGGAGACTGAAGCCAAGGCTAAGGAGGCAGGCGATGCAGCAGCAAGGGAACCATTACCACCACCACCACCATTCCTTACGCAACAGGATTTTGCTCAATACATGAGGGCGGCGGATGAAAGGCAGCGTATGCTTATTGAATGTCAGATAAAGATGGTGCGGGATGTGATGGACTGTAATCGCTAAGTTCGGAATGAAGGAGTGCATGGAGTCTCACTGGCAGATTTCCTAAATACAAGACCACTTCCTTTTGCATCAACATCGGAGCCAATGGACGCTGAAGACTGGTTATTGGACACCGAGAGGAAGCTCAACACAGTAAGTTGCAATGACAGTGAGAAGCTTAGGTATGCCACACATCTGTTATGTGGACCCGCTGCAGCATGGTGGGACAATATTGTGGCTACACATCCTCCAGGAAGTGTATTCACCTGGGATGAATTCAAGAAAAAGTTCAGGGAATCAAATGTGCCAGAGAGTGTTATGGAATTGAAGAGAAGAGAGTTTGAGAATCTTGCACAGAATGACAAGCCTATTATGAAGTATGTCAAGGAATTTACTCTTTTATCTCGTTATGCTTCTGAGGACATGAATACTAATGACAAGCGGAAGAAATGATTCATGAGAGGACTACACCCAGGTGCAAGGATACAATTGAGGATGTTAAAGGCAGCAGATTTTCAAGAGCCTGTCGATGCAACCATCACTATGGAAGATGATTTCAAACAAGTCCTAGAAGATAGGAGGAAAAAGGTCAGGATTGAACCCAGGAGGTATTCGGATGCCAAGCCAACTCCTAATCTCAAGTTCAAACCCAAATACAGGTCCGGAGGGAATGTTACACCTCGTGGTACTACAAGTGGGAACAATGATATCGTTTGCCGTGGTTGTGGTGTGCGAGGGCACATGGAGAGAGATTGCCGACAACCCAGAATCATCTGTTTTGGGTGTGTCATCGTGGTAAAACAACATATGCCATGGGATGGCTTAAATGGGGGCCGAACTAGATGCTGGAGGATTTGGGAGAGGGGAACGAGCTGAAAAGCACGACAGAAAGGAACACAGATCTACCCAGGTTTGGGGCTCTCGTAAGGAGATAACACCCCTACTCCTGCTCTACTGGATATATATTTGGATCGATGGTGTATACAATAATGGTGCTTCCAAGCTCTCTGCTAGAGGACGAAGATGAACTGCTAAGTGTAGGAACACTGAATGACCAACCCCTCACAAGGGCTCCCTACGCCACCTTATATAGTGGTGGCTAGGGTTACAACGGTCACTTGAGACCAAAGACACCAACTACACTCCAAATAGGGCATGCTGATGAAGGCAGAGACCCTTAACTTTCTCCCTGATTGCTCTCGATGGGACTCACCCTCGCTGTACCCTGTACTCCTTGGACTGTGACCTTACCACTGTGAGGTAAGGGCTGTACTTGTGCACAGTGAGGGTAGGTAAACCACACTGTGCACCCTGTCAATCTGATCTCCCTCCATACTAGGGCAGAATCTCTCCTTGATTGTAGGGACATGACACCTTGGTTGACTTATCTATCCCGGATATGACCGTTGGCCATATCCTGGACCTATATGCCGGACCAACGTCCTATGAAGGTCGGATAATCCGGCTCCCTGCTCCTGCGCAATACACCAGATAAGTTAGACCGGCATATCTATGCATATGCCGGCACCTCTCAGTAAATATCTCGGCTATACCGGCATATATATGCTCTAGCCGGGATACACTTCTATGCCGGTCTGGCCTACGCTCTTATATTTCGGCCAGACCCAACTTTAGTCAACCAACATAAAATCAACTATATTCCTTGCATCTTTCTAGTCTCTTGACCCTACCGGGGGTCATCCCCCCGACAGGGTGCAAGAAGGGGGGACATATGATAAAGGACTGTCCTGAAAGGGGCCGGACTAGAGGCCGAGGTACAGGAGGTGGATCACACCGGGGTGGAGGTTTTGGAGGCGGTAAAAATAAAAGGCCAACTTATGGGAAGTTGAATTGCACCAACCTCGAGGAGGTGAACCAGTCCGACAAAACCATGATAGGTATGCTTCAAATCCTATCTCATCCCGGCAAAGTACTTTTTGATACTGGTGCAACTACCTCATTCATTTCACAAGAGTTTGTTGATCTTTATGGAATTCCTTGCAATAATTTAGAGTACCCCATTACTATTTTATCTGTGGGGGGAACGATATTAGTCACTCACCTCAGGCAAGAGCAGGTCATTATGATCCGCGATTGCGTTTATCTTGCCGATCTTTTTCTCATCCCTATGAAGGATATGGCTGTAATCCTTGAAATGGATTGGTTAGAGGAGAATGGAGCTCAGATTGATTGCAGAGAGAAAACTGTGTCACTTAGAAGCCCAGGAGGAGGAAGGATAGTGTATCAAGGTGACCGACATGCACATATTGAAGTTCAACTACAACTCAACGCTCGAAAGGAATCAAGTCTTGAAGACATTCCAGTGGTTAATGAATTCCAAGACGTGTTTGTGCAGGAATGCCACCAGATAGGTAAACTGAGTTCACAATTGACTTAATCCCAAGCACAGCACCAATAGCTCAGGCACCATATAAGATGGGACCCAAAGATTTAGTGGAGTTAAAAGAACAGCTGGATGAGCTAGAACAGAAAGGCTTCATTCAAGAAAGTATTTCGCCTTGGGGAACACCAGTGATCTTCGTAGATAAGCGGGGTGGAGGACGTAGAATGTGCGGAGACTACAGAAACCTCAACAATGTTACTATCAAGAACAAATATCCTTTGCCAAGAATCCAAGACTTATTTGATCAAGTCAGAGGAGCAGGAGTATTTTCAAAGATAGATCTTTGATCAGGGTATCACTAGATTAAGATCAAGAAGGAGGACGTTCCAAAGACAGCTTTTGTGTCTAGGTACGGACATCATGAGTATTTAGTCGTACCTTTTGGATTGACAAATGCACCGGCGATCATCATGAACAAGATCTTTATGCCCTACTTGGACAAATTTGTGATAGTATTCATAGATGACATTTTGATCTACTCCAAGGACAAGGAAGAACATGCCAAGCACTTGAGGATTGCTTTACAGATTCTATGGGAACATCAGTTGTATCCCAAGTTCAGTAAGTGTGAATTCTGGCTAGACCAAGTGGAGTTCCTTGGACACGTGATCAGTAAAGAAGGTATAGCAGTAAATTTGAGCAAGGTAGCATCTGTTTTGGAATGGGAGGCTCCGAAGAATGTCAAACAGATTAGAGGATTTTTGGGAATGGTAGGATATTACCGAAGGTTTATAGAAGGGTTCTCTAAGATTGTAGGACCAGTGACCAAGTTACTCCGGAAGAATACACCGTTTGTTTGGTCAGAAGAATGTGAGGCAAGCTTTCAAACACTCAAGGAGAAGCTAACCACAGCACCTGTGTTAGCCGTACCAGAAACCGGCAAAGACTACATAGTATATTATGATGCATCCAAGAACAGACTTGGGTGTGTATTGATGCAAGATAGAAAAGTGATAGCATATGGGTCGAGGCAATTATGACCACATGAAGTTAATTATCCAACACATGATCTTGAGCTAGCAGCCATAGTGTTTGCACTAAAAGGATGGAGGCATTTTCTTTATGGAGCTAAGTGTGAACTTTATACAGATCACAAGAGTCTCAAATACTTCTTCACTCAGAAAGAATTGAATATGAGGCAACGAAGATGGTTAGAATTGATTAAGGACTATGATTTGACCATCAACTATACACCAGGGAAGGCCAATGTGGTAGCCGACGCTTTAAGCAGAAAGAGCACAGACACTCAACCGATGAACCAAGAACTTCCCAAGGAATTACTTATGGATTTGGAAAGGTTAGAGATTCAATGTCTTGAAGTGCAATCTTTGGGTAGTCTGTCTACTATGAAGGTGATGGAAGAACGACATAGTGATCTCAAGTATACGATATTCCGAAGACAAGGTGAAGATGCATTTATTGCCGAAGAAATCCGCAGGATCGAGGAAGGGAGACCATCAGAGTTCCGCTTAGGTGATTTCAATTCACTTTGGTTTCATGACCGAATATGTGTGTCGGACATACTGAAAATCAAGGAATTGATACTCAAGGAGGCGCACGAAACACCATATTCAATACACCCGGGGAGCACAAAGATGTACATGGACCTTAAGGAATTATTCTGGTGGAATAATATGAAGCGAGAGATAGCCAAGTTCGTATCCGAATGTCATACCTATCAGAGAGTGAAGGCAGAACATCAGAGTCCTGCTAGACTTATGCAACCATTGAGTAATCCCGAGTGGAAGTGGGAAGAGATTGGAATAGACTTTATCACAGGATTACCACTGACACCGAAGAAGAAAGACATGACCTGGGTAATAGTGGACCGACTGACTAAAACTGCACATTTCTTAGCTGTCAATCAGAAAGATTCTGGAGAGAAGTTAATAAATCTGTATGTTCAAGAGATAGTAAGCAAGCATGGAGTACCTAAGACAATAGTATCGGACCGAGGATCTGTATTCACTTCAGCTTTCTGGACGCAACTACATGAAGCTTTAGGATCCAAATGAGACTTTAGTACTGCTTATCACCCACAGACGGGAGGTCAAATGGAAAGGACCAACCAAATTTTGGAGGATATGCTCCGAGCATGTGCATTGGACTTCGGAGGATCATGGGAGGAACACTTACCACTGGCAGAGTTCTCTTATAACAATAGTTACCAAAGCAGTATCCAAATGGCACCATTTGAAGCACTCTACGGAAGGAAGTGCCGATCACCTATTTGTTGGTATGAACCAGGAGCCAGTAAGGAGTTTCATCCAGACTATGTCAAGGAGAAACAACATGTGATTGATGTTATTCGAGACTGGTTAAAGATTGCTCAAAGTCGACAGAAAAGCTATGCAGATTCCAAGAGAAGGACATGGGAACCGCAAGTTGGGGACATGGTTTATCTAAGGGTTAGCCCCATGAAGGGAGTGCATCATTTTGGAGTCAAGGGAAAACTTAGCTCAAGATACACTGGACCGTTCAAGATTCTAAGTCAGAGTCGAGGAGTAGCCTTTGAGTTAGAACTACCAAAGGAACTATCTAAAGTCCATAATGTGTTTCATGCTTCTCAATTTTGCAAGTTTATGAAAACACCGGAAGAAACCATATCTTACAAAGAGGTGGAATTGCAAGCTAATTTGACATATGTTGAAGAACCATCAAAGATTCTGGCAGAGAATTGGAAACAACTCCGTAATAGGGCGATCAAGTATTGCAAATTACAATGGAAACATCACCCGGAAAGAGAAGCTACATGGGAAAAGGAAGAGGATCTAAGGACAGCCTATCCAAATTTCTTCAGGTACATCTTACCCCAAACTTCGGGACAAAGTTTTTGTTAAGGGGGGAAGTCTGTAACATCCTAGCACATAGGACAACTCCGGGGTAGTTTAGAGGGCTTCTGTGCATATCATCTCAAATTACGGGATTTTTTTGCGCTTTTATCACTAAAACCTAAGGGGGGTCGATTCTCTCTTCGAGGGGGTATGGTATACTCTCGGAGTGCGAAAGAATTCGACATGATCTCTTTTGATCTATTGCTTGTTGGGAATTGGTGATATGAAACAACTAAAACCCTAGTTTAACTTGTGAATTCAAATATGAATTTGAATTATGAAAAATTGAATTAATAATTGAAAGACACATTTAGAAAGGATAAACATTAATAAAGAAATAAAGCTTGGACGTTATTGATCATCAACACATTATACATTGTCTTTACAAAATTCTGGAATAAAAGAATAATTACAAACTTTGAATGAAGAAAAGAAAATTACAACAAAGAATAGAAAGAGTACAAATATATTTATTCATAAAACTACACATCTTCTTTCTTTCTTTTCTTCTTCTTTTCCTTTTGGCACCTGCAAGCAAAGACTTAAAAGAAACACAGCCAAAGGGGTAAATACCAAGTGGCAGTCAAAAACAATGCCACTGTAGATAATCATCAAGCTATTTGAGCTTATCACCAAAGCTCCCAGGAAAATATCCCAGGCCAGCCGAGCAGGGCAAGCAAGCTCACAACAGCTCACTCATCAAACGCATGGGCAGAGGTGTCAAGCCCCCAGGGAACAAAGGCTGGTATAAAAACATCACAGGAGGTGAATTTTCTCGGCCAAGAACACCAGCCGACCAAGACCAACACCACCACACCACCAACAACATCACACCAAGAACATCACCACAGCTGAGACCACATCACCATCACTGAATCACCACCATACAATCTACCCTGCTCATGAGTTGAGCAACAGGGAAGATTTACACCACCAGCACACCATCAAATCAACCAAACCATCAAAGCCAAAGACCAACATGGTCACTTAGTTCAACTAGGAACTAGGTCAAGCAGCTAGGAGGAGCAGGCTTGCCACAAGAAGCAGGAAATCAGAAATATCCAGAAGAACAAGCTACTCTTCAGTAGCAGGTTATTGTTAAACCACAGCACACATGCTGGGAGAAAACTCACAAGTTTATCTCCCAGGCAGACTGCACATAGGTTGCCTAGACTATCAAGCAAACTCCACAACACACAATCTTATCTGGGAATTTCTCAAAGGAAATACTCACAGAAATAAGAACAAGGCCAGGAGTGGCACATAGGTTGCCTAGACTACCAAGACAAAGACCTAAACCTAGAAATCCATCAGCTTTGTCAAGGAGATTGATCAAGTTTAAGTAAGCATCTGGGAAAAGTGGACAGGGACACTTTCAATCAAATAAGCCACAAGCAGATCACCACAGAGGGTGATCTTCTCTCAAGAGCACTAGCTTAGCAGCCAACACCCATAGTAACTGTGCACACCTCAAGGAGGCATCACAGTGAAGCAGATAGCTAGAAGCTACTGCAAGAGCCACAACAGCATCCACTAAACTTAGCATCACAGCTAGGATTAACCAAGCTCAACAAAAGCTAATTTTCATCACTGAACCAGCATAACAGTGGCACTGCAAGAAAGTGCAGTGAAGCTGTTACACCACACAGCTAATTAAACAGCAACATTCAGAGATAACTAACACATAGTTATCCATGCACTTGGTGCACATGATGAAGATTAGCCACTAGCAAGCTCTCAGCCAACTAAGTAATAGCAAGAACTGAATAATTAAACATTAGAGACACATCTCAGCATTCAGTTTGATTTCTAGCAAATTGAAGCAGTTAACTGAAACAAGCAAGCTTCAGTTAAAAGTGTTAACTCAAGCTATGTCTAAAACTAACAGTGGTAGCTAGCACACATATATTCAAGCTCTAACTGCAAGATTAATTGACAAGGAGTGATCATAGAGCTTGAATCACACACATCACAGCAAGCCCTGATTCCACAGCACGAGAGCAAGTTTGGGGAGGAACCCCAGCGCATCTGAGAGGTGGAGCATGGCCAGAGCTAGCTCCAGGAGGGTGCAGAGAAGATTAGAAGAGAGGGAGAACTTACTCGATGCCCAGGAGGTACCACCGTGGCATGGCGAGGCAGTGCCCGCGCGGCCACGATGGCACCAAGCCAGGGGAAGGCGCCGACGACACGTCAGCAAGCCACCACACTCACCAGCACCAGATCTCGCCGAGGGGGAAGCCAAGCGGCTCGAGACAAAGCTCGAGGTCGCCATGGCCGAGATCCAAGGCGCAGGAGGCGACGGAGCCGAGGGCGTAGAGGGGGTAATCGACCAGATCTCACGGACAGGCAGGAGCGCCATTGTGAGATCTATTGATTGGCATCCATCTCGGCGGCTAACTCCGGCGGAGGTCATCGGAATCAAGCGCGGCGACGGCGGGGCAACGCAGTCGCCAGAGAACGGGCGAGAGGAAGGAGAGAGGTGAGCGAGGGGAGCGATCGGTCGGTTTGACCGAGTCACCTGGTCGGGTTCGCCAGGTAGGCCGGCGCCGACAGGTAGGCCAGGCTGACAGATGAGGTTGAGGGGGGTTTTAACCAATTTTAAAAACAGAAATTTGAATAGAAAATAAAGGGTTTTTGGAAAAACCTTTTCACACCCAATTAAAGGCAGAAAAATAAACTTGATTTTGCAAAAATAACTCTAAATGATTTTTGAGCTTTTCATCACATAAATAGTGATTTCATGAATAAGAGAGGAATTGTTCATAATTGAATTATGGAGTTTTCTTTTAAAGGAAAAAACTTCTGGAAATATTTTAAAGGAGAAAATAAAATTAAAGGACAATAACATCCTAGAATTAAAATAAAGTAAATCCATTCAAGAATTTATCCTTAGAATTCTTGAATGAATTTAACATAATATATACTCTGGTAAATTCATAACTAGGGTATATACACTTTTAATAAATCTCCCTATAAAGAAAAAAATGAAAAAAGGAACTTTAAAAGACTTTTCTATAATTATGAGATACCTAAGAAAATCCTAATTAGAATAGAACTCATTATCAAAATTGGACTCCATTCCAGAATATTGAAGAATATTCTTAAATGAAGTAATTGATAATATATACTCCTTAAAATCATAAAAGGAGTATATAAATTCTAGGAGGAAAATAAAACACTTCTGGGGGGGTATAAAGGGAACACACACACTTTAAAGGCATGCATTATTTGAATCTTTAACCATTGCCCTTATCGGACAATGATGCTGTTTTCCAGAACCCGAGGTCCCGGGTCACTCCAACAAATCCAACTGCACTACCTTGCAGTTTGCAGGCAAGTTCACTCTTGCTCATATCTCTTGTTTATCTTTAGCAAATTACTTGCAAATATACCGGTGGTATTATTATTATGATTGCATTTAAAAGCAAAGGTTCTGCTTTAGTCAAATTAATATGACTAGTGGTTAGCAACCATGGTGGTTGTCTACCTAGGAAGGTGGGCAGTGGGACCATGGTAAGAGTATGGTGGAGGTCCCACTGTAACTGGAATGTTCACCTAGGATTAATAACCAATGTCGCCAGTGATTCTTGTGCCATAAAATACGGTTAACCATAGGATCTGGAATGGGACGGAAGAGTCAGCTGTATCTTTTCCCTCTTGCATATCAATGGACGCGCCGTTCCATAGCAGTTGTCTCCCTGCACGGAGCTTCGGGAGGGTGGAATCCCCGTCAAAATTCCACGGTTCTGGTGGTCTATGATGGATTGCGGCAACGATGGGGGTAGAGTAGCGAGGCCGGTGTTACCACAGGGCGTAACCAAACCGGTGGGGGTGACTCATTGTCGATGACAAGTATGCCGTGGTCGGCAACTACCAAAAGTGTAGATTGGCGAGGGTAGCGAACCGAAGTTGGAGCCGCAAAAGGGTGGGTATGCAAGGTCACATGAAGGAACAGTGATTGGCTCGGATCAACGGCTGGGCCACATACCAAGGAAGTATGGATGGGAAAGTACGCCCGGTCATGCAGCAAAGCATTGATCTCCTATGGGTACAAGTGACCACCTCTGCAGAGTGTACAAAAAGTATCAAGATACTCCCTGTTCCGGGAAGGAGCTACGAACACGGCAGGAAAGGAGCCCATCGAAGCTCTAATCAACCTGTGAAGACTGACGGACATAGTTCTTTTGAATAAAATCAATCTTTGAAGAAATGATTATAAAAACTACATTTGACCTAAGGCTTTCTAGTCTATGGTCGTAGCTAGTGCATCAAACACCTCTATGCTATTAAATGAACTTGCTGGGTAATGCTCGTTACTCACCCCACTCCCTATTAACCCTTGCTTAGACTCGGAGGGCCAGTTTGAGGAGACTGAAGGAATCCCAGAGGACTACGAGGAAGTATACTACGAAGAACCGGATCTAACAGTAGGAGTCGAAGGCATCGACTACACCATCTCCTATGGTACCGACGAAGGACTCGAGGAGGAGGCCGACAACTAGAGTCATAATATAGAAGCTTTAGTCGGACCGAACTCTTAGAATAAAGCGACTAGTGTAGGGAATCATGTTCAGTTTACTACTTTCGTTTGCAGCTAAGGTTTGTAGTATCAGATTAGAACCATCTAGTGTTCCTCTTTGGACCGAGGAGGAAATGGAGTCCTTTGTAACATTATGGCTTGTAATATTCAGTGCTTGAATAAAGACCGCTATGTTTCTGTTGTACCACTCTGAGGGATGTAATATTTGTGAATTGGTACTTCACGAGTGTTATGTCAACGACTTTTATACTACAACATGCAGTGGTATGCTGGGTCACCACATTGCATTTCTCCTCAGCGATGACCAACGCCTCGGCCAGTTTCGAGCTGGCCCTCGCGCACTCCATCGATTTCGTGTAGCATCCCAATATCGTGATCACGCCACGAGGGCCTAGGAGCTTCATCTTGAGGTATGCATAATGAGGCACAACCATGAACTTGGCCAGGGCAGGGCAACCAAGTAGCATGTGGTATGGACTACTGATGTCCACCACCTCGAACCAGATGGGCTCGCGACGGATGTTTCCCTTCTCCCCGAACAGCACCTCCAGCTAAATCCTTCCCATGGGGGAGCATGAATGACCTGGCACGATGCGATGGAAGGTGAGCCGGCTGGGCTTCAGCTGGGCAGCCGGGATGCCCAGCTTCTCCATCGAGCTCCGATACAGGAGGTTGATGCTGCTGCCTCCATCGATGAGCACACGTGAGAAGCGGCATGTATGTGTATCAGAGAACACGATGGGATCCAGGACCAGAGCATACTCCCCAGGACTAGGCATGACTGGAGGATGATCCTCGCGCCCCCACGTGATGGATGCCTCAGACCAGTGCATGTACTGGGGCTCCGGTGGCACGACGACGTTTACGTCAGCTTCATACCAGAGGTCGTTCCTCTTGTACTTCTCCAAAGTGGTGAAGACATGGTACTGCTCGACGATGGCGAGATAATCGTCCTCGCCCTGGTCTACCGCCGGAGCCGGCTCATGCTCGCTGTCCTCCTGACCTTCAGCTGGTTGCTCTGGTGGCAGAGCAGCAAGAACACGGGTTTGAGCTGGGGTGTCGTGATTTTTTGGGAGAGAGAAAGAGCTAGGGATGAAGAGATAAGTGAGAGGCCAGGGGCCCCCCTCACCATAGGTGGGCGCGGCCAGGCTTGGGCCGCGCCCCTTGGTGGTGAGGTTGCGTGGTGGGTCCCCCTGAGGTCTCCCAGGTGCCTCTCTGCCCCATTTTTGACATAAAATTTAAAAAGATTTTCTGGAAATTTTCAAAAAACTTTATTTTCGAGGATTTTTCAGAAATTGACAACATATTAAAAACTCGGGAAAGCGAAGGTGGAATGATTGCAAGCAAATCAAAACCAAGTATGCAGCACCTCTAAGATACTCTAATCATGTAACTAACAAAGGGAACAAAAATGGTGGAAGTAAATATGAGTGAGGTAAAGTAAATGCGGTGAAAACAAAGTTTCATTCATATAAAATCACTTTGTTAACAAGGTTGATCAAGTCTTGTTACCAAACTAATTTTATATGAGGCAAAACTTTGCATTTCACTATATGCTTATGTTACCTCGACCTTGATAGGCATAGTCCCAATCATGCCAATTTTATATTCTTCCTTGGGCTTTTGCTCTGAACAAATAATCTGACCAACTCTGATGGTCTCAACATTCTTGATTGAATTTAGAGCATTCTTTCTATCAAGTATCAATCTTCTTGGGAAAATAAACCGTATACTCTTTGTCATTGACATTAAAAGTTACTTTTCCTTGATTGCAATTAATAATAGCACCTGCAGTGTTTAGAAAAGGTCTTCCAAGAATAACAGACATATTATCATCTTCAGGCATTTCCAACACAACAAAGTTAGTTAATATCAAACAACTGTTAGCAACTTGAACAGAAACGTTTTCACATATACCAATAGGAATAGTAGTAGACTTATTAGCCATTTGCAAAGATATATCAGTTGATACCAATTTTTCTAGATCAAGTCTCTTATAAAGAGAAAAAGGCATGACACTAACTCCGGCTCTCAAATCACCTAAAGCAGTTCTAACATAATTATTTTTAATGGAGCAAGGAATAGTTGGTATACCTGGATCTCCAAGCTTCTCCGGAACTTTACCATCAAAAGAATAATTAGCAAGTAAAGTGGAAATTTCCTCATTAGGAATCTTCCTTTTGTTAGTAACAATATCTTTCATATACTTTGAATAAGGAGGCATTTTAATAGCATCAGTCAAAGGAATTTGCGAAAATAAAGGTCTCATCCATTGACAAAACCTATTGTAGTGTTCTTCTTCCTTGGATTTGTGTTTCTTACCAGGAAAAGGCATTTGTTTTTGCACCCAAGGTTCTCTCTCATTACCATGCTTGTTGGCAATGAAGTCTTCTTTGGTGTACTTTGCATTCTTAGCAAGCTTTTCTGGTTCCTCTTCAACTTCTTCTTTATCGGGAGCATCACCTGGTTCAGTTTCAGCATCAGAAATAGAAACACTATTAGGATCTTTACCTGCTTCAGAGGATTCTGCAACTATTTTATGCTTCTTCTTCTTCTTCTTCTTCTTGGAAGGAATATCATCACTTGAAGTGCGTTGAGAATCTTGCTTGATCCTCTTAGGTTGTCCTTCAGGATATAAGGGGTCTTGAGTGGTAGCACCTCCTCTTGAGCGTATTTCACACACTTATTTTTCTCTTGCGGCATTCACTAGCAAGTCTTTTTGCACCTTGGTAAGCTGATCAATTTGAGTCTGAACCATTTGAAAATGTTTGACAAGTATCTTCACATCATTGGAGGTTCTCTCCACAATATCCTGCAACTTGTTAATAGCTCTAGAATTTTCCAACAAATGATTCTGCACACTTCTATTAAAATTATCTTGCTTAACAATGAAATTATCTAACTCATCTAAGCATTGATCAGGAGGTTTAGAGTAAGGAATATCTCTATCATCAAAGCGTTGGAGAGAGTGTACCTCAATAGTGGATGAGTGAGGGATTGGCTTACATAATTCTTCTATAGGAGGTAAATTCTTCACATCTTCGGATTTAATACCTTTCTCCTTAAGAGATTTCTTGGCTTCCCTCATAACTTCATCATTTAATTCAATCATTCCTCTCTTCTTCGGTGTTGGCTCTGAGGCTGGCGCAGGTGTTGGTGCTGGTGTTGGCTCAACTAGAGTCCAATCATCATGATTCTGGCTTATTTTAGCCATTAGTTCTTCAGCTTCAGCCGGAGTTCTTTCCCTGAAAACACTACCAGCATAACTATCCAGATATGTCTTAGATTCATTAGTTAATCCATTATAAAATATATCAAGGAGTTCATTTTTAGGCAATGGCTCCTTAGGCAATGCTCTAATTAAAGAACAAAATCTTGTCCAAGATTCAGGCAATATCTCTCCTTTTCCCTGTTCAAAGTCAAAGATTTTCTGCACATCAGCATGTTGAGCACTAGCAGGAAAATATTTCTGAAAGAAAGCATTAACCAAAGCAATAGGACTATTAATAGATCCAGGAGACAAGTTATTAAACCAAGTTTTAGCTGCATCTTTCAACGAGAAAGGAAAAATCTTAGCAACAAAGTAAGTGCGAAGCTTAATATCATCAGAAAACAAATTACTCAAAGTAGAAAGCTCATTCATGTGCTCCATAGCACTTTCATTCTCAGTACCACAAAAAGGTTCTTTCTCAACAATAGATATGTAAGATCAATCTAAAGAGAAATCATAATCCTTATCTCTAACATTTATGGGAGAAGCAACAAACTTAGCATCAGGAGATAATTTATATCTAACAGCACGTCTTGCTAGAAGTTCCTTAACAGCATTAGTATCACGAGTAGCCCGAGCTTCGGCAATAAAATCATCTTCAAGATCAATATAAGCATCATCAAAATCATCACTAGGACATTCCCTAGACTCAGGTGAACTAACAGGTGTAACAGTGGTGTTTCCCATCTTAGCTCTAGCAATTGTAGCATCTAAAAAGGAACCTAGTGAACCACTCTCATCAAGCACAGTAGAAGCATCATCTAAATTATCAGTGGCATTTTCAAGCTCAGCAGAAGAAGTAGCAGTAGTGTGTACGTGTGGTGGTGTAAGCAACTTACTCATACCAGACGGTGAATCAAGAGCAACAGAGGTGTTCAAAGTCGTACCTCTTCTTGTAGTGGATGGCAATATAGGAACTTTTCTATCACGAGGTTTACCCATGATGAAAGGATTGCAGCGAACAATATGAATCCCAAGTGAACTTACAAATAAAGCTATGCTCCCCGGCAATGGCGCCAGAAAATAGTCTTGATTACCCACAAGTATAGGGGATTGCAACAGTCTTCGAGGGAAGTAAAACCCAAATTTATTGATTCGACACAAGGGGAGCCAAAGGATATTTATAAGCCTTAACAGATGAGTTGTCAATTCAGCTGCACCTGGAAATAGACTTGCTCGCAGTGGTTTATCAGTAGTAACAGTTTTATAGTGGTGATAGTAGTGAAACAGTAACAACAGCAGTAAAATAAAAGCGGTAATAGTAGCAATAGTAAACAACAGGATAAAATACTGTAGGCATAGGGATAGATGTACGGGCGTTGCATGGATAAGATAATTCATGAAATCAGTGAGACATGGGCATTGCAGATAAATAATGATAAAGCATCCTAGTACTAAACAATCATCGGCATGTGTTCCATATATAGTCGTACGTGCTTGCAATGAGAAACTTGCACGACATCTTTTGTCCTACCAGCCTGTTGCAACAGGGCCTCAAGGGAAACTACTGGTAATTAAGGTACTCCTTTTAATAAAGTACCGAAGCAAAGCATTAACACTCGGTGAACACATGTGATCCTCACATCATAGCCATCCCCTCCGGTTATCCCAATTTCTGTCACTTTGGGGCCTCGGGTTCCGGACAACAATATGTGTAAACAACTTGCATGTAAGATCATAAATAACAAGTATCATCATAAAACAATAATAAGTTCAGATCTGAGATCATGGCACTCGGGCCCAAAGTGACAAGCATTAAGGACAACAAGTTGCAACAATGTCATAAGCACTAACAGTAGATACTAGGCACTATGCCCTAACAATCTCATAGCAAATTACATGAATGATCTCATCCAATCCCTACCATCTCCTTCGCCTACAGCGGGAATTACTCACACCAGCCCAGGTAATTGGCGGGCCCGCTGCTCAAGCTCCTTGATGAAGCTGCACTAACGCATGAAGTGGGTGGCTACCCTGCCGGGGGTGCAGTGTAACTTGCATGGTTGGCGCAGCGCCGCCTCGAGGGTGTATTTGTCCTCTTTGCGCCTCTGACCGCTACCGGCAGCCACCGAGCCTCCTTGGTCAGTTGTCACCCGTTTCGAGCCAGTGGGGCTCTTGATGAGCGCTTCCTTGAAGTCGAGCCACAGGTTGACGTGGAGAGCCAGCTGGCTCACATGGGCGTGAGCCGGCTGGCTGACCTGTGCTCCTGGTCCAGCTGCGGGGGTTGGGTCTCGACGGTGCTGGCCAGGGCTGCCAAACCGCTGGGCGCGGTGACCTCCAACGCTCCTGCCCGGAACGCAGTTGCTCCGACTGTGGTCCTCTTGGCCTTGACTGGGCGATGATGCCTACTGCGCCTGAGGCCTGCCTAGACCCGCAGCAGGGGGCCGTGGTCGCATCGCAGGCCGTGAGCTTCTCCAGCTAGCGTAGAACCCTGCGCAGCATAGAACTCGCGAAGCATGGAACTCATGCGACGCCGGTTGTCTTTGATGTCGGCTGCCTTGCCAAGGAGGGCGATGTGTGTCCGCTCCAGGGCCTCAGCGGCCTTGACGGGGTCGATGGTGAGGTCGAGTGGTGCGCGCAGGTCCATGATGGCAACGTCCAAGGTGTCTTGCTCTGGGAGCAGAGCGGCTTGTTCCTATGGAAGAAGGCGTTCAAGTGGCGGGCGCGCGGTGCACGGTGAGTCGCCGCCTTCCTCGTCCCCCCGGGCCAGCACTTCGACTATGGCACCAAGGCCACTGCTTTTGCTGCAGCTCGAGCCTGCATCGCTGAGAGGATCAGAGACGTCGGCTACCTCCTCCGGGAATGGCTTGGTGACGGTGACGTAGAAGCGGTGACCACCGACATCGAGGAAGGACCCACTGTCGTCGAAGTCGTCCTCAAAGCAGGCTATGTTGTTGTTGACGCAGTCGATGGTGCCGAACCTCAGGACAAGGCCTGAGGCCACCTTCTCACTGTGAGTCGATGGAGATCCCGGCCGAAACTTCACTCCGGTCGGTGTCGCACGTTGCCCCATGGTGGGCGCCAATTGTCATGGTATTTTACAGACAGTAGCCATGCGGGGTGGCTTATTGAGAGGGCTCGTCGGAGTATAGCGATGGGTCCGGCTCGAGATGGGCAGTGACGACACGAGCATGTACCCAGGTTCAGGGCCCTCCTCGGCGGAGGTAAAACCCCTACATCCTGCTTGTTCTTTATTACGAGCACATGGTGGCTACAATGCTCCTTGAGCTGGTTTGTCTAGAGGTAGAAGAAGACTAGATCGATCCCCCTATTCTAAGGGTCCAGGCCCCCTTATATAGGCAGAGGTCTGGTTACATGGTTTGGTCCGGCTGCCCAGCAGCCGGCTCCATAGTGGCGATGACATTGGCGCGAGCCCCTCTTCTTCTGCTTCTCCTGCGCGGTGCAAGTTGCTTTATAAAGTAATCATGTCCCCATGGTCGGCATATCCACGGTATATGCCCGACTTCCCCTCGGATCCTCCCGTTGGAGGTTGCTTTACTGGGGTGGTAGGTGGCGATGGCACCGTGGCTGGCGTCACCGTGGTCTTCGGTCTCTGCCGTTTTTGTCTGGTACCTGCAGTCTTTTATAAAGTGTTGGTTAGGAGTTGCTTTATCGCTGCCGGCTCGGGCCGTCTGCGGAGAAAACCCTGGCCGACTGTTGGCGCAGCCGGCCCTTTACGCCGAGCCGACCTCGCTAGCCGATGGTTGTTTTGAGATCCCTAGGACGCTAGCCGGCAGGCCTACCTAGGTGGTCATCACCACGACAATATCATCTATACATAATGACATATCGACATGGCAGGCCACATAAGCATAAAGCTACTATCTTGTGGGAGAAGATTTTTTAAGAGATAAGAGATTTGAGGAGATTAATTTTCACCAATATGAAATAAGGATTGTAAAATAACCGCAAATAATTTCATATAGCAATTTTTTGAAACCTATGAATATTGGAACCTAGTTCCTAAAACTTAGTAAAATCGTGTTTCTCAGTTTTCAGAAATTATGAAGAAAATCATTGTTATTGCTTAGAAACCTAAGTTCATATATTTTGTAAAATTATTGTCATGTGTGAAGTGTATGGAAACAGGAATGTAAGATGCTCTCATTTTCGCAACTTAAACTATATCATTCTTATTTTCTCAAATTTATGCATGTCACAAATGTATTATCTTAATAAAATTTATATAGGTAATTTCACCTCAATATATGTGTATTCTCTTAATTTTCCAAACATGAAATATATTTTCTGAATTTTAAATTCCGTAGACCAGGACCCCCTCAGTTAAGGGAAAAAATATATTTGTATCGGTTAATCAGAAACACATTCCGGAATCCGGAACAAGCAGCGAGGCTCAGACAGCCTACAACACTTCCAAGTTCCAACACCGATCTATTTCTCCAAGCTTTCAATTCCATGGAAGGGGCTCCCGGCACGAACATTGAGGAGCTCATCCAACGGCTTAGGCTCCACCGGGCGCCTCCCTCCCCTTACTCCGGTGGTCCCTCCACAGCGGCGACCCCCGACGCAGCCGAGCTATTTCAGCCTCGGAGAGCCGCCGTGCTGGTCTGCCTCTTCCAGGACGCTACCGGCGAGCTCCGAGTCCTCCTCACCAAGCGCGCCTCTTCCCTCTCCAGCCACTCCGGTGAGCAGCTCTTTTGCTTCTTCGTTAAAGCTTTTGATCGATCTGAATCGTGGCACCCCTGTAGCATTTCGGGCCCCGTCCAATTTCATTGGGGAATAGTGTCAATGTATGCGGTAGGTGGGGCTTAGGGACAAAATGTTCCTACATTTCGTTGTCAGGTTTCTTATTACGTTCTGTAGATGTATGATGTTGTATTCGACCTTTGTACTGATGCGGATCTATCAAGGCAAATTCAAGCAAAGAATTTGGCTTCTAGCTGCAAGTTGAGCAGAATTCAGTAGAGAGCTTTGTGTTTAGCAGCAATTCAGTTAGATGATTAGTTGATGGGTTTTCAGTGGCTCTGTTAGTGTTAGTACTCTGTTTGTACTGTTTAGCTGAGCCCATGGTGGTTTTAATCTTGTATTCCCTCCGATCGGAAATAACTGTCGGTGACCTAGTACAAACTTTGTACTAAGTTAGTATAAAATCACCGACACTTATTTCCGATCGGAGGGAGTACTAACTTATAAACGAGTTGTCACAGGCTCCCTGTTCATCTACCAAGCGCCTAGAAAAATTATTCATTATGTGTAGTTATGCTACCATGGTGCTCACTGTTCAGTTAGTCTATGTGGAATTTCGGGCATCAGAAATGTGTAGAAATTATTGTTTTTAGTGTCTCATTGGATGGTTTATGTGAATAGAAGTGTTTATCTTAATTCTATGTCTCCTTGGACCAGGTAAGTATAGTGCTCTAGATGTTTAGAACTTGTTATCTATGTGGGATCCTGAAGTTTTGGTTAAGCCTGTTACACATACATATAAATATATGCATTCTCATTCTAATTTAGTACTCACCATATGATACATTTTGAAGTAGATAAACTTTATCCCAAAAAAACATCTAGAAGTTCAGTAATGTACTGCAAAGTTCCTAATATTCTAAGAGAGTAAATCAGATGTTTAACCTAGCTTTCTGTTCTGCTCAAATTTGGCTTGCCGTAGCTTTTGCATGTGATGATCAGGCACAAATGGAAAACAACCTAGACATGAGCTGAATTAATCCTATCTTCGTGCCTGCACCTAACAGCTTGATTTGATCAAGTTTGCTAAGGCAACCGATCTCATTTTCTCCCTCCATCTGGGGCAGGGGAGGTTGCATTGCCAGGAGGAAAGGCAGATGAGGGTGACGCTGATGATGTAGCAACAGCATTACGAGAGGCAAATGAGGAGATTGGGCTTGATTCAGCTCTGGTCACTGTTGTTTCTTCGCTTGAGCACTTCTTATCCAAGGTGCAATGTCTATGGGTTATCGCTTATATCTGTTGTGGAAACAAAATCATATCGTACATCTGTGCAGACTGGCATGCAAATTTATCTTTCTATTTCTTGTTAAACTTTGAAATCATAGTATCATATTCATACGATGTGTGGAGCTAAACCAACTTGACCTAGGATATGCCTATAGATGTTTTGAGGAACATGTAGGCAATTGTCCTTTTCAAGAGTCATCTCTTGGTGGATAGCAATTGTCCTGCGTCTGTAGAAAGTTATTGCCCTTTTGACATCTCGAAATATAATGCCATAAGCTCTATTGGGCAGTTGCATAGCAAGTGAAATAAATACCTGAAAGATAGAAAGTTTGCTGTGGTTTATAAATGGATCAAAATTGTGCTGTCTTTTACCTTGGAACTAGGCAGCTTGTTCAGGTTATGCATATTATCTTTGTTTTATAAGTAACGGTTGCACATGATTTTTTTCTCATTCTTAATGGCCTTGTTTAGGATCTCATTACACTAAGGATTATGATACAATTTATGGATAATTTGGATGGCATGAAATGAATGTGGCCTTCGACAGTACTTGTCAAATGTCTCTGAAGATTACTTGGATCTTGCCATATCGCCACATGGGGTTTATGTGAAATATATAGAAGGAACCAATGTCAATTTGCATAATATGAAGATATAAAGAAACTAACTAGAATTTAATTGCTTATCAGATGTTGTAGAGGAAACCCTAATTTTATCACTGAATTTGTAGTTGTAAAAAATGGCTAGGAGGAGTTGCCTTAGTTTTATCGCTTGGGCACTATTTAAGCCCACTACAAATTATTGCGCCTCAGAGCTTTGATATGTACATGTTACCGTTTTGGTTGTACGAAGTGGTGGACTTCCATTAGATTATTGTGTTTTACAGTATTGTGGTTCGTCAAGATTAATATTGTCCATTCTTTGGCAGCATCTTCTGGTAGTTGTTCCTATTGTTGGCATACTGTTGGATATTCAGGCATTCAAACCTGTCCTTAATGTTGATGAGGTGGATGACATTTTTGATGTACCCCTAGAGATGTTCCTAAAGGTTTGTGTTTTCTCCATGCTAAGTAAAGGGCTACATAAAATATCCGTTAAAGCCTGTGTTATATATCTGTGATACTAAAGATTTACCTTGCAAATGACCTGCTTACTGCAAAAAAAAAAAAGTGAAGCGCATGAATTTTCATGCTGCGTAATTTATTGTGCTATCATAATATGTAAACTGAAATACTTATCCATAATAGCTAACTCTAATATATCAACATGCAGAGTTACAGTAGTAGTGGCACAAGCAATTCCAAACATTTTTTATTGAATTCCTAAAATGTACACACTGCCATTTCTCTCTTTGATCCAATGGCAGGATGAGGGCAGGAGATCGGAGGAGCGAGAATGGATGGGGCAAGCATTCACACTTCATCACTTTGATTATCAGAAAGAAAACAAGAAATACGTAATTTGGGGTCTGACTGCCGGCATCTTGATCCATGCTGCTTCAGTTGTGTACCAGCGGCCACCAGACTTTGCTGAGCGAAGAGTACAGTTCAACTTGCCAAAGAACTCAAAGGAGTATTCTTCCATGCCGTGATCATGAATAAGATTCAAACTCAGTTTCAAACCTGGTTCGGCGTACAGAAGACTACACAACATGAAGTTCTGCAGAATCTAAAGGCTTACAAATCATGAGCAGCTGTATAATTTATTCTTTACAGAATAATACAATATGAACATTAAATTTGTTGATGTTTTATCCTGACTACACTCCAATATTTCCTATATTCTTTTTTGAGGCACCCAGTTGTCCCGATTGATCTGTATAGAAGATTTGCACTAATGCAGTTAGATTATTTGTGTGCAAAATCATTTTCGCCAAGTGCTTACTCAATGTTCCAACATGACCTGATAAAATTCACGTGGAAAGCTAAGGTTGAACGCAGTGGAGAAATATCGAAAGTAATACCTTGCTAGTGCTTCTCTGAGTCTGTTGCCTTTGTTGCTTCTGCTTGTTTTGTGTTGGCTTTAACCGAAAGCAGTAGTGGGGTGTTTTTTGGGGCAAAAAAGTTCACAAAGTCCTTGGTAACTCTTTAGGGTTCGTCATGTTGGGGCTTCGTTTCGACAAATCACGCAGGGGTCTGTCATCTCCAGGGATTCCATCGCCCACACACGTCCTGTCAATCACCACACCATTCCGTACGTATACTTCGCTTGTGGCCTAATTTGCCTAATTTTGTGTAGACATCACTACGTAACACACACACTAACACAGGCAGGAGCTAAGGGCATCTCCAACGGTCTGATATATTTTGGCTCCAAATCGTGTTTGATTTGGACCCTTTGCGTCGGGTCACGAACATAAAATGTGCGTTATCATCCCCCCTTGGTCCCATGCATATTGCGCACATATTGCCCTGCCAAGGGAGGCAAGGCACTACCACGATCTTGTGTGGTTATATGGGCCACATGGCCTTAAGCCACAGCCAGATCTATCCAAGCAATTTATTTATATGATTTTATATGGACAGATATGGCCACCATATGCCACAGGCCCTTAAGGCATAGCCATAGAAGATCCAGCCATTGGATTGTTTGGGCACTGTGGGCTGTGACTGGTACAAGCAATTCATTTATATTAAGCCACAGCCACAGAAGATCCTGGCAGTGGGTTGCTTGGCCACTTGCATGTGACTGCCACATGGACCGGCTTGGCCCAGGACATGGGAACAGACGAGTGGATCTGTCCTCCTCAACGTAAACCGCGGCCAAATTTAGGCCACCTTTGCATCGCCGCGGATAGGCTGCCAAAAATGGGTCGGGCCACTGGGAGAGGTTTTTCCTGGCCGGGGTCATTTTCGGACCGATTCGGACAACGGATGTCGGTTTGCGTCGGGCCGTTCGAGATGCCCTAAGGGCATGTATGGGTGTGTAGGGCCTAATCTACCGAGAATTAGCTTAAAGCTCAATACACTAACGTTATCATATCTCAGTTGCAACTCATCAGTATCACGAATCATAAAGCAAATCTAACAACCGGATGTATCAATCATAATTGCAATCTCACTTGCAACTAAGAAAATCACTTGCAACCTAATTAAAAAATTAAAATTATAACTTAACTTGCAACTCAATTGTCTAAATCACAATGCAAATCTGATGGCATAGAACTCTACTAAGCTCGAAGCTAATTCTACCAAGAATTAGCAATTCTGTTAGGTCCAAAACTTACTTCATAGAAATTTAAACAGAGCACTTATAAGGAGTATTTCTCTTTTCCAAAGACCAAACAGAGACAGTGTAGTTCAGCTTTGGGAAGAAATAGCAGATCACACCACTTGTTGGGACGTATTTTTGCTGAGAACCACAACTACTAATTTTTGTTGCATAGAAAATTGTTGCGCAAAATACAAATAATGTTGTTAAACAATTTAACCCAGAATTAAACATGCATGGGTAAGGCGTCCTCAACCATCTTTTCTTTTTTCTTTTTGGCTTTCTTTAAAAAAAGGTTTAGAATTTTAAAATTTGTTCATGATCTCGAAAAATGTTCACTTTTTTCCTTTAAGAAAAAAATGTTCATGCCATTTAAAAATTTGTTCATGAATTAGTTGTTCGGTTCGTGATTTTTGAAAAATGGTTCCTGAATTTTTTGAAAATTTTCAAGAATTTTAAAAAAGATGTTATTGATTTGCAAAAATTGGTTCATGGTTTTCAAAAAATGTTAGATTTTTCCAAAAAAAATTCATGAGTTTCAAAAAGTGATTCATTATATTTTTTAAAAATCTTCATAAATTCCAATAATTGAATCAGATTTTTCTAAAATTTTGTTAATGAATTTTTTGTTTTTTGAAAAAAAAATCATGATTTTGAAAAGTTTCATGAATATTCATAAAAAAATCATGGTTTATTAGTATAGAATGTTTAGAATTTAAAATAAAATATTATATATATATTGTTTTTGAATTGCTAAACAAAATGTAAAAATGAAAAAGAATGAATAAAGAAAAGAAAAAACCAGAATACATAAAAAACGGAATGGGCCGGCCTAAATTGGACGGGCTTTAGGCGGCGCATCTTATCCGTGCCGCTAAAGGCGTCATATAGGAGCTCCCGGCTGGTGATCAAAACACCATTAGCCATGCTGACGTATGACCTGCTAGTGGGCCCTATAGGGTTAATTTAGGATTAAATTTGTTAATAATCTTATTTGTGTTTTGCACAATAGTTATAAAAAACATTGATGTTTTGTGCAACAAAAATCAATAGTTATGGTTACGTGCAAAATACGCCCTAACAAGTGGTATGATCTGCTATTTCCTTCAGCTTTGGCAACACTACTCCCTCCATTCACAAATACTTTGCGTTCTGGGTTTGGTTAAAGTTAAACTTTTTGAACTTGACCAAATATTTATGAAAGAATACAAATATTTATAATGTAAAAATTATTGCATTAGAATCTTCTCAAAGCATATTTTCATACTATGTCTATTTGGTATTATGGATATTGATACTTTTTCCTCAATTCTTAGTCAAAGTTTATAAAATTTAACTTTTACTGAATTCAGAGCGCGTGAACTAAATAAAAACAGAGGAAGTAGTTAGTATAGTAGACTTTTGTTGCCTTTGGATTCTGACAGAGATGTTCACCTGAGAAGGAACACGACGGTAGCACTCGACAGACACTAAAAATATTATCCGCAATTTCAGTAGCCGGCCAGCGGGAAGTGCTGGCTCGTCGCCGAGGCTCACTTTGGCCAGGACTCAGAGCGCACGCGTGCACCTCTAGTGCCTTTTCAGCCTCGGTGCATGCATGCTTTTTTTCACTGTCCATTTCAGCCTCGGTGCATGCATGGTGCCGCCACTCCGTTTCTTTCAAAAGAAAAATATGTCAATGGCACGTGCAAATTCCACTTTCAGTTAACTTCGAAATTTTGGATATCCCATATGCAAAATAGTTAGGATATGTTGCGTGTCTCAATATCAAATTCAATCACATTCACGAGTATTTTTTCATACTTGTGACATACCAACGTTCCATATTAGTTGTCATGGTTGTACTAAATCAGCGACAGCTAATATAGTACGAGCTATGGTCTACAGTAGCACATGCGGCAGCAACAAATATCCAACTTTTTGGATGCAAACGCCGCGTCAGCGGAGCCAGCTTCTGCACACATTGCCTTGTTCTGTTGCTGCACTTTCCACCGTGGCTCAAGTGCTTCCAACCGGTGACCACATAGGCTGCATTTGAATTGGACAGGTCACAAGTGAATGAGACGTTCCTTTTCTCTTTTTCTTTTCTTGAAAAAGGAAGTACAATATTAGATGGAAGTGTTGAATCCATGTCCAGTATATGAACATTGTGACACTCGATAAATGGAGATGTCAAACTATAAGATCATAGGGCAACCATCTCGGTGTTTAAGAACCGACAAAGCTTAGTTCGCAATGGTTCTAAAAAAAATTTCAGGCTTGCAGTAACAGTAATGTGGCAGTACTGTACACTATCTAGCTATCAAAACACAATATTCAGACTACCTATGATAATATAAGCTCATACTTTTTGGCACCAGACAGAACATTGTGTTGTGCTAAAATTAATTCACTGATAAATCATCTTGCCACCAATCTCTCTTCTCATGAGATGTCAGAAATCACTAAAACTAGTTGAATGCCCGTGCGTTGCTACGGTCCCTATATGCTCTCACAAATGTCAATATATTTTATGAGAATCCACGTTTGTATAAGAAAAGAATGTTCGTGCATTATTAATTATCAGGCTAAGGTAAGATCAATACTTTTCGGACTCACTTGCGTTATATTGTCTCAAAAGCAGTTTACTTCAGAGAAAAATCACCAAAGACGCTTTATCAATTAAGTGTCAGAACTGAAGATGCTTGAACCAATCAATAGAAGAACCACTTATTGAATCACAGATTTTTTTTTAATGAGCTTCTATCTCTTGAGCCCAATCATGTAAGCTCTCTGAATCCTATGAAAAAAACATTCAAACGTTAGGAAATGCCAACTGGAATCATCAAAATTAGAAACATTGCTTAATATATAATGTTAACAAAATGAGAAATAGGAGTTCAAAGTTGTTGGCATGAATTGTTACCCCAAGTGCGTTTTCATGCATCATTATAGCTTGTGTATAGATTACTCTATTTTGTGGTGTGAAAAGGTCGATTGGTGTGGATTTGTTTATCTGTTCATATCATAAAGCTTGCGGCCATGTATGAACTCTGATGGGAAGCAGAAATAATTCATATTTTCAAGGATTGTGACAAACTGCAGTTTGGTTGGAAGTGCTAAAGGATTTTTTAAAATTCGTTTCAAGTATAACTTCAGAAAATGCACATTACTTCTGGTATTTTTGAAGTGCATTCTTGATGCAAGCATGTCGTACTGGCAATGATATTTGGTAGACTTATTGTGTTAATACCAGTACATATACTGGATATACCAAAAAAATACAAGATTTATCTTGTAAGAATGCTCTTTATCTAAACGAACTGAATTTAGCAGTTATCTATAACTGGACACACTTCATTGTGAAATAATATCCATGCGTGGGAATTGTGAAATAAATAAGATGATGATATGCTCATTTCTATTGACTCAAGATGTTGTGTTTGGAATAATCATCCAAAATTTCAAATTGGGAAGGGCATTTTTGTCTACATACGTACAGTGGTCCATGTGGAGCAATTCAGATATAATGCTTCCTTCAACAGATGTGAATCAGTATGGTAGCTGCATAAGGATTATATAATATACAAGGATGGACCATTATATGCGCAGAACACATATGTAGAAGAGAATTTTTGCATCCATGAAAACTAAATCTATAAAAGATGTAGAACACAACCTACTCACGGGGCATTTTTTCTAGATCTTGTTCTGCAGTCCACCGGTTGGACAAGATATCATACCAACATGATTAATTCGAATCCATTTCCATTCAAACATACCAAGGATGCCCATGTTTTTTGTTGAAAATAAGAAATACACCATGCGGTCACATACACACAAATACAATTAACTGCCTAGATCTATGAAAAATCCGCATCACTGTGTTTTGCTGAAACATGATGTTGATTCCTAACATCACCTACACAGATGGCAAAATAGTGTGCAGTATGACATAAGAAGCTCCTAAGAAACAAGGGGACATACCATTGTAGCTGGACATGAATCATCTTCGAGGAATGCAGGGAACTTAATTCTAGTTTCTAGCTCACCTGCATCTTTTTGATTGATTCACAGCAACATAAAAACAACGTAGGCATTTCCTGACCAAACAATGCTTATCCACTGGCATGTTGATATAACCAATTAACCATCAATATTTCCGAAGGCCATTGAATCTGCAAGCATCTTCTGAGATCTAGTCGATTCAATTATTAAAGAAAAATAATAGGAAGATCATCATGAATGCAAGAGAAAATAAAATTCAGAAAAGGAGAGTGCATAAAAGGAAAATAATTCTCCTACGGGGTCTTACATATTTTGAAATGGCGACACGATAGTAGCATAACCATCAAGAGTAAGAAGATTGCTGGCATCCTGCTGCTCAATATAATTCCATAGTCGTCCAGGTGGTGCCTGCACAAGCCTAGCTCAAACAGTTGTACAACATGATCTAATATATGAGTTACGCCTATCAAATTGTACGTGTAGTTAGTGGTCCGTTTTGTTATTTCTTTTGCAAGAAAAAATTGAGTGATGTATCCGTGAATAACAAATTAACCCTTTTCTATTTCATCCCGTTAAAAACAAATTCGAAAGCCTTGAGATGTGATTCTCAAGGTCCGTATTGTAGCATAGCTCTAGGCCAAATATAATTCAATAATATGCATGGTTGTACACGAAACTTCAGTTCAGGATACTAATTTTGACCGACACATCACTAATATACCTGGAGTGATTAAGCAACATGCACAACTGCGAGATACAGTAGATAATTAGCATACTGAAAAACAAACTTGATGCTGCCTACGAGCGCGTTGAGGGTGCAGTGTGCCCATGAGGATCCACCCTGGGTTCGTCAAGGTCGTGGACTGGTGGCCAAGATCGCGGCCGCACGCCTGCCGAATTCACCTCACCTTCACCATGGAACGAAATTGACCGAATTCGCATGGAGTTATGGAGGAGATCACTCAAATCTGTTGCGGCTGCTACTCGCCTATGATACTGCGATTAGCGCGAGGCCTTGGGAAGGCCATGTGTAAATTTTCAGATCGCTATAGAGAGGGCGACATATAAAAACCATCATAAAGGAAAAGATTTCCTGTGATTGCTTTCCAAATTTTGTTTTATTGACCTTCATTGCTTTCCAAGTTTCTTCGTTGAAGAAAATCACAAGCTGTTTATTTTCGTTTGTTGTTTTATGTTAAACTCCCCCAATTGTAGCGAGTCCATGATTATAGCGATTGGATCTCGGTAAATAACACCTCCGTGTTTGTAAGATAGGACCGCCTTTTTTAGTTGCAGGGATTACATGTACCATCACAGGAAAGATGTATAAGATGATTAGAGGAAATATCATTGATTGATCCTGTAATTAGTTGAGATACGCTGCGTGAGTGTTGATTAGTTGGGAATGCAAGATTGATTGATTCCTTAAGTGGGGTGATGTTTTTTTGTCAGGGGTAGAATCGGAAATCAAATGATGTAGTTGAAAAGTGCCTTCACCAACTCCAAACCAATAGTAAAGATATTCTAAACATGAAGCACTCAAACTTTTTATCATCCTAGTCGAGATCAAAACCAAAACATGGGTACACATATACGAGTACATAATCTGAATGAAGACTTAAACAAGTCTACCTGCATTTCTTACGACAGAACAACGCCTAATCCCACCAACTAATCAATCCTCATGTAGTCTGGATGATCTACCCTAAAACCCTACCTAAACCCCACCCGACAATGGATGAGGTTATTGAACCTGAGCAAAGTAGCGCATCACCAGACAATATTTTGGAAGCGCAACTGCGCCCATGGCTCCCCTGCCTACAAAATGTTGTAACCCCGGACATCAAATTCCTATTTTAACCAAGTTGGTTGTAATCAAATAGCAAAATTTGTAGACGAGATATTATTGGATAATAGTAACCGATAATATACAAAGAAGCTGTGATGGGCCTTGACTTTGTCAAATAGTTGTATGTCATAGAATCTGCAATATATCCATATACGAAGATCAAATTCTAGACTTGGTAGACCCTCCAAAAGATGTTAAGCTTATTGGACGTACATGGAGCTATAAAATAAACAGACATGGATGTTCACATCTGCAAGATATTCAACTTGTCAAAAAGCAAGGTTACGATAAAGTTGAAAGCGTTGGCTACCACAAGATTTGATCTTTCGTAGCGATGTTTTGTATGTACGGATTATTCTAGCAATAATTATATATTTCAATTTTGAGATATGTTACAATCGTTCCTCTATCCAATGCACACCAAGGACATGTATATGACATGACCCAATGGGTTTTGTTGATTCAAAGGCTTCTAGATATGTATGCAAACTTCAATGGTAGAAGTAAGCATAACAGAGTTGAAATCTTCATTTTGATGAAAATGTAGGGTTTAATTTCATAATTTTTTTAAAGATGTTTGTATTTATAAGAAAATGTAAGTGGAAGCGCCGAGACATATTTATAATATTTCATGTTGTTTATTGGAAACTATGTGTTTTTGTTGACACTGTTAAGATTTCATTAAAATTAGTTTTTAAATAAAAGACTTGGACACAACCAGAATATTGAGCATCAATGTCTATACAGATAGATTGATGTGCTGATATGGTTTTGCCAAAGTACATATGTGAAATATTGAATTAGTTTAATATGGAAACAACAGGAAGAGTTCTTGTTGCATGGAAGAGGTTGGAGCTAGAAATCAAGTGTTTTGAAATTTTATGAGTGAAACCACAAGAATGATTTTATTAATCTTGTATACCATGATGTTTGATGATCTAAAGGGCATTCATATGATGATTATTAGACAATAGTAAGAGTATTTTTATATACTTTAGAAGAACTAAGAATATGTTCTCTATGCATAAGTGACAAACGGTTCATTGTAATATGTTACACTGGCTTTGTCACATATACATGTAAAATTTTATCTCTATTTTAGGCTATTTGTTTTGAGTAATAAGGTGGCACAGTAAGATGGATGAAAGTTCCATGATAATTTGGATGAGTTCCAAGCAACATAGGAGGGTATTTCTGTCAAGAGTTTGTTATCGAACCAGATGTAGTTCTCAGCGTGCTAGTACTATGAAGATCTATTGTGTGACAATAGTGACAACATAGTCCTGACAGAGGAACTAAGGTATCACCAGAGGACCAAATTCATACAATACCATCTCATTCAAAAATGAGTGATGCATGATAATGCAGATAAATGCAAATACACGCGGACCTAAAAGTGTCATACCCGTTGATAACGATCACATTCAAGTGTGCTAATTTTCAATTAAAGGGTTAATCGGTGTACCTAGTTTTGCCAACAAAAAACAAGTCTGGGGCAAGGGGAAACCTACCGTAGTAAGGTTATGCATCCTCCTCGAAGGGCCTCAAGCAAGTCTTGGCCGACATCATGGCGGGCGTGCCGCTGCGGTGTCCCTATCATGGCTGCGAACATGCTCGACATGATGGACTTCGTGGGGAGCAAATAGTCGGGCCAAGTGAATTTTTTTGGGTGCGAAGAGAATATTGAAAATAAAATAAAAACGAAATAAAATAGGGAACATTTGAACTATTTATGCTGGCAAAAAAAGTAGGATGAAATGGCACGTTTTCATCAAGCTCGTTTTTTTTTTGGGAAAATTATTGGCCCAACCGCTTCATTGTGGCAACAAATTGTGCAATTTGGACTAATCTGATGTTATTTACGGAGTACTCCCTCCATACCGGATTATTGGACAAATATGTATTTTAAGACAAACTTTAACCATTAATTTTAGTCAAAAAAATATGAGATATTTAGCATAAAAATTATACCATTAGAAAGTTCTTTTCAATATGAATCTAATGGTATAATTTTTATATAATATACCTTATATTTTCTTGACTAAAATTAAAGGTCAAAGTTTATCTCAAAATACGTAATTGCCCTATAATTCAGTATGGAGGGAGTACACCGTTTTGCAAGTTAACGGGCCACGCCACCCCATTTTTGAGTTTGTCGGTGTATTTGCACATCTAGAACAAGTTCTTTGGTGCACCGTGTATTTAACTCTTTAAGAGCATGACTAACAGCACCCTTATTCGCCCGTCCCTTAAATCCCGAATACAGGCTCCCGAACTCGTTTTTTACGGGCGCAAAATCGACGGCGGAGATCAGTGCCCTTATTTACAACCCGTAAAATTTGACATACCTTTGGGGCATCGGCTCGAACGGGTTCGGGGCGGGGGATGTGGCGGAGGACTCGGCGGGAGGTGGAGAGGGAGTGACCGGCGGGAGGCCAGTGCGGTGGGCCAGCCTCTTGAGCTTCAACGCCTTGCCTCCACCAGACTGGCTTTTGGTGCGGGGAACTCTCTTTGGCTTCGCAGGGGCAGGGGTGGAAGCCGCCGCAGGGGCGATAGGCGGCGCAGGGGCAGGTGCGGTCGTCGTCACTGTCTGGATGAGGTTCGTACCCGCCCTCTTCCTCTTGTTCACGCTCGTGGCCGCGACCATCTTCGCGACATCGGCGGAGGTCGGAAGGCCTTTGGCTGCCCCGGGAGAAACGGTGAGCGCCGGACTGCCACCAACGGGCTGCGGGGTCGATCCGAGGTCCATGCCGTCGGGATCCGGCCGCGGCGGTGCAGCAGATGGCGGGGGCGCGGAGATCGGCGATGGCGGCGGCGTGCGAGCGGGAAGGGACGAAGGCGCTGAATCTTCTCGCGCGGAAACAAACCGTCTAGTACGGGGCGCGTTCGGGTCACCCTCGAAACCCTTGTTTGTGCAGGCCGGAAGCGGATTCTCGGTTCGGCCCTCCAATTTTTTTACCGTTCGCGTCGTTTAAGGGTGCTGATCTACGCCATTTTTTTAGCGATAACCTATAACTGGCGGTTATTTTGAGGGTTTGGCCCCTTTACGGGTGCTGTTAGTCATGCTCTAACAACAGCGGCCAATTCCCTCTCGTCAGGGTTCTGTTCCTCTCGCTGGCAATGCCGGCGTTGAGACCGTGATCGACATGATTTCTCCACAGTTTGTAGACGGGCGCGTCTTGGGCTGACTAAGGGGGAACCTAGTGTTCCTTCCCGACCTCGGGCTGCTACCTGCGAGGCTGTTGTGGACTAGTGTTTTAACTTTCGATTTTGAAGATCTGATCTGCTGAAGGAGGGATGGATTCGGGGAAGGGTGAGGCGTCTGCCTCACAGGTGATTGAGAATCAAGCCGATGTGGAGGCCATGTTGGCGAAGCTGGGTCTGAACGAGGACGATCTGGAGGATGTTGTGTTTGAGGAAGAGAATCAAGTTTAGGAGGATACCAGGCGGATGGCGGTGGGGCGTGTCCATACTGAACCTGAATTCAGTCACTTCTGGTTTTTCAAAAATATGAGAGCGGCCTGGGATTCTACCCTTAATAGCCGCTAGGCTACCCGCCTCCTCGCGCTATCTGCGCTTGCCACGTATAGCTCGTTTGTTGGATGGAGCCATACAGTAAATTCTCGATCCCACTTTTCATCTCAGCCGTCGGATCCAGTTAAATTTTTCTCACTTGTTGATCTTCTAAACGAGTCCATGACGTGTGGGACTAGCCAAGTGTGGGACCGGCAGTGGGAGGCAGCCAGGCGCTCTCGTTCGCGTCGCCTTCATTTCTCCCTTTTCCTGTGTGCAGTGAAAACCTAGATCGAGATCGAGGACCACACCCCCAATCAGCTACCTCCTCTTCTCTCTAATCCCGTCTCCACTCCTCCCCCCCCAATCCGTCGATCTTCTCTCCCGTCTCCGCGGGAGCGGCGCTCGAGCGGCGGAGGCGGCTGGACGCAGGAGCCGGTGGCGGCAGGGAGCGTGCCTAGCAACAGCGGCGGCTGGACGCGGCAGGGAGCACGCCTAGGTACGGCGGCGGTTGGACGCGGCGGCGGCGGTTGGAGGCAGCGCGGTCCGAGCGACGGGGGCCACTGGACGCTGCAGCAGCTACGACAAGGAGGGCACGGCCGAGCGCATGCCTCGTCGCCTCCAACGACGCGCACGGCTGATGCCAACGTGAGCTTTTCCCAGTCCCTTCCCTCTCCAAGCTGAGTGCTTTCTCTCCTTTTTTGGTTAAAATATCTGCTAGCACTTTCTAATAGTATCACATATTCCAGTTTGCTTATGAATCTGCCTCAGCCGACGGTCGCTCGACGGCCCCCATTCTATCCCCTTTCTGATGCATATGCAAAGCTTATTGTGTATGGTTTTTAATTAATATATCTTGCTTCCAACTGTGCTCCATCTTTGTTAATTTCTGGAACAAGTATTTAGATCTGAGAGACACAACAAACTGAGTTTGATAATTGCCTGTTTACAGATGCTTAGGTCTTTATTTATCTTTTGATCAGTATATGATTGCCATGCTTGATTTGGTGTTGGTATATTTTTATCCCAAGTTGCTATGCATGGGCATGGTACTTCTATTTGCTTTGGAGTGAGAAAAATCCATGCTTGATTTGGTGTTGGTATATTTTTATCCCAAGCTGCTATGCATGGGCATGATACTTCTATTTGCTTTAGAGCGAGAAAAATCTCAACATGATAGCTAATACTCAAGTATTAATACTGCTGATTCTCTCCAGCAAAATAATCATCTCATGTGTTTTTTGAGTTTTATTGAATAATGTATATACTTTCAGCTTCGATATGGTCAAACCAACATGCAGGATTCCTTCCATAGGTGATGATTTGCAGGCATTGGACGATGCTAAAGAGCTGTCTAAGAACATGACTTCATTGCAAGATGAGCTTGGATAAAAAGCAGACAGTCTCAAGGGCGATTTTTGTGAGTGTCATTGAAATAACTGTGCCTAATATATTCTGTTTGCCTCAGATAGAAGAGGGAAAGTACGGCAAGCTCCATCAGGTATCTAATTTCCTTCTCTGTGTTCATATTTCAGTGCCACTTCCTGAAAAGCCTGCAACTACTTCCTTGAGAATTGATTGATTTGTGCGCTCATTTATTTTGAAAGCATGTGCAAGAGCTTCTTGGCAGAACTGGATCTATTTGTAGCTTTTGGATGGATCATATCAAGCCCCCTTTTTATTTTACAGTTTATCATTAACTTTGTTATATTATTTTACCTGAAGTGTGTGTCAGCATTTTCTCCATCTATAACCTTTTTAGGCATTGCCAATTCTGTTGTTTATGTGGCAATAGCAAGCTTTTATGCTTTAGTCATTCTCTGCTAATAAAGTTCTGTTCCTGGCCAATTGTTTTTTGAGGTGGCCTTGGTGTGAGCATTAATTAACTTTTGTTCTATGGTAGTTAGAAGATGATTTTGGTATATAAAATATGCAAAACTGAGAAGTTAACCTTGTCATGCCTTACTGTTGGTCCAAAGCATTTCATGATGTATTTTCCTTCGTAGTCAGCTGTTGTGTGGCCAAGGCGCTCGGTGATAGGCGTGCGCCGCCGGTGGTGCACGGGGCCAGGTCGTTGATACAAGGCTGACCATGGACGCGGTGCGAGATGGTCCTAAACTAATGTGAGCTGCTGTAAGATATGAAAATATGTAAGATATTAAAATCTCTGTTCATAATTTTGGTTCATATATTTGGTCTGTGGGCTGCTGCTCATCTCATTATCTTTACTATTGGTTTGGAGTTGGTGAAGACACTTTGTAGATACATCATTTGAGTTCCCAAAATACCCCTAAGAAAAAAAATACAACAGCAGAGACATCTTTACATCACGGAATCAGGAGAAAAAATTTCTGGGACCGGGCCGCACGCCCTCTCAATTGAGGCCCCTCCTAAGATTGTAACAACTCAGCTCTGCGCACCAATCTTAAAGCGGCTCTGTATCCCCCCAAACGTATTAGGTATGTAGTTTTATACGCTGGTGTATCCGTAACAAAAACGTACAGGGCAAGAAATCTGCTTGCCCGTCGAGCCGAAAAATCAGGCACACGATTTGTGGCAAACTATAACTATCGCTAGGTGCTGGTTCTTAGACTAGAAAACCATGGACTCTGCCGCCGCAGCGGCAGCGGCAGCCGCAGCAGCTGTAGCGCCCACGTCGACTGATCACGAGGATATCCATTGTACGAAGAGCGAAGTTCAGCAGGCAGCTCGTGTCGTCGGCGGCGCTGTGCAGAACGGCGAAGAGACGATCTCCAACGCACAATCGGTTCCTTCCTGTTCGCTCCACTTGTCCGGCGATCAAGTATCCATGGCCACCACTCTGCACATGGCAGGTGACAAGATGAAACAAGCATCGGCTGGCTCTACTTCCAAGTCCAAGATGGTGATCCATGGATCGACCACCAACGTTTCCATGTTGAGTCTGTTGAACACATTACAAATGCAAATATATCGTTTAAAGTTCCCAAGCAATAAAGGGTCCAATGGTGAAAAGAGCAAAAGATGCGCTTGAAAAGAAAGGAACAAAGAAGAAAAAGACTGGAACAAAGAAGACAAATACTGGAACAAAAAAAGGTAATGCAGCCCCACTTGTTCTTATTTGTGTCTCTCGGAATTGCATAGACAATAGAGTTTGCATTGATTATATTTTCATCAATACTAGGTACCGGAAACAAAGTACAAGCAAATACACTTGTCGGAGAAGGTCTTCCAATGCCACAGGATTATTTTGAGACAATTACAAGAACTAATACTCCAATGCCACAGTTTCCAATTAATATGTTTCATGGAGAATGTCCTCAGCAATTACAGTAAGACATACAGATTGCTCTTTCACTAATATCTTTCATGTAATTTAATTATTCTACAAAAATCTAAATGTTTTTGTACTTATTATCACACAGGGATCATCTGAGGCAAGCACAAGAACTCACACCTTAGTTCATAAATAATATGTTTCATCGAGAAGGACCTCAACAATTAAATGTAAGAGATCTCGAGGTTCCCTTTTTTCTCATGTACTAATAATTGTACCACAAAAATTCTTAACAGTTGCATACCTTTTCACGAAACAGGGATCATGTGAGGCAAGCTCAAGTTTTGGTACTACAATTCCGCACTTTCCAAATAATAATTTTCATAGGAATTCTTCAACCATGTATGGTCCATTCATCCAAGGAGGATATACAGACCTTCTACTTCAAAACGATCAATCTTCAGAGCTCCTGCACGCTTTGAGAAGATTGGATTTTGATGTAGTGAATCCTAGAGGATGGAAGGAGTAGGCATAGCAATAATGTTTTCCTTCTTGTGTTCATTGGCCAATGTTAGTTTTAGAACTACGATCTGTGTAATGCTACAATAGATCATTACAGTGAGTAACTTTTACCAATTTTATCTCAAATGATGCACTGGACTTCAAGTGCTTGCTTTCTCAATGTGCACTCAAGTATTATATCAAGCCCATCGATAATTTAGATCGTGTAACAATTCTGAAATTTTACTGAGTACATAGAAACGGGAGCATTGCTCCCTTTTCAGTATATATAATATTTCAAACAATCCCAAATTCGAAGGCAACAAACCACATTTTATTCATTCATCAATCTGGATATATACACTGGTATTTCCATATATTCACATACAACTTCACAATCACCGTGCTACACAAAGTGAACTAGTACGTGTTCTAATATCTCAACAGCAAGTGAGGTAGCAACAGCTCTTTAGTCAACTCAAATAGACATGAAGCACACAGAACGACTGTGACTACAGGGCAGGCACTAGCACATTTACAACCGAAGGAACATTGCTGGCTATCAAGCATTAGAAGCTCTCCTAGCTGAATGTCTGTAGTCTGAATTTCTTCAAGCAATCTGCTTCTTCATCTGAACAAGATAGTAACTCAAATTCTTCAAGAGTAACTGTCAAGAAGCAGAGCACTTCAGCAATCTGAATTTCTGAACAAGATAGGAAGTACTTGCATAACGCAACACTCAATCTCTGTAAAATATTCGAGTACAAATACAAGTGGGGAAGACACTACTGGAACCACATGTGTTTCGGCTTTCTTTCAGCCAGAGGAATTGGGTGCTCGCTGGCGCCGTCGCTTCCACAAGAAGCACCGAATCGGCATGGGGGCGGCTCACGACTAGAAATCGGCAGTAATGAATCGGGGGATCTCCGGGCACCGTCGCTTCGGGCGAGTTGCAGCAGAGCTGCGCAAGGCGGATCGAGAGCCAAAAACGGCGGCACAGAGTCGGACGCTCGCCGGCGCCGGCTTCGGCGCCAGCACGGTCGCGAGATGTAGTTGGAGCAGTTCAGTGCGGCTGATCTATTTCGTCCGTTTGATTGGAGTGGTACTGCTTTGTTTCCCTGTACGTAGCTGTTACGGATACATACACGAGCGACTACAGATACCTGACACGTTTGGGGGATACAGAGCCGCTTCAAGATTGGTGCGGTATGCTCAAGTGTCAACATCTGAGGAGGGGCCTCACTGGCGAGGGCTTGCGGCCCAGCCCCAGGAAATTTTTCTCCACGGAATCACGCAATCCGGGAATCACGCAATCAACAAAATCAGGCTATACATCACTACAAACAAGGGATATTAATTCTGGCTAAATTTAGACTAAAAAATTGTAAGGCAAAGAGCTAATAATGGCAACCATTCCAATCACCGACGGCTAATATCAATCACGAAAATCTTTACTATTGGTTTGGAGTTGGTGAAGGCACTTTGTAGATACATCATTTGAGTTTCCAAAATACCCCTAAGAAAAAAAAAATACAACAGCAGAGACATCTTTACATCACGGAATCACGCAATCCGGGAATCACGCAATCAACAAAATCAGGCTATACATCACTACAAACAAGGGATATTAATTGGCTAAATTTAGACCAAAAAATTGTAAGGCAAAGAGCTAATAATGGCAACCATTCCAATCACCGACGGATAATATCAATCACGAAAATCACAATTAATACGAAAATCACACATCAACATGGAAATACGAAAAGCACATGATCGGCCACAGAAATCACGAAAAGCTGGTCAACGTCCTTGTTCAGGTACTGGTCACTGTCGCGCGGCAATTCACGAGCAAAAAATGGAAAGACCTAAACAAAAGCAGCGTACAAACAAAAATCAGGAATTTATTGGGTCATTACTCTCAAAGACGTGATTACAGAGGGAAAAATCATTCCTTTTACTAATCCTACGGCATGCAACAAAAATCTAATTAGAGGCAAAATTAAAGACGTGATTAAAGATTACAATCAATTATTTCGAAGTACAGCACCTCCCTCCCCATACGATTTTGGCTAGCCGGCTATTTTCAATTGATCGCTCCCTTGCCGCCCGCACTCCAGCTAATCCCACGATGTGTTGCTCCCAATCCCCCCAACCACAACCATACCCGAAAGAAACCAATCTAAACTGAACTATTCTCTGATCGATTTCATTGACAGTCGAACTGAAAAAAGGCCCAAATGAGAAACCAAACCATTAGGATCAGTTAAACGAAAACCATCCCCAGGTTTATGCACGCCATCGACGATGGCCAGGATGCAGCTTGCTGCATGCAGAACAAGCACGGGGAGCTCGACGAGGCCGACCTAGGCATCGAACTGATCAACCCCATGCAATGGCAACAACAGCGAGAGGAGTAGGAAGGGTTGCCGGTGGCCCGTGTGGTGTTGCCGGTGGTGCTTGACAGGCGTTGCATCTTGTCTCCAGTTAATATTCAGTCTTGGCCAGCAGCTCCAACCAAAAGCTTGTGAAGAAAAAGATTCTAAGTGTTTCCTCCTCGTGGAACAAATGGCACAACTGAATACTTGGCATATGCTAATAGCGACCAGACGAAGACTACAGCTACGGCCATAATTATTTCCAAAACCATTCATATGTATGAGAAGGGAGAGTTGTCTAAAGTAATTTTTTTATAATTTGTTAGGGGTATACTTAGATCCTCATGTACATGAGTATATATCATTGTGCAGCTCATGATCAATCAGGTTATTTGTAATGGATCTGGTTCAAATCCTCAGAGGATTCAGGTGATAGCGGCAAGTGAAATAACCCAGGTTCACTGGAGACACATAGATTAGTCACAACGATATATATATATCTTTATTTTTTAGATAAGAAAATTATCTTTATTTTTTCAGATAACCTAATAAACGGGGAATTTGTTAACCATCATTAACCATCAACCGGCTCAATCCTTATTGTACCATATGACAACATGCTGAGTAGAAGTAGGATATATGGCAAAATATACCGAGCAAGATGCTGCCATAGCAGAGTAACAAAACATAGCCAAAACGACAGGGCTGAGAGAAACGAGGTCATAGAAGGTGACTTAAATAGTGTATATTTGTAAATTAGGAAAATATGCTCAAGCGTCGAAGAGTGAGATGTTGATGCTTTGAAGTAAAAACATATTGGTCATGTAAACGTTGTGAGGGTCGATAGAATATAGGGAGAAAGATTTGCTGCATGGGAAAAACTAAAAAATACCATTTAGATTACTAATTTTACAAGTTGTATTGTTCTTCCGTGGCAACGCACGGGCATTCAACTAGTTATTTCAAAATTTTCCAGTATCGTTTTTTGTCATACATCAATTTTTGGCTTATTTAATTTATCTTGCTTAGGTGTCATCTCTATATTCTGATGCTCTCTTTTGTCTGAGCTGCTTCTACATTAGATGATGTTTGGATGCCTATTTAGAATATATGTTTTCAAGTTGCAGAAGATATGAGATGATAGATGATAGATGATGGCAATAGAGTGGTCCATGCACAAGCATTCAGGCTGCTCATCTCTCTTTGTTTCAGCATCTAAATTAAGGGTTCTGGCTCTATTTTCATTGTCCCACTTCTGTAATAAAGCTGTCCATGCGCAAACATTCAGCTTTCAACCATGCACTTCTCTGTTATTGTGCAATGGAGTAGTACTTCCCTGTAATTTTAATTTTCATTCATCGAAGCTCAGCCTATTGAACTGCAGGTTTCTGGCTCAATAAACCTGACCATTTCAGGAGGTCGCTGGGGCGCAAAGAAGACACATATTGGAGTTGACCATTACCTCACCATGTAGCTAGATGTTTCATCTCTTGCGTTGTGCTTTTGGTATTCTCTTTTTATTTGATTTACTCTGTAGTTTGGTGTTTGCTTACACTTAACTTGCTTCATGCCTGAATGTGTTATTTCTGTTCGCAATGTCCCTTCCTCTTTTTGTTCAGATTAGTGCATATATTTAAGTAGAGATAATGAGATGGTCTGGCTGTTGGGTTGGTGGTTCATCGATCCATCTGCCAATTATGGCTTTCATACTGAACCTGTATAATGACATGGGAAAATGATAGGGTCAATTGGTATGGTTTTCACTTTTTTATTTACGCAAACCTCGACAGATAGCATTGGTGTTTTCCAGCTTATGTGGCAAAAATATATGAATTTGTCTCAACTGTACTAAATAAATATGTGAATCTAATGTAAATTATCACCATAACTGAAATTAACTGCTAAATGTACTTCCTTAGATTTTTTGGTTTTCGTTTGAACTTATGGTGGTTTGCTAATTTTGTCACTCTTGGTTTGCTGCAGGGATTAGAGGCTTCAGACCTTGAGGAGATGCAATGGATCTTCTCCCAGTCCTAGGTGAGCGCTCAGATTTCGAGAATTGGCTCTTTAGTACTGTTTTATTAATTTAAGAAAATAGCAGCTATGTGATTTTGCTTTCTAGAGACTGGTATTGTCCTATTACCATTCGTGGCTATGTTTAGGTTCGAGGATTTTATATAACAATCTCATGCCTTATTTATCCATTTCATTTTGTCATTTTGACTTCGGCTTTCAGAGTATTAGATATGTACTGATATTATATTCCTTTGCATGATTATTGTTGTTTGTTTACATTCTTATATTTCAAGATAAGCTCAGGAAGTTTGTGACTTTGCCGTGCCCTGAAATCGTGTATCTCTTTTTTCCATGAATCTTCTGTGCTCACTTGAATCTTCCCAAAATCGTGTTTCAATTTTATCTTGCCTTTCAGTTTGCTTTTTCTTCTCCCCTTAGGAATGACTCTCTCTGCTTGGTGTAATAGGAAGGGAGCTAGAAGGAAGCTGGGAATTTTTTCTGGTCTATTTGTTCATGTTCTGGTTAATTACCACATTAACAGAGTTGCTTCCTCAAAGTATCACAAGGAATGGGGAAGAAAATTTCTGAAGGTGATGTTCTCTTATTCCGATGTGTTAATGAATATTGATACTGGCAAATCTGAAGTAGATGTTAGATAGCAATGTGTATATTGCTAACATAAAACAATATTGTAAGTTCATAAATATGGATTTCTGGGTCGCACAACACTTTCATGCTTGAGCGTTTTACCCACCAGTATTTCAGGTACTAATGGCATAACGGCTGCTAACAACTATGGTGAAACTTAGATTGTATCGGCGAGGGTCTATGCCAGTTGTCAGGGCTTATATTAACTTGATTGGCTATGACACTCTTACCAATTGTGTATGAAGATGCAGAATCCAGGATGTCCAAACTCCAGAATATATATCCATGTCTGTAGATGTTATTATCTTAGCCTTCTATGGCTGCACATATTTTATGCTTATCTAAGGTATATGAAAGATGTTTAGTCTGCCAATAAATGGTTTATTTTGTTGCTAGGAGTAGATCATTGATTATTTTCTTTACAGATTGAACAATATATTCAGTTTTATTTTTTGCTTGTGAACTAAGAAATGAATTATTTTCTTATGAATGTGAAAGAGGTAACTACCCTGTTTTATGAAGGTATATGCTTAGGTTTGCATTGCAGCACATAACAAGGTATGTTGGTGAAAAGGGCACGATCTGGCTGTCTTATTTCTATGCATTTTTTCAGAAAAGAACGCTTCCGTCTGTTTTATTTTTGCTTATCTACCTAATTACTAGCCCCATTCTTACTCTGAGTAAACATTCGTTTAAGGAGGATGTTGTATAATTTGAACGTCTACCCTGCTTTGAATATTGTATTCGCCCAGGAGCTAACAAGCACTCCCTTTTTCCAGCTGATTGACTTTGGAAAGCCATAAGCTCTGGGCGGCATTAGGACTAGACTATACAGTTTGCCATTTGAAAGTGTTTCTTGTGAAAAATTTGTTAACTGTAACTTTGGATGCACCATTTACTCTTGAGTCTTACTCGTCCCCATTGGTATTAAGCTATACATTATGAAAGAGGGCATTGAAATGCTTATATATTGTGGTCAGTACTTTGTTCTTTTACCTCAGGAGGTAATGTCCTTTGCTAAAATGAATAAAGTCTCGGTGGAGGTAATTGTCTTGTGCAAATATTTGGTGTGTGATAGTATATAATTTTTGCTGCCATGACAGTTTGTTTCAGTGCATTTCACTAACACCTATCTTCAGGGCTTCATCGATCAATCAGCCCTTCAAGCATGGATCTAGCGGGCAATCATGTCAGAGATAGAGTGAGGTCGATGATGGGTCCTATATATACAGTGGGTACTATTTGATCAAACTGGACTCGATCCATGGCCAACGCAGAGTTGAAAGAAAAAGGATATAATGTGTGTTTGCATTCAGAGTGAAGAGGGGTCGCTTTTGTCTGACAGCACACATTCTTCAGGTGATCGTTCAGGTGTTGTTCAGTGTGCCATCAAATAATCTAAACGTGGCATACTATCTTATATTTACTAATTGGAGGCACCATAGAAGCCTCCACGTTGATCCTCACGCAAAAAGGATTTTCAGCCATCAGATTGTGTCGCTAACCGTCCATCACCGTAAGATTAGTAGATGTCTTCCTCAACACGCATGCCAAACCTCAAAAAAAAAAAACTAAAACTCTAAAAGCTTGCCCCAGCACGTCTCCCACCTGGAGCCACTCTCGCCGGGCTGCCGCTTCATGGCATCCATGGACGCACATCGACCGTCTGCTCCTCCGTGTCTTTTGCGTCCCTCCGGTTTACCTATCAACTCCATCCACCATCCTTAAGGTCATAACCGAGGCAGACAATACAGACAAGTATCCGGACAACTTGCGAGCTCCCGTCTCATGCGTCATGGGACAGATCTCTGATCAAGATGTATCACCTGCAATATTCTGAGGTCCCGTCTTCAGAGGCTACAAGGCACCCAGGCCGTGATTGTGCGAGCATGTGAAAGACTAAGTTAATCTTCTGTCGCCAGTGTCATAGCCAATAATCTCATATCAAGATGTACCCCTTGCAGCGGGCTGAGGTCCGGTGCTGTGAGACGACAAGGGATGAGGTGCTGAGCAGGACTTCTTAGTTTGATAAATCGTTTAATTTGTGGGATCTTGCAGTTCAGCTGTTTAAAAAAGTGGTGAATCATCAGCGTCTCGCTGTTGTACAGCTTGCTATGGTCTCCTACGTGCAGTTAACTGAGAATTTCATTGTTAATAATCAATATGAAGGACTATGGGGCCTACTTCCGATGTACTATTGTGCCTACTCCTGTACAGTCGAATTTTACAGAAGTTGGGTTGTTCATGTATACAGAAAGATGAGCTGACAGATTAATTATTGCAGGGCAGCAAACAAAAATTAACCAAATCTGAAGATTTAAACTGCAGGTATTGTATGATTATGCTATGGCCTACTGTTCTTTCTATGATTTATTTGCAGAAAATTAAATGCTTAGCTTCCATAGGGTCCTGTCCTCCATCTCCTCGGGTTTTACAGAGGCTTGAGCTGTACATGTGCTATGTGCTAATGTACCTTTGTGGTCCTCCCTAAATCATGTTGAAATTGAAGAATTTTTGCAGTTACTCCTTGCAATAATATTTCAGTTTTGGTGTGTAATTAAGATGTTTGTTGTGATCTCTGCTTGGAAATAATGGTGAATGGTCAACATACTGAAGCCCCAGTTCAAATTATGTGTTGTGGTTCTCTAAGAACACAAATATGCTGCATTCCACTGTAATTTACTATATGTTAACATCTTCGTTCCATGTACTTTTATTGTCAATCACAGAATAATGACAGATGGTATAAAGTATGCTGGACATCTCCACTTGGTGCAGAAATCCCAAGTTAGATTTTCCTTACATTACATGTACTTTCAGTAAACACAATGATTTTTGATACTCCATTTGCATCTGTAGTAGTTTGATATCTTATTATTTTCTGAAATAGGGATTTTATGTAACTCTACATATGTCGGCATCAAGTTCATATTTGAAGCTTTAGCTGATGAAATTTAACCGCCCTTGGATGTGCGTTGCTAAAGAACATGTAAGCTATAGTAAAAGGACCCACTGATTTAGGAAACAACTGCAATATGCATTGATTTCACAAATTTTCTGTAATGCGAAAATAAAAGGTTGAACCATTGTTCGAGAAATCATGCTTTCATAATAATATTAAAAGTTTTATGCCATGTTGTTCCTCTAGGTAGAGACAACATTTAATTGTATATATTCCTGGAGGATTCGGAGCTGAATTATGATTTGTATCTTAACTATGTAGTCTGTATACATATATTCTGGAATTAGTAATCTTGCTAGGTAAAAATGAAATTGTGAATAAATGAAGGCTCAAAAGTTTAGAATTTAATCTGGATCATAATTTTTATCGCATCGTTTATACAAATATTCTGGAGGCAAGGTACACCAAAAAATTATTAATATTTATCAAATTTGTGGTGCTATCTCGGATTTGCAGACAAATCACAAGACCGTGCGGTGGCACGGGTTGATGGCTAGTATATACCTAATTCCCTAAGTAGTTAAGCTCTGTAATATGATTATTGAGTGGCCACTCGGGAAATTTCATGGGGAAATGCAACTCTGTTGTATATTAATAATGAGACCGACTCCCTTAAGTTTTAACCAGTGGGAGCTGAAGATCAGTTATGTACTTACGGAGCCTGTAAGTGATATATATTCAGGTGTAGGACTCATCGTCCCGAGTAATCAGTATACATGATTTAGTGTCGTTTTGTTCACTTTTCAGTCTTGCCGTATGTAAACTGAATCAAGAAACGATTTGCATATCAGCTGTGTAAAACTTATGGCTTAAATCATCTTCTGATTCCGTCAATTGCGCCAGTGGCGCAACGGGTCATCTAGTTTAGCAAAGGAAGTGAACATACGGTGATAGAGGATAATCTGTTTATCTTCAAATTTTCATGTCTTGGAGATTGGGAGGAAGTCATGGATGGGGGCCCTTGGGCGTTCAGAGGAAAAAGTCTGTTAATGGCAGCATGATGGATTCACAAAGCTAGCAACGATAGAACTATTCACTATTCCCATGTGGATTCAGATTCACGATCTCCCGAATGGTGTCAAGAGTATGGTCAAAACCCTAGCGAGCAAAGTGGGCGAATTTGTAACGCTTGAACCTCCTTCAGTTGACTTTGTTGGTAATTTTTACCGGGTCCGGGTGAAGGTTGATGTCCGCAAGAAGCTAAGAAGAGTGGTATCGCTAATTCGAGGATGAGAGAGAGAGAGAGAGAGCTTTTTCTGGTGAAGTTTGAAAGAATCCCGGATTGGTGTGCCATCTGCGGCATGCTTGGTCATCTGTACAAGGAGCATGGTGATGGAATTCACGCACCGGAGGCTCTTGTTTTTAAGGACATCAAAGCTGCTCCTATTTGGCGATCGGGTTCCAGAACAATGGGTCGAGCAGGTGGTCATGGTGCTTCTCGCGGAAGGATGAGAGGTAGGGATCCGGGGCACGGCCTTCTCGCGGAAGGATGAGAGGTAGGGATCCGGGGCACGGCAGTGGTGCCGAAGAAGAGTGGGAGAAGGAGGAGGCTGAACAGACTGATATGGATGAGGTCATGAGGACAATCTGGTTGACCCGTCGCGCAAGCACTTGATGAATGGGAAGGTGGAGGATATCTATATGGGAAGGTGGAGGATATCTATATCTATATCTATATCTATACCTAATAATAAAGGACGTAAGTGTTCTATGGTTTGGTTTCTTCCAATATCTATACCTATCTATATCTATACCTAATAATAAAGGGAGCAAGGGTTCCATAGTTTGGTTCATCCGTCGGACATTTTATAATAAAACCCTCCATAGTTGTGTGAATCAACCCGCAGTCAAGTTTTTTAGTCAACCCTAGCTCGCCATTCTGGTCTCCCTCACTTGTCCCGACGCAGACAGATGGTGCCCCTCCTGTCCCTATCGCAGACCAGGCGCGTAGCTGGCGGCTGGAGGCGTGCGGGCGCGGCCGGTGTGGCAGACGCGGGCGGCCGGCGACGTGCGGGCGCGGACGGCGTGGCCGGCGCCCCTCCCTTCCCCACTGCAGAACAGGCGAGTCGGAGGACAGTGAGCACCACCGCCGCTGCGCCACCCCTGCGCTCGTCATCCCCTCGCCGCTAGGAACTCGACTCCCTACACCACCGTCGCTGCTCACCCTGCTTCCGAGACCCCGGCTGTACCGGGAAGGAGGTCCCCAGCGGCCGGCGGCCATCCCCACCTTCCAATTCCCCAATCTTTTCGAGTTCTTCTACTGGCCACCAACATCGGATCTGCACTTTTCTCCGATTTGGATCCATGCCGTGAGGGGCTCATGCCTCCTCATATCTTGGTTTGTCCATAAATTCCAGAATTTCTGTGCAATTTACAAGCAGTCTTCGTTTTGAATTTCTGACCGACTCATTTTTATTTTATGGACTAATCCCTTTTATTGGTTCTTTATGGCGAACATGCGGAACCTGGTGTTCTTGATTTTTTGCTTCATTTTACTCCGTCGGTGGAGATGGTATTAGATCCAATATCGAGTTCGAGGACGTGCCCAAGGCCAGGGTTCAGCTTTGAGGATGTCACCGGCGTCAACCAGGCCAAGCTCAATTTCCAAGGGATACTTGCTCGTCTCCCTACCTGGGACCGGGAAGACGCAACTCGTCGTGCAGTCACCGGGGAGGCCGTGCCGCTCTATCCGTGCGTCACGAGAGTTCTTCTCTCAGTCAGAGCCGATCTAGATTGGAGCGGTATCCATATAGCTGAGATGGAGAATATTAAATCGAACTTGATCGAGATTTTAATTACCACAAGAAATTCAATCTCTACCGCGGTGACCGCGAATCCACCATGCTCGACGCCTCTGCACCCGCGCTGCTGGCAGCTGAAGGCGCACGCTGTCGCTGGAGCGCGTCAAGATGGTCAGCCAGAGCGACACTAACTTGTTGCGTGGCCGGCAAAGGAGCGAGGTTTTTCATAGGCGTGCTTCTTTGATAATTTCATCTCGAACTTTGAGGTTAAGTGCTTCCCTGCAATGCTGTCACGATGCCCCTCTGTGGCGAGGACTACCGCGGCCGCGGCTGCTGCCTCCTCTCTGTAGCTTGTGATGCCTCCACTGCTACTCTGGTTGGGGACGTGTTGGTCGCCATCTACAACACAGGGGAGGATCAAATCTTGGGAGAATGCCTGCCACGCCGGGTATGTTCCAAGAACGCCGGATCTTTGATGACAGCAAATTTCAGGAGCAGCAACTTATCGTTCAATCGTAGCAATGGCTGAGCTAGAAAGGGCTAATGGAAGGAGCACGGAATATTTCCAGAAAGACAGCGATATTTCTATTGCAGATATTGTAGAGAAAATGGATGACATATAGTTAATATGTGGCGAGTGATTGCAGATTTTTGATGATGTCGTCGACTTGGTTCTAAACCAACTTGACATGTACGCTATTCAGGCAAACACAGTGTTGTTCAGTCACAGGAGGTGTGAAGTGGGAGTATGACCGATGGATCTAGAGGCTGGGTGTTCGAAGTATGCTAGCTAGCTGAAGCCTTGCAATAATTTCCTTCTGTTTGAAGCCACCCTCCACCTCTCTTGGCCTGAGAGATTTACGTACTAGCTTCAATTATACCAGCAGGAAATCAGTACTAGCCTCAACAATACGAGAAGTTTTTTCAATTAACCAGTACTAGCTTCAACGATATTAGCAGCCTGCAGTTTTCATATTACTGGATCATTCAGTGGGAGGACAATCATATGTCTGTTAGATTCAAAATAATTCAGTGCTATTTAGCTTCCTTTCTTTTGCTTTTGCATCATGTACTACATTGATTCTTCTCCACTCGTATAGACTGACAAAATATTTAGCAGTAGGTTTGAGACTCCGCTATTTTCCTCTCGGATAGAAGTTTCTTCTTCCATTTTATGGCACTTAATCTTCCAATTCGATTTGGATCGGCAATGAAATTGCAGTTGGTTGTGTATGCCTTGATCTGCCAATCCAACATCCACTGGAGTTCATAGGGAAGACTGCTAATATCTAGAGGGCGAGAGCCAACAAAATCTAATCATATAACATGGCAAGTTTTCTCAAATTATCACGTCAAAATCTAAGCATGCCACAAAAAAAATTAGTGGCGAATGTTTTCCCGTTGCAACGCACGGGCAATTTTCCTAGTCTATACCTAATAATAAAATACGCAAGGGTTCTATGGTTTGGTTCTTCCCGCGTCCGATTCATGGACCATGGCCCGATTTTGGGGATTCCACCTTTTGTCGAAATTACAAGGACTGCCACCGGTAAGTGAAATTATAAATCCCGTAATATTTTGGCAGACGAAGGACTACGATCTGGTTAGGTTGATTCCTTTGACACCCATCGCAAGTTTCCTCCGTTAGCCCAAAGAAACCTAACCGACGCCCACCGACGCGTGCCGCAGTGCCCGTGGAACCACCAGCTAGCTCCGTCGTGTGCTCCAGAAACCTCGCCGGGCAACAACACCAAACACAGCTCTGCCGCGCGCCACTCGCCTCTAGCCTAGCTGTGACCTCCAGCAGCTCGTCCAGACGCGACGAGGCGACCATGCCAAAACCAAAGTGTCAGAACACGCAGGGCCGGTGGTGGTCGAGCTAGGCAAGGTAGCCGTGAGGGAGGCAGTTAGGAAGCTCGTGGTGTGTGCGGCTGAATTCAGCTCATGAAAAATAAAACAAATCGATGTAGTTCGTACCTCTCTGAACCAAATCATCATGTACGAGAGTCTGGCCTCTTCTCTCCTTTTAGAATACTCTATCATGTCAGCATGGTGGTTTTGTCGGATAGACCTTACGTCTGATAGGTCACGAGAATTTTTGCAAGTATAATGTAGAAGGCTAAACTCAAATGTATGTATGAAGTTCAATACTGGCACATGTGTGGATAGTACTCGGCTACACGTGATGGTACTAATATGGTCAGATAATATGAAATGTGAAGGCTCTGATGTCTGTCATATGTTTTGAATAATTGATTTTCGAGATAATGTAACGAACTACAAAGAAACTTCACGTTTAACTACTCAATTCTTAGAGGTAATGTAACGAACTACGGAGAAACTTCACATTTGACTACTCAATTCTTAGAGGTATTATAGAAGGGTGAAGGCTGTGTTCAAGGAGCTTGAGCTGCAGAAAGACACATATGTTGTGGATCTTCATCACGGTGAGTCTATAATGATAAATTTATCAAAAATAAAATTGAGTATAAAAGGTATCATTCTATGGTGGTACGCTGGTACGGAGTATGAGACAGTGTTGTTTTCTACTAAAAAGGTTGCTCTCCATATAATTTTATCAAGACATTAGCTCCCTCGGTGTTTTCTGATTGAATTTTTGTTTAAGATGAACAAAGCATCATCAAAGGAATAATGAGCCAACTTTTAATGGGCCTCTCCAGAAACCGGCTACTCAATCCGGTATGCCGGTCACAAAATATCGTGGGTGCCGATGCTTCACCAGCAGGCGAGAGCGAGAGGAGGCCGCTAACGATGCGAAGGGTGGCTATACGGTGTACAAGATCTGGCATGGTGGTGGCGGTCACCCAAGTTAGTTATCGACAACTGGACACCAGCTTCCATCACCAGTGGTGCATCGGTGTCCGAAGAACAAGAAATAAAAGCAGATTTTTCTCTCTCTCCCGTTGCAACGCACGGGCATGTTTCCTAGTCCTAGTAATAATAAAGTACGTAAGGGTTCCATGGTTTGGTTTCTTCCAATAATTTTTTTGGACCGATTTACCCTTTCAACAAAATATTTATTACCCCTTTGCCACACGTAAGTTAAAAAAAAACGGTCTGCTCCGGTCAGCGCCAACCTCCGATCCCTTTTGTTCTGAGATTTGCAAAGGGCGATGGAGCAGACATGTCGGCGCTCAGACTCCCAACGGCCTCGAGCGCCCATACTGGCGTCCACCCCGTCTCCTAGCTCTGGCAGGAATCCGCGCGTCTAGCCCGGCCTACGCGGCTCCGCCCCGCCCCTACTCCTACGCGGCTCTGCCCCGCCCCTACCTCTGGTAGCCGCCGCCAAGGCGCCAATCCTGAAGCTCTGAACTAGCACAGCCCGCGGTTCCACGTTTCTCATGTTCCAAGACCGAGGCTGCACAGAAATACGATCCCTGACCCATCTTCTTCCCGCTGGGTGTTGGGCGCAGCTGCTGTGGGCCACTCGCCCGTTCGGAGGAGCGGCTCTCAGATCGGATCAGCAATGGTGATGCTTTAGTATGCCACTAGCCTCAAGCGGGTAATTGTGTATTTTAATACGCAAGGAGAAAATCTAATTCAACTTTATGCAGCCTGTGACCAATTCGATTGCAGCAGTATCGAATTCCATAAATGTAGGTCCGTTCCGGTACCTATCTGAACGAAGGATCACATGATACAGTACCCATCGTAGTCTGTGTGTTCAGACTTTAGAGCCAGATCTCAGTTAACTATTGGCCACATGTTGTATACCGAGTAACAGGAGCAAGAAAATGATGATAGAGTAAGACACGGATCAGCTTTCGTACGTTGGTGATCTACACACAAATGTAACCTCAAGTGTTTTTACTTACTTTGCGGTGTGTTTTTCAATTTTCAAAGCACAAGTTGGAGCAGAGAGTAAGAGTTAATTTCCACAATGTTTTCTTTTCCCTCACTTGGTTCTAAGATGATTGGATGTATGTAACGATGCCATGTACCTAGGATAGGTAACACATAGATTTACCGGTGATTTAATCCTCAATGGATTGACATCAGTTTCCATGCTTGCCTCTTCGTGTGATGTAGTGGTTACGGAAAATAAAAGGAGTTATTTGCTATCCTGATATTTAAATTTATTGTGCAACAAGTTGATGAACATTATCTAAACAAAGAAGATGTTTTCACGGTGACCGATTATTTGAAATTTCTCAATGCCTCTTTATTTGTGTCCTTAAATTAACATACTTCATCCTGTCACCACAGAATTGCTTTTTTTAGTAATGAAATTCAAGGGCAAACATTGTAGCTGACTTGATTTTCAAAAAAAGAGTTGTCAAGCATGCAAAAGTGTTACTTCCAGTTGCAGGACTCAATTAGTATTGATCCAAGGAGGGGCTGGGATGGGGGAACAGCTGTTCTTTTTTTTGTGGTGGTGGTGCTACTTGCGCTACAACGGCGGAGGATGGAACACATTCCCGTCCAAGGCGGTAGCGGCCAAGAGGAAGTACCTCCCGAACATCCTTGCTACCACAAGGCTTGTGCTCAAGCCTCCAAGTTCCACAAAGTGCGAGTGCCCCCGCTCGTCGCTCCTGCCGCCGTGCTCCTGTGGTCTAGCAGCCGCTGACCTAGGGGCGCTCTGGCTACCCACCACCATCACCTTCCTCTCAAGACCACATTCTACAACAGTTAGGTCACCGCCAGACAGACATCTAGGAACTACAATGTCAGACAGGCTCTGCTCATTCGTCCGCCTCCATTTGTACCCACGACGCTCTGGTTATGGTCGTCTTGCATCAGTCTCCAGCCTTTGCCCCGATGCCTAGGTCATTGTTGTTCGAGATCTACTGTCGTTCATTCCATGATACACCTCCATCGGTCTCTGCAGGTTGTGAGAAATGTTGTTATTGGAGTTTTTTTCACTCCCGTTGCAATGCACGGGCATGTGTGCTAGTACGTAATAAATTTGAGACCCCCTCCTACCGGCAGCGGATATTACTCTGGGCTTCTTTTACAATACTCCATACCTTTTTACAAATCATACTACTCATCCTAGAAGACTAGTATGAAAGGCCCAGCAGACCCATCACGCAGTCCTCAAAATACTCATCAATCGGTAAAGCATTCATTGGAAAAAGTTCATCAAAATTCACCAGTAGCCCCGCCGCCACCTCCAAATGGTGAAGCCACCGGAGAGAACTGGCCGGAGGATCCTGGGAGATAGCCAATCTGTTAGAAGTGTGCATAGCATAAATCAGTACAAAGAAAAGGCACGGCCTTTGGCAATCAATCGTTTCTGTTGTGCGTGTCTGCCGCGCTGGTGCATGTAGTATTAGTTGATCGGCGATTGATTCGGTCCGTGCGCGCGTCTCTCGCTGGAAGCTGTCGTCGGGAGGTACTCGACAGCAGAGCTCTGCCAATACGGTCGACCAGAGGGAGAGAACCGGGTTAGCAGGAGCAATCGGGACTAAGCTCGATCTAGGGTTAGGGCAATTGGGCTGTGTGAGGGCCCATCTATGAAACGTTGTCAATTTTTCTGACTAGTATGAATTGTACTAGTTATCTTTTTGTCACTAGTATGAATTGTTATGGAGCATTAGATACACGAAAATGGGTGGCTGTTATTTATTTGAGGGTACCATAAAACATCTCTTACTCTGAGTCTGCCCCCGAAGAGAGATCCGAAGAGAGATCCAAAGAGAGTCAAAACTGGTCAGGGTGAAGACGTTTTTGCAAGTATGAACTCACTATCGGTGAACTCCGGGGAGGAGCACCGCCGGGACCAATGAGTCTCTTCAGCTGGAACGGTCATGAGATTGGTAGCGACGCGACCGTTCGAGAGCTTCGTGATAACTCCCAAGTGCAGGGGATCACTGTAGCACCTCTCAATGTGGAAGTATGAGTATCGATCCACAGGAGCAAGAATAAAAAGCTATTACTCTCTCCAACTAGAGTGTCACAATTCTAGTTTTTTATGCACTAAACAATTTAAAGTAACAATCAAGGTTGATTTTATGGAATAAAGTAAAAGATAACAAAATAGTAATAGAAGTGTCCCAATCCTCTAAATGCAAGAGGACAAGACAATGAGTTTGTGCTAATGGAAACAATGGAGACCTGGGTTCATGGTTCATTCAATCCTCTCTCTCTCTCTCTATGGTGATGATCATGTATTAGATGATAAAAGTAAATACAAGTGTTATGCTTTAATGATAACTATATGGTGGCTATATGTTCTAAAACATATAGTTGAAAGAAGTACCCATATGTGTTCTGTGTCACCCCAGAGTGTGGACTATCACTCCACCACGTCATACTTCTCCTTTTTACCCCCAGATAAAGGATGTTTTCTACACCGTTGCTGTCGCCCGATGCTTATGTCGGCTATCACCCCGGACACCACTTTACCCACATACATCATACTCTATAGAAAATACATATCCTAACATACTAATGCATTTATAAATTTATGTTCTTCCACAACTTTCCATCTACCAACACTCGATGGTGTCAAGCACCTCATTATATGATAGACGAGGTATTATGCATAGATAAATTCATTGCATGTATCATAGGTGCAATCCCAAAGTATAACAAACCATAAAGTCTCAACACAACAGTAGATGCATAACAAATATCATCTCATAACACAATAACCACCGTATGAATTACATAGATAGTTCCATAATCATGCAAGACACATCATATGGACTTCAACAATGAAAATACATAGAAAGATTGGACCAAGTTACCACCACAAACCCATAGTCCAGGAGGTGAACTACTCACCCCTCATGGTGGAGATCAAGGAGAAGGCGTTGGCGAAGATTCTTGATGAAGAGGTGCAGCCCCGAGGATGAAGATGGCGATGGAGAGTCGGTGGCGGCAGCAGGGCGGCGCCGGTGACCACCAAGGAGGGGGGCGACTCCTTGGACCCCTTCTTCATTGGAGATGGTGCTGGCGTGGAGGTGTCTCTCCTCCTCCTTGGCGGCTGCCAAGGGGAGGATAATTCGTGGCTATGGTTGGGGGCTCTAGAAAATAGGGTTTCCGGTTAATATATAATGTTGGAGGCTTCACCGGGGCCATTGGATTTAAATCCTTGGATCCAAGGGCTCTTGGGCACCTCTAGAACCTTCATGGTGACTCCGACAAAGGTCCAAAAGTCTTCCAAGTCATGGCTTGGCCGAATTGATCTCATATGGCAAAAGTTTGTGTCAACCACGTCACCAACTTTTGGTATTCCGAAACAGCTTCTGTACCCTTCAGAGATCAGGGTCTACCTGGCGCATATGACCTCCGTTTTGGACTAATATATTAATCAGTATCAGGAGAACATTTCTAAGAACTTTCATGTTGAGCACTTTTCCATTTGACATCGTCTTCAGGTCGGAAACGGGTAGTCTTCATAATCTTTACTGCAGAGACATATTTCACGAAACTCCAAATTTCACCAAATTGAGGGGATTTTCCATATTTGTGCAAATTCCTACACAACAAAGTGTAAAACAAGAATTTGTGCACTTTTGCAACTATTAGTAGGTTAGTCTCAATAAATATAATAAACTATATAAATAATTAGAAGTATGATCTAATAAACTACAAAGATCATGCATGTATTTTACATGCATCAACATCCTAAGCTTAACCCATGCTCGTCCTCGAGTATGAAGGTGATAAAACTAAACATGGTCTTTGGATTTTATTATTTAAATAAAAATAACAAGCAATAATACATATGATCAATGATTCAAACTTTAATGAACATCAACAAGCAAATGAGATATCAAGTGTTACTTCTAGTTGAACTCAATGATGTCCAACAATCAATAACAAAGTGCAAAAACAAATGAAAGTACTATGGATATTATACATGCAAGTGCTTGTGCTTTGGAACTTTTTTCTTTCTTCCTTGTTTCTTTCTTTCTTCTCTTTTCTTTTGAAAAAATAGCACTGAAAGTAAGTACGGAATATATGTGCCAAGCTTTGATGCTAAAGAGAACATAAATTTTAGAATTGTTCAACTCAAGTCAACGGTAGTGAAGAGCAAATATGGTTCACATGATCAATACTTTACTAGTTGTAAGTCTCATACCCCGTTGTTAATAGTACCTTCCACCTCATGCTACTAAACTCTAGAATTACCATAGACTTTCATTATGTACATATAGTTTCAACCAAGTGCTCGCAGAGGGGTGCCTCCATGCCACCTGTACACAGTGCCTTTTAGATTTTCATCTTTTTGCAAAGGGAATACATATTGGGACGACAGGACAACAGAAAAATGAACTCCTCTTAAAGTACTAATTCAATAGTAAATTAAACTTGTTTAAGCTAATGAGGAAGTCCATGTTGAAATTTCTACCATGATTAGGCATGGTTTCGGTCAGCCCAATGTTCTTCTCTAACAAATATGCACACTCGAATCTTTAATATGATAACCCCCACTCATTTCACACCAAAAAGATATGCATAACCCAAGATGTATGACAACAACTTAATTGACAACAACTTGGATGAGATGATGCGTAAGCTGGGTTTTATTCAGTCTTTGATTGATATAGTTATGGGGATGATTTTGTCAGTCTCCTTTTCTGTCCTTTTCAATGGAGAAGCTGGATGAATTCAAACAAACTCATGGGATCCGTCAAGGGGACCCTATTTCACCATATTTGTTCTTACTGGCAGCAGAGGGCCTTTCATGCCTCTTAAAGCATCGAAGTCAGTCATCAGTTCTTAGTGGCATCAAAGTGGCTCCATCGGCTCCATCGGTGAACCACTTGCTTTTTGCATATGATAGCCTACTGTTCTTTAAAGCAACAAGTGGGGGTGCAATGGATATTGTGAGTTCGTTGGAAGTGTATTGTCAAGCTTCTGGCCAAAAGATAAATATGAGCAAATCTTTGTTGTTTTCAGCAAAGGTTGCTCCCAAACCAATGAGATCAAGTTGAAACTGGAGGTTAATAATGAGACCTTATCATATAACTATCTTGGTATGCTATCTGATGTTGGTAAATCGAAGAATGGCATTTTTAAATATCTGTGGGATAGAGTGTGGCAAAAAAATTCAAGGGCGGATTGAGAGATTTTGTCTACAGGAGGAAACGAGGTACTAATTAAATCTGTTGCGCATGCGATTCTAGTCTACTCTATGGCATGTTTCAAATTGCCTAGAGGACTCTGTCAGCATATTAATTCACTTATAAGGCAGTTTTGGTGGGGCAGTAAAGCAGGAGAAAGGAAGCCAAGTTGGGTGTCATGGGAGGAGATGACAAAACCAAAGTGTATGGGGGCTTAAGTTTTCATGATATTGAAACTTTTAGCCTAGCTCTTTTAGCACGGCAAGGTTGGCGCCTCCTCTAGGATCCTACTACACTAAGTGCACGCATCTTAAAGGTAGTCTACTATCCAAATTCTAGTTTTCTAGATGCAGAGCTTAGTTCACACCCATCACAGATTTGGAGATCAATCCTTGATGGTAGAGAAGTCCTTGTGCAAGGACTCATAAGAAGGATTGGTGATGGATCATCTACAAGAATATGGAGGGATAATTGGCTTCCATGAGATTATATGATGCGGCCAATCACATGTTTAGTGGATGAGCCTCCTATGTTGGTGTCTAAGCTAATTACTGCTCCGATGGGTTCCTGGGATGTTGAAAGGATTGATCAATGTTTTACTCCTTATGATGCAGGCGTGTTCAAAGGTATAACACTTTGTACAAGAACAACTTCTGATTTATGGTCATGGCATTATGAGAAAATAGGAGTTTCTTGTGCCCGATCGGCCTACAAAATGTTGATTGCCACGAAACAGAGGATAGAGGATTGGCTTGATGGTAACATGAGCAGTTCAAATTCTAACGATGAGGCTTGGAACTGGACTAAGATGTGGAAAGTTCAGGTACTCTCAAAACCGAGGGTTTTCCTTTGGTGTCTAGCCAAGCAGTCTCTACCTACTGCTGATCTTCATCGAAATATGGCTGTGCATCCAAGGTGTTCTCTTTGTGGTGCAGTTGACTCGTGGAGACACTCTTTGCTTGAGTGAAATATGTCAAGGAGTACATGGTCGTTGCAGGATGAGGACCTAACTGAGCACTTTTTTTCAGTTGATTTCCATCGGCTAAGCATCAGATTTTTGTGCTCATTGACTCACTGCCACATGACAAGTTTATTATGGTGCTTTTGACTTTGTGGGCGATCTGGACGGCACGGAGGAAAGCTATATATGAGCAGACCTTTGATACGTCCAAAACGTATCTACTTTCCCGAACACTTTTTCTATTGTTTCTCCTCTAATTTGTGTGTTTTGAATACAACTAACGCGGACTAACGCTATTTTCAGCAGAATTGCTCTGGTGTCTCGTTTTTGTGCAGAAATCTGACTTTCAGGAAAAATCCCGGAAAATATTGCAAAAATTCTATTTTGCCAGAAGACCCATGGAGCCAGAAGGAGAGACGAAGGGAGCCAGTGGCCTGGGCTCACCACCAGGGGGCGTGGTCCAGGCCTGGTCGCGCCCACCTGTGGTGAGGCCACCTCGGCCGTCGCCTCGACCCCTCCTTTCGCCTACATATACCTGATGACCTGAAAACAGCAGGGGTTCGGCGTTTTTCTTGGATAGACTTCTGCTGCGCCGCCACCATCAGAAATCGCGATTCGGAACCAGAAAGTCCGTTCTGGCACCCTGCCGGGACGGGGATTTGGAGGAGATCTTCATCACCATCATCACCGACATCTCTCCATCTACCATCCATGACTCCCCCATCCATGTGTGAGTTATTCCCGCTGTAGGCGAAGGGGATGGTAGGGATTGGATAAGATCATTCATGTAATTTGCTATGAGATTGTTAGGGCATAGTGCCTAGTATCTTTTATTAGTGCTTATGACATTGTTGCAACTTGTTGTGCTTAATGCTTGTCTCTTTGGGCCTAAGTGCCATGATTTCAGATCTGAACTTGTTATTGTTTTATGATGATACTTGTTATTTATGGTCTTACCTACAAGTTGTATACACATATTGTTGTCTGGAACCCGAGGCCCCAAATTGACAGAAATTGGGATAACCGAAGGGGATGGCTATGATGTGAGGATCACATGTGTTCACTGAGTGCTAATGCTTTGCTCCGGTACTTTATTAAAAGGAGTACCTTAATTACCAGTAGTTTCCCTTGAGGCCCTGCTGCAACAGGCTGGTAGGACAAAAGATGTCGTGCAAGTTTCTCATTGCGAGCACGTACGACTATATATGGAACACATGCCTATGATTGTTAGTACTAGGATGCTTTATATTATTTATCTGCAATTGCCCATGTCTCACTGATTTCATGAATTATCTTATCCATGCAACGCCTGTACATCCATCCCTATGCCTACAGTATTTCATCCTACTGTTTACTATTGCTACTATTACTGCTTTTATTCTACTACTGTTGTTACTGTTTCACTACTATCACCACTATAAAACTGTTGCTACTGATAAACCGCTGCGAACAAGTCTGTTTCCAGGTGCAGCTGAATTGACAACTCATCTGTTAAGGCTTATAAATATTCTTTGGCTCCCCTTATGTCGAATCAATAAATTTGGGTTTTACTTCCCTCGAAGACTGTTGCGATCCCCTATAGTTATGGGTCACCAAGACTATTTTCGGGCGCCGTTGCCGGAGAGCATAGCTTTATTTGTAAGTTCACTTGGGATTCATATTGTTCGCTGCAATCCTTTCATCATGGGTAAATCTCGTGATGGAAAAGTTCCTATGTTGCCATCCACTACAATAAGAGGTACGACTTTGAACACCTCTGTTGCTCTTGATTCGCTATCTGTTATGAGTAAGTTGCTTACACCACCACACGCACACGCTACTGCTACTACTTCTGCTGAGTTTGAAAATGCCACTGATAATTTAGATGATGCTTCTACTGTGCTTGATGAGAGTGGTTCGCTAGGTTCCTTTTTAGATGCTACAATTGCTAGAGCTAAGATGGGAAACACCACTGTTACACCTGTTAGTTCACCTGAGTCTAGGGAATGTCCTAGTGATGATTTTGATGACGCTTATATTGAGCTTGACGATGATTTTATTGCCAAAGCTCGTGCTACTCGTGATGCTAAAGCTGTTAAGGAACTTCTAGCGAGACGTGATGTTAGATATAAATTGTCTCCTGATCCTGAGTTTGCTGCTTCTCCCATAAATATTAGAGATAAGGATTATGATTTCTCTTTAGATTTATCTTACATATCTATTGTTGAGAAAGAACCTTTTTGTGGTACTGAGAATGAAAGTGCTATGGAGCACATGAATGAGCTTTCTACTTTGAGTAACTTGTTTTCTGATGATATTAAGCTTCGCACTTACTTTGTTGCTAAGATTTTTCCTTTCTCGTTGAAAGATGCAGCTAAAACTTGGTTTAATAGCTTGTCTCCTGGGTCTATTAATAGTCCTATTGCTTTGGTTAATGCTTTCTTTCAGAAATATTTTCCTGCTAGTGCTCAACATACTGCTGTGCAAAAAATCTTTGACTTTGAACAGGGAAAAGGAGAGATATTGCCTGAATCTTGGACAGGGTTTTGTTCTTTAATTAGAGCCATTGCCTAAAAATGAACTCCTTGATATATTTTATAATGGACTAATTGATGAATCTAAGACATATCTGGATAGTTGTGCTGGTTGTATTTTCAGGGAAAGAACTCCGGCTGAAGCTGAAGAATTAATGGCTAAAATAAGACAGAATCATGATGATTGGACTCTAGTTGAGCCAACACCAGCACCAACACCCGCGCTAGTCCCGGAGCCGACACCGAAGAAGAGATGAATGATTGAATTAAATGATGAAGTTATGAGGGAAGCCAAGAAATCTCTTAAGGAGAGAGGTATTAAATCCGAAGATGTGAAGAACTTACCTCCTATAGAAGAATTATGTAAGCCAATCCCTCGCTCATCCACTATTGAGGTACATTCTCTCCAACGCTTTGATGATAGAGATATTCCTTACTCTAAACCTCCTGGTCAATGCTTAGATGAATTGGATAATTTTATTGTTAAGCAAGATAATTTTAATAGAATGGTGCACAACCATTTGTTGGAAAATTCTAGAGCTATTAACAAGTTGCAGGATATTGTGGAGAGAACCTCCAATGATGTGAAGATACTTGTTAAACATTTTCAAATGGTTCAGACTCAAATTGACCAGCTTACCAAGGTGCAAAAAGACTTGCTAGTTAATGCCGCAAGAGAAAAACAAGCATGTGAGATACGCACAAGAGGAGGTGCTACCACTCAAGACCCCTTATATCCTGAAGGACATCCAAAGAGGATCGAGCAAGATTCTCAATGCACTTCAAGTGATGATATTCCTTCCAAGAAGAAGAAGAAGAAGCATAAAACAACTGCAGAATCCTCTGAAGCAGGTAAAGATCCTAATAGTGTTTCTATTTCTGATGCTGAAACTAAACTAGGTAAAGCTTCCGACAAATAAGAAGTTGAAGAGGAACCAGAAAAGATTGATAAGAATGCAAAGTACACCAAAGAAGACTTCATTGCCAACAAGCATGGTAAAGAGAGAGAGCCTTGGGTGCAGAAACCAATGCCTTTTCCTGGTAAGAAACACAAATCCAAGGAAGAAGAACACTACAACAGGTTTTGTGAATGGATGAAACCTTTATTTTTCCAAATTCCTTTGACTGATGCTATTAGAATGCCTCCTTATGCAAAGTATATGAAAGATATTGTTACTAACAAAAGGAAGATTCCTAATGAGGAAATTTCCACTTTACTTGCTAATTATTCTTTTGATGGTAAAGTTCCAGAGAAGCTTGGAGATCCAGGTATACCAACTATTCCTTGCTCCATTAAAAACAACTATGTTAGAACTGCTTTATGTGATTTGGGAGCCGGAGTTAGTGTCATGCCTTTTTCTCTTTATAAGAGACTTGATCTAGAAAAGTTGGTATCAACTGATATATCTTTGCAAATGGCTGATAAGTCTACTACTATTCCTATTGGTATATGTGAAAATGTTCCTATTCAAGTTGCTAACAGTTGTTTGATATTAACTGACTTTGTTGTGTTGGAAATGCCTGAAGATGATAATATGTATATTATTCTTGGGAGACCTTTTCTAAACACTACAGGTGCTATTATTAATTGCAATCAAGGAAAAGTAACTTTTAATGTCAATGAAAAAGAGTATACGGTTTATTTTCCAAAGAAGATTGATAGAAAGAATGCTCTAAATTCAATCAAGAATGTTGAGACCATCAGAGTTGGTCAGATTATTTGTTCAGAGCAAAAGCCCAAAGAAGAATATAAAATTGTTCTGATTGGGACTATGCCTATCAAGGTCGAGGTAACATAAGCATAAAGTGAAATGCAAAGTTTTGCCTCATATAAAATTAGTTTGGTAACAAGACTTGATCAACATTGTTAACAAAGTGATTTTATATGAATGAAACTTCATTTTCACCGCATTTACTCAACCTCACTCATGTTTACTTTCACCATTTTTGTTCCTTTTGTTAGTTAAACAATTAGAATATCTTAGAGCTGCTGCATACTTGGTTTTGATTTGCTTGCAATCATGCCATCTTTGTTTTCCTGACTTTTTAATCTGTTGTCAATTTCTGAAAAATCCTCGAAAATAAAATTTCTCGAAAAATTCTAGAAAAATCTTTTTAAATTTTTATGTCAAAAATGGGGCAGAGAGGCACCTGGGAGACCTCAGGGGGACCTGCCACACCACCTCACCACTAGGGGGCGCGGCCCAGCCCTGGCCGCGCCCACCTATGGTGAGGGGGGCCCCTGGCCTCTCACTTATCTCTTCCTCCCCAGCTCTTTCTCTCTCCCGAAAACAACGACACACTAGCTCAAACTTGTGTTCTTGATGCTCTCCATCGCGATTTTTCGATCTCCTTGCTCAGCCCATCATTGTTGCTGAGATTTGGAGCATTTGTTCTCCGGTATGTGACTCCTTCGATTGTCCAAGTAGAATTTTGTTTAGTGGAGTATTTCTTGAGTATTTTAGCTCTATAGGTGGCAGGTGAAATGAGTTTGCATGCTTGTTCTATTGCTTAGAAATGTTATTTTGATGCATGTTAGCTCTCTAGTAACTCCCTATAGTAGGTTCCCTACATTTGTTTGTCTTAAAATCATTTTTTATGAGGTTTGTTAAAAAAAATCAGAAAAGGGAAATGGACAACTACACCTATGGAGAAGTCTTTGAAAGAGAAGCACCAAGATCATCAAGGCCTTCGAGATCTACTGCTCAATATAGGATGTCCTACAATGAAGATCTTATGTCACCGAACATTGAGGGGGACGATGGAGATGCGCATCCATCCACCTTCCCTTGTGCTAACTTTTTGAGTGATGCAGGGATTCTTTATGATTTCTTGCTCCTTATTAATAGGGTTGGATTGACTACATACATGATGGATGAGAGTAATCAATATGCTATTCTCACAAAGATTTTCGTTGAAAGCTTTAAATTCACTAACTCTCATTTCAATCCTTCCATTGCATTTAAGATTTATGATAAGTCTATCACCATGTCTTTGGAGAGGTTTTGCGATATTCTTGGTATACCCATGTTTGGGACGACAAAGAAGATGCTACATCAGCCCACTGATTTGTTGGAGCTCTACCGAGGAGTGACTAACGATGATGACCGCACAACACAACGTGGCAAGATAAGGAACATTCAACTCCCAGCTATTAGATATTTTACTTACTATCTTGCCACTAGTATTCTTGGTAGAGGGAACACTAGCAATATCTCCAATTATCATTTAGCTTTTCTAGCTATTGCTCTCGGTGCTAGCAAGAAGTATAACCTCGGTGCTCTTATTGCTCGTCGCCTAGCCGCTAGGGGGCCTATTTTTGGAGGCATTGTTGTTGCGCGCATTATTGCTGCACTAGGTCTTTCTATTGCTCCCCATGATATATTGTTGACTCCACAGAGGCTCGATCTTGCTGCCATGAAGCTCCATCACTTTGTTACTGCTAACTCATGTGCAGGGAAATTAGTTTATAGAATGTTATTTACAGATGGAGAGGAAAGAGAAGTGCCTTTGCCACAGCCTAGTTTGTTCAATATTCACAGTAGGCCATGGTCGCGCTCGAAGGAGGAGTTGGACGAGCAGCTTAGGTTGCTTGGTTTCAATGTATAGCATGGTGTTGTGGACCAGGAGGAAGAGGAGGCGCCGGCCTATCACTACACCGCATACTACACCGGGGCATCCTCGAGCTCGTACCAGGACGAAGGTACTTCTTTGTCACATTTGGGAGGCGCCACTTCATGGCCGAGTTGCCCGAGTTGGGATTGAGCTCCACTTAGGCCAAAAGCCTAAGCTTGGGGGGAGGTACTCCGATGATACACTCATCTACATATTATATTTTGTTGATCCTTTGTATATCCATGTTTCGCTTTCTTTATTGTTCTCGCTCTTATTTCTTCTTTTCAAAACACAAAAAGACCAAAAATATTTCCGTTGTTTCTCTTCATTTGCCTTTTTAAGTTTCTATCTTTGGTTTGCTTTACTTGCTATTTTCGGTTTGAAGTTTGAAAAATCCAAAAATATTTCCGTTGTTTCTCTTCATTTGCCTTTTTAAGTTTCTATCTTTGGTTTGCTTTACTTGCTATTTTCGGTTTGAAGTTTGAAAAATCCGAGATGTGGTAAGAGGCTGGTATGAACTCTATTTGTTTTCATTTTTGTACATATACTCATCTATGTGGACATGCTTAGTCAGTTCATGTAAGGTATATGTTATTTAATGGATGCTTTGTAGTTTTTGCTCTCATATGATTAGTTCCAATCTACTAATAGTTTGTAGCATGTCATGTAGATGCTTGCTTGCATTGTTTTATTCATAATATGGTATGACATTGTGGTATCCACCTCTGAAAGTTTCATTTAAATTGACTTGGCACATACTCAAGCATGCACATGACTGAACAAAAAAAGTCAATTAAGCCTCGATGATTTACTTTGCCTCAGAGTTCTTGTATCATTTTTATGCCTATATTAATTTTGTTTTGTCGCAAGCATGATTATGACAGTTATTGCTCTCTCGATTGTCGCTTCCCAGTCTTTTGCTAGCCTTCACTTGTACTGAGAGGGAATACTTCTCGTGCATCCAATTACCAAAAACCAAGTCTACCAAAGAGTCCACTATAAATTCCTATGCATGGTATTTCAAAGCCATTCCAAGTAAATTTTCATGTGCCACCTTTCAAAACTTTCAAATACTTCTCATTTTGTGCCACTGTTTTTAGCTCATGGGGACATAGTGGTTGGGATTGCTATCTTCCATATTAAATTAAGGACCCCTTGACTAGGCAGCTTCATCTGCTTGTCATTAATTTTGCAAGGGAGCTGGTCAGACCATTGTAATCTAATCTAAAAAAGAAAAGAAAAAGAGCACTCCTCCATGGTATGTGAAAGTTGGTGGGCACCCGATGGAATCGGTTAGCCATGGTTTGAGAAAGGAAAGATCGCTTTCATGGCTCTCCACCCACCCACCCCTCTAGCGACTCCCTAGGCGATCCCCGGCGAACCCAACAATCCACGGCGATCCCCGGCGATCCTTTGAAGGCATGGATCCTCAACGCCTCTCATCCTCCTTGGACTTCTCCCCTGGGCTGGATCTTGCCCGTAAGGTTAGATCTTCATTCTCCACCTTGATATCCCCTTCATCTGATTCAGAGGGTTTCCACTTTGTTGTGTCCTTTGGACGTGCCATCTTTAAACTTGATCTAGATCTTGTGGGCATTCTATTCAATCTTGCCTTGGGGGCAATGGTGATGATCTACGCATTTCACATATTAGAGATCGTTCTTTCAAATTTTCTGTTGTCTCTAAGGCTCTTGGATTTGTGATCTACAACCTCAGATCCTTTTCGTGCAAATATTTCCAATGTTTCTTCCACCTTTGGGGTTCTGGTGCTCCCAATTGGCAGTGTGAATTCAATGATTGGTGCAGTGAGCAGTCACGGGATTGGCAGGTTGTTTCTCATCGCAAAACTCCTCTCACCGGAGCTAATGCCGTCCCGGTGGCCGCCGGTCGTTCCTATGCGGAGGTGGCACATGATCAGCGTTTTGATCCAATTTCATCGGATCTCATGCATGTCTCCCGCTCTCCACCCATTTCAAACGGCTGGGCTTTTGTTAGACGTAACATCTCTTCCCCGCCGAGGCCCACTATGCTCCTTCGAGCGTCCGATGCTACCACCACTGACCCCGGGATGCGCCGCCCTCCATGCTCTCGCTGTCTAGCCCATGGGCACGCTTGTCCGGCCTGTGTCTCTAAGGTCCGCTGCCTGGCCTGCTATCATTACAGACACATTAAACATAACTGCCTAGCCCAACGACCCAAGACATTGATTTTCCGCATTAAAAGAAAACCTCCTGAAATTACTCCCCCTGCTTCGGACCTTACCGTTCCATCTTCTGCAGCAGAGCCCTCCTTTGCCCCAACTCCAACTCCATCGCCGCAACAGCCGCCATCCCCCTGCCACCCCAATCTCCCCCCATTACCAATGGCAAACTACCCCTGTGATCCACGGCCTCACCTCCCACCTGGGACGGATTTCATCCCGCCATGCGCTCACCGCCGCCGACGAGGTTTTCATGTCTTCAGTGGAGCCCCACTCCTCAACTGCGATGACTGGGCCAATGTGGTCTTGGAACCACCGACTAATCCTGAGCAGTTCAACGGCGACGCCGCTCTGATCCAAAGCTTCCTCAATGATCAAGGCTACCATGTGCGACAGATGACTCAATCTGGTATGGGTGCTGCTCTCGTTCAGTTCTCTGATGTGGTCTCTAGGGATACGGCTATTGATCATAGTCCCTTTTTGTTGGTGAGAGTATCCTTCGAGTTATTCCACAGAATCGTAGCCTGAACCATCGTAACTGCACTTTCACACATGATGTCTGGCTTATGATGATGAATTTTCCTCTGGAAGCATGGCATGTGGAGAAGATTAAGGAATCTGTCAGTGAGTTTGGAAAATTCATTGTCTGGAATAGAGATGCATCAAACAGAGCTAGGATTCTTGTCAAGATTAGAGTTCCTGATATGCTTGAAATACCAATTAGTCATGTTCTCTGTGAAAATACTAATGACAGTGGGCATGGCCACTCTTGGATGGTTGTTAATTATATTCTGCAAGCTAATTTGATCGATGGTCTGGGGGGTGATGATGATCCTCTCCCCCCTGATGGTGGAAACCCTCATCCTCTGCCCAATCTACCTTTTGGAGGTATCTGGGATGATGCAGACTTTGTTCACAATATGATGCATGAAAATGTTGCACCTCCCCATATTCCTGCTGCACCAGCTCATGGCCATGTTGCACCTGCTGCTCCTGCTGATGAGAACTTTATTCCTGAGGTGAACACCCCTCCACAACACTCCCCAGGTAACTAGCATATGATGGAGAATTTACAACCTGCTATTGAGGCCATGGAAGCTTTTGATGCTATTCACAAGATTATTGGCAATTTGATGGAGGGTTTTCATGATATTCCTGCTATACTTGAGCTTCTGGAACATTCATCTGTTGAGGGTGCTGGTTTTAAACTCCTTGATGTTGTGGATGGAGATATTCATGAAAAGAAGGCAATCTTCACTATTTACACCTCAGCTGATCCTGAACCTCATCAGTCCAAGTGCATTATCTCTGAAATTGAGGATGGTACCAGCTCTCTCTCTGATGCCTCCTATAACCCTATTGATGACCATGAGAAATCTGATGCAATGATGTCTGAAGAAGAACCTTTTGTCCATATGGCAACCCCAGCTCCTGCAACTAAAAAACAGAAGAAAATTGCTAAAGATGTCACTGAAGTTAGACGCGGTTCCAGAATTGCAAAGCTGTGTGATGGTTTCAAAGACAAGGCTGCTACTGACCAGGCCAAGGCCAACATGAATCAGGCAGAGACTGGATCTGATATTGGGGAAATAAACAAGAAAAAGAAGAAGGCCCAGGTGACTAAAAAGAGCAACAAGACCACCTTTTCAGCATCTGTGATTGACACCTCTGCTCCTCCTCCACCTGAGCTCTCCATTGACAATGTCCAGGCCATTGGAGTTGGCCAATGCAGGATATCTCCTGAGGAGTTATCTGCTGACAAGCTTAATGCTACCAGTGGCTGATGGATCAAACCGATAATATCTATCTCTCAGCCTGCTGGGCTAGGCTTTCTAGCTTTATTTTGTTTATTTCAGTACCTAAAAACATATTTGGTTATGTAATAATTCCCAGTGACCTATACTGGCCTGCACTATGTGTTTCTATGATGACCATTGCTGTTATATCTGCACATTGTGTTATGATCTGTGATTGTGATGATGATCAATCTTTGTTATTGCCAACCTCCTTTTATGTCTGGTGGATGCAAATATTTTGCTTACCCACATCTGCAATTTTAATCCAGTTTCCCAATGACAAATACAAATAACTAGAATATCCTAGACTGGAATATTAGGGGAATTAACTCGCAAGACAGATGGAATGATATTAGGCAAAGAATTGATGAGTCCAATTGCAATATTTTATGTCTTCAAGAAACAAAAAGGGAGAGTTTTGATCAAGCATATTTGAGAAACTTCTGCCCCAAAAACCTGAACCAGTTTGCATATACTCCATCTGTTGGCAATTCTGGTGGAATTATTATAGTTTGGAATGGAAATCTTTTCAATGGTAGCCTTATCAGCCAAGACAAGCATCACATAACTATGAAATTCACATGTAAATACAGTGGAAGGATTTGGTATCATACAAATATTTATGGGCCTGCTCACAATGAAGAGAGAATGGATTTTATAACATGGCTGGCTGATCTAAACTCCTCTGACATGCACCTCTGGATGATGATGGGTGACTTTAATTTGATCAGAGGGCCTGAGAATAGAAGCAGATCAGGGGGTGACAGTAATAATATGATGAATTTCAATGCAATCATACAAGCTCATGACCCGGAGGAAATTCCACTAAAAGGCAGGGAATTCACATGGAGTAATATGCAAGATTCACCTTTACTGGAAAGACTTGGCTGGGTTTTCACATCACCTGAATGGACTACTGAATTCCCTAATACTTTGTCTTTCCCCCTAGCCAGACTTGGCTCTTATCATATCCCTATTCATGTTCAAATTGGCAACAATATCCCCAAGTCAACTATTTTCAGATTTGAAAATCACTGGTTGGAATTTGATGGTTTTTATGACACTGTGAAGCAAGCATGGGAATCTGCTCCCTTTATTCATGATTCATGTAAAATGATAAATGCCAAATTCAAAAGAACAAGATACAGTCTGAAAAAATGGAGTAAAAGAGTATCAAATCTCAAGGAAATTATCAATAATTGTCAATTCACTCTTGCCCTCCTTGATGGCATTGAGGAGCAAAGAAACCTATCAGTGGTTGAGAGGAACTTCAGAAGAATTGTGGAAATTCACACAAGGAAAATGCTTGAGGCCAGAAGGATTTACTAGAGAAGTAGAGCAAAAATTAAATGGGCAAAGTTGGGTGATGAGAATACCAAATTCTTCCACACGATTGCAACCCAACAGTATAGAATAAATATCATCACTTCCCTGAAAGCTTCTGATGGCACAGACATTTATAACCATGACAAGAAAGCATCTATTATATGGTCTTCTTTCAAAGATAGATTTGGCATATCAGAGGATGCTCCCATGCTTATGGAGCTTAGCAACATTGTCCAAACTCATGAACTATCACATCTTGACAACCCATTTACTGAGGAGGAAGTCAATAATGTTATCAAAGAAATGCCCATTGATAAAGCTCCAGGTCCTGATGGTTTTAATGGAAAATTCCTCAAGAAATGTTGGGACCTTGTCAAGGAAGATTTCATGAGACTTATAAATGATTTCTATGATGGCAATGTCAACTTGGAAAGTATTAATACTGCTTATATTACTCTTATTCCGAAGAACAATGACCCCCAGACCATGAACGACTATAGGCCTATCTCCTTGGTTAGTTTGCCACTGAAATTTATTACCAAGCTTCTGGCTAACAGGCTTCAGAAAGATATAATTCCTATTCTCCATGAAAATCAATATGGCTTCATTAAAGGGAAGAATATTCAGGACTGCTTGGGATGGACATTTGAATATCTCCATATTTGCCACACCTCCAAGGAACCTATAATTATACTGAAAATTGACTTTGAAAAAGCATTTGATAAAGTGGAGTACAATGCCATTATCTCAATGCTTACTGCCAAGGGTTTTGGGCCTAAATGGATTGCTATGGTCAAGTCTATTCTACATTCTGCCTCCACTGCTGTTCTACTCAATGGGGTACCTGGTAAGAAAATTATTTGCAAAAGAGGAGTGAGACAGGGAGATCCCCTCTCCCCCTTCTCTTTGTGAATACTGCTGATCTACTTCAGGCTGCTATAAATGATGCTTGGCACAGAGGTTTGATTAACCTCCCTGTTGATAATGACTATGGGCAAAAATACCCCAGAATCCAATATGCAGATGACACACTCATGATTATGCCTGCTGATATGGACCAACTGATGCATCTGAAAAATATTCTCCAAACATTCAGCTTGTCCACTGGCCTGAGAGTTAACTATCATAAAACCACCTTGGTTCCTATAAATATTGATACTGATCATGCCATAGCACTTGCCAATGCATTCGAATGCAAAGTGGAAACCCTGCCATTTGCTTATCTGGGTCTACCTCTTGGAACTACTAGACCATCTGTTGCAGATTTGATGCCAATTGTCTCCAGGCTTGACAAAAGATTATCTGGCATATCCTCTCTTATGTCATATACTGGAAGATTGACTTTACTAAACTCTGTCATCAACTCATTGCCTATGTATGCGATGTGCTCTCTAAAAGTTCCTATCACCATCTTTATCCACTTTGAGAAAAGTGGAAGACAATTCCTTTGGGCTGACAAAGAAGACAAAATTCAAGGTAAATGCCTTACCAGCTGGGAGATGATATGCAGGCCCAAGGACCAAGGTGGCCTTGGTGTTCTTGATCTGAGGATTGATCCCTTATTGATGGCGCCCAGAAAATTAGCTGCTGGTGCCAAATTGATGTGAAGCAGACTGTCCTTGTGCGTGGTGAATAACCAGCCCGTTGGGAACCCCAAGAGGAAGGTATGATGAGTATAGCAGCTAGTTTTCCCTCAGTTAAGAAACCAAGGTTTAATATCGGTCAGGAGAGGAGAGACAATGACGACTGAAGGTGATGCAGACTGGCTTAGTAACACTCCAACAAGGGCGCCGTTTAACGATACTTGTTGACTCGTCTTCGGCCAGTAGCAACGCGGAACCTGCACACAACACAACCAAGTACTTTGTTCCCAACTTGCGATGAGGTTGTCAATCTCACCGGTTTGCTTGAAACAAAGGTTATGAGCGTATCGAGTGGAAAACAATATAGTATGCGAGTAAAGTAAACAGTACGAGTAAAGTAAACAGTGCGAGTAAAGTAAACAGGTGATAGCAATATGATGGAAATAGGACCGGGGTCCACAGTTCACTAGCGGTGTCTCTCCATAGATAAAATAACACATGCTGGGTAAACAAATTACAGTTGGGCAATTGATAGAATAAAGATAACGTGATATGTCAAGAAGATCACTATGAGATTTACTCTGGGCATTACAATAAAATACATAGACCGCCATCCAACTGCATCTATGACTAATAATCCACTCCCGGGGATATCAATCCGAACACCCCAGTAGTATTAAGTTGCGAACAACAGATAATTGCATTAAGCAAAGTGTGTAATGTAAACAAAGCATATGCCCTTGAGCATATGAATGTTGTTTTCTCCCTAGAAGCAACAACACATCTACCACCTTAGAGGTTTCTGTCACTCCCCCAGGTGAAATAGAGGCATGAACCCACTATCGAGCATAAATACCCCCTCTTGGAGTCACTAGCAACCAAGATAGCTACTAACAACGGAGAGCATGCAAGATCATAAACAACATAGAGATAACAAAAGATATAATTCAGTACAGCAACTTAATCATAAACACCAATATTCATCGGATCCCAACAAACCAAACATGTAGAATTACATAACGGTGATCTCAATCATGTAGGGCAGCTCATGAGATCTAAACATGAAGCACATGGTGGAGAAGACAACCATCTAGCTACTGCTATGGACCCATAGTCCAAGGTAGACTACTCACTCATCGCTCCGGAGGCAAGCATGGCGATGAAGAAGACCTCCGGTGGTGATTCCCCTCTCCGGCAGGGTGCCAGGAAGAGCTTCTGGACCCTCCCGATCTTCGGGTCGACGGCGGCGGCGGATCGCGATGTGTTCTGGAAATCTGATCGGGTACTTAGGTTTTTTCCGTCGGGGGGTCTTTATAGGCGAAGGGGCATCGTCAGAGGAGGAGCCAGGCGCCCTCACGCGGGGCCCGCGCGGCCAGGGGCCTGGCTGCGCCGCCCCTGCGTGTGGGGCCCTGGTGGCCCCCCTCCGACTCTCCTTCGGATCTCTGGAAGCTTCCGGGTAAAATAAGACTTCAGGAACTTGTTTCGTCCAATTCCGAGAATATTTCCTGTGTATCACTTCTGAAACACAAAAACAGCAGAAAACAGGGAACTGGCACTGTGGCAACTCGTTAATAGGTTAGTTCCGGAAAATGCATAAAAGCGCCACGAAGTGTAACGAAACAATAGGCAAATGGTGTAAAAACAACCATGGAGCATCAAAAATTATAGATACGTTGGAGACGTATCAAGCATCCCCAAGCTTAACTCCTGCTCGTCCTCGAGTAGGTAAGTGATAACAAAAGAATAATTTTTGAGGTGACATGCACCGACACAATCTTGATCATATATGTAAGCATTGGTGAGCTGGGATCATAAGAACTTAAAACATGGCCATGAAGATATAATCATGACAATAAGAACTTAGCAACCATGTTGTAAACATGCAAGTGAACACAAACAAAAGATCATGAAAATGAAACAATGAAAGTCAAACGTGTGTTCAAATCATAAGGAAAAACATACAAATGGTTTTCAGCTTGTCCTTCAAAGAGAGCAAAACATAAATGCATAGGACACCTTCAAGTTTAAAAGGGCGACTAGATGCAAATAATTTAAGAACAAGTGAAACCAACAATATGAATCAATCAATGAACTTTGGGACAATGCATATCACACTAAGAATGACAACTATGCTCTCTTAATGGTGCATAAAGAAAGAAGGTGGTGACTCAACATAAAAGTAAAAGAAAGGCCCTTCGCAGAGGGAAGCAGTGATTGCAAGTTTTATAACCTTCAAAAATTATGGTACTTACCGGCTTTGAGCTCTCATTGCCCCCATCATAAGCATCTTGAATGGTTAAAGTTAATGCGAGAACAATTATGATGCATATGCATGACAAATCATAAGTTGAACACCTCGTGCCCCGTGAATACGAGTACCCAAACCTCATGCTACTTTACTTAGAGTCCCAAGCAAGGCTCTTGTCATTGTAAGTATATGCATATCATTGAGAACCGCCAATGGGGTACCTCCGTGCCCGATGACATGGAACAAGCCCACACCAAAATGACAGGACAAGCAGACAATGAACACCTCGACATCTCTTTTATTTGCCTTTTGTTTAGCTTTTTATTGTGAGATGCGTCGTCGAATGTTCACCATGGGTATGCTGCAAATTTCCACCATGAATTATGCATGGCTTAGATTGGCGGCCCGGCGTTTCCCTAACACATATACAAACTCCATGATCCCCACAAGATTCCCAATTCATTTCACACCGCAGGCATCCATAAACAAAAGATCACGATATCAACTCAAATAAGGAGTGCAATGTTGAAAGCTTGCCCCATGACAGCATGGATGGGCTAGAATCCAACTTACAACTTGCAAGCATAACAACTCAACATAAGAGACCACAATGTCAAATTTTTAAGAACAGGAAAAAGTAAAGTGTGCCTTCCGGTTCGTGAGAGCTTTACTTACCGAATTTCGCATAACACTGGTAAGAGTTTAATTTGAAGAGAAAATAAAAGCAAGTCAAATTTACTTGGAATAGCAAATTGCTAGTAGATATGTATGGTGGACACTTTGGAAAACTTTGGCTTTTAGGAGTTGGATGCACGAGTAGAGCTCATACTCAGTACAAGGCGAGGGCTAGCAAAAGACTTGGAGCGACCAACTAAGAGAGCAGTAATGGCCATAATCATGCAAAGCGACAAAACGACATAAAAAGAAGCATAAGATGGCATCAAAAGTCAAAAACTAAATGATCATGAAGGGTATTGGCGACTTTGTAAGAGTCTAACATGTGTGAGCATGCGCCAAGTCAACCCAAATATAGCATCAAGGAGAAAACCAAAATAATGCTTCCATACAATAAAAACAACGCATGATTTTTTCAAAGGCTCATTAAGCAATCTCAGTTATTTGAGACAAGTCATGCTACAGTAAAACCACTAAGCATACTATCAAAAATACATCAAGCATGACCTGAAAAAGCCTAAGCCGCAGTCTACACAAGCTCCTTCTTGTACCACTATTTTGCACAAAGCTTTTTCTCTTTTCCAACACCATTTGAAATTTTTATAAACACCTCTTTTGATGAAAACCAATAAAGATCAGAGGCAAAAATACACCTTGATGAAAAGATATGACAAGGTATGAACGCAAATCAAGGCGAAAATGAAAACCAAAAGCAGTAGCAGAAAAAGAAGAACACTCGATTTTTAATAAGAGTGAAAACTAGAGCGTTCTTGGCAAATGAAAACGAGTACATCTCCTCCAAAAGAAATTTGTTGGGGTCCAACCATTTATTGCAGCAAACAAACAAACTAAACTAACTAAGAAAACTAAAACAACTGACGCTCCAAAAAAAACACATAGTGCATGAAGCAATAAAAATATAGTGTTTTGAAAGGTGACCTGATTTTTGCCGATGAAGAAGGGGTGCCTCGGGGGCATCCCCAAGCTTTGACGCTTGTACTTCTTGGATATTTCTTGGGGTGATGCATGGGAATCCCCAAGCTTGAGCTTTTGTCCATTCTTCAACTCATCTCATCATTCTCCAATCCCTACACTTGAAAACTTCCTTCATACAAAACTAAACACAATTCTATTAGCAACATTAGTGTAAGCATAACATATAATCAACCTCTTTTTGCTTCAGGTTTCAACTCAAAACCACCACATATATAGCAAATACTACTGTAGCAACCTCCCCAAAAGTTCCGTGATCAAAAGAACTCAAAAGAAAGCGATAAAGTGGCAAACACAAATATTGGCAGAAATCTGTCAAAACTGAACAGCTGACAAAGGTCGAATTTTTGAGGGGTTTTCTGTTGCTCAAATCAAAAAGTGTTCAACTAACAAAAGTTTGGATATAACCTGGGGCATATGCACAAGAAATTTCAGGTCCAAAAGATAAACATAGAATTTTTACGAATTTTTACGGTGCAGCACCGAAAACAGTTTCAGGACAGCAACATCCCCAAATCTTTACCTCACTCGAATTAGAGGCTTCTCTTGGCACAAAAACGAAATAAACAAGATAAGGAGCGGTCATTACAGTAGTAATGACTTCCAAGACTCAAATAAAAGAAAAAGTACTGAAAAGAAAACATTGGGTTATCTCCCAAGAGTGCTTTTCTTTAACGCCTTTGAGCTAGGCGCAGAAAATTGCGAATCAAGTAATATCAATAGATGAAGCATTAAGCTCATAATTTGCTCTAAGAATAGAGTCAAAAAGTAATTTCTTTCTTTTCCTAGGGAAGTGTTCCATACCTTTATTTAGTGGGAATTGATATTTGATAGTGCCTTCCCTCATATCAATGATAGCACCTACAGTTCGAAGAAAGGGTCTTCCCAAAATAATAGGACATGAAGCATGGCATTCAACGTCCATAACAAGAAAATCAACGGGAACAAGGTTATTGTTAACCACAATAAGAACATCATTAATTCTTCCCAAAGGTTTCTTCTTAGCAACATCAGCAATAGGAACATCAAAATAACACTTTTCAAGCGGTGGTAAATCAAGCATGTCATAAATCTTTCTAGGCATGATAGAAATACTAGCACCTAGATCACATAAAGCATGGTAATCATAACCATTAACATGCATATCAATGATGGGTTCCCAACCATCTTCTAACTTCTTGGGAACAGAGGCTTTTTGCTTCAACTTTTCATCCCTAATTTTTATGAGAGCATTGGTAATATGCTTAGTAAAGGCAATATTTAAAGAACTAGCATTGGGAGTCAAAGCAAGCTTTTGCAAGAACAAAATTACTTCAGATATATTGCAGCCATCAACATCAAAATCATTAAAATAAATAGAGCTATCATCTCCCACACTCCGAAAAAATTCAGCACTCTTTTGAGAAAAAGTTTTGGCAGTTTTAGGCTTTTTAACACAAGGAGTGGGAGTTTTCTCTACACCTATCAAAGTAAGAGGATTGCTAGCAGTAGGAGCAACATCATTAGAGGTAGTAATGGTATATACCTTCATCTCTCTAGCCATCTCATCTTCTCTTTCCCACCTGGCATGCAATTCCGCTAACAATCTAATATTTTCATCAATTCCAACTTGAATAGCATTAGCGGCAGCAAAAGGATCAGGCTTAGTGGACATTCTATTAACCAAAGAAGATTGCACATTAGACAATAATGAAATATCGGTTTCAGCTTTGGAAACCTTAGCTTGCAATTCAGGAATAGCCTTGTTTAAATTTTCTAGTTGATGACTAATAGTCCTCAACAGAGCTGATTGCTCCTCCATAGTCTTGGTGAAAACCCTGTTCTGCTCATATTGCATCTGCATAAAATTCTTGGAAGCCTTTTCAAGTTCAAAAATTCTTTCTTCACTAGGCATTTTAGGTCTACCAAGATAGCTATTATCACCATTTGAAGGAAATGGTCTATAATTATTACTAGCAAAATTGTTCCTATAAGCATTGTTGTTAAAATTATTGTTTCTAATGAAATTCACATCAACATGCTCTTCTTGAGCAACCAAAGAGGCCAAAGGAACATTGTTAGGATCAACATGAGTCCTATCATTAGCAAGCATAGCCATAATGGTATCAATCTTATCATTCAAGGAAGAGGTTTCCTCAACAGAATTTACCTTCTTACCTTGTGGAGCTCTCTCGGTGTGCCATTCAGAATAATTTACCATCATGTTATCCAGTAGCTTTGATGCGGCGCCCAAGGTAAGGGACATAAAAGTGCCTCCAGCAGCTAAATCAAGTAGGTTCCTTGAAGAAAAATTCAGTCCTGCATAAAAAGTTTGGATAATCATCCAAGTAGTCAGTCCATGAGTGGGGCAATTCTTTATCATAGATTTCATTCTTTCCCAAGCTTGAGCAACATGTTCATTATCAAACTGAGTAAACTTCATAATATTGCTACGCAAGGATATAATCTTAGCAGGAGGATAATATCTACCAATAAAAGCATCCTTACACTTAGCCCATGAATCAATACTATTTTTAGTCAAAGACAGCAACCAATCTTTAGCTTTTCCTTTCAAAGAAAAAGGAAACAACTTGAGCTTAATAATATCACTATCAACATCCTTATATTTCTGCATCTCACATAGCTCAACAAAATTGTTGAGATGAGCTGCAGCATCTTCAGTACTAGCACCAGAAAATTGCTCTTTCATAACAAGGTTCAATAAAGCAGGCTTAATCTCATAAAAGTTTGCAGCAGGAACAGGTGGTGCAATAGGAGTGCAGATAAAATCACTATTGTTTGTGATAGTAAAGTCACACAACTTGGTGTTTTCAGGATTGGCCATTTCAGCAAAACGAAAGTAAACAAGTAAAAACAACTACCAAGGATTCTAATTTTTTTGGGTTTTTGATAAAAAGCAATGCAGGTAAAATAAATAAAGTAAAGCAAAACAATAAAACAAAGTAAAGGATGTGTGTGCGAAAAACTCCCCTCGCAGAAGTCTTCTCTTCCTCCCCGGCAACGGCACCAGAAAATTAGCTGATCCCTTATTGATGGCGCCCAGAAAATTAGCTGCTGGTGCCAAATTGATGTGAAGCAGACTGTCCTTGTGCGTGGTGAATAACCAACCTGTTGGGAACCCCAAGAGGAAGGTATGATGAGTATAGCAGCTAGTTTTCCCTCAGTTAAGAAACCAAGGTTTAATATCGGTCAGGAGAGGAGAGACAATGACGACTGAAGGTGATGTGGACTGGCTTAGTAACACTCCAACAAGGGCGCCGTTTAACGATACTTGTTGACTCGTCTTCGGCCAGTAGCAACGCGGAACCTGCACACAACACAGCCAAGTACTTTGTTCCCAACTTGCGATGAGGTTGTCAATCTCACCGGTTTGCTTGAAACAAAGGTTATGAGCGTATCGAGTGGAAAACAATATAGTATGCGAGTAAAGTAAACAGTACGAGTAAAGTAAACAGTGCGAGTAAAGTAAACAGGTGATAGCAATATGATGGAAATAGGACCGGGGTCCACAGTTCACTAGTGCTGTCTCTCCATAGATAAAATAACACATGCTGGGTAAACAAATTACAGTTGGGCAATTGATAGAATAAAGATAACGTGATATTTCAAGAAGATCACTATGAGATTTACTCTGGGCATTACAACAAATTACATAGACCGCCATCCAACTGCATCTATGACTAATAATCCACTCCCGGGGATATCAATCCGAACACCCCAGTAGTATTAAGTTGCGAACAACAGATAATTGCATTAAGCAAAGTGTGTAATGTAAACAAAGCATATGCCCTTGAGCATATGAATGTTGTTTTCTCCCTAGTAGCAACAGCACATCTACCACCTTAGAGGTTTCTGTCACTCCCCCAGGTGAAATAGAGGCATGAACCCACTATCGAGCATAAATACCCCCTCTTGGAGTCACTAGCAACTACTCGGCCAAGATAGCTACTAACAACGGAGAGCATGCAAGATCATAAACAACATAGAGATAACAAAAGATATAATTCAGTACAACAACTTAATCATAAACACCAATATTCATCGGATCCCAACAAACCAAACATGTAGAATTACATAACGGTGATCTCAATCATGTAGGGCAGCTCATGAGATCTAAACATGAAGCACATGGTGGAGAAGACAACCATCTAGCTACTGCTATGGACCCATAGTCCAAGGTAGACTACTCACTCATCGCTCCGGAGGCAAGCATGGCGATGAAGAAGACCTCCGGTGGCGATTCCCCTCTCCGGCAGGGTGCCGGGAAGAGCTTCTGGACCCTCCCGATCTTCGGGTCGACGGCGGCGGCGGATCGCGATATGTTCTGGAAATCTGATCGGGTACTTAGGTTTTTTCCGTCGGGGGGTCTTTATAGGCGAAGGGGCGTCGTCAGAGGAGGAGCCAGGTGCCCTCACGTGGGGCCCGCGCGGCCAGGGGCCTAGCCGCGCCGCCCCTGCGTGTGGGGCCCTGGTGGCCCCCCTCCGACTCTCCTTCGGATCTCTGGAAGCTTCCGGGTAAAATAAGACTTCAGGAACTTGTTTCGTCCAATTCCGAGAATATTTCCTGTGTATCACTTCTGAAACACAAAAACAGCAGAAAACAGGGAACTGGCACTGTGGCAACTCGTTAATAGGTTAGTTCCAGAAAATGCATAAAAGCGCCACGAAGTGTAACAAAACAATAGGCAAAGGGTGTAAATACAAGCATGGAGCATAAAAAATTATAGATACGTTGGAGACGTATCAAGGATTCAGAACAAAGCACTTCTTATCAAAAACCTGCATAAATTCTATAATCAGAAGGATATCCCATGGGTGAAACTATTATGGCAAGCATACTACAACAATGGACAGTTACCCCATATGGGAAATACAAAAGGATCTTTCTGGTGGAAAGACTGCCTATCACTTATGGAAGTGTATAGAGACATCACCACCATATCTATTTGCAATGGGAAAACTTGTTCACTATGGAAGGATAAATGGATGGATGGCACAAGGCAGGATGAATATCCCCACCTCTATTCATTTGCCAAAAATAAAGATATATCCTTTGTGGAAGCCATCCATAACAATAATAGATCAATCTATAATCTTTTTCACTTGCCACTATCTACTGTTGCTCATGAGGAACTCACCAGTCTCCAGAATGACATGCAAGATCAAGATTTGAGTGGAGATAATGACATATGGAGTCCACTATGGGGAGACTATTATTCTACCAAAAGAATGTACAACTATATAATTGGTGAGCATGACACTCCCCAACCTATCTTGGATATATGGAAAACATGCAACATTCCAAGACAGAAATTCTTTGCATGGCTTATGCTTCACAACAGACTCAACACCAAAGAGATGATGATAAAGAAAATTTTCTATGTTGAGTTCAAGGATTGCATCAATTGTGAAGAATGGCCTATGGAAAACAATATGCACCTATTCTTTGAATGCTCTTTCAGCCAAAGATTTTGGTGGGCTATTGGAATGGAATGGAACCCTGACATGGACCTATACAGTATGATTGTAGATGCTAAGAACAGATTCTCACATAATTTCTTGATGGATATCCTAATCACTGGATGTTGGAGCATTTGGGAACAGAGGAATGATGCTATCTTCAGAGGCATCTATCCTGATGTACCGAGATGCGTAGATAGATTTAAATCCTTTATTTCCTTGAATCTTCATAGAGCTAAACCCAGTCTTAAGGAGGGTATGCAATCATGGTTAGATACTCTATGAGCTTGTAATAAGGAACTCTTCCACCTAACCCCCCCCATTGTAACCTATTCATCTAATTTATAAAAAATGAAAATGACATAGTAGGGAGCTTTTCCCTACTGTACAGGTGTCAAAAAATGGTTTGAGAAAGGAAAAAAAAGGTGGGGAGGAGTGCCAAAGCTTTATAAAAAGAGCACCAATGTGCCAAATTTTCAAAGAACTCGGAATCGCTCTCACTTGTTTATTATGGAAGATAGCAAGTCCCCATTGCCAGTGGTTGACATGAAACAACCACCTCTCAAAACAAATTTTTATCTATGTTTTATAAATGAAAAGCTCTAGCACATGTTAAATCACTACTTCCCTCTGCGAAGGGCCTTTCTTTTACTTTTGTGTTGAGTCTTCATCTTCTAACTTTAAAGCACCTTCTTGAGAGCATAGCTGTTATTCTTAGTGTAATGTGCTTGTCCCAGAACACGGTTGATTGTGGTATAACTTTGATGCTTGTATCTTTGATATTTTTACTTCTAGTCTTCTCTTGGACTTTAGAGGTGCCTCAGCATTTATGTTTTGCTCCACAAATAAAGGAAAGCGGGATACCACTCTTTCATATCATTTATAAGCATTACAATCTTGCAACTTCTTATGTTTCATGTTGCTTGTTATTAGTATATTGGCACTCTTTCATAGCTTGCTTGACTATGAGGTAACATTAGTTGCATATTTCTTATTATGAATTGCCTGAGTACTTGATCATATAGTTAGTATTTGTACATCTTATGAAGCAAATGTATTCGTGAAAGTTTCTTTTATCGCTCTCAGTTGTTAACTGAATTGCTTGAGGACTAGCAAATAGCTAAGCTTGGGGGGAGTTGATACGTCCAAAACGTATCTACTTTCCCGAACACTTTTGCTATTGTTTCTCCTCTAATTTGTGTGTTTTGAATTCAACTAACGCGGACTAACGTTGTTTTCAGCAGAATTGCTCTGGTGTCTCGTTTTTGTGCAGAAATCCGACTTTTAGGAAAAATCCCAGAAAATATTGCAAAAATTCTATTTTGCCAGAAGACCCACGAAGCCAGAAGGAGAGACGAAGGGAGCCAGTGGCCTGGGCTCACCACCAGGGGGCGCGGCCCAGGCCTGGCCGCGCCCACCTGTGGTCAGGCCGCCTCGGCCGTCGCCTCGACCCCTCCTTCCGCCTACATATACCTGATGACCTGAAAACAACGGGGGTTCGACGTTTTTCCCGGATAGACTTCCGCAGCGCCGCCACCATCAGAAACCGCGATTCGGAACCAGAAACTCCGTTCTGGCACCCTGTCGGGACGGGGATTTGGAGGAGATCTTCATCACCATCATCACCAACGTCTCTCCATCAACCATCCATGACACCCCCATCCATGTGTGAGTAATTCCCGTTGTAGGCGAAGGGGATGGTAGGGATTGGATGAGATCATTCATGTAATTTGCTATGAGATTGTTAGGGCATAGTGCCTAGTATCTTTTATTAGTGCTTATGACATTGTTGCAACTTGTTGTGCTTAATGCTTGTCACTTTGGGCCCGAGTGCCATGATTTCAGATCTGAACTTGTTATTGTTTTATGATGATACTTGTTATTTATGGTCTTACCTACAAGTTGTATACACATATTGTTATCCGGAACCCGAGGCCCCAAAGTGACAGAAATTTGGATAACCGGAGGGGATGGCTATGATGTGAGGATCATGTGTTCACCGAGTGCTAATGCTTTGCTCCTGTACTTTATTAAAAGGAGTACCTTAATTACCAGTAGTTTCCCTTGAGGCCCTGCTGCAACAGGCTGGTAGGACAAAAGGTGTCGTGCAAGTTTCTCATTGCGAGCACGTACGACTATATATGGAACACATGCCTATGATTGTTAGTACTAGGATGCTTTATATTATTTTTCTGCAATTGCCCATATCTCACTGATTTCATGAATTATCTTATCCATGCAACGCCCGTACATCCATCCCTATGCCTACAGTATTTCATCCTACTGTTTACTATTGCTACTATTACTGCTTTTATTCTACTACTGTTGTTACTGTTTCACTACTATCACCACTATAAAACTGTTGCTACTGATAAACCGCTGTGAACAAGTCTGTTTCCAGGTGCAGCTGAATTGACAACTCATCTGTTAAGGCTTATAAATATTCTTTGGCTCCCCTTGTGTCGAATCAATAAATTTGGGTTTTACTTCCCTCGAAAACTCTTGCGATCCCCTATACTTGTGGGTCATCAACCTTCTAGAGCTCATTGTCTATACACTTGTTCATACATTCATACACGTCAGATCTGTAGCTTGTTGTTAAACCTAAGGCACATGGCCCTGCACCAGTAGTTTGTCGGGCTGGTTCTTGGATGGCGCCTCCACAGGGTTTTTGTAAAATAATGGTAGATGGGCGGTTTCGAGGTCCCAGAACACTGGTGTTGTAGGAGTCATTTGCAGAGATCATGAAGGGGTATATATGGGGGCTGCTGCCTGCATCTATCCTGGCATTACTGATCCTGCTATATTGGAAACTATAGCTTGTAGAGAGGCCTTGAATTTAGCTAAGGATCTAAACATTTAGAAGCTGTGTATAAGTTCTGTCTGCCAAGGCGCTATAGGTGACATCGCAAGAGGCAGTGGGGGGAACAACGCAGTGGTGGTTGATGGCGTGTAGATAACCGCCCAGTTGGGAACCCCAAGAGGAAGGTATGATGAGCACAGCAGCAAGTCTTCCCTCAGTATGAAACCAAGGTTTATCGAACCAGTAGGAGAAAAAACCAATTTCCAAAGGTTGATGCTCGCTAGCTTCGCGACAGCTCCAGACAATTTATATATGGCGCCTCATCTGGGGCATAGCTTTGCACCAGCAGCAACGTGGAACCTGCACACAACACAACCAAGTACTTTGCCCCAACTTACAGTGAGGTTGTCAATCTCACCGGTTGGCTGTAAACAAAGGATTAAGCGTATCGAGTGGTAAAAGATAGTAGTTTGCGAGAATGTAAATAAAGCGAGTAAATGGTAAATGGTAATAACAATGTAAAAGAATGGACCGGGGTCCACAATTCACTAGTGGTGTCTCTCCATAAGATAAATAACATGCTGGGTAAACAAATTATAGTTGGGCAATTGATAGAATAAAGCAAGCATACAAATGTCATGAGGATCACTATGAGATTCACTTGGGCATTACAACATAATACGTAGACCATAATCCAACTGCATCTATGACTAATAATCCACCCATCGGATGTCATCCGAGCAACCGTTGGGTATTCAGATGCAAGCAATGGATTATCGCCTTAAGCAAAGTGTGTAATGTACATAATACAAATGTCCTTGAACAAAAGATTGTTGTTTTCTCCTGATATGTCTCCAACGTATCCATAATTTTTGATGCTCCATGCTTGTTTTTACACCATTTGCCTAATGTTTCGTTACACTTCATGGCACTTTTATGCATTTTCCGGAACTAACCTATTAACAAGTCGCCACAGTGCCAGTTCCCTGTTTTCTGCTGTTTTTGTGTTTTAGAAAAGTTACACAGGAAATATTCTCAGAATTGGACGAAACCAAAGCCAGCCGTCCAAATATTTCACGGATCTTCCAGAGAACTAAAGAGGAGACAGAGTGGGGCCACGAGGTGGCCTCACACCAAGGCGGCGCGGCCCAGCCCCTGGCCGCGCCCCCTATGTGTGAGGATGCCTCGGTCCACTTCTGAGGATGCCCCTTCGCCTATAAAGACCCCCCGACGGGAAAAACCTAAGGAACCGATCAATTTTCCAGAAACACATCGCGATCCACCGTCGTCGTCGACCCGAGATCGGGAGGGTCCAGAAGCTCTTCCTGGTACCCTACCGGAGAGGAGAATCACCACCGGAGGTCTTCTTCATCGCCATGCTTGCCTCCGGAGCGATGAGTGAGTAGTCTACCTTGGACTATGGGTCCATAGCAGTAGCTAGATGGTTGTCCTCTCCACCATGTGCTTCATGTTTAGACCTCATGAGCTGCCCTACATGACTGAGATCACAGTTATGTAATTCTACATGTTTGGTTTGTTGGGATCCGATGAATATTGGTGTTATGATTGAGTTGCTATACTGAAATATATCTTATGTTATCTCTATGTTGTTTATGATCTTGCATGCTCTCCGTTGTTAGTAGCTATCTTGGCCAAGTAGTTGCTAGTAACTCCAAGAGGGGGTATTTATGCTCGATAGTGGGTTCATGCCTCTATTTAATCTGGGGGAGTGACAGAAACCTCTAAGGTTGTAGATGTGCTGTTGCTACTAGGGAGAAAACAACATTCATATGCTTTAGGGCATATGCTTTGTTTACATTACACACTTTGCTTAATGCAATTATCTGTTGTTCGCAACTTAATACTCATGGGGTGTTCGGATGATATCCCCAGGAGTGGATTATTAGTCATAGATGCAGTTGGATGGCGGTCTATGTATTTTGTTGTAATGCCCAGAGTAAATCGCATAGTGATCTTCTTGACATATCACGTTATCTTTATTCTATCAATTGCCCAACTGTAATTTGTTTACCCAGCATGTGTTATTTATCTTATGGAGAGACACCACTAGTGAACTGTGGACCCCGGTTCTATTTCCATCATATTGCTATCACCTGTTTACTTTACTCGCACTGTTTACTTTACTCGCATACTTCTACTGTTTTCCACTCGATACGCTTATACCCTTTGTTTCAAGCAAACCGGTGAGATTGACAACCTCATCGCAAGTTGGGAACAAAGTATTTGGTTGTGTTGTGTGCAGGTTCCGCATTGCTACTGGTTGAAGACGAGTCAACAAGAATCGTTAACGGTGCCCTTGTTGGAGTGTTATTAAGCCAGTCCGCATCACCTTCAGTCGTTTGTCTGCTCTTCTCCTGAACGATAAACCTTGGTTTCTTACTGAGGGAAAAGACCTGCTGCTGTGCTCATCATACTTTCCGCTTGGAGTTTTCCAACTGCCTGGCCATAATAATCATCAACTACACGCCAGACATCAAGCCCTTTTCTGGCACCGTTGCCGGGGAAGAAGTGGAAGACCTCTGCAAGGGGAGTTTTTCGCACGCACATCCTTTACTTTGTTATTTGTTTTGCTTTACTTTATTTATTTTTACTTGCATCGTTTTATCAAAAACCCAAAAAAATTAGAATCCTTGGTAGTTGTTTTTACTTGTCTTGCTTTATCATGCTTTCTATCAATGGTTGGTTTCTTAGAAACTAAATCTTTTTGGCAAGGTGGGTTCACGGAAGAGCAACAAAATTATTATGAGGAACACCGCTTGTCACAAAAAGGGAAACACTTATGGGAACAAATTTATAGATTGTATATCATTGCTAGAAATGTGTGCTCTACTTATAATGTTACTTATTGCTTTGATAGATCTTGTTGCTGTAGGAGGTATAAACACCTCCCTTTTCAATGTGAGTATAATGATGATGTTACCATATCTTCTTATATTAATGGAAATTATGACTTTTATGATGTGGAACAAATTGAAGAATTTATTGCTTGGAAGGGTGCATTCGAAATTGCTTATTTGCTTGAAAATACTGATGATGCACCTTATAAATATAAGGTTTATGATATACTTACATTTTGCTTTGATAATTACAAGGAAGAAAATGGCTATATTCTTAAATATCTTAATAGATGCTCTCCAACGGAAGAGACTAATGCCTTGAAGGAGCTTATGGAAGAAGAAATTGCTGAAATTGGAAGCTCATTGGATGAAAAAGAGGAGGAGAGTGATGATCAAGAGGAGGAAGAATGGAGCTACCCATGTCTACCTCCCAATAAGAGTAACTCTTTAACTAATACCTTATTTGATCGCCCTCCGTGCTTAACAAAGGAGGGTGAGTGTGATATTTATATTGTTGAGTTTGTTCATGATGCTACTGAAAATTATTATGAGAGAGGAAAATATGGTTGTTGGAATTCTCATGTTACTAAAACACCTCTCTTTATATTGAAAGCTCCAAAGTTTCTCTTATTTTATCTACCCATGCTTGTTACTTTGTGCTTCTTTGATTTATTTTATTACAAGATTCCTATGCATAGGAAGTGGGTTAGACTTAAATGTGTTTCATGTTTGCTCCTTGATGCTCTCTTTTGCGTCAATTCATATTTCTTATGTGAGCATCTTCTCGAATTAGTGAGCCTAGCTCAAAGGCGTTAAAGAAAAGCACTCTTGGGAGATAACCCAATATTTTCTTTTCAGTAATTTTTCTTTTATTTGAGTCTTGGAAGTCATTACTACTCTAATGACCTCTCCTTATCATTTTTATTTCATTGTTGTGCCAAGAGAAGCCTCTAATTTGAGTGAGGTAAAGATTTGGGGATGTTGCTGTCCTGAAACTGTTTTCGGTGCTGCACCGTAAAAATTCGTAACAATTCTCTGTATATATTTTGGACCTGAGATTTCTTGTGCATATGCCCCAGGTTATATCCAAACTTTCATTAGTTGAACACTTTTTGATTTGAGCAACAGAAAACCCCTTAAAAAATCGGCATTTATCAGCTGTTTTGTTTTGACAGATTTCTGCCAATATTTATGTTTGCCGCTTAATCGCTTTCTTTTGAGTTCTTTTGATAATGGAACTTTTGGGGAAGTTGCTACAGTAGTATATTCTTTATATGTGGTGGTTTTGGGTTGAAACCTGAAGCAAAAAGAGGTTGATTATATGTTATGCTACACTAATGTTGCTAATAGATTTGTGTTTAGTTCTGTATGAAAGAAGTTTTCAAGTGTAGGGATTGGAGAATGATGAGATGAGTTGAAGAATGGACAAAAGCTCAAGCTTGGGGATGCCCATGCATCACCCCAAGAAATATCCAATAAGTACAAGCGTCAAAGCTTGGGGATGCCCCCGAGGCACCCCTTCTTCATCGGCAAAAATCAGGTCACCTTTCAAGACACTATATTTTTATTGCTTCATGCACTATGTGTTTTTCTTGGAGTGTCAGTTGTTTTAGTTTTCGTTATTAGTTTAGTTTTGTTTGCTGCAATAAATGTTTGGACCCCAACAAATTTCTTTTGGAGAAGTTGCCCTGCTTTTCATTTGCCAAGAACGCTCTAGTTTTCATTCTTATCAGAAACCGAGTGTTCTTCTTTTTCTGCTACTGCTTTTGGTTTCATTTTTGCCTTGATTTGCGTTCAGATCTTATTATATTTATTTATCAAGGTGTATTTTTGCCTCTGGACCATGTTGGTTTTCCTCAAAAGAGTTGTATTAAAAAAGTTCAAATGGTGTTGGAAAAGAGAAAAAGCTTTATGCAAAAAAGTGGTACAAGAAGGAGCTTGTCTAGACTGCGGCTTAGGCTTTTTCATGTCATGCTTGATGTCTTTTTGATAGTATACTTAGTGGTTTTGCTGTAGCATGACTTGTCTCAAATAACTGAGATTGCTTAATGAGCCTTTGAAAAAATCATGCGTTGTTTTAATTATTTGGAAGCATTATTTTGGTTTTCTCCTTGATGCTTTATTTGGGTTGACTTGGCGCATGCTCACACATGTTAGACTCTTACAAAGTCGCCAATAGCCTCTATGATCATTTAGGTTTTGACTTTTGATGCCATCTTATGCTTCTTTTAATGTCGCTTTGTCGCTTTGCATGATTATGGCCATTATTGCTCTCTTAGTTGGTCGCTCCCAGTCTTTTGCTAGCCCTCGCCTTATACTGAGTATGAGCTCTACTCGTGCATCCAACTCCTAAAAACCAAGTTTTCCAAAGTGTCCACCATACATGCCTACTAGCAATTTGCTATTCCAAGTAAATTTGACTTGCTTTTATTTTCTCTTCAAATTAAACTCTTACCAGTGTTATGCGAAAATTGGTCAGTAAAGCTCTCACGAACCGGAAGGCACACTTTACTTTTTCCTGTTCTTAAAAATTTGACATTGTGGTCTCTTATGTTGAGTTGTTATGCTTGCAAGTTGTAAGTTGGAGACTAGCCCAGCCATGCAGTCATGGGCAAGCTTTCAACATTGCACTTCTTATTTGAGTTGATATCGTGATCTTTTGTTTATGGATGCCCGTGGTGTGAAATGAATTGGAAATCTTGTGGGGATCATGGAGTTTATATATGTGTTAGGGAAATGCCTGGGCCGCCAATCTAAGCCATGCATAATTCATGGTGGAAATTTGCAGCATACCCATAGTGGACATTCGACGACGCATCTCAAAATAAAAAGCTATACAAATGGTAAATAAAAGAGATGTTGAGGTGTTCATTGTCTACTTGTCCTGTCATTTTGATGTGGGCTTGTTCCATGTCATCGGGCACAGAGGTACCCCGTTGGCGGTTCTCGATGATACGTGTATGCATAAGTCTTCGAACGATGAATCTTTAGGGAGCTTGGTGGAACATGATCTCTTTCAGTTCAAATGCCACGATTCCGCCCTCGAGGAGACCACCGACTCGAAAGAGAAAGAGGGTGAAGACACGACGCAGAAGGACCTCCCGAAGCCGTCGCCCCCCCAAAGAAGAGCACGACCAAGGCCAATTTCATTCTGGTTTCTTCCTCCGGTGAGCCTTCTGGGTCCAAGCACCATGTAAGCCCGAAAATCTTATCTCTCTGCATCTAATATTTCCCCATCAGTAGCCCCCGAGGGTGAGTCTAAGTGTTTACACTTGGGCTTGCCCTCTAAAGCAAAAATCTTTGATACTCATCCTTGTTTCCACTAGTTAGCCTGTTGTCCGAGACCTGTCAAAAATATGCAAGAACTATCTTGCCCTAGAAGAGGAGAACCAACGGTTGTCTACCCAGCTAGAAGACATGCGCCGTAAGTGATTCCTTCCTTTGCTGAACTTTTGTCACGACATGTTTTCTTTCTTGTTTACATTGCTGTCCGTCGGGTGATTAGGAATTGCTGCTCAAGCCGCCGCCGATAAGACCTCATTGAAGGCTTAGATAGATGATCTTGCGGCTGAAAATTCTTCGCTGAGGGCGAACGCTGATGGCTTGGCCGATGAGGTGACCTAGCTCAAGGCTGATTCGGCAAAGGCTCAAGAGCTTGTCAATCAGCAACGAGTGGAAGCTGAGTCGAAGGAGAAGGACCTGCAACAACGCCTGCAGGCCACCCTCGATTCCTTGCACGGTAAGTCTTGTTCTTTGTTTAGTATAAGGTTCATCAGGATCACCTCCATTTGCTGACTAGAGATCTTCCTTCTTCCTGAAGTTGCTGCCGAATTCGGTGCTGCGGCGATGAAGGAGCCCGCTAGACTCGAGTCCAGCGTTAGTAATGCTGAACGCCTTTGCCGGGAGGTGCGCGATCTTCTGGCGAAGGTGCGGGCGACACTTGACCACATTCGCGATATTTCTGCTCCGGAATCGATGAGCAGCACTATGGCCAGCATCGTCGAGGCCTTGGCGGTTAAGGAGAACGGCGAGAACCCCTTAGTTTCTACGGTTCGCCGACAGGTAACCATCAGCTCCGAGTCCGTCTTCTCTATGATGATGATGCACGGGGTCGAATTCGACGTCGACAAGGTCACGGGCACATATCCGAAGGACAAGGATGGGCGCGACGTTGCTCCCAAGGCCTACCTTGAGCGTGCTCGAGATTTATTTGAACGGATGACGAGCTTCTTAGCATATAGGAATGCTAGGAGGGCTGCCGCTAAGGCCCGGAAATGTAGCGCATCGGGCGCCCCATCTACCAGAGCCGCTGGTAGTTCGACATAGTCTGGTCGATGAACTGCACGTACTTGTAATGAATGATGAACTGCCCTTTTGTAGTTGTGGTGTATCTCTGAATATTGCCTACTGTTGAGCTGACTTCGGCTCTTGTTACTTTCTTTCGAGATATTTTATGCTCGGTCGTGTTTTGATTTGTGAATGGCTATTTGTGACCGGGCACCCCATTTGCATGGCACTTCCGCAGGGTCTGACGCCTGGCCAGTTTCGTACGAAACGGTTGGTAGTTCTTCCTCCACCGCTAAGAGGCGAGCGCCTTCCTCGAGCGAGCTTTCCTTGATCCGCTCCTTACGTGACCAACTTAGACGCATGCAGCAAGAACTGAAGATCATCACTGCGAAAGTCGATGTTGCTCTCTCCAAGGCTTCGCTAGCCATGGATGCGGAGAACTTCCTTCTTGGGGAGATCAAAAATCTTGGGAAAGCGATGAAATGTAAGTTTTCGAGCTTTTGATCTGTTCTTCTTCTGGTGGACGAATTCTGAGCATCCTTTTTGTCGATTGCAGATGCATGTACTGACAGCCAAGCCGAGGCTCGACACGTGAACGTGCATCTTCGGGTAGCTCAGAGCCACGCAAATTCGGTTGCCGATAACTTATGGTCGAATTGATCGAAGGCAATGAAGCTGACCGTCCTTCAAGATCGGATCTCCTAGGCTGGGGAGTTAGCTGAGACCAGCCGAGCTGCTCTTGCCCCTGTGCATTAGGCGATGTTCCCCTTGAACGACCAACCCGATGGTCTTTCAGCATTGCTTGGCCGCTCCGAGAATGGTGAGGCCATCTACCGCTTCATTCATGAGCACTTGAGGTGCGGGGCTCTGGATGCCCTTTCCTTCATGCGAGCCCGCTATCCGGAGGTTGACATGGACTTGGTGAAGACGCTGGCTCCGACTCCTAGCGGTCGTGTTGAGATGGACGCGCACTACTCCGCTTGTAAGCAGGCTGCCGATTGCCTAGCGGGTCAGATCATTATCAAGAGCGACCACCAGAGAGCGAATCAGGCTGCTTTGGTGACTTAGACTCGATCGCCATCGTAGTATGTGATTGTATCTTGTAAAGTTCTTCGAAGTATTGTCCCCTATAGGACACATGAAATCTTGACAACGTTTGCTGAACTGCACGGGTCGAAAGGCGAAGCCCCTGAGATAGATCGAAGGGCGAAACCCCCAAGCGTAGGTCGAAGGGCAAAGCCCCCGAGCGTAGGTCAAAGGGCGAAGCCCCCCGAGTATGGGTCAAATGGCGGAGCCCCCGAGCGTAGGTCGAAGGGCGAAGCCCCCGAGCATAGGTCGAAGGGCGAAGCCCCCGAGTATGGGTCGAATAATTTTTAAGGTGAAGCCCCCGAGTATGGGTCGAATAATTTTTAAGGCGAAGCCCCCAAGTATGGGTCGAATAATTTTTAAAGCAAAGCCCCCGAGTATGGGTCGAATAATGATATGAGGAATCATACTTTTATTGCTTGGCGCCGAAGGCGCGATTGATGAGCATGGTCTGCTGCCAACGCTTAGTTACAGAGAGAGGGAGAAAGGGGGGAAAGATCTATGTGCTCTAAGGGTACAACCGGTGCAGCTGCGCGGCGTTCCATGTGTTCTCGATGTCTGCCCCTGTCTTGGGGTTGCGTAGTCAATATGCCCCTCCTGGGATTGCTTCGTGGACAAGGTATGGGCCTTCCCATGGTGGCTCTAGCTTAGACGTGCTTGTTTGCTTGAGGCGAAGCACGAGGTTGCCGGGCTCGAAGGACCGTGCGCGTACCCGTCTGCTGTAGTAATTGCGGAGGCTTTGCTGATAGACTGCTGAGCGGGCGAGAGTGACGTCTCGAGCTTCATCCAGCAGATCTTGGGCGTCTGCCAGTGCTGTTTGTGCATCTTCTTCGACGTAGGCAACCACGCGGGGTGCGCAGTAACGCACATCCGTAGGTAGCACTGCTTCTGCTCCAAAAAGCATGAAGAACAGCATGTAGCCGGTCCAAGAGTTGGGTGTTATTCATAGGCTCCATAGGACCGATGACAATTCTTCGACCCAAGCGCCTGCCGCGCGTTTGAGAGGTCGAAGGAGTCGCTTCTTTAGGCCTGCGCAGATGAGCCCATTGGCCTTTTCGACCTAGCCATTGGACTTGGGATGCGCCACCGAGGTGTACTTGATCTTGATACCGAGCTCTTTGGCGAACTCTTGAAATTCGCCCGAGGTGAAGTTGGTGCCGTTGTCGGTGATGATGCTGTTCGGTATGCCGTACCGGTAGACGATGGATTCGAAGAACTTGACAGCCGTAGTCGCCTCTTGATTGGTGATAGGGACGACTTCGATCCATTTGGAGAACTTGTCGGCGGCGACCAGCAGGTAAGTGTGGCTTCCTCGGGATGACTTGGGCAGAGGTCCTACTTGATCGAGCCCCCATTGCGTGAAGGGCCACGCAACGGGTATGGTGTGTAGTTCTGATGCGGGCACATGCGGCTTCGTGGTGAATCGCTGGCATGCGTCGCAATGCTAGACGATGTTCTTGGTGTCGTGGAGGGCCGAAAGCCAGTAGAACCCTGATAGAAAAGCCTTGGCGACAAGGGTTCGGCTGCTGGCATGATGCCCACAGGTTCCTTCGTGAATATCTCGAAGAAGGGCGATTCTGTCCTTGGGTGCTATGCACCGTTCGAGAACCCCTGTGGTGTTGCGCTTGTAGAGTTCTCCGTTGATTATCGTGAAGGCCTTGGAACGCCGCATGATCTGCCGACGATGGATGGTGTCTTCTGGGAGTTTGCCTCGTATCAGGTATGCCAGGTATGGCTTCGTCCAGACTGCCTCGATGAGCATGACTGTGGCTGTTTCCTTGGATAGGCCTTCTGTTCCCGCTACTGGGGTAGGACTTGGCTGGTTAGCCCCCGAGCGTGTTGCTAACGCCGGGTCGATGACTGGCTTGATCTTGACGGAGCGCTCGAATATCTCCTCGAAGAAAATGCCTGGCGATATCAGCAAACACTTCGATCCAATATTGGCCAAGTTGTCTACCTCTTCATTGCTTTCCCTGCCAATATGGGTCACCTCGCACTGATAAAGATTGTTTGCCCGATCTTTCACGATGCACAACCTGATCTGATAGATCTCCCAATTACGTGAGCAGAACACGCGACCTGAAGATTGGGGAACACCAATCCTGCGAGCAACTCGACGATGAACGACGAACCTCACGCTGAATCAACACGCCAACAGCTCGACAACCCTTGACAGATTCAAGGACCTTCGCGCACACAGGATTACTCTTGACAATTCAAGAACTCTCTTGTCTTTATTGATAGATAACTAGACGAAGGTCCGAGACGCCATCACACACGCCGATCCCAGAGGGACGGTGATAACTTGAACTAAAAGTTCTATATAATTTCCAGCCTCCCTAAACCCTAGCCGCCAAGCCTCCTTATATAGACGGCCAGAAAACTATTGGGCTTGGACAGGCCCAAACCCAAAACATAAAATAAAACCTAAGTGGCCCACAATGTGACCTAGCTACGAAATAACATGAACAGATATGTAAATTAATGACACAGCCTTAGACTTAATTATCACATATCGTAGGTCGTCCTGGCGTGCGAATATCCTCATCATCCTCCCCTTCTTGGAAAGGCGTTGTCCTCAACGCCGGAGGGTCATCTCGAGCACGTGGCGTCAAATAAGCAATATCGCCACTCTCCATCTTCAAGTCTTGCCAGCCTGCCACACCACATCCTCCCTCTCGGCTAGCTTGACTTGCCCTTGGCGCCACTTTCATTGTCGGCGCCACCAACCTGGTTGAGACACAAACAATCATCGAAAATGCAGTATCGAAGCACATGAGCAGATCACCCAAAACGGACAGGACATACTCCTGCACACTGAGGGTCCAAATGAGCTGAATATACCAGCAGATGCAAACTGAATTTTGGTAGCAAACCAAGCACATCACCCAAAACAAACAGAACAAACTTCTGCACGCCATGGATCCAAATGAACATAGGTGCCACCATGTCTTGAAAATCAGAACTAGTGTCTCCTTTTCTTTTCTTTTATGTCCAAACATAGCTCTCTTTTTTGCAATCTGGACGAACACCACGCAGTCAATGATATTCATGTACAAATACTAAAACAAACTATGTCAGCCCAACCAATCTCCTACGGAAAAATGATTGCAACAATCTATTCTGATCTTAGCCTCTTAAGTTGGATGCCACGCACAACCCAAAAATATAGCATGTTCGATCCAGACTTCTCCTTTTTTGTTAAAAAAAAATTTTGCACAAAAACTGAACCATGTTGTCATGCGTGGAAACAGCAACAATCCAATCAGACCTGTTTTTTCTTTTATCGCTGCCGGTTCTCTTGTACCAACCAATATACTGATCCAATCTTCTTGATAGTAGTCCAAAACTGAAGTGTCTTTCCTTTATGGACCTGCAGGATAAATCTCACGTACTCTCTCAATCCTTTTTCCTTCCTGTCTTCACCTGAGACGAACGAGGCGCGAGCGAACGTGATTCCATCGCTGGGCGCGGTCAGGGTAAACGCTCCCAAGGCTGCAAGCTGGGCCTCACTTGGGACACGATGGGCCGGCCCAAGGTAACGAGCAAGATCGCTCGATCCCAGGCTGCCTTCCAGCAAACGAGCGAGCAAATCGCGCTCGGGGACAGACCATCTCCGTCCCTAGGCGCGCGAGATCAAGCGCTGTTATCTTTTTTTTTCTGACTTGCCTCGATTGGATATGCCCGGAGTCGTGGAACTTGGGGATTAATCCCGATCGGATCTGAGAGCCACCACTAACTCCGGATCTGAGAGATGGATCGGCCTTGCAGCTCGATGAGACCGACTGGAATTCCGATGAAAAGAACTAGCAGCAGCTCCTCGTCACAATCCACATGCACTCGCCGATCTGAAACTGCCGGAACCCTGGGAACAAAACAAACTCGATCCCGATCCTTCGCTGCCAATGAAGAAACAAGTCGTGATTTCCTGCAACTCACCTTGCCACTAACAATCAATCTCCAGAAACTTCGTCGTCCAACAGATCAATGATCAGCCTGACGACAACAACTGCACCGTGATCAACCTGATGCTCTGATACCAAGATGATAAAGCTTGTTTGCCTGATCTTTCACGATGCACCTCCTGATCTGATAGATCTCCCAATCACGTGAGCAGAACACGCGACCTGAAGATTGGGGAACGCCAATCCTACGAGCAACTCGACGATGAACGACGAACCTCACGCTGAATCAACACGCCAACAGCTCGACAACCCTTGACAGATTCAAGGACCTTCGCGCACACAGGATTACTCTTGACAATTCAAGAACTCTCTTGTCTTTATTGATAGATAACTAGACGAACGTCCGAGACGCCGTCACACACGCCGATCCCAGAGGGATGGTGATAACTTGAACTAAAAGTTCTACATAATTTCCAGCCTCCCTAAAACCTAGCCGCCCAGCCTCCTTATATAGACGGCCAGAAAACTATTGGGCTTGGACAGGCCCAAACCCAAAACATAAAATAAAACCTAAGTGGCCCACAATGTGACCTAGCTACGAAATAACATGAACAGATATGTAAATTAATGACACAGCCTTAGACTTAATTATCACATATCGTAGGTCGTCCTGGCGTGCCAATATCCTCCTCACGCACCCTTCGATGTTGCCTTCAAGCTTGTCGTACATTGCACGATACGCGATCATGTTTGCGCAGGTCGCGTCGCACTCCTTCATGACTTGCTGGGCGATAAGGTTCGAGTCCCCGTGGATCTTGATGCGAGTGGCGCCAGAAGCTTTCGCGATACGCATACCGTGCAAGACGACTTCGTATTCTGCTTCATTGTTCGAGGGGTTTGCGAAGCGCATATGCAGGATGTATCACATCTTATCCCCTTGCGGTGACACGAGGACCACTCCTGCTCCTGCTCCCAAAACTCGCTTGGACCCATCGACATATATAGTCCAGCAATTCTACAAGTCTGGGAGTTCGGGCATCTGCGCTTCGGTCCATTCGGCTATGAAACTCGGCAGGACTTGCGACTTGATCGCTGACTGTCGCTGGTACGTAATCTCCCAGGGCCCCGGGGTGATTCCCCAGAGCGAAACGTGCCCCGTGGCGTCGGGGTTGTTGAGTATGCTGGATACTGGAGTTGAGGCCACTACTATGATGGAGTGGCATTCGAAGTAGTGCGGCAGCTTCTTCCCTATCATGTAGATGGCGTATGCCAGCTTCTGGTAATGGGGGTACCTTTGCTTGGTCGGGGACAGGACCTCGCTGAGATAGTACACCGGTCTTTGCACCCCGTGCTCCTTGCCATCCTCTGGACGCTCGACCACCAAGGCGGAACTGACCACTTGATTCGTTGCAGCTATGTACATCAACATCGGCTCTTTTTCTCGAGGAGTGACTAGGATCGGGGACGTCGAAAGGCGACGCTTAAGGTCGTCGAACGCGGCCTGCGCCTCTTCTATCCAAGTGAAGTTGTCCGTCTTCCGAAGGAGCCGATAGAAGGGGAGAGCCTTTTTGCCGAGCTTGCTTATAAAGCGGCTAAGCGCCGCTAGTCGACCTGTCAGCTGCTGGACATGTCAAAGCGTCTTTGGCGGCTGCATGTTGATGATGGCTTGAATCTTCTCTGGGTTGCCCTCAATTCCTCTCTCAGAGATAAGGTAGCCCAGCAACTGGCCTGTAGGTACTCCGAAGGAACACTTCTTTGGGTTAAGCTTGATGCTGTAGTGGTCGAGGTTGGCAAAGGTTTCTCGCAGGTCGTCGAGCAGGCTGTCTGCCTTTGTGGATTTGATGACAATGTCGTCGACGTAGACCTCGATGTTGCGGCCGATCTGCTCCTTCAAACACGCCTGCATGCACCATTGATAGGTGGCTCCGGCGTTCTTGAGCCCGAAGGGCATCGTCATGTAGCAATATACCCCGTGCGGGGTGATGAACACTGTCTTGTCCTCATCTTCGACCTTTAGCCTTATCTGGTTGTACCCAGAGTACGCGTCGAGAAATGAGAGACGCTCGCAGCCAGCGGTAGAATCGATGATCTGGTCAATTCGGGGTAGAGGAAAGTAGTCTTTTGGGCAGTGCTTATTTAGCGCCGTGAAGTCGATACACATCCTATAGATCTTGGTGTCCTTCTTTTCCACCATGACCGGTGGTGAAAGCCATGTGGCCTCCTTTATCTCTCTGATGAATTTCGCCTCGAGGAGACGATTTATTTCTTCGCCCATTGATCGGGCCTTTTCTGGGTTGTAACGGTGCATCGACTGCTTGATCGGCTTTGCGTTAGGAAAAATCTTTAGCTCATGCTCGGCGAGTTCCCTGGGGATGCCTGGCATATCTACTGGACACCAGGCGAACATCCTCCAGTGCTCACGGAGGAACTCAATGAGTGCGCTTTCCTATGCGGGGGAAAGAGAATTCGACACCCGCGCGGCCTTGGTTGGATCCGTCGGGTGGATCTGGTGCTCTCGGGTGTCTTTGCTGGCGTCGAATGACAGCTCTGGGGCGTTCTGCTGTGCTGGTGGATCAACATCCATGTTGGTGCTCTCCCTGATGTGGTTGAGCTCTTTGTGTACCCCAAACGTCTGGGACATGCTGTTGAAGTCCTTGTCGCAGTTTTCAGAGCGGGCAAAACTTCCGCTGATCGTCAGTGGTCCTCTGTTTGCGGGCATCCGTAGCTTGAGATAAGCCTAGTGTGGCACCTCCATGAATCGGGCAAACGCTAGTCACCCGAGAATAGCGTGATACTGCAAGGGCCAATCAATGACTTCAAACTCGATCTTCTCCTTCCTGAAGTTTGTAGGAGTGCCAAAAATGATGTCTAGGTGTATCGCCCCTAGTGGGTATGTCGGCTTCCCTAGGACAATACCGTGGAAGGATGTCTCCGTTGGCAGGAGTTTGTCCATCGGAATCTTGATCTTGCGCAGCGTGTCTGCGTAGATGAGGTTTAGGCTGCTCCCTCCATTCATGAACACTTTTTTAGAGGTAAAGCCCCCGATCTGCACTTCTAGGACCAAAGCGTGGTGTCCAGGGCGTAGGATCTTCGGTGGGTGATCTGATCGGTCAAAGCCGATCGGGTGCTCTGACCAATTCAAATATTTGGGTGCCGCCGGTGGCGCATGCTCGGCGTGAAAAACCTCTCTGCCATGCTTCCTCTGAACCCGATTTGTCAGGCGTCCTCTCTGGATCATAGGCACGAAACCTCGTGGTGGCAGGAACGCTTCTTCTTCGACGGCTGGCTGTCACGGCTCGACATGCTGAATGGTGGCTGCTTGGTGGCCTTGTTGCACCATGTTCGCTGGCGGGTTAGGAGGTGGCGGCGGCGCGTTGTAGGCCACGCTACCTGCGACCGGTTGCTCGGTCCGCATCTTGTCCTGAAGAGCCTGACTGTGTCGAAGGAACTCCCTGCACTTGATAAGGAGGTGCGCGGGTTTTCACCTCCCATCCTTGTCAATGTAGGTGTGCCTGGTACACCCTCCGTTGAGCATCTCTTCCGCCGAAGGTGGCGGTGCATCACGGCGTCGACGCCATTCCATTCTTGGCCTCGAGTCACGGCCGGCGCTTCTATTGCTGCTTCCATAGTAGTTGTTCCCTTGCCTTGGTCCATCATGGTTGTCATCGCGGTCATTGTTTACGTAGCCTGCTGCTACCATATCCGCCGTATCCGCATCCTTGTAGCGGTTTCGACGTCCTTTCTTCCGTGAACTGGAGTGGAATTGATCCTACGGGTCGACGTCGTGGTCTGCCGATCGACGATGACTTCTAGGGACCGCGATAGAGTCTTCTCCATCAGCCCACTCATTTGCCAAGCTCATGAGGTGGTCGATGGTCTTGGGCTTGCACTGCCCCAACTCTTCTCTGAAGTCATGCCGAACGAGACCATCCCGAAAAGCATCAATGGCCCTCTCCGGTGAGATGTTCTCTGATGTATTGCGCAGGCTGAGCCATCGGGATATATATGAACTCAAGCTTTCTCCGGTCTTCAGCACGCACAGACGCAGTTCTTCGAACGACGTAGGCCATCGTGAGGTGCCTCGAAAATTTGCAATGAATGCTTGTCGAAATTCTTCCCAAGAACGGATACTGTCTGGGGCAAGGTTGTTGAGCCAAGCCCTTGCGTTGTCCTTCAGATGCAGAGATAGTAGCTGCAGGGCGTTGTCTCTGGATTCACCACTGATGGTGACGGTGGTGATGAAGTTGTCGAGCCAAATTCGAGGGTCCTGCTGCCCCTTGAATTTGACTACACCGTCGCTGAGCTTTATCCCTTTTGCCAGCGGTGTGGAGCGAATCAAGAAACTGAAGCACTCCGCGCCACACAGTCCGCGACGACTGCTCCCGAATGCCTCCAATTCTGCCTCCTCCTCGAAATGACGCATGTCTTGTCGCGCACGTGCGGAATCGACTCTGTTTTGATCCAAGCGGTGCCGAAGCTCACCGTTTATGGGCTCCACCACCTGAGTCCTGGGCGCTACGGCTGGCGCTGCTGCTTGGTGCCTTGATGGCTCGACTGGAGGGATGTTTCTCCTTGGCGTTGCCTCACGATCTTGCTCGTTGGTTCCTTGAAGCACCCTAACTCCTTCGAGCGCTAGGTTCTGCAGATGCCGCATGTGCTCATCGACGTTGGACGCGTTAGCGGCGATATATGCTGTTGTCGCCATAATGGCGGCTTCTTTGCTCCTAGGCAGTAATTCGACCTCATTGAACTCTGCCTCCAAATTTCTTGCAATGTTGCACGCCGTGCCCTCGGGCGGGATGTGCGATCGTGTCCTATGCTGAACGCTTGACAAGTAGTGTGATGAAAGCTCGGCACGTCTTCTGCTGGACGCGTCGGCATCTTCTCTACGTCGTTCCAGGACTCGCTTATCAGTGTTAATCTGGTCCTTCTTCTCCTGGATGATGAATCGGAGCACAGCTAACTCTTCGGGGCTTGGGTTGGGACCCAAAGGCGCCTCGCCCGAATAGACCCTCCTTGCGTGCCGGATTTGGTCTTGAGTGATGAATCGGCCGCCAGTATTTGGCCAATCTCGATTGTTGTTGGCTCTGTGCTCGTTGCCATCTCCGTGTGAGGCCATCATGCAATGCCCTCCGAACGGTGGGATCGAGTCATCGCTGATCTCGCCCAGCGCGAGAGGGTAGACGTTATCATCTTTGATGCACGATCCGACCTCAAACATGGTGTCAGAGTCGTAATCGATCATGTACCCGCCATCAGACGTAGCGGATTTGCTCGAATATGAGCTAACCAAATTGCCGATTTTCCCCTTGGCCTTGGGGTAGACATCGTCGTCGTCTGAGAATGTGTAGTCCGAGTATAGCCCTTCGACATAATCAGGGTCGTAAGGCATAGGACGGAGCGTGAGGGCGTTGAGAGCCTATTCGCACTTGGATATCGTTGGGTAGATAGCAGCAGTACCTCCCCGAGGATCTTCATAGTCGGTGATCTCGTAAGACGAGAAATCTTCGGCGCCCACGAAGTGGTAAGCGTCGCACTCGACGCAATAGGCGGTGGTTAGGGATGAAGGTGGATCTTAAAAGTCGTTCGACCCAACTGATGGGGTCGAAGTTTCCAGCCTTGGTTCTTCCTTCGATGGCGCCAGCGGTGTTGTCGTCGAGGGATTGCCCTCGATAGCTGGTGATGCGCTTGGATCTGCTGCGGGCGGCGTTGAATCGCTGACGGAGATCAGCTCAGCGACTCCGTCGTTGTCCACATGGAAGTTGAACAGTCCAAAGGCCATGTCAAAGCTTCCAGTCATCGCCGAGACTGCTCCTGTCGGGCTTGAGGCAGGGTCGATGGTGGTCACGGCCGGAGTGAGATCGGCGACACTTGGCGATGCGGTGTCGATGACGGTCGATCTAGCGATGTCGACCTTAGTCTCTGGTGGGGTGGTGTCGATGACGGTCGGCACACCGATGCCGACGTTGATGGTTGATGCAGTGTCGATGTCGATGTTGGCGTTGGTGTCGAAGTCGATGGTGAGCGGGTCGATGTTGATGTCGAACGGTGATGCAGAATCGATGGCCATAGCTGATGACGAGCCATCAAACCTTGTCGGTGTGGAGAGGTTGGCGATGGTTGGTGAAGGAGCCGGCAAATCTGTAGATCCAGATCCCGTCGTCCCCACGGTCGGTGCCAATTGACGAGGTTCAACCCCAGCAATGCCCATGCTTGAGCGCTTTCGAGACATGAAGAGCTTGTGGGATCCGGCGAACTCGATGGTGATCAGACGACACAAGGAAACACAGGTTTTACCCAGGTTCGGCCCCCGTGATGGGTAACGACCTACGTCCTGCTTGTCTGACTTTATTGATGTGGTGGCTACAAAGGTTGATTACAATGGAGGCGTAGATGCGATCTAGCCCTAAGGTGGAGAGCACTCGAGATTACAAGCGCTCGGGTGGATGGTGGCGAAAAGTGTCTAGAGAGGTTCTCGGATCTCCCTCCCAACCTTTTATATGCAAAGGTTGGGTCCCGGGATTGTTCTCCAAGCAAATTACAGATAGAGTCGGTTTGAATAAACTCTAGATGAGTCCTAATTCGACTAGGTCTCCTTCTTCGAGTCTTGCATTGCACGCCAAGTGATGTGGGGTGGCTTTCGGACTCCACCACATCATGTGCGTCAACAATCAAGTCCGACAATCATCGAGGCATGGAAGAGAAGGAAGAAGGAGAACCACCGGGAAGAAGCTTGGAAATGCTGCAAGAAGAGGCGGCAGGGGAAGCTGGACCGGCTAAAGCCGGTCCCGCACCGGCTAAAGCCAGCCCACCGGCTAAAGCCGACCCACAGGCTAAAGCTGGCCCCCGACCGGCTGAAGCCGGCCTACCCGAGTCAGCTATGTCTTGGCCTTGAAGCCACCTATGTTATCTTCCCCCTAGTGACCAAACTACCCCTAGCTCATGGCTGCCTATATATATGGGTCACTCTCCCCCTCCCTAAGATAGAGATGAATTAAGATAAGAATTGGCCTGATGCCCCCTCCCTTGTGGGAACCCAACTAGATCTACATCTAGAAATCACCCTCTTTGTTTGGGATCTCTTCTATTTGGGGAATTCTACCTTGATTTGGATCTCTTGCATACAAGAGTGTGTAATTCTATCCAATTGATTGGTCTCTTCCGCTCTTGGAATTCTATCCCTTGCAAGTCAATCTCTCACAAGGAATTCTACTCTTAGAGTCTCTTCCTTGTGATTCTATTGAGTTGGTGAATCAGGCCAATGAGGACAACCGGTGTGTATCTTGTGTGTGTGTTTGCCTTCGATTTGTGTGTCGTGTTCATCGTGTTCATCATGTTCTTCGTGTTCATCCTCGTTCCCCGCCACAAATCTCGTGAATCCGTGAAGATCGGGCCACACCCAAGGGGTCACCCCTCATCATATGGTATCAGCAGCTTTTGGTTGCCACGGATTTACTCTTGTTTTTGATTTCCACCATAAATTTCGAAAATCCAAAAAATAGCCCCAAAATTGCCTCGAATTTTGATCTCACGATTTATTGAGTTTTTTGTGGTTTTGATCCATAGATTTGATGTTTTGGGTGTTGATCTACATTGCCACAAAATTTCTAGCCCCAATTCCTCTTATTTCTCTCGGAATCACCAATTTCCTCTTCCAATTTCCGCCCAAATCGACGAACAGCTCGCGCAGATTTTCTCGAAAAAGTCCGAACCGGCTAAAGCCAGCCCTAAGACCGGCTAAAGCCGGCATACCGGCTAAAGCCGGCCCAAGACCGGCTAAAGCCGGCCCAAGACCGGCTAAAGTTGGCCTACTTGCAGGTCACCGCAATGACTCTCCCAGGTCTTCCTACATCGATCCCCGCACCGATCCCTGCCCCGCTCGCCCACCACGCCTCGCTCTCGCCTCCTCAGCCCCACGCCGCTCATTCCACCCTGCAGCAGCGCGCACGCTAGGCCACAGCACGCCGCCCCACTTCTGCCAAGCCAGGCACCAAGCCACCTAGCCGCCACTCGCCTTGCCCATGCACTCGCTGCCCGGCCACCAGGTCCCCAGCCTGACCTCGCACTGCTCTGGCCCCACCCCGTGCGCGCACAGCTAGCCAGCACGCCCGCAGCTCAGCTTAGATCCACGTCTCACGCCTCCGCCACTACCCAACCACCAGCAGCTCGCATCGCAGCTGCTCCATGCTGCACAGCGCCACGACTTCGACCGGCTAAAGCCGGCCGTGACACCGGCTAAAGCCGGTATACTTCCGCCAACATCCGCCAGTTTCGTTTTGACACCCTATGTTAACACCATACCCCTTTTGACAACTTTTGTGAGTCCTTCATTGCCCCAAACTTTTGGGAATTGACGTGTGTGTTCAGATTTTGGTTTTTGCGTGCCTTTGTTCGTGCCAAGTAATACCGCGCCTACATCAACATCGCGACGACGGCATCGGCACCCCGGAACTTCGACTAGTCTTTTGACTCCATCTTCATCGACATCATCACAAGTTGTGTGTTTTGACTCCGCCTAACCTTCGCATAGGTATAACTTGCACCACCTTTGTAACCCCTTTTCTTCCTTTGTGTACCTATCCTTTTGAGAGTGGCTTTTCGAGTGTTGCGAAGCATTGCACAAGTGTTCACGATCGTGAGAGGGTTTGTGTGTGTGCCTAAGTTGAGCAAAGCTCCGAAGCAAGCTCGGTGAGAAAGATACACAAAAGAAGAAATATCCATTGTGTGACATAAATAGATAGCAAATAAGCTTTTAAGCATCGAAACACCAAAAATCCAAAAAGAGTGTGTGTTCCACCGATACAAAGGAGTTCAAAGCTTGTAAGCAAAAAGAGAGAAAAGAGAACAGTGGCATTTTGTGCAAATCTTGTTGCTTCTTTCTTATGCAACCAAGCTACGGTCTCTCTTGCGTTGGCGTGACACCGAGCTAATAGTGTTCGTTAGGACCATTTTGTTTCTTGCTCACTTCCTTGGTCACGCTAACCCCATTATATCTTTTGTGTGTGTTTCCGTGTTTCCTTGACGTAGATCATCGTTCTTGACATTTGCCTTTGGATTTTACCCACATTTGACAATAGACTTTTCTTTTGATCATTTCATTTGGCTTTTCCACTTTTCTTACCCATCCACTATATAGCCTTTTGCGTGTGTTCTAACTTGTGCACCATGGTTGTCCTTCGGTGTTTCATCCATTCAATAGTTTCTACGGGAAGTGATCTAATTGTAGTTTTCTAACCCACACCACTTCTACATACATATATCTTGCCTTGTGTGAGCAATGTCTAGTGGCAACAGAAGCTATCATGGAAAGTTCACGGAGGACTACACCGACTACGACAACTTCGACTACATGAGCAAGGTGGACAAGAAATACTACATGGGCGACAACTTCGACTACATGAGCAAGGTGGACAAGAAACACTACATTGACGACAACTTCGACTACATGAGCAAGGTGGACAAGAAACACTACATCGACGACAACTTCGAGTACATGAGCAAGGTGTCCAAGAAACACTACATCCACAACTCTTTCAACTACGACAAGCGTGCATTGGCACATCAAGATACTCGAGACCATCACATAGTTCATCAAGCACAACGCCAACATGATCTTCCTCATCGCACAAGGTTGAGCTCATCAAGATCTTCTTCATGCTCCAATCATGTGGGAGACCATGAGCGTCATTGCCAACCTCAAGAGCATGGTGCAAACCACAAACAACCTACATGGTGTCCATGCCTTGAAGAGCCCATTTACAACAACGTCCACGACAACTCCTCGAGGAGGACCACCACAAGAGCTCCAAGATTGCCAAGTCATGAGATGTCCTACCAAGATGCGATGTTTTCTCCAATGGTGTCTCCCATCCCACATGACACCTCCGCAAAGGCTCCTACAAGACGGTCCCATCGCCACGAGAAGCATTCCAAGGCTCATGATTGTCACCATTAAAGCCATCATGAACATCCTCAACAAGATCAAGAACAACCGCGACAAGCGGCACATCAACCTCAAGGCCAACCACATCATGGTGCCCTACCTATAGTGGATCAAGATCGGCACCAAGCAAACCAAGATCAAGATGGAGAACCTAAAGACCCTTGGCTTGAAAAGTTCCACGCACAACGCGCCGCCATGGACAAAAAGATTTTTTTTTTGCGGGGGGCCATGGATTCAAATCGAATTTAGAGACCAATGGTACTGATTACATTAGGGAGTAATCAGCTCATTTGCCATAGTTCAGTAAACTGTACCTTTTGTCCACTCGGGATATTGTGCATTCACTTTTCCTGTTGACTATGCGGAGTCAGCTTGCCTGTCGGCTCCATGATCACCCCTTCCGGCAATAGCTTGCACGCCCAGCATCGATTGCCCCGACTCCACCAACCCGACATGGCTGCAGTCGCCTTCCTCCCTCTCGATTGTATCATTCGCGGCAGCCTCCGTTGTCCCTCGTGGATAGCCACACTGAAAATGTGGACTGGGGAGACACGGCCGACTGATAAAAGGTTGGAGAAGATTATGGCTGCTGCCATCATGGACAAAATCAAATTTGCACACACGAACCTGCTCGTTGGATCAGGGGGAAGTCCATTTTTGGCCCGAGGTCGCCGGTGAGCCAGTGCTCTGCTCCCGTCTCCACCACCGTTACAGCTCCCGCCGCCTTCCTTAAGCGCTGCTCGTTTCGCTGGAGCCCAGGGCTTCTTCTTCCTCCAGAGCTATGTGGCACCATCCCCAACCCTCTGCTCAGGGCCAAAGAAATCTTGCAGCGGCAGATCCAGAAGTCAATGCGCCGCCAGGTATATACAAGCAAACCTGGACCGTGGTACATGCAGCCGCACTTAGGCCTTCTACAATGGGGGTTTCTTAGCGTGGTATTTTAGGTACTTTGCTTATGTGACACTATATTAAATGAATGACGAAAGAGAGTGGTGTTGTAGCTTAGCTAAGATATAACACTTGCATGAATTTATAGGCAAAAAAAATTTCTAGTCCAATCATATGTATGCATGAGATCAAAATCATTAATTAGGAGACAACCCTTAAGAGACAATGCATTGAAGAAGTTGTATCTTAAGTTTTAATTACTCCTATGAAAACGTGCTAAGAAACTATGCATTGTGAAAGGCCTTAACCTGTTCTGCGGGTTATCACGGTTAGCCACGTACGTCACCGCGTGTTGCTTCGCGTGGGCCCCGCACACGACCGTATCCGACAACGAGGCTGTATCCCCCATTTAGGCCTCCTTTGATTTGTAGGGTAGGATTTCTAAAAGAATAGGAAATAGATAGGATTGGAATAGCATGTCTTATTGAATCCTATGAACACAGCAATTTGCACCGGAATTTTTCCATAAGTTTGGAGCTAATGCTTTTTTTCTTACTATCCTGGGCTAGCGAATTCCTACAAGATTCATTTCTACGGGAAAAATTCCTACGAATCAAGCGCATCGAAAAGAAAAAAAAATTAATATTCCTGAGCAATTTCTACAAATCAAAGAGGCCTAAGGCCTCGTTTACCTCCCAGGTATTTGCTGGGTTCAGAGAGTTTTTTCCTGGCCCACTTCATGATCCCGAATTTCCCTGCGAGCCCATTTAGGCCTTGTTCGTTTCGTCCCAACCCGGTCGGGATCGGGCCCGAAACCCCGTCTGACAGTCGGGATTCGACTCGCCCGGGTTTAATCCCGGCCCTAACTTATAACCTGTTCGGTTAAACCCGGGCGGTATTGAACCCTACCCAATTTCCCCCCGAAACTCCTCGTTCGACCGGGATTCAGAAACTCGAGCCCTACCTCGTGGATAACATCCCGAGCACGACGGACCGAAACGACACGAGCCAAGCTTTTCCTCTCTCCTCTCTCTCGCGACAGCGTCGGGTGGCGGCGGCGACGGAGGTGACGGCGGTGCCTATGGGAGCGATGACGGCCGCTGATCAACTAGAGGAGAGGAGATCGACACCCTTCCTCACCGGTGACTCCACCATGGACCTCTTCCCCACCACCGACGGCTGCTCGTCCAGATCTCCGGCGATCTCCTCCACCTCCGACCGCTGCTCGTCTAGGTAACTTGATCTTCTCCTTCTCATCACTTTTCCCTCTTCTTGTACGAGATCTGGGAGATGCAAGATTGCTTCATACCTTACAAGTGGTCTATTTTGGGGTTAGTTTCCGCACGGTATACCTTGATCTTGGCATCCGGATGGTAATAGCTAGATCCGCACAACACGGAGAGTAGTGACCTTGTTGGACTTGGTTTGGAAAATCTTCTACTCCAATTTATTTCACCATGTGTGTTGTGCTTTTATTAAGCGAGGTCTTTGTTGTGGTTGGGAGATCATACTTGTTTGATTTCGATGCCTTTAGTTTTTACGATTGGGTTGCTCCACTCTAGTCTCTCCATTATGTATCCATGGTGGGATACTTTCGACAGTCAGTTAATTGTTTGTGTGAACCTACAAGAAGTGCTCTATTGGGATTGCTAATGCAGCAACTACCAGGCACCAGCAGTAACTAGACAACTTTTGCTCTTTTGAGCGTGAGGGAGATGTGCATGCTTGTGAAATAACATTATGAATCATGCTTCCTTCACTTAACCTACTACCATATACTGTATTTACAACTACAAATCTCTGCAATGTGTATATTTTGTTGATGAATGCTTCCATGCTTATTTACTAAAGAAGTAATATGTTTGGTGTGCATCTAAAAAAACTAATATGTTTGGTTGTGTGCAGAAGGAAATAACTCAATGTTGCTACCTGCTAACAAATTAATGCTATCAGATGTATACTTTGCATCAATGCTGCTATGTTTTGACAATCTCATGACGTAAACCCACTAGAAATGTCTGTCAGGACTGCTAATACAAGGCACCATTTATTCTTTTGCTTCTGCGCTGAACAAGGGAGATTTACATGGTTGTGGAATAAACATACATCCTTATGGGATCTCTGCATTGTGAAAAAGTGCTCTTTTGCCCATGTTATATGTCGTTACTGATGAATGCTCATATGCTTATTTTTTTCCCAAAATGTGGCAGCCCCAGCCTGCATCAATATGGTTACATCCGCACATAAATTAAATCTATCAAATTTTTAGTTTGTGCAGTAACCATCATGCTTGGGTTTATAAATAAGCCAAACCACTTGAGTCTTACAAAGTTCTAAATAAGGGGATACTACAGAGTAGAGATATTGTGCACATGAGCACCAGTGATCCCTTTTTTTTAGCACATTTTCTCATACTTTCTAGCAAACTGGTAGATGCCCTTCCCCTGATACTAGTGTTAGAACATTAGATGATAAGTGATGTTTGTTTGTTGCTGTATACTACAGTGGGGTTTCTACTTTGAGCAATGGAAGAATTTAACAAGATCTTTGCTACTGCACTAGCTCCCTTTTTCTGAAAATAATGGTCAAGTATAGTATAGTTCTAGTACTGAAGTTAGTTGTAACTTTCCTCAGAATAACATGTATGTAACTTTCCTCAATGATTGTCTTATGTTTGCTGACATGTTTAGAGGCCACTCTTATTCGGTCATGCTTATTCAATACTTTCTTAGTAATAACTAGAGCTCTTTTCTCTTTAGTCTTTGAATGGATTTGAGAGTTATGGACCACATTAGGAAGAGAGAGCAGGAGGACGACGATATGATTCTCTTTCTTTTACCAATGGTGCATCTGTTGGTTGGACGTGAACCACAGATTAAAAGGCCCCGCCATACGTCGATGATAAGAGGTAATGAAGTTGTAAGGGACTTGCTAGAAGGGCATCCACAAAACTGCAAGGTCACCTTTAGGATGGAGGCCCACATATTTAGGGCGCTGGCTAGTTTTTTTCGTCATGAGAAGTTGGTATTTGATACCAGACTTTCTGTCGAAGAAAAACTAGCAGCCTTTTTGTGGATGTTGTCCCATAATTCATCCTTCCAGGACCTACAACTAAAATTCAAGCGCAGTGGTGACACTTTTCATCAGATCATGAAGAATTTCTTCAACATAATCCCTACTTTATCGAAGCATTTTCTCAAGCCTCCAAATCCTGCTCAAGTACATCCAAAGATCCAATCAAACCCAAGATTCTTCCCTTACTTTCAGGTTTTTCTTAAAAACTAGCATAAATCATATATTCCAATGACAATGTCTTCCTTCTTAGAGACCAACTGATATCTTATCGGTGTTCTTTGCAGAACTGTATTGGAGCTATTGATGGGACTCATGTTCCCATGACTATTACAGGTGACAAAGCCGCCCCCTTTAGAAATAGGAAGGGCACACTCAGCCAGAATGTTATGGTCGCGTGTGACTTTGACCTGAACTTCACCTTTATCTCTTGTGGTTGGGAGGGGTCTGCGACTGACGCTAAGGTTCTTAGGTCAGCACTTCTCAAAGGGTTTAAAGTACCACATGGCAAGTTCTATCTTGTAGATGGTGGCTATGCAAATACTCCATTCTTTCTTGCACCGTACCGTGGTGTTCGATACCATTTGAAGGAGTTTGGGCGTGGTCGCCGAGCACCCCAAAACCCTCAGGAGCTTTTCAATCACCGCCATGCCATTTTACGGAATCATATTGAACGGGACTTGGGAATCTTGAAGAAACGCTTCCCAGTTATCAAAGTTGGAACCAATCAACATTTTTGTATCCATGTACTGTTACCTTGCATTTCTGTTAACATTTGCATTTTTGTTGTTATTTATGTGTCTTCCATTGTTATTTACATGCTTCTTTTATATATCAGCTAGAGCCTCATGGAATGCAGACCTAGAAAAGTCTCTCGTGGATTTGCTCCATGAGCACAATACTCCTCAATATAAGGGCCAGAATGGGTGGTCATCTGACGTATGGAACAAGATTACCAAGGAATTTCTTGAAAAACATCCATATGTGGATTACACAAAGGGACAAATCCAGGATAAGGAGAAGGAGTTGAAACGAGAATACAAAATGCTTAAGGAGGCTAGGCAATAGAGTGGAGTTTCCTGGAATGAGAAACGGTGTATGATTGAAGCTGATCTAGCCCTATGGAACAACCTAATAACTGTAAGATAATTTCTTTCTTCTTGCATGCTTGTGGTTATTTTGTTTTGTAGTATGCATCACTCTTATGTTTAATTCTACTATGCAGTCATATCCAAAGATTGGGAAGTTCCGTGTCAACAAGGCTTTTCCTCTTTTTGATGCCCTGGGAGAGCTATATGATGGGCAGCTTGCTGAGGGAACCTACAACTTCACGTCTACTGAACCAGCACGGACACAAGTGGAGTTCAATCCCGAGGTCATTTCTGTAGAGGACACGCATTCTCATTCTGGTGTTCAGGTTGATACAGAAGGAGGGATGCAAGAGGCCAATTTTCAAGACCGTGTTGCTGGACATGAGGAGCCTCACCTTAACCCCACGGTGGCTGCTGCACCATCGACAAGCACCGAGAATGAACCCAAGAAGCGCAGGTCAAATGGAGATGTGGCCGCAATGATGGAAAGGTACATAGAGATGAAGACCAAACAGATCGAGGGTGTGAAGATGATTTCAAAAATGTGGATGAGTTCTCAATCAAGAACTGCATCGCTCGACTAAACACAATGGAAGTCTCAAGAGAGGAGAGGGCGAAAGCACTAGGGGTCTTCAAAAGTGAAGTGAATCGTGAGCTATTCATTTGTGCTGATGTGGAGACCGCTCTGATTTGGCTGCGAGGGGAAATGACATAGGAAAGGTAAGATCTTTCTCCCTTTGCTTGTATGGTTGTGGTTGTAGCAACTTGTATGTGTAGTGCTTGTCCCTTGCATATCTGCCATGTTTTTCCTAGCTAACTGAACTAGCAAAACGAATGAAATCGAAGAAACTTCCTTGTCCAGTAGCTTCTTGCTTAATATTTTGTTCTCCTTGTTGCTTCCAGTAGCCCATATGTGCTCTGTCTTCCTTTACCTTTGAAATTTGGTTTGCAGTTGTTGTTAATTTTCTAGGCCAAGAAGTTCATTGTGTCCTGTTTGGTTTGTTGAAAATTTTCATTATAGCCTTGTAGCAGGTAGGATAGCAGCCCATATGTTCTAAAGTCATTTGGCTAGTTTTCTGATTGAAGAAGTAATCTGATAATTATTCCATCATTAGTAATCTGATAATTTAGTTTTTGATTTCAAGAAGTGGCAGCAGAGTATGTCAGCAAGAGATCCAATTTTTTTTACCTTCCTTTATCTCACATCAGTTTATTTAATACCTAGGGGTCATCTTCCTCAAATTTGCAAGGTTAAAATCTTCTCGTCTTATTTTCCTGGGTAAGAACCTACTCCACTCTCCATGTAGTTCATATTCCTGTTTGTAAACATGGAGCTAGAATAAACATGGAGCTCATATTCCTGTTTGTAAAGCAGTGCTAGAATCTGACTTGTTTAGTACATGAATGATGACCTAGCATACACGTGTTTCTCTAGTATTTGATCGCATGCATTGGTAGCATAGCATGTCAGTAAGAAGTCGAAAGAAATGTTTTATTGTAGTGGTACAGAAAAATGCAAGAAATTTTCTACACCTGTGATTATTTTGTACAACTACGAGTGGCGAAAATTGTATCTTGCTATATTTATATGACACCCAAAAATGTTATTCTTTTCATCTTAAAATAAATCTGAGAATGAGCATGCATGTCAGATGTTATCTTCTATTTGTCAAGCGACTGTAAGTTGGCTCCTAGGAGCGCTTATGCAAAGTCTAGCTCGAAGACAATTGATAACTCTTATTTATGTTGTTCAGGTTTAGCTGTTATCGACGCACAAGGAGTCTGTTGCCCAAAAGACTCCATGTTTCATCATTCCAGAGATGAAATATGGTTATCCCAAAGAGCTATATTTTTGTATGCAAGCCTTGTAATTTATTCTAGTATTATCAGGTTGCAAGATGTTCCTAGTATTCTGGTAGAATTTTCTAATTTATTCCTAGTATTCTGGTAATATGAGGTTGATCAGGAGTTATTTTTCTTGTGATTATCATCCGTATTTTATTTTTGCAAAATATTATCATCCATATTTCGTGATGGTCTTTTGTGACACTTTTATGTTCTATCTAATCCTATGTAGAAAAATATGTCATTTTGTATATTATTTTGTGATGTTCTGTGAACTATAGTAGTATAAGAAAAATTTATGTCTGATGTGCTATGCTGCTATCTGGAGCTTATGGCCTGCTGCTGCCTGCCGAATGAGCAGCACTGCAATAGCTGGACTGAGAAACGGGGGTTACGTGGGGGGTGGGGAGTTAATCGAACGAGAATGAAACCCAGAGGTACGGAAAAAAGAGATTAGTGGTGGATTGGGGTGTCGGTTGGGGACGCAGATCAGGTGACATGCGAATAGCATGTCACGCGGTAACTCGCGGCCTCACATCCATCATCCGCCCAGCATCCAACGGTCCACAATACTCCAAGGTAAAAAAGCATCCGGCTCAGTCAAAGAAGACCAAATCGTGGAGGGCTTGGCTCGGGTCAACAAGAAATTCGCCGGCGGCTCCCGGTGAGGAGAGGCAGGGATGCGCCGTCCGTTGCGGAAACCAGGGACGCCGCCGCGGGTCGAGGACGAGCGCCGCCCCGAGCCAGGGACGAGCTTCATCTGTTCCCAGGTCTTCTCTCCTTCATCTGTTCGCAAGTCTGAGAGCTGGACGCTGTTTTTGCTTTGGAGTGATGTGGTGTGTTGGATGCTGCGTAGACGGTGGATGAGGCCGCGAGTTACAGCGTGACATGCCATTCGCATGTCACCTGATCTGCGTCCGTCGGTTGGGGTTCACCCAATTTCTTCCCGGGTTGGATCCACGTGGGGTTCGGTCCCCTGAGAACCAAACGAGACCTTACTTCTCAGGTATTTTCGAGTTTGTGGCGACCCTGAGGCACCGTGATACACCGACCGCTCACTAGAGCAATTGGCGGCGGTGGCTCTAGCTGGAGCTATGCTGGCTTCACCTACGAAGAGCAGCCACCGTTGGGGCTCCTCCTTTGGCGCGATCGAGTAAGTTCGTCTGCCATTCTCAGCATTTGTCTGGTAGAGCTTGTAGCTTAGGTCGAAATCAACTGTGGATTTCTTGCTGGTAGTCTGTGTAGTACTGAAATTATTGTACTGAAATGAAATCATGTGCTTGCTGCTAACTAAATTTTTAACTAAACTTGTATGTTTGCTGAAATTATGTGCTTGCTGGTAACTGAATTTTTAATTGTATAACAACTTAATTGAGTAGAAGCAGCTGATTAATTGCTTGCTTGCAGTCTGGATGATGATATTTGGGAAATTAGATTTAATTTTCCTGGAGAAGACAACTTAGAAAGAACACTATGCTCTGGGAACATCACTATATTGAATTTGATTGCACTGATTGAAGGCCGGGGTTATGGATTTGGTGATAAAATATATTATGTAAAAGAAAAGGGCAAAGGATTACAAGGAATGGAGTGTGATGACAACATGGAAAAGGTGGAGAGCATGTTAGAACTATTTGACCATGAGAAGGTGCTCAACCTGACAATAATCAAGAAGCAAGCAGCATTTCCTATTGGACTGAACAGGGATGATTTAGAGGCAGAGGAAATCAGTGATGCTCTTCTATCTATTGACAGTCATGGTGTCACTTACATCAGTGAAGATGACCAACTGTATCCAGTGGCAATGGATTATACATATGATCAACTGTATCCAGTGGCAATGGATTATACAGGTGTGGTATATATGGGAACACAACAGAGCTGCAACATGGAGAAGGGAAAAAGGAAAGCTTGCAGTCAGATTGTGCCTGTTGATGTAGTTGATGAAGATGACTTGATCTGGTCAGGGAGAAACATTGGAGAGTATAGGCCTGAGGATCATGGTGTTGGAGTACCTGCAGAGATTGAACTCATAAAGAAACTTAGAAGAGAGAAGAAAGAAGCAGAGAAAGATCCTAAAAATGTTCACATAGAGGAGCAGCTGATGCAACAGAATAAGCAAAGGCAGCATCCTGACCAACACATAAAAGGAGATACAGATGTGGAAGAATTTTATGAAGGGGAGGATTCTTCAGAGGAAGAGGTTGAGGAAGTAGTAGAAGAGGATTTTTTGCCATTGAAAAAAAAGCAATGAGGGTAGGACCAACAACTAGATCACACCATGAGCCTGAGGAGGAAGATGATAACTACTTTGTCCCTTCACCAGATGAGGAGTGCAACTCTGATGATCTACCTGTCAGTGATGATGATGACTTTGTCAAGAAGTTTGCCCTGGCTAGTGGGAAAAAGAGGAGGCTAAAAAAATGAAGAAGAGGAATTGGTATGATGAAACAAGGGAAAATGCTCACGAGTAGTTTGCCATCAAGCTGTCCTTCAGAGATGTCTACCAATTCAGAATTGCTTTGAGAAACTATCACATTGCTCAGCTTAGGAATTATTCCTATCATAGGAACTGTCCAGATAGCATAATTGTGGAATGCAGTGAGAAAGAGCATGGCTATCCTTTCTACCTCACTGCCTCTGAAATTGCACATGAGAAGACCTTCTGCATCAGGAAATTCAGAGCAAGGCACACCTGCATTCCACATGGGGAGAACACAAGAGTAACAATAGATTGGTTGGCCCATAAGTCAGAGCAAGCAGTCAGGACTGATCCAAATACTTGTGTTGACACACTGATTGATAATGCAAAGCAAAAATTTGGAGTTGAAGTTCCAAGGAGCAAGGCTTACAGAGCAAGGAAGAAAGCATTTGATGTTGTAATGGGTGACCAGAAGAAGCAGTACACAAGGCCGAGGGACTACCTGGAAGCTATCTTGCAGACAAACCCAGGGAGCAGATGCATTGTGACATGTAGGCAGTTGGTGGAGCATCCAAGTAAAAATCCAAGATTCCATGGATTATTCATTTGCTTCAATGCTTCCAAAGAAGGTTTTCTCAATGGGTGCAGGACATTTATAGGTATGTTAGCTATCCATTCTTAGGTGTGCTTAATTGTATTGCTTGCTTGCTTGCAATTCTTGCTTCCTTGCTTCTTCAGTACTGACTTGTGTTGGCAATGTATATAGGGATAAATGGATGCTTCATCAAGCTATCCACTAGACAACAGATCTTAGCTGCCACAGGAAGGGATGGGAACAACAATATTTTCCCAATTGCTTTTGGTGTAGTGGACAAGGAAGAAACTGCTACCTGGATGTGGTTTCTTACACAGTTGAAGTACTGATTGGAGAACAATCAAAATATGGGCATTACACTATAATCTCTGACAGGCAGAAGGTAATTTTTTGTCTCTCATCTGCCATTACACTATAATCTCTTACACATTTGCATAGTAATGCCAATTTTGTGTCTCTCATCTGGCATTGAGTATTCTTCTTACACAACTAAACTGTACCAGGGTTTGCTGAAAGCAGTCTCCAAAATATTCCCCAACTCTCCTCAGAGGTACTGCCTTAGGCATATTTATGCCAATTTCCAGTCTGCTGGATTTAGAGGGGAAGAGTTGAAGAAACACTTGTTTGCAGCTAGCTACTCCTACACCAAGAGTGGGTTTGATAAAGCAATGCCATCATTGCAAGAGGATTGTGAAGAAGCCTACCGGTGGGTGATGAAGATACCTGTTGAAGCATGGGCTAGACATGCCTTTGACACAGTGTGCAAGACTGACCTAGTTGTCAACAATCTGTCTGAGGTGTTCAATAAAATGATACTGGATGTTAGGAATAAACCAATTAGGACAATGCTTGATGGCATAAAGGACAAGCTCATGGTCAAGTATAGTGGAACTAGAGCCAATGCATAGACTACAAGATGGGAAATTACTCCCTACTATTCTGAGAAGCTAGAGGAGGCCAAAAAGTATTCCAGGCATTGCAAAGCAAAAAATGCAGAGATAGGACTGTGGCAAGTTAGCACCAATGGCCCTGGAGTACATGCTGTTGACCTCAGAGCTAGGACCTGTGGCTGCAGGTACTGGGATGTCACTGGCATCCCTTGCAACCATGCCATATCAGTTATCATGAAGCTTAAGCAGCAACCAGAGGATTATGTGCATGAGTTCTTCAAGAAGCCCTTGTATAAGAAAGCTTTCAGTTATGTCATCTACCCTATCCCAGGACAAGAAGTGATGAGGACATCCCTACTATTGTTCCATCTCCACTTCGTAATGATGACAAGCAAGTTGCTGCAAAGAAGAAGTCCAATGATGAAATCAGAATTGGACCTATCACAAGAGCTCGTGCAAAGTTAATAGAACAACAGGTGAATTTGCTCCTAATAGAATCTGATTATTTTGTTAATGAGAATTGTTTACTGCCTAAGTCTTTGTGTGTTTGCATACTCAGGTTCATGGGAGAAGAAGACATAGCACGAGGGAGCGAGGAGCTGGAGCAAGACGTGATGATCATGCACATGGACGCGAGGGAGGAGAGGGAGACCGGCGACCAGCATGAGGAGGAGGAGGACATCACGCAGGAGGCTGCATATGGCGCACCACCAAGTGTATGTGCGCCATACACATAAGGCCTGCGCGCCTAGTTGGCTGCACCCAACCTTTGGGTCAGTTTGTATCACGTCCGGTTGAGTCGAACCAAGTTAGAGGACCAGGTCAGGTCGGCTGCCTTTGGGCCAGCCGCACCCCCCATATAATAAGTGCCTATTGCCATAGGAGAGGTTAGACCACGTTTTAGATAAACCCTAGTTCTTGAGACTGCTGCAAGCATTCATCTGGAATTCTTGTCTCCAATTCGTTTCGATCTGGAGATTATATACTGCAAGTTAAGTGTGATCTGCTGTTCCATTGGGAATTAGTGAATTGCAATTATACCGTTTCGTGGTCGACGGCTGCGTTGCGCAAGTGTGTGAAGTCGTGAATATCCGAAGGGTAGAGAGCTGTTGCATTGGCATCAGGGATCTAGCGAGGAGAGATCATCGGCGACACCAAGTTATCTATCACCATCATCACCATTACCGCAAGCTTACTGAGAAGATCGGGCCACCCCATATCATCTTGGTATCATATTTCCAGTGTTTCCTCGGTAAGCAATCCACCAGATCATCCGTAGTTTAGTTTTGATTTTCGTCCTATCCAGAAAAGCCAAAAAAAAATTAGGGTTCATAGTATTGCCATAGCCTAGATTGCATCGTAGATTGGTTTTAGTTGCTGGTCGTTTTCCTTCTTTGATCCGATCTATTTCTTGTTCCGTAGGAGTCTAGGTTCTAGTCGGTTTTAGGTTTCGAGTACACTTCGATCGCTCGCCATCAGACAAAAGACGTGATCTGTCTGGTCTCGCGCGTAGGAAGCGAACGCTCCCGATCAGACACCGCGCGACGTTTGTCTGGTCCAGCGCGTTGGCAAGCTTGCTCCGAGTCCTGCCGCAGCACGAGTTCTGTGCGTTCTTCTGCCGTGGTACAAATCCGAGTTTTTCTCTTTTTCCTTCAAAACCGAGTCCACATAGCGTACCTTTCTGCATCTTGTGAAAAACATAGCCACAGCCTTTCTACTATACAATTGTGTAGGAGCTTACCTATTTGAGACTAGCATATCTTTGCTCCACGGGCTGCTCTGTTTAGGGTTTTCAAGTGCATTTTTGTCTGCCGTGCTGAAAAATCTTCGCGGTGCGACGTATTGTGGCCGAAAAAGAGAGAGGAGAGAGAAAAAAATGAAATTTACTGTACTCCGTGAATTGGTTTTATAAAGAGAAGTCAAAAAAAAGTGAAAAAAAAGAGCAAAGAGAGAAGAATCAAAAAACAGAAAAGTGAGAGGCCGAAGCATCTATCTAATTTGCTGCACTAGTAGATTGAGCAATCTTGTGCCTGTTTACATTGAGCATTGCTAGTGTCTCTCTTGTGCATTGCAACATATCCTGTTTTATAGTTGCTTTGCCACGTTTATCTCCACGTGTGTGTTTCCTTTGGGTGTTTGTTCACACGATCAGCACTAGGACTTGTCTTTGGTGTAGTTAGGATACCATACCTACAGCTCCACCATACACTCCTGCTTTGTCGTGTGATTGCTCTTATACCCTGGTATTCACTTCATCACATCCGTGCATTAGTCATCTATCCGAACGGGTACGCAGTTGCTATTCACTTTGGAACGGTAAGATTTCCTTTTCTTGTCAGTTTTGAGTGAGTTGTGAGTGTGCCACCAAAAAGATTTTTGATTTAGTGCACTAACCTACTAATCATGTCTGTTAGTGGTGTTGATGATGTGATGCAGAAAAAGGCTGATGATGCTACTGTTACATGGAGGGAATATGAAGCTCTCCGTGATCATTTGCAAGGGGTTATTACTAGATCCACTGAAAACATTGACGCTGATATTCAAGCTGTGCACATGAAAGTAGATGCCACTGAAACTACAGTCAATGCTATGCAAGCGCAAGTCACTGCTCTCCAGACAAGCATACAGCAATTGACAACTTCCGTCAATGGGCTGCGTGTAACTGTTGAGCAACGCCACCATGAGGACCATGGCGATGTTGATAGTGTCCATGGAGATAATGAACACATGATGGGCAACAATGGCCGCGGGCGTGGTTTTCCAGGACAGGGTCGGCCACCACCACCACCTGGTGCTCGGCGTGTGCCATTTCAGGAGGATGATGGCTTGGGCAAGCCCAAGTTCACGATTCCTAGATTTGAAGGTTCCACTGATGCGGAGGAGTACCTTACTTGGGAGCTCAAGATTGAAAAATTGTGGCGTTTGCATGATTACACTGAAGATAGGAAGATTAAGCTTGCTTCTTCAGAATTTGATGGTTATGCCTTGCGTTGGTGGGATAGCATTGTGACGGAAAGAAGAGATAACAACGAGCTTCCTGTTCTTACATGGCGCAATATGAAGGAGATCATGCGAGCTCGTTTTGTTCCCACTAATTACCTGCGTACTGTTTATGATAAATTGACACAGTTGAAGCAAGGAACCATGACCGTTGATGCTTATTACATGGAGATGGAGATGTTGCTGCAGCGTGCACGTGTTCGAGAGTCTATTGAGATGACCATGCAGCGATTTCTTCATGGGCTGAAGTACAACATAAAAGGCATTGTTAGGCATCATTCCTACAACACTATGAACGAGCTTTTGCATCATGCAAGGGAGGCTGAATCACAGCTTGCTGAAGAGGCTCAAATCAAGGCAAGATATCCTAGTTCTGGGAGGTTCTCTAGCAGGGCGCCACACCAATCTGCAGCGCCTATGGAGGGTGCCACCAGAGGCCCCTCTTCTTCACATTCTCACCCAGCCTCCAATGCTTCTACTGCAAAGAAACCAGCAGCTCCTGCGCCTAGCTCTGGTTCCAACATGTCTACAGCTCGTAATAGAGATATGCAATGCCATACATGTGGTGGCAAGGGGCACTTCAAGCGAGAGTGTCCAAACAGAAAGGTGATGATTGTTAATGATGATAATGAGTATGAGACTGGAGATGACGCTGATCCGTATGATTCCCATGATGATGGTTACACAAGTGAGGGCGGCATGGATGCCTTTGCTTCTCCAGCGCCTACCATTGTTGTCTCGCAGTGTGCATTGAGTGTCACGCCACATGCTGATTCCCAGCGCTGCAATTTGTTCCAAACAAAAGCACTAGTTGGCCCAAACAAAGCTTGCAAAGTAATCATTGATGGAGGTAGCTGCCGCAATCTAGCAAGCAAGGAGTTATGTGCCAAGCTAAATCTGAAATATTTACCTCATCCAAATCCCTACTACATCCAATGGTTGAGTGATAATGGAGAGATGAAGGTAAATCATATGGTGCGTGTGAATTTTGAGATAGGACCATACAAGGATTCAATTGAGTTTGATGTGGTTCCTATGACTGTTTGTCACCTACTACTGGGTCGGCCATGGCTGTATGATCGCCATGTGCAACACAATGGCCGAGCCAATACCTATCACTTGGAGTTCAAGGGCAAGAAAATTAATCTACAGCCTATGTCACCGCAGCAAATTGTCAATGAGTCTCGTCAGAAAACAGAAGTGAAGCTAGAACAGCCACCTACACGAGAAAATAATGTAATAGCTGTGAGTGAAAATATAACGAAAAGTGAGAGAGTGCCTAGTTTGCTTATATTAGCCACCAAAGAAGACATGGTAGAATTTAGAGAGGATCCTACAGCCATGCCACTTGTGCTTATGTACAAAGGCGAGGTGTTAGTTTCTAATGATATGCAACCTGTTTCTCTTGGTGTTTCTAATGTATTGCAGGAGTACGACGATGTGTTTCCGGAGGAGGTGCCCGCAGGACTGCCACCATTGCGTGGAATTGAGCATCAAATTGATTTGATCCCTGGTGCCACTCTTCCAAACCGTGCGCCGTACAGGACCAACCCCGAAGAGACAAAGGAAATACAGCAACAAGTACAAGCGCTTCTGGACAAGGGGTATATTCGTGTTTCTCTTAGCCCTTGTGCTGTTCCTGTTATTTTGGTGCCTAAGAAAGATGGTACATGGCGCATGTGCGTAGATTGTAGAGCTATTAATAACATCACTATTCGATATCGTCATCCTATTCCACGCTTAGAGGATATGCTCGATGAATTGAGTGGTGCTGCTATTTTCTCTAAGATTGATTTGCGTAGTGGATACCATCAAATTAGGATGAAAGAAGGGGATGAATGGAAAACTGCTTTCAAAACTAAATTTGGTTTATATGAGTAGCTAGTTATGCCTTTTGGTCTTACTAATGCACCTAGCACATTCATGCGCTTAATGAATCATGTTTTGCGAGAGTTTATTGGTCGTTTTGTGGTTGTATATTTTGATGATATACTTATTTACAGCCGCACTGAATCTGAACATTGTGAGCATATTAGACAAGTTTTGCAAGTGTTGCGTGATGCTAAATTGTATGCTAACCTTGAGAAGTGCACATTTGCAAAAGATAAAGTGATATTTCTGGGATATGTTGTATCTATGCATGGGGTAGAGGTAGATTCATCTAAAATTGAAGCAATTCAAAATTGGCCTACTCCCATGAATGTTAGTCAAGTACGAAGTTTTCACGGTCTTGCTGGTTTCTATCGGCGTTTTGTGAAAGACTTTAGTACTATTGCTGCACCATTGAATGAATTAACTAAGAAAGGAGTGCCTTTTGTATGGGGCGCTGCCCAAGATCATGCATTTGATGAGCTGAAACGTTTGCTTACTTCTGCACCATTGCTTGCACTACCAGATTTTTCTAAGCAATTTGAAGTTGAATGTGATGCTAGTGGTATAGGCATTGGTGGTGTGTTGATGCAAGAAGGTAGACCTATTGCTTATTTCAGCGAGAAACTTTCTGGTGCTAGACTGAATTATCCTGTTTATGATAAGGGGAGCATAGCTACTACTCCTACTATTTTACCACCTCCTTATATTCTGAAGCTTGGACAATTCTGCTTTGAAGTGCCTCCACAAGATGATGTGAAGCCCAACTTTCGTACACCTCCAATGGAGTTTCATGTTCGCCGAGGCGCTGCAGCGAAGGATATTTAGTTGTTCTATTTTAATTAAGTTCGCGTCATGTTTTTATTTCAGTTTGGTTTTATTTGTGTGTGATGGTTTTGGGCCTGTCCAAAATCAAGTGTGTTTTGGCCATTTGGGCTTTTAGTTTGGTTTGGGGCCTAGCCCAGCCAAGGTAGCGTTCAGAGTCACCCATATAGGGTTATGGCAGCCGCCTTGTATCGATCATACTTGTATTTTCGAGCTAAGAGAGAGACCAGAAAAGTCCCAATGTTTGGGGGCGCATATCGGTGTGTTTGATTGCTGATCTTCGAGATCTGATGTTATGCCATGCGTGGGAATTGATTCCGGTCAGTTTCATCGCGAGGAATTGAAGAGAGATTAGTTTGATCTATTTCAGATTGAGTTCTCTTTTGTATCTTGCTGTTTGTTTGATCGCCGTGAAAGATTGGGCCAAACCCCCTTCGGATCACGCTGATCCGTATCAGTTTATGATAAAGAATTGTATGCGCTTGTTCGAGTTCTTGAGGTTTGGCAACATTATTTGTGGCCAAAAGAATTTATCATACATTCTGATCATGAAGCTTTAAAATATCTGAAAGCTCAATCTAACTTGCATAGGCGCCTAGCTAAGTGGGTTGAGTTCATTGAGTCATTTCCCTACATCATCAAGTATAAGAAAGGGAAAGAAAATGTTGTTGCTGATGCTCTATCTAGTAAGAACATGTTATTGACGCATCTTGATGTTAAAATTCCTGGTTTAGAGAGCTTGTGTGATTTGTATGCCACTGATCATGATTTTGCTGAACCATATCGTTTGTGTATGCTTAGAACTGCATGGGACAAGTACCACATACATGATAGATTTTTGTTTCGTGCTAACAAACTATGTGTTCCAGAATCGTCGGTACGTTTGCTATTGTTGCAGGAATCACATGCTGGCGGATTGATGGGTCACTTTGGGCGTGAGAAGACGCTTCTCATGCTCGCTGATCATTTTTATTGGCCCAAGATGAGGTGTGACGTGGACAGATTTGTTAGGCGCTGCATTGTATGCAACACGTCCAAGTCCAAGCTGAAGCCTCACGGTTTGTATACACCACTACCTGCACCTACCACACCATGGGAAGATATAAGTATGGATTTTGTGTTAGGTTTGCCACGCACTAAAAGAGGTCATGATAGTATATTTGTGGTAGTGGATAGATTCTCTAAGATGGCACATTTTATTGCATGCCACAAAAGCGATGATGCGTTGCACATAGCTAATCTGTTTTTCAGGGACATTGTTCGCTTGCATGGAGTGCCCAAGACAATTGTTTCTGACAGGGACGTGAAGTTTATGAGCTACTTCTGGAAGACACTATGGGGCAAGCTGGGAACGAAGTTACTGTTCAGCACTACATGTCATCCCCAAACTGATGGTCAAACGGAGGTGGTGAATAGAACATTGTCACAATTGCTGCGAGCCATGATCAAGAAAAATCTGCGTGAGTGGGAGGAGTGTTTGCCACATGTTGAGTTTGCATATAACAGAGCGGTGCACACTACTACTCAGCTTTGTCCTTTCGAGGTGGTGTATGGTTTCAAACCAATCACACCACTAGATTTGCTGCCTCTTCCATTGCATGAGAGAGTTAATATGGAGGCATCAAAACGAGCAGATTATGTGAAGAAAATTCATGAGAAGACACGAGAGGCCATTGAGAAGAAAGGCAAGAACATTGCTGCTACACGAAACCAATCAAGAAAGCAAGTTTTGTTTCAGCCTGGAGATATGGTTTGGGTGCATCTGCGCAAGGATAGGTTCCCACAGCTGCGCAGGTCCAAGTTGAGGCCGCGTGGTGCTGGTCCTTACAAGGTGCTCGCCAAGATAAATGACAATGCCTACTCGATTGATATTCCTATTGCTGAGTTTGGTGGCGTTAGCAACAGCTTCAACGTTGCTGATTTGTCACCATATGATGGAGAAGACCTTGGAGCGTCGAGGTCGACGCCTTTTGAAGGGGGGGGGAGATGATGAGGACATCCCTACTATTGTTCTATCTCCACTTCGTAATGATGACAAGCAAGTTGCTGCAAAGAAGAAGTCCAATGATGAAATCAGAATTGGACCTATCACAAGAGCTCGTGCAAAGTTAATAGAACAACAGGTGAATTTGCTCCTAATAGAATCTGATTATTTTGTTAATGAGAATTGTTTACTGCCTAAGTCTTTGTGTGTTTGCATACTCAGGTTCATGGGAGAAGAAGACATAGCACGAGGGAGCGAGGAGCTGGAGCAAGACGTGATGATCATGCACATGGACGCGAGGGAGGAGAGGGAGGCCGGCGACCAGCATGAGGAGGAGGAGGACATCACGCAGGAGGCTGCATATGGCGCACCACCAAGTGTATGTGCGCCATACACATAAGGCCTGCGCGCCTAGTTGGCTGCACCCAACCTTTGGGTCAGTTTGTATCACGTCCGGTTGAGTCGAACCAAGTTAGAGGACCAGGTCAGGTCGGCTGCCTTTGGGCCAGCCGCACCCCCCATATAATAAGTGCCTATTGCCATAGGAGAGGTTAGACCACGTTTTAGATAAACCCTAGTTCTTGAGACTGCTGCAAGCATTCATCTGGAATTCTTGTCTCCAATTCGTTTCGATCTGGAGATTATATACTGCAAGTTAAGTGTGATCTGCTGTTCCATTGGGAATTAGTGAATTGCAATTATACCGTTTCGTGGTCGACGGCTGCGTTGCGCAAGTGTGTGAAGTCGTGAATATCCGAAGGGTAGAGAGCTGTTGCATTGGCATCAGGGATCTAGCGAGGAGAGATCATCGGCGACACCAAGTTATCTATCACCATCATCACCATTACCGCAAGCTTACTGAGAAGATCGGGCCACCCCATATCAAGAAGACTGGCCAAAGACTGGAACCAGGGATATTGATCCTCCTGTGTTCAGAGAAAAGCCAGGTAGAAAGCAGACTAAAAGAAGGAAATCTGCATTTAAGGTTCCAGTGCCTAGAGACAGTTCAAGGATGGGAACCATTACATGCAGCAACTGCAGTAAAACTGGCCATAGGTATACTTATTGCACTGCTACCCTAAGGCCTGAGCTACAACTAAGGAAAGCACAACACCAGGTTTGTATTATGTCCTTTCACCATAATTTTTCATGTAATGTTTGCTAAGGAACACTGCAGTTACTACCTAATGTTTTCCCTTGGCAGCCTTCAAGTGCTCCAGCAAACTCTGCTCCAGCACCACCACCACCACCACCACCAAGGTCTGCTCCAGCAAACTCTGCTCCAGCACCACCACCAAGGTCTGCTCCAGCTAGGTCTGCTCCAGCACCACCACCACCAGCAAGGTCTACAGCAGCACCAAAACCATTCTCTGCACCAAGATCTGCTGCTGCCTCTAGTTATGGTACAAGTGAGGCTCCAGTTAGAAGGACTAGCAGGAAGAGTAAAATAACTGGAAGGATGAAGGGGTACCTCAATGCGGGAAAGCATTCATCCCATAAGTGATGTTATGTCAGACTATGATCTCATGTTTTGTTGTCTACAATTATGTTTGTGATGTGTGGTTGTCCTAGACTATGATCTCATGACAATGTTCTAGTATGTAATGTGTGGTTATCCAGGACTATGATCTCATGACAATATATGTTCTGGTATGTAATGTGTGGTTGTCCAAGACTATGATCTCATGACAATCTATGTTCTAATATGTAATGTGTGGTTGTCCAAGACTATGATCTCATGACTATGTTCTAATATGTTATGTGTGGTTATCCAAACTCGAGTGGTCTCGGCAACCCTAAGAAAAGAACCCATCCAAACTCGAGATGTCTCGGCAACCCTAATAAAAAGAACCTATCCAACGTCGAGAGGTCTCGGCAACCCTAATAAATAAACCTATCCAACATCGAGAGGTCTCGGCAACCCTAATAAAAAGAACCTATCCAACCTCGAGATGTCTCGGCAACCCTAATAAAAGAACCTATCCAACATCGAGAAGTCTCGGCAACCCGAATAAAAGAACCTATCCAACCTCGAGAGGTCTTGGCAACCCTAATAAAAGAACCTATCCAACATCGAGAGGTCTCGGCAACCCTAATAAAAGAACCTATCCAACCTTGAGAGGTCTCAGCAACCCTAACAAAAGAACCTCTCCAACATCGAGAGGTTTTGGCAACCCTAATAATAGAACCTATCCAACATCGAGAGGTCTCGGCAACCCTAATAAAAGAACCTATCCAACCTCGAGAGGTCTTGGCAACCCTAATAAAAGAACCTATCCAACCTCGAGAGGTCTTGGCAACCCTAATAAAAGAACCTATCCAACCTCGAGAGGTCTCGGCAACCCTAATAAATAAACCTATCCAACATTGAGAGGTCTCGGCAACCCTAATTCAACAACAAAATCATGCAAAAAATACCTCATTTCTACACATATTATATGAACAACAAAATCCACAAAATCCTGCAAACAACCATTCCATCTACCAACTAGACAGTAACATTCAAGGAGCAACTCCTAGCAATAACCACAACAAGTTCAACACATATTATCTCAACCTTACATTACAACACATAGTTCAACACATATAATCCCAAATAGAACCATAACAACATCAAGTTCACCTACAAGTCTCCAGATACAAGCATTACAACATCATGTTCACCTAAAAGTCTCCAGATACAAGCATTACAACATAATAGCACATAACAACATCACAAATCACTCCTCCATGCAGATCTCCATTATCCTCTTCATCTTATCCTTGTTCACATCACCAGCTTGGATAAGCTCAAATAGCGCATACTCAATCTTCTTCTTCTCCTCCTTTAGAGCAGCTTTCTCCTCTTCTACTTGCTTCCTCTTAGACTTCATCACCTCTCCTTGTGTTTTCAGCAGTTGCTTCATCTCACTAATTGCATTCCTATGCACATCAACTTCATTTCTCATCAAAGCAATCATCTCGTCCTTCTCCTCAAGCTGATGCATCTCCTGCTGTTCTTTCTCTTTCAGTTTGCTGTGGTTAGCTTCAAGCAAACTTCTATCTGTATCATCCATGAATTGCGCCACATCATTCATAAGACTAGCATATCTCTTCTCTGCCTTGATTTTCTCTTCATTGCTCTCTTTCAACATCCTACCACTCTCAATCTTCTCTTGAAGAAGAGCATTGTTGCTAGACTCATACATGTGCTAGAGCCTACATATAGCATTCTTCATAGTTTCTGGCCACTCATTGTCTAACCAAGACATGAATCCACAATTGTTCACCTCCTAAGAAAAAAATATCCAGTTAAATGGAAACTAAAGTAGTATAACCAGGACATGATTCCACAATTGTTCACCTCCTAAGAAACAAATATCCAGTTAAATGGAAACTAAATTACTATAACGAGAACATGAATCCACAATTGCTTCCTAGTTACAAGCATCCTACTATCCTGATCTAAAGGTTTACATACTAAATATATATCCTAAAGCATGCATCCTAAATTCACTTATAATCATGGCCATATTCATTCCTATATTTATCTGCAGCTAAATTGGAATAAATTTCAAAAAACATCGTACTTACATTCTCAATTGAACACATGTAAAATCTGCGGCCAGTGTTTGGTCCTTCAAAAGCAACGCACTTGCGTGGCGGCCGCCCGTGCTCCCGGTAGACCTCAGGGCACCCCACAGCCACCCCATGAAAGCTCACATCCACGCAGGTGTCAGGGCAGTAAAACATGGCGGTGAATGCCTGACAAGCACGAATCGAAACCACAAACAAATCAAGCTTTCACTGAGCACAAATCGAACCCTAACACTAGAAATTTGGGAAAAACTTACCCCTAGCAATGGAGGCGGGCTCGAGGAGGGGCTGTTGGGCCAGCTGGGCATGGACACGGGTCACCGGAGATTGCAAATCTGGCCGCCGGCGATGGATCTCCGGCGTCGAGGCGCTTCGATGTCGGCGGCATGGGGACAGGGGAGTGGACTCGAGTGAGATGCGGTGTCGCGAACTGGGCCGGTGACCCCCTTTTAGACAGGAGACGGTGGGCCCCACTAGTCAGCGTTAACGTCCGTCCACGGTGTGGAGCTAGACTTGCCACGTCAGCCTTACATCTGGGTCCCATCGGTCAGTTTCGCTGTCAATCGGCCGGAAAATGCGAATCAGTGCACATTGCTAGCAACTTAGGAAAAAGTCGTAGTTTTCTGCGATTCAAACGTAAAGTCGTACTTTTCCGGAATTTGAACTAAAAGTCGTATTTCTATGCTAACTACTCTCCCCCTCCCCATCTCTCTCTCGGTAGCCATAGCCGTTGACGCCGGCGAGGTTCTGGGCGCGGAGCAGCGCCACCGTGTCTTGCCGCCGTTGGAGGAACGGATGGCGGGAGGTGGACGAGAAGAGCCGCCGCACCCTTTTCTGCCCCGCGCCGTCAAGTTCTCCCTCCCCTGCGTCTCTCGCCGTGGCCGCCCTCTTCTCTGCACCACCACGGTGAGTCCCGCCTCGAGGAGGAAGACGACCCCGGGCGTACCGCTTCGGTTTAGGTTTGACCAGCGGGGCCTGTTGTTAGCATGTCTTTTTTTCCTCTGTTCTCTCCCCCGCTAGCGTGCAGCCTAGTGGGGCGGCCTAGTTCAGTCTGCGTGTCCGGCCTAGGTTAAAAAAAAGTTATTTAAGTTTTGCAAATTTAAGAAATAGTTTTTAGATGCTAACTTAGATAGGAATTTCCCAGAGATCTATATATTCAAATTTAACATATGAATATGTTCTGGAAACCTTAGAACATGAGCTATCCATTAGAAGTGGTTTTAACACAATTAGATTTACATAGTGATTGCAGTAAAAATAACAAAACATGAGCTTTTCCACCTTAGAAAATCCATATCAAATCAAATAAAATTCCTAAAAATATAAATCCAGCTCTAGAAATTCACAATTAGTGATACCCATCTGCCTATAGCATTAGATCTCATTTTTGAACCTTTTAAAGTAAATGCTATTTACCTATATGTTTAATAAGCATTTGCCATATAGGATTTTATTAAACTCAACCTCTAATCAAAATATATATGGAACTCTTATGTTAAACCACATTTCCAAATACCTATCTATAGGTATTGATCTTAGTCCATGTGGACTTGTAGGAGATATTTGGAAATTTAATACTACATAGTAGTAATTAGAAACTCAATATATACTTGTAGTATATGAACTTGGTCAATAAGGACTCTCAGGATATATTTCATGATTCAAAAATCAATGAACCTTACTTAAAATACAAGAAACAAATAACCCTATCTACATAAACTCAATTATCTTTGAAGCCACTATTCTTAGACTTCCACGATCAACATCCTTACCTTAGTATCTTGTTGTTGTATGTATGTTGTTGGTGAATTGTGTGGTGATTGTATGCTTATTTGCTTTCCGACAATTAGACAACAACGAGAGTCAGGAGAATGGATCCTGAAGTCAACCAAGAAATGGAGCTGGAGAGCAATCAACCCAAGATGAAGAGGAAGACTAGTTTGACATTGCCAAGCTAGGCAAGCCATCTTTTGATCATACCATTACCCAGTTTTATAATGCATGTTTATTTGCTTTTAAAGAAAAGTGCATACTAAAATAATTGTTACCAAGTTGCAAATGAGTAGAGATGTCTTGCTTAACAAGTGCATCCAACCCTTTTTCTTGGATGCCATCAAGACCATCAAACCTAGCCTACCTTTGAGAAGCCCTTTTCTTAGTGGATGCTAAGTAGAGCATCAAGCTAAGCCTATCCAATATACCTACCTAGATCCTTGTGCCCTCATGAGGATCATGCTTGAGCTGAAGACATTCATGGAAAGCTACTAGGTGGGAACCCCAATGAAGATCATGAAGATTTTTAAATGAAAACCTTGGGAAGGGGCAACCTTGCCCAAGGACGATTTTGCAATACAAACCTTGGAGACGGGCAACCTTACCCAAGGGTGACTTTGAAAATTATTTACAAAATGGAGACATGGTGAAGGTGACATGAAGGTTTGACAAAAATGATGATGTGTGAGGTACCATACTGGACCAACCATACAGTACGACCACATTACCCTGGTATGGGACGGGGCTTAGTGGAGTAGTTTGTTTCGCCTTAGTGTAGACCCTACAAATGTAGTGGAAGTCCGACCAGGGACTCCTCTTCCAGGGCACCCAATGGCTGCGGCCTAGGTTCGCCTTGTCCTCCTCTTTAGGTGGTTGGGGTACAAGCCAAAGATCCCTCATTGAAAATGGACTACCGGGAGTAGGACTCTACATCGGTTAGTGGCATTCCGGAGGGTCAAGTAGCTGGGAACTTTGCACACTCTAGACAGCTTCTTGGACTCCGGTGTTGGGGGGTACATCTCTAGGCGGTAGTGTTTATGCTAAGGCGGGTGGATGAAACATTAATGGTCGGCTGCTTGTCGTGGCATATGTCGTTATGTAGGGAAGTTGCCCACACGATGAGTAGTCGGATGGTGTGGGTAAAGTGTACAACCTCTGCAGAGTGTATAACTATTCGAATAGCCATGTCCGCGATCATGGACGGTGGGATTGGTTGTACTTGATCTTTATCAGGTTTTACTTTGAAAAAGATTGAGAAAGATGACTTGAAGGTGATTTGACTATGACTTGATGATAACCATGGAGGTGACTTGGTGAACTAAGAATTGACATTGGAGATTCCATCTAGAGATTTATAAGGAGCTAAATGTTTTATTACTGTTTTAAATAAAAGATCGTTGAAATGGAAAACTGCTTTACGCAAATGAACCTAGAGATTAGACCACTATATGAACTATGCATTCCCTATTCATTATTTATAAGATGGTTTGCGAGTGCATTTAATGTACTCACGGCTCTGTCCCTGGCTATTAACTTGGTCAGACTTGAAGGAGAATATCAAGAAGGAAGGATGGTTTGACGACTGTGCGAGTTAGGCTCATTTCTTACTGTCGGCATTTGCCTGTGTGGTTGAAGCTTGACGATGTGGACCCGAAGTGTTATTCCGCTGCATTTTGATGTAATATAAGGTTCGGTCTGTATGACCACCTATGTAATCCCTTTTATTTAATATTTATAGCTGGAACTGGTTACCAACTACGTTATGTATATCACAACAATGATTCTGGGATTGTGATGGAATACATAACGGTCACTTCGAATTTGTTATAAATTCGGGGGTGTTATAGTAGGTGAAAGTGCAGCGTCAGGAGGTGGGCCAGCTGGCCTTACCCCCTGGTGGCGCGGGCCAGGGGTAGGCCGCGCCACCCTAGGGTGAGCCTGGCTCCTGGCCCCCCTCCGTCTCATCTTCGGACTTCATGATGCTTCGGGAAAAATAGAAGGTTTGGTTTTGTTTCATCCAATTCGGAGAATATTTCCTGTGTAGCTTTTCTGAAACACAAAAATAGCAGAAAATAGGGAACTGGCACTGTGGCATCTCGTTAGTAGGTTTAGTTCCGGAAAATGCATAAAAATGCCACGAAGTGTAACAAAACACAAAGCAAATGGTGTGTAAACAAGCATGGAGCATCAAAAATTATAGATACGTTTGAGACGTATCAATGAGCAGAAATAGCGAGACCCAGAAGTCCATCGGGTGAAGGTGTGATACCCAACGCATCCATCAAGATACATAATGTGTTCGTAAGCACGAAAATTACCTCAGCAAAGCGTGTCTAGCTGCGGTTACCAGGCCAACGGTGTTGCTAACCGTGGACTTAATGCGTCTGTAGGTACGGAAATTATCTCAGCAGAGCGCGTATAGCTGTGTTGCCGGGCCAACGGTGTTGCTAACCATGGAACTAATGCATCCGTAGGTATGGAAATTATCTCAACAGAGCGCGTATAGCTGCGTTGCCGGGACAACGATGTTGCTAACCCTAGACTTAATGGGTCCGTAGGTACGGAAATTATCTCAGCATAGCGCGTTTAGCTGCATTGCTGGGCCAACGGTGTTGCTAACCGTGGACTTATGCATCCGTAGGTACGAAAATTATCTCAGTAGAGCATGTTTAGCTACGTTGCCGGGTCAATAGTGTTGCTAACCGTGAGGCTTATCTTCGTATTTGACATACGACATCCAAACATGCACTACTAGGAAAAAGCTCATCCGTGGCATACAGAATTTGGATATCTGTGGCGTATGGCTATACGTCACCGGTACCACGCCATTGCTACAGAGCTACCCGTGGTGTACAACATGTATGCCACGGATAAGTCACTTAGCCGTGGCGTACAAGTTTTTTGTACTCCACTAGTAAGCCACGGCCCGTGGCGTATGATACGTCCAAAACGTATCTACTTTCCCGAACACTTTTCTGTTGTTTCTCCTCTAATTTGTGTGTTTTGAATACAACTAACACGGACTAACGCTATTTTCAGCAGAATTGCCCCGGTGTCTTGTTTTTGTGCAGAAATCCAACTTTCAGGAAAAATCCCGGAAAATGCTGTAAAAATCCTATTTTACCAGAAGACCCACGGAGCCATAATACGAGACGGAGAGGAGCTGGGAGGCCACCACACCACCTGGTGGCGTGGCCCAGGCCTGGCCGCACCAGGGTGTGGTGAGGCCACCCCAGCCATCTCCTCGAGCCCTCCTTCCGCCTACATATACCTCCAGACCTGAAACTATCGGGGGTTCGGCATTTTTCCCAGATAGAGTTCCGCTGCGCCGCCACCATCAGAAACCGCAATTCGGAACCTAAAACTCCATTCTGGCACCATACCGGGATGAGGATTCTGAGGAGATCTTCATCATCATCATCACCGACATCTCTCCATCAACCATCCATGACTCCCCCATCCATGTGTGAGTAATTCCTGCTGTAGGCGAAGGGGATGGTAGGGATTGGATGCGATCATTCATGTAATTTGCTATGAGATTGTTAGGGCATGGTGCCTAGTATCTATTGTTAGTGCTTATGACATTGTTGCAACTTGTTGTGCTTAATGCTTGTCACTTTGGGCCCGAGTGCCATGATCTCAGATCTGAACTTGTTATTGTTTTATGATGATAGTTGTTGTTTATGATCTTACCTGCAAGTTGTATACACATATCGTTGTCCGGAACCCGAGGCCCCAAAGTGACAGCAATTGGGATAACCGGAGGGGATGGCTGTGATGTGAGGATCACATGTGTTCACCGAGTGTTAATGCTTTGCTCCGGTACTTTATTAAAAGGAGTACCTTAATTACCAGTAGATTCCCTTGAGGCCCTGCTGCAAACATGCTGGTAGGACAGAAGATGTTGTGCAAGTTTCTCATTGCGACCATGTACGACTATATACAGAACACATGCCTATGGTTGTTTAGTACTAGGATGCTTTATTCATTATTTATGTGCAATTTCCCATGTCTTGATTATTACATGAATTATATTATCCATGCAACGCCCGTACATCCATCCCTATGCCTACAATATTTAATCCTACTGTTTACTATTGCTACTGTTACCGTCTTTACTTTATTATTGTTGCTACTATTTTACTACTGTCACCACTATAAAACTGTTGCTACTGATATACCGCTGCGAGCAAGTCTATTTCCAGGTGCAGCTGAATTGACAACTCATCTGTTAAGGTTTATAAATATCCTTTGGCTCCCCTTGTGTCGAATCAATAAATTTGGGTTTTACTTCCCTCGAACACTATTGCGATCCCCTATACTTGTGGGTCATCAGCGTACAGACATATATGCCACCAGTACATTGCAGCGACATCCCTCGAGTATTTTGAACAGGTTAAAGCATGTATAAACCGAAAGAAAAGCTTTGGGGGACAAGATAGCCCACACTCGAAGAATATCAAGGTGCTAAAGACCTGAAAGAGCGATTCGAAGGACAAAGTAGCCTGCACTCGAATAATAGAAGTTGCTGAAGAACCAAAAGAGCGATTCAAGGGACAAGAGAGCCCGCACTCGAATTAAAGGCGCTGAAGGCCCAAAAGAGCGATTCGAGGGACAAGAGAGCCCACACTCGAATAATATAAATACGCTGAAGGCCCCAAAGAGCAATTCGAGGGACAAACAAGCATAGCTTTGGCTCCCCTTGTGTCGAATCAATAAATTTGGGTTTTACTTCCCTCGAAGACTGTTGCGATCCCCTATACTTGTGGGTCATCAAGACTATTTTCTAGCGCCGTTGCCGGGGAGCATAGCTTTATTTGTAAGTTCACTTGGGATTCATATTGTTCACTGCAATCCATTCATCATGGGTAAACCTCGTGATGGAAAAGTTCCTATATTGCCATCCACTACAAGAAGAGGTACGACTCTGAACACCTCTCTTGCTCTTGATTCGCCATCTGTTATGAGTAGGTTGCTTACACCACTGCATGCACATGCTACCTCTTCTGCTGAGTTTGAAAATGCTACTGATAGTTTTGATGATGCTTCTACTATGCTTGATGAGAGTGGTTCGTTAGGTTCCTTTTTAGAGGCTACAATTGCTAGGACTAAGCAAATGGGGAATACCACTGTTACGCATGTTAGTTCACTTGAGTCTAGGGAACACCCTATTGACGATCTTGATGATGCTTATATTGAGCTAGATGATGCTTTTATTGATGAATTTTGTGCTACTAGTGATGCTGGTGCTATTAGAGATCTTCTCACAAGACGTGCTGTTAGATACAAGTTATCTCCTGATGCTAAGTTTGCTGCTTCTCCCATAAATATTAGTGATAACGATTATGATTTCTCTTTGGATTTATCTTACATATCTATTGTTGAGAAAGAACCTTTTGGTGGTACAAAAAATAAGAGTGCTATGGAGCACATGAATGAGCTTTCTTCTTTGAGTAATTTTTTTTCTGATGATACTAAGCTACGTACTTACTTTGTTGCTAAGATTTTCCCTTTTTCATTAAAAGGTGCAGCTAAAGCTTGGTTTAATAATTTGTCTCCTGGATCTATTGATAGTCCTATTGCTTTGGTTAACGCTTTCGTTCGGAAATATTTTCCTGCTAGTGCTCAACATGCAGCTTTGCAGAAAATCTTTGACTTTGAGCAGGTAAAAGGAGAAAAACTGCCGGAATCATGGGGAAGGTTTTGTTCTTTAATTAGAGTACTGCCTGGAGAGCCATTGCCTAAGAATGAACTTGTTGATATATTTTATAATGGACTAACTGTTGAATCTAAGATATACTTGGATAGTTGTGCTGGTGGTGTTTTCAGAAAAAGGACTCCCGCCGAAGCTAAAGAATTAATGGCTAAAATAAGCCGGAATTATGATGACTGGACTATGGCTGAGCCAACACCAGCGCCAACACCTGTGCCGAGACCAAAGAAAAGAGGAATGATTGAATTAAATGATGAAGTGATGAGAGAAGCCAAGAAATCTCTTAAGGAGAAGGGTATTAAATCCGAAGACGTGAAGAATCTACCACCTATAGAAGAATTATGTAAGCCAATCCCTCGCTCATCCACTATTGAGGTACACTCTCTCCAACACTTTGATAATAGAGATATTCCTTACTCTAAACCTCCTGATCAATGGTTAGATGAGTTTGATAATTTCATTGTCAAGCAAGATAATTTTAATAAGAGAGTGCGGAATAATTTGTTGGAAAATTCTAGAGCTATTAACAAGTTGTAGGATATTGTGGAGAGAACCTCCAATGATGTGAAGATGCTTGTTAAACATTTTCAAATGGTTCAGACTCAAATTGATCAGCTTACCAAGGTGCAAAAAGATTTGCTTGTTAATGCTTCAAGAGAAAAACAAGCGTGTGAAATACGCACTAGAGGTGGTGCTACTACTCAGGATCCCTTATATCATGAAGGACATCCTAAGAGGATCGAGCAAGATTCTCAACGTACCGCAGGTGATGATATTCCTTCCAAGAAGAAGAAGAAGAAGCATAAACGGTTGCAGAGTCTTCCGAAACAGGTAAGAATCCTAATAGTGTTTCTATTTCTGATGCTGAAACCGAAAGTGGTAATGCTTCTGATAAAGAAGAAGTTGAAGAGGAACCAGAAAAGCTTGCTAAGAATGCAAAGTACACTAAGGAAGACTTCATTGCCAACAAGCATGGTAATGAGAGAGAACCTTGGGTGCAGAAACCAATGCCTTTTCCTGGTAAGAAACATAAATCCAAGGAAGAAGAACACTACAACAGGTTTTGTGAATGGATGAGACCTTTATTTTTGCAAATTACTTTGACTGATGCTATTAAAATGCCTCCTTATTCAAAGTATATGAAAGATATTGTTACTAACAAAAGGAAGATTCCTAGTGAGGAAATTTCCACTTTACTTGCTAATTACTCTTTTGATGGCAAAGTTTTGGAGAAGCTTGGAGATCCAGGTATACCGACTATTCCATGCTCTATTAAAAATAATTATGTTAGAACAACTTTGTGTGATTTGGGAGCCGGAGTTAGTGTAATGCCTTTTTCTCTCTATAAGAGACTTGATTTAGAAAAATTGATATCGACTAATATATCTTTGCAAATGGCTGATAAGTCTACTACTATTCCTATTGGTATATGTGAAAATGTTCTTGTTGAAGTTGCTAATAATTGTTTGATATTAACTGAATTTGTTGTGTTGGAAATGCCTGAAGATGACAATATGTCTATTATTCTTAGGAGACCTTTTCTAAACACTTCAAGTGTCGTTATTGATTGGAACCAAGGGAAAGTAACTTTTAATGTCAATGATAAAGAGCACACGGTTTATTTTCCCAAGAATATTGATAGAAAATATGCTCTAAACTCAATCAAGAATGTTCAGACCATCAAAGTTGGTCAAATTTATTGTTCAGAGCCAAAGCCCAAAGAAGAATATCACATTGTTATGGTTGGGACTATGCCTATCAAGGTCGAGGTAACATAATCATTTAGAGAAAGGCAAAGTTTTGCTTCATAGAAAATTGGTTTGGTAACAAGACTTGATCAACCTTGTTAACAAAGCAATTTTTGAATGAACGAAACTATGTTTTCACTGCATTTACTTTTCTTTATTCATGCTTCCACCTTGTTCACTTTTGTTTCCGCTGTTTAGTTGCATATTAGAATATCTTTGAGTTGCTGTAGCATTGGTTTGAATTCACTTCCTATCGTTCCATCTTTGTTTTCCCGAGTTTTGAATCTCTTGTCAATTTCTGAAAAATCCTCAAAAATAAAGTTTCTCGAAAAATTCCGGAAAATTATTTTTAAATTTTTATGTCAAAAATGGGGCAGAGAGGCACCTGGGACACCTCAGGGGGACCCACCATGCCACCACACCACATGGTGGCGCGGCCCAAGTCTGGCCGCGCCGTGGCATGGTAAGGGGCCCCCCTGGCCCTCCACTTACCTCTCCACCTCCACTTCACTCTCTCTCCCGAAATATCTCCACACCATAGATCAAACCCGTGTTCTTGCTATTCTTGCTCGTGATTTTTTGATCTCCTTGCTCAGCCCATCTTTGCTGCTGAGATTTGGAGCATTTGTTCTCCGGTATGTGACTCCTTCGATTGTCCAAGTAGAATTTTGTTTAGTGGAGTATTTCTTGAGTATTTTAGCACTATAGGTGATAGGTTAAATGAGTTTGCATGCTTGTTCTATTGCTTAGAAATGTTATTTTGACGCATGCTAACCCTCTTGCAACTCCCTATAGTAGTTCCCTACATTTGTTTGTCTCAAAATTACTTTTTATGAGGTTTGCTTAAAAATTTCAGAGATGGGGGAGAATGCATACCAACTCTTTCAACATGAACTAGAGGTGCATGAGGTCATGAGAGTTCACCGTGAAGAGGGAGTCTTTCCCTCAATCTATCCAGGCTCAGAGTTCATGAATGTTGCTGGGATCCTGCAGGACTTCCAAACTCTAATCTCTAATGCAGGTTTGGAACATTTTATTGATGGTGAACCTCACCAATATGCTAAACTAACCATGTCTGTGGTGCAGGATTTTAGATTCAGTTGGTCCTCATCTAACCCCATGGTTCATTATAAAATTTACAATAAATATGTGGACTTGCCCTTTGATGTTTTCTGTACAGCTATTAGAATACCACAGTGGGGATCGTGCGAAAAGATGAGGGAGCAGCCCAGGCCATTGATGGACTTATATGAGGAGATTTGTCAAGGAAGAAGCTGATACGTCCAAAATGTATCTACTTTCCTGAACACTTTTGTTGTTGTTTCTCTTCTAATTTGTGTGTTTTGAATACAACTAACATGGACTAACGCTGTTTTCAGCAAAATTGCCCTGGTGTCTCATTTTTGTGCAGAAATCCAACTTTCAGGAAAAATCCCGAAAAATATTACAAAAATCCTATTTTACTAGAAGACCCACGGAGCCAGAATACGAGACGGAGAGGGGCTAGGAGGCCACCACACCACCTGGTGGCGCGGCCCAGGCCTGGCCGCTCCAGGGTGTGGTGAGGCCACCCCAGCCGTCTCCTCGAGCCCTCCTTCCACCTACAAATACCCTTCAACCTGAAACTATCGGGGGTTCGGCGTTTTCCCCAGATAGAGTTCCGCTGCGCCGCCACCATCAGAAACCGCGATTCGGAACCAGAAACTCCGTTCTGGCACCTTGACAGGACGGGGATTTGGAGATCTTCATCATCATCACCGACGTCTCTCCATGAACCATCCATGACTCCCCCATCCATGTGTGAGTAATTCCCGCTGTAGGCACAGGGGATGGTAGGGATTGGATGAGATCATTCATGTAATTTGCTATGAGATTGTTATGGCATGGTGCCTAGTATCTATTGTTAGTGCTTATGACATTGTTGCAACTTGTTGTGCTTAATGCTTGTCACTTTGGGCCCGAGTGCCATGATCTCAGATCTGAACTTGTTATTCTTTTATGACGATAATTGTTGTTTATGGTCTTACCTGCAAGTTGTATACACATATTGTTGTCCGAAACCCGAGGCCCCAAAGTGACAGCAATTGGGATAACCGGAGGGGATGGCTGTGATATGAGGATCACATGTGTTCACTGAGTATTAATGCTTTTCTCCGGTACTTTATTAAAAGGAGTACCTTAATTACCAGTAGATTCCCTTGAGGCCCTGCTGCAAACAGGCTGGTAGGACAGAAGATGTCGTGCAAGTTTCTCATTGCAAGCACGTACGACTATATACGGAACACATGCCTATGGTTGTTTAGTACTAGGATGCTCTATCATTATTTATCTGCAATTGCCCATGTCTTGATTATTACATGAATTATCTTATCCATGCAACGCCCATTCATCGATCCTTATGCCTACAATATTTAATCCTACTGTTTACTATTGCTACAATTACCGTCTTTACTTTATTATTGTTGCTACTATTTTATTACTGCCACCACTATAAAATTGTTACTACTAATAAATCGCTGCGAGCAAGTATGTTTCCAGGTGCAGCTGAATTGACAACTCATCTGTTAAGGCTTATAAATATCCTTCGGCTCCCCTTGTGTCGAATCAATAAATTTGGGTTTTACTTCCCTCGAAGACTATTGCGATCCCCTATACTTGTGGGTCATCAAGACTATTTTCTGGCGCCGTTGCCGGGGAGCATAGCTTTATTTGTAAGTTCAGTTGGAATTCATATTGTTCGCTGCAATCCATTCATCATGGGTAAACCTCGTGATGGAAAGTTTCCTATATTGCCATCTACTACAAGAAGAAGTACGACTCTGAACACCTTTGTTGCTCTTGATTTGCCATCAGTTATGAGTAAGTTGCTTACACCACCGCATGCACATGCTACTTCTTCTGCTGAGTTTGAAAATGCTACTGATAGTTTTGATGATGCTTCTACTGTGCTTGATGAGAGTGGTTCATTAGGTTCATTTTTAGAAGCTACAATTGCTAGGACTAAGCAAATGGGGAACACCACTGTTACACATGTTAGTTCACCTGAGTCTAGGGAACACCCTAGTGACGATTTTGATGATGCTTATATTGAGCTAGATGATGCTTTATTGATGAATTTCATGCTACTAGTGATGCTGGTGCTATTAGAAATCTTCTCGCAAGACGTGCTATTAGATACAAGTTATCTTCTGATGCTAAGTTTGTTGCTTCTCCCATAAATATTAGTGATAAGGATTAGGATTTGTCTTTGGATTTATCTTACATATCTATTGTTGAGAAAGAGCCTTTTTGTGGTACTGAAAATAAGAGTGCTATGGAGCACATGAATGAGCTTTCTTCTTTCAGTAATTTGTTTTCTGATGATACTAAGCTGCGTACTTACTTTGTTGCAAAGATTTTTCCCTTTTCATTGAAAGGTGTAGCTAAAGCTTAGTTTAATAATTTGTCTCCTGGATCTATTGATAGTCCTATTGCTTTGGTTAACGCTTTCTTTCAGAAATGTTTTCCTGCTAGTGCTCAACATGCTGCTTTGCAGAAAATCTTTGACTTTGAGCAGGTAAAAGGAGAAAAAAAATGCCTAAATCATGGGGAAGGTTTTGTTCTTTTAATTAGAGCACTGCCTAGAGAGCCATTGCCTAAAAATGAACTCCTTGATATATTTTATAATGGACTAACTGTTGAATCTAAGACATACTTGGATAGTTGTGCTGGTTGTGTTTTCAGGAAAAGAACTCCTGCTGAAGCTGAAGAATTAATGGCTAAAATAAGTCGGAATTATGATGACTGGATTATGGCTGAGTCAGCACCAGCGCCAACACCAGCACCGACACCAAAGAAGAGAGGAATGATTGAATTAAATGATGAAGTGATGAGAGAAGCCAAGAAATCTCTTAAAAAGAAGGGTATTAAATCTAAAGATGTGAAGAATCTACCACCTATAGAAGAATTATGTAAGCCAATCCCTCGCTCGTGCACTATTGAGGTACACTCTCTCCAACACCTTGATAATAGAGATATTCCTTACTCTAAACCTCTTGATCAATGCTTAGATGAGTTTGATAATTTCATTGTTAAGCAAGATAATTTTAATAAGACAGTGCAGAATCATTTGTTGGAAAATTCTAGAGCTATTAACAAGTTGCAGGATATTGTGGAGAGGACCTCCAATGATGTGAAGATACTTGTTAAACATTTTCAAATGGTTCAGACTCAAATTGATCAGCTTACCAAGGTGCAAAAAGATTTGCTAGTTCATGCTTCAAGAGAAAAACAAGCGTGTGAAATACGCACTAGAGGGGGTGCTTCTACTCAGGATCCTTTATACCCTGAAGGACATCCTAAGAGGATCGACCAGGATTCTCAACGTACTGCAGATGATGATATTCCTTTCAAGAAGAAGAAGAAGAAGAAGCATAAAATGGTTGCAGAGTCTTCCGAAATAGGTAAAAATCCTAATAGTGTTTCTATTTCTGATGCTGAAACCGAAAGTGGTAATGCTTCTAATAAAGAAGAAGTTGAAGAGGAACCGGAGAAGCTTGCTAAGAATGCAAAGTACACTTAGGAAGACTTCATTGCCAACAAGCATGGTAATGAGAGAGAACCTTGGGTGCCGAAACCAATGCCTTTTCCTTGTAAGAAACATAAATCCATGGAAGAAGAACACTACAACAGGTTTTGTGAATGGATGAGACCTTCATTTTTGCAAATTCCTTTGACTAATGCTATTAAAATGCCTCCTTATTCAAAGTATATGAAAGATATTGTTACTAACAAGAGGAAGATTCCTAGTGAGGAAATTTCCACTTTACTTACTAATTATTCTTTTGATGGTAAAGTTTCGAAGAAGCTAGGAGATCCAGGTATACCGACTATTCCTTGCTCTATTAAAAATAATTATGTTAGAACTGCTTTGTGTGATTTGGGAGCCGGAGTTTGTGTAAAGCCTTTTTCTCTCTATAAGAGACTTGATTTAGAAAAGTTGATATCGACTGATATATCTTTACAAATGGCTGATAATTCTACTACTATTCCTATTGGTATATGTGAAAATGTTCCTTTTCAGGTCGCTAATAATTGTTTGATATTAACTGACTTTGTTGTGTTGGAAATGCCTGAAGATGACAATATGTCTATTATTCTTGGGAGACCTTTTCTAAACACTATAAGTGCCGTTACTGATTGTAACCAAGGGAAAGTAACTTTTAATGTTAATGATAAAGAGCACATGGTTTATTTTCCCAAGAAGATTGATAGAAAATATGTTCTAAACTCAATCAAGAATGTTGAGACCATCAAAGTTGGTCAAATTTATTGTTCAGAGCCAAAGCCCAAAGAAGAATATCAAATTGTTATGGTTGGGACTATGCCTATCAAGGTTGAGGTAACATAATCATTTAGTGAAATGCAAAGTTTTGCTTCATAGAAAATTGGTTTGGTAACAAGACTTGATCAACCTTGTTGACAAAGCAGTTTTTGAACGAATGAAACTATGTTTTCACCGCATTTACTCTTCTTTATTCATGCTTCCACCTTTTTCATTTTTGTTTCTGTTGTTTAGTTGCATAATAGAGTATCTTAGAGCTGCTGTAGACTTGGTTTGAATTCACTTTTTATTGTTCCATCTTTGTTTTTCCGAGTTTTAAATCGCTTGTCAATTTCTAAAAAATCCTCAAAAATAAAGTTTCTTGAAAAATTCTAGAAAATTATTTTTAAATTTTTATGTCAAAAAAGGGGTAGAGAGGCACCTGGGACGCCTCAGGGGACCCACCATGCCACCACACCACATGGTGGCGCGGCCCAAGCCTGGCCGCGCCGTGGCATGGTGAGGGGGGCCCCCTGGCCCTCCACTTACCTCTCCACCTCCACTTCACTCTCTCTCCCGAAATATCTTCACACCATAGTTCAAACCCGTGTTCTTGCTGTTCTTGCTCGTGATTTTTTGATCTCCTTGCTCAGCCCATCTTTGCTGCTGATATTTGGGGCATTTGTTCTCTGGTATGTGACTCCTTCGATTGTCCAAGTAGAATTTTGTTTAGTGGAGTATTTCTAGAGTATTTTAGCATTATAGGTGACAGGTTAAATGAGTTTGCATGCTTTTTATTTTGCTTAGAAATGCTATTTTGATGCATGTTTACCCTCTTGCAACTCCCTATAGTAGTTCCCTACATTTGTTTGTCTCAAAATCATTTTTTGTGAGGTTTGTTAAAAATTTCAAAAAAGGGAAATGGACAACTACACTTATGGAGAAGTCTTTGAGATAGAAGCACCAAGGGCATCAAGGCCTTCAAGATCCACTGCTCAATATAGGATATCCTACAATGAAGATCTTATGTCACCAAACATTGGCGATGAGGGGGATGATGGAGATGCGCATCCGTCCACGTTCCCTTGTGCTAAATTTTTGTGTGATGCAGGGTTTCTTGAGGATTTCTTACTCCTTGTTGATAGGGTTGGATTGACTACATACATGACGGATGAGAGTAATCAATATGCTATACTCACAAAGATTTTTGTTGAGAGTTTTAAATTTACTAACTCTTCTTTCAAGCCATCCATTGCATGTAAAATTTATGATAAGCCTATCACCATATCTTTGGAAAAGTTTTGTGGTATTCTAGCTATCCCCATGTTTGGAACAACAAAGAAGATTCAGAACCGACCCGCTGATTTGTTGGAGCTCTACCGAGGAGTAACTAATGATGATAACCGCATAGCACAGCGTATCAAGATAAGAAACATTCAACTCCCAGCTATTAGATACTTTGCTTATTATCTTGCCACTAGTGTTCTTGGTAGAGAGAATACTAGCAATATTTCTAACTATCATTTAGCTTTTCTAGCTACTGCACTTGATGTCAGCAAAAAGTATAACCTCGGTGCTCTTATTGCTCGTCGCCTAGCCGCTAGGGGACCTATTTATGGAGGTATTATTGCTGCTCTAGGACTTTCTATTGCTCCTAATAATATATTGTTGGTCCCACAGAGACTTGATCTTGCTGCCATGAAGCTCCATCATTTTGTTACTGCTAACTCATGTGTAGGGAAACTAGTTTATAGAGTGTTATTTACTGATGGAGATGAAAGGGAAGTTCCCTTGTCGCAGCCTAGTTTGTTCAGTATTTGCAGGAGACCATGGTCGCGCTCGAAGGAGGAGTTGGACGAGCAGCTTAGGTTGCTTGGCTTCCACACACAGCATGGCGCCGTGAACTAGGAGGAAGAGGAGGCGCCAGCTGACCATTACACCATGTACCACGTCGGGGCGTCCTCGAGCTCGTATCAAAACGAAGGTACTTCTTCGTCATACTTTGGAGGTGCCACTTCATGGCCGAGTTGGGATTGATCTCCACTTAGGCCAAAAGCCTAAGCTTGGGGGAGGTACGCCGACGATTCACTCATCTACATATCATATTTTGTTGGTACTTTATATATTCAAGTTTCGCTTTTTTTCTTTTTCTTTGTTTCTCTTGTTCTTATTTCTGCTTTCCAAAACACAAAAGACCAAAAATATTTCCGTTGTTTCTCTTTGTTTGCCTTTTTAGTTTTCTAAGTTTGGTTTGCTTTGTTTTTGTTGTTTCTCCTCTAATTTATGTGTTTTGAATACAACTAACATGGACTAACGCTGTTTTTAGCAGAATTGCCCTGGTGTCTTGTTTTTGTGCAGAAATCCAACTTTCAGGAAAAAATCTCGGAAAATGCTGCAAAAATCCTATTTTACCAGAAGACCCACGGAGCCAGAATACGAGACGGAGAGGGGCTGGGAGGCCACCACAACACCTGGTGGCGCGGCCCAGGCCTGGCCGCGCCAGGGTGTGGTGAGGCCACCCCAGCCGTCTCCTCGAGCCCTCCTTCCGCCTACATATACCTCCAGACCTGAAACTATCGAGGGTTCGATGTTTTTCCCAGATAGAGTTCTGCTGCGCCGTCACCATCAGAAACCACGATTCAGAACTTGAATCTCCGTTCTGGCACCCTACCGGGATGGGGATTCGGAGATCTTCATCATCATCATCACCGACGTCTCTCCATCAACCATCCATGACTACCCCATCCATGGGTGAGTAATTCCCGTTGTAGGCGAAGGGGATGGTAGGGATTGGATGAGATCATTCATGTAATTTTCTATGAGATTGTTAGGGCATGGTGCCTAGTATTTATTGTTAGTGCTTATGACATTGTTGCAACTTGTTGTGCTTAATGCTTGTCACTTTTGGCCCGAGTGCCATGATCCCAGATCTGAACTTGTTGTTGTTTTATGATGATAGTTGTTGTTTAAGATCTTACCTGCAAGTAGTATACACATATCGTTGTCCAGAACCCGAGGCCCCAAAGTGACAGCAATTGGGATAACCGGAGGGGATGGCTGTGATGTGAGGATCACATGTGTTCACCGAGTGTTAATGCTTTGCTCCGGTACTTTATTAAAAGGAGTACCTTAATTACCAATAGATTCCCTTGAGGCCCTGCTGCAAACAGGCTGGTAGGACAGAAGATGTTGTGCAAGTTTCTCATTGCGAGCACGTACAACTATATACAGAACACATGCCTATGGTTGTTTAGTACTAGGATGCTTTATTAATTATTTATCTGCAATTGCCCATGTCTTGATTATTACATGAATTATCTTATCCATGCAACGCCCGTACATCCATCCCTATGCCTACAGTACTTAATCCTACTGTTTACTATTGCTACTATTACCATCTTTACTTTATTATTGTTGCTACTATTTTACTACTGTCACCACTATAAAACTGTTGCTACTGATAAACCGCTGCGAGCAAGTCTATTTCCAGGTGCAGCTGAATTGACAACTCATCTGTTAAGGCTTATAAATATCCTTTGGCTCCCCTTATGTCGAATCAATAAATTTGGGGTTTTACTTCCCTCAAAGACTGTTGCGATCCCCTATACTTGTGGGTCATCAGTGTACAGACATACATGCCACCAGTACATCGCAGCGACATCCGTCGAGTATTCTGAACAGGTTAAAGCATGTATAAACCAAAAGAAAAGCTTTGGGGGACAAGATAGCCCACACTCGAAGAATATCAAGGTGCTAAAGACCCGAAAGAGCGATTCAAAGGACAAAGTAGCCCGCACTCGAATAATAGAAAGGCGCTGAAGACCCGAAAGAGCGATTCAAGGGACAAGGGAGCCCGCACTCGAATAATATAAAGGCGCTGAAGGCCCGAAAGAGCGATTCGAGGGACAAGAGAGCCCGCACTCGAATAATATAAAGATGCTAAAGGCCCGAAAGAGCAATTCGAGGGACAAACAAGCCCGCACTCGAATAATATAAAGGCTATGAAGGCCCAAAAGAGCGATTTGAGGGACAAGAGAGCCCACACTCAAATAATATAAAGGCGCTGAAGGCCCGAAAGAGCGATTCGAGGGACATAGAAGCCCGCACTCAAATAATATAAAGGCGCTGAAGGCCCAAAAGAGTGATCCGAGGGACAAGAGATCCCCACTCGAATAATATAAAGGCGCTGAAGGCCCGAAAGAGCGTATCGAGGGACAAAGAAGCCCGCACTCGAATAATGTAAAGACGTTGAAGGCCCGAAAGAGCGATTCAAGGGACAAGAGAGCCCGCACTCGAATAATATAAAGGCGATGAAGGCCGGAAAGAGCGATTCGAGGGACAAAGAAACCCACACTCGAATAATATAAAGGCATTGAAGGCCCAAAAGAGTGATTCGAGGGACAAGAGAGCCCGCACTCGAATAATATAAAGTCGCTGAAGGCCTAAAAGAGCGATTCGAGGGACAAGAGAGCCCGCACTTGAATAATATAAAGGCATTGAAGACCGAGCAAGATGTTTCGAGGGACCACAACCCGCACTCGAAGGATTGAGGGACCACAACCCGCACTCGAAAATAATATGCGAATGATGTTGTCGATTGACTGATGTTATCTCCCCCAGTAGCCCCTGAGGGTGAGTCGAAGTGCTTGCACTTGGGCTTGCCCTCAAGATTTTAGGTGTTTGCTATCAACTGCCATAGACCTTTTGCAAAGCCCCTGAGTGTGAGTAAATGCATATTTTTAAGGTGAAGCCTTCGAGCGTGGCGAGTCGCGTTTGAGCGAGTACCTAATAGTCGAAGATGTACTCAACGCGAAGAACTGGAGTCGACGCTATAGAGGCTTGTATTCAATGCGGCGGACCGAAGTCAATGCGGCGGAGGATTGTAGTCAATGCGGTGGACCGAAGTCGACGCGGCGAACATGTAGTCGATGCGGCGGACCGGAGTCGACGTGGCGCATGTGTAGTCGATGCGGCGGACTGGAGTCGACACGACGAATGTGTAGTCAGCATAGCGGGCCAGAGTCGACGTGGCGACCATGTAGTGGACGCGACAGACCGGAGTTGACGCGGCGGAGGTGTGCTCGACGCGGCGGACCGGAGTCGATGCAGTGAACATGTAGTGGACGCAGCAGACCGGAGTCGATGCGGCGGAGGTGTGCTCCCCAAGACCTTCTAAAATCATTTGACTTGATAGCTTGGGGGCGCAAATCCTCAAGCGTCTTCTCTAAAAACTCACATCCTTTCTTTTACCATAACTTAGCATGAATTTTGTAACTTGCCAATACATTCAAAATATTGACCCTCCATGGCTGCAATGTCTCATGTTGCAGAATTTACAGTGAATATTGAAGATAGTTGAGTTCCGATCACAAGTCTTCGTCCAACACATATGCCTGCAGCGCCATGAAGAAAGAAGGCTCCATGCTTCATTTACTTAGTCATTGTGAACTCTGTAATAAGTGTTAGCCATGAGCCACTCAAGTTGTAATGAGACTATTTTATTTGTGGATCAAGCATTGTAATAAAGACCTTTGTTTCTTGATATTGCATTCTTGTAACTGTGTGTGCTAGCAGTGATATGGGCACGACGGAGGAGATGAAGCCCAATTTCATGACTCCACCAAGCTGAGGGAAGCTCGTTGCATATTGGCACGCCAGGACGACCTATGATATGTAATAATTAGTCTAAGGTTGTGTCAGCAATTTATATTCATGCCTATGTTATTTCGTAGCTAGGTCTAGTTGTGGGCCACTTAGATTTATTTGTGTTTTGGGTTTGGGCCTGTCCAAGCCCAACAGTTTTCTGGCCATCTATATAAGGAGGCCAGCAGTCTAGGGTTTAGGGGGCAGAATTTTAGTTTACAAACTATCGTGTTGTGTTTCTTGGTGAAGCATCCCTCCGGGGACGGCGATGCCGTTTATCGAATAAAGTTGCTGCGGAGGTTCTTGTGTTCATCAAGCATTGTCGTGCTTTGGTTTGAGGCGTGGTGTTCATCATCACGTTGCTTGCTGGATTCGTCCTCGTCTTCAGGTGACGTTCTTTGCGTTATTGGAAGATTATCTATTGGTTTGACTCGCTGTGAAAGATCGGGACAAAACTCGAGGATCATCGGCTTGATCCTTATCATGTGGTATCAGAGCCGATGATGATATGGGCACGACGGAGGAGGTGAAGCCCAATTTCAGGACTCCACCAAGCTGAGGGAAGCTCGTTGCATATTGGCACGCCAGGACGACCTATGATATGTAATAATTAGTCTAAGGTTGTGTCAGCAATTTATATTCATGCCTATGTTATTTCGTAGCTAGGTCTAGTTGTGGGCCACTTAGATTTATTTGTGTTTTGGGTTTGGGCCTGTCCAAGCCCAACAGTTTTCTGGCCATCTATATAAGGAGGCCAGCAGTCTAGGGTTTAGGGGGCAGAATTTTAGTTTACAAACTATCGTGTTGTGTTTCTTGGTGAAGCATCCCTCCGGGGACGGCGATGCCGTTTATCGAATAAAGTTGCTGCGGAGGTTCTTGTGTTCATCAAGGATTGTCGTGCTTTGGTTTGAGGCGTGGTGTTCATCATCATGTTGCTTGCTGGATTCGTCCTCGTCTTCAGGTGACGTTCTTTGCGTTATTGGAAGATTATCTATTGGTTTGACTCGCTGTGAAAGATCGGGACAAAACTCGAGGATCATCGGCTTGATCCTTATCATGTGGTATCAGATTACTGGGTTTATCACTGCGAGTATTTTCGGTTGATTGATTTGCGGATTGTTCTTCCGTGACAGTTTTCAGATCTGTGAGTATTGGTGGTTCATCTCATATCCGATTGGGATATCATCGAAGACCTACCGATTTGCAATTTCCAGGACAGATCAGATCGTTCCCACGCTCTGGGGATCGAGATCGCTGTGCCAAAGATCGGAGGTAGACAGGACACGAGGTGCTTGCTTGCCGATTTCAGATCTGCTCGAAAAGCAGAGAGCCTCGATCGCTCGGCCGATCGCTCCACGTACAAAAAAAAAAGCAGCAGCGGCGGTTGGCCTCGCCCCAGCGTGGAGAGCGTCTGGGGTCGAGCGCGCTCGTTGCTCGCTCGCCTCGGAGCGAGGCGCCTGCCCGCTGCACCAGCTCTCCCTAGTGGGCCGGCCCAACTACCCGTGGACGATCCGGCCTGGCATCGCATCGCCCCTGGCCGAGTCGCTCGCGCTCGCTAGTCTGCGGCAGTTCGCGTGCTCGTGCGTGACCCCAGACGATCTCTGTGGTCTGGCGTCCAGCAGCTCTTCGTTTTGTCAGTTTAGTTTGCTGGTTTTCACTCCAACTTCAACAGATACTAATTAATATCAATAGCTTCCAGGAAAAGCACCGGTGAAATTGTTTTGTATTGCAAAATCAGTGAAGGCTGGGTTTGGTACACACGTTATTTCAGATTTTGGTGTGACGGACCAAGAGGTACAAGATGGATTCTTTTCCGGATGATTATTACGGCTATAAGTGTCGCCGTGGCAAGAAATCTAGCGATATTTTCAATGATTATCTGGACCTGCTGGATGGTGTTTTAGCATATGATGCATATGAGATCAATTGGCAACTGACCTATGATGCAACAGCTAAAGAGTATGAGTCATGGGAACGTCATATGCTACAGGGTTTCTACAGGTGTGCTACCTATGATCAAAACATGAATGATTCTAACCGTTTGGCTCTTGCAGACCGACGCGTGGATGCCAGGCTATACAGTTGGTGGCATACAGCGTTGCAGGAGAAGAGCATTACCTCGGCAACTTGGGCGAATTTCAGAAACTTTCTGCGAGAGTGCGTTATACCTTCTAGCAACGTGGTTCCTTCTCGAAAGTCCATGGTACCCGTAGAAGTAATTAAGCAGCCACCCAAGGTTGTGCATCGGATAGAGGATGTTGGCAAGAGCATAGCTCCTATACAGAAGGTCGCGACAGCTGTGACTACTCATGAGAAGTTGACAGTTGTTCCATTGCCGACAGTTAGCAAGGTGGTAGCCACGAATTCTGAATTGTCAGCGGTTGATGTTGTCAAGGCTGATGTTGTCAAGGATATCGTGGAGGAGGTTGTACCATTGAGTGGGCTGAATATGCAACTCAAAAGAGTACATGATGAGACTTGCATGACAGCGGATAGAGGCCAGCGATGGAATTTATTTCAGGCGTAGTGCATAATCAAAGGCAAAGCATGCAAGTTGATGATTGACAGTGGTAGTTACTGTAATGGCATTAGCAAGGCAGTTGTGGAGGCTTTGGGTTTATCCACATGGCGTATTCCCGAACCGAGGCATGTTGAGTGGGTTAATAGCTGCGGTATGCTGAAGATTACTCACAAGGTGCGTGTGCCATTTACAGTTGATGACTATGTTGATGAGGTGGACTGTGATGTGTTGCCATTGGAGGTGTGTGGGCTGTTACTTGGACGTCCATGGAAGTATGATCACAATGCTATGCATGCTGGGAGAGCAAATACATATTCTTTTGTGCATGATGGCAAACAGCGGACTTTGAAGCCTATGAGAGATGATCAAATCAAGTCCGATGTTGTGTTGGTGGTTCGCAAGGAGAAGTTGCATAAAGCTAAGCCACAACCAGGGCTAGCTCAGGTGCAGCATGAGGAGCATGATGCGAAGAGCGTCAGTGGTGATATTGTTTCAGCCAAGCCTGTAGATGACAAGCCAGTTGTTCTTGTTAGTGACAAGCCGGTTGAAGTCAAGCCTCTTATTGATGAAGGGAAGGATATGTCAGCATGTGTTCCATGTGTTCCACTTCCAGTTCGTGTTGACATGGGTGTTCAGACCGATGACGGTGGTGCTGATCGTGTTCCGGTGCATATGGTGCCGCGGATAGTCAGCCACAGTTTTGTTAGAACACCTCGGAAATGTTTTGTTGGAGTAGCAGTATGTGTGCACAAAGGCAAGGATGGATGTGTTCGTCAGTTGTGTGGCCCAGGCATTACTACTTTGCAGGGTCGTGCACAGAAGATTCATGTTCAGCAGCACAAAGCTCCATCAAGAGTTGAGAAGAAGAAGAAGGTGGAGGCACCTAAGTACAAGTTCATTTGGCGAAGAAAAGAGGTGCAGCCACCCAGGGCTGTATCAAGTCGAGCAGGCCAAGAGGGAGGATGTGGTGAGGAAGGCAAGCAAGACTTGAAGACGGCGAATATGCGTGGTGCTATTGATATTCCGCCACCCTTTCGAGCAGACCCTCACGCGTTGGGGACAACGCTTTTTGAAGGGGGGGAGGATGATATGGGCACGACGGAGGAGGTGAAGCCCAATTTCAGGACTCCACCAAGCTGAGGGAAGCTCGTTGCATATTGGCACGCCAGGACGACCTATGATATGTAATAATTAGTCTAAGGTTGTGTCAGCAATTTATATTCATGCCTATGTTATTTCGTAGCTAGGTCTAGTTGTGGGCCACTTAGATTTATTTGTGTTTTGGGTTTGGGCCTGTCCAAGCCCAACAGTTTTCTGGCCATCTATATAAGGAGGCCAGTAGTCTAGGGTTTAGGGGGCAGAATTTTAGTTTACAAACTATCGTGTTGTGTTTCTTGGTGAAGCATCCCTCCGGGGACGGCGATGCCATTTATCGAATAAAGTTGCTGCGGAGGTTCTTGTGTTCATCAAGGATTGTCGTGCTTTGGTTTGAGGCGTGGTGTTCATCATCACGTTGCTTGCTGGATTCGTCCTCGTCTTCAGGTGACGTTCTTTGCGTTATTGGAAGATTATCTATTGGTTTGACTCGCTGTGAAAGATCGGGACAAAACTCGAGGGTCATCGGCTTGATCCTTATCAAGCAGTCGATCCGGGATTTGCACTATAATGCACAGGGACACTACAATATGTTTGGCAAAAGAGTGAGACTTTGTATTCTAGCATTTGCAATGGCATTCGATTAGTCAAGCGGACTTTCACTATCGCCATGCATACCAAAAACACACTCATCTAGAATACAAACTTTCAAAACTGTAACATCATACTTTTCACTTTCAAATGTAGCTTCTAACTTTTCAATTTATGTAGATTCAATCGATAGTGCATAACGCAACTTCGATGTCTAACCACGCTTCCATTTACCTAAGCCTTTTATCTTGCAATAGTTTTCAAATTTCTAAACTTAGTGAACTCTCACTTTCTTTTAGAAATACATCCTTAGTTCTAACTAGAGCCTGTAGGACAAATTGTTCCTTTGTTCAATGATTCTCAAATCGTTCTAGAACGTGTTCTCCCAACTAAGAACATGGGTCACATTATGTTGTGTACATAACATGGCCTTTAGATGATGTAACCAAAAGGAACATGGCACATCTATCAACCACTGCTATTGTACCAAGATTTAACTCAATGCTTTACCTTGCTATTCAGTCATTCAAGAACTTCCTCTCTGACTTGTTCCATTCTAGACTTGTTTAAAATTTTGACTAAGAAAACATTCAGACTTGATGTTACTGAACATATCAATCTGTCTTGATAGATATAAATGTTTTCCATCTATTAATACCATTTACTAATATTTGTTAATACCAATTGTTCATTCATCATATGTCATCTACATATAAGAAAGTCTGTCATAGCTCCCACGCGACATATAATGATCAGGAAACTATTCAATTTAGCTCCCACTCAATTTATTGTAAATAGTAGGTCTTCTCGACATTTTGGACACTTCCAAAATCCTTTGATCATACATCAAACCAAGATTTCCCTGTTGCGAGATATTAGTTTCCAAAAGGTCCACAAAATCTTGCCTCTTCTTAAATGAATTTTAAGAACTTGCAATTTTGACAACCTAGTGGTTTTAATAACCTAAAAGACTCAAGCATCGCTACATGTTGTAGTCAACTTATTGAATTTGTCAGAAACACCCTTTTGTGACAAATCAAGCTTTTATGTCCTTCTTTTGAAGTTTCGTTTCTTCCTTATAATCTTGCATTAATTGAGAAGTTACTTAATAAGATTAAGTACTATTACTTTGCAATCTTAAATGTAACTTAGGATTTTAATATGACTCTCAGTCATTTCTCGCATTTAGGTCCACCATATTTCTTCATAGTTCATAGGTATGTCTCATTCTATTAACATGACAAGTAAATCATGAATAATATTCTGCAACCAGGTAGGATGTATTCATGATTCCTACTTTATTCAAATAAAGGACTTCAATCGAAAACGATATGATCACCATCATTAGTTTTTCTTCTTATAATGCAGAATTTCTTTCCGAAACACATTCTGTTGCACTACTCTGATATTATCAAGATAAAGTCGATAACTTTAATTGGTCCTTTCTTTTCTTCCTTAAAATACCCGCGTCTAGAATACTCTTTCTCGAGAGTGAACCAAAACTTAGCAATACAAATTTTTCACATTTGGTTTATGGAAGATGCATCCAGATTCCACATAAGGACACACTACAAAGAAATATTCATATTAATTTTGAATTATTATAGGAGATAATTCAGCATCACATAATACCCAACAAGTTATGATTTATAACACACATCAACATATTGAAGTGTTCCAAGCATTTATCTATTAGAACAACTTCTACAAATTCTCACGCAAAATCATAACTTATAATCTTGTCACTTTGATCAAAATCACAAGGACTTAATTATAATTCTTTCTTCATTTCCAAAATCTTTTGAACACATCAAATGGTTTCAAAACATCATAAATACAAATATTTACTTTGGATTTCTAATGAACAATGCAAAATAATGATATCCACTACTTGTATGAATACTATACATCGACATGTCACATGTATAATATTTGACGATTTAAAGTACATTCCTTTTCCTATGTTGAAATCATCTCAACAATTAGGCGTACTCTCGATAACACGGAGTTCGAGTCATTTGTCAAATGAAACATGATTCATATTGTAGAAAGATCAAACATCCAGAAACAGTACATTTCATTAACATGAAACTTTCACATGTAGTTTATCATAAAGTATGACTTTTAAATAGTAGTGTCATTTAATATGAAGTCATTATTTAGCTTAGATAATTAATGTTTATAAATATTTATTAAGAATAAACAAGAATAATTCATTCATAACCATAATGTGACCATAACTTTGTCTTGCAAAAAGCAAGACATACAAATAAGGTCCTCAACCATTATTGATTACAAAAAAAATTCAATCACTAATCCTGATAATAAATGTGGAGGTAGAGTGTTGATGGCTATCAACATCTTGCTTCCCATCATCTACTCCATGCACACTTATGCAGAAGGTCCTGTTTTCGAATAAAATTGGAATCTGTATCCAATATTCAAAATCTGCTATAAGTGTTTAACGTGAAACATTTATAACTTGTATATCACATATACCTGCATCGTTGATGACTTCTCCTGCCAATGGCTCTACTTTCACGGTTCTCAACTGAGTTAGGAATCCATGTAAGCTGAACGATTCTCCTTGCATGACATAGCCTATGAAAAAATCTTGGTAGATGGGAGGAAGTGGGCACAACACACCATCTATCGCAATTCCATTTGTCATCCAGTAGGCCAAGTCAGTAAGACACCCATGAATCCTGTGCATGGTTGCTAAGTGACTCTCTAAGCAGGTGTTTTCTTCCAATTCAATTGAAAGAAACTTTTCTAGGTACTCATACTTCATAATTCTGCCTTGCGATGCAATAAGCACATTGAGTTCAACAACCACCACATACGCGTTGGCGTTTGAAAAACGCTCCCGCAATTCAGACTCCATGGTATGAATCATGGTGCTTTGGACTTGTATAGAATTGTCACGACGATCATGATAATCACCATTATCATTCTTATGCGTGGAGTCCCCAGGTGCATCTCCTAATGGTTCTTGTATCACATGGAGCAAGTCATTTCTATTGAGGATATCCCTCAGGCGTTGGTAGAAAGTTTGACCCGTTAGTTTTAAGTTTTTTTTTCTTGCATAAAATGACTAAGATGGATGTGGGCATTCATCTACACAAATTTGCAAAGATATAAACACTAAGTTCATAATTTGAGCACAAATTACAATGAGCTTCCACTTAGAACAACATCCCTAAAATGTTCTAGTGATTACGGGGCCCCCATCCACTACACCGCCCCAATCATCACAACTGGCGATATAGCTTCAAAGGTAGATAACGCAGTGTCACTCACATCATCCATGTGACCCATGCTCAACCTTTCGACCTTCAGTCTTCCGAGGCCATGTCTGCATATTCTAGGCTCGCCAAATTAACCTTAGTATTTTTTGCTTGGCACATACATGGCTTGTACCCACACTGTATGCAAACGTAGATATGTCGAGCCCTCGATCATCACAGCTAGCTTCATATGGAAGAAATTTCTTGGTGTTGCACACTTAAGGGAGAACACACAATTGGTATCAATTAGGGAGTATCTTATTTTTATACCGTCAAGTATCTAAATACTAGCACACAAATAAGATTTACACAATAACATCAAATGTTAATTATGCGTGATATGATATTGTTCTTCATCGACGCGCTTGATCTCCATCGAGCGTTCTGGTGTGATCTCCATCTTCCACCGGTATGGCGCCAAGTCCACGGAGTCATCATCGTGAAGCTGCAGTTAGTATAACATAACTCACCATATTGACCATATCGCATCACAAGCCCAGCTGCTAAACAAAGTTAGACGATTCTACTTTCATCCTTTTGCATGTTTTACGTGGCTTCTAGGGCTTTCGCATAAGAACCATTTCTCACCTATGAACATTGAACGACAAAACCGCTCGAGTAAAAGTCTCTATGATCCCCTCTGGGAGGCCCTTGCTACAAATGCCATGACCGCTAATGTAAGAGAGACAAACACCCAACAAGCCGCATATATGGTACAAGGCCTATGTCAAGTGCGGAACCAGTCTCGCGTAAGAGTACACGTAAGGTCAGTCTCGGGCCGCTTCATCAAACAATGCCACAGTCATGAGAAAAATTCATGCAAGGGAAATAAATGCAAGAGCGGTGCCCACACGATCAACGTGTGTTATAATCATACAAGCATACTACGCATAGATGAGGCTCTGATACCACAGTTTGGGATCGATGCTAAGAACAAAAAAATTCTAGCTATATAAAACTCGAATGCCCAAGATCTATCTATTAGTAATGTTGTAATGATTAGCCGGGGTTTAAACCAAACGCGGGTATTACGCTCCCACACAAGCGTTAATGATGAAGCCGACGTAGCCGACCTCAAGGTCGTGTAGATCATGATGCAACAACTCCAGTGCAACAACTCGAGTGCCACAAAAGGCAGCACCTCGTAGTACTCATACACATACGATATATGATGATGGCCTCCAATCTCTAATCCAGCCGAGATTGCGGAAGTAGATTTGTTTGGATAAGATCCGGAATTCCCGTAGCACGACGGCGTGCAGCGGTGGAGTAATCCTCGCTCCTACGCAACCGTTCAAGGAGCCACACAAGAGGGAGATTAGAGAGAGATAGGGAGGCGCATGGGGAGAAGAGGACAGCTCATCAAAAGATCTCCCTCTTTCTGTTGTGTCTCTCCTCCTCCAAGGGCTAGACTATATATAGGTGGGAGGGCAGGCAGGCTTGCCCCTTCCCCAAGGCACCAAGGGTGGCCAAGGGAGGAGCAACACCGGCGGCCAAGGAGTGGGGCCAGCCCTAGGTGCCCCAAACCCTAATACAGGAGGGCCAAAGCGCATGGGCCCCTTAGGGCCCATTTGGGAGGCTTGGCCGACCACCTAATGGGCTCCCCTCAGGAAGGGGCCCCATTAAGGTGGGCTGCCATTATTTATTAAATAAACATATATCTAATATTAATTCAATTAATTAATTGATATGGGCACGAAGAAGGAGGTGAAGCCCAATTTCTAGACTCCACCAAGATGAGGGTAGCTCATTGCAGATTGGCACGTCAGGACAACCTACGATATGTAATGATTTAGTGTAAGGTTGTGTCATCAATTTTATATTTGTGTTTATGTTATTTTGTAGCCAGGTCATGTTGTGGGCCACTTAGGGTTTTGTGTGTTTTGGGTTTGGGATGTACAAGCCCAATAATTTTATGGCCGTCGGCCCCACGTCCCCTCTTTTTTTTACGGACGGAACAAGGAAAGAAATCCTAAGTCGGGGGAAAGGTTGTGGCGGCGGTAATGAGGGTGGGGGTGGCAGCGGTCGATGGATGCGGTGGGGATGATTATGGTGGCGATGCGGAAACGAGTGGTGGCGGTGGCTAGGGTTTTTGGTGGTGGCGGTGCGGCGGCGGCAAGATGTATGTGAGCAGAACTCGAAACTCTCAGGATCAAGACGCTACAGCCAGCACTCGACACGATGATGCAGACACGAATTCAACAATGTAAATACTGAAAAGAAAAGATGCAAAGGCTCGAACTGTTTCTAGGAAAAGATCTAATCCTAATATTTTTAGCTTTTTCGTGGATTGTAGGTATGAAGATGCAATCTAGACTACGAAAACAGTAAATCTCACCGATCAACCTAAAATCTGATACCACTTGATAGGGTAAAGGTGCCCGATCTTTCGATGAGATGGTAACTATCGGTTATGGTGGAGGTCGACGTTGACGATCCGACTACAAACATGCGAGACGTTGCGCCTTAGCAATCGATACACCAACTTTTGAGGCTATTGATCACGCCGGAGCTAGATAAACCTGATCACAAGGATCAATCCCTGCAAGCAATCGAAGAACCAGCAAGAATTATAGATGCAATCAAGATATTGCGAATATAGATAAAGGCTTTATTGAAGAGGTGGGATTCTGTCTGTGCATAGTACAAAAGGTCGGTTTGACACTTGTGCCTATGGCGAAGAGTAGCTCGTGGCTAAGTCTTTAACTAAACAAAATCCAAGTTCCAATGATGGCTAGGAGGAGGTATATATGAGGGAAAAGGCAGGGATTTTCGTACAACCCTAATGGGCCATCCAAAAATAGCCCTAGATGGGCCCTTTTCTACTCAAACAGCCTCTAGAAAATCCCTAAAATACCTAGGACGAAAATACATGGGTTTAACACATAAAATAAGGTGACGCAGCACCATATAAAGCCTTGGACGAATTTTATGATTTGGCAACTTGTGAATTTCGTCCAAGCATCCTTGCATCATTATGGTGGCTTCAAAGTTCAGAAATCTTCACTTGCAGCGTCATCCTGAATCCTCACACGATTGCTGCCATCATCTCCATGCATGATCATGCTCCAATGCTTGTCCCTCTCATCCATGCTAGGCCCATCATTCCTAAGTAACATAAACACATCTGATTTAGGCAGCATCATATTCTCATGAATATTAGGAATAGTTCCTAGAAACGAAAGTACCTGATAATTCAGTTGGCGTGCACGAGCTCTTGTGAGAGGTCCTTGGAATTGTGGAACATGAGGAAGTGTGGCTGTAGGTGCAATGGTTGTATCAACCATAGGGATGTCCTCATCATCTCCTCGGTGAGCCCCTCCTTCTCTTCCAGTAGCCCTTGGATCTGGATCTAACGAATAGGATTAGATCACTTATCGAAAGGGTAAGTTTAAATCTGGTCCTTCCGATCATACTTAAATCCTACGGCCTAGAACTGTTATCCGAACGAAGCGGTATCAACGAATCAGGGAGCGCCACGTGCACGTCCCTGGTTATTTTCAATTTCGTTTTTAGATTTAAATTCCAGAATCATGCTTAAACTTTAGAAAATCATATCTTGAGTTCTGTGCATCCAAATTTTGCAAACTTTGCGTCTGTGTTTTCAGAAAAATGTGTAGAACCTATTTCCAGCATCAAAAACTCCTATAGTATCTGTTTTATATAGTGAATTACTGCAAGCCTTGTTTATGTGTTTTGGCTATTAAAAATAGTTGTAAAATTTACTTTACAATAAATTCTTTTGCTTTTGGTCTATATTAAACCTCCCAGTACTGTAGCACATCCAGAATATTTTCAGTACCTTTCTATTTTATGTTTGTAGTTTTAGCTTGTTAATTGTTCTATTTGTGTGTTGTTGATAAATTGAGCTTTATAAATAACTCTAAATTTTTTGATCATGACATCATGCATGTAGTCAACAGCCAGAGAACTTGTTAAGTGTCCTTGAGGTGTTTAAAACACATTTGCATGCATACTTTTCCTTTCATGATTGTTTTGTGATTGATATGTGCTTATGGTGCTATATTTTATATGTAGATTGTGCTGAGTGCAACGAGTGCCTTTGTGACGAGTGCACCAACTCTTCTCCTCACAAGGCAAGTGTCACCATGTTCCCTTGTCCCACTAAGAGTTTTGTCACTTGTAGGTTTTCTAGTAGAAGATGCATGTGTAGGTGTTTTTATGAATTCTTGTCTTAGTTTGCTAGATTTTATGTTTAAGTCTTTGTCTAGCTTGCCTAGCTTGCATCTCCTAGTAGAAGTGCTGCTGCTATAGGACTTGTTTTACACTTGTTGTGAGAAGGGTTATCACATGATTTTGGCTAAGTGTTGAAAACCTTGTTTTGCAAAAACTAAGAAAACAACCAAGTTAATGAATCACCTGGGTGGATGTGGCTTTGTTTGGGTTATGTTGAGTGGTTCCCTGGGGTCATGTCGTCAAACCTCTGAACCACCAGGTGTATCTCACTTGTGGACGGCCACCCAGGAGCAAAGAGATTGGAGACGTTCAAGTCATGGAGCTTCTAGTGCAACCACAAGACATATGGGCTCTGTCTTGGTCAACTAAGCTACAAGAACTCAAGCCAGGCGGACAGAGGGTGGTAGATGTTGGTAGGATGGAACGCGTCCGTTTGGTCTGAGGGAATGCTTCTGAAAGACCCCGTCTTAGTTTTCACTTGGCCATTTGAGGCAAAATGAGTCTCATGGCAAAATGGGTTAACTAACTCCTATGGGAAAAGTGCACCACCTCTGCAGAGTGTTTAGAACTAAGTGCTTAGCCGTGTCCCCGGTTATGGACAATTCTGAGTGACATGATGTTGAAGCTATTCAAGAATCTCCTCATCCCAATTTCTCTAAGTTAAAAACTTGATGGGTAAACTTGGGTAGTAAAAGTTCCTTCTTGACAAAATTTTGCTAAGGAAAATTTGAGTTTTACAAAGATAGGAAAAAGCTTGCTTTTGCTTAGTTAAACTCCACCTGGCCAAATAGCATATACGTGTAGGTGCCATTGAGTCCACCAAAGTGACATCTTGCCAATACATTCAAAGTATTGACCCTCCATGGCTGCAACGTATCATGTTGCAGGTAGCTACTATGAAGATTGAAGGTTGCTGCGCTTCGGTCACGAGTCTTCGTCCAACACGTCTGCCTGCGGAGCTATGAAGAAAAGAAGACTTGTGGTTCATTTACTTAGTCTTTTCTAGAGATGTAATAGGATTGTGGCATTGTGCCTTTTGAGTTGTAAAAGAACTATGTTATTTGTGGATCAAGCATTGTAATAAAGACCTTTGTATTCTTGATATTTCATCTTGTAACTGTGTGTGCTAGCAGTTGATCCGGGACTAGCACAAATAAAACACAGGTATGCTATAGTGTTTGATGTTTGTGTAACATCGCCAGGTATGACTAATATCTGGGGTGTTACAACAGGACTAACCCATCTACTATCAGCAATAGGGTAAATAATTCCAGCATCAAGGAGTTTCAATACCTCATTTCTTACCACTTCCTTCATCCTAGGAATTAGACGGCGTTGATGTTCAGCAACTGGTTTTGCATCTGGCTCCATATTAATAGCATGCTGACATATAGTAGGGCAAATCCCTTTTAAATCATCAAGAGTATATCCCATAGCTCCTCGGTGTTTCCTTAATATTTCCAATAATCTTTTTTCTTCCTTCCCTGAAAGTTTAGAACTAATAATAATAGGATATATTTTCTTATCATCAATATAAGCATATTTAAGATCGTCAGGTAAAGGTTTTAAATCAAAAACAGGACCTTCCTTAGGTGGCAAAGTGGTACCAAAATCCTCCACAGGTAAATTGTCTTTAAGCATCTCGGGCTGACAAAGAAGAATCTCGTCATTTCTTTCTTCCTTGAAGATCTCACTTTCGTGGTCCTCCATATATTGCTGCAAAGCATCGTTAGGAGCAAGAGCAATAGAGGCAAGCTGTTCAACTCTAAAATCTTCATTAGGCAAATCAGTTTCATAAGGAGCTCTAGTAAACTTAGAAAAATTAAACTCATAAGATTCTCCATCAAACTTAGTAAAAAAATTCTCCTTCTTACAATCTATAACAACACCACAAGTATTCAAGAAAGGTCTACCAAAAATAATAGGGCAAGTTTTACTAGCAGCTGAAGCAAGTACTAGAAAATTAGCAGGATATTTAGTCTTACCGCATAAAACTTCCACATCTCTAACAATACCAATTGGAGAGATAGTTTCCCTGTTAGCGAGCTGAATAACCACATCAATATCATCCAGTTCACAAGAACCAATTTCATGCATGATTTCTCTGTAAATCTCATAGGGAATAGCACTTGAACTTGCACCAATGTCGCATAAACCATAATAGCAATGATCACCAATCCTGACAGAAAGCACAGGAACACTTGTTTTCCTAGATCTACTAGGATGTGACACAATATTAGAAGCATCTTCACAAAAGATAATGTGTCCATCTTCTACATTTTTAGTAACAAGATCTTTTACTATTGCTACTGCAGGTTTAAAAGTTATTTGCTCATCAGGTTCTAAAGCTTTCTTTGCACTTTCATTAAGCACACTAGTTAGCATAGAATGTTCCTTTACCTTAGCAGGGAAAGGCGTTCTCAAAATAAGGCTCAGGCAAAATGCGATCAACAATACAAACTTTAGTAATTCTAGCAGGAACACAACTAATAGTATCTTTAAAAGGCGCATGGTAATTGTTCCAATCCTTCTTTGGAACATCAAGATAAGAGGCAAAAGCCTTAAAACTGTTGGCAAGTATTTGAGAATCAAGACCATAAAAAACACTACCATTATGAAAGTCATCGGTCCCCATAAAAGATTTAATGCATTCATAATCATAATTTATACCTGACTTTCTACCTTTGTCGTTCTCCAATCCTTCAGTATTTTCCTGAATACGGTCAAGAAGATCCCATTTAGCTTCGTCTTTCACACCTGTAAATGATCCAGAGCAAGAAGCATCCAATAAATCTTTATCGTGAAGAGAAAGCCTTGCATAGAAGTTATTAATAACAATATTACTGGGGAGCACATGAATGGGACATTTGAGCATTAGTGACTTCTATCTCCCCCACGCTTGGGCAATACTCTCTCCATCTTGAGGCCAAAAATTATATATTCGGTTCCAATCTTTATGAATCTCACTTGGAGGATAGAATTTGGAATAAAAGAGAGGTACAATTTCCTCCCAGCCAATAGATTGGCCGTCCTTTAGCAGCCTATACCATTCCGCAGCTCTGCCCTTCAGTGATAAAGAGAATAGCTTTCTCTTAACCTGGCTTGATGAAATACCTGCACACTTGAACAACTCGCATAATTCATGTATAAAGAGTAAATGATCACCAGGATGGACAGTTCCATCTTCTGAATAGCAGTTATTCATAACACGTTCAACAATTTTCATAGGTATTTTAAAAGGATCCAATTGAGTAGGCGGTGGTTCATCCACCACCGTAACAGTGGCAGTAGTATTCCCAAATAGGGAACTGATAAGTCTCAAACGTATCTATAATTTTTTATGCTCCAAGCTTTGATGAGGACATCCCTATTACACCGCCATTATCTCCTACTCCTTTTGATGAAGATGTTGCTGCGAAGAAGTCCAATGAGATTAGGATTGGACCAATTACAAGAGCACGTGCAAAGCTATTGGAACAACAGGTGAACTCACTCTTAATTGAACCTGATCTTTTATTTAATGAGAACTTTATACTGCCTAAATCTATGCATCTATGTATGATCAGGTTTGTTGATAACACGAGCGTTGCACGAGGAGGAGATGAGTCGCAGCAAGAAGAGCAAGACTTGATGATCAAGTGGGCGAGGGAGGAGAGGGAGGCAGGCGCACCACGAGATCACCAGAACATCAAGTCGACATGAGAGAGTCCGTGATGGTACACTAGGACAGCCTACGACACGATGTCTACACGTCTAAGGCGCGTCACACTCATGGCCTGGATGCCAAATTAGGCCAAACCCATGTATGGGTCGGCATGTACTCGTTTGAGTCGAACCGAGTCAGTTTGGGCCCAAACCAGGTTGGTTTTGGGCCAGGTCCATGCTGAGGATGCCCCAGCCTCCCTTAAGTAGCCAGGGGTGCCCCCTCAAGTCCCTTAGACCACGTTTAAACAAAACCCTAGTTTCTAGACAGAACCAAGTGTTCCTCTGAAATTATTCACACCAATTCGTATCGATCTGGTGTTCGTTCTTCTGAAAGTCTGAGTGTAATCTGCTGTTCCATTGGGAATTAGTATATTGCATCACCGCTTCGTGGTCGGCGGCTACGTGCGCAAGCGTGTGATGTTGCGAATATCCAACGGGTTGAGAGCTGTTGCGCTGGCAGCAGGGATTAGTCGGAGAGTTTACAGCGACACTCGAGTTATCTTCATCAGCATCATCGCCATCTACATCGCGCTCGCTGAGAAGATCGGAACACCCCTTATCATCTTGGTATCAGATTCCAGCGTTTCCTTGGTGAGCATCCACCAATCCATCCCCGTAAATTTATTTTTGTTTTTGTCCTATACAGAAAAAGCCACAAAAAAAATTAGGGTTCTTAGTTTCGCCATAGCCTAGATTGCATCGAGGTACTGGTTTTAGTCGCTGATCATCTTTTCGCGTATCTTTTCATCCAATCTGTAGGAGTCTAGGACCCTCGTTCTTTTCTGTATCTTCGTCGCAGATTTCGTCTTTGTTTGATCCCTGTTTGATCTCCTTCCTCTTCCATAAGCCCGGCGGCTGTGCACTTGTTTCTTCACAAAACGTACTAGATCACAGTCACTAGATCAGATCCGATCGGAAACAGTAAAAAAAATAAAAAAAATAAGAGGACGCCACACGCACTCGACCAGACAAAGGCAGCTTTTTGTCTGGTGCAAAGCGTTGGTGTAGATCGGATTCCTCTTGAAGTCCATCGTGGCCACCGGTCCTTGCACCGATCCTATTGAGCAGTCTCTGCACCGATCGCTAGTCAAAATTGAAAAAAAAGCGATCGCTATCCATCAGACAAAAGCGCTGCTTTGTTTGGCCTCGCGCGTAGGCTTTTGTCTGGCCTAGTGCGTTGCTTCTAGTTCCCAGGCCAGGCCAGATCGTTTACTTAAAAAAAAAGAGACAAACTACTTTGTCCGTTTCGCGTCGCCGTCGCGCTGCCGTGCGTTTCCGGCGTTGTATATCTCTGCCGCGACATGTTTTTTGTCGATTTCTCTACCGCGACAGCGTGTTACCACTGTGTCCACATAGCGTCCTTTCTACATGATTTTGATCGCTTTAGCTACAGCCTGTCTACAACATCGTGTTAGGAGCTTACCCATACGAGACTAGCTACTTCGTGCTCATCAGGCTGCTGCCGTGTGCGCAATCTTGTGCCTGTTCGTCGAGCCAGTGCTAGCGTCTCTCTTGTGCATTGCAACACGAGCTACTGTGCGTTGTCACTTATATCTTTTTGAGCTCACTTTTCAGAGTTGCTTTGCCCCATTTATCTCCACCGTGTGTGTTTCCGTGGTTCTTTATCATACGATCAGCACTAGGACTTGTATTTCGGTGTAGTTAGGTATCCATACCAAGCCCCACCATATACCCTAGTTTGTCGTGTGATAGTTTCTTATACCCTCGGTATTCGCTTCATCACATCCGTGCACGTTTCAGTCTCTACAAGTGGTAAGCATTTATTATTCACTTTGGAACGGTAAGATACCTCTTTCTTTCAGTTTTGAGTGAGTTGTGAGCGTACCCACCACCCGTTTATTGTTTGTGCACTAACCTACTAATCATGTCTGCTAGTGATGTTGATGTGATGCAGAAAAAGCCTGATGATACTCCTGTCATATGGAGGGAATATGAAGCTCTTCGTGATCATTTGGAAAGAATTATAACACGAACAACTGACACTATTGATTCTGATATTCAAGCTGTCCAAATGAAAGTAGAAGCCACTGATGCTACTGTTAATAATATGCAAGTGCAAGTCAACGATCTCCAAACTAGCATCCAGGCGTTGACACAATCTGTCAATGCACTACGTCTTACTGTTGAGCAACAACCCCCACCACATATTGATGCCGATGACGCGAGTGCTCATGGCGACAATGCGGGTTTTGCTGCAGAAGATCGTGGTAATGGCCGAGGCAATGGTCCTCTTGTTCGTGGCCGTGGTTTTGTTCCCCTTGGCGCCCAGCGAGTTCCTTTTCAGCAGGATGATGGATTGGGTAAGCCAAAGTTTTCTATTCCCAAATTCGAGGGTGGTACTGATGTTGAAGAATACCTCACATGGGAGTTGAAGATAGAGAAGTTGTGGCGTCTTCATGATTATACGGAGGACAAGAAAATCAAGCTTGCTTCTTCATAGTTTGATGGCTATGCTTTGCGATGGTGGGACAGCGTTGTGCATACACATCAGGAAAACAACGAGCTGCCCATTATGACTTGGCGCCATATGAAGGAAGTGATGCGGGCTCGTTTTGTTCCGCATAACTACCTCCGCTCAGTTTTTGATAAGTTACAACAATTGAAGCAAGGCTCGCTGTCCGTTAATGAGTATTATATGGAGATGGAGATGCTTCTACAACGAGCTCGCGTTCGTGAGCCTCTTGAGCAGACCTTGCAGCGTTTTCTCCATGGTTTGAAGTATAATATCAAGAGCATTGTTCGGCATCATCAGTATCGTGATATGAATGAGCTGCTACATCATGCACATGAAGCTGAAGCACAGTTTGCCAAAGAAGCTCAGTTTAAAGCTCGTACTACTTCAGGCAGCCGTTTCACACCCAGGCCTGCTGCACCCACACCAAGTTCTCGTTCAGATTTTCGTGCTCCTTCGTCGTCGCGATCTGATGCCAATGCAAAGAAATCCGCACCTGCTGCTAGTGGTACGGGTTCGAACATGTCTACAGCACGTAATCGTGATATGGAGTGTCATACTTGTGGTGGCAAAGGTCATTTTAAATGGGATTGCCCCAATAGAAAATTCATGATCGTCAATGAGGACACCAATGAATACGAGACAGGTGATGATGCTGATCCAGATGGTTCCGATGATGATGACTTTGGTCATGATGGTGTTGATGCCTATCCTTCCACCGCCAATAACATAGTTTGCTCGCAGCGTGTGCTGAATGTGTCTCCTACATCTGAAAGTCAGCGGTGCAATTTGTTCCAAACTAAAGCACTTGTTGGACCGGACAAAGCTTGCAAACTCATCATCGATGGTGGTAGTTGCCGCAACCTTGCTAGCAAAGAGTTGTGTGCAAAGCTGAAACTGAAATACATCCCGCACCCGCATCCATATTATATCCAGTGGCTCAGTGACAATGGAGAGATGAAGGTCAGCCACATGGTGCGAGTTGATTTCGAGATTGGACCATACAAGGACTCCATTGAGTTTGATGTGGTTCCTATGACGGTTTGTCACCTCTTGTTGGGCCGCCCATGGCAGTTTGATCGCAACGTGTTGCATAATGGCCGCACCAACACATATCATTTGGAGTTCAAGGGCAGAAAAATTAACTTGTAGCCGATGTCTCCACAGCATATTGTAAATGAATCTCGTCAGAAAACTGAAGTGAACTTAGAACATGAGAATGAGAGAGTAGCTAGACGAGAGACTATTACCTCGGTGAGTGAGAGCCACCCAGCCACATCGAGAGAGCCACACCAAAGTGAGCGAGTGAATTCTCTAGTCCTGCTAGCCACCAAAGAAGATATGAGAGAATTTAGAGAGGATCCTACAGCCATGCCACTTGTGCTTATGTACAAGGGTGATATTTTGGTTTCTAACGACATGACTCCTCTTCCTTTTGGTGTTTCTAGTGTCTTGCAGGAATTTGGTGATGTGTTTCCAGAGGAGGTCCCCGCTGGTTTGCCTCCTTTGCGCGGCATTGAGCACCAGATTGATTTCATCCCTGGTGCCACCTTGCCAAACCGCGCTCCTGACCACACCAACCCCGAAGAAACTAAGGAGATTCAGAAACAAGTGCAAGCGCTACTCGACAAAGGTTATATTCGTGTGAGCTTAAGCCCTTGTGTTGTTCCTGTTATTCTAGTTCCTAAGAAAGATGGTACATGGCGCATGTGTGTAGATTGTAGAGCTATTAATAACATCACTATTCGATATCGTCACCCTATTCCGCGCTTGGATGATATGCTTGATGAGTTGAGTGGTGCTGCTGTTTTCTCTAAGATTGATTTGCGTAGTGGTTACCATCAGATTAGGATGAAGGAGGGGGGTGAGTGGAAAACTGCCTTTAAAACAAAATTTGGTTTATATGAGTGGTTAGTCATGCCTTTTGGTTTAACTAATGCACCTAGTACCTTCATGAGATTAATGAACCATGTTTTGCGAAATTTTATTGGCAAGTTTGTGGTTGTGTATTTTGATGATATATTAATCTACAGCCGCAATGAATCTGACCATAGTGATCATATTAGACAAGTTTTGCAAGTGTTGCGTGATTGTCAGCTTTATGGTAATCTTGAAAAGTGCACATTTTGCAAAGATAAGGTCATCTTCCTTGGATATGTTGTTTCAAAAAATGGAGTAGAAGTCGATGCATCTAAAATTGAAGCTATTGAAAATTGGCCTACTCCCATGAATGTTAGTCAAGTACAAAGTTTTCATGGTCTTGCTGGTTTTTATCGCCGTTTTGTGAAAGACTTTAGTACTGTTGCTGCACCTTTAAATGAGTTAAGTTGAATTTGTATGGGGCGCAGCCCAAGATCATGCTTTTGATGAACTGAAACGTTTATTAACTTCTGCACCATTGCTTGCACTACCAGATTTTAATAAGCAATTTGAGATTGAATGTGATGCTAGTGGCATTGGTATTGGTGGTGTGTTGATGCAAGAGGGTCGGCCTATTGCCTACTTTTCTGAAAAACTTTGTGGTGCGAGGTTGAACTATCCTGTTTATGACAAAGAATTGTATGCGCTTGTTAGAGTTCTTGAGGTTTGGCAACATTATTTGTGGCCAAAAGAATTTATCATACATTCTGATCATGAAGCTTTGAAATATCTGAAAGCTCAATCTAATTTGCATAGGCGTCTTGCTAAGTGGGTTGAGTTTATTGAGTCTTTTCCTTACATAATTAAACATAAAAAGGGTAAAGACAATGTGGTTGCTGATGCTCTATCTAGGAAGAACATGTTGTTGACACAATTAGACATCAAGGTTCCTGGTTTAGAGAGCCTGTGTGATTTATATGCTACTGATCATGATTTTTCAGCGCCATATAGCATGTGTACTAGTGGGAAAGCATGGGATAAATATCACATCCATGATGGGTTTTTGTTTCGTGCTAACAAACTATGTGTTCCAGAATCGTCCGTGCGTTCGCTATTGTTGCAGGAATCACATGCCGGTGGTTTGATGGGTCACTTTGGGCGTGAGAAGATGCTACTCATGCTCGCTGATCACTTTTATTGGCCTAGGATGAGGCGTGATGTGGACAGGTTCGTCAAGCGCTGCATTACATGCAACAAGTCGAAGTCCAAGCTGAAGCCTCACGGTTTGTATACTCCATTACCTACACCTACTACACCATGGGAGGACATTAGCATGGATTTTGTATTAGGTTTGCCTAGGACTAAAAGAGGCCATGATTCTATATTTGTGGTAGTGGACAGATTTTCTAAAATGGCTCATTTTATTGCCTGCCACAAAAGCGACGATGCGTCGCATATTGCTAACCTGTTTTTCAGGGACATTGTACGTTTGCATGGAGTACCCAAGACAATTGTCTCAGATCGTGATGTGAAGTTTATGAGCTACTTCAGGAAGACACTTTGGGGAAAGCTGGGCACGATGTTACTTTTTAGCACTACATGTCATCCCCAAACTGATGGTCAAACGGAGGTGGTAAATCGCACACTTACAACAGTGCTGCGATGCATGATCAAGAAGAACCTGCGTGAGTGGGAAGATTGTTTGCCGCATGTGGAGTTTGCATATAACAGGGCGGTTCACTCTACCACGCAGCTATGTCCTTTTGAGGTGGTCTATGGTTTCAAACCCATTACGCCACTTGATTTGTTGCCTCTTCCTATTCAAGAGCGAGTCAATATGGAGGCATCAAAGAGGGCAGATTTTGTGAGGAAGATACATGTTAAGACTAAAGAGGCTATTGAAAAGAAAGGCAAGTATACTGCAGATCGTGCAAACAAGAAGCGGAAGGAGGTATTGTTTCAGCCTGGTGATATGGTTTGGGTTCACTTTCGCAAGGATAGATTTCCACAGCTACGTAAGTCCAAGTTGCTGCCCCGTGGTGCTGGTCCTTACAAGGTTCTTGCCAAGATCAATGATAATGCATACAAGATAGATCTTCCTACAGCTGAGTATGGCGTCAGCAATAGTTTCAATGTTGCTGATTTGACACCATTTGAAGGTGAAGACCTTGCAGCGTCGAGGTCGACGCCTTTCGAAGGGGGGGAGGATGATGAGGACATCCCTATTACACCGCCATTATCTCCTACTCCTTTTGATGAAGATGTTGCTGCGAAGAAGTCCAATGAGATTAGGATTGGACCAATTACAAGAGCACGTGCAAAGCTATTGGAACAACAGGTGAACTCACTCTTAATTGAATCTGATCTTTTATTTAATGAGAACTTTATACTGCCTAAATCTATGCATCTATGTATGATCAGGTTTGTTGATAACACGAGCGTTGCACGAGGAGGAGATGAGTCGTAGCAAGAAGAGCAAGACTTGATGATCAAGTGCGCGAGGGAGGAGAGGGAGGCAGGCGCACCACGAGATCACCAGAACATCAAGTCGATATGAGAGAGTCCGTGATGGCGCACTAGGACAGCCTACGACACGATGTCTACACGTCTAAGGCGCGTCACACTCATGGCCTGCGTGCCAAATTAGGCCGAACCCATGTATGGGTCGGTATGTACTCGTTTGAGTCGAACCGAGTCAGTTTGGGCCCAAACCAGGTTGGTTTTGGGCTAGGTCCATGTTGAGGACGCCCCAGCCTCCCTTAAGTAGCCAGGGGCGCCCCCCTCAAGTCCCTTAGACCACGTTTAAACAAAACCCTAGTTTCTAGACAGAACCAAGTGTTCCTCTGAAATTATTCACACCAATTCGTATCGATCTGGTGTTCGTTCTTCTGAAAGTCTGAGTGTAATCTGCTGTTCCATTGGGAATTAGTATATTGCATCACCGCTTCGTGGTCGGCGGCTACGTGCGCAAGCGTGTGATGTTGCGAATATCCAAAGGGTTGAGAGCTGTTGCGCTGGCAGCAGGGATTAGCCGGAGAGTTTACAGCGACACTCGAGTTATCTTCATCACCATCATCGCCATCTACATCACGCTCGCTGAGAAGATCGGGACACCCCTTATCAAGCTTGTTCTTACACCATTTGGTTAGTGTTTTGTTACACTTTGTGGCGTTTTTATGCATTTTCCGAAACTAACCTATTAACAAGATGCCATAGTGCCAGTTCCCAATTTTCTGCTGTTTTTGTGTTTTAGAAAAGTTGCACAGGAAATATTCTCGAAATAGGACGAAACAAAAGCCGAACCTCCTAATATTTACCAAAGCTTCCAGAAGTCCGAAGAGGAGACTGAGGGGGCCACGTGGCGGCCACACCATAGGGCGGCGCGGGCCAGGGGCCAGGGGCTGGCCGCGCCGCCCTATGGGTGAGGCTGCCCTGGTCCACCTCTAACGCTGCCTCTTCGCCTATAAAGACCCCCAGACGGGAAAAACCTAAATACCCGATCAATTTTCCAGAAACACATCGCGATCCGCCGCCGTCGTTGACCCGAGATCGGGAGGGTCCAGAATCATGAGGACATCCCATCTATTGATACACCCACTGCACCTACAGCGGAACACATACAAGGACCCATCACTCGAGCTCGTGCCAAGAAACTTAACTATCAGGTACTTTCATTTCTTGGAACTCTTTCTCACATACATGAGAATATGATGCTGCCTAAATCAGATATGTTTGTTACTCTTAGGAATGATGGACCTAGCATGGATGAGAGGGACAAGCATTGGAGCATGATCGTGCATGGAGATGGCAGCAAGCGTTTGAGGATTGAAGAAGATGCCACGAGTGGAGATTTCAGAACTTTGAAGCCGCCATAATGAAGGATGAAGACTTGGACGAAATATACAAAGAACTACTTCATAAATTCGTCCTTAGATAAATATGGTGCTGCGTCACTTTTATTTTTGGGCCAGGCCCATGTAATTTTCGCAGCAAATAAGATAGCCACTTTTAGGAGTCCAAATTTGAGGAGAAAAGGCCTGTTAGGGTTCCGTTCGACCACCATACCCATGGCTGGTCGCACCCCTACCTTTTCCTCCTCAAATACCCCCCGTAGCCGTCATTAGAATTCGGATTTTGTTTAGACTAAAGTTAGCCATTGCTGCAACTACGAGCTCGACTTTTGAGGCCAATCGCTGAGAAGAAGACCGCCTATTCGGAATCCCACCTTTTGAATAAAGCATACATCTTTCATCCGCAATATCTTGATTGCAGTATTAGTTCTTACTTGTTCTCGATTTCAGGTAGGAATTAAGACCCTCGCTGGTCAGGCTGATCATGCATCTGCAAGATCAGTAACTCCCGGAGATTGTCCTAGCGATTGCATTGGCGCACGAGCTTCGCACGTGTAGTCGGATCGTCAAGCACGAACTCCACCCACCAAATCGACATATCAAGATCTCATCGAAAGATCGGACACCTTTGCCCTATCACAGAAGCTCTTCTCGGCACCCTGCCGGAGAGGGGAATCGCCACCGAAGGTCTTCTTCATCGCCATGCTTGCCTCCGGCGCGATGAGTGAGTAGTCTACCTTGGACTATGGGTCCATAGCAGTAGCTAGATGGTTGTCTTCTTGATGTGGGGTGGCCTTCAGACACCTCCGCCTCAAGACCGCCAAGTCCCCCGCAAGGGCCAATGACAAGAGCTCGAGCTAAAGCCCTCCATGATAAGTTGAATTTGCTCCTAAACACACTTGATCTTGAACATACGTTGAATGGTTCGCTACCTCATGGCAATATCATTTGTGCAGTCCGTTACGAACCACATGGAGAGACGACCAAGGACGAGGAACACGAAGAGGAAGCTTGGAAACGCCGGAAGAAGAAGTCGGAGCAAGCGACGGACCGGCTAAAGCCGGCCCTGACACCGGCTATAGCCGGCCACCGGCTTTAGCTGGCCCCACCACCGGCTATAGCCGGCCATACCGGCTAAAGCCGGACTTAACACCGGCTAAAGCCGGTCTGGCCGAGTCAACATGCCTTTGGCCTCGAAGCCACCCTTGTAATCTTCCCTATTTTACCAAGTTGCCCCTAGGACATGGCTACCTATTTATATGGCTCTCTCTTCCCCTTTCTAGCTTAGATAAGAATTAAGATAAAACATGGCTTGATGCCCTTTCCCTTAGGGAACTTGCTACTAGATCTCAAATCTAGAGTAAACCATCATCCCTCTTTGTTTGGGTCTCTTCTATTTGGGGAATTCTACCTTATAGTGGACCTCTTGCATACTTCTATGTGTAATTCTATCCATTGATTTGGTCTCTTCCCCAAGTGGAATTCTATTCCTAGCAAATCAATCTCTCACAAGGAATTCTACTCTTGGAGTCTCTTCCTTGTGATTCTATTGAGTTGGTGAATCGGGCCAACGAGGACAACCGGTGTGTATCTTGTGTGTGTGTGTTTGCCTTCAATTTGTTCATCGTGTTCATCCTCGATCCCCGCCACAAATCTCGTGAATCCATGAAGATTGGGCCACACCCAATAGGTCACCCGTCATCATATGGTATCAGCAGCTTTTGGTTGCCACGGATTTACTCTTGTTTGTGATTTCCGCCATAAATTTCGAAAATCTAAAAAATAGCCTCAAAATAGCCTCGAATTTTGATCTCAAGATTTGTTGAGTTTTTTGTGGTTTTGATCCAAAGATTTCGTGTCTCAAGTGCTGATCTACCTTCCTTTGCGTTCCCTTAGCCTAATTCTTCCTATTTCTTTCGGATTTGAGGATTTTTGTGCCCAATTTCCGCCACAAAAGACTTGTGTCCTTGAACGCCACACTTGAAGTAAGTTACTTTGGGTGGTGCCGATGATGCTTTGGAGGAGGTTGTTGTAGAAGGTGCGGGAACTTGAGTTGTTGGTTGTGGTGGTTTGGAGAAGGGCTTGGACAAAGATGCAACATCTTCCAAACAAAAGCCGACATTCATGGGAAGTCAATCAAGGTGATCATTGATGGAGGAAGTTGCCACAACCTTGCAAGCACCGAGTTATGCTCCAAGCTCAATCTCCAACTACGCAAGCATGCTCACCCTTACCATGTGCAATGGTTAAGCGACAACGGCAATGTCAAGATTGAACACACCGTCTCCGTTACATTCAAGATTGGAGCTTATGAAGACACGGTGGAGTGTGACGTTGTTCCCATGATGGTGTGCCACGTACTCCTCGGCCGCCTTGGCAATTTGACAAGAAGGCCATACACTATGGCTATTCCAATGATTACACCTTCAAGGAAGACAACAAGACCTTCACGCTTCGCCCAATGACTCCTAGCCAAATCATTGTGGACAATGCAAAGGCTTTAGCGAGGGTACAACAAGTTTCCATTCCAATTGAGTTGAGCGATCAGCGACCTAGCCACAACAAAGAAAGTGAGCACCACAAGCCATACATGAGCGATGAACACAACCACGCCTTGATTGCGACCAAAAGTGAGATGAGGGATTTACACCATAACCCATCCACCTTGCACTTTGTGCTCATTTGCAAGGGCACCGTTCTAACTACTAATGATCATTCCACGATTCCTTCTCCTTTGTTGTCTCTTTTGAAGGAATTTCAAGATGTCTTTCCGGACGAACTTCCTCATGGACTACCACCGCTACGCGGCATCGAACATCGGATCGACCTCATTCTGGGCGCCACCCTTCCGAACCGCACCGCATACCGCACAAATCCGAAAGAGACAAAGGAAATCGAACGTCAAATTCATGACCTTCTACAAAAAGGGTATGTTCGTGAAAGCCTATCTCCTTGTGCTGTCCCAGTAATTCTTGTCCCCAAGAGTGATGACACACTTCGAATGTGTATGGATTGTCGTCCCATCATGCCATTACCGTTCATTATCGCCATCCTATTCCTCGCTTAGACGACATGCTTGATGAGCTTGCGGGTTCCACTATATTTTCTAAAATTGATCTTCGTAGTGGATACCATCAAATACGCATGGCCATAGGCGATGAATGGAAGACGACATTCAAGACCAAACTTGGTCTCTATGAATGGCTTGTCATGCCTTTTGGATTGTCTAATGCACCATTGACTTTTATGCGTCTTATGAACCACATTTTGCGATCTTTCAATGGCAAATTTGTTGTGGTTTATTTTGACGACATCCTCATTTATAGCAAGTCATTTTCGAACCATGTTTCCCATGTTGAGCAAGTTTTGCATGTTCTTCGCAAAGAAAAGCTTTATGCAAACCTTCCAAAGTGTAACTTTGCTCAAAACAAGTTGGTTTTTCTTGGATTCATTATCTCTCGCAATGGCATTGAAGTAGACACTTCCAAAATTGAGGCCATATGGAATTGGCCAACACCAACAACGGTTGGCCAAGTGAGAAGTTTTCATGGGCTAGTCGGATTTTACCGTCGCTTTGTTAAAGATTTTAACACCATTGCTTGCCCTCTAAATGAGCTTACCAAGAAAAAGGTACCTTTCGTTTGGGGCAAAGCTCAACAACATGCTTTCGATGAACTAAAGAAATGCCTTACGGAAGCACCATTGCTTGTTTTACCCGATTTCCAACAAACCTTTGAAATTGAATGTGATGCTAGTGGAATTGGAATCGGTGGTGTTCTCGTGCAAAACGGACGCCCCGTTGCTTATCATAGTGAAAAGTTGGATGGTGCACACCTCAACTATTCAATTTATGACAAAGAACTCTTTGCTCTTGTTCGTGTTTTGGAAGTTTGGCAACATTATCTTTGGCCAAAAGAATTTGTCATCCATTCGGACCACGAATCCTTGAAGTTTTTGAAAAGCCAAGCAAATTTGAACAAGCGTCATGCAAAGTGGGTTGAATTCATTAAATCTTTCCCTTATGTCATCAAGTACAAAAAGGGCAAAGAAAACGTGGTCGCAGATGCTCTATCTCGCAAAAATACCACCCTTCTCACTCGCATTGACACACATATTTTGGGTTTGGATGAGCTACCGAATTTGTATCCTTCCGATTCTTTCTTTGGAACCATATTTGAACAATGCTCGACCTCCCGAAGGGTCGATGATTTCTATTTGCATGACAGTTTCCTTTTTAAGGTTAACAAATTATGCATTCCTGAGTCCTCTCTTCGTATGTTGTTATTGCAAGAGGCACACGGTGGAGGACTCATGGGACATTTCGGACGTGAGAAGACTTATGCAATGCTTTCAACACACTACTTTTGGCCAAGAATGTACCGCGACGTCGAGAGGCACGTCCAACGATGCACTACATGCATACAAGCTAAGTCCAAAACTAATTCCTTTGGTCTCTATATGCCTTTACCTATTCCACATGCACCATGGTCAGACATTAGCATGGATTTTGTTTTGGGTTTGCCAGGTACACGCAATGGACATGATTCAATATTTGTGGTAGTTGACCGTTTTTCCAAAATGGCACATTTCATTCCTTGTCACAAGACCGACGATGCTTCACATATTGCTAATTTGTTTTTCAGGGATATCATTCGACTTCATGGGTTTCCAACGAGCATCGTATCGGATCGCGACGTCAAGTTCATGAGCTACTTGTGGAAGACCCTAATGGCCAAGCTAGGGATCAAGCTCCTCTTTTCTTCATCATCACATCCCCAAACGGATGGACAAACCGAAGTGGTGAACTGGAGTCTTGGAAACCTCCTCCGTGTGTTGATCAAGAAGAACCCCAAGTCATGGGAGGAATGCATTCCTCATGCGGAGTTCGCCTACAACCACGCCGAACATAGAATCACCAAGCGAAGCCCCTTTGAGATCATCTATGGGTTCAACCCACCAACGGCACTCGACCTTCTTCCACTTCCGCTTCACGAGCGCGTCAACATGGACATCACCAAGCGCGCCGACATCATGAAGAACTTGCACGAGAACACACCGAAGACAATAGAAGACCATGTCAATTGCCATACCGCCATGATCAACAAGAACAAGACTCCACGCATCTTCGAGGAGGGTGACCTTGTTTGGATTCATTTGAGCAAGGATCGGTTTCCACATGAACGCAATTCAAAACTCAAGCCACGAAGTGATGGCCCCTTCAAGGTTCTCAAGCGCATCAACGACAACGCTTACGTCATCGACATTCCAACTTCCAAGTACCTTGTAAGCAACACCTTCAACATCAAGGACCTATCCCCCTTTCATGGTGAGATGGTCGATGAAGAGTCAAGGCTGACTCTTTCCCAAGGGGGGGGAGATGATGTGGGGTGGCCTTCGGACACCTCCGCCTCAAGACCGCCAAGTCCCCCGCAAGGGCCAATGACAAGAGCTTGAGCTAAAGCCCTCCATGATTAGGTGAATTTGCTCCTAAACACACTTGATCTTGAACATATGTTGAATGGTTCGCTACCTCATGGCAACATCATTTGTACAGTCTGTTACGAACCATATGGAGAGACGACCAAGGACAAGGAACACAAAGAGGAAGCTTGGAAACGCCAGAAGAAGAAGTCGGAGCAAGTGACGGACCGGCTAAAGCTGGCCCTGACACCGGCTTTAGCCGGCCCCAGCACCGGCTAAAGCCGGACTTAACACCGGCTAAAGCCGGTCTGGCCGAGTCAACGCGCCTTTGGCCTCGAAGCCACCCTTGTAATCTTCCCTATTTTACCAAGTTGCCCCCAGGACATGGCTGCCTATTTATATGGCTCTCTCTTCCCCTTTCTAGCTTAGACAAGAATTAAGATAAAACATGGCTTCATGCCCTTTCCCTTAGGGAACTTGCTACTAGATCTCAAATCTAGAGTAAACCATCATTCCTCTTTGTTTGGGGTCTCTTCTATTTGGGGAATTCTACCTTGTAGTGGATCTCTTGCATACTTTTGTGTGTAATTCTATCCATTGATTTGGTCTCTTCCCCAAGTGGAATTCTACTCCTAGCAAATCAATCTCTCACAAGGAATTCTACTCTTGGAGTCTCTTCCTTGTGATTCTATTGAGTTGGTGAATCGGGCCAATGAGGACAACCGATGTGTATCTTGTGTGTGTGTGTTTGCCTTCGATTTGTTCATTGTGTTCATCGTCTTCTTCGTGTTCATCCTCGATCCCCGCCACAAATCTCGTGAATCCGTGAAGATTGGGCCACATCCAAGAGGTCACCCCTCATCACTTCTCCACCATGTGCTTCATGTTTAGATCTCGTGAGCTGCCTTACATGATCGAGATCATCTTTATGTAATTCTTCTTGTTGTGTTTGTTGGGATCCGATGAATATTGGTGTTATGTTAAGTTGATGTGCTGAATATTATCTCTATGTTGTTTATGATCTTGCATGTTCTCCGTTGTTAGTAGCTATCTTGGCCAAGTAGATACTAGTGACTCCAAGAGGGGGTATTTATGCTTGATATTTGGGTTCATGCCTCTATTTAATCTGGGGGAGTGACAGAAACCTCTAAGGTTGTAGAAGTATTGTTGCCACTAGGGAGAAAACAATATTCTTGTGTCCAAGGACATTCATTTTTTTTACATTACACACTTTTCTTAATGCAGTTATCTGTTGTTCGCAACTTAATACTCGAGGGGTGTTCGGACGATATCCTCGCGAGTGGATTATTAGTCATAGATGCAGTTGGATGGTGGTCTATGTATTTTGTTGTAATGCCCAGAGTAAATCTTATAGTGATCCTCGTGACATATGCACATTATCTTTATTCTATCAATTGCCCAACTGTAATTTGTTTACCCAGCATGTTGTTATTTATCTTTTGGAGAGACACCACTAGTGAACTGTGGACCCCGGTCCAATTTCCTTTACATTGCTATTACTGTTTACTTTTACTCGCACTGTTTACTTTCTTGCATACTACTATTGCTTTCCACTCGATACGCTCAATCCTTTGTTTATAGCAAACCAGTGAGATTGACAATCTCATTGTAAGTTGGGAGCAAAGTTCTTGGTTGTGTTGTGCGCAAGTTCCACGTTGCTGCTGGTGCAAAGCAAAGCCCTGGACGAGGCGCCTTATAAATTGTCCGGAGCTGTCGTGAAGCTAGCAGGCATCACCTTCTGAAGTTTGGCTTTTTCCTACTGGTTCGATAAACCTCGGTTTCTTACTAAGGGAATACTTGCTGCTATGCTCATCACACCTTCTCTTGGGGTTCCCAACTGGTCGGTGATCTACATTAACACCGCACAGCAATCAAGCTTTTCTGGCGCCATTGTCGGGGAAAAAGAAGATTTCTGCAAGGGGAGTTTCGCACGCACATCCTTTACTTTGTTTTAGTTTTTCTTTACTTTATTTTTGCTTGCATCATTTTATCAAAAATATAAAAAAATTAGTTTCCTTATAGTTGTTATTTCTTTACTTTTAGTTCATTATGTTGTTCCCTAAGTACATTTTGGAGGACCTCTCAGTAGGTAGTGGTTCTATTATTGGGAAAAGTAACATCGAGGAGTTCTTTAATCATATTAGTATGCATAAAGATGTTGAGGATAAATCTTTGGCTGAGCTTGCTTCTAGTTATGAAGTTGCTGCTGCTTATTTAGTTCACATGTTGGAAGCTAGGTTTGCTAGCCTTAATCCTTTTATGCAACACATGTTTCTTAAGCTTCATGATATTGAAGACTCCGAAAAGAAAGATTTTATCTTGGAAACTTTGTGTAGAGAATTTAGAGATGTTGTTATTGAAGCTCGGAAAGTTTTTGAGCGTTTTAATATGATTGGTTCGTCTGTCAAAGTTGTTGGTACAACCAAAGAAGATTTCAAAGTACCAATACCTTGCAAACTTGTAGGAATGCATGAAGCTTTGGAAAAGAATTTCAATTGGATTTGTCCTGAAAATCTTTTTGATGTAAGTAGTGTACCAAAGCGTGATCATAAAGGATCTTCAAAAACTCATTTGGACACAATTCAATTTATTGTAGAAAAGGCTTCTGCAATTAATCTTAATGCTTCATTTGATATTACTTGATTTGCACTTTCTGCGCCTAGCTCAAAGGCGTTAAAGAAAAGCACTCTTGGGAGATAACCCATTGTTTTACTTTTAGTTCTTTTTCTTTTATTTGAGTCTTGGAAGTTATTACTACTGTAATAACCTCTCCTTATCCTTTTTATTTTGTTGTTGTGCCAAGAGAAACCTCTAATTTGAGTGAGGTAAGATTTGGGGAAGTTGCTATCCTGAAACAGATTTCGGTGCTGCACCATGAAAATTCTCAGAATATCTTTTTGACCTGCGATTTCTTGTGCGTACGCCCCAGGTTATATCCAAACTTTCACTAGTTTTACACTTTTTGATTTGAGCAATAGAAAACCCTCGAAAAAATCGATCTTTGTCAGCTGTTCTGTTTTGACAGATTTCTGCCGCTATTTGTTTTTCCCTCTCGATCGCTTTCTTTTTTAGTTCTTTTGATCACAGAACTTTTGGGGAAGTTGCTACAGTAGTATATGCTTTATATGTGGTGGTTTTGAGTTGAAATCTGAACCGAAAAGGGGTTGATTCATTATTATGCTTACACTAATGTTGCTAATAGAATTGTGTTGAGTTTTGTATGAAGGAAGTTTTCAAGTGTAGGGATTGGAGAATGATGAGATGAGTTGAAGAATGGACAAAAGCTCAAGCTTGGGGATACCCACGCACCCCAATAAATATCCAAGAGGTACAAGCGTCAAAGCTTGGGGATGCCCCCGAGGCACCCCTTCTTCATCGGCAAAAATTAGGTCACCTTTCAACACACTATATTTTTATTGCTTCATGCACTATGTGTTTTTCTTGGAGCGTCTTTACTTTAGTTTTCAGTTTTGTTTAGTTTTGTTTGCTGCAATAAATGGTTGGGCCCCAACAAATTTCTTTTGGAGGAGATGTACTCGTTTTCATTTGCCAAGAACACTCCATTTTTCACTCTTATCGTTCAACGAGTGTTCTCTTTTTTTGCTACTATGCTTAGCTTTCATTTTTGGCCTTGATTTTTGTTCAGATCTTCTTTTATCTTTGCATCAAGGTGTATCTTGACCTCTGGTCCGTGTTGGTTTTCATCAAAAAAGTTATTTCAAAAAGGTTCGAATGGTGTTGGAAAAGAGAAAAGTTTCATGCAAAAAAGTGGTACAAAAAGGAGCTTGTTTAGACTGCGGCTTAGAGTTTTTCATGTCATGCTTGATGTCGTTTTGATAGTATGCTTAGTGATTTTTTCTGTAGCATGACTTGTCTCAAATGACTGCGATTGCTTAATGAGCCTTTGGAAAAATCATGCATTGTTTTTATTATTTGGAAGCATTAATTTGGTTTTCTCCTTGATGCTTTATTTGGGTTGACTTGGCGCATGCTTACAACATGTTTGACTCATACAAAGTCGCCATAAGACTCTATGATCATTTAGTTTTTGACTTTTGATGCCATTTTATGCTTCTTTTAATGTTGCTTTGTCGCTATGCATGATTATGGCCATTATTGCTCTCTTAGTTGGTCGCTCCCAGTCTTTTGCTAGCCCTCGTTTTGTACTGAGTATGAGCTCTACTCAGTGCATCCAACTCCAAAAAACCAAGTTATTCCAATGTATCCACCATACATACCTATTAGCAATTTGCTATTCCAAAGTACATTTGACTTGTTTTTATCTATCCTTCAAATTAAACTCTTTTTGGTGTTATGCGAAAATTGGTCGGTAAAGCTCTCACGAACCTGATGGCACACTTTACTTTTCTCATTCTTAAAATTATGACATTGTGGCTCTCTTATGATATGGATCAACGTGATCCGAAGGGGGTTTGGCCCAATCTTTCACGGCGATCAAACAGACAGCAAGATAAATCAGTCGTTGAGCAGATTAGATCTACTCCACGAACTGCAAAACAGATCCTTACGAATCAGCAAGCAAAACCAATGATATTGGTGTCCCCCGACATGGGACCTTTTTCCTGTATATTCTCAACTCGAAAATTCAACTCCCCTTACATTGGTGCGCACCCCTTTGGCTTTATAGTTGCAGCCGACCTCCCTATTACTTGACTTACAAGCAAAACGAAATTAGGAAAATAAAAAAAATAAACAAGCAAGACTCCATTTTCCTAAACCGATATATAAAAAACAAAGTAAAACAATTCAGGACTCTACTAACTAGGTGCGCCATCTTCAAGTGCATCACGGCTCTAGGTGGCCCCCAGCCAGACTCTTTCAAGCAAAGAACACACCAAGTACCAATGCGCCTGCTATTTACATATTTGACCTTCTCCTTTTGTGGTAGAAATAGAAATAGCATGCGCCTCCTCTTGATAATTCCAGGGCCAACAGACGCAGTCACCGTAGCAACAATATAATCAGGAATAGTATAGCATGAAGTATCATGCATGGGAAACGCCACATCATCCTCCCCTTCTTCAGGCAAAACCGTCCTCGGTTTTGAGTCAGTCTCCAAAGCAGCAACATCATCTCTAGATTGAGTAGGCCTGGTAAGAATTGCTTCAGCTTCAACTTCTTTCTTCTTCGCGTCCTCTTCATCTTTTTTTGTCTGCAGCCTATCATCTCTCCAAGTCCGATACATCTTAATATCCATAGACAACAAATTATATGTCTTGTTGCCATAGGGGAAAGAATACTTGACATAATTGTAGGCAGCATCCATGTGATAAACTGCACCTTGGGCGTTGTACCATGGTCTTCCAAGCAGGAGATGACACGATATAATGTGCACAGGAACCACATCGCACAAAACCTCAACTGATAAGTTTCCCAGCAAAAATTGAACCTTAGTCTGGTGTGTAATGCTGAGGTCGTCCCCGCCCCAGTGCAGCAGGTAAGGGTGCGGATGAAGCATTATTGGCAGCTCTAACTTCTCCACCATCTCAAGACTTGCAACATTGAATGGATTCTTGTAGTCGATTGTCAACGCACAAGCTCTGTCTCACACAATAGCTTTGGTATGAAATAACCTGTCTCCATAGCCTTCCTCTTCTAGCCAAAACCCCGTGGATGGATAAATCAGATCAGCCATGGTGTCAGGACAGGGAAATTTCAGCAGAAAAAATTCAGTCAGGCTTGGCGCTTGGCACAAAACTGAGCCGAAACTTGGATCAACGGGCGCCTAACCACAGACGCGGTAGAGAGCGATTAGATCTTGGGTCGATGAGATCTTGTAATGAAATAATTCCAACAGGAAATCCAAGGCGCGCGATGAGTGACAGAGAAAACGAGCCAGCGTCGGGGGCGAGACCAGCGACGCCCGACCCCAGACTATCTCCGTCCTGGGGCGAGCGACACGTCCTGCGCGATGGCAGATCTTGGGCCGGCCCACGATGGCTACCCGAACCTGTCGCTGGTGCAGAGAGCGCACGATCCCCGTGATCGCCTGGAGGCTAGAACACACGCACGAGGGAGCGATCCCACGATCGGCAGTTGTGGTCGCTCGGGGCTAGACAGCCTCCATGGTGGAGCGCCCCTTTTTTTTTGTGGCCCGATCGGGATCCGCTGCAGGGACTCGTGGAGGCGGTGGACTCCTGGAAGATCGATCTGGGGCAATCCGATCTCAGCAAATCGAGAAACAACCACAAAATAACTCCACGCACAACGCAGACAGCTCACCCAGATCGGATCTGATTTGCGTGCAAACACCACACCAATTGGAATACACAGAATGAAGAATTGACGAGAGCAACCTGTCAATCTCCAGCAGCGAACTTCAGTAGATAGTCTTGGCGGCGGTTGAATCTTCACACCAGAAAAGCTAGCGCTTCCAGCAGCAACAAACGAATAGAACCAGTGTCTTCGCAGATCGCCCTCCGGGCAGCAAAACTTCTCGAAACAGATGGAACTCGTCGATCTTCAATCTTCGACGACCTCAGCAATCTTAGCAGAAAATTCACCGTGAGAAACCCGACAAATCTGATACCAAGATGATCCGAATGGGGTTTGGCCCAATCTTTCACGGCGATCAAACATACAGCAAGATAAATCAGTCGTTGAGCAGATTAGATCTACTCCACGAACTGCAAAACAGATCCTTACGAATCAGCAAGCAAAACCAACGATATTGGTGTCCCCCGACATGGGACCTTTTTCCTGTATATTCTCAACTCGAAAATTCAACTCCCCTTACATTGGTGCGCACCCCTTTGGCTTTATAGTTGCAGCCGACCTCCCTATTACTTGACTTACAAGCAAAACGAAATTAGGAAAATAAAAACAAATAAACAAGCCAGACTCCATTTTCCTAAACCAATATATAAAAAACAAAGTAAAACAATTCGGGACTCTACTAACTAGGTGCGCCATCTTCAAGTGCATAATGGCTGTAGGTGGCCCCCAGCCAGACTCTTTCAAGCAAAGAACACACCAAGTACCAATGCACCTCCTATTTACATATTTGACCTTCTCCTTTTGTGGTAGAAATAGAAATAGCATGCGCCTCCTCTTGATAATTCCAAGGCCAACAGACGCAGTCACCGTAGCAACAATATAATCAGGAATAGTATAGCATGAAGTATCATGCATGGGAGATGCCACATCATCTTATATTGAGTTGTTATGCTTGCAAGTTGTAAGTTGGAAATTAGCCAAACCATGCCATCATAGGGTAAGCTTTCAACATTGCACTTCTTATTTGAGTTGATATCGTGATCTTTTGTTTATAGATACTCGCGATGTGAAATAAGTTGGGAATTGTAACATCCCAGGATGTGAGGCTAGAAATAGAGAGAACACAGAAGTGTGCATTGCATTCATGCATAGAAAATCTGGGAAATTTTTGCGCTTTTAAATAAAACTTGTCAAAGTGATTGAAGCTTCTCTTGAGTTGATGGAATTGAAGTAGCTCATCAACTGAAGTGCTATAAACTTCAACATGACCTTTGTTAACAACCTTGTTTTGGGTAGAGATAATAATAAAAATTAAAAGAGAGGAATGTGAGGTAGAATTAATATGTTAACACATCACTTTAGAACCTTATATCCAAACATACCATGAGTATCATGGTAGTTTATAAATCTAGATCATTGAAGCCATGCCTAGCACAAAGGAAGACAACATAAGTCTTACCTTGACTCTTAATCTATCGTGTTCTCATATCTTGATCCATTATCATCTTTCACATCTAAATCTATTTGTCTTCAAAACAAGAAAAGAGAGTCCATAGTCATGCTAGTGTTATTCCTATTCCTTGAGATAGAACCTTAGGGTATAATCCAGGAATTCAGAAGTGGGAGAGACTAACCTAATACTAAGTTGAAGAGGAGATACCCCAACTGTAGGTGTGGTGTATACCCCAAGAATAGTAGGACCATTACTAAGATAGAGAATCTATGTGTAGTCTCAAGGAGTTAAGAAGTGATTTGTAATTCTCTTAGCTAAATGAGTGTTCTAAGAGAATAGCTTAGTACCAACTTAACCATGGACCTTGATTAGCCAAATGGAAGCCAAGCCATATGATCAAAGGATTGTAATGATCATCATGATATCACATTGAGTGTGGAACACATGATTAACCAAGTAGAAACCTAAGCTATATGATCAATGGATCAAAATGATCATTACCATGTCACATGAAGTGGGAGAGTGACATATGTGAAGTCAATGGATCAAGCTAACCAAGTTATGGTACATATACGATTGATACAAGAGAAGTTGTATTCATGTGGTGGGAAATAGATCCTATATGGGAATGCCACAATGGTGGAGATTATATTCTTAATCTCTGGAGGCAGTTAGAATCAACAATTGAGGCCTAGAGAAAAGAAGTAGAACGTAGGACATGGATGAATCACAAGGTGGAATGTGTATGGTAAGTAGTATAGTATTCTAGCCCTAGAAGTCAACATCCAGTGGAATGCACTGCTTGGATTAAATAGATCTCAAGGAAGAATATTGGGATAAGATTGATCCTAGAACCTTGAGAATGAGTATGAAGGAGCTTAGAAGAGTTACCTCTGGATAGTGTTATCATGAGGAGTATTTAATGATATGAATGTTATCTCTAATAAGATTATGTAAGAGCTTTAGTGTCAAGCTCAAATCATGGATTTAGGAGGAGAAGTAGATAAAGGAAATAAGAGGATCATGTATAGTACATGATTATATTGGCTAGATAAAGATAATGGGTTATCTATGAAACCTAGTTTGATAAGCAGATATCATCCATCATAAGGTGAGGGTAGGAGAGTTTAGAAAACCTATTCTGCTAAGGGGGAAGCATTCTTATGGAAGCTACCTGTAAAACCTTGGTTTTGATGCAAGTTTACCATTAGTAAGAAGAAACTTGTTATAGGTGGGTGGGACCACAAATCTACACCCTAACTTCTATTTAGGTGGAGCCCATATCACACTAACCATATCTTGGGTGTGATCATTATCTTCTTAAATAAGAATGAGACATCATGATCTATCCACAAATAATAAATGATAAGGATCACGCCGGTGATCCTATGAGTTTTGTCCCGATCTTTCACAGCGAGTCTACCCGGATAGAAATCTTCCAACAACGCGAAGAACGTCACCTGAAGAAGAGGAACGAATCCAGCAAGTAACGTGAAGAGAATCAACACGCCTCAAACCTGAGCCTGATAATCCTTGATGAACACAAGAACCTTCACAGCAATGTATTTGATAAACACGGCAGCGCCGTTTCCCCGGAGGGATGATACACGGTGGAGCACACGATAGTTTTAGACTAAACAACTGAACTCCCCTAAACCCTAGACTGTTGGCCTCCTTATATAGATGGCCAGAAAACTGTTGGGCTTGGACAGGCCCAAACCCAAAACACAAATAAAACTAAGTGGCCCATAACATGACCTAGCACACAGAATAACATAAGCAGATATGTAAATTGCTGACACAACCTTAGACTAAATTATTTCATATCGTAGGTCATCCTGGCGTGCCAATCAGCAACGAGCTTCCCTCATCTTGGTGGAGTCCTGAAATTGGGCTTCACCTCCTCCTTCATGCCCATATCATCCTCCCCCCCTTCAAAAAGTGTTGAACCCAACGCGTGAGGGTCTGCTCGAAAGGGTGGCGGAATATCAACAATAGCACCACGCATATTCGCCGTCTTCAAGTCTTGCTTGCCTTCCTCACCACATCCTCCCTCTTGGCCTGCTCGACTTGGTACAGCCCTAGGTGGTTGCACCTCTTTTCGTCGCCAAATAAACTTGTGCTTAGGCGCCTCCACCTTCGTCTTCTCAAACCTTGCTGGAACTTTGCGTTGCTAAACATGAACCTGCTTAGCACGACCCTGCAAAGTAGTAATACCCGGGCCACACAACTGACGAACACGTCCATCTTTGCCTGTATGCACACGCACTGCTGCTCCAACTAAACGTCTCCGAGGTGTTCTAACAAAACTGTGGCTGACTACCCACGGCACCATATGCACCGGAACACGATCAGCATCACCGTCATCGGTCTGAACACCCATGTCAACACGAACTGGAAGTGGAACAGATGGAACACATGCTGACATATCCTTCCCTGCATCAATAAGAGGCTTGACATCAACCGGCTTGTCACTAACAAGAACAACTGGCTTGTCATCTATAGGCTTGGCTGAAACAATATCACCACTGACGCTCTTCGCATCATGCTCCTCAAGCTGCACCTTAGCCAGCCCTGGTTGTGGCTTAGCTTTATGCAACTTCTCCTTGCGAACCACCAACACGACATCGAACTTGATTTGATCATCTCTCATAGGCTTCAAAGTCCGCTGTTTGCCATCATGCACAAAAGAATATGTATTTGCTCTCCCAGCATGCATAGCACTGTGATCATACTGCCATGGACGTCCAAGTAACAGCCCACACACCTCCAATGGCAACACATCACATTCCACCTCATCAATATAGTCATCAACTGTAAATGGCACACGCACCTTGTGAGTAATCTTCAGCATACCGCAGCTATTAACCCACTCAACATGCCTCGGTTCTGGAATACGCCATGTGGATAAACCCAAAGCCTCCACAACCGCCTTGCTAATGCCATTACAGTAACTACCACTATCAATCATCAACTTGCATGCTTTGCCTTTGATTATGCACTGCGCCTGAAATAAATTCCATCGCTGGCCTCTATCCGCTGTCATGCAAGTCTCATCATGTACTCTTTTGAGTTGCATATTCAGCCCACTCAATGGTACAACCTCCTCCACGATATCCTTGACAACATCAGCCTTGACAACATCAACCGCTGACAATTCAGAATTCGTGGCTGCCATCTTACTAACTGTCGGCAATGGAACAACTGTCAACTTCTCATGAGTAGTCACAGCTGTCGCGACCTTCGGTATAGGAGCTATGCTCTTGCCAACATCCTCTATCCCAAGCACAACCTTGGGTGGCTGCTCTATTTCCTCCATATACGGTAACACAAAACCATCACGGAGAAATGTCTTGAAGTCCTCCCAAGTACAATCAAACTCATTTCTTCCAACCGCCTTGCACCACCAACTGGTTACTTCAGTGTCCACACGCCGGTAAGCAAGACCATATCCATCGTAGCTACGAAACTTGTCATTGTATGTGCGACATCGACGGAAACCCAGTTCCATGTGCCTTTCCCAATCGTGGTACTCCGCAATTGTCGCAAGTTGATGTAAACACCAGCTAGGCTTGGATAGCGGCACTCCCTTCTTGATATCAAGATAATCATTAAAAACATCACTAGACATCTTGCCAAGATAGCACCTTTTGCCAAAAACATCTCCTGAAAAAGAATCCATCTTTATATGTACTCAGCCGTTACTAATTGCGGAATGCAAAAATGCAGCAGCAACTAATGTCCTCTGTCAAGAAAATAATGTCCACTGTCAAGCAAAAATCTGCAGACTAGTGCAGCCTCTATGTACTCGTTGAATCAGACTAAAGATCCATCGATGTATGACGATAAGCGATCAATTCCAGCTGCTTTTTTTCTGATTCCTATCCACGATACAGTAACACTTCCTGATTTCAGAAAGAAAATAGCAGAGCGGCCAGGCGGGGCGAGCCAACCAGCTCGCTCGAGGACAGAAGTCCTCTGTGGTTTACCGAGGTGGAACGCTCCCAGGCGTGGACGCTCGAGTGCAGGTGGGCTGGCCCGCTAGGGAAACCTCGAGGCGCACAGCCAGACTCCCGATCGCGTGAGGGCAGAGGGTCTCCGTCCCTCAGCGATCGTATTTTTTTTTCACCGGGTGCTATTGGGCCGAACTGGCGCTGGAGGGCAGACAACCTCCGCGCGTCAGCGAGCCCAGCGAACGAAGGGTGCGAGCGGGCGCTTGGGGCCAGACGCCCTCTGCGCCTCAGCGACAGGATCGGGCGGCGAGCGAGGCTCTGGCGATCGATGCCAGGTGCATGTGCGATGCAATATTGTTTTTTTCTCTTCAATTCCTCAATCTCTTGATCGGATCTAACTCAAAATTAAAAGCGATCGGATCGGAAAAACTGCTTGACGCCGGCTCGAGCTCAACGACGAGAATCAGAGGAACTCAGGCGCGTGCGATCCCAATCTCCTGTTGTCCACGATGAACAGAATCACCAGCTCCTCAACCAATAATACTGTCAAATCTGAAAACTGCCCGATGAAAAACTAGAACTGATCTAAAAACTGCTCGGAGAAGAACAATCTGCAGATCAATCAGCAGAATATACTCGCGGTGATCAACCCAGTAAGGATCACGCCGGTGATCCTATGAGTTTTGTCCCGATCTTTCACAGCGAGTCTACCGGGATAGAAATCTTCCAACAACGCGAAGAACGTCACCTGAAGAAGAGGAACGAATCCAGCAAGCAACGTGAAGAGAATCAACACGCCTCAAACCTGAGCCTGATAATCCTTGATGAACACAAGAACCTTCACAACAATGTATTTGATAAACACGGCAGCGCCGTTTCCCCGGAGGGATGATACACGGTGGAGCACACGATAGTTTTAGACTAAACAACTGAACTCCCCTAAACCCTAGACTGCTGGCCTCCTTATATAGATGGCCAGAAAACTGTTGGGCTTGGATAGGCCCAAACCCAAAACACAAATAAAACTAAGTGGCCCATAACATGACCTAGCACACAGAATAACATAAGCAGATATGTAAATTGCTGACACAACCTTAGACTAAATTATTTCATATCGTAGGTCGTCCTGGCGTGCCAATCAGCAACGAGCTTCCCTCATCTTGGTGGAGTCCTGAAATTGGGCTTCACCTCCTCCTTCGTGCCCATATCAATAAAGATAAGTAATCTAGAACCCATCAAAGCCTTGCCATGGCCCATGGGGCAATTTCATGATATTAAGAAAGTTGGAGAAACATGAAATCTTGTTCATATGCTTAGGGCAGGAAATCCAATGATAGGAGTGACCATCTATAGTAACTCTATTTTCATCTAAATACAAATTATAGTTGCTACATAATCACCTAGCAAATTATTCAAGTTCTAGTAAAATGTTTCAAAAACAAAGAACATAACATTTTAAATTACTCTTATTCAAAATCCTATTCAAACCCTAACATAATATAAATTCTCATATGTGCCAGTGCAATATTAACTCCTTAATTCCAATATATTGAATCATAAATGTGTCGTTTGTATTTCAGAAGAATTCTTAGAATCAGAATTCTGCAAAATAATTGAAAATTGAAATAAGAAACAGAAAGCTGAAAATAGAAAATAGAAAAAAAACATGAAACAGAAAAAATAGAGGGGGGAGGCTTACCTGGGCCACAGCCCAACTACCAGCCAGCCCGGTCCTTATACCGGTTTGGCTTATGACTAGAGGGACCCACCTATCAGAGGAGGCAGTCATCGTCTTGCTCACTTCCTTCTTCACGCGCCCGACAACGCGACAGTGAGGGTCGCATCGCCACGGCCGATAGGCTCAGTCCCGACTCCCGATGAGCTGCCACCTAATCGTTCTTCTCCTCCTCGCGTCTACTAGCATGAATAATGATGAGATTCGTGCTTATCCACCTCCGACGCATCTCGGCCATCGCCAGTGATGAGTGGGCGATTTCGCCCATGCCTCGTCCTATAAAATCGCCAGGAGCTCCACCGTGAAACCCTAATTCATCTCCATCCTCTCAATCTCTCTCATTCTCTCTCTATCTTCCACACTACCCTGAATGACCTCGCCGGAGTTCATCACATAGGGGACGATTCTGGCCATCCCTTGGACCATGGGATGGTTCAGAAGCTTCGCAGTGATCCCAGGAGCATCCATGTTGGAGGAATTGAATAGGGGATCAAGGGGCAGCACGAATCCGCAAGTTCCCTTTTGCGGATGATCATCGGGAATCTCGATCAAGCACCCAAATTAGGCCACCCCTTTCTACATCGATGTCATTATTAGGTTCGTTGTGATATTGTGCATCTCCCGCACCTCCTATCGCATCGTATGGTCAATTGTAGGGCATTTTCAATACTCGGCCGGAGTTCACCGCCACAGTTGAGCTCACCGAAGGCCTCTCCGGTGACCAATCGCCAGTTGTGCCAGCCCTATTTGGTTCGTGGTCATCCTCTGCTTCGAACGCACCTAGCCGCGCATCCCGGGGAGGTCTGAGACGCCATTTTTGGCGATCACCGGCGGTGAGCCAGCTCCCAGTCAACATTTTGACTTGGTCATATGCCAACATGGTAGATGACATGGCCCTACCCCACCTATCTGTCTCTGTGGCTAGATACCCCCTCGGTTAGAAAAGTTATTCTCTTTTAAATTCAAATTCGAGAAAATTGCTGAGAATTTGCAAATTCATATCTAATTCATTTTAAATCAGACAAATACAAATGATATATCAAAATGATCCTAAAAATATTATCTATCTATTTAAATTATAATCTTGCATGCTTGTGTGAAATAGTTTTGAACTAAATTTGAAAACTTGTTTAAGTTGTATTTGAATTTTGAATTCAAATCCAATTATAATAATCCAAAACAAGTTTTCAAATACCAAATTTTTTTTTGACTACTTCAATACTATTATTCCAATTCATATTTAGTTATTTTTAAATATTAATCCTAAAACTTTACTATTAGGATTTTAATCCCTAAAATGATTTTTCTAAGACAAATTTAATACAGTAAAATTTGGGAAAAAATCATAAACTTGTATCAGAATTATTTCTTAGACTCTAAAATAAGCATCAACTTGAGTTTAGACTCTATTTTCAACTACTAATCCACAAATTGAACGTTGTTCACTTAAGATTCATATTCCATTATGAGTAGTGCTTAATTCAAAGTGGTAACCATTTGAAGCTATGCTTCAAACCCTAACCAACTAATTAAGTGCTAATCACAACATGCTTCACTAAAACTCTTCCAATATTGTATAAACCTTAATTTGTTTCCTTGATGTATTCCACTTACTAACTATTCCTTGATTACGATAGAACTATGGTAAACCCTAGAACACTAAACCTTATCTATAGTACTTAACTTCACCTAGTAGTATGTTCTTCAAAAGTTATTCTTTCAAGATACCTTTAAAGTAATTATCAACCATTCTACTGAGCCTTAACATCAATGATTCCTATTTGTGTGTTAAGATTGTTGTCAACCCTAAAACCAATTGGGTAATGAGTATAAACTACTTCAACCTTGCATATCCATGATCAATCAAGTGATTGCTAATTATAATATGCAACTTAAAACTGTTGCTTCCCTGTCTTCACCATTAACTAGCCATTCTCTTGTAAGCAAGGAATGATGGCAACCCAAAAATTAGTAATCGTCTCTCCAGCTTTATTCTTCACTCATAAATGCTAGTGGGTTAACCTAAAACCCTTAACAACCTTGTGTGTGCAATTAAACTTAAAAGTGCAACACATCACAGAGAAGTCACATAATTCAAAGATAACAAATCATCGGTGATAAGGGGTGTCCCGATCTTCTCAGCGAGCGCGATGTAGATGGCGATGATGGTGATGAAGATAACTCGAGTGTCGCAGAGAACTCTCCGGCTAATCCCTGCTGCCAGCGCAACAGCTCTCAACCCTTTGGATATTCGCAACGTCACACGCTTGCGCACATAGCCGCCGACCACGAAGCGGTGATGCAATATACTAATTCCCAATGGAACAGCAGATTACACTCAGACTTTCAGTAGAACGAACACCAGATCGATACGAATTGGTGTGAATAATTTCAGAGGAACACTTGGTTCTGTCTAGAAACTAGGGTTTTGTTTAAACGTGGTCTAAGGGACTTGAGGGGGCACCCCTGGCTACTTAAGGGAGGCTGGGGCGTCCTCTGCATGGACCTGGCCCAAAACCAACCTGGTTTGGGCCCAAACTGACTCGGTTCGACTCAAACGAGTACATACCGACCCATATATGGGTCCGGCCTATTTCTGGCACGCAGGCCATGTGTGTGGCGCGCCTTAGACATGTAGACATCATGTTGTGAGCAGTCCTAGTGCGCCATCACATGCTCGTGCTTATCCAGACTTGATCTCCACTTGTCTCTCGATCGCCGTCCTCCCTCTCCTCCCGCTGGCGATATCTTGACAGATGACGTACCTAAATACAACATAGTACATCGCTTTTAGGTAGTATATAATTCGGAGATATCAAGACATTCTTTTCAACTAGGAAAGAATTCACCTTATAATAATCATCAATTAGACTCAATATTTCCTTCCAGCTCAAACACTCAAAATTAGCATGATCCATGATTGTATCCTCATCATCCTCCCTTTCTTCAAGAAAAGCCGTCCTCGGCTTTGGGTAAGCTGAAAGTGGTAGGAACAAAAAGAACAAAGTGTACGCAGAGTATATGTATACATAACATGTTGTATTATTTTTGTTCACATGAAAAATATGTCTACTATACATCAAGCAACTTAAATTGCAGGTATAAGTGAAGTACATTTTAGTAGCATATAAATGCAGCATGTGTTGGAACAAAGATAACGGATATGAAAAATCTGATTCAATTCTAGCAGAATTAGAACACTCCAACACAGGTAAAAGTATGTTGGTTGGTTGTAATAGATCAACTAGGCCAGAATATAGTTGCATACTATCTCGAACATAATCTAGTGTCCCACAACAAAAGGACTGCGACACATAGCATATAGGACTGAGAACATCAAGTTTTACTGCATTAATTCTATCACAAGTTATGCATATGTGATCGACAAGAAAATTATCAGTCATGCTATATTCACCAATCAAGTTAAACATGAAGCAATAGGCATGTGTGCTAGAATTGAAATATGAAATTTCAGAAATCTTATGCATAGCACAACGCAAACTAAGAGGTTCTTTTAGCATGATGGAATACACAATGTGATTCGATGGTATTCTAGCAAGTACTTCCTTATGTGTCAGCACTACCACATGATCAAAATTTGAAATCAAATTATCACATGGTGCTGAAACATTAGTGCAAAATAAATCACTAGAAGAAACCAGCAAAGGAGTTGATAGGGCAAAGGTGTCCGATCTTTCGATGAGATCTTGATACGTCGATTTGGTGGGTGGAGTTTGTGCTTGACGATCCGACTACACGTGCGAAGCTCGTGCGCCAATGCAATCGCTAGGACAATCTCCGGGAGTTACTGATCTTGCGGATGCACGATCAGCCTGACCAGCGAGGGTCTTAATTCCTACCTGAAATCGAGAACAAGTAAGAACCAATACAGCAATCAAGATATTGCGGATGAAAGATGTATGCTTTATTCAAAAGGTGGGATTCCGAATAGGCGGTCTTCTTCTAGGCGATTGGCCTCAAAAGTCGAGCTCGTAGTTGCAGCAATGGCTAACTTTTAGTCTAATCAAAATCCGAGTTCTAATGACGGCTACGGGGGGTATTTGAGGAGGAAAAGGTAGGGGTGCGACCAGCCATGGGTTGGGTGGTCGAACGGACCCCTAACAGGCCTTTTCTCCTCAAATTCGGACTCCTAAAAGTGGCTGTCTTATTTGCTGCGAAATTTACATGGGCCTGGCCCAAAAATAGAAGTGACGCAGCACCATATGTATTTATGGACGAAATTATGAAGTAGCTCTTTGTATATTTCGTCCAAGTCTTCATCCTTCATTATGGTGGCTTCAAAGTTCTGAAATCTCCACTCGTGGCGTCTTCTTCAATCCTCAAACGCATGCTGCCATCTCCATGCACGATCATGCTCCAATGCTTGTCCCTCTCATCCATGCTAGGTCCATCATTCCTAAGAGTAACAAACATATCTGATTTAGGCAGCATCATATTCTCATGTATGTGAGAAAGAGTTCCAAGAAATGAAAGTACCTGATAGTTAAGTTGCTTGGCACGAGCTCGAGTGATGGGTCCTTGTATGTGTTCCGCTGTAGGTACAGCGGGTGTATCAATAGATGGGATGTCCTCATCATGCTCCCCTTCTTGAATTGAAGTCGTCCTCGACGCAACCTCATCTTCTTCACCGAAGTAAGGTTTTAAATCTGCAATGTTAAATGTAGGACTTACCGTACCAAAATCTGCAGGAAGCTCCAGTTTATATGCATTATCATTGATTTTCTCTATCACCTTAAAAGGACCATCAGCACGTGGCATTAACTTAGACTTGCGCAAATCAGGAAAACGATCTTTGCGCAAATGCAACCAAACAAGATCACCAACCTCAAACACAACATGCTTTCGTCCTCTATCCCCAGCAACTTTATACTTAACATTCATGCGTTCTATGTTGTCTTTAGTAGTTGCATGCAATTTTAAAATCAATTCAGCACGCTGTGTAGCATCGAAATTATTTTGCACTGAAGATGGTAAAGGCAACAAATCAATAGGTGCACGTGGAACAAAACCATAGACAATCTGAAAAGGGCTCATCTTTGTGGTAGAATGCAGCGAACGATTATAAGCAAACTCAATATGAGGCAAACATTCCTCCCACAATTTTAAGTTCTTCTTTAAAACAGCCCGCAGCATGGTAGATAAAGTTCTATTAACTACTTCAGTTTGTCCATCAGTTTGGGGATGACATGTAGTACTAAACAGCAATTTAGTCCCCAACTTAGCCCATAAACATCTCCAAAAGTGGCTAAGAAATTTAGTATCACGATCAGAAACAATAGTATTTGGCACACCATGCAAACGAACGATATCACGAAAAAATAATTCAGCAATGTGCGCAGCATCATCGGTCTTGTGACAAGGAATAAAGTGTGCCATCTTAGAAAACCGATCCACAACAACAAAAATACTATCCCTCCCCTTCTTTGTACGAGGTAATCCCAAAACAAAGTCCATCGAAATATCCTCCCAAGGAACACTAGGAACAGGAAGAGGCATATATAAACCATGTGGATTAAGGCGAGACTTAGCTTTTTGACAAGTAGTGCAGCGTGCCACGAATGTCTCAACATCTCGCCGCATGCGTGGCCAAAAGAAGTGTGCAGCAAGAACATCCTCCGTCTTCTTGACACCAAAGTGTCCCATTAATCCTCCTCCATGTGCCTCCTGTAACAACAAAAGACGAACGGAACCATCTGGGATGCATAGTTTGTTAGCACGGAACACAAATCCATCATTAAGGATGAATTTGTTCCATGTCCTACCATCTTTACAATTTTGCAACACATCTTTAAATTCAGCATCATGCAAGTATTGTTCCTTTATAGTTTCCAACCCAAAAATTTTGAAGTCAAGCTGAGATAACATAGTATAACGGCGCAACAAAGCATCAGCAATAATATTATCTTTACCCTTTTTGTGTTTGATAACATAAGGAAAAGATTCAATAAATTCAACCCACTTGGCATGGCGACGATTCAGTTTTGCTTGACTACGAATATGCTTCAAAGATTCATGATCAGAATGTATAACAAATTCTTTAGGCCATAAATAATGTTGCCAAGTTTCTAATGTCCGAACCAGCGCATATAATTCTTTATCATAAGTAGAATAGTTCAGACTAGGCCCACTCAATTTTTCACTAAAATATGCTACAGGTTTGCCCTCTTGTAATAACACACCTCCCAAACCAATGCCACTAGCATCACATTCAAGTTCAAACGTCTTATTAAAATCAGGAAGTTGGAGTAATGGAGCATGTGTTAACTTATCTTTCAGTATCATGAAGGCCTCTTGTTGTGCATCGCCCCAAACAAAGGGCACATCCTTCTTTGTGAGCTCATTCAATGGCGCAGCAATAGAACCAAAATCTTTGACAAAGCGCCTATAAAACCCAGCAAGACCAAGAAAACTCCTTACTTGTGTGACCGTCTTGGGCTGTGGCCAATTCTCAATAGCTTCAATCTTGGCTGGATCAACTTCAATTCCCTGTTCTGTAACAACATAACCAAGAAAAGCAACTCTATTTGTGCAGAAGGTGCACTTCTCAAGATTACCATACAAATGTGCATCACGTAAAGCATTGAAAACAGCACGTAAATGATCCAAATGGTCCTCTAAAGATTTGCTATATATGAGAATGTCATCAAAATATACCACCACAAAACGACCAATAAAAGCACGTAAAACTTCGTTCATCAGTCTCATAAAGGTACTAGGTGCATTAGTTAAACCAAACGGCATTACTAACCACTCATATAAACCGAACTTAGTTTTAAAAGCTGTTTTCCATTCATCTCCTAATTGCATACGAATTTGGTGGTAACCACTACGCAAATATTTTTTTTTTCCTCCTCTTGATTGGCGACCGAAATTGGGAAGAACGAACAAGAACTTATGTGAAGGCGGTGGCGGAAAAATATGGCGTGGTGGTGGAAGGATATGGCGGAGCAGTGGTGCAAGCGTGCGGCAGCGGCGGCACTAAGGTGAATCGAACTCGAAACTCTAAAGGAACAGACACTAAGACCAGCAACTCGACACGCGGATGCAGACACAAATTCAACGATGCAAACTGAAAAGACAATGCAAAGGCTCGGATGGTTTATGGGACGAGATGATCGAAACCCTAACTGTATTTTTGGCTTTTTCGTGGTTTATAGGTATGAACACAGATGCAATCTAAACTATGAAAATAGTAAATCTCACCGAGCAACCTGAAATCTGATACCACTTGATAGGGCAAAGGTGTCCGATCTTTCGATGAGATCTTGATACGTCGATTTGGTGGGTGGAGTTTGTGCTTGACGATCCGACTACACGTGCGAAGCTCGTGCGCCAATGCAATCGCTAGGACAATCTCCGGGAGTTACTGATCTTGCGGATGCACGATCAGCCTGACCAGCGAGGGTCTTAATTCCTACCTGAAATCGAGAACAAGTAAGAACCAATACAGCAATCAAGATATTGCGGATGAAAGATGTATGCTTTATTCAAAAGGTGGGATTCCGAATAGGCGGTCTTCTTCTGGGCGATTGGCCTCAAAAGTCGAGCTCGTAGTTGCAGCAATGGCTAACTTTTAGTCTAATCAAAATCCGAGTTCTAATGACGGCTACGGGGGGTATTTGAGGAGGAAAAGGTAGGGGTGCGACCAGCCATGGGTTGGGTGGTCGAACGGACCCCTAACAGGCCTTTTCTCCTCAAATTCGTACTCCTAAAAGTGGCTGTCTTATTTGCTGCGAAATTTACATGGGCCTGGCCCAAAAATAGAAGTGACGCAGCACCATATGTATTTATGGACGAAATTATGAAGTAGCTCTTTGTATATTTCGTCCAAGTCTTCATCCTTCATTATGGTGGCTTCAAAGTTCTGAAATCTCCACTCGTGGCGTCTTCTTCAATCCTCAAACGCATGCTGCCATCTCCATGCACGATCATGCTCCAATGCTTGTCCCTCTCATCCATGCTAGGTCCATCATTCCTAAGAGTAACAAACATATCTGATTTAGGCAGCATCATATTCTCATGTATGTGAGAAAGAGTTCCAAGAAACGAAAGTACCTGATAGTTAAGTTGCTTGGCACGAGCTCGAGTGATGGGTCCTTGTATGTGTTCCGCTGTAGGTACAGCGGGTGTATCAATAGATGGGATGTCCTCATCAGGAGTAGACTCACAAATATTATCCATAGCTGCTGGTTGTGGTTCCAAATCAGTACCTATGTCAATGACATGCTCCTCAGAAGAAGTAGGCACTGGAACATCCTCCTCAAGTGATAATGCACAAATCGGTGATGCAGGTTGTAAAATAGGAGGCTCCCTTTCTTCAAAAGCAACCTGCATTTCACAAGAAACAACACTAGGAGTAGACATGGTTACATTAGTTGAAATATCCTCACATGTCCTAGCAACTCCCTCGCTCAGTTTTACTGGAACAATGACATTCGCACTCTTGTGCACACTCGTATCTACACATGATGTGGAATCAGGCAAGTTAACTTTAGGTGGCTAAAATGTACACATGGTGGGAATACATAGGTCAGGTGGTGTAAGAATAGGAGCAACATGTGGTTTTATTGGGAGGGCTGCAGGTGGACGTAGGTTTTGACGTCTAACCGCCTGAAATTCCTTAATGCAAATATATGACAACCACGTGCGCTTACGATTCCAAAAGATGTAGGGGTCGGGATGATCACTACCAAAAACAACCTGAAACTGAGAACACCAAGATTTTCCCAACAAAATATGGCAAAAATTTAGCGCTCTAGGAACCACATCACAACGAATATGAACTGTATGGCCATAAATGGTGAGAGGAACATGGGTGGTTCGCGTAATCGGTACTGCATGATCATAAGAAGCCAACATATATGGTTTAATTTTTCCATAAGTACGCAATTGCATCTTTTCAATAACCTCAATACTAACCAAGTTCGGTAAAGAATAGTTATCAATGGTAACAGCAGCAGGTCTTCCATTAATATCTGTAGTGAAGTGGAACAAACCTGAATTAAGCACCACTCCAGAATCCTCCTCCCAAAATGTATTGCTGCAAGCAAACTGCAATGGTAATGGATCCTCCTCGTCATCATCTGCCATTATTAGTAAAGACAAAGGAAACGGCAACAATATATATATGGTGGAACTCTCAGCTCACACAAAACTGAAAGAACAAGGTATCTTACCGTTCCAAAGTGAATTATGAAAGCTTACCAACTTGTAGTGGCAGAACGTGTGCGGATGTGATGAAGCGAATACCGAGGGTATAAGAAACTATCACACGACAAACCAGGGTATATGGTGGGGCTTGGTATGGATACCTAACTACACCGAAATACAAGTCCTAGTGCTGATCGTATGACAAAGACCCACGGAAACACACACACGGTGGAGATAAACGGGGCAAAGCAACTCTGAAAAGTGAGCTCAAAAAGATATAAGTGACAACGCACAGTAGCTCGTGTTGCAATGCACAAGAGAGACGCTAGCACTGGCTCGGCGAACAGGCACAAGATTGCGCACACGGCAGCAGCCTGATGAGCACGAAGTAGCTAGTCTCGTATGGGTAAGCTCCTAACACGATGCTGTAGATAGGCTGTAGCTAAAGCGAGTAAAATCGTGTAGAAAGGACGCTATGTGGACACAGTGGTAACACGCAGTCGCGGAAGAGAAAACGACAAAAAGCGTGTCGCGGCAGAGATATACGACGCCGGAAACGCACGGCAGCGCGACGGCGACGCGAAACGGACAAAGTAGTTTGTCTCTTTTTTTATATAGGTGCGGCGTATACTGCGTAGTGTAATTACAGTGTACGTCCCTTTTTTTTTAATTTCTTTGTTTTTTTTATATACTAAACCGGTCTGGGCGCTGGAGGCCAGACGCTCTCCGCGCCTTGGCGTCAGCGAGCGAGCGAGCAAGGGCGGGCGGGCGACGCTCCACGCCAGACAGTCTCCGTGCTGGAGCGCGGCTGCGATGGAGATGGGCCGGCCCACTAGGCAACAGCCTAGCGAGAGGGCGAGGCAGGGGCGAGCGATCCAGGCGGTCTCGCTCGAGGACGGAGTCGCTCTGACCCTAGGCGCGCGGGGCAAGGATCTGTTTTTTTTTAACCGAGCAAGCAAACCAATGGGCCGGCCCGTAGCCGCTGGAGACGCCTCGCGCCGAGGCGAGTGGGCAACGAGCCGCGCTCGACCCCAGACGCCCTCCGCGCTGGGGCGAGGCCAGCCGCCACTGCTTCTTTTGTTTTTTTTTTGGACTGAAAGCCGATCGGATCTGGGGATCGATCTACCCAGCTGTTTCGTGAAGAACACCAAGCACAGCCGCAAGCAGAAGGAGATCAAATAGGGGTCAAACAAAGACGAAAACCACGACGAAGATGCAGAAAAGAACGAGGGTCCTAGACTCCTACAGATGGGATGAAAAGATATGCGAAAAAGACGATCAGCGACTAAAACCAGTACCTCGATGCAATCTAGGCTATGGCAAAACTAAGAACCCTAATTTTTTTGTAGGCTTTTTCTGGATAGGACAAAAACAAAAACGAATTTACGGGTATGAATTTGTGGATGCTCACCGAGTAAACGCTGGAATCTGATACCAAGATGATAAGGGGTGTCCCGATCTTCTCAGCGAGCGCGATGTAGATGGCGATGATGGTGATGAAGATAACTCGAGTGTCGCAGAGAACTCTCCGGCTAATCCCTGCTGCCAGCGCAACAGCTCTCAACCCTTTGGATATTCGCAACGTCACATGCTTGCGCACGTAGCCGCCGACCACGAAGCGGTGATGCAATATACTAATTCCCAATGGAACAGCCGATTACACTCAGACTTTCAGTAGAACGAATACCAGATCGATACGAATTGGTGTGAATAATTTCAGAGGAACACTTGGTTCTGTCTAGAAACTAGGGTTTTGTTTAAACGTGGTCTAAGGGACTTGAGGGGGCACCCTTGGCTACTTAAGGGAGGCTGGGGCGTCCTCAGCATGGACCTGGCCCAAAACCAACCTGGTTTGGGCCCAAACTGACTCGGTTCGACTCAAACGAGTACATACCGACCCATATATGGGTTCGGCCTATTTCTGGCACGCAGGCCATGTGTGTGGCGGGCCTTAGACATGTAGACATCATGTTGTGAGCAGTCCTAGTGCGCCATCACATGCTCGTGCTTATCCAGACTTGATCTCCACTTGTCTCTCGATCGCCGTCCTCCCTCTCCTCCCGCTGGCGATATCTTGACAGATGACGTACCTAAATACAACATAGTACATCGCTTTTAGGTAGTATATAATCCGGAGATATCAAGACATTCTTTTCAACTAGGAAAGAATTCACCTTATAATAATCATCAATTAGACTCAATATTTCCTTCCAGCTCAAACACTCAAAATTAGCACGATCCATGATTGTATCCTCATCAATCGGGGTTAGGTTATGCTTAGAACAGTGCATATCATATCTTATGCATATCATGTTGCAGATTTCTAACATCATCCCTACCGGATGATGATTGCTATTTCAGAATTGGGATTTCTATCATATCGAAGACCTTGACTCGCATAATCTTGCAGTCAAAAAGGCAAGTTCACTCTTGCTCATACCTCTTGTGTATTTTTATCAAATTACTTGCAAATATATACCTATGGTATTACTACTGCATTTAAAAGCAAAAGGTTATGTTTTCATAATTAATATGAAGTAGTGGTTTCAACCGGAATGGTTGTTGCCCTAGGATGGTGGGCAGTGGGACCATGGTATGAGTATGGTGGAGGTCCCACTACAACTGGAATGTTAACCTAGGATTAATAACCAATGTCGCCAGCGATTCTTGTGTCGTAAACAACGGTCAACCATAGGATCTGGAATGGGTCGAAAGAGTCAGCTGTATCTTTTCCCTCTTGCATATCAATGGACGCGCCGTTCTAGAGCAGTTGTCTCCCTGTGCGAAGCTTCGGGTTGGGTGGAGTCCCCTTAATGATTTCACGGTTCTGGCGGTCTATGATGGATTGCGGCAACGACGGGGGTAGAGTGCCGAGGCCGGTGTTACCACAGGGCGTAACCAAACCAGTGGGGGTTAACTCTTTGTCATGGACAAGTATGTCGAGGTCGGCAACTACCAAAGAGTAGACCGGCGAGGGTAGCGAACCGAAGTTCGAGCCGCAAAAGGGTGGGTATGCAAGGTCGCGGGAAGGAATAGTGATTGGCTCGGATCATTGACTAGGCCCCACACCAAGGAAGTGTGGACGGGAACGATCACCCAGTTGTGCAGCAAGGCATTGATCTCTTATGGGTACAAGTGACCACCTCTACAGAGTGTAAGAAAGTATCTGGATACTCCCTGTTCTGGGAAGGAGCTGCGAACACGGCAGGAAAGGAGCCCATCGAAGCTCTAATCAACCTGTGAAGGCTGACGGACATAGTTCTTCATAATAAAAGCAACCTCTTGAAGAAATGTTTATGAAAACAAGCATTGCCAAAGGACTCTTGGGTCTAAGGATGTAGCTAGTGCATCAAACACCTTATTCCTTATATGAACTTGCTGGGTAACGCTCGTTACTCACCCCACTCCCTTGTAACCCTTGCTTAGATCGGAGGCAACACAAGGAGACAACCTTGAGACACTGAAGACGAAGATGAAGCCTTCTACCAATGTTAGAACTATCAGCGGAGTCAACAACTATATCAAGCTTGGTGGAAAACTAGAATAGGAATAGAAGGGACCCAATTCCCTAACCCTAAAAAACCTAAGTAGTTAGGGTAATTCTGTAGTCTCTATAGCAAGCCAACTGCATTAGTGTAGCTCTAGTTTAGTCTTCAGCTTATTCTTTCTCGCTTGTAATCGCCAGAACTAAACCACTACCTGTTGAGGAGGTTCTGAAGATCTTCTGTATGATGTAAATTGTAATCCTTTGCACCTACCTTGGACATGCAATGTTTCTGTTGTACCACTCTGATCGATGTAATACTAGTGAGATGGTGTTTCATTGGTATTATGTCAACAACTTGCATACTACACATGCAGTGGTATGCTGGGTCACCACAGTTGGTATCGGAGCAAACACTTTAACCCTAGGATTAAAACCCTTTAATAGGAGACCTGTAGGTTTGGTAGTGACTATAGGAAGCCATCTTATCTAAACCAATTCTTCTTATGACTTGAGATGGATATTCAACCAAAGAATACTCCTGACACACTCGAGTCAAAGGTTCTTACCTATTTTCCTAAGCGAAGTTAGATATCTTGCTCCATACCAAGTAGTTATGACATCATTAGAGCCATATACAATGGATGGAAGTAGATCATAATTGGTATACAACACATGGTAGTCCAAAGAGAGGATACAACCGGAATGGGAACTATCCTATTAGAAGAAGTATACCAAGGTCATCGTGTTAAACTTGAGTCATCTGAAACTATAGTAGGATGATATTGAGTGATGAAGTGAAGTTACATGAGGTAGTAGGACCTCAGGTTAAGTCATGTATGTGGATACTCTAGAATTCCATATACAAGTAAGAAGTACCCATGGTATAAAAGCTTGGAGCATGTGAGATTCACATGAGAATCTTTACATGATGGAGTGAAACCTTATAGTAAATCCAGCAATTCCTTGCGGATGAGGAAGATGCTCTGGGAGAAGGATGAATGAAGTGTTCCAAACTATGGTAACTAGGCTATATATGAAAGAACCGTAGCCCTAGTTGGAGTAGGTTGATCAAAGCACAATGGAGAACCCCATGAACATCATGGAGTTGTGTGAACCATACTTAGCAAAGTAGGTGCTTAGGGAAGCTATTGATGAGGACATCCCATCTATTGATACACCCGCTGTACCTACAGCGGAACACATACAAGGACCCATCACTCGAGCTCGTGCCAAGCAACTTAACTATCAGGTACTTTCGTTTCTTGGAACTCTTTCTCACATACATGAGAATATGATGCTGCCTAAATCAGATATGTTTGTTACTCTTAGGAATGATGGACCTAGCATGGATGAGAGGGACAAGCATTGGAGCATGATCGTGCATGGAGATGGCAGCATGCGTTTGAGGATTGAAGAAGACGCCACGAGTGGAGATTTCAGAACTTTGAAGCCACCATAATGAAGGATGAAGACTTGGACGAAATATACAAAGAGCTACTTCATAATTTCGTCCATAAATACATATGGTGCTGCGTCACTTCTATTTTTGGGCCAGGCCCATGTAAATTTCGCAGCAAATAAGACAGCCACTTTTAGGAGTCCGAATTTGAGGAGAAAAGGCCTGTTAGGGGTCCGTTCGACCACCCAACCCATGGCTGGTCGCACCCCTACCTTTTCCTCCTCAAATACCCCCGTAGCCGTCATTAGAACTCGGATTTTGATTAGACTAAAAGTTAGCCCTTGCTGCAACTACGAGCTCGACTTTTGAGGCCAATCGCCCAGAAGAAGACCGCCTATTCGGAATCCCACCTTTTGAATAAAGCATACATCTTTCATCCGCAATATCTTGATTGCTGTATTAGTTCTTACTTGTTCTCGATTTCAGGTAGGAATTAAGACCCTCGCTGGTCAGGCTGATCGTGCACCCGCAAGATCAGTAACTCCCGGAGATTGTCCTAGCGATTGCATTGGCGCACGAGCTTCGCACGTGTAGTCGGATCGTCAAGCACAAACTCCACCCACCAAATCGACGTATCAAGATCTCATCGAAAGATCGGACACCTTTGCCCTATCAAGTGGTATCAGATTTCAGGTTGCTCGGTGAGATTTACTGTTTTCGTAGTTTAGATTGCATCAGTGTTCATACCTATAAACCACGAAAAAGCCAAAAAATACAGTTAGGGTTAGATCATCTCGTCCCATAAACCATCCGAGCCTTTGCATTGTCTTTTCAGTTTGCATCGTTGAATTTGTGTCTGCATCCGCGTGTCGAGTTTTTGCCCTCCGAAGTTTCAGACCTGACAATTCCTGCAGATCTTCACTTATATTTTGCTTGGGAGCTGTTCCTTTCTGCTTGTGGGGCCGCGCCGTGACTTCCTTAGTGTTCTCGGCTCGCGTCTCTAGCTTGGTATAGCCTAGGACCAGCACAGTACCGTGGTTGAGCATTCTTTCAACATTGCATTGCTGTTTTGACATTTGCTGTATTTTTGCTACCATATAAGCCTTCCTACAGCTCCACATATTTCTGCACGTGCTTTGTATCGACACCTGGTAATCGCTTGTGCAATTTTGGGAGTCGCTGTTCTTTGCTGGTTGCATATCACCTTCCTCCTGTTGGGTAAGAACTTGTAAGAGCTTTGTATACCGCTTGACGGATTACGCGTGATCCCACCATATTCCGTAGTGCATAGGTATATATATTTGTGCTTGCTTCCACGCTAACCATGACAGGAACCCCGAAGGATGATGTTGATCCAGAGAAGATGACTAGTGCAGAGTTGCATGCCCACTTCACACGGCTGTTGGTGGGGCGTGCACAAGATGTGGACACACGCTTGGGTGATGTTGATTCCAAGCTTTCTGATGCGATGGACAAGATGGCTGGTCTTGAGGCATCCTTCAACACCAAGCTCGATGCCCGGTTCCAGGAAGTCCTGGCCCGTTTACCACCACTGCCACGGCCGGCCGTCCCTGTACCACGTGCTCGCCGCGTTCCTCTTACAGCTGCGGCAGCTGCTGCGGCCGCTACGGAGGCGGCCACCCAGGACGGATATGCTGCTGACGAGGGGGCAAACGAGTTCGAAGATGAAAACGAGCTCAACGAGGACGAGGTCCAACAACCTGCACCTGGCCGTCCGCGGCAATACAACCGCAACGCTCGTCCACCTCCGCGTCCGGTACGTGATGATGACCATGTGGCTAAGCTAAAATTAAATATTCCGCCATTTGAGGGTAGATATAATCCTGATGCATATCTCACTTGGGAATTAGAAGTAGAGCAACGTTTTGCATGTTTACGCTACCCTGAGCATTTGCGTGTTAGTGCTGCTACATGTGAATTTACTGATTTTGCTTCTATCTGGTGGTCTGAATATTGTCGAGTCAATCATGCTAATATTCCTGCTACTTGGCTTGGTCTAAAACATGCCATGCGTACTCGTTTTGTACCTCCACATTATCAACGAGACTTGCTTAAAAAATTAACTCGTTTAGAACAAGGCAAAAATTCTGTACAAGAGTATTATCAAGAGTTACAAACGGGCATGATTCGTTGTGGTATTGTAGAGGATAATGAAGCTATGCTTGCACGTTTCTTTGGTGGTTTAAATAAGGAGATTCAGCATATTTTAGACTACAAGGAGTACAATACTATTACTCGTTTATTTCACCTTGCTTGCAAAGCTGAACTTGAAGTGCAGGATCGTCAACCATCATGGAGAAGACCTAATAATTCTGCAGGTCGTACTTCTTCATGGTCTGCGCGCCAATCAGCTCCACCTTCTCGTGGGGATGCACCAGGTCCTTCCACCTCCAGGTATACCACGCCGACGTCAAGAACGCCACCTGCTCCTGCTCCTGCTCCATCACCATCTGCTGGTCCGACACGGAGTTCTTCTTCCATGGCCTCCACGGGGAAGACTCGCGATATTCAATGTCGCAAGTGTTTTGGGTTTGGTCACATTGAAAAAGAATGCAGAACCAAACGTGTGATGGTGGTACTTGAAGATGGCGAATATGACTCTGCAAGTGATTTTGATGATGATACATTGGCACTTATTGCTGCACGTGATGGTGCCAATTCTGATTCTGACAAGGAGATGGAGGTAATGGGAGCTGAAACTGCTGATCAATACAAGAGCTTAGTTGCACAACGTGTCTTGAGTGTGCAATTGAGCAAGGCTGAGCATGATCAACGCCACAACTTGTTTCAAACAAGAGGCGTTGTTAAGGAGAGAGCTATCCGGATCATCATTGATGGAGGGAGTTGTAACAATCTGGCTAGTATTGACATGGTGGAGAAGCTTGCTCTGCCCACACGACAACGACCTCATCCATATTACATTCAATGGTTTGAGAGCTCCCGTAAGCTCAAGGTAACAAGAACTGCACGCATGCATTTTACTATTGGTACTTATTCAGATTTTGTTGATTGTGATGTTGTACCTATGCAAGCTTGTTCTTTGTTACTTGGTAGACCATGGCAATTTGATAGAGAATCTGTACATAATGGTAAAACAAATCAGTATTCTCTTACACATGCTGGCAAGAAAATTGGACTTAAACCCATGACTCCGGAACAAATTTTGAAAGATGATCTTGCTAGAGCTAGTAGATTAAAAAATGAGGACAAACATAAGAGTGAGAATCAGATTATTGCTGCAGATTTTGTACCACCTAAGCATTCTTCTAAATCTGATTCTAACCATGCTACTGAAATTCGTTTGAAGAATCCTTGTTTACTTGCTAGCAAATCTGATCTTGCTGAAATTGATGTCAATATTACTCCATGCTATGCTATTATTTGCAGAGAAGTACTGTTTTCATTTGAGGATATGCCTCCTTCTTTGCCACCTGCGGTTGCTAACCTTTTGCAGGAATACATGGATGTTTTTCCACAAGATGTTCCACCTGGACTTCCACCTATTCGTGGAATAGAACACCAAATTGATTTGATTCCAGGAGCTTCGCTGCCCAACCGTGCGCCATATCGCACCAATCCTGAAGAAACAAAAGAGATACAACGACAGATCCAGAGTTTATTGGACAAAGGTTATATTCGTGAGTCTCTTAGTCCATGCGCTGTTCCTATTATTTTAGTACCTAAGAAAGATGGTTCTTCGCGCATGTGTACTGATTGTCGTGCTATTAATAATATTACCATTCGATATCGTCACCCTATACCTCGTTTGGATGACATGCTAGATGAGTTGAGTGGTTCTATTATGTTCTCTAAAGTTGATTTGCGTAGTGGTTACCACCAAATTCGTATGCAATTAGGAGATGAATGGAAAACAGCTTTTAAAACTAAGTTCGGTTTATATGAGTGGTTAGTAATGCCGTTTGGTTTAACTAATGCACCTAGTACCTTTATGAGACTGATGAACGAAGTTTTCCGTGCTTTTATTGGTCGTTTTGTGGTGGTATATTTTGATGACATTCTCATATATAGCAAATCTTTAGAGGACCATTTGGATCATTTACGTGCTGTTTTCAATGCTTTACGTGATGCACGTTTGTATGGTAATCTTGAGAAGTGCACCTTCTGCACAAATAGAGTTGCTTTTCTTGGTTATGTTGTTACAGAACAGGGAATTGAAGTTGATCCAGCCAAGATTGAAGCTATTGATAATTGGCCACAGCCCAAGACGGTCACCCAAGTAAGGAGTTTTCTTGGTCTTGCTGGGTTTTATAGGCGCTTTGTCAAAGATTTTGGTTCTATTGCTGCGTCATTGAATGAGCTCACAAAGAAGGATGTGCCCTTTGTTTGGGGCGATGCACAACAAGAGGCCTTCATGATACTGAAAGATAAGTTAACACATGCTCCATTACTCCAACTTCCTGATTTTAATAAGACGTTTGAACTTGAATGTGATGCTAGTGGCATTGGTTTGGGAGGTGTGTTATTACAAGAGGGCAAACCTGTAGCATATTTTAGTGAAAAATTGAGTGGGCCTAGTCTGAACTATTCTACTTATGATAAAGAATTATATGCGCTGGTTCGGACATTAGAAACTTGGCAACATTATTTATGGCCTAAAGAATTTGTTATACATTCTGATCATGAATCTTTGAAGCATATTCGTAGTCAAGCAAAACTGAATCGTCGCCATGCCAAGTGGGTTGAATTTATTGAATCTTTTCCTTATGTTATCAAACACAAAAAGGGTAAAGATAATATTATTGCTGATGCTTTGTCGCGCCGTTATACTATGTTATCTCAGCTTGACTTCAAAATTTTTGGGTTGGAAACTATAAAGGAACAATACTTGCATGATGCTGAATTTAAAGATGTGTTGCAAAATTGTAAAGATGGTAGGACATGGAACAAATTCATCCTTAATGATGGATTTGTGTTCCGTGCTAACAAACTATGCATCCCAGATGGTTCCGTTCGTCTTTTGTTGTTACAGGAGGCGCATGGAGGAGGATTAATGGGACACTTTGGTGTCAAGAAGACGGAGGATGTTCTTGCTGCACACTTCTTTTGGCCACGCATGCGGCGAGATGTTGAGAGATTCGTGGCACGCTGCACTACTTGTCAAAAAGCTAAGTCTCGCCTTAATCCACATGGTTTATATATGCCTCTTCCTGTTCCTAGTGTTCCTTGGGAGGATATTTCAATGGACTTTGTTTTGGGATTACCTCGTACACAGAAGGGGAGGGATAGTATTTTTGTTGTTGTGGATCGGTTTTCTAAGATGGCACACTTTATTCCTTGTCACAAGACCGATGATGCTGCGCACATTGCTGAATTATTTTTTCGTGATATCGTTCGTTTGCATGGTGTGCCAAATACTATTGTTTCTGATCGTGATACTAAATTTCTTAGCCACTTTTGGAGATGTTTATGGGCTAAGTTGGGGACTAAATTGCTGTTTAGTACTACATGTCATCCCCAAACTGATGGACAAACTGAAGTAGTTAATAGAACTTTATCTACCATGCTGCGGGCTGTTTTAAAGAAGAACTTAAAATTGTGGGAGGAATGTTTGCCTCATATTGAGTTTGCTTATAATCGTTCGCTGCATTCTACCACAAAGATGAGCCCTTTTCAGATTGTCTATGGTTTTGTTCCACGTGCACCTATTGATTTGTTGCCTTTACCATCTTCAGTGCAAAATAATTTCGATGCTACACAGCGTGCTGAATTGATTTTAAAATTGCATGCAACTACTAAAGACAACATAGAACGCATGAATGTTAAGTATAAAGTTGCTGGGGATAGAGGACGAAAGCATGTTGTGTTTGAGGTTGGTGATCTTGTTTGGTTGCATTTGCGCAAAGATCGTTTTCCTGATTTGCGCAAGTCTAAGTTAATGCCACGTGCTGATGGTCCTTTTAAGGTGATAGAGAAAATCAATGATAATGCATATAAACTGGAGCTTCCTGCAGATTTTGGTACGGTAAGTCCTACATTTAACATTGCAGATTTAAAACCTTACTTCGGTGAAGAAGATGAGGTTGCGTCGAGGACGACTTCAATTCAAGAAGGGGAGCATGATGAGGACATCCCATCTATTGATACACCCGCTGTACCTACAGCGGAACACATACAAGGACCCATCACTCGAGCTCGTGCCAAGCAACTTAACTATCAGGTACTTTCGTTTCTTGGAACTCTTTCTCACATACATGAGAATATGATGCTGCCTAAATCAGATATGTTTGTTACTCTTAGGAATGATGGACCTAGCATGGATGAGAGGGACAAGCATTGGAGCATGATCGTGCATGGAGATGGCAGCATGCGTTTGAGGATTGAAGAAGACGCCACGAGTGGAGATTTCAGAACTTTGAAGCCACCATAATGAAGGATGAAGACTTGGACGAAATATACAAAGAGCTACTTCATAATTTCGTCCATAAATACATATGGTGCTGCGTCACTTCTATTTTTGGGCCAGGCCCATGTAAATTTCGCAGCAAATAAGACAGCCACTTTTAGGAGTCCGAATTTGAGGAGAAAAGGCCTGTTAGGGGTCCGTTCGACCACCCAACCCATGGCTGGTCGCACCCCTACCTTTTCCTCCTCAAATACCCCCGTAGCCGTCATTAGAACTCGGATTTTGATTAGACTAAAAGTTAGCCCTTGCTGCAACTACGAGCTCGACTTTTGAGGCCAATCGCCCAGAAGAAGACCGCCTATTCGGAATCCCACCTTTTGAATAAAGCATACATCTTTCATCCGCAATATCTTGATTGCTGTATTAGTTCTTACTTGTTCTCGATTTCAGGTAGGAATTAAGACCCTCGCTGGTCAGGCTGATCGTGCACCCGCAAGATCAGTAACTCCCGGAGATTGTCCTAGCGATTGCATTGGCGCACGAGCTTCGCACGTGTAGTCGGATCGTCAAGCACAAACTCCACCCACCAAATCGACGTATCAAGATCTCATCGAAAGATCGGACACCTTTGCCCTATCAGCTATGCTAGAAGTTTCGAAAGATCATGTGAGGGTAGTCTTCAATAGAACAAAAGGTAAGTTATAGAAGGATAGAAAGGCACGTATAAGTCATCTATAAAGACTCACAAACCCATTTTGTTCAAATTATTTGGTTGCAATTGGGCAATTGAAGTAAATATTGAGACAAAGAGTAGTAGTGATGTGGCGTCTCCCATGCATGATAGTGATTACTATGCTATTCCTGGTTATGTTGTTGCTGATACTATCAAGATAAAGTTCTTGTTCCTATTTCTACCACGCAAGGAAAATGTTAGGGACGCAATTGGAGTGCAATATTGGTGGAGCATGTTGTCCTTGAAGGAGTCCGGTTGGGGACCACCTAGCAGCATGTTGAAGATGGTGGCGCACCTACAAAAGAGTCTTTTTATTTTAGTATATTGTTTTATTTTATAGTGGGTCCGTGTGCTTGAGTTTATTTTATTTCCTATTTTCGTTTTTGCTTGTAAGTCAAGTAATAGGGAGGTCGGTTGCAACTATAAAGCCAGAGGGGTGCACACCAATGTAAAGGGGGGAGTTGAATTTTCGAGTTAAGAATAGACAGGAAAAAGGTCCCATGTCGGGGGACACCAATATCGTTGGTTTTGCTTGCTGATTCGTAAGGATCTGTTTTGCAGTTCGTGGAGTAGATCTAATCTGCTCAACGACTGATTTATCTTGCTGCTGTGTTTGATCGCCGTGAAAGATTGGGCCAAACCCCTTTCGGATCACGCTGATCCATATCATCTTGGTATCAGATTTGTCAGGTTCCTCACGGCGAATTTGTTTCTGAGTTTTCGTTGCTGATCAGAAGATCAGATTGTTCTGTCGGCGTCGACGTTGTTCAGATCGTTGGAGTTTCCTGGCCAGATCCAATCGAGGCAGACAAAAGATCGCTGGGTCTTTTTGTTTCCTGGCTAGATCCGATCGCTGCCAGAGGACGGAGGCTATCTGCTAGAGGACGGCGGCTATCGGCAGCTTGCGCTCGAGGACGGAGGCTGTCTGCCCTCGTGCGCGCCTTGATCGCTCCAGCTCGAGCGTCGGCCGCCTGGCATTCTCCTGGATCGGTCCGGCCCATTAGCGCCGCACACCAGGCCCATCAAGTCGCCTTGTCGCCAGTCGTCTCGATCGCCAAGCCTCGCTCACCCACCGGTCCTCGTCCACGATCGCGTCCAGCGTCCAGGGGCGGAAGCCCTCGCTCGCCAGGAATCGCTCCGCGCGCCTCTGCCGATCGATCACGGGATTCCATCGGGCCGGTGGTTGCTCGTGCCTTGCTCAAGTGGGCCGGCCCATCTGCAGCGATCGCCACCAAGGACGCCTGTCTCGCCCACGATCGCCAGGACGGAGACCGCTCGCCCTCTCACGGAGACACCGCACGCCCTCGCCTGGGCGCAGAGGTTGTCTGGGGTAAGGCGCCAGGCATCAATAGTCTAGTTTCCAGCTCGTCCACTATCTGCCATTGTTTTTTTTCTACTGATTTTGGATGCTACAATGGAGGAAAAGGATGTTTTTTCCCACTGGTTTCAGCGAGAAGAGGAAGGGCATGCTGAGCAGCTGTTTCATACTCGTGTGATTGTTCAAGAACGGGCATGTGCTTTGACGATCGATCAGACTGCTTTAATCAACGCTGTTAGCAGTGAGTTGGTGGAGAAGTTAGACTTGCCAGTGCAACCAATTCCAGAACCATATTTTGTGCATCTTGGCAACATCAAGCTGGCCATCACACACCAAACAGTGGTTCAATTTCTGTTGGGCAAATTATCTTTTGCAGTTTTGTGTGACGTACTTCCTATATACATGATTTCATGTCATCTACTTCTGGGAAGGCCATGGTACAAGGACCAAGGTGCATCACATCACATGAATAATTACTGTTATACCAAGTATGTTTTATCCTATGGCAAGAAGACATATACTCTGCTCTCCATGGATACCTTGACGTATAAGGCTTGGAGAGATACAAAACTCCAGCAACTCAAGGAGGTTGAAGCAAAAGTCAAGAAGCCCGAAGAGGTGACGAAGAAGGAAGCCGAAGCTGCTATACCCCTTTCTGCGCACCTTGAACATATTGAAACAAGAGCCGAATATGCTGCTGCCATTTCTGTTGTTGACAGTCCTAAAGTATCAGCTCAATATGTCCCTGTTGATGTTTTGAAGACTGACTCAAAACCGAGGACGGTTTTGCCTGAAGAAGGGGAGGATGATGTGGCGTCTCCCATGCATGATAGTGATTACTATGCTATTCCTGGTTATGTTGTTGCTGATACTATCAAGATAAAGTTCTTGTTCCTATTTCTACCACGCAAGGAAAATGTTACGGACGCAATTGGAGTGCAATATTGGTGGAGCATGTTGTCCTTGAAGGAGTCCGGTTGGGGACCACCTAGCAGCATGTTGAAGATGGTGGCGCACCTACAAAAGAGTCTTTTTATTTTAGTATATTGTTTTATTTTATAGTGGGTCCGTGTGCTTGAGTTTATTTTATTTCCTATTTTCGTTTTTGCTTGTAAGTCAAGTAATAGGGAGGTCGGCTGCAACTATAAAGCCAGAGGGGTGCGCACCAATGTAAAGGGGGGAGTTGAATTTTCGAGTTAAGAATAGACAGGAAAAAGGTCCCATGTCGGGGGACACCAATATCGTTGGTTTTGCTTGCTGATTCGTAAGGATCTGTTTTGCAGTTCGTGGAGTAGATCTAATCTGCTCAACGACTGATTTATCTTGCTGCTGTGTTTGATCGCCGTGAAAGATTGGGCCAAACCCCTTTCGGATCACGCTGATCCGTATCAAGTAGTCCACCATTTTGTGCAATATAGCACAATATAAACCTATATTACTTGGTGCTATAAGGTACACATCTAAGCCTGAACTATTGAGATGTTTTACTCAACGGGCTTATCATGATGTATGTTGCAGGCACACATTTGGATTTTCTTGGACTTTTATTGTTTGACTAGATCCATACATGAAGTTTAACTTTGATATGCAAGTGCATGTTGCATTATCAAGTTCTTACTTCATGGTATTGATCTAGAGGGTTAAAGGATTCGTGTGAGGGAGAGGCGAATTCCTAAGTCACTCATGACAAAGAGGAAGAGATCACAAGAAGGAAGTTAAACAAGAAGGAAATGTATAAGAAGACACTTGTAGATGGTGCATTTCTTGCAAGACAAACCCTAGAAGAAGAAAAATTGATTAAGAGATACCACAATTGGTATGGAATTTAGTGGAACTCTAAGTTTGTAAATACTAGATTCGAACACCAGAGCATGTAGTAGAACCACTAATTAGGTTAGCTACAATTGAGTTTGAGGTATTTGAGCTCGTTGTTATGCAGCCTTGGTTATGCTTAGTACATCATGGGTCGACTGAGGTGTTGTAGGACCAATGATCCATTCCAGTATTGCCTACTGCTTTACTCAGCCTGGGAGTGGTAACCCCAGTAACCCTCGTTGCTAGCGTGACTAAGACACATAACATTTCTGTATAACTTTGATCCCTAGTTGATAGGGTAAAGGTGCCCGATCTTTCGATGAGACGATAACTATCGATTATGGTGGAGGTCGACGTTGACGATCCGACTACAAACATGCGAGACGTTGCACCTTAGCAATCGATACACCAACTTCCAAGGCTATTGATCACGCCGGAGCTAGATCAACCTGATCACGAGGATCAATCCCTGCAAGCAATCGAAGAACAAGCAAGAATTATAGATGCAATCAAGATATTGTGAATATAGATGAAGGCTTTATTGAAGAGGTGGGATTCTGTCTATGCGTAGTACAAAAGGTCGGTTTGACACTTGTGCCTATGGCGAAGAGTAGCTCGTGGCTAAGTCTTTAACTAAACAAAATCCAAGTTCTAATGATGGCTAGGAGGAGGTATATATGAGGGAAAGGGCAGGGATTTTCATATAGCCCTAATGGGCCATCCGAAAATAACCCTAGATGGGCCGATTTCCACTCAAACAGCCTCCAGAAAATCCCTAAAATACCTATGACGAAAATACATGGGTTAACCCATAAAATAAGGTGACACAGCATCATATAAAGCCTTGGACGAATTTTATGATTTGGTAACTTGTGAATTTCGTCCAAGCATCCTTGCAGCATTATGGTGGCTTCAAAGTTCTAAAATCTTCACTTGCAGCGTCATCCCGAATCCTCACATGATTGCTGCCATCATCTCCATGCATGATCATGCTCCAATGCTTGTCCCTCTCATCCATGCTAAGCCCATCATTCCTAAGTAACATAAACACATCTGATTTAGGCAGCATCATATTCTCATGAATATTAGGAATAGTTCCTAGAAACGAAAGTACCTGATAATTTAGTTGGCGTGCACGAGCTCTTGTGAGAGGTCCTTGGAATTGTGGAATGTGAGGAAATGTGGCTGTAGGTGCAACGGTTGTATCAACCGTAGGGATGTCCTCATCATCCTCCCCTTCTTGAATTGAAGTCGTCCTCGACGCAATCTAATCTTCTTCTCCAAAGTATGGCTTCAAATCTGCAATGTTAAATGAAGGACTTACCGTGCCCATCTCTGCAGGAAGCTCAAGTTTATATGCATTATCATTCATTTTGTCTAACACTTTAAAAGGACCAGCAGCACGTGGCATTAATTTAGACTTGCGCAAATCAGGAAAACGATCTTTGCGCAAATGCAACCAAACTAAATCTCCCACATCAAACACAATATGCTTTTGTCCTTTATCACCAGCAACTTTATATTTAGCATTCATACGTTCTATATTTTCCTTAGTAATCCTATGCAACGTAAGAATCTGTTTAGCACGTTGTGTAGCATCAAAATTATGTTGCACCAAAGATGGAATAGATAATAAATCAATAGGTGCACGAGGAACAAAACCATACACAATCTCAAAAGGACATAACTTAGTTGTAGAATGCACGGAACGATTGTAAGCAAATTCAATATGAGGTAAACAATCTTCCCACATTTTTAAGTTCTTCTTTAAAACAGCCCTTAACATGGTAGATAAAGTTCTATTTACTACTTCAGTTTGTCCATCAGTTTGGGGATGACATGTAGTACTAAACAGCAATTTAGTCCCCAACCTTGCCCATAAACATCTCCAAAAATGGCTAAGAGATTTAGTATCACGATTTGAAACAATAGTATTAGGCACACCATGCAAGCGAACAACATCGCGAAAGAATAATTCAGCAACATGAGCAGCATCATCACTCTTATGACAAGGAATAAAGTGTGCCATCTTAGAAAATCTATCCACAACCACAAAAATACTATCCCTCCCCTTCTGTGTTCGAGGTAAGCCTAAAACAAAGTCCATAGAAATATCCGCCCAAGGTACACTAGGAACAGGAAGAGGCATATATAAACCATGTGGATTAAGGCGGGACTTAGCTTTTTGACATGTTGTGCAGCGAGCAAGAAACCTCTCAACATCCCTTCTCATGCGTGGCCAAAAGAAGTGTGTAGCAAGTACGTCTTCTGTCTTCTTTACTCCAAAGTGACCCATCAATCCTCCTCCATGCGCCTCCTGCAACAACAAAAGATGAACGGAACCTTCTGGAATGCATAGTTTGTTAGCATGGAACACAAACCCATCATTGAGGACGAATTTGTTCCAAGTTCTACCCTCTAGACAATGCTGCAAAACATCTTTAAAATCAGCATCGTTCACATATTGTTCTTTAATAGTTTCCAATCCAAAGATTTTGAAGTCAAGTTGAGATAACATGGCATAACGATGTGACAAAGCATCAGCAATAATATTATCTTTACCCTTTTTGTGTTTAATAACATAAGGAAAAGATTCAATGAATTCAACCCACTTTGCATGACGTTTATTCAACTTAGCTTGACTACGAATATGCTTCAAAGATTCATGATCCGAATGTATAACAAATTCTTTAGGCCATAAATAATGTTGCCAAGTTTCTAATGTCTGAACAAGAGCATATAATTCCTTATCATAAGTAGAATAGTTCAAACTAGCTCCACTCAATTTCTCACTAAAATATGCAACAGGTTTGCCCTCTTGTAACAACACTCCTCCTAAACCAATTCCACTAGCATCACATTCCAACTCAAAAGTCTTATTAAAATCAGGAAGTTGGAGTAAAGGAGCATGTGTAAGCTTATCTTTGAGTAACATGAAGGCGTCTTGTTGTGCATTGCCCCAAACAAAGGGCAAATTTTTCTTAGTAAGCTCATTCAGCGGCGCTGCAATGGAACCAAAATCTTTGACAAAGCGCCGATAAAATCCAGCGAGGCCAAGGAAGCTCCTCACTTGTGTAACTGTTTTGGGTTGTGGCCAACTCGAAATGGCTTCAATCTTGGCGGGATCAACTTCAATACCCCTGTGCTGTAACAACATAGCCAAGAAAAGCACTCTATTCGTGCAAAAGGTGCACTTTGCAATGTTACCAAACAAACGTGCAGCACGTAAAGCATCAAAAACAGCACGTAAATGTTCCAAATGTTCTTCTACAAATTTGCTATATATCAATATATCATCAAAATATACCACCACAAAATGTCCAATAAAAGCACGTAAAACTTTATTCATTAATCTCATGAAAGTGCTGGGAGCATTAGTTAACCCAAAGGGCATCACTAACCACTCATATAGGCCAAATTTAGTTTTAAATGTAGTTTTCCATTCATCTCCTAACTTTATACAAATTTGGTGGTAACCACTACGCAAATCAACCTTAGAGAACATGGTAGAGCCACTTAATTCATCAAGCATGTCATCTAAACGAGGAATAGGATGACGATACTGAATAGTAATATTATTGATTGCTCTACAATCAGTACACATGCGCGAAGAACCATCTTTCTTTGGTACCAAAATAATAGGAACAGCACAAGGACTAAGAGACTCACGAATATGACCCTTGTCAAGAAGTTCTTGAATTTGTCGCTGAATCTCTTTCGTCTCCTCCGGATTGGTACAATATGGCGCACGGTTGGGCAAATATGCTCCAGGAATCAAATCAATTTGGTGCTCAATTCCACGAATAGGTGGCAGTCCTGGAGGTACATCTTGTGGGAAAACGTCCGCATACTCCTGCAAAATGTTAGAAACAGCAGGTGGCAAAGAAGAAGGCATCTCCTCAGCCGAAAATAACACTTCTTTGCAAATGATAGCATAACATGCAGTAGTACTCACATCAATTTCAGAAATATCAGATTTGCTAGCTAGCAAACAAGTACTTTTCAAATGAATTTCGTTAGCATGTTTTGGAGCAGATTTAGAAGTACTTGTAGAAGGCATAAGTTCCTTAGCAACAATCTGATTTTCGCTTAGCTTTTCCCCCTCATTATGTGCTCTACTAGCTCTAGCAAGATCATCTTTTAAAATACTTTCAGGAGACATGGGAAGTAACACATTTTTCTTATCATTATGAACAAGAGAATACTAATTTATGCTACCATAGTGTATAGAATTTGTATCAAATTGCCATGGTCTACCAAGTAAAAGAGCACATGCTTGCATAGGAACAACATCACAATCAACATAATCAGCATAGGCAGCAATAGTAAAATGCACACGAACTGTAAGTGTTACCTTAACCTTGCCGCTGTTATTAAACCATTGAATGTGATATGGACGAGGATGGGGTCGTGTCGTAAGAGCAAGCTTTTCAACCATCTCCATGCTCGGCAAGTTGTTGCAGCTCCCTCCATCAATAATAATGCGAATACAACGATCTTTAACCACGCCATTGGTATGGAACAGATTATGGCGCTGGTCGGGCTCGGCCTTGGTAATTTGTGCACTCAAGACTCGCTGTGCAACTAAACTCGGGTATTTTTCTGCATGTTCTGCAGCCATATATTCAGAATCTTGCTCCGTGGGTGCTGCAGCACATTGCTCATCAGATGCAATAAGAGCCAAAGTATCTTCATCATAATCACTGGCGGAGTCGTATCCACCATCCTCAAGAGCAATCATCACACGGGAGGAGGCACAATCACGTGCAAAGTGACCAAGTCCACCACATTTACGGCACTAAATTTGGCTGGACTTGCCCGTAGATGCCATGGAGGATGCAGCGCTCGGGGCTGGTCCCGTAGTATTCTTCCGTGCAGCAAACGGAGGTGGTGTAGATGCTGCAGATCGCGTAGATGTGGTCGTTGGAGGTGTAGGTGCAGCAGCCCGTGAAGCCGAATTCGGTGATCTCCAAGAAGAACGCCCTGCAGGAAAAATTAGTTCATGTCGCCTCGCGTCGATCCTGCACTTCACATTCAGCATTGCAAGCAAGATGGAACAAACGGGTAATAGTGTGATAAGATTTATATCTAAGAATGGTCTGAATTTCCTTATTTAACCCGCCTACAAAACATGCCATTAATGCTTCATTATTCTCCTCTATACCACAACGTAGCATGCCAGTTTGCAACTCCTGATAGTAATCCTCTACAGAATTTTTGCCTTGATCTAGACGTGCTAATTTGGTAAGCATGGAACGCTGATAATATGGTGGAACAAAACGAATACGCATAGCATGTTTTAAAGCATCCCACGTAGTGATTGGATTAGCATGATTAGCACGACAGTATTCAGACCACCATATGGAAGCAAAACTAGTGAACTCACAAGTAGCAGCACTAACACGTCTGTCCTCGAGATAATTTAAGCATGCAAAATGCTGGTCTAATTCTAATTCCCAAGAGAGGTATGCATCAGTGTTATAGCGACCATCAAATGTAGGAACATGTAATTTTAGCTTAGCAACATGGTCATCATCACGTACCAACGGACGAGGTGGACGGAGAATGTAGGGCCGAGGACGACCAGGTGGCTGATCAACTGTGAAGTCGTCCGCGTACTCACCCTTGTACTCATCTTCCCCGTAGTAATCATCCAGCTGTGCATCACGGGCCTGTGTAACACCCGTAGCTCCTGCAACGCCAGCAGCCGCAGTGCCCACAGTAGCACCCGTAGCCGAAGTTTGTGCTGGTTGATGGAGAACGCGCTGTGCACGTCCCATAAAGGTCGGTGTAGGAGCCACGCGAGTCGGCTGTGGAGGAGGCGCATGAGCTGGTGGTGGTGGTGGTAAGCGTGCTAGCACCTCGTGGAATTTCGCGTCGAGCTTGGCGGTGAAGGTGGTCTCGAGTCCCTCGAGTTGCTCCATCGTGTCACTGAAACGCTTGTCCACATCCTGCATATGATCAGACAAAAGTTTGGTGACATGAGCCTGCAAGGCTTCACCCTCCAGTGGCGGTGTCTCGGTGTTGTCTGGTGGCATGATTAGGACGCAAAAGCACAGTTATAGAATAGAGATACAACAGGAATAGGGGTGGAAAACGCTTAATCTATCAAGCAAACCAATACTCTTACCCGTTCTTACCCTGCAGCAGGTGGCGATCAGCAACCGTCGTGATCAAACTTCAGGAAGATTGAATAGAGCGATTGCCAGGTGGTGTCAATGCACGATGTAGGAATATGTGGAGCTCTGGGTGGCTGCAATATCTGTAGCAAAAATTCAAAACAGCAATGCAAGGTTGAATAACAGCTCAACGACGGTACTGTGCTGGTCCTAGACTAGCGCAAGCTAGAGACGCGAGCCTAGAACACCACGAGTCACGCCGCGACACCGAAAGGCAATAGGCAGCAGTGCTCGGAACAGCGCGCGAATGAGGCAAAAATCACTATAATGAAAAGTGTCTCAAAACGATCAGCAAGGTGAAATATCAGGATAGGAACAAGATTTTTTTTTGAAATTTCTGAAAACTGCACGAAACTGCTCTGAAAAGCGTGCAGATGCCAAAAAATTTCACTATAATGGCGTATAGCTCAAAACGATCCCAGAAGCCTAAAAACAGTATAGGCCGAAAAAAAATTCAGAGGAGTTTCCAGACTTTTTTTTTTGCTCTCCCCTCCTCTTTCCTGCTGGCCGAAACTTTCTGGAACTCGAATCAAGATACCACTCGGATTGGATCTACAATGATGGAAAGCAAAAGTAGGAAAACGACAGACTGTATGGCGGTGGTGATAGCGGAATCGGTGGTGGCGGTGGTGATGGTGGAATCGGTGGTGGCGGTGGTGATAGCGAAAACGTTGGTGGCGGTGGTGATGGCTGTGACCAGAACTCGAAACTCTAAGGAGCTAGACATAAAACCAGCATTGGACATGACGATGCAGACTAGAATTCAACAAAGCAAATACTAAAAAGAAAAGATGCAAAAGGCCCAAAAGTGTTTCTAGGAGACGGATCTAACCCTAATTTTTTTTGGCTTTTTTGTTTATAGGAAGAAGAATAGATGCAATCTAAACTACGAAAACAGTAAGATCTCACCGAGAAACCCGAAATCTGATACCACTTGATAGGGTAAAGGTGCCTGATCTTTCGATGAGACGATAACTATCGATTATGGTGGAGGTCGACATTGACGATCCGACTACAAACGTGCGAGACGTTGCGCCTTAGCAATCGATACACCAACTTCCGAGGCTATTGATCACACCAGAGCTAGATCAACCTAATCACGAGGATCAATCCCTGCAAGCAATCGAAGAACAAGCAAGAATTATAGATGCAATCAAGATATTGCGAATATAGATGAAGGCTTTATTGAAGAGGTGGGATTCTGTTTGTGCGTAGTACAACAGGTCGGTTTGACACTTGTGCCTATGGCGAAGAGTAGCTCGTGGCTAAGTCTTTAACTAAACAAAATCCAAGTTCTAATGACGGCTAGGAGGAGGTATATATGAGGGAAAGGGCAGGGATTTTCGTATAGCCCTAATGGGCCATCCGAAAATAACCCTAGATGGGCCGATTTCCACTCAAACAGCCTCCAGAAAATCCCTAAAATACCTATGACGAAAATACATGGGTTTAACCCATAAAATAAGGTGACGCAACACCATATAAAGCCTTGGACGAATTTTATGATTTGGTAACTTGTGAATTTCGTCCAAGCATCCTTGCAGCATTATGGTGGGTTCAAAGTTCTGAAATCTTCACTTCCAGCGTCATCCTGAATCCTCACATGATTGCTGCCATCATCTCCATGCATGATCATGCTCCAATGCTTGTCCCTCTCATCCATGCTAGGCCCATCATTCCTAAGTAACATAAACACATCTGATTTAGGCAGCATCATATTCTCATGAATATTAGGAATAGTTCCTAGAAACGAAAGTACCTGATAATTTAGTTGGCGTGCACGAGCTCTTGTGAGAAGTCCTTGGAATTGTGGAATGTGAGGAAGTGTGGCTGTAGGTGCAACGGTTGTATCAACCGTAGGGATGTCCTCATCACTAGTCCCGAAATCTTGAGTTGTAGATTGGTGGTTAAGAGGTTAGCAACATCTTTTCTTATCTTCAAGTTGTAGTCTTTGTCTACGGACCAAGACTTGTGAGGTTTTCATAGGTCTTCATGTTAATAATGATCTGTCAAAGCCATTGGTTCGTTTATGTTCCCGTTAGTTCTTATTTTGTTCAACCTATACAATTGCCTATCGTGGATGTCCTCCGGTACAAGAGAAACTCTGCCGTATCTCTCCCATGGCTTTGTATATACCCTACCAATCGAATTTGGATAGAACACGATGGGAAAACCCAATTCTCACCAACCTTTAGAACCTTTGGGTAAGTTCATACCTCCAAAAGTGGAATAGGAGCCTACCTAAACTCATAACCGAAGAATTCCTACCGGATATCCACAATTGTGTGGGTACACCACAGATTTCTTCAAGAGACCATTAGAAAAGTCTAAGGGGGAGAGTAGGCTTTGAGTTGGAAAGAGACCAAATAAGTTGGAGTAAGAAGGAGGTCTAGACTAAGATTAGATTAGCCTTATTTGCATAAGGTGATGTTGAGGTACTGTATTGATACTTGCTTCGGAAGTTCATCAGAATGGAAGTTGAGGTTTATACCTCATGGAAGCAACAACTAGACCTTAAACTTGACCAAAAGGAGTAAATTAATACTTCTAAGAAGCAGGAATTGGGGAGAAACCAAAGATGATGGAAGTAGGAGGAAGTATATTTGAACGACACTTCCCTAAGATTCACCGTAGCTCCATTGAGAGAGAAAATAAGGAGTGGGACGATTTTGGACCATGAACCACACCTAGTATGAACCACAGTGGGTAACTTTTCGACCATAGAAGACCAAGATCAAACTTATGAAGGTGAACCAAAACCCTATGTTGGATAGGCTACATGAGTCTAATCCATTCCTCGAAACTAAATCTTTAAGTATGCCTATACCTTAACAGACCTCTTAAGTGTCATTATGATCTCCGTGAAACCTTATTTTATATACCATAACTAGGCCCTACATAGAAAGTTGATGCCCTAGTATGGAGACCTAACCAAAAACAGTTTGTAAAACTAAGTAAACTAAGGTGCCGAAGATTATTGGATTCCCCAAGGATGTTGGAAGACAACATAGAACTCATTCAAGGGACGATTGTTCTGAGTTGGATAAAGAGGATTCAAGAGGCATTCTGGACAAAGGGATATCATCTACATCCAGTCAAATGTAGGAGTTGCAAGCTAGATGTTATCGACGATAAGCTCAGCCCAAACGTAAGAGAGTTCAAACTTTGAGGACGAAGTTGATTTTAAGGGGGAGAGTCTGTAACATCCTAGGATGTGAGGCTAGAAATAGAGAGAACACAGAAGTGTGCATTGCATTCATGCATAGAAAATCTGGGAAATTTTCGCGCTTTTAAATAAAACTTGTCAAAGTGATTGAAGCTTCTCTTGAGTTGATGGAATTGAAGTAGCTCATCAACTGAAGTGCGATAAACTTCAACATGACCTTTGTTAACAACCTTGTTTTGGGTAGAGATAATAATAAAAATTAAAAGAGAGGAATGTGAGGTAGAATTAATATGTTAACACATCACTTTAGAACCTTATATCCAAATCTACCATGAGTATCATGGTAGTTTATAAACCTAGATCATTGAAGCCATGCCTAGCACAAAGGAAGACAACATAAGTCTTACCTTGACTCTTAATCTATCGTGTTCTCATATCTTGATCCATTATCATCTTTCACATCTAAATCTATTTGTCTTCAAAACAAGAAAAGAGAGTCCATAGTCATGCTAGTGTTATTCCTATCCCTTGAGATAGAACCTTAGGGTATAATCCAGGAATTCAGAAGTGGGAGAGACTAACCTAATACTAAGTTGAAGAGGAGATACCCCAACTGTAGGAAAAAATCATAAACTTGTATCAGAATTATTTCTTCACTCTAATACTGTTATTTCAACTATTGTTTCAGTAAAAGTTAAATTTAAAACTTCTAGATCAATTTTAAGTCATTAAAATTTGACTTAACTCCTAAAACTATTTTCTTAAATGATAAGAAATTAGGATAACTCTAAAATAAGCATCAACTTGAGTTTAGACTCTATTTTCAACTATTAATCCACAAATTGAACATTGTTCACTTAAGATTCATATTCCATTATGAGTAGTGCTTAATTCAAAGTGGTAACCATTTGAAGCTATGCTTCAAACCCTAACCAACTAATTAAGTGCTAATCACAACATGCTTCACTAAAACTCTTCCAATATTGTATAAACCTTAATTTGTTTCCTTGATGTATTCCACTTACTAACTATTCCTTGATTACGATAGAACTATCGTAAACCCTAGAACACTAAACCTTATCTATAGTACTTAACTTCACCTAGTAGTATGTTCTGCAAAAGTTATTCTTTCAAGATACCTTTAAAGTAATTATCAACCATTCTATTGAGCCTTAACATCAATGATTCCTATTTGTGTGTGAAGATTGTTGTCAACCCTAAAACCAATTGGGTAATGATATACTAGTATAAAGTACTTCAACCTTGCATATCCATGATCAATCAAGTGATTGCTAATTATAATATGCAACTTAAAACTGTTACTTCCCTATCTTCACCATTAACTAGCCATTCTCTTGTAAGCAAGGAATGATGGCAACCCTAAAATTAGTAATCGTCTCTCCAGCTTTATTCTTCACTCATAAATGCTAGTGGGTTAACCTAAAACCCTTCACAACCTTGTATGTGCAATTAAACTTAAAAGTGCAACACATCACAGAGAAGTCACATAATTCAAAGATAACAAATCATCGGGGTTAGGTTATGCTTAGAACGATGCATAGCATATCTTATGCATATCATGCTACAGATTTCTAACATCATCCCTACCAGATGATGATTGCTATTTCAGAATTGGGATTTTATCATATCGAAGACCTTGACTCGCATAATCTTGCGGTCAAAAAGGCAAGTTCACTCTTGCTCATACCTCTTGTGTATTTTTATCAAATTACTTGCAAATATATACCTGTGGTATTACTACTGCATTTAAAAGCAAAAGGTTATGTTTTCATAATTAATATGAAGTAGTGGTTTCGACCGGAATGGTTGTTGCCCTAGGATGGTGGGCAGTGGGACCATGGTATGAGTATGGTGGAGGTCCCACTGCAACTGGAATGTTCACCTAGGATTAATAACCAATGTCGCCAATGATTCTTGTGCCGTAAACAATGGTCAACCATAGGATCTGGACTGGGACGGAAGAGTTAGCTGTATCTTTTCCCTCTTGCATATCAACGGACGCGCCGTTCCGGAGCAGTTGTCTCCCTGCACGGAGCTTCGGGTTGGGTGGAGTCCCCTTAATGATTTCACGGTTCTAGCAGTCTATGATAGATTGCGGCAACGATGGGGGTAGAGTGCCAAGGCCAGTGTTACCATAGGGCGTAACCAAACCGGTGGGGGTTAACTCTTTGTAGGGGACAAGTATGCCGAGGTCGGCAACTACCAAAGGGTAGACCGGCGAGGGTAGCAAACCGAAGTTGGAGCCGCAAAAGGGTGGGTATGCAAGGTCGCGGGAAGGAACAGTTATTGGCTCAGATCATTGACTGGGCCCCACACCAAGGAAGTGTGGACGAGAACGATCGCCCGGTTGTGCAGCAAGGCATTGATCGCTTATGGGTACAAGTGACCACCTCTGCAGAGTGTAAGAAAGTATCTGGATACTCCCTATTCCGGGAAGGAGGTGCGAACATGGCAGGAAAGGAGCCCATCGAAGTTCTAATCAACCTATGAAGGCTGACAGACATAGTTCTTCATAATAAAAGCAACCTCTTGAAGAAATGTTTATGAAAACCTGCATTGCCAAATGACTCCTGAGTCTAAGGCTATAGCTAGTGCATCAAACACCTTATTCCTTATATGAACTTGCTGGGTAATGCTCGTTACTCACCCAACTCCCTCGTAACCCTTGCTTAGATCGGGGGCAACACAAGGAGACAACCTTGAGACACTGAAGACGGAGATGAAGCCTTCTACCAATGTCAGAACTATCAGCGGAGTCAACAACTATATCAAGCTTGGTGGAAAACTAGAATAGGAATAGAAGGGACCCAATTCCCTAACCCTAAAAAACCTAAGTAGTTAGGGTAATTCTGTAGTCTCTGTAGCAAGCCAACTACATTAGTGTAGCTCTACTTTAGTCTTCAGCTTATTCTTTCTTGCTTGTAATCGCCAGAACTAAACCTCTACCTGTTGAGGAGGTTCTGAAGATCTTCTGTATGATGTAAATTGTAATCCTATGCACCTACCTTGGACCTGCGATGTTTCTGTTGTACCACTCTGATCGATGTAATACTAGTGAGACAATGTTTCATTGGTGTTATGTCAACGACTTGCATACTACACATGCAGTGGTATGCTGGGTCACCACAGGAATCTTGCGGGATCATGGAGTTTGTATACGTGTTAGAGAAATGCCTGGGCCGCTAATCTAAGCCTTGCATAATTCATGGTGGAAATTTGCAGCATGCCCATAGTGAACATTCGACGACGCATCTTAAAATAAAAAGCTATACCAATGGAAAATAAAAGAGATGCTGAGGTGTTCATTGTCTATTTGTCCTGTCATTTTGATGTGGTCTTGTTCCATGTCATCAGGCACGGAGGTACCCCATTGGCGGTTCTCGATGATACGTGTATACTTACAATGACAAGAGCTTGCTTGGGACTCTAAGTCGAGTAGCATGAGGTTTGGGTATTCGTACTTCACGGGACACGAGGTTTTCAACTTATGATTTGTCAAGCATATGCTTCATAATTGTACTCGCATTAACTTTAACCATTCAAGATGCTTGTGATGGGGGCAATGAGAGCTCAAAGCTAGTAAGTACCATAATTTTTGAAGGTTTATAAAACTTGCAATCACTGCTTCCCTCTGCAAAGGGTCTTTCTTTTACTTTTATGTTGAGTCACGACCTTCTACCTTTATGCACCGTCTAAGAGAGCATTGTTGTCATTCTGAGTTTAATGTGCATAGTCCCAAAGTGTATCATTGATTGATTCATGATTTTGGTTTCACTTGTTCTTAAATTATTTGTATCTAGTCGCCCTTTTAAACTTGAAGGTGTCCTATGCATTTATGTTTTGCTATTCCATGAAGGACAAGCTGAAAACCATTTGCTATGTTTTTCCATATGATTTGAACACATGTTTGACTTTCATTGTTTCGTTTTTCATGATCTTTCATTTGTGTTCTTTTTCATGTTATAACATGGTTGCTAAGTTTCTTCTATCAAGATTATGTCTTTCATGCCCATGTTTTAAGTTCTTTTGATCCCAGCACTGAATGCTTACATAGATGATCAAGATTGTGTTGGTGCATGTCACCTCAAAAATTATTCTTTGTTATCAGTTACCTACTCGAGGACGAGTAGGAGTTAAGCGTGGGGATGCTTGATACGTCTCAAACGTATCTATAATTTTTGATGCTCCATGCTTGTTCTTACACCATTTGCTTAGTGTTTTGTTACACTTCGTGGCATTTTTATGCATTTTCCGGAATTAACCTATTAAAAAGATGCCACAGTGCAAGTTCCCTGTTTCTGCTATTTTTGTGTTTCAGAAAAGTTACACAAGAAATATTCTCAGAATTGGACAAAACAAAAGCCGAACCTCCTAATATTTACCGAAGCTTCCAGAAGTCCGAAGAGGAGATGGAGGGGGGCCACGGGCCGGCCAAACCATAGGGCGGTGCGGCCAGCCCCTAGCCCACGCCCCCTATGGGTGAGGCCGCCCTGGTCCACCTCTGACGCTGCCCCTTCGCCTATAAAGACCCCCCAACGGGAAAAACCTAAATACCTGATCAATTTTCCAGAAACACATCGCGATCCACCGCCGTCGTCGACCCGATATCGGGAGGGTCCAGAAGCTCTTCCCGGCACCCTGCTGGAGAGGGGAATCGCCACCGAAGGTCTTCTTCATCGCCATGCTTGCCTCCGGCGCGATGAGTGAGTAGTTTACCTTGGACTATGGGTCCATAGCAGTAGCTAGATGGTTGTCTTCTCCACCATGTGCTTCATGTTTAGATCTCGTGAGCTGCCTTACATGATCGAGATCATCTTTATGTAATTCTACATGTTGTGTTTGTTGGGATCCGATGAATATTGGTGTTACAACTCGAAAGTATCGACTTCTATTCTTCGTCTTCTTGTGTGTTGCATTTGTTTGCTGATAATTTTGCGATTGATTATTTGTAGGGCCACCAATTTTTGATTTCTCGTCCTCCTCTTCTAGAGGAAGGGCCAATTCAGGCTGATCCCGCTTCTGCTGCTTCTGAAGCTCCCGAGGCTGACGAAGGCCAGGAGGGAGATGATGTCGAAATTTCTCGAGAGGATAGAGGCTCTAGTTCGTCGCCTCCCCCTGCTAACTCTGAGGAGAAAAGTCTGGAGAAGAAAAGGAAGCGTCTTGATGACTTGCTTTGCTCGAGTACCTCCATTCTAAAGGATGCGCCAGGGGAGCCCGCTGCTGCCAAGTCCTCTGATATTGAGATGTTTGATGCTCTGGACTCGTCAGTTTACTACATACTACTACTCAATCTTTTTTGATGCTTGATTCTTTTCCTTCTTGTTGATGTCGAATGACTTCTTTTTAGTGACAATGATAATCCGAAGAAGGATGCTACCGCAATTCCTCTCTTTGGTACTTCTACTATCTCCAAGGAGCATTCTCAGGAGGAGGCTGTGGTGGTTGAGCCATCAGCAGTCCTACCCAAGAAAAATATTCCTGCTCCTCCTTCAAAGCGTCTAAAGAGGGCAGCAGCGACGACCACTTCTCTTGAAGTTCATCAGCCCACGGCTTCTTCTGACAATGTGAGTTATTCTTCTGGTACTCAAATCTTTTGTGTTTGACCTTTTCTCATACAACTTTTTTCTGCAGACTTTGATGCAGAAGTTTCTCTCTCTTGGTGCTGAGTGCATCAGGATTTAGGAATCTACTAATGCCTCTCAAGGTATGTCTACTGTAATCTTTGGCTTCTTACTTTTATATCTATGTTCGTTTGTCTTCCCAAGATTGTTGACGGTTCTCTTTCTCCTTTTTGTTGTGTTATAGTCGCCTTGACCTCGGCTCACGCTCGCATATCAGCTCTGGAAGCCGAACTTAAGACTGCTAGGGAGGCTTGGGAAAGTGCAAATGCTGCCAGGTTTCTGCTGAGAAGGTTGCTAAGTCAGCAGAAACCAAGGCTAAAAAAGCTGACAAAGCACTAGCCGATGCTGATCAGAAACGAGTCCAACGGGAGCAGTCTATAGCGGAGCATCTTGACAAGATCTCTGTTCTTGTTGGCAGTAAGTGTCATGTTTATTCCTTTTGGCTACTCATTTAGGCTTTGTATTTACTGATATTTGTTTGCTTCTTTTGCTTGTTTCTCTGTGGTGCAACATAGAAAATTGGAGAGTCTTGGAAACTTCGGTAGCCCAATACTGAAGATCCCTTGCTGGCTGGGTGGATTTGCTGGAGTCGAACTGGAAACTAGTCCAGAATGTCCTTCAGCTGACTCGCCACGTGCTGACCCGCATCTTCATCGTGCTATGGCCGAAGAAGAAAGAGGAGATGCCAGTCGACAATCTCTGGAAGCTTCTTGAAGCCTTTGACACCCTCGAAGATCCTGTGCTCGCAATGAAACGCACATCGGTGAAACGGGGTGTCGAAGGGGCGATTGCCCTTTCTCAGTCGCATGGCGAAGAGGTGGATTGGGAAAAGATTGGCTCTTCCCACGCTCGTCCTCTTTCGGAGATACTGAAGTTCTTCCAGAAGGCGAAGGAGTATGCGCCAAGAATTGTATCTCTTATCACTCCTTCAGCATCTTCTTCGACTTCTGCGCCAGGTTCCTCGATGCCTCCGCCTAGCATAGTTGCTGCTGATTCTTCTACGCCCTCTACCGCCACGGAGCCTGCTGTTGAGGTGGCGCCATAGATTTTAGCCTTCTTCTATAGTTTCTTTTCTTTCCAGTTGATGTAGTAGACCTTTCTATCTTTTGCCGATATTCTATCGGGGAACTCTATACTTCTTGTAAATATTTTTGCTTTATGAAGTGTTGCATCAGGTCATACAATGTGTTTGAGTTGTCTCCCTTTTATTCTTTTGTCTTCCAGCCTGGATATGCTGGTGGATCACCGAATCGTGATCGTGACTCGCCACCCGCCAATATGTCGAATTCTGGGGTTCAGTCTCCTCCTTGTTCCCCTTGTCGATGTGCTGAATACTTGTCGAGGATTTCAGACCTTGAAGGTCGCTTGGCGTTGCTGAAGCGCCATGCAAAGTCTTCCTTAGACCAGGCTGGGAAATCTTATAGCTTGATGAGGCGAGTATCTTCGCTTGAGGATCAAGTGTCTGGTCTGGTGGCCAAGGTCATGCACCTCGAGGAATGTGATTCTTACCTTATTGAGATATCGAGTCAGCGTGTGAGCAGCTGAAATGTAAGTTTTCTTGCAGCCCCCTTGAGTTTCGTGCTGAGCTTTTTGACTTTGTACTCTGATAGGTTTGCGTTCTCCAGGTTCTTGCTTGAATCCCGTTGATGAGGGTCGTCAGGTTTTCGAGCGAATTGCGGCTCTTGAGAAGCCGTCGAAAGATACTGACACTTTATGGGTTGATCCACGACGTTGCAGCGCCATTGTTCTTCTGCAGGATCGTGCTCAACATATTAGAGAAGCAGTCGATGGTTGTCAAAAATCGTTGACAACCATGTACTCTGTTATACTTCCTCGTAACCCTCCGCCATAAGGTTTCAAGCAGCTGCTCAATGTTTTCAAGACTAGCCAACGTATTCATCGTTTGATAGAGCTGAACTTGGTGGCTATTGCTTATTTTGCCCTTGGATGGATACGAAAGTGGCATCCAAGGCTTAATTATAGTTCCATGTCTCTGAGTTTGCCTCCATGAAGCGTGACGTTGTAGGTCCATATGGACACCACGCTTCAGCCGGCAAGGAGAATCATAGCTAGGTTGCTTCAAGAGGATGCTAGATTTTTCCACGAGCATCATTATTTGAACCCTCTCCTTATGGATGATTTAGATCAACCAATGTTGTAATGTTCGACTATGTTGTATATGTTTTTTATGAACGCCAGAGTTTTTGTGTTCCGACGCTGTTTGTCGGAAACTTGTGCTCAAGGCGTTTTCATTTGCTCGTGCGTTTGCCACAGTTCCGTAGTGTAGGACTTGAGATTTGTTCCGCAAAGACTTGTAAACTCGAAAAGGAGGAACTTGTCTGTTTTATTATGCTTGAATGTAAGATACATGGGCTGTCCCAAGAGACCCGGCCAGTGACCTGTGTTCCGGGTCTAGAGGGCATTGCCCTAGGATAACTCGTGGCTTAGTAGCCTTATTTTTCCTACTCTACTTCTCTAACCGGTATGCTTGTTGTCTATGTTGCAGAGGTCTTATCCTCTTCCACTACAGCTTCCTTTGGGTCCGCTGACTGTACCCGCAGCTTCTTTGCTTCTGGCTCTGCTGGATGTCCTTCGAGTTGTTTTGTGATGCCTGTAGTCGTGCTTGCTATTTTATCCTTGGGTTCTCCGTAGTTGGCTATCATGCCGAAGTTTTGCGCCATTTTGTGGAATTCTTTATCGCATAGATCTGATAGTTCGAAGCTTCCTTTTACTATGATGATTCCTCTTGGTCCTGGCATCTTGAGTACCAAGTACGTATAGTGAGGTACTGCCATGAATCACGAAAATGCGGGTCCCCCGAGGATCGCGTGGTACTGGGAGGGCCAGTCCATGACTTCGAAGTCAAGTTTCTCTCTTTTGTAGTTTTGGCGATTACCGAAGCAAACGTTGAGTGCTATTCGACCCAGCGGGTACTTGGCACTTCCTGGTACGATTCCATGGAAGGAGCAGTCTGTTGGCCTTAGGAATTCTAGTGATATGTGCATTGCTCGAAGTGTCTTTGCGTATATCAGGTTTATGCCACTTCCTGTGTCCATGAACACTCTATCCACATCATAGCCTCCAATCTGAGCTTTGAGTACTAAAGGCACATTTCATGGCCGAGGTACTGCTATAAGGTGGTCTTCTCTGCTGAATTCTATGGGTTGTTTGAACCAGTGTAGATATTCTGTGGTTACTGGAGGCGATGTAACTGCTAGGTTTACTTGGTGAGTATGCTTTTTTCCTCTTTGTTTGACATTGGGACTAGTTGTATCATTGTTGTGATGTGCCCTTTGGATGGGATATATCCTCCCTCATTGTCGTTTCCCTGGCTTGGCTGGTTTTGACCTTGCGAAGCTCCGTTGTTTGCTTGTTGGGTTGATGGAGGTGCGTTGTTTGTGTTTCCTTCATAGCCTTGCCTCCTTGCTTCAGCTTGTTTGTTGACTGCCGCCTCCTGAATCTTCAGGAATGTTTTACAATCTTTCATTGTGTGCCTAGACACCCTTTTCCCATCGACGAACGCAGAGTGTATATGGCATGGTCCGTTCAGCATATCATCTGGCGATGGATTGTATTCTCTAGGTCCCCTTGATTGGAACCTTTTGCTATTGCCAGAGTCTTCTCTACCGTAGCTGCGGTATCCCGAGTTCCTGCGGTCATCTTCTTGATAGTTATTGTCTTTATATCCCGTGGCTACTTGATTATGGGAACTGTAGTTGGCATAGTTGCGGGATATTCTCCTTTGGCCACTGTATCTATTTCCCCTATCATCTTCCGGCGATTGTGTCTGCTTGTTGTTGCACGCGTCTTCGCCATCTGCAAATCTATTTGCTATGTCCATTAGATCTGATACTGTTTTGGCTTGATTCTGCCCATTTCTTCGACTAAGTCTCCTTGTCGCAACCCAAGCGTGAAGGCATCGATTGCTCTCTCATCTGAAACTTCAACTGCAGAATTCCTGATGATGCTCCACCTTTGAATATATGACCTAAGTGTCTCATTGCGCTGATGTACGCAGGCTTTGACTTCTTCTATCGATGCTGGCCGCTTATATGTTGACTTGAAGTTACTCGTAAATTGCTTTGTGAGTTCCTCCTAGCTTCCGATTGTTCCTCTTTCCAATTTGCTCAACCATGACCTAGCTGCGCCGGTGAGGTGTAATTGTAGACTCTGCATTGTTGTCTCCTTCGTTCCTCCTAATATTTTGATTGCCTGCAAGTAATCTGAGAGCCACGATTGCGGCTCCTGGGATCCATCGTACTTTTGCTGGTCATGGGGTAGTTTATAACTGTTGGGTACTAGTGTGGTGCAAACTCTATGAGTAAAGCACGACGCTCCCATCTCTTTTTCGTCGTATTCGTAGTCGTATGCCTTGATGGGAGTCCTGAACCTTCGGGTTCCTCCATGCTTTGGGCTTTTGTGGTGTCTTGGCGATGATGACCTAGATCGTTAGCTACTACTCCGGCGCCGAGGACTGCTGTGGCGGCGTGGTGATCTGGGTTTATGCGTTCCTTTATTGCGATATGCTTCCTCATCTTTGGTTGTTAACTTGTTGCCTACCATTCTTAATCCTTGCAGTGCTGCCCGGTGCATATGTTCCCTTGGGTCTCCTGGGCTTGTTCGTGTAGTGTATAGATACGTTTGTGCTGCCACAAGCGCTGCCTCTGGTGTCTTTGGTATAATATTGCCTTGCTCGTCGACCGATAGGAAAGACGAGTCGAGGTTTTTAGAGAGGTTTTGCCTTTCTGAGTGTTCGAGGTTTTCAACTCTTGATCTGTGCCTACGGTGCCTTTTACTGTCTGTATACGATGCATCGCTGCGTGCTTTGTGAAGAGCTATGCTTGCTGCAATGGCTAAATCCCTCCTTTTTTGTATTTCGCTTCTTTCTCTTGCTAGTTGCTTTGATTGCTGTCGTAAGGCATAATGATACCCTAAAAGCATGTTTCTGCTTGCATCTGTTGGTATAGGCACGCCGTGCTCCACGGCTGCTTTGACTGTGTTCCAATCCTCGACTGATAGTCAAATTTTATCCCTGTTTGCCAGAGATTCTGCGGTGTTGCCTTCCGCTAGGTCATTTGCTCCTCTGTTTATATTTGCTGGGTTGAGTACTGGGTTGTTGTTGTCGTCGAGTTCTTTTGAGTTGTCTCCTACGATTGCGAGTCTTGGTACCGGTTGTCAAACTTGCTGCTGGAGTTTGAGAGAATAGTTTCCTTGTCCTCATGAAGCTCCAGTCCTATCTTCCATGTGTCTGTGGATTTGTCTGAGGTGTCGTCGTAGCAGATCATGAAGTCTTTGAGTTGATCTCCTAAGTCGAGATTCTCCATGGTTTCGTCGACTTCTTCATTTTTTTCTCCTGTATTTTCTGTTGTTGCAAAGCTGACCGGCGAGTTTACCTCGCAGGAAGAGCCCACCGATGATTCGGACATTGCGATTGTCTTGGTTTCGCTTACCGACGGATCCGGTTTCGCCGGATCTGAAAGGCGAATTGAACCCAAAAATCCGACACAAAAGTTCATGCTTCCGATTGTCAGGTCCATCTCCTGATCTAAGCTTGCGAATATTAGAGTAAGGTTTGGCGGATGGGGTTGAAAATCTATAGTTCCGAAGGATATCTGGTTTCCATCGACTTCTAAATTGTTGGCTAAAAGCGAAAAAGCCGTCAAATTCATGATTCCAACGCCTCGAGTCCCCACGGTCAGCACCAATTAATGAGGGTTAACTCGACAAATGTCCAAGATGAAGTACTTAGGATCGGGGGAATAGGATGTCGGATGAACTCGAAGGTAAAGATCAGTCAAACGAGGCGTGTATCGAGAATAAACGTGGTGGTGAACTTGGCTTACTTTCAATCTGTCCCTGACCGGCCTCTCCTGGCCCCTATATATAGGTGGCCAGGTCTCAAGGAACCGGTCGGGTTCAATACATATTACAGTGTCCCTATATGACATTGACTCATATTTCGACTATGACTATTCTTGGGCCTAACTTAATGGGCCTCAGGGGTACACGAATAACGGGCTCTATTAGCTATACCCTTGTCACCAACGGTTCAAGAACACTCCAAACATTACTGAGATCTATCTCCGGTAAATGATCATCAGTCAGATGTGGAGATCCGTGATGACACCTGTGCATTCTACAAAGTTCTTTTAGTCATTGAACCGTAAATGCCGATGTACCTTTCCATTTGTTTAACTGGTACTATTAGTACGAGATATGATCGTCGGTATCAACATACCTCGTTCAATCTCGTTAACAACTATTGCTACTTTACTCATACCGTTATATTCCATCCCTGTGACCTAGTCACATGCTGCGCAGCTTTGGTTGTAATCTCACCGAGTGGGCCTAGAGTATCATATCCATCATGCGGATGAACAAATCCTGCTCTTGGTTCATACGCCTCAACATACTCCATTGGAAATCTTGAAGACACCTTTTCAGTCACCCGGATGAGGAAGAGACGGTTGATGCCATGAAAGCTTCTGCCGAAAGTAGTGATAAAATATAACCTCACGGTCTAAGGATTATGCTACACCGCTTTCTTCATATTGCAACGTGAACATCATGACACGACCGTCTTTCGATACTAATGTTTGGGTATGTCCACCATGGCATTATCTCAATGGCAAGTTCTCATTGTCAATTGGCATAAATGCTCCATGACCGTGTTGCACAATGAACTAGCAATTAGAGGATTACTAGGGACTCTGTTTCATTTAATACGACACCTATATCAATGTTTCCAATTGACATAGTTATAGCATAGTATCAAACATATTATGAGCTATATGAAATATGCAAATAAACCATTTATAATTTTCCTCTAGGGCATATTTTCTTCATTACAATCCTAAGCATAAATGGGATATCACAATAATAAGGACTATCCACGATTCAGATAATCAGGGAGTTATGTCACATAATGTGAGATATCTCTAGCAATCATGTCACATAATGTGACATATCTCTAACACACGAGACATGGCCCCGAGCATCAAGGGAGGGTACACGTCTGGAACTCCAATGTCATCATGATACTATACTTTGCTACCATGGAGGAAATTTATGGGCCACATACATGTGATTTCTATTGTAATCAGGTCCCTCCACGGAAAGAGAATTTTGTGTGTGGAGGATGTGAGGCATGTAACCCCCTTAGTGTTGGTCTTGTAGAGCATGTTGATTTCTCTATGAGTTATGTGCAGTGGTCTTTGAACAAGCTAAGGCTCGCAAACACCTGTCCCTCAGACACTTTGCCACTATGTTATAATGGGGTCGCAAACCTGGAACTAAGACTCCAGATTTTATCTTAACTAATCTCACTTGACCCGAATGTAGTAGAAATTCATAAACTACTAAGATGCGATTAGTAGCGCAAGACGAACTACCGGGGTTAGTTTTGGTTACTGGATGGGTTTTGGGCCAAGGGCCTTGGCCCCAAAGAAGTGTGAGGTTGAAGACAGGTTGCAATCAGCTTGCAGCTTTTTCGACCCCTCAAGTAGTGAGTAGTGACTCGAGCGGATATGTGTAGCGATTCCCTTTTAACCTTTCGAGCCACAGAGTGGTTAGCTCTACTCCGAGTTAGGTCGAGCCTATGAGCGTCCTGGTGTTTGCCATAGAAACATCGGTAGAGCTACTATTTACTGCAAAAAAAAACTGTAGATTGTTACGAGGATGTGCATAAGTGTATCCCTTGGTGACCACGAAGGATGCGTGGGTTGTTCATGGGCACCAAGAGAGCACATGATATCGTGAAACAAACAATCTATCTTTGTATATAAGGCGAGGGTGTACCAATTTTTTGGTACTCATGATTAGCGGTACTCTATTGGTGTTCTCATTTACTTGAAAAACGTAATGTGTTGTGAGGATAAAGAAACTTTAGTACACCCTCCGTCTCAAAATAAGTGACTCGGACTTTTATTAGATACGGATGTATCAACATATTGAAATGCATCTCCATCTAGATATCAATATCTTGACAAAACTGAGTCACTTATTTTGTGACCGTGCGAATACTTTTTAGTCTATTTAATTCTTCTATTAACTAAAAAAAATCTTTTTGTGTAAAGTATTCTCGTTTCCTTAATATACACCATAAACAGTACTAATTTGGCCAAATGACAATTATGATGCGCATGTATTCCTGTACTGCATGTAACGAATGTGGAACCACTATGATGTAAAAAAAGCTGTAAGGAAATTCTTGTAAATGCAACCATAAATTATATTTATATTATGCAGTAAAGAGCCTTGTTAGTAGGGGTCAGTTGGATGTTGAAGCGTTCCTGGGGCGATCTCCTCCATGTCCCGCAGTCAAAACCAGCCAAATATAGAACCTCCTCCTCCTGAAGCTATTTCCATGATCCTAGCGTCGCGAATCAAGCTTATTTATAGCTGCAGTTGGGGATCACTCAGTCACACTATTTGGCCGGCCGCCGGCGAAACAAGAGTACAGAAGATGTCGGGCCAGGCCCTGTTCCTCACGGTCGCCGTCCTTCTGTGCTCCGCCGAGTGCAACCTCGTCCAGGCATGGAAGAAGGCAAGCAAATGACAGATGCGATCAGCAATGTAGTCTCTCATTATTTGATTATTTTCCCTTTATTTATGTCATTGTGGCGTTGATATGATGCACAGACTTACGTGGTATACCTCGGAGCACACGCGTACGGCCGCGACGCGTCGGTGGAGGATCACGCGCGCGCCACGGAGTCGCACCATGAACTCCTAGGATCGGTTCTTGATAGGTACTCCGCGAATCATGGAGTACTTCCTCCGTTCCGGTTTACTAGTCGTCTCCGTATCTCCGTATTTCTAGATAATTAATTTCATTTATATAATATAAATTATATAATATAAAAATTATATTATTAGAAAGTATAACAACTAAAGTTTCTAATGATATATTTTTGTACTATATACATAGTTTTGAATAGCCGGCTATAACCCGGCTATAGCCAGGCTATAGCCTTTTCTGAGGCTTGCGGCTACGGCTAAGGCATTAGAGGCTAAGATGAAAATAACCGCTAATAGTCCGACTATAACCATTTAACCTCAGTTTAACCCCATAGCCCGCTAAATTTTTGTCTTTAAAACAAAAAATTTTGGACCAAAATTTTTCAGCGTGGACCAAATTCGGCCGCGTACGCTACTAAACCCGGCTACCCTTGCTTGCCTGCAGCTGAACAACCTGCGACGCATGCTTTCAGCCTCCCACTCACAGGTTGCTACTACTTAATGTTGTAATATATGGATAAAAGTATGTCTAGACTACTTATATCTCATATGTGACTAATAATTTGTCATGCTTCAGTAAATTATTAATATGTAAACCTATATATGCTACCCAAATTTTATTTTATTTTTATTTATTTAGCAAAACGGCTAAATGGCATAGCTACGCTATAGCCTAGCTATAGCCTTTTATAGTTTCTAAAATTGTTGCGACTAAATACAATAGCCGGCTATTTAAAACTTTGACTATATATTAAATGTTATCTTGATAAAATATACGATCTAAGGATACGGGGAGGACTAGTAAAAGCAAAACGGAGGTAGTAATATATAAGCATCATTAAATTAGTACCAGTGTAAGTGTTTTGACATGTGGTATTAATTAATGAAACAGCAAGCAGATGGCCAAGGATGCGATTTTCTACTCCTACACCAAGAACATCAATGGCTTCGCGGCGTATTTGGACGAGGAAGTAGCAACCCAGATGGCTAGTAAGGATATATTAATTAACCATCTTTTTATGAAATCCTTCAATGTTGCTGTGTGGGAGAAGAAAAATATAAGTAAACATTGTCTAAATGAGCCCAGGCTTCACAGATTTGCGCCTAGATCTCCTCCTATCTTAATACAATAGCGTAGAGGCTCCTCTTGTTTTTTTAATGTTTTCTCTTATTTGATCGATGGAGCAGGGCACCCAGAGGTGGTGACGGTGGTGGAGAGCAAGATGTTGAAGCTTCACACGACGAGGTCGTGGGACTTCATGGACATGGAAAGGGACGGCCACATCCTCCCGGACTCTATATGGAAGCACGCCAAGTTCGGCCAGAACATCATCATCGCTAACCTCGACAGCGGTAGCTAAATTTAACGAGAATGACATTTATTTATCTCCATCTCAGTCACCTGAATAATGTATGTTGGCGTATGTGAAGGTGTGTGGCCAGAGTCCAACAGCTTCAGCGACGAGGGCATGGACGAGGTACCCAAGCGCTGGAAGGGTTTTTGCTCCGACAGCGCCAAGTATGGAGTGCCTTGCAACAAGTGGGTAACTGCTTGAATTTCATCGCCCCTCCGATTTTCCCATCATTGTTTGAATTACTAATAAAAATGGAATCGAACGCCGTCATTTAATTATGTCCAAATCTCATTTAATTATGTCCAAATCTGTTTGTGTCATGGCATGCAGGAAGCTGATCGGTGCCAAGTACTTCAACCGCGACATGCTGCTGTCGAACCCGTCGGCGGTGGACGGCAATTGGACGCGCGACACGGAGGGACATGGCACGCACACGCTCTCTACGGCCGGCGGACGCTTCGTGCCACGCGCCAGCCTTTTCGGCTACGCCAACGGCACCGCCAAGGGCGGCGCACCCCGCGCACGCGTCGCCGCCTATAAGGTGTGCTGGTCCGGGGAGTGCGCCACTGCAGACGTCCTGGCGGGCTTCGAGTCCGCCGTCCACGACGGTGCCGACGTCATCTCCGTCTCCTTCGGCCAGGACGCGCCCCTTGCTGACGCCAGCTCCTTCTTCCACGAGCCCGTCACGCTCGGTTCCCTCCACGCCACCATCCACGGCGTCTCAGTCGTCTGCTCCGCGGGGAACTCCGGGCCATTCGAGGACACAGTCGTCAACGCCGCGCCATGGGTCACCACCGTTGCCGCCAGCACCGTCGACAGGAACTTCCCCAACCAGATCACCCTCGGCAACAGCGCGCACATGAAGGGGATGAGCCTCGAGTCCTCCGACCTGCACTCTGACAAGCTCTTCCCAGTCATCAACTCCAGCAGAGCCGCGCTCCCCAACTGCACCGCCAACCTCGCGACCATCTGCGCGATGGGATGCCTTGACCCAGGCAAAGTGAAGGGCAAGATCGTGGTGTGCGTCCGCGGCGGGGATATTCCGCGCGTGATGAAGGGGATGGCAGTCCTTAGCGCTGGCGGCGCCGGGATGATCCTAGCCAACGGCGAGATGGACGGTAACGACGTCGAAGCTGACCCGCACGTGCTCCCGGCAACTATGATCACCTATAATGAGGCCGTATTGCTCTATAAGTACATGGCCTCATCTTCGGAACCGGTGGCAAACATCTCTCCTTCCAAAACAGAGCTCGGAGTCAAGAACTCGCCATCCATGGCGGCCTTCTCGTCCCGTGGGCCCAGCGGGACGCTGCCCTACGTGCTCAAGCCGGACATTGCCGCACCTGGGGTGGACATACTTGCCGCGTTCACCGAGTATGTCAGCCCGACGGAGGTGGCCGCCGACAAGCGCCGGTCGGAGTACGCCATCATGTCTGGGACGTCCATGGCGTGCCCGCACGTGTCGGGCGTCGTCGGGCTCCTCAAGGCGGCGCGTCCGGAGTGGAGCCCTGCGGCGATGCGGTCCGCGATCATGACCACCGCGCGCACCCAGGACAACACCGGCGCACCGATGCGCGAGCAGGACGGAAAGGAGGCCACCGCGTTCGCCTACGGCGCCGGTAACGTGCATCCGAACCGCGCTGTCGACCCTGGCCTCGTCTACGACGTCACTCCAAACGACTACTTCACATTCCTCTGCTCCCTGGGCTTCACCACCAAGGACCTGAGCCGGCTCAGCGCCAGCAAGTTCGCCTGCCCGGCCAAGCCGCCGCCAATGGAGGATCTTAACTACCCGTCCATCGTGGTCCCGGCGCTGCGCGACGCCATGACGGTCAAGCGGCGGCTCAAGAACGTCGGCCGGTCAGGGACGTACCGCGCGTCGTGGCGCGTGCCGTTCGGGATCAGCATGACCGTAGACCCGACGGTGTTGGTGTTCGAGAAGGCCGGCGAGGAGAAGGAGTTCAAGGTGACGGTGGCGTCGCAGAAGGACAAGCTTGGGAGGGGCTACGTCTTCGGGAAGCTAGTCTGGTCTGATGGCATCCATTATGTGAGGAGCCCAGTCGTGGTCAACGCCCTGGATTGAGGTGTTCGTGCCGTGTGTAATAGTTTAGGATCATTTCGTTTTGTCCTCGTGTTGAGGATGAGATAGGACTTGAAATTTAGCTATCTTGGTTGTTAATAAACGGTGAGCTTCTTTTGGCTCTTGACTCTTGAGTGTAAATAAATATAAAAGTTCCCTTTCTACAAATTTTCCCCTTTCGAGATAACTGTGGTAGAAAAAAATTTCCATTTCTCCTTCTGTTTTGTTCCGAGGATTTGATAATTTGCCATATTTTTTGCAGTTTGATTATTTGCCACATCCCATGTCAATGACATATAGTGTCAGTAGTATAAAACCAACCAGTAAAGCCGGTTATGGTACATAGACTAGAGCCGGTTAACTCATCCAGCTCTTGCCAATGGTTTCTAATAAGTGGACCATTAGAGTTGATTTTGGAAATCGGATCTAATAGCGTAGCCCTCTGACACCCCAAAAAAAAACCGTCTTCAATAGCAACTATATTCTTAAAAATGCCACTCATTAGGACTTTAAGCGCAGAGTGATACAGCAAGAGAAGTTTTTCCCACAAGGGTTACTCGGGGTAATTATCGAACTCCCGGGAAAGCCCGAAGTTGGTTCCTTTTCCTTGCTCTTCAAACAACCTACAACAGTAATCAAACAGCTTTGCGTCCCCAATAAACTATGGTGGTTGTAAAGAAAATAACAAGGTTTTTGATTTTCAGGTTTAAGGAACTGAAAGTAAAACAACATAAAAGTAACTAGGAAACTTCTTATGGCTTGATGGCAGCAACTCTATTCTTTAAAATGCCACTTGTTTGGACTCCAAGAGCAGAGTGATGCAGCAAGAGAAGGTTGACTTCGTAGGGCAGCTTTTGCTAAAACTCGAGCAGTTTCTTGAAAACTTGCTTCAGATATAAAACTTTGGGTATTCAGGGAAGCTCTTGTTATTCCCAATAAGATTGCCCGATAATAGATCGATTCATCCAAAGCTCGCCCTGCTCGTTCCGCTCGCAATAGTCCGATTAATTCCCAGGTGAAAAAACATTAGATTTCTCCAGACCGCCGGGAAAAGCATGAAAAAAAGGCTCGAATGGTACGATCCCTCCATCACCCCAGAATGAAAGGGGTGATCTCGTAGTTCTTGGTCTGTGAAGATGCGTTGTTAGGTGCTCCATTTTCCCATTGAGGACGTAATTTCATAGAGTCATTCGATCTGAATGCTACATGAAGAACATAAGCCAGATGACGGAACGCGGAGACCTAGGATGTAGAAGATCATAACATGAGCGATTCGGCAGATTTGGATTCCTTTCCTATATATCCACTCATGTGGTACTTCGTCATATGATTCATATAAGATCCATCTGTCTATAGATCGTCATATACATCTAGAAAGCCGTATGCTTTTGGTCTCATATAATTAAGAAATTATATACATCTAAAATCCAGGAGAATTTCACCTATAAAAGAAAGATTACTTTTCCTTGGTAATGTATAGATAGGAAGAAGGGGTCATCTTTTTCTTTTTTAGGATTTTTTTACTAGGAATTGCGCTCCTTATAAAAGTTTGAGTTTGGGTTTTCTTTTCCCGCAACCAAAGAAAAAGAGAATGGAAGAATTCTTCTTATTGCATAATAAAATAAAGAAACCTTAGAATTCTGTTTATATAAGGTATGCTACACCATATTATCGAAAATAGGGTATGAGACAATTAATGGCTTTGAAAACACCAAATAGCTGATGAGAGAAGTTGTTGTTGAGAAATAGGAAAGTTCTATTACGGTTCATATTCTGGATTGGGTTCATCTCTATAGTAATCGGAGGGACCAGATTGTAAACATGAAAAAGTAGGAGCTTAGCGGGTCCCCAAAAACCCAAGGTTTCCTCGGCAAGGTTCATCCACGGAAGGTGAGTCAGGGCCTAAGATCAGGCCGAAAGGCGTAGTCGATGGACAATAGGTCAATATTCCTGTACTACCCCTTGTTGGTACGGAGGGACGGAGGAGGCTAGGTTAGCCGAAAGATGGTTATAGGTTTAAGGACACAAGGTGACCCTGCTTTGTCAGGGTATTTTTTTTAGTTATTCATTGGAGCAATTATATATTGAAGTCAATCCAAGGCAAGTGTTCGGATCTATTATGACATAAAGATTAGGTGCCTAAGGGACATTATTTATCTTGAAAAACAAATATTTCCCGACGTAAGAAAAAAATATTTTTGAAATTTAAGAAACTAGTTTATTTTGCTCTACCGAACTGGGCTATAGCCCTTATCAGAGATATCTTAACATATAGATAATTTCTTGTCAAGATGAATATTCTCTAATGCCAGAGGATATCCCTTTGATCTGTATCTGTTTAGTATATAATAGACCAATAATGGAGTGGTATTGCTTAGAAAAGTGATTCAATATATAATCGATCGAAGTAATGAGTTTTCTTTTGTGGAGGTAAAGAAGGAAGGTTTTGCGAGACTCTGCTTGGGAAAAGGGTCGATTACTCGGGGCGTTCTGTCATTGTTGTGGGTCCTTCGCTTTCATTACATCAATGTGGATTACCTCTAGAGATAGCAATAAAGCTTCCCCTAATTCTCTCGCAAATACAGCTCTCTTAATCATTTCTTCACATGTACCTGCAGTCGCATTCAAGTAATGCCCCTTAATTTCACCGGTTTTGGCCTGTGCTTTATAAATAGCTTCGGCACAAAAGACAAAACGGTCTCTCCAGCGCATAACTGGTTGTGAGAGCGGGTAGCGGGAATTGAACCCGCATCGTTAGCTTGGAAGGCTAGGGGTTATAGTCGACGTTGGTTGATTTGATTATTTTTAACATCTCTAATTCAAAACTAGCAAGACATTCACTGAGCAAGTGGAAATCCTTTTGAAGGAAGCTATTTAGGAACAGCTGGAACGGTTTTCCCTTCAGCAACAAACATAAATTTTGCATTTTGACTCTTGTTAGTAGAAGAGGGATCGTTGAGAAAGATTTTTCATTTGATCATTTGAATCGTGCAAAAAAGTTTTCTTAGTTTTTAGTATAGTTATTTAAAGAATAGATAGAAATAAGATTGCGTCCAATAGGATTTGAACCTATACCAAAGGTTTAGAAGACCTCTGTCCTATCCATTAAACAATGGACGCTTTATCTTCGTATTTTATTCTTTCTTCTACCCCCTTTTCTTGTTCCGAGAAAAAACTCTTAGACCAAAACTCTTTTAGGAAAAAAAAATCCATATAAAAGATGTATATATCATAGAGAGGGAGTACGGAGCCGGTAGTGGGAATCGAACCCGCAACCCCAAGGTTATGAGCCTTGTGAGCTACCAAGCGGGGTAATTATCGAACTCTCGAGGAAGGCTGAGGTTGGTTCATTTTCCTCGCCCTTAAAACTATCTGCACCAGTAAACAAACAACTTTGCGTCCCCAACTAACTGTGGTGGTTGTCAGGCACCAACAGCTCGCAAGTTTAAAAACCAAAGTAAACAAAGTAAGTAACAAGGTTTTTGGTCATTTTTTGGTTTAAAGAACTAAAAGTAAAATAGTGCAAAAGTATCTAGAGAACTTCTTAGCTCTGAGGCACTGCTCGCGACTAAGATTCAAAATAGCTTAAAGTCTAGGAAGGAATGCGGCAAGACCGGATTTCGGAATATTCTTCAAGACAAGAAGCTATCAAGGGGATAAATCTGGATGAACTGATAAAGTCCTAGCTGTCGGGAAGCTCTCCTCAGGAGGGAGTAAAGAAAAAATAGCTAAGTTTTTAAATTTTAGCAACATTTTCCTTCAACTGCCTTTGCTCATGTGGGGTTCCTAGGAGGGATGCGTCTCCTTGTGCTTAGTTTTTGGAAACCTGAGCCAAAGTATAAAGATCAGTTCTCTATTCCAGAAACTATGAACTAAGCAAAGTACGAAAATTTGCATAACTAATGTTGCTAACAAGGATATAGGCCTAACGAAATGTTATTACAATAAATATTGTTTGTCGGCATCTCGTGCTAAAGATGCAGGAATAACTCGAATGAATACAAGGAGAAGCCCGGGGGCTCAGGCCCTGTGTAGCACATGGATCACCCTCTTCTTCAGATCAGCAATGACGTGGGCTACGACGGCCCTGGCAGCCTGCTAGACCGCCCATCCGGCCTCGTCGTCACCGAATCCCTCGAAGAGGCACTGAAATGAGAAGACGGGAGCAAGATGGTGAACGCGTGGGAGGATTGTGTTGCTGACAATCTTGACAATACGCTCCCCGTCGGCCTACAGCCTCTGCTTCAGCATCCTAGGAAGGGCCTCGAGCTGCCCTAGCATGTTCATGTACCAAGGAGCAAACCTGCCGGGACAGAGCCGGGAAGAGTTGCAGCTCCACTAGCACGCAAGACATCTTCTCCGTGGTCTAGCACAAGTTCAGGGCGTCGGTGCTAGCCTACTCCTTGAGCTTGAGCTGGGCCTCAGAGGCAAGTATCCCTTCCACGGAGGCGGAGCTTCTTGGTGCTCTCTAGGGTGGCCTCTAGGTTCGCCACCTTCGTCGTCGAGGTCTCCAGCGAAGAGTTGGCACCGGGAGATCACTCTGTAGTGTGCTGATGGTGGCGATCAAAGTTGTCAGGCGCTCATTCATAACCGTGAGCTGCGCCTAGATACCTTCTTCCCGCATCTGCACCTATGCTCCAAGATCAGCACTGGTGGCCCACAACTGTGCCACCTCTTCAGAAGACACCCCTGGCGATGTGATGATGATACAATCATGGATCATGCTGATTTTGACTGTTTGATCTGGAAGGAAATACTGAGTCTAATTGATGATTATTATAAGGTGAATTCTTTCCTAGCTAAAAAGAATGTTTTGATATCTCCGAATTATATACTACCTAAAGCAATGTACTATGTTGCATTTAGGTATGGCATCTTTCAAGATACCGCCAGCGGGAGGAGTGGGAGGAGGGCAATCGAACAACTAGTGGAGATTAAGTCTACATGAGAGAGTCCGTGATGGCGCACTAGGATTGCCTACAACACGATGTCTACACGTCGAAGGCGCGCCACACTCGTGGCCTGCGTGCCAAATTAGGCCGAACCCATATATGGGTCGGTATGTATTCATTTGAGTCGAACCAAGTCAGTTTGGTCCCAAACCAGGCTGGTTTTGGGCCAGGTCCATGCCTAGGATGCCCCACCCCCTTTATATACCCCTGGGGCATCCCCTCTAGATGGCAGACCATGTTTCGACTAAATTTATTTTCGTTGAACTGCTGTAAGCATTCATCTAAATTCCTCTGCACCGAATCATATTGATTGGTGAGAATACTACTGTAAGTTTAGTGTGGTCTGTAAAGATATCAAAACATTCTTTTCAGCTAGGAAAGAATTCACCTTATAATAATCATCAATTAGACTCAATATTTTCTTCTAGATCAAATAGTTGAAATCAGCATGATCCGTGATTGTATCCTCATCACGATGCCTCCACGCCGAGGAGCTCCTGATATTGATGCGACAGCGCTCCACGTCAATGTCTTGGAGGACGCCCTCGTAGTGTGCCTTCAGATCGACGGCCCAGCCCTCCATAGCCTCTTTGGACTGAACCGACCGCAGCTCACGCTCCTCCATATCATGAAGGAGGGAGCGGGCAGATGCGTAAGGGGCAGATCCCATGAAGGGCAACATCAGTGCTGGGGGTGCCGACCGCGATGCTACCAGGCCCATTCCCGCCAGGGGAACGGCCTGGGGAGCACTGTGAGCAAGGGCGAAAGGGCCGATAGGTTCTGGAGCTATGGCACTTGCCCGCTCGGGACTATCGACCTGCTCGTCCTCGCTGGCAGGATTAATCTACCCGTCCTTAGGATAGGACCGGGCGACTGGGAGAAGAAGACCAAGGAATCAATGCAGACCTAAAAGATCTACATCTTCAAGGTGCTTAAGCAAGCCAGAAGAGCAATATGAAGAAAGGCATACCTGTTGCAAGCGGAGAGTGACGTGCAGGGTCGGCCTCCGTCAGGTCCCAGGCAACGACGGTCGCCTCGGTAGCTTCATCTGAAAAAATCATGATGTGTTGATATGGGGTGGTCCGATCTTCTCGTGAGCAACGCGATGATGATGATGGCAGCGGATGATTGTCGGGGATAACTTGGTGTCACCGATGAACTCTCCTCGCTTGAACCCTGATGCCAATGCAACAGCTCTCAAACCCTGTAGGATATTCACGACTCCACACACTTGCGCACGCAGCCGTCGACCACGAAACGGTAGTTTGCAATCTACTGATTCCCAATGGAACAACAGATCACAGTAAACTTGCAGCAGTATAACACCAAATCCAGATGAATTGGTGCGGAGGAATTCAGATGAATGCTTACAGCTGTTCAACGAAATATTCTTTAGTCTAAACGTGGTCTAACCCTAATTGAGGGGGCGCCCAGGGGTACTTATAGGTGGCCGGGCGTCCTCAGCAAAGACCTGGCCCAAAACATGCCTGGTTTGGGCCCAAACTGACTCGGTTCGACTCAAACGGGTACATACCGACCCATATATGGGTTCGGCCTAATTTTAGCACGCAGGCCAAGTGTGTAGCGCGCCTTAGACATGTAGACATCGTGTCGTAGGCAGTCCTAGTGCGCCATCATGTGCTCGTGCTCATCCAGACTCAGTCTCCTTCACGTGGTGATGTTCTCCATGCTTGTGGCGCCGGCCTCCCTCTCCTCCCTCGCGCTCTCTTGCTTGATCACCACGTCGTGCTCCATGTGTTGCATCTCCTCGCTCCCTCGAACCCCTTCTTCTCCAATGAACCTGATCATACATATGAACAAAGACTTAGGCAGTATAAAATTCTCATTACAATAAATATCAGATTCAGCAAGGAGTGAGTTCACCTGCTGTTGTAACAACTTGGCACGGGCTCGAGTAATTGGTCCAATCCTAATATCATCATTGGACTTATCTTGATCAGCAACAATAGGATCATCAACAGTAGGTGGAGATGGCTGTGTAGTAGGGATGTCCTCATCATCTCCCCCCCCTTCAAAAGGCGTCGACCTCGACGCTCCAAGGTCATCTCCATCATATGGTGATAAATCAGCAACATTGAAACTGTTGCTAACACCACCAAACTCAGCAATAGGAATATCAATCGAGTAGGCATTATCATTGATCTTGGCAAGCACTCTATAGGGACCAGCACCTCGGGGCCTCAACTTGGAACGCCTAAGCAAAGGAAATCTGTCCTTGCGCAGGTGCACCCATACCATATCACCGGGCTGAAAAAGAACCTGCTTTCTTGACTTGTTGCGAGCAGCAGCAGTATTCTTCCCTTTCTTCTCAATAGCCTCTCGAGTCTTCTCATGAATTTTCTTCACAAAATCAGCTCTCTTTGATGCCTCCATATTAACTCTCTCATGCAATGGAAGAGGCAACAAATCTAGTGGTGTAATAGGTTTGAAGCCATACACCACCTCAAACGGACAAAGCTGAGTAGTAGAATGTACCGCCCTGTTGTATGCAAACTCCACATGCGGCAAACAATCTTCCCACTCCCGCAGATTTTTCTTGATCATTGTCCTCAGCAACTGTGACAAAGTTCGATTCACCACCTCGGTCTGGCCGTCAGTCTGGGGATGACATGTAGTGCTGAACAGCAGCTTTGTTCCTAGCTTTCCCCATAAGGTCTTCCAGAAGTAGCTCATGAACTTGACGTCCCTGTCAGAAACAATAGTCTTGGGCACTCCGTGCAAGCGTACGATATCCCTGAAAAACAGGTTAGCCACATGCGACGCATCGTCGCTCTTATGATATGCAATAAAGTGTGCCATTTTAGAGAATCTATCCACTACCACAAATATAGAATCATGACCATGTTTAGTTTTTGGCAATCCTAGCACAAAATCCATACTAATATCTTCCCATGGTGTAATAGGTGCAGGTAGTGGTGTATACAAACCGTGAGGCTTCAGCTTGGACTTGGATGTGTTGCACACAATGCAGCGCCGCACATATCTGTCCACATCACGCCTCATCCTGGGCCAAAAGAAGTGATCAGCTAGCATGAGTAATGTCTTCTCACGCCCAAAGTGACCCATCAAACCTCCAGCATGTGATTCCTGCAATAAGAGCAAACGCAAAGACGACTCCGGAACACATAGTGTGTTAGCTCGAAATAGAAACCCAGCATGTATGTGATATTTCTCCCAAGCGTTTTTCAAAACACACAAACGATATGGTTCAGCAAAATCATGATCAGTTGCATAAAGCTCACAAATACTCTCTAAACCAGGAATATTAATATCAAGTTGTGTCAATAACATACTCTGCCTAGAGAGAGCATCAGCAACCACATTATCTTTTCACTTCTTATGTTTAATGATGTACGGAAAAGATTCAATAAACTCAACCCACTTAGCGAGACGCCTATGCAGGTTGGATTGTGCTTTCAAATATTTCAAAGCTTCATGATCAGAATGTATGATAAATTCTTTTGGCCACAAATAATGTTGCCAAACCTCAAGAACTCTAACAAGTGCATACAATTCTTTATCATAAATAGGATAATTCAGTCTAGCACCAGATAATTTCTCAGAAAAATAAGCTATAGGACGACCCTCTTGCATCAAAACGCCACCTATGCCTATACCACTAGCATCACATGCAACTTCAAATTGCTTTGAAAAATCAGGCAATGCAAGTAAAGGTGCAGAAGTAAGCAAACGTTTCAATTCATCAAATGCATGATCTTGGGCTGCGCCCCACACAAAAGGAACACCTTTCTTCGTTAACTCATTTAATGGTGCAGCAATAGTACTAAAGTCTTTCACAAAACGGCGATAAAAACCAGCAAGACCGTGAAAACTTCGTACTTGACTAACATTCATGGGAGTAGGCCAATCTTGAATAGCAGCAATTGTAGATTGATCTACCTCTACTCCATGCTTAGAAACAACATAACCCAGAAATATGACCTTATCTTTTGCAAATGTGCACTTCTCAAGATTAGCATACAATTTATTATCACGCAGCACTTGCAAAACTTGTCTAATATGAACACAGTGTTCAGTTTCATTGCGGCTGTAAATAAGTATGTCATCAAAATAGACAACCACAAAACGACCAATGAACTCTCTCAAAACATGATTCATTAAGCGCATGAATATACTAGGTGCATTAGTAAGACCAAAAGACATGACTAGCCACTCATATAAACCAAATTTAGTTTTGAAAGCAGTTTTCCATTCATCTTCTTCTTTCATTCGAATTTGATGGTAACCACTACGTAAATCAATTTTAGAGAAAACAGCAGCACCACTCAATTCATCTAACATATCCTCGAGACGGGGAATAGGATGACGATATCGAATAGTAATGTTGTTTATAGCTCTACAATCTACGCACATGCGCCATGTACCATCTTTCTTAGGCACCAAAATCACAGGAACAACACAAGGACTAAGAGAGACACGAATGTACCCTTTATCCAGAAGAGCTTGCACTTGTGCTTGTATCTCCTTTGTTTCGTCGGGGTTGGTCCTGTAGGGGGCGCGGTTGGGCAAGGAGGCGCCAGGGATCAAGTCGATCTGGTGCTCGATGCCTCGTAATGGTGGCAGCCCAGCAGGTACCTCGGCCGGAAAAACATCATCAAAGTCCTGCAAAACAGTGGAGACACCAAGAGAAACAGGTTGGATATCGTTAGAAACTAAGACCTCGCCCTTGTACATGAGCACAAGAGGCATGGCTGTAGGATCCTCACGAAATTCTCTCATGTCTTCTTTGGTGGCTAAAACTAACAAGTTGGGCACTCCCTCACTTTTCGTTATATCACTCACGGCTGTTACATTATCTCGTGGAGGTGGCTGTTCGAGTTTCACTTCAGTCTTCTGACGAGATTCATTAACAATTTGCTGCGGTGACATAGGTAGTAGGTTGATTTCCTTGCCCTTGAACTCCAAGTGATAAGTATTGGCTCGACCATTGTGTTGCACATGTCGATCATAGAGCCATGGCCAACCCAACAAGAGATGACAAACCGTCATAGGAACCACATGAAAATCTATAGAATCCTTGTATGGCCCTATCTCAATGTTCACACGTACCATGTAGTTTACCTTCATCTCACCATTGTCACTTAACCACTGAATATAATATGGGTTAGGATGAGGTAAATATTTCAAACCCAGCTTAGCACATAACTCCTTACTTGCGAGATTGCGACAGCTTCCGCCATCAATGATCACCTTGCAAGCTTTATTGGGACCAACTAGTGCCTTGGTTTGAAACAGGTTGCAGCATTGAGAATCAATATTGGGCTGCACACTCAACGTACGTGGAGAGACAACAATAATAGGAGAAGAGTCAGCATAAGCATCTTCACCTTCATCATCAGAACCAAACGGATCAGCATCTTCTCCGGTCTCATATCCGTTCTCAGTAACCACTATCACTTTGTTGTTGGGACAATCTCTTTTAAAGTGTCCCTTGCCTCCACACGTATGACATAGTTTCTCAGTAGCACGAGTCACGGAGGCACTCAAACCAGAACTAGCAGCTGGTGTGGTAGCGGGACGTCTGGACTGAGCTCCAGAGGTCGCTGGCCTAGTGGATGAGGAGGGGCGAGTAGGAGTCCCCTCAAGTGGCGCTGGGGCAGGGCTAGAAGGCGCCCTGGCAGTATATCGACTGGCAGGTGAAAAGCGAGATTTTTGTTGCGCCTCTTCAGCAAGCTGTGCCTCAGCCTCCATAGCATGGTGAAGCAATTGATTCATATCATTGTAAGTATGATGCCGGACGATGTTCTTGATAGGAAGTCTAAGTCCATGCAAAAACCGTTGCATAGTCATCTGACTAGACTCCTGAACTCGCAATCGCTGCATCAACAGTTCCATCTCCTTGTAATAAGCATCAACAGTCAAAAATCCTTGCTTCAGCTGTGTCAATCTATCAAAAACTGAACGCAAATAATTGGTGGGTACAAAACGAGCCTGCATGATTTCCTTCATCTCTGTCCATCGCAAAACTGGAAGCTCATGAGCTGCTCGTCGTTGTGACAGAATATTATCCCACCAACGCAGGGCATAACCATCAAATTCCGAGGATGCAAGTTTGATCTTCTTATCTTCAGTGTAAGCAAGCAAACGCCACAGGTTGTCGATCTTGAGCTCCCAAGTGAGGTAATCCTCCACATCACCTTCACCATCAAATCTGGGTATCGAGAACTTTGGCTTCCCTAGAAAATCATCCTCAGCAGGTATTACACGTCGGGCACCAAGGCCATGTGGTGGCCGACCATGTTGTCCAAGACCACGCCCACGAGCATTGGGGCCTAGTAGATTGGCATTGTCATGGACACTGTCATCATCAGCAAAGTCAGCAGCAGGCTGCACAGCCGGTGGTACAATGGGCCGACGCAGCTCCGCTAGGGATTGGTTTAACTGATCAATGTTTGTGCTGGAAAGTAGTGAACTGAGCTTGCATAGCTTGAACAGTATCTGCGGTGCCTTGCACTTTGAACTAGAGTTGCTGATGTGCAGTCACAGCGTCGGCCGTAGAACGATCCAACACCCCCTCCAGATGAGTGCGCAGTCCAACAAAGTCTGTCCAAACCACTGGTGTATCCCCATCTTTGTCCTGCATCACATCATAACCACTAGTAGACATGATTAGTAGATTAGTGCACGAAATCAAAAACGTGTGGTGCCTCTCACAACTCACTCAAAAACTGATAAGAAAAGGTAATCTTACCGTTCCAAAGTGAATAGTAGTGCGTACCAGAACAAAGTATCAAGCTCCTGCACGGATGTGATGAAGTGAATACCGAGGGTATAAGAGCGATCACATGACAAACCAGGAATATAAGGTGGAGCTGTAGGTATGGTATCCTAAGTACACCGCAAATAAGTCCTAGTGCTGATCGTATGACAAGACCCATGAAACACACACGGTGGAGATAAGTGAGGCAACGCAACTCTAAAAAAGAGCTCAAGAGATATAAGTGACAATGCACAAAAGCTCGTGTTGCAATGCACAAGAGAGACACTAGCACAGGCTCGATGAACAGGCACAAGATTGCGCACACGGCAGCAGCCTGATGAGCACGAAGTAGCTAGTCTCGTATGGGTAAGCTCCTAACACGATGCTGTAGACAGGCTGTAGCTAAAGCGATCAAAATCGTGTAGAAAGGACGCTATGTGGACACAGTGGTAACACGCTGTCGCGGCAGAGAAACCGACGCAAAATATGTCAACGGCAGAGATGTACGACGCCGGAAACACACGGCAGCGCGATGGCGACGCGAAACGGACAAAATAGTTTGTCTCTTTTTTTTTGATACTATATACTATATCTTGCTCCGCTATGTGGACACAGTTTAGAACGAAAAGGAGCAAAAAACGGACTCACGAACAGACACAGTTTATACGCGCGCGGGCAGACAAAAAACACAGAATGTCTGATGGATAGCGTGCAAGGTGTTACGCGCGAGAGCAGACAAAAACGCAAATTTGTCTGGTCGGCCGCGTGTGATCGGTTTTTTTTTTGACTAGCGATCGGGCCTGCAGGAGATCAGATCTGCAGGACTCCCAGCGATCCGATCTGCAGCGAGAGCAAGCCGCGAGCGGGCGCTGCTTATTTTTTGTTTTTTTTTGTTTTTTGATAGCCGATCCGATCTGCAGGCAGTAGCGTGAACAGCTCGCACGAACCAAGGAAGAAGATGACGATCAAAGTTACTCCAAACAAGATCTAAACTCGAAACTAAGTTGCAGAAAAGATTGATGAACCTAGACTCCTACAAATTGGCAGAAAAGATACGCGAAAAGACGATCAGCGACTAAAACTCAAGAACGGTGCAATCTAGGCTATGGCAGAAACTAAGAACCCTAATTTTTTTTGGCTTTTTCTGGATAGGACTGAAAACAAAAACGAATTGCAGGGATGAATTTGTGGATGCTCACCGAGTAAACCGTGGAAATCTGATACCAAGATGATATGGGGTGGCCCAATCTTCTCGTGAGCAACGTGATGATGATGATGGCAGCGGATGATTGTCGGTGATAACTTGGTGTCACCGATGAACTCTCCTCGCTTGAACCCTGATGCCAATGCAACAGCTCTCAAACCCTGTAGGATATTCACGACTCCACACACTTGCGCACGCAGCCGTCGACCACGAAACGGTAGTTTGCAATCTACTGATTCCCAATGGAACAACAGATCACACTAAACTTGCAGCAGTATAACACCAAATCCAGATGAATTGGTGCGGAGGAATTCAGATGAATGCTTACAGTAGTTCAACGAAGTATTCTTTAGTCTAAACGTGGTCTAACCCTAATTGAGGGGGCGCCCAGGGGTACTTATAGGTGGCCGGGCGTCCTCAGCAAAGACCTGGCCCAAAACATGCCTGGTTTGGGCCCAAACTAACTCGGTTCGACTCAAACGGGTACATACCGACCCATATATGGGTTCGGCCTAATTTTAGCACACAGGCCAAGTGTGTAGCGCGCCTTAGACATGTAGACATCGTGTCGTAGGCAGTCCTAGTGCGCCATCATGTGCTCGTGCTCATCCAGACTCAGTCTCCTTCACGTGGTGATGTTCTCCATGCTTGTGGCGCCGGCCTCCCTCTCCCCCCTCGCGCTCTCTTGCTTGATCACCACGTCGTGCTCCATGTGTTGCATCTCCTCGCTCCCTCGAACCCCTTCTTCTCCAATGAACCTGATCATACATATGAACAAAGACTTAGGCAGTATAAAATTCTCATTACAATAAATATCAGATTCAGCAAGGAGTGAGTTCACCTACTGTTGTAACAACTTGGCACGGGCTCGAGTAATTGGTCCAATCCTAATCTCATCATTGGACTTATCTTGATCAGCAACAATAGGATCATCAACAGTAGGTGGAGATGGCTGTGTAGTAGGGATGTCCTCATCACGTGTGAGGTTCGAGAAGGGATTCCCGGTAACCAAGTGAAGCAGGAAAGATAGAGGAAAGAAGGTTACTAGTTGCCGGAAGTTGTGCCTCCTTGCTGGGGACCGCTTGAGCCACGCTGCTGAGGGGCTCCTAGAGGGTTGAGGTCTCGCCTCGATCCTTCTTAGCTTGGGGCTCGGGGGTAGGCTCCCTGCAACATAAACCAGAAGCTCCGGTCAAGAGCAAGGCAGAAGATCCAAGACTCAGCAGCAAGAAGCCATCTTAGAATTCTTACTGGGGATCATCGAGGTCGATGTCCCAGAGGCCATCGCTCCAGAGTGGGGAGAAAGAGAGCGAGATCTCGGAGGGCGCATCTACGGCCTTCACCACTGCAGAAGTTCCCGCTCTAGCCGCGAGGACAGATAGCAACACGGGGGAACGGTGCAACGCCTAAGGAACCAGCTACATCCTCTCCGTGAGAGGAACCTGGTCTTGAGCTTTGTCCTCGCTGTTTGATAGGAGCATGAGCTGGCGACGACATTATGGGGCGGCCAAATCTGTCTGATCTGGCTGGCTTTGGCCAGCCGCCAACGGTTCGCGGTCATTGCACGTCGGCATCTCCCCCAAGATCTGGGAGCGGGCAGCGCTGCTGTGCTCGAAAAGGGGCTGAAGGCCTCTCGGCAACCGTGCAGCTCCCTAGGTCCCGCCTAGGAGCTAGTTGACATGCTGTTCTAGCTCTGCTTCCTCCAGGCGGCCCTTCCAGAGCCTAGTGGTGTCTCGGACGCCTGTGAAGGCCCACATTGGCTAGCTACGACATTGAAGGGGCACCACTTGTTCCCAAAGGAAGGTGGTGGTGACATGGCGGGCCATGATGCCTTGGCTACGCTGCCTCAGGATGTGCTCCACAGCAGCTGCAAGCTCATTCTCGCGCGGATCGGGCTCCTGCCACTTTGGCTTGGCAACAAGAAGGGCGCTAGGCTAGGCTAGAAGGGGATCTTCCTCTGGCGACTGAACCCAGCTCCATTCCGCACGCCAGGGATCACACTTCTTTTGGGACATGTCGATGTAGTCTCTCCCCTGTCCGTTGTGGAGGCGAAAGGTGAATCTGCCGGTCATGGCTCCGCCAGACTCCAACCTCATATTGTAGTGGTGGCGAAAGAGCGCGACCAAAGGATGCACCCCCACAAAGGCCTCACAGACGAACCGGAAGATCGCTAGAGCCAGGAGAGAGTTCGGGCTGAGCTGCGATAGCAGCAACCCATACTCCTCTAGGATGGCGTAGAGAACAAGGACATCGGCGGCACCATGCCCACCATCAGGAAGCAGGTGAAGATGTGTACGTCCAGACGCATGCGGGGCCCAACCTCCTTGTCATCTGAGAGGAGTGTGGCATGTTGCTCGTTGGTCTCATTGGCAACCCACCCCTCAAGCTCATCGGCTCAAGTCCTAGTGCCACGGGGTAGATAGAACGACATTGTGCACTGTATCAGATCCACCTCTAGCTCCTGGGGCATCTTGACACAGTTGGGAGCCATGGCGCCACCAAGGAAGAAGGGCATGCGCAAGAAGATCAAGAAGATGGCGAACAGGAAGAAGAAGGAGCGTGATGGGATGCTGGGAGCATAGAATAGTGGTATGATTTCGTCTGCCCCCTTTTATAGAGGATGGGTGTGAGTCCTTAATCTCCTCTGCTCCCGCATTAACCACTGCGCTCGGTTCCAATGACTTCAACGTGTGGAAACCACCCCACTACCCCGAGCTATTTTTGGATCTTGCGGGAATCGAGGTGTCGTTGGTGTGTACTAGAGTCAACGTGTGACCCCTCGGGTCTGCAGCGCACTCAAGTGCTGCCCGCTGGCGTGTCAGGTCTATGCGGTATGACTGTCACATCCAGCGTGACTAGAAATGTTGCTGGGCCCACGCGTACTTTCTTTTGCCCGCACCTTGGCAATCATGGAGAAACATTGCCGGGGCACTGCCCAGGGGTGATATGTCTCAAATGTATCTATAATTTTTGATGCTCCATGCTTGTTTATACACCATTTGCTTTGAGTTTTGATACACTTAATGGCGTTTTTATGCATTTTCTGGAACTAACCTATTAACAAGATGCCACAGTGCCAGTTCCCTGTTTTCTGCTGTTTTGTGTTTCAGAAAAGTTACACGGGAAATATTCTCGGAATTGGACGAAACAAAAGCCGAACCTCCTATTTTTACCAAAGCTTCACAAAGACCGAAGATGAGACGGAGGGGGGCCAGGAGCCAGGCTCACCACAGGGGGGCGTGGCCCAGCCCCTGGCCACGCCGCCCTATGGTGAGGCCAGGTGGCCCCACCTCTGACGATGCCCTTTCGCCTATAAGTTCCCCTCGATGGGAAAAACCTAAGGGACGGATCTCTTTTCCACGAAACATACTGCAAGCCACCACCGTCGCCGTCGCGAGATCAGGAGGATCCAGGAGCTCTTCCCGGCACCCTGCCGGAGAGGGAAATCCCTGCCAGAGGCCTTCTACACCACCATGGTCACCTCCAGAGTGATGTGTGAGTAGTCTACCTTGGACTATGGGTCCATAGTAGTAGCTAGATGGTTGTCTCCTCCACCATGTGCTTCATGTTTAGATCTTGTGAGCTGCCCTACATGATCAGGACCATCTTTATTTAATCATACATGTTGTGTTTGTTGGGATCCGGTGAGTATTGGTACTATGTTAACTTGATGTGCTGAATATATATCTTTATGTTATCTCTATGATGTTTATGATCTTGCATGCTTTCCGTTGCTAGTAGCTATCTTGGCCGAGTAGATGCTAGTAACTCCAAGAGGGAGTATTTATGCTCGATAGTTGGGTTCATGCCTCTATTTAATCTGGGGGAGTGACATAAACCTCTAAGGTTGTAGATGTGCTGTTGCCACTAGGGAGAAAACAACATTCTTGTATCCAAGGACATTTGCTTTGTTTACATTACGCACTTTGCTTAATGCGATTATCTTTTGTTCGCAACTTAATACTGAAGGGGTCCTCGGACGATTCCCCACGAGTGGATTTTTAGTCATAGATGCAGTTGGATGGCGGTCTATGTATTTTGTCGTAATGCCCAGAGTGAATCTCATAGTGATCCTCATGACATATGTACGTTATCTTTATTCTATCAATTGCCCAACTGTAATTTGTTTACCCAGCATGTGTTATTTATCTTATGGAGAGACACCACTAGTGAGTCGTGGACCTCGGTCCAATTTCCTTTAGATTGCTATACCATTTTACTTTTACTCACACTATTTACTTTCTTGCATACTATTATCCTACTACCACTCGATACGCTCAATCCTTTGTTTACAGCAATCCAGTGAGATTGACAACCTCATCGTAAGTTGGGAGCAAAGTTCTTGGTTGTGTTGTGTGCAGGTTTCACGTTGCTGCTGGTGAAAAGCTACACGCCGACAAGCAGTTTGTCTGGCGCCCTTGTCCGGAGTGTCACGAAGCTAGCAAGCGTCACCTTGTAAAGTTTGGCTTTCTCCTACTGGTTCGATTCAACCTTGGTTTCACAACTGAGGGAAGAGTTGCTGCTGTGCTCATCATACCTTCCTCTTGGGGTTTCCAACAAGTTGTTCTTACAAGCCATCAACGAGTTTTCTGGCGCCATTGCCGGGGAGAAAGAAGACTTCTGCAAGGGGAGGTTCTCACGCACAATCTTTTACTTTGTTTTTGTTTTGCTTTTTTTTTGCTTGCATCGTTTTATCAAAAATACAAAAAAATTAGTTTCCTTTATAGTTGCTTTTACTTGCTTTTGGTTTTGTTAGAATGAGGAATCCTGAAGTTAAAGTTCGTACTTTTAAGCAACAAGGGGGAGAGAGTTTGAAAGATGCTTGGTACCATATTAGCGATGCTCATCATAGGTGTACGAAGAAGCATTCTACCATGATCCTCCTTAGAAATTTTTATGTTGGTATATCTAGTTGGAATAGGTATGTTCTTGATACTCTTGCAGGAGGTAATTTTCTGGGTACTCTCGCTCTTGAAGCATGCACTTTAATTAAAAGTTTATTGGCAGTACCACCTATCCATGTTGTTAAAACTAAGGCCACTTTGTAGGAAGTTTTAGAAAAGCTTAGCTCTTTAGAAAACAGTTTGCCAAATATCCTTGATAACGCTAGCCAGGTTAATGAATCGATAGAAAATATTGGTAAGAGAATCACCGTTTTAGAGCCTAGTACTACTCTTGCTAGTCAAAACCTTAGGATTGGGAAACTAGAGGAATCTATGGAAACTTTAAGTTCAATTTTCTCTTCTCTTAAGATTAAGAAGGAGAAAGCTTTTGTTGGAAAAGAGCAAAAATTTATGTATGCTCCCAATGTGTCTGTGCCTAAACCACAACATGTTTTTAAGATTGGTAAGACTTTTAGTTCAACTAAGAGTGACTTGTAGGTTGAATCATCTTCGGGAACTTCTAAAGTGCCTAGTGTTGTAAGTGGTGATCTTGAGGAAACAGTTGATCTTAATGCTTCTTTCGAAAATACTTGATTTCCACCTTTCTGCGCCTAGGTCAAAGGCGTTAAAGAAAAGCACTCTTGGGAGATAACCCATTGTTTTATTTTCAGTAATTTTTTTTATTTGAGTCTTGGAAGTTATTACTACTGTAATAACCGCTATTTATTCTTTTTATTTCATTGTTGTGCCAAGAAGAACCTCTAATTTGAGGGAGGTAAGATTTGGGGAAGTTGCTGTCCTGAAACAGATTTTAGTGCTGCACCGTAAAAATTTGTGAAAATTGTCAGAATATCTTTTTGACCTGCGATTTCTTTTGCATATGCCCCAGGTTATATCCAAACTTTCATTAGTTTTGCACTTTTCGATTTGAGCAACAGAAGGTCCTCAAATAAATTGACCTTTGTCAGCTGTTCTGTTTTGATAGATTTCTACCACTATTTGTGTTTGCCTCTTGATCGCTATCTTTTTGAGTTATTTTAATCATGGAACTTTTGGGGAAGTTGCTACAGTAGTATATGCTTTATATGTGGTGTTTTTGTGTTGAAACCTGAACCAAAATGGGTTGATTTACTATTATGTTTATGCTAACATTGCTAATAGAATTGTGCTAAGTTTTGTATGAAGGAAGTTTTTAAGTGTAGGGATTGGAGAATGATGAGATGAGATGAAGAATGGACAAAAGCTCAAGCTTGGGGATGCCCATGTCACCCCAAGAAATATCCAAGAGGTACAAGCGTCAAAGCTTGGGGATGCCCCCGAGGCACCCCTTCTTCATCGGCGAAAATCAGGTCACCTTTCAACACACTATATTTTTATTGCTTCATGCACTATGCATTTTTCTTGGAGTGTCTTTAATTTTGCTTTCAGTTTTGTTTTGTTTGCTGCAATAAATGGTTGGGCCCCAACAAATTTCTTTTGGAGGAGATGTACTCGTTTTTCATTTGCCAAGAACACTTCGTTTTTCACTCTTATCGTTCAACGAGTGTTCTCTTTTTCTAGAACTGCGTTTAGCTTTTTTTTTGCCTTGATTTTTGTTCAGATCTTGTTTTATCTTTGCATCAAGGTATATTTGGACCTCTGGTCTATGTTGGTATTCATTAAAAGAGTTGTTTAAAAAAGGTTCGAATGGTGTTGGAAAATAGAAAAAGTTTCATGCAAAAAAGTGGTACAAAAAGGAGCTTGTTTAGACTGTGGCTTAGATTTTTTCATGCCATGCTTGATGTCGTTTTGATAGTATGCTTAGTGATTTTTGCTATAGCATGACTTGTCTCAAATGACTGAGATTGCTTAATGAGCATTTGAAAAAAAATCATGCGTTGTTTTTATTATGTGGAAGCATTTATTTGGTTTTCTCCTTTGATGCTTTATTTTGGTTGACTTGGCGCATGCTTACAACATGTTTGACTCTTAACAAGTCGCCATAAGCCTCTATGATCATTTGGTTTTTGACTTGTGATGCCATTTTATGCTTCTCTTAATGATGTTTTGTCGCTTTGCATGATTATGGCCGTTATTGCTCTCTTAACTTGTCGCTCCCAGTCTTTTGCTAGCCCTCATTTTGTACTGAGTATGAGCTCTACTTGTGCATCCAACTCCCAAAAACCAAGTTATTCCAATGTGTCCACCATACATACCTATTAGCAATTTGCTATTCCAAAGTACATTTGACTTGCTTTTATCTGATAAAGACTGTTTGGCCCGATCTTTCACGGCGAGTCTACCCGGATAGAAATCTTCCAACAACGCGAAGAACGTCACCTGAAGAAGAGGAACGAATCTAGCAAGCAACGTGAAGAGAATCAACACGCCTCAAACCTGAGCCTGATAATCCTTGATGAACACAAGAACGTTCACAGCAATGTATTTGATAAACACGACAGCGCCGTTTCCCCGCAGGGATGATACACGGTGGAGCACACGATAGTTTTAGACTAAACAACTGAACTCCCCTAAACCCTAGACTGCTGGCCTCCTTATATAGATGGCCAGAAAACTGTTGGGCTTGGACAGGCCCAAGCCCAAAACACAAATAAACCTTAGTGGCCCATGACATGACCTGACACACGAAATAACTTAAACAGGTATATAAATTGCTGACACAACCTTAGACTAAATTATTTCATATCGTAGGTCGTCCTGGCGTGCCAATCAGCAAGCTGCCCTCATCCTGGTGGAATCCTAAAATTGGGCTTCACCTCCTCCGTCGTGCCCATATCATCCTCCCCCCCTTCAAAAAGCGTTGTCCCCAACGCGTGAGGGTCTGCTCGAAAGGGTGGCGGAATATAAACAATAGCACCACGCACATTCGCCGTCTTCAAGTCTTGCTTGCCTTCCTCACCACATCCTCCCTCTTGGCCTGCTTGACTTGATTCAGCCCTGGGTGGTTGCACCTCTTTTCTTCGCCAAATGAACTTGTACTTAGGCGCCTCCACCTTCTTCTTCTCAATCCTTGCTGGAACCTTGCGTTGCTGAACATGAACCTGCTTAGCACGACCCTGCAAAGTAGTAATGCCTGGGCCACACAACTGACGAACACGTCCATCTTTGCCTGTATGAACACGCACTGCTGCTCCAACAAAACGTCTCCGAGGTGTTCTAACAAAACTGTGGCTGACTACCCGCGGCACCGTATGCACCGGAACACGATCAGCACCACCATCATCGGTCTGAACACCCATGTCAACACGAACTAGAAGTGGAACACATGGAACACATGCTGACATATCCTTCCCTTCATCAATATGAGGCTGGACTTCAACCGGCTTGTCACTAACAAGAACAACTGGCTTGTCATCTACAGGCTTGGCTGAAACAATAGCACCACTGACACTCTTCGCATCATGCTCCTCAAGCTGCACCTGAGCTAGCCCTAGTTGTGGCTTAGCTTTATGCAACTTCTCCTTGCGAACCACCAACACGACATCGGACTTGATTTGATCATCTCTCATAGGCTTCAAAGTCCGCTGTTTGCCATCATGCACAAAAGAATATGTATTTGCTCTCCCAGCATGCATAGCATTGCGATCATACTGCCATGGACGTCCAAGTAACATCCCACACACCTCCAATGGCAACACATCGCACTCCACCTCATCGACATAGTCATCAACTGTAAATGGCACACGCACCTTGTGATTAATCTTCAGCATACCACAGCTATTAACCCACTCAACATGCCTCGGTTCTGGAATACGCCATGTGCATAAACCCAAAGCCTCCACAACCGCCTTGCTAATGCCATTACAGTAACTACCATTGTCAATCATCAACTTGCATGCTTTGCCTTTAATTATGCACTGCGCCTGAAATAAATTCCATCGCTGGCCTCTATCCGCTGTCATACAAGTCTCATCATGTACCCTTTTGAGTTGCATATTCAGCCCACTCAATGGTACAACCTCCTCCATGACATCCTTGACAATATCAGCCTTGACAACATCAACCGCTGACAATTCAGAATTCGTGGCTGCCACCTTGCTAACTGTCGGCAATGGAACAACTGTCAACTTCTCATGAGTAGTCACAGCTGTCGCGACCTTCGGTATAGGAGCTATGCTCTTGCCAACATCCTCTATCCGATACACAACATTGGGTGGCTGCTCTATTTCCTCCATATACGGTAACACAAAACCATCACGGAGAAATTTCTTGAAGTCCTCCCAAGTACAATCAAACTCATTTCTTCCAACCGCCTTGCACCACTAGCTGGTTACTTCAGTGTCCACACGCCGGTAAGCAAGACCATATCCATCATAGCTACGAAACATGTCATTGTATGTGCGACATCGACGGAAACCCAGTTCCAGGTGCCTTTCCCAATCGTGGTACTCCACAATTGTCGCAAGTTGATGTAAACACCAGCTAGGCTTGGATAGCGGCACTCCCTTCTTGATATCAAGATAATCATTAAAAACATCACTAGACTTCCTGCCAAGATAGCACCTTTTGCCAAAAACATCTCCTGAAAAAGAATCCATTGTAGTACTATTTTATCCCAACCGTCACTGATCCGAAAGATATTGTGTTGCTCCTAGTAATCTGTCACACAAAAATCTGCAAAAATCCTGTACAAACTGAAGCAAAACAGTCTGAACTAACTGACAGGGGCGAGCGAGGCAAACAGACGCGGCCGCGCGGGGCGCCAGAGGGCAGACGCTCTCCGTCATATGGCGTGCTGGAGTGATGTCCTAGCGTGGCCTTGGGCGAATTGTTTTGATGGGCCGGCCCGATCCAGGGAGATCCCGATCGGATCTGCAGTCCAGGCCCACTAGCGCTCGATGCTCCTCGATCTCGAGCAATTCCCCGATCGGCAGAAGCACGGGGCGATCCCAGGACGCGGGCGACGCCTCGCCCAGGGGCAGACGCTCTCCGTGATCTGGCACGCGTGTGGAGCGATCCCAGGCTGAAGCAATCCCGCCGATAGTGCGTCTTTTTTTTCTCTTTTCCACAGCCGATCGGATCTTGTACGTTACCAGGACTCTGGCCGAACGCAAGCAGCGCTCGCTGCGTGGGCGATCTCCTGCGTCCCTGTGCGCTTCCGGCCTCGAGCGCCTGCACGCACCCGTTCCCGATGCAGGGTATGTCTGGCGGCGGCCGATTTTTTTTTTGCTTGGAGCGATCGACTCTGGCCTCAACTATCGAGCAGATCGGATCTGAGAGCAGGGCAAGAATTCGATCGGATCTTCCTAAACCGATCTCGAGATCATAAACCTGCAACTCCTCACTGATCTAAAAATTTCCACTTCTGATCTGAAAACTTGCAATGAAGAACTAGAACTGATCTGAAAACTGCTCGGAGAAGACAATCCGCAGATCAATCAGCAGAATATACTCGCGGTGATCAACCCAGTAATCTGATACCACATGATAAAGACTGTTTGGCCCGATCTTTCACGGCGAGTCTACCCGGATAGAAATCTTCCAACAACGCGAAGAACGTCACCTGAAGAAGAGGAACGAATCCAGCAAGCAACGTGAAGAGAATCAACATGCCTCAAACCTGAGCCTGATAATCCTTGATGAACACAAGAACCTTCACAGCAATGTATTTGATAAACACGACAGCGCCATTTCCCCGGAGGGATGATACACGGTGGAGCACACGATAGTTTTAGACTAAACAACTGAACTCCCCTAAACCCTAGACTGCTGGCCTCCTTATATAGATGGCCAGAAAACTGTTGGGCTTGGACAGGCCCAAGCCCAAAACACAAATAAACCTTAGTGGCCCATGACATGACCTGACACACGAAATAACATAAACAGGTATATAAATTGCTGACACAACCTTAGACTAAATTATTTCATATCGTAGGTCGTCCTGGCGTGCCAATCAGCAAGCTGCCCTCATCCTGGTGGAATCCTAAAATTGGGCTTCACCTCCTCCGTCGTGCCCATATCATTATCTATCCTTCGAATTAAACTCTTTTTGGAGTTATGCAAAAATTAGTCAGTAAAGCTCTCATGAACCTGATGGCACGCTTTACTTTTCTCGCTTTTAAAATTTTGACATTGTGGCTCTTTTATGTTGATGTCATGCTTGCAAGTTGTAAGTTGGGAATTAGCCAAACCATGTCGTCATGCAGAAAGCTTTCAACATTGCACTTCTCTTATTTGAGTTGATATCGTGATCTTTTGTTTATGGATACTCGCGATGTGAAATAAATTGGGAATCTTGCGGGATCATGGAGTTTGTATATGTGTTAGAGAAATGCCTGGGCCGCTAATCTAAGCCATGCATCATTCATGGTGGAAATTTATAGCATGCCCATAGTGGACATTCGACGACGCATCTCAAAATAAAAATCTATACCAATGGTAAATAAAAGAGATGCCGAGTTCTTCATTATCTGTTTGTCCTGTCATTTTGATGTGGGCTTGTTCCATGTCATCGGGCAAGGAGGTACCCTGTTGGCGGTTCTCGATGATACGTGTATACTTACAATGACAAGAGCTTGCTTGGGACCCTAAGTCGAGTAGCATGAGGTTTGGGTATTCGTTCTTCACGGGACACGAGGTTTTCAACTTATGATTTGATGAGGACATCCCTATTACACCACCATTATCTCCTGCTCCTATTGATGATGAAGATGTTGCTGCGAAGAAGTCCAACGAGATTAGGATTGGACCAATTACAAGAGCACGTGCAAAGCTATTGGAACAACAGGTGAACTCACTCTTAATTGAACCTGATGTTTTATTTAATGAGAGCTTTATACTACCTAAGTCTATGCATCTATGTATGATTAGGTTTGTTGATAACACAAGCATTGCACGAGGAGGAGACGCGTCGCAGCGAGATGAGCAAGACTTGAAGATCAAGTGCGCGAGGGAGGAGAGGGAGGCAGGCGCACCCGGAGATCACCAGAACATCTAGTCTACATAAGAGAGAGCATGAGATGGCGCGCTAGGACAGCCTTCGACGCGATGTCTATGAGTCTAAGGCGCGCTACACTCATGGCCTGCGTGCCAAAATGAGCCGAACCCATGTATGGGTCGGTATGTACCAGTTTGAGTCGAACCGAGTCCGTTTGGGCCCAAAACAGGTTGGTTTTGGGCCAGGTCGCCCCGACCCCTTTAAGTACCCCTGGGGCGCCCCCTTGTGTCGTTTAGACTACGTTTAGATTACCCCCAAACATCAGAACGAAATTGCTTGTAAGCTTTCCTCTGAAATCATATATTCCTCTGTGTTTCGCTCGGAATATCTACCCCACTCCAAGTTTGTTTCGATCTGGAGTTTTGCTACTGAGAATTCAAGTGTGATCTGCTGTTCCATTGGGAATTAGGAGATTGCAGAACCGCTTCGTGGTCGGCGGCTACGTGCGCAGGTGTGTGGTGTCTCGAATATCCATAGGGTTGAAGATCTGTTGCATTGGCAACGGGGGAACAGCCCGAGAGTTCGTGTGTGTCTCACAGATTATCTACCAAGTTATCATTCATCTACATCGGCTCACTGAGAAGATCGGGCAACCCCTTATCATCTTGGTATCAGATTCCAGCGTTTCCTCGGTGAGCATCCACAAATCCATCCCCGTAGATTCGTTTTTGTTTTTTGTCCTATCCAGAAAAAGCCTACAAAAAAAATTAGGGTTCTTAGTTCTTGCCATATCCTAGATTGCATCGAGGTACTGGTTTTAGTAGCTGATCGTCTTTTCGCGTATCTTTTCATCAAATTCGTAGGAGTCTAAGTTCTTGTTCTTTTCTGTATCTTCGTTTTGAGTTTAGATCTTGTTTGGTGTATCATTGAGCATCATCTTCTTTCCTGGTTCTGAAGCCTGTTCGTGCATGTATTAGATCGATCTGCAAAAGTCAAAAAAAAAAGCAAGAAGCAGCGGCGGCTCGCCTCGCCCCAGCGCGGAGGGCGTCTGGGGTCGAGCGCGGCTCGTTGCCCCAGCGACGAGCGCTGCTCCAGCCTCGAGCGTACAAGCGAGCGCTGCCCCAGGTGTGCCAAGCTGGCCCATTTTCAGTTAGGCCCATTTTGATTCAGTGCAAAAAAAAAAGTATCGATCGCTGGCCAGCGCTCTAGCATGGAGACTGTCTGGCGTGCAGCGTCGCCCGGCTCGCTCGCTCGCTCGCTCGCTGACGCCAAGGCGCGGAGAGCGTCTGGCCTCCAGCGCCCAGACCGGTTTAGTATTTTTTTTAAAAAGAGATAAACTGTTTTTTGTCCGTTTCGCATCGTCGTCGCGCTGCCGTGTGTTTCCGGCGTTGTACATCTCTGTCGTTGACATATTTTGTGTCGTTTTCTCATCCGCAACAGCGTGTTACCACTGTGTCCACATAGCGTCCTTTCTACACGATTTTGATCGCTTTAGCTACAGCCTATCTACAGCATCGTGTTAGGAGCTTACCCATACGAGACTAGCTACTTCGTGCTCATCAGGCTGCTGCCGTGTGTGCAATCTTGTGCCTGTTCGTTGAGCCAGTGCTAGCGTCTCTCTTGTGCATTGCAACACGAGCTACTGTGCGTCGTCACTTATATCTTTTTGAGCTCACTTTTCAGAGTTGCTTTGCCCCGTTTATCTCCACCGTGTGTGTTTCCGTGGGTCTTTGTCATACGATCAGCACTAGGACTTGTACTTTGGTGTAGTTAGGTATCCATACCAAGCCCCACCATATACCCTGGTTGTCGTGTGATAGTCTTTCCCTCGGTATTCGTTACATCACATCCGTGCACGTTTTTGCCTATACAAGTTGGTAAGCTCTTCTATTCACTTTGGAACGGTAAGATACCTCGTTTCTCTCAGTTTCGAGTGAGTTGGGAGAGTTCCACCATACACCTATTTTTGTTTGCACTAACCTACTAATCATGTCTGAGTCTGATGCTGTGCAGCAAAAAAAGGATCCAAATGAGGTCGTGCGTTGGAATGAATACGAAGCTCTTCGTGATACTTTGTCGAAGAGGTTCAATGCTGTTTGTGATAGTTTACATGACGATGTGCTTGCTGTTGACAATAAGCTGAATGCAACACATGATATAGCCACTGCGACACAAGAAACTGTGACCACACTTCAGCGTTCTATTGCAGATTTGACACAAGCCGTGCATACGTTGAAAGTTTCATTTGATCGTCTACCTCACCAGCAACCACTTGATCCTGAGGCTGCTGCGAGTGTCCAGGATGACAATCATGCACATGATGACGCTAATGCTGCAGCTGCTGCTGGTCGTCGTGATGGATTGCTTCTTGGTGGTCATGGTGGTCGTGGGAATGGAGGCCGAGGTGCTGGTATTCCGCCTGGTTGTGGTTTTGCTCCTATCGGCGCACGTCGTCGCTTTGATGATGATTTTGCCCAACCAGCCAACCGTGATGATGATGGGTTGGGCAAACCGAAGTTCACTGTACCCAAGTTTGTTGGTTCTACTGAGGTGGAAGAGTACCTCAATTGGGAGCTGAAGGTGGAAAAACTATGGCGCATGCATGAGTACACCGAGGATAGAAAAATAAAATTTGCATCTTCAGAGTTTGATGGATATGCATTGCTTTGGTGGGATAATATTGTCCAGTCCAGATTTGAAGCTCGAGAGCCACCTATTACTACATGGAGGGGTATGAAAGAAGCGATGCGTGCTCGTTTTGTTCCCCGCAATTATATTCGTTCTCTCTATGATAGATTGACGAATTTGAAGCAAGGTCTTAAGTCTGTTAATGACTATCATCAGGAGATGGAGTTGATTATGCAGCGTGCTAGGGTGCGTGAACCAGAGGAACAAACAATGCAGCGTTTTCTTGCTGGTTTAACTTACAACATTCGACGCATTGTTCGGCATCACCAATACTTTGATATGACAGATTTGCTTCATCAAGCACGTGAGGCAGAATTGACATTGGCTGAAGATGCTAAATTTGGACCTCGCTCTACAGCAAGTAGAGGTCGTTTTTCCCCACGGACAGACCCTAGTGTGCCAACCTCTAGTGGTACTTCTGGTTTCCGTGGTAATGCTTCTTCAAAACCTGATTCAGTTATTTCCAATGCCAAGAGAACATCACAACCTGCTGCAAGTGGTACTGGTTCCTCCAACTCTACAGCAAGAAATAGGGATATGAACTGTCATACATGTGGTGGCAAGGGTCACTTCCGACGAGACTGTCCCAATAAAAAGGTTATGTTGATAAATGAGGAAACTGAAGAGTATGAGACTGGTGATGATGCTGATCCAAATTCAGATGAGGAGGATGATGACATGCTCTATGGTGATGCATCATCACTGCCTACCATTGTTTGTTCGCCTAAGGTGCTGAGTATGAGCCCAGATTCTGCGGAACAGCGGTGTAATTTGTTTCAAACAAAAGCTGCTGTTGGTCCTGGCAAGGCGTGCAAGGTTATTATTGATGGTGGGAGTTGTCGCAATTTGGCTAGTAAAGAGCTCTGTACAAAACTGAAGCTCAAATATATCCCGCACCCTAATCCATATTTTATTCAGTGGCTAAGTGATAGCGGAGAGATGAAGATCAGCCACATGGTGCGTGTTGAGTTTCAGATTGGACCATACAAAGACACCGTCGAGTGTGATGTGGTTCCTATGACAGTATGTCATTTGTTGTTGGGCCGCCCATGGCAATATGATCGTGATGTCCGTCACAATGGGAAAGCCAACACATATCAGTTACATTGGCGTGGCAAGGATGTTACCTTGAGACCTATGACACCGCAAGCTATTGTAAATGAATCTCGTCAAAAAATTGAAGTAAATCTTGAAAAAGAGAGTGAAAGAGTAGATAGACGAGAGCCTACACTTCCGGTGAGGGAGAGCCACAAGCCAAATCTGAGTGGTAAAAGTATGAGTGAGGGAGCGCATTCTTTAGTCATGTTAGCCACCAAATCTGATCTGAGAGAGTTTCGTGAGGATCCTACAGCTGTTCCTCTTGTGCTTATGTACAAGGGTAACATTTTGGTTTCTAACGACATGACCCCTCTATCTATTGGTGTTTCTAATGTGTTACAGGAATTCAGCGACGTGTTTCCGGACGAGGTGCCTGCAGGTTTGCCACCTTTGCAAGGCATTGAGCATCAAATAGACTTGATTCTAGGAGCATCGCTGCCCAACCGAGCACCATACCGCACCAACCCCGAGGAGACAAAAGAAATTCAGAAACAAGTTGATATGGGCACGACGGAGGAGGTGAAGCCCAATTTCAGGACTCCACCAAGATGAGGGAAGCTCGTTGCATATTGGCACGCCAGGACGACCTATGATATGTAATAATTAGTCTAAGGTTGTGTCAGCAATTTATATTCATGCCTATGTTATTTCGTAGCTAGGTCTAGTTGTGGGCCACTTAGATTTATTTGTGTTTTGGGTTTGGGCCTGTCCAAGCCCAACAGTTTTCTGGCCATCTATATAAGGAGGCCAGCAGTTTAGGGTTTAGGGAGTTCAGAAGTTTAGACAAAACATTGAGTTGTGTGCTGCGTGTAGCATCCCTCCGGGGACGGCGCTGCCGTCATCTATCTTATCAAATATATTGCTGTGAAGGTTCTTGTGTTCATCAAGGATTATCAGGCTCAGGTTTGAGGCGTGTTGATTCTCTTCACGTTGCTTGCTGGATTCGTTCCTCTTCTTCAGGTTGCGTTCATCGCGTGATTGGAAGATTATCTATCTGGTTGACTCGCTGTGAAAGATCGGGACAAAACTCGAGGATCACCGGCGTGATCCTTATCATGTGGTATCAGAGCCAGGTTCATCTGCCAGGCGCGATCGCCGCGTTGCCCCGAGCGACTAGCGCCTCGCTCGCTTGCAGCTATCGCGTGGCCACGCGTCTCGATCGAATCAGCGTGCGCGCTGCCTGGCTGTCCCTGGATCGCGGTGCCCGCGCCCGCGCCCTGACTGGACCGTGCTGCTACTTGGCTCAGCTGTTGCGAGTGGGCCGGCCCATCTGCCCTTGCGCGGCAAGCTCGACCAGCACCTGGCTCGCTAGCCCCGACGCCCCGTCTCGCTTGACCTCAGAAGGTCTCCGTCCTCTAGCGAGACCGGATTTCCGTGTGTCAGTTTCAGTCAGCATCTCAATTATTTGTGTTTTGCTTCAGTTTGCACAGTATTTTTGCAGATTTTTGTGTGACTGATCACTAGGAGTAACACAAAATATTTCAGATCAGTGCAAACTTTTATATTGGTTTTCTCGATAGTCTGCATACAGCAAGGAGACTACTCCGTTCAGTTTGGTTCCATATTTGTGTGCAGATTTCTGCGTGACGGACAAAGTGTGGAGCAATATTTTTCAGATATGGGTTTGTCAAAGCCTACTCGCATAACTGATAAGTCTGACGATGTATACCAGGACTATCTTAATATTGTGGTCGGCTACTCATTTGATGCAACTAAAATTCAGTGGAGATTGCATAGTGCCGCAACGTTCACAGAATATGACTCTTGGGAATCTTATATGGACCGCGGCTTCGCAAGATGTCAGCAGCTTGATAGCAAGTTTGGTGGTCATATGGAATATGTTATTGCCTACCGGCGAGTGGATACAACTGTGGCTAGTTGGTGGCGCGATAACAGGTCTGCGAAAGACATCACAAGTAAGACTTCTAGTTGGGAGGATTTTAAGCAATTTATGCGTACTAGATTTGTGCAAAAGTTTGTGGAGTCGGACATGGTGGTTGTTTCCGAGGTACAAGACAAGGTTGCTGAAGATGACACACCAATGAGAGGTATGAGTATTCAGCTTCACAAATTGGCTACTGGTGATAAGGCGGTGGTACGGAATCAGCGATGGAGCCTGTTTCAGACACAGTGCACCATCAAGGAGAAAGCGTGCAAATTGATCATTGACAGTGGTAGCTACTGTAATGGCATCAGTAGGGCTGTGGTGGCATCATTGGGGTTGTCTACATGGCGTATTCCTGAACCTAAGCATGTTGAGTGGTTGAATAGCTGCGGTGTGCTAAAGGTTACTCATAAGGTACGTGTGCCATTTACAGTTGATGATTATGTTGATGAGGTGGAGTGCGATGTGTTGCCATTGGAGGTGTGTGGAGTATTACTTGGATGTCCATGGCAGTATGATCGCAATGTTACTCATGCTGGGAGAGCAAATACATATTCTTTTGTGCATGATGGCAAACAGCGGACTTTGAAACCTATGCAGGATGATCACATAAAGTCTGATGTTGAGCTGGTGGTACACAAGGAGAAGTTGCGCAAGGCTAAGCCAAAATCTGGGCTAGCTACGCCGCAATCCGAGGAGCATGATGCGAAGAGCTTCAATGGTGATATTGTTTCAGCCAAGCCTGTAGATGACAAGCCAGTTGTTCTTGTTAGTGACAAGCCGGTTGAAGTCAAGCCTCATATAGCTGAAGGGAAGGATATGTCAGCATGTGTTCCATGTATTCCACTTCCAGTTTGTGTTGACATGGGTGTTCAGACCGATGACGGTGGTGCTGATCGTGTTCCGGTGCATATGGTGCCGCGGGTAGTCAGCCACAGTTTTGTTAGAACACCTCGGAGATATTTTGTTGGAGCAGCAGTGCGTGTGCATACAGGCAAAGATGGACGTGTTCGTCAGTTGTGTGGCCCAGGCATTACTACTTTGCAGGGTCGTGCTAAGCAAGTTCATGTTCAGCAACACAAGGTTCCAGCAAGGATTGAGAAGAAGAAGGTGGAGGCGCCTAAGCACAAGTTTATTTGGCGAAGAAAAGAGGTGCAACCACCTAGGGTTGTATCAAGTCGAGCAGGCCAAGAGGGAGGATGTGGTGAGGAAGGCAAGCAAGACTTGAAGACGGCGAATATGCATGGTGCTATTGATATTCCGCCACCCTTTCGAGCAGACCCTCACGCGTTGGGGACAACGCTTTTTGAAGGGGGGAGGATGATATGGGCACGACGGAGGAGGTGAAGCCCAATTTCAGGACTCCACCAAGATGAGGGAAGCTCGTTGCATATTGGCACGCCAGGACGACCTATGATATGTAATAATTAGTCTAAGGTTGTGTCAGCAATTTATATTCATGCCTATGTTATTTCGTAGCTAGGTCTAGTTGTGGGCCACTTAGATTTATTTGTGTTTTGGGTTTGGGCCTGTCCAAGCCCAACAGTTTTCTGGCCATCTATATAAGGAGGCCAGCAGTTTAGGGTTTAGGGAGTTCAGAAGTTTAGACAAAACATTGAGTTGTGTGCTGCGTGTAGCATCCCTCCGGGGACGGCGCTGCCGTCATCTATCTTATCAAATATATTGTTGTGAAGGTTCTTGTGTTCATCAAGGATTATCAGGCTCAGGTTTGAGGCGTGTTGATTCTCTTCACGTTGCTTGCTGGATTCGTTCCTCTTCTTCAGGTTGCGTTCATCGCGTGATTGGAAGATTATCTATCTGGTTGACTCGCTGTGAAAGATCGGGACAAAACTCGAGGATCACCGGCGTGATCCTTATCACAAGTACAAGCGCTTCTCGACAAAGGTTATATTCGTGTGAGCTTAAGCCCTTGTGCTGTTCCTGTTATTCTAGTTCCTAAGAAAGATGGTACCTGGCGCATGTGCGTAGATTGTAGAGCAATAAATAACATCACTATTCGATATCGTCACCCTATTCCACGCTTGGAAGATATGCTTGATGAATTGAGTGGTGCTGCTGTTTTCTCTAAGATTGATTTGCGTAGTGGTTATCATCAAATTAGGATGAAAGAGGGGGATGAGTGGAAAACAGCCTTTAAAACAAAATTTGGTTTATATGAGTGGTTAGTCATGCCATTTGGGTTAACTAATGCACCTAGTACCTTCATGAGATTAATGAACCATGTTTTGCGTAATTTTATTGGCAAGTTTGTGGTTGTGTATTTTGATGATATATTAATTTACAGCCGCAATGAATCTGAACATAGTGATCATATTCGACAAGTTTTGCAAGTGTTGCGTGATGCTAAGTTATATGGTAACCTTGAGAAGTGCACATTTTGCAAAGATAAGGTCATATTTCTGGGATTTGTTGTTTCTAAGCATGGAGTAGAGGTAGATGCATCTAAAATTGAAGCTATTCAAAATTGGCCTACTCCTATGAATGTTAGTCAAGTACGAAGTTTTCACGGTCTTGCTGGTTTTTATCGCCGTTTTGTGAAAGACTTTAGTACTATTGCTGCACCTTTGAATGAGTTAACTAAGAAAGGTGTAGAATTTGTTTGGGGCGCAGCCCAAGATAATGCCTTTGATGAGCTGAAACGTTTGTTAACTTCTGCACCTTTGCTTGCACTACCAGATTTTACTAAGCAATTTGAGATTGAATGTGATGCTAGTGGCATTGGTATTGGTGGTGTTTTGATGCAAGAGGGTAGGCCTATTGCCTATTTTTCTGAAAAACTTTGTGGTGCGAGGTTGAACTATCCAGTTTATGATAAAGAATTGTATGCACTTGTTAGAGTTCTTGAGGTTTGGCAACATTATTTGTGGCCAAAAGAATTTATCATACATTCTGATCATGAAGCTTTGAAATATCTGAAAGCTCAATCTAATTTGCATAGGCGTCTTGCTAAGTGGGTTGAGTTCATTGAGTCTTTTCCATACATAATTAAACATAAAAAGGGTAAAGACAATGTGGTTGCTGATGCTCTCTCTAGGAAGAACATGTTGTTGACACAATTAGACATTAAGGTTCCTGGTTTAGAGAGTTTGTGTGATTTATATGCTACTGATCATGATTTTTCAGTGCCATATAGCATGTGTACTGGTGGGAAAGCATGGGATAAATATCACATCCATGATGGGTTTTTGTTTCGTGCTAACAAACTATGTGTTCCAGAATCGTCCGTGCGTTCGCTATTGTTGCAGGAATCACATGCCGGCGGTTTGATGGGTCACTTTGGGCGTGAGAAGACGCTACTCATGCTCGCTGATCACTTTTATTGGCCTAGGATGAGGCGTGATGTGGACAGGTTTGTCAAGCGTTGCATTACATGCAACAAGTCGAAGTCCAAGCTGAAGCCTCACGGTTTGTATACTCCATTACCTGCACCTACTACACCATGGGAGGACATTAGCATGGATTTTGTATTAGGTTTGCCTAGGACTAAAAGAGGCCATGATTCTATATTTGTGGTAGTGGATAGATTTTCTAAGATGGCTCATTTTATTGCCTGCCACAAAAGCGACGATGCGTCGCATATTGCTAACCTATTTTTCAGGGACATTGTACGCTTGCATGAAGTACCCAAGACAATTGTCTCTGATCGTGATGTGAAGTTTATGAGCTACTTTTGGAAGACACTTTGGGGAAAGCTGGGCACAAAGTTATTATTCAGCACTACTTGTCATCCCCAAACTGATGGTCAAACAGAGGTGGTAAATCGCACACTTTCAACAGTGTTGCGATGCATGATCAAGAAGAATCTGCGTGAGTGGGAAGATTGTTTGCCGCATGTGGAGTTTGCATATAACAGGGCGGTTCACTCTACCACGCAGCTATGTCCTTTCGAGGTGGTCTATGGTTTCAAACCCATTACGCCTCTTGATTTGTTGCCTCTTCCTATCCAAGAGCGAGTCAATATGGAGGCATCAAAGAGGGCAGATTTTGTGAGGAAGATTCATGTGAAGACTAAAGAGGCTATTGAGAAGAAAGACAAGTATACTGCTGATCGTGCAAACAAGAAGCGAAAGGAAGTCCAAGTTAATGCCCGGTGATATGGTTTGGGTACACTTTCGCAAGGACAGATTTCCACAGCTCCGTAAGTCCAAGAGGTCTTGTTCCAGCCCGGTGATATGGTTTGGGTACACTTTCGCAAGGACAGATTTCCACAGCTCCGTAAGTCCAAGTTAATGCCCCGTGGTGCTGGTCCTTACAAGGTTCTTGACAAGATTAATGATAATGCCTACAAGATAGATCTTCCTATAGCTGAGTATGGCGTGAGCAATAGCTTCAACGTTGCTGATTTGACACCATATGAGGGTGAAGACGTTGCAGCGTCGAGGTCGCCACCTTTTGAAGGGGGGGGAGGATGATGAGGACATCCCTATTACACCACCATTATCTCCTGCTCCTATTGATGATGAAGATGTTGCTGCGAAGAAGTCCAACGAGATTAGGATTGGACCAATTACAAGAGCACGTGCAAAGCTATTGGAACAACAGGTGAACTCACTCTTAATTGAACCTGATGTTTTATTTAATGAGAGCTTTATACTACCTAAGTCTATGCATCTATGTATGATTAGGTTTGTTGATAACACAAGCATTGCACGAGGAGGAGACGCGTCGCAGCGAGATGAGCAAGACTTGAAGATCAAGTGCGCGAGGGAGGAGAGGGAGGCAGGCGCACCCGGAGATCACCAGAACAACAAGTCTACATAAGAGAGAGCATGAGATGGCGCGCTAGGACAGCCTTCGACGCGATGTCTATGAGTCTAAGGCGCGCTACACTCATGGCCTGCGTGCCAAAATGAGCCGAACCCATGTATGCGTCGGTATGTACCAGTTTGAGTTGAACCGAGTCCGTTTGGGCCCAAAACAGGTTGGTTTTGGGCCAGGTCTTTGCCCAGGTCGCCCCGACCCCTTTAAGTACCCCTGGGGCGCCCCCTTGTGTCGTTTAGACTACGTTTAGATTACCCCCAAACATCAGAACGAAATTGCTTGTAAGCTTTCCTCTAAAATCATATATTCCTCTGTGTTTCGCTCGGAATATCTACCCCACTCCAAGTTTGTTTCGATCTGGAGTTTTGCTACTGAGAATTCAAGTGTGATCTACTGTTCCATTGGGAATTAGGAGATTGCAGAACCGCTTCGTGGTCGGCGGCTACGTGCGCAGGTGTGTGGTGTCTCGAATATCCATAGGGTTGAAGATCTGTTGCATTGGCAACGGGGGAACAGCCGGAGAGTTCGTGTGCGTCTCACAGATTATCTACCAAGTTATCATTCATCTACATCGGCTCACTGAGAAGATCGGGCAACCCCTTATCATGATTTGTCAAGCATATGCTCATAATTGTTCTTGCATTAACTTTAACCATTCAAGATGCCTATGATGGGGGCAATGAGAGCTCAAAGATAGTAAGTACCATAATTTTGGAAGGTTTATAAAACTTGCAATCACTGCTTCCCTCTGCGAAGGGTCTTTCTTTTAATTTTATGTTGAGTCTCCACCTTCTACCTTTATGCACCGTCAAAGAGAGCATAGTTGCCATTCTGAGTATAATGTGCATAGTCCCAAAGTTTATCATTGATTGATTCATGATTATGGTTTCACTTGTTCTTAAATTATTTGTATCTAGTTGCCCTCTTAAACTTGAAGGTGTCCTATGCATTTATGTTTTGCTATTCTATGAAGGACAAGCTGAAAATCATTTGCTATGTTTTTTCCATATGATTTGAACACACGTTTGACTTCCATTGTTTCATTATTCATGATCTTTCGTTTGTTTTTCTTTTCATGTTATAACATGGTTGCTAAGTTCTTATTGTCAAGATTATGTCTTTTATGCCCATGTTTTAAGTTCTTTGATCCCAGCACTCAATGCTTTACATAGATGATCAAGATTGTGATGGTGCATGTCACCTCAAAAATTATTCTTTTGTTATCACTTACCTACTCGAGGACAAACAGGAGTTAAGCTTGGGGATGCTTGATACATCTCAAACGTATCTATCATTTTTGATGCTCCATGCTTGTTTATACACCATTTGCTTTGAGTTTTGTTACACTTCATGGCGTTTTTATGCATTTTCCGGAACTAACCTATTAACAAGATGCCACAGTGTCAGTTCTCTGTTTTCTGCTGTTTTTGTGTTTTAGAAAAGTTACAAAGGAAATATTCTCGGAATTGGACGAAACAAAAGCCAAACCTTCTATTTTTACCGAAGCTTCACGAAGACCGAAGATGAGACTGAGGGGAGCCAGGAGCCAGGCTCACCACAGGGGGCACGGCCCAGCCCCTGGTCATGCTGCCCCATGGTGAGGCCAGCTGGCCCCACCTCTGACGATGCCCTTTCGCCTATAAGTTCCCCTCGACGGGAAAAACCTAAGGGACGGATTTCTTTTCCACGAAACATACTGCAAGCCGCCGCCGTCGCCGTCACGAGATCGGGAGGATCCAGGAGCTCTTCCCGACACCCTGCCGGAGAGGGGAATCCCTGCCGGAGGCCTTCTACACCACCATGGTCGCCTCCGGAGTGATGTGTGAGTAGTCTACCTTGGACTACGGGTCCATAGCAGTAGCTAGATGGTTGTCTCCTCCACCATGTGCCTCATATTTAGATCTTGTGAGCTGCCCTACATGATCAGGATCATCTTTATGTAATCATACATGTTGTGTTTGTTGGGATCCGATGAGTATTGGTACTATGTTAAGTTGATGTGCTGAATATATATCTTTATGTTATCTCTATGATGTTTATGATCTTGCGTGCTTTCCGTTGCTAGTAGCTATCTTGGCCGAGTAGATGCTAGTAACTCCAAGAGGGAGTATTTATGCTCGATAGTTGGGTTCATGCCTCTATTTAATCTGGGGGAGTGACTAAAACCTCTAAGATTGTAGATGTGCTATTGCCACTAGGGAGAAAACAACATTCTTGTGTCCAAGGACATTTGCTTTGTTTACATTACACACTTTGCTTAATGCGACTATCTGTTGTTCGCAACTTAATACTCAAGGGGTCCTCAGATGATTCCCCGCGAGTGGATTTTTAGTCATAGATGCAGTTGGATGGCGGTCTATGTATTTTGTCGTAATGACCAGAGTGAATCTCATAGTGATCCTCATGACATATGTACGTTATCTTTATTCTATCAACTAGTCGTCAACCCGTGCACCTGCACGGCTAGCTATTTTTTAAAATACCACATTAATAGTACAAATATGAAACTTTTCAAAAGAAAATTATGTCATGTGTTTGTATTAAAAGTATATAGTGTTTTTACTTATTTTCCAGAAAGACAATGTATAAACATATACTTCCTCCGATCGGAAATAAGTGTCGGCAATTTTGTACTATCTTAGTACAAAGTTTATACTAAATCCCCTACAATTATTTCCGATCGGAGGGAGCATATTTTTTCTATCATGATTAGAATGGTATTTACGTCTGCATTTTTCTTTACGTCATTTTTAAATAGCTCTTAATTTATTTATTAGAATATGGTGTATATTTATGTTGAACATGTTTATATAAATCTGAGCACAATAATTTGGCATAGTCAGGCGTTCTTAGATAGGTGACTTATTTTGCACAGAAGTTGTCTCTGTTATACAACTTCGACTATTAATTTTCATCTGAAAAATTAACTACAAATTTAATATAATTGTGATGTTACAAATAATTTTATGCGTGAATTTAGTAGGATATTTTGAACAATGCATGTTCTAAACTTACGCGTATACTCTGTCTAGGAAATGTTCGAGCTTGTGTCAATAAAAGTTTCTTAATTAATTAATTAACACTATTTTATAAGTACATAAACCACGCATATAATTAAATAAATACCCTCATGTATGTATAAAATATCTGTACATGCTTGCAGATATAACGTGCATGCAAGGACATCAGGACATGACCCAATTATCTTGAAACATGTTATCTACTCCCTCCATTTATAAATATAAGATGTTTTAGTATTGTGAAGCAAATGTATTTAGATAAGTTTTAGTGTGTATATTTGAGTGAACCTACACACTAAAAGATGTCTAGATATATTTACTTTATAAACTAAAACATCTTATATTTATAAACGGAGGGAGTACATCTTATCAATATCTAAATATTTATGCTTGTGAATTGGTCGCTAATTGCATGCAGTAAGGTACCATACCAGAGCCAACATGTCGAGTGCCTACCCACTATGGATAAAAGTAGCTGCAGCTCCATATGCATGCACCGATGCAGCGATAGCACACTTCAGCGCTTTAGCAAATTTGTTGCTACATGTGGTTTAATAAGATACAGTACTTCATGTTACATGAAAAAAAAATAGAGATCAGAGGAAGATATGATGCATGGAATCTTAGCAAAAATACTGGAGAGGAGATGCATTACTGTACACCAACGCTCATGTGGCGATCTTGTTTTCTCTACTTCCATGACCAATACGAAATAATATTTCTTGTAGCAGCTTCTTAGACTGAATTCGATCGCTGGTAGTCGAGCTTGCAGTCCATGCATACGGTGGGGACTTGGAGTGGATATTGGCCGGTGTACATACTGCAACCAAGTTCGATGCATCCCCGAGTCGACGAACAGCATGCCAGATTGATTTCTGAACTCGCGCCAGATGGATTTCTGTACTCGATATTCAAACGCGGCCCTCCCGGTGGCCAAACGCAGCTTCAGACGTCTCATCCCTAGATGGCCTGGCCAAGACGCCCTGCATATCGATCGGCTTCGGATGTTGTTGGCGGCGTCGCATCTCTCGATGGCCAGACACCCTGCATAATTGAGGTTTGGACATCCCGGCGGCGTGGCATCTTTTGATGAATTAGTATGCGATCCCGGCTGTATGCATGAGTATCCCTTTGAGATGCATCATAACTGATAAATATAGCAGAGATCGATTGGATAAAACTCAGAATTCGTTCGATCCTTTAAAACAAAATCTAGCTTCAGTTCCATTCAATTCCATGTTAGGCCCGAGAAACAAAGTGGGTAGGTATTCTCACGAAGAGAACTATGACTATGATGTCTTATGTTTCTGGGACTCTCCATAAATTCTACAGTCCACGTGCAATCCTGGGCGTAGAATTTAGATCTAAAAGCTATTATTAAGTGTTTTCTAGAATTAACGTGGAGGCTTCTACGGTGCCTCCAATTAGTAAATATAAGATTGCCCAACTGTAATTTGTTTACCCAGCATGTGTTATTTATCTTATGGAGAGACACCACTAGTGAACTATGGACCCCGGTCCAATTTCCTTTACATTGCTATACCGTTTTACTTTTACTCGCACTGTTTACTTTCTTGCATACTATTATCCTACTACAACTCGATATGCTCAATTCTTTGTTTATAGCAAACCGGTGAGATTGACAACCTCATCGTAAGTTGGGAGCAAAGTTCTTGGTTGTGTTGTGTGCAGGTTTCATGTTGCTGCTGGTGAAAAGCTACATGTCGACAAGTAGTTTGTCTGGCGCCCTTGTCCGGAGTGTCACGAAGCTAGCAAGCATCACCTTCTGAAGTTTGGCTTTCTCCTACTGGTTCGATTCAACCTTGGTTTCACAACTGAGGGAAGACTTGCTGCTGTGCTCATCGCTCTAGACCAGGGGGGTCCCAGCGCTAGCCGTGTGGTCCACTCCACCAAGGAAGAATATGAGGCTCTACCTCCCAGCAAGTTCAACGTCAGGACGTAACATGACCCCGCAAGGCATTGCCGGGCATCGGTCAAGGCCCTTCCCTTAAGAGGGAAGGAAGTAACAAGTCCCCTTCCCCTTGCCGAGGAGGGAAGAGTGCTGGAGAAGGCTCTTCCCCTAGGCGGGGGGAAGAAAGCATACGAGGGAAGGCACCTCCCCTTGCCGGGAGGAAAGATTAGACGAGAAGTCAAAGGCGGCCGGCGCGAGGCATGTGTATCTTGCAAGGGGATCCTATGTCTCCCCCCGGGAACGCGCATGGAGGATGTGAGGCAGAAACTCGCTGCGGTGGGCATGCATAGGGCATCATTACATGCGATAGGCCCGATGAATTCTGATGAGATCGGCCGGTCACATCCCATCGTTGCACCGTCTAGGGCGGCATGGTATACAACGTGGCTCGTAACTTCGCAGGGCTACGCCACCGCCCAAAACCATGTGACATCTGTCTAGCATGCATTTCGGCCACTGTGGTATCCCCTTGACCTATAAAAGGAGGTCCAGGTCGCGGTCCAAAGGGACAGACACCTCTAAGATCACAAGTGTTAGCTCCTTCACAGTGGATAAGTTAGCAAAGTCTAGAGCTAAGAAAAGCTAAGTCTAGTGGCCTGGAGTATAGCTCGATGGCCTCCAGCGACTTCTCACACTCCGACGATCATCTTCATCAAGAAAGCTCAGACAAGCTAAACATAGGGTTTTACGTGAGACTCTCTCGTAGCCTGAACCAGGGTAAAAACCTTGTGTTCTTTGTGTGCGATTCGCGGTGACGGAGGCGTCTCATCTACGCCCGCTTGCTAACAACCTAGGGGGGTTGTGTACCCTCAGTGTCTGTGTCTAGACACACGACAAGTACTGCCATTGCTATGATGGGTATACAGCTATGCCGGTAGTCTACTCTAGAACCTCAGCAATTCCTTGGCTTTCGTGTGCAACTCTTTGCAAGCAAGCTATCCGCTTTCTCTTGTTGATTTGGACGGACGGATAAGATTGCTCAAAGGGAAGCGAGCAGACTATTGTGTCGAGATTAGTAATAGTAATAATGGATAATGACTGACCCACAAGGACAGACCTTTCACTTCATTCCACTATTCACTTTCTTGCTCCCAGAGACCCTACTGGTCACCCAGAATCTCTTCTTCATCACATCTTCCTCTCTCCCGCAGTGATGCCTCCAAAAGCAAAGCATAGGCACAATAGGAGAATCATGGTGGCAAGGACCAAGGTTGCAGAGAGATTCTGTCGGCTGGATATTTAGAAGGAACTGGCTAGGGGAGATGACAAGCCAGCACGCGAGGGCTCGACTTCATCCAAGTCTCGGAAGCACGACCGACGTGGGTATGCAGATTCTAGGTTGGTTTCCATCGCCATGTACGTTTATTGTTTACTCTGGTGGCGGTTCGAAATGTTTATTCTCTACTAACCGCCGTTATACATCTCCAAGCTCTGACGGTTCCAACGACATTCTTCCTGCCCTAGCAACAATGGTCGGCGGTTCCAACATTGATCTTGCTGCGGTAAGATCAATGGCCGATGGTTCTGCCCCAGCATCATGGGCCGACGGTTCCAATGTTGGTCTTACTGTCCCAGGATCCACTTCGATGACGGCGACAGAGGACCCATCCTTGCATGATGAAGGCAACATCCCCTCTTGCCAGCTATTAGACATAACCAGTATACATCCATGATCCATGCATTAATTTGGGTTTTCTTCTTCTTTGTCATTGTCTTTGCTCTTTCTAATGATTATGCCATGCAGGAAGCCTAAATGACTATCTTCAATTGGGTTAAAGTTCTCTCGTATGTCCCTTCCAACCTTCGTGTTGAGCATAATAAGTTGAAGGAGGAGGTCACCTCCCTGACCAAGTAGCAGGCGAGAGCCTTGCATCATACGAGAAAGCGAACGCTATCATTGACAAGCTCAAGGACATGAATTTATTACTTAGCAACAAGTGCGACATCCTTATAGATGAGAAAGCCGCGCTAATGAAGAAGTGTATTGAAGCATTTGATGGTACCATCATCGCCAACCACGTCAGGGGAAATGGCCCTTGAGGAGTTGATTAACACGATACAGAAAAGCAATGTGACCAGAAGTAGATCCTGGCGGACTCGCGCATCTTTGGCAATGCAATGCGGGTTCCGCCTCCGCCCAACGAAGTCGAGGACCGCCCCGCCCAGCGACAATCAACGTGGAGGTCGTAGTGGTGCCGCAGCTCGAGCAACTCGGTCGTGTTCTTCTGATTATGCCGGAGGAGAAAGAGTTAGAAAAGCATCACCGTGTCAGCCTCTCATCTTTTGCAATTATTGCTTCTCTTAATTAACAATGATTTTGTGTATAATTCCTATTGTGCTATCCTAGAACTACTTCGATAGATCCCTATTTGTGGTCTTTGTTTTCATGGATTTTATTCTACAGTAAATCACAACTAAACCTGCATGGTATAGATTAGAACATGCAATTATTTCAACATAGAATAGTGGAGTAGAACATAAACAATAGTTCAAAGTTGGAATAATATTGTGAGCGGAATCAACTTGTAGATGGAGAGATTGTCTACGTGTAATATATAGACCCAAACAAATATGACTTTATGAAAAGTTAAATGAATCGCATACATGCATGTACACTCTGTACCAAAGTCAAACAAATGTTCAATAAATGAGTACACTCTACAAGGTATACACTGTGATCACCGCATGCATGCAACCAGGTCATGCTGACATAATAGTTCATGCTGACATAATAGTTCATGCTTTCATTCTGGAAAATTGGGTTGTTCAAAATTTGAGTTGAGCGCGAAAAACGAAATATTTTGTGCCCCAAGTTTCAAACTCTATGAAGTGGACATGAAATTCCTCTTCTATCCATGCCACATATGACCCAATGGCTTTGTTTGAGGGATTCATTCGTAACTCTTTCCATTCACCGCCCTGCACGGCGCACCCCTGCACCTTCATCTCCAGGGGTTTTTTTGTTTACCTTTAGCAAGCCCCTTTTCCCCGGACTTCCTCCGAGCACCAATGCCCTCTCCCACCTACCCGACCACCTCGCCAGAACAACCCCACCGCACTTACCCACCCTATATTGTGCACCCTGAAAACTATATACTCCTACCACTGGAGCCGCATAGAGCTTCGATCTCATTCACCATATCTGAGCCGCTTCACCATACCGGATCTAGTTCATGCGATCCCTAGTCCACTGCACTTGACCAGCTTCGCCGTCGCTGGCGAGCCCTACACTTATCTACTTTGCTGACTCTCTAGTGCACCGCCGTGTCGAAGCCAATCTACCGCCTAGATCTCCTTCCTCACCGCCGACAGCCACTTCATCGATGTTCATCCCACATGATCTATTTCACCGACTTCCTTGTCCACAACACTGACGTGTTGCACATGATCTGCTTCACCTACGCTCACATCCATAGTGCTGAGCATGATTAGACGGCTCCTCGGCCTATGTAAACCTTATCTCTTTGCGCGTTTTTTTGTTAGCAATATAGCAGGTTCAAGCTTATTCCTAGTGAACTATATGTATGTATTCTTGCTACATACACATAACAAGTCACTTGGCATGTTCAGTTCTTTTTGTGCTACTCTATGCTTAGCAAGTCACTGCATGTGTTGTTCTATAGTTCTAATTTATGGTAAACTTGAGGCCACTAAACATATTGGTTTGCGTTCCCTGCTCTACAAGCTCACATGTGATGCCGATATGTTTTCTATCTTGTTCATTCTTAGCTACCAGTACAAAACCACCTGCTATTGTGTTGTCCATGGCAAATTCTAATTCAATAATCATGTCGGTTTGCATTTCATGCTCTTCGAACGTTGCCATTATATTTTACATATCTGGTTCATCCTAATCTACAAAAGTTACTGCTTGCTATTATTTCCTGCCTGCTATGCTTCTGCTATCCTCTAGTACATCTTTAAACTCATCAGGCTGTTCCGTAATATTTGTGTGTGTGCAATCTGATTCTTGAAAAGCTGCAAGACTAGTTGTTTACTATTACTTTGCATGGATCTCACACATGGAACACTTATGTCGTCGAGTGAACTGCTGCTATGATCTTTCAATTACATTTCCGTTTTATTTTGCAATCTGTTTATCATGTTGAATCCATATGTGTCTACAAGTGGACATATTATCATGCAGAGCATCTTAAATGAATCTACCAACAAGATGTGCTGTGTTCAGGGTTGACAAAGAGCTATCGTAAGTCCCCAGTTTAGTTTTAATGTGCTTAGCTACGTAAGGCACATGGTAGTTGAATTGCTTGATTTTCTATGGCTCTGTCTATGTTGGCCGATGATTAGAGCAATGACATATTTTATGATTGGTCCCCACATATAGTGAGATCATAAGTAACTTTGTGCTATTCCTCTGACTATATCTATAGGATATCCATGTAGAAATTTCTCAAATCCAGCCTAAACACTAACTCGCCTACAAACCCTAGATCCCGCATACGATTCCTGGAAAACTTGGAATCGTAAAGTGAAACACTAGTATTGTCTTTCAAGTAAGTGTCCCTTCTGTTTCACTCTATATACAATCTATCTATCATGTTGTGTGCTGGCGAGTGGCCAAACCATTGATGAGCTGCGTTCAGACTTGATAAAGAGCTACTGTAAGTCCCCAGTTCAATTTTGATGTTCTTGCCGACACAAGGCACATGATAGTTGAATTGCTTGATTCTCTGTAGCACTGTCTTTGTTGGCCGATGATTAGAGCAATGACATATTTTATGATAGGACCACACGTATAATAAGATCGGAAGTAATTTTGTGCCATTCCTCTCACTATATCTTTGGAATATCAATGTTGTAATTTCTCATATTATTACGCAGCTAATTTGTATTGTGCACAGTATGGTAGTTCACAAGTGATTTGTCTTTTTGTTTGCAATCTGGTTCCGCAAGAGCTGGCAACACTAATTATTTTATCTTACTTTCCTTGGAGCTGACACATGGAAAACCTTAAATCATTGAGTGTAGCATTTGTAGTATCTTTCAAGTACATTTCCCTTTTGTTTTGCTCAATATACAATCTATTTATTAAGTTTTGTGTTTACGAGTGGCCACATCATTATGCAGAGCATCTTAAATGAATGTATCACCAGCAAGATGAGATGCGTTTGACTTGACAAAGATCTACTATAAGTCCGTAGTTTTATTCTGATGTGCTTACGAGTGGCCATATCATGGTGCAAGATGTTTGTGCTTACAACTCGTTGAATGTTATGCACAAGTATAAGGGTAGCCTTTCCATGTACTGACATCTTCAACGATTTACCTACAAGATGAGCTGCAGGAAGACAACACAAAATGCTACCACTATTTAAGTCCTTTATTTTAGATCAATGTGCCTTGTTCAATACCTTTTTTGTCCAAGGCATTATCTAAGTTGGCCTAAGAGGATGGGCTCTATCTCTAGGATACCCATCTTGAAATGGCCTGGAGTTTTATTTATGGAACAAATTTATTTTATTATCATTCATCCATTTTCTATCTAGATTTTTTACACTAGTCATCAACCCGTGCATCTGCACGTGCTGGCATATAGAATATTACAAAACTTACATTGCAGAGTGTTTGTTCAAATTTGCATTTTCTCATCAGGTAGACATAGTTTTTAAAAGTTTGAATTTTTGTATCATCATGAAAAATATTAAAAAATAGATACAAACATGCTGAAATTAGAGTTTTCTTGAAATATGATAATATAGAGTTCTTTTTAATTTTTATTAAGAGAATAATTTAATATATAATGCAAAAAGCAACCATGAATTTATCGAGGTTAATGATGAGGAAAACGAACCACATTCGGCTTGGTTTCCTTTTTTACCACAACATATGAGCCACCATTAACTAGATTTTAAATGCAATATTTATATGAAGACATTATGAAGGAGTGCATAAATTCATGTAAATTGTATCCATATGTGAATCCTAGAGTAGATGAAATAGATGTACCATATATAATTAGATGAGAATATGCCTTCATCATGGGGTAAACAAATTGAAATATAAACTATGATGGTCAATTTGAGCCGTTATAACTTATTACACTGATGCAAAGTAGATGCCTGATTACCCTATAAATTATTAATTATGCATTTATTTAATAATAAATTATATCGAATGCTTCTTCTAGTATATGATATACTCCATCCGTTCCAAAATATAAGATGTTTAGCCTTTTCTAACACATATATATCTAGAAGCCTTTTAGTGTGTAGGTTCACTCATTTTGCTTCCAACCTATACACTCAAACATGTCTAAATACGTAGTGTCAGAGAAAGACTAAAACATCATATATTTTGAAATGGAGAGAATAGTTATCTTCTTACTACTTCTGGAGTGCACCGTCATTCTATTCACCGCCTCGCCTCATCCATATTTATAACTTACATAGTTGGTTGATGGTCATTGGTAATATGATATGGTAATAACAAAATGAAATTAAATATTTCAGGAGAAAATATATAGACAAACATAGGTGTACTATTCATTTATGCCATTCTGCACTGAATTACATGATATATTTTGATCATATATAATTTTGAGATTAAGAAAGACCGTAAAGAATTCACTAGCTTAATTCTGGAGGGCTTCCATACAAACCAGCTCCATAACGATGAGAGGCATTAGGCCATTGGTTGATCTCATTAGCAAGAAACATACCGTTGCATATGTGAGATCACAGCAATTAGTGCTTGGCCGTTGTGTCCAAGCTGCGCTAGATCAGTGTAGATCAAATAGTAATAATTGTGCATGTGATGTGTGGCCTGTGGAAAATCGATCGCCAAAACATGTAGCTAGCTAAAGTTTTGCCTTGCATGCAATTGATTTGTCCAAGGTTATAGCATGGGCGGATGTAGCTGGTGACGTTGAGGTAATCCTCATAGAAGTTCTGTGAATTTTGATTAAAAGAGCAGTTGCATACGTACCTGACATCAACTATTGTCAGATCGATCCAGCTTGTTTGGCATCCCTTCTTCCGAGCAGAGAGGCGTGTGTCCACTGGAGACGCATGCGGGTTCTCCTCAGGCAGGAAGTCAGCCAGATTATTTGCGGAAATATGGGAAAGGAAGAGTCATGCGCCTGCACGTCTGCCTATCTTGCGGATCAAATCGGCGGAGCCGGCTTCTTGGATCTGACGGCTTCAGATAGCGTATCAGTTAATTGGATGGATAAAAGTTTCTAACCTCTAAGATTAACGTGGAGGCTCGTACGGTGCCTCCAATTAGTAAATATAAGATTATTAGCACAATAGTTTCCTTGCTTGTTTGTATTCTGATCTTGTTCTTTGGCTGCTGAGTAAGACAATACCACCTTCAGCAGCTGGACATCCAATAGTTGTAGGCTGCACATTGTGTTGTAATTTTGATAGCCACCAACTATTTCTTCTCCAACTGCAAAATGATCTGGTAATATATATTAGGTAGACATAGTTAATTTCTCGTTTCATTATATATTTAGTCTATTATGCCTGAAATCGTTCAATTGCTTGTTTTTCCTTTGCTTCATTTGAGCTTTCCCATGATTAAACATTGACATGCTTGATTGCTTGTTCTTTCCATTTCTAGTAGTCTATGTTAGCCTTTGACTGTACAGTTGCTTGTTTCTTCTTCCACTTCTGGAGTTCGACAATGATTAAAGAAATGCTCCCTTCAGCAATTCAGGATTCAAAAGTTGTTTCCCTCTAGGTCACGTTTAAACTTTACAGGCTGCTCAGATAACATTTGTGTGTGTAATCTGATTCTTCAAAAGCTGCCAGACTAATTGTTTTCTCTTACTTTACATGGAGCTCACACCTGCAACTAAATCATAGAGTGAACCACTATTATGATCTTAAAAGTACATTTCCCTTTTGTTCTGCTATATTTACAATCTATTTATCAAGTTGAATCCACATGTGTTTATGAGTGTGCGGTGACCCAACACACCACTGCATGTGCAGTGTACAAGTCATTGATATAGTACTCACGAAAGTCCCCTTCCGTAAATATCACATCCCTTAGAGTGGTACAACAGAAACATTGCGGGTCTGTAACTTTACGTGTTCATAGATACCAACCAAAAATGTACAAAAGCTTCAAGATCATCCTCGGTCCATTGAGGAGTCTCATTTGAAAACCAGCTCAAACTAGCAAATCTAATTAGTAATGGTAGTATAAGACATAACACCATTACGACCATGAGCAACTTATTTATGAGCAGTCGCTAAGCTTTTCTAACTATCCTATAGTTCTACGCTTCAGCGTCCGGCTCCTCGTCGCTAGTACCGTAAATGATACTATAGTCAACTCCTTCTACTCCTTCGGAAAGATCCGGCTCCTCGTAGTATTGCTCCTCACTATCGTCAGGAACATCTTAATTGTTCTCACAATCTAAAGCAAGGGTTTTCGAGGATAGATTGAGTACAGGCATACTCAGCAAGTTCTATGGAAATGGTGTTTTATGCTGAATAAAATAATAGTTTAGACAAAGGAAATTCCAAACATATGCAAGTTTTGGAAAATAGTTTTGTTAGATGAATCCAAGTTTTTATTTCATAAAATCTATGTTCATCAGCCTTCGCGGGTTGTTAGAACTTTTGCATAATTCCTTTGCACGCGGCGTTCGCAATTCCTTTCCCGGAATAGGGAGTAACATATCACAATTCTATACACTCTGCAGAGGTGCGCTAATTTGCCCACAAATATCCTTGGCCCTAATGCCAATATCAAACTTCCTTCGCTATGAGGCTAGTTACCAAGTATAGCCGAATCATGCCGAGCACAACCTCTTTCCGTAATCCACCCTTTGCAATTAATCCGGACCTCGGTCTGAATCAATCACCCTCTCTGCTAGAAGACACTAACTATTACTATGTAGCATAGAGTAGGGACGTTTACCACGGGCTCCCACCCATTGATTTTCCCCGAAAGGAATCTCAATCCGGCTTTGCCTCTAGGGATATACGAAACTCGGAAGTAACTTCTGATTCGCTTGTCCCATACCAAGTTCTGTGGTTAGCGCAATTTACGGTGCTTTGGAATCCGAGAGGAGTCTGGCACCTTGCTCATTGGTCTCATTGGCAACCCACCCCTCAAGCTCGTCGGCTCAAGTCCTGGAGCCGCGGGGCAGATAGAACGTCATCATGCGCCATATCAGATCCACCTCTAGCTCCTGGGTCATCTTGACACACTTGGGAGCCATGGCACCACCAAGGAAGAAGGGCATGCACAAGAAGATGGCGAACAGGAAGAAGAAGAAGCACGACAGGATGCTGGGAGCGTAGAAGAGAGGTACGATTTCGTCCGCCCCCTTTTATAGAGGATGGGTGTGAGTCCTTAATCTCCTCTGCTCCCGCATTAACCACTGCGCTCGGTTCCCACGACTTCAACGCTTGGAAACCACCCCACTACCCCGAGTTGTTTTTGGATCTTGCGGGAATCGAGGCGTCGTTGGTGTGCACCAGAGTCTATGTGTGACCCCTCGGGTCTGCAGCGCACCCAAGTGCTGCCCGCTGGCGTGCCAGGTCTATGTAGTATGACTCGTCACATCCAGCGTGACTAGTCATGTTGCTGGGTCCACGCATCATTTCTTTTGCCCGCACCTTGGCAACCATGGAGAAACATTGCCGGGGCACGGCCGAGGGGCTACTGTCGTCGCTCTGGACCAGGGGGTCCCAGCGCCAGCCGTTTGGTCCACTCCACCAAGGAAGAAGATGAGGCTCTACCTCCCAGCAAGTTCAACGTCAGGACGTAGCATCGCCCGGAAAGGCGTTGCTGGGCATCTGACAAGGCCCTTCCCTTAAGAGGGAAGGAAGTAACAAGTCCCCTCCCCTTTGCCGAGGAGGGAAGAGTGCTGGAGAAGGCTCTTCCCCTAGGCGGGAAGGCACCTCCCCTTGCCGGGAGGAAAGATTAGACGAGAAGGATCGGGATCGTTCCCGAAAGTCAAAGACAACCAGCGCATGGTATGTGTATCTTGCGGGGGGATCCTGTGTCTCCCCCGGGAACGTGCATGGAGGACGTGAGGTGGAAACCCATTGCGGTGGGCAAGCATAGGGCATCATTACATGCGATAGGCCCAGTGAATTCTATTGAGATCGGCCAGTCATATCCCATCGGTGCACCCTCCAGGCCGGCATGGTAGACAACGCGGCTCGTAGCTTCGCAGGGCTACGCCACCGCCCAAAACCATGCGACATCTGTCTAGCATGCGTTTCGGCCACTGTGGTATCCCCTTGACCTATAAAAGGAGAGCCAGGTTGCGGTCCAAAGGGACAGACACCTCTAAGATCACAAGTGTTAGCTACTTCACAGTGGATAAGTTAGCAAAGTCTAGAGCTAAGAAAAGCTAAGTCTAGTGGCCTGGAGTATAGCTCGATGGCCTCCAGTGACTTCTCACACTCCGACGATCGTCTTCATCAAGAAAGCTCAGACAGGCTAGACATAGGGTTTTACGTGAGACTCTCTCGCGGCCTGAACTAGGGTGAAAACCTTGTGTTCTTTGTGTGTGATTTGCAGTGACTGAGGCGTCTCATCTACGCCCGCTTGCCAACAACCTAGGGGGGTGTGTACCCCCGGTGTCCGTGTTTAGACACACGACAAGTACTGCCATTGCTATGATGGGTATACAGCTATGCCGGTAGTCTACTCGGGAACCTTAGCAATTCCTTGGCTTCCACATGCGACTCTTCGCAAGCAAGCTATCCGCTTTTGCTTGGTTATTTGGATGGACGGATGAGATTGCTCAAAGGGAAGCGAGCAGACTATTGTGTTGAGATTAGTAATAGTAATAATGGATAATGACTGACCCACAAGGACAGACCTTTCACTTCATTCCACTATTCACTTTCTTGCTCCCGGAGACCCTACTGGTCACCTTTCTCTTCCAACCATCTCTTCTTCATCGCTTCTTCCTCCCTCCTGCAATGATGCCTCAAGAAGCCAAGCATAGGCACAATAGGAGAATCGAGGTGGCAAGGACCAAGGTCGCAGAGAGATTCTGCCGGCTGGCTATTCAGAAGGAACTGGCTAGGGGAGATGACAAGCGAGCGGGTGAGGGCTCGACTTCATCCATGTCCCAGGAGCGCGACCGACGTGGGTATGAAGATTCTAGGTTGGTTGTCATCGCCATGTACGTTTATTGTTTACTCTGGTGGCAGTTCGAAATGTTTATTCTCTACTAACCGCCATTATACATCTCCAAGGTCCGATGGTTCCAATGATGTTCTTCCTGCCCCAGCAACAATGGTCGGCGGTTCCAACATCGATCTTGCTGCCGCATGATCAATGGCCGGTGGTTCTGCCCCAGCATCATGGGCCGACAATTCCAACGTTGGTCTTACTATCCCAGGATGCACTTCGATGATGGCGACAGAGGACCCATCCTCGCATGATGAAGGCAACATCCCCTCTCGCCAGCTATTAGACGTAACCAGTATACATCCATGATCCATGCATTAATTGGGGTTTTCTTCTTCTTCGTTGCCGTCTTTGCTCTTCCTAATGATTATGCCATGCAGGAAGCCTAAATGACTATCTTCAATCGGGTTCAAGTTCTCTCGCATGTCCCTTCCAACCTTCGCGTTGAGCGTAGTAAGTTGAAGGAGGAGGTCACCTCCCTGACCAAGTAGCAGGCGAGAGCCTTGCAACAAACGAGAAAGCGAATGCTATCATTGACAAGCTCAAGGACAAGAATTTATTGCATATCAACAAGTGCGACATCCTTACAGATGAGAAACCCGTGCTAATGAAGAAGTGTATTGAAGCATTTGATGGTACCATCATTGCCAACCACGGTAGGGAAATGGCCCTTGAGGCGTTGATTAACACGATACAAAAATGCAATGTGACCAAAAGTAGATCCTGGCGGACTCGTGCATCTTGGGCAATGCAATGCGGGTTCCGCCTCCGCCCAACGAAGTCGAGGACCGCCCCTCCCAGTGACAATCAACGTGGAGGTCGCAGTGGCGCTGCAACTCGAGCAACTCAGTCGTGTTCTTTTGATTATGCCAGAGGAGAAAGAGTTAGAAAAGCATCGCTGTCTCAGCCTCTGATCTTCTGCAATTATTTCTTCTCTTAATTAAGAGTGATTTTGTGTATAATTCCTATTGTGCTATCCTAGCACTACTTCGATAGATCCCTATTTGTGGTCCTTGTTTTCATGGATTATATTCTACAGTAAATCACAACTAAAACTGCATGGTATAGATTAGAACATGCAATTATTCAAACTTAGTATAGTGGAGTAGAACTTAAACAGTAGTTTGAAGTTGGAATAATATTGTGATCACCGCATGCATGCAACCAGGTTGTGCTGCCATAACAGTTCATGCTTTCATTCCAGAAAATTGGGTTGTTCAAAATTTGAGTTGAGCGCGAAAAATGAAATATTTCGCGCCCCAAGTTTCAAACTCTATGAAGTGGACATGAAATTCCTCTTCTATCCACATATGACCCAATGGCTTCGTTCTGAGGGATTCATTAGTAACTCTTTCCATTCACCGCCCTACATAGCGCACGCCCGCACCTTCATCTCCAGGTGACGAGGTTCTACCCCGGCAATGCCCATGCTTGAGGGCTTTTGAGACATGAAGAGCTTGTGGGATCCGACGAACAAGACGGCGATCAGACGTCGCAGATAACACGGGTTTTACCCAGGTTCGGCCCCCCTGATAGGTAACGACCTACGTCCTACTTGTCTGACATTATTGATGGGGTGGCTACAATGGATGAGTACAATGGTGGCGTAGATTCGATCTAGCCGAAAGGTGGATACCTCTAGAGATTACGAGTGCTCAGTTGGATGGTGGCGAAAGGTGTCTAGAGAGCTTCTTGGATCTCCCTCCCAACCTTTTATATGCGAAGGTTGGGTCTCGGGATTGTTCTCCAAGCTAACTATGTATAAAATCGGTAGGTGAAACCCTAATCGAGTCCTAATCCAACTAGGCTTCTTCCTCCGCATCTTCACCTTGCACGACAAGTTTAGCTCCTGGGTCACGCCAGGCTATCAACGTTATGGGCCTTGTTATCCCTTCGGCGGTTGTCCCTCCTGGACCAAAAATTAGGTAGGCAAATATCGAGGGCCCATTCGGCATTCCTTTGTCAGTAGCCCCCGAGTGCCTGGGATAGTCGAAGACTATGGCAGGGACTCACATCGGGTCCAGTTAATTGCATAGTCGCAAAAACATCGGTTAGCTTACTCAGATTCGAGTCCCCCGACTCGAACCCGCGTGGACTGGTGCTACTTCGACCCGAGCCGCGTGTGGACTTATCAGGTCGAAGCCCAGTAATGTGTAAGGCACTCGATGCATCCATCGATGCAAGACTTCATACCATAGGTATAGAAATTTCCTCGGCAGAGCGCGCTTGATACGTATACCAGGCCATCCAGTGTTGCTAACTGTGGGCTTACCTTCATATTTGACATACGGCATCCAAACTGGTATATTGCCACCAAGATTCGGGTATCAAGAGTGAGCGTATGCTTAAAGCCGGACTTCGGGAACTAGGGGTTACGCCCTAATTGAGACTGAGGCGCTGCTGGCCCTGAATTAGATAAAACCTGGGGACTGAAGCCCATGGTCGACTACAGTTACGGTGCTAATGGCCTGAACGTAGAAATCCATTATTCAGTCGAATTTGCGGCACTGCAGGCCGAAAAAGGGAGATTCAAGGGGTCAAAAACCATGACTCAAATAGTAGTGTGGCATTGTCAGCCAAAGAACAATTCGAGGGATAAACATCCACAACTCAAAGAAAAAGGCGACACAGCTTGCCCAAATATGCCAAACCGAGGTATTGAGACCCCTCGCCCGTGAAGCATGGAGGCACTGCTGGCCCGTAAGGAATAATTTGAGGGATAAGAATCCACAACTCGAACATCAAGATGGTATCAACCAAAGCAAAAAGGTCCCTTTGAGTAATCATGCGAAAAGGTCCCTTGGAGAAAAGCTCTCGAGGGATTCATTCAGAAGCTTCGAGTGGAAGGCAAGACCGCGCGAAAGGTGATCCTCACGTCCGAATCGTGCAAAGAGGGCGAAAGACCCAAAGAACACCTAGCACCAAAGAAGCGTTGGACTTTGATAATACATACCTCGAAAATATGAGGACCCGAAAATGATCTTCTTTTTTGGGTCGAAAGAAAATAGCCTCACAGGAAGTGACATCAATGATGATGCTTTGCTCCTTCGACTTGTCACGCCATCTCTTGCAGGGATAACCTGACATTGACAAGACCAGATGCCCTGTGGGCCCAGCAGCCGCGCGCTCCGGCTATTGACCGTATTTGACCGCACGTCCCGCGTGTTTGGTGAAAAAAGTCTGCCACGCCTCCTCAATTACCATGCAAAGTGGAGGCCACGGCACGCGTGGTGCTGACACATGGATGGCTAGATCGATCCTGCCGCTTCCCCTTCAGAGCGTACGACTAGGATGGTCTAGTGATTTCCTGCAGAGGGATAAATAGAAAAAACCGGAGGGAGTAACTGTTTACACCACTCCACCGCCATCATCATCTTCTTCCTTGCGCTCCGCTCTGCATCGCATCTTTCCTCCCATTCCTGTAAGTTCCTAGTTGAGCGCCGCCATCATGGGCAAGAGGAGCTCGACCACGGCCGATGCCGCCGCTGGCGCTACCGCGAAGAAGGCCAAAACCGCGGACGCCGACCCGCCCACCATTGGGAACTGGGTCCAGACCAAGGTCCAGGAGAAGGACCTGCAGAGCGTCGAGAAGATCGGCATCTTGAAGAATGATCCAACGGAGACTCTTGCCGCCGGCCCAGAAATCATTCCCCGTCCATCCGCGGCATTCCGGGTAATCTTCCTTGCATTTCTCCTTCGGGGGCTTTCGCTTCCCCCTCACCCTTTCCTTCGAGGTCTTCGTTTCTCATACGCGATTCAGCTTCATGATCTGAATCCCAACACTATTCTACACATTGCGTGTTTCATCACGCTTTGTTAATGTTTCCTGGGGATCGAGCCCCACTGGGTGCTCTGGCGCCAAATTTTCGTCATCCGGCGCCCTCTACACTACCAGACCGACGGCTTCAGCTGCCAAGTGCGCCAAGATGTCGAATATTTCAATCTCCAGATGACGGAGAACAATCCCGGCTGGAGGACGAAGTGGTTTTATGCCAGGGACAAATCCTCCGCCGGCCAAAACTTCGGACTCGAAGAGTTTCGGCCCACCACCATCATTCGGCCCCGGGCTTCGTGGGCGCACAAGCTGTCTGAGGAAGAAATGAAGACTACGCAGCCTCTGATGGAGAAGATCCAACAGCTTCGGGCCACGCCTGAGAAGGAGCTGTTAGGCCTGCAGCTCATCCGCACCTTCATCAAGCGCCGGGTCCAGCCACTAGTCGCTCGGGCCCACTGCATGTGGGATTACACCGATCGTCGGGACCCGACGTGAATTTCTTTTGACGAACTGAAGGAAGCCGAGATCGATGATGATGTTCGCGCCATCACCTCTTTGAAGAAGAAGTTGATCATGCCAAAGATTTTCGTCCCGGTAGCTTTCAGCAAGTCGCGCCCCCGCACCGAGGTACGCTTCTTGTGCCTTTTAACTGAAAGTTTTCGACTTGTGATGAATCTTTTGCAGAGAATTGAAAGCTGATAGAAAGTATTATGCCTAGATTATCAACATAGCCCGATGCTATCCGCCCCAGCCTGAAGATGGAGAATATCCTGGGTGCGATTTCATCGAGGCTCCAGAATAATCGGCATTCATTGCGCCCACAACATCGTGAGCTTCGGTGAAGCGCGCAGATGTTGATCGAGTCGAAGACTCAGAAGAACTTGGCGTCCACTCTCCTTCCTCAGGTGACGACGATGTCGCAGCAATTCATGCCACGCCTCTGGACAGTCGCCCTCCTACTCAAACGGGGAAGAGAGTTCTTCTGAACTTCGGCCTTGACGCGTCATCAGTTGCTATTCTCGAATCTCTTTCCTGGATGACTTCATCTTGTTTTAATTCTGTTGCACGCTTCAGATCTTCAAACGAGGAAACTTCGGGGAGCTTGGGGGTACGTGATCGATTCCAGTTCCAACCCCACGATTCCACCCTAAGCAGACCGCTGACTCGCAAGAGAAAGACATCGGGGACGCGACGCTGAAGGACCTCCCGAAGCTGTCATCCCCTCAGAAGAAGAGTACGGCTGAGCTCGATCTTTTCCTGGTTTCTTCCTCCGGCGAGCCTTCTGGTTTGCCTCCCGAAACATCATATGAGTTCGAATCTCTTGTGTTCATGTATCTAATATTATCTATCAGTAGCCCCTGAGGGTGAGTCTAAGTGTGTACACTTGGGCTTGCCCTCTAAAACAAACCTTTGTAACTTATCCTTGCTGCTTCTGAAATAGCCTGTTGTCAGAGAACTCTCCAAAATATGTAGGAACTATATTGCATTGGAGGAGGAGAACCAACATTTGTCTGCTGCGTTGGACGATATGCGCCGTGAGTAGTTTCTTCTGTCTTTTGTCTACCTTGAATTCTTTGCTTGACGACTTTCCTTGATTCCTTGCTTCATTGTCCATCGGGTAAACAGGGATTGCCGCTGAAACCACTGCCGACAAGACCTCTCTAAAGGCCCAGGTGGACAAACTTGCGGCCGACAATACTTCGTTGAAGTCGAAAGTTGATGGACTGGCCGCCGAGGTTACCCAGCTCCAAACTGACCAAACAAAGGCACAGGAGCTTGTCGACAAGCGGCGAGTGGAGGCCGAGTCGAGGGAGAGAAACCTGCAACAACGCCTGCAGACTGCCCTCGATTCCTTGCGTGGTAAGCCTCGTCCTATGTTTAGCCTAGGATTCATGGGGATTGCTTCTGTTTGCTGACTGGAGACCTTGCTTCTTCATGAAGTTGCTGCCGAACTAGGTGCTGCGACGACGACAGAGCCCGCTGGACTCGAGTCCAGCGTCGAGAACGCAGAACGCGTTTGCCAGGAGGTGCAAGATCTTTTGGCAAAGGCGCGATCGACACTTGACTGTGTCCGCGACATTTTTGCTTTGGAGTCGACGAGTACTACCATGGCTAGCGTCCTTGAAGCCTTGTCGATGAAGGAGGACGGCGAAGATCCACTGGTTGCTGCGGTTCGCTGGCAGGTAACCACTGGCTCCGAGTCCGTATTCTCTATGTTGATGATGGACGGGGTCGAATGTGACTTCGACAAGGTCACGAGCACTTACCCGAAGGGCAAGGACGGGCGCGACATATCTCCCAAGGCATACCTTGAGCGTGCCCGAGATTTGTCTGCTCGCATGACGAGTTTCTTGGCAGATCAGAATGCTAGGAGGGCCGCTGTGAAGACCCAAAAGCGCAGTGCGACGGGTGCCCCATTTAGTAGAGCTGCCAGTAGTTCGATGTAGCCTGGTTGAAGAGCTGAAACTCTTTTGTAATGAATGATGCAGTGCCACTTTGTGTTTGTGGCGGACTTCTGAATCCCGCTTGCTATTAAACTGCTTTCGGCTCTTGAACTTTCATTCGAGATATTTGATGCTTGGTTGCGTCGTGATTATGAATGGCTATTTGTGATTAGGCGCCTCATTTGCAGGGCACATCCACATGGTCTGATGCCTGTCCTGTTTCGTACAAAACAGTTGGTAGTTCTTCCTCCACCGTTGAAAGGCGAGCGCCTTCCATGCTCCTTGCGAGACCAACTAAGACGCGCGCAACAAGAACTAAAGATATACAATGTGAAGGTCGATGTTGCCCTCTCCAAGGCTTCGCTAGCCGCGGATACGGACAAATTCCTTCTTGGGGAGATCGAAAGCCTTGGGAAGGCGATGAAATGTAAGTTTTCGAGCTCTTGATCTGTTCTTCCTCTGGTGGACAACTTCTGATCATCTTTTTTGTCAACTGCAGATGTGTGTCTTGATAGCAATGTCGAGGCTCGGCGCGTAAACACGCATCTTCATGCAGCTTAGAACCACGCGAATTCGATCGTGGATAACTTTTGGGCTAAGCGATCAAAGGCAATGAAGCTGACCATTCTTCAAGATCGAGTCTCCCAGGATGGGGAGCTAGCTGAGACCAGCCGTGCTGCTCTTGTGCTTGTGCATCAGGCAATGTTCCCCTTGAACGATTAGCCCGACGGTCTTCCTACGTTGCTTGGCCGCTTCGAAAATGGTGAAGCCATCTATCGCTTCATTCGTGAGCACTTGCGGTGTGGAGCTCTGGTTGCCCTCTCCTTCGTGCGAGCCTGCTATCCGAAGGTTGACATGGATCTGGTGAAGACGCTACCTCCTACTCCCAGTGGTCGTGTTGAGATGGATGCGCATTACTCTACTTGCAAACAGGCTGCTGACTGTATCGCGGGTCAGATCATTGTCGAAAGCGGCCATCAAAGGGCGAGTCGGGGCCATTTAGTGTCGTAAACTCGTTCGCCTATGTAATATGTGACTATGCCTTGTATATGCTTCTGTAAAGTTCTTCGATGTATTGTCCTCTGTAGAAGATGTGAAATCTTGAAAGCTTTTGCTAAACTGCACGCATCGAGAAGCGGAGCCCCCGAGCGTAGGTCGAAAGGCGGAGCCCTCGAGCGTAGGTCGAAGGGCGGAGCCCCCGAGCGAAGGTCGAAGGGCGGAGCCCTCGAGCGTAGGCCGAAGGGCGGAGCCCCCGAGCATAGGTCGAAGGGCAGAACCACCGAGCGTGGGTCGAAGGGCGGAGCCCCCGAGTGTGGGTCGAATATTTTTAAGGCCAAGCCCCCGAGTGTGGGTCGAATATTTTTAAGGCGAAGCCCCCGAGTGTGGGTCGAATATTTTTAAGGCAAAGCCCCCGAGTGTGGGTCGAATATTTTTTAGGCGAAGCCCCCGAGTGTGGGTCGAATATGTTTAAGGCGAAGCCCCCGAGTGTGGGTTGAATATTTTTAAGGCGAAGCCCCCGAGTGTGGGTCGAATATTTTTAAGGCGAAGCCCCCAAGCATGGGTTAGTGTGAACATTGACTCATGGGATGAGGAATTGTACTTTATTGCTTGGTGCCGAAGGCATAGTTTTGGGCGTGGACTGCTGCCGACGCCTGGTTACAGAGAGAGAGAGAGATGAAAAAGGGGGGTTATATCCGCTAAGGATAGAAGCGGCATAGCTGCGCGGCGTTCCATGTTTCTTCTCGTCCACCCCTGTCTTGGGGTTGCGTAGCCGATATGCTCCTCCTGGGATGGCTTCGTGGATGAGATATGGGCCCTCCCATGGTGGCTCTAGCTTCGACGTGCTTGTTTGCTTGAGGCGAAGCATGAGGTTGCCGGGCTCGAAGGACCGTCCGCGTACCCGTCTGCTGTAGTAATTGTGGAAGCTTTGCTGATAAACTGCTGAGCGGGCGAGAGCGATGTCTCGAGCTTCATCCAGTAGATCTTCGGCGTCTGCTAGTGCCGTTTGTGCATCTTCTTCGACGTAGGCGACTACGCGCAGTAACGCACATCCGTCGGAAGCACTGCTTCTGCTCTGAAAAGCAAGAAGAATGGTATGTAGCCAGTCAAAGAGTTGGGTGTCGTTCGTAGGCTCCACAGGACCGATGGTAATTCTTTGACCCAAGCGCCTGCCGTGCGTTTGAGAGGTCGAAGGAGTCACTTCTTCAGTCCTGCGCAGACAAGCCCGTTGGCTTTTTCGACCTGGCCGTTGGACTTGGGATGTGCCACCGACACGTAGTTGATCTTGATGCCGAGCTCTTTGGCGAAGTCTTGAAACTCGCCCGGGGTGAAGTTCATGCCGTTGTCCGTGATAATGTTGTTAGGCACCCCATACCGGTAGATGATGGATTCGAAGAACTTGACCGCTGTAGTCGCCTCTTGGTTGGTGATGGGGACTGCTTCGATCCACTTGGAGAACTTGTCGACGGTGAGCAAAAGGTAAGTGTGGCTTCCCTGAGATGATTTGGGCAGAGGCCCTACTTGATCGAGTCCTCATTGCGCGAAGGGCCAGGCAATGGGTATGGTGCGCAATTCCGATGCAGGTGCATGGGGCTTCGTGGCGAATCGCTGGCATGCCTCGCATTGCTGGACGATGTTCTTGGCATCGTGGAGGGCCGAAAGCCAGTAGGACCCTGACCGAAAAGCCTTGGCGATGAGGGTTCTGCTGCTGGCGTGATGCCCGCAGGTTCCTTCATGGATATCTCGAAGAAGGGCAATTCCGTCTTTAGGCGCTATGCATCGTTGGAGGACCCCTGTGGTGCTGGGCTTGTACAGTTGTCCTTGGATTATCGTGAAGGCCTTGGAGCGTCGCATTATCTGTCAATGGTGGATGGTGTCCTCTGGCAGTTCTCCTCGTGTCAGGGAAGCCAGATACGGCTTCGTCCAGATTGCTTCTACGAGCATGACTGTGGCCGTTTCCTTGGACAGGTCTTCTGTTCCCGCTGCTGGGGTGGGACCTAGACGGTTAGCCCCCGAGCGTGTTGCTAACACGGGGTCGATGGCTGGCTTGATCTTGATGGAGCGCTCAAATATCTCCTCGAAGAAAACCCCCGGCGGTATCGGCAAACACTTGGATCCAATATTGGCCGAGTTGTCTGCCTCTTCGTTGCTTTCCCTGCCGATGTGGGTGACCTCGCACCCCTCGAAGTTGCCTTCCATCTTGTCGTACATTGCACGATACACGATCATGTTTGCGCAGGTCGCGTCACACTCCTTCAGGACTTGCTGGGCGATGAGGTTTGAGTCCCCATGGATCTTGATGCGAGTGGCGCCACAGGCTTTCGCCATGCGCATGCCATGTAGAATAGCTTCGTACTTAGCTTCATTATTCGAGGGGTTCGCGAAGCGCATACGTAGGACGTAGCACATCTTGTCCTCCTATGGTGACACGAGGACCACTCCTGCTCCTGCTCCCGAAATGCGCTTGGACCCATCGACATATATTGTCCAGCAGTTCGACAAGTCCGGGAGTTCTGGCATGTGTGCTTCGGTCCATTGGGCGATGAAATCTGGTAGGACTTGCGACTTGATCGCTGACTGCCGCTGGTATGTGATCTCCCAAGGTCCTAGAGTAATACCCCAGAGGGAAACATGCCCCGTGGCGTCGAGGTTGAATATGCTGGAAACTGGGGTCGAGGCCACTACTATGATGGAGTGGCATTCGAAGTAGTGCGGCTGCTTCTTCCCAGTCATGTAAATGGCGTATGCCAGCTTCTGATAATGAGGGTACCTTTGCTTGGTCGGAGACAGGACCTCGCTTAGATAATATATGTAGCGTACCTGTGCTTTATTTGTGCTAGTCCCAGATCAACTGCTAGCACACACAGTTACAAGATGAAATACCAAGAATACAAAGGTCTTTATTACAACGCTTGATCCACAAATAACATAGTTCTTTTACAACTCGAAAGGCACAATGCCACAAACCTATTACAACTCTAGAAAAGACTAAGTAAATGAACTACAAGTCTTCTTCTCTTCATAGCTCCACAGGCAGACGTGTTGGACGAAGACTCATGACCGAAGCGCATCAATCTTCAATCTTCATAGTAGCCACCTGCAATATGATACGTTGCAGCCACAAAGGGTTAATACATTGAATGTATTGGCAAGATGTCACTTTGGTGGACTCAATGGCACCTACACTTATATGCTATTTGGCCAGGTGGAGGTTGACTTTGCAAAAGCAAACTTTTCCCTATCTTTGTAAAAACTAAAGTTTTCCTTAGCAAAATTTTGACAAGAAGGAACTTTTACTACCCAAGTTTACCCATCAAGTTTTAACTTAGAGAAACTGGGGTGAGGAGATTCTTGAACAGCTTCAACATCATGTCACCCAGAATTGTCCGTAACCAGGGACACGGCTAAGTACTTAGTTCTAAACACTCTGCAGAGGTGGTGCACTTTTCCCACAGGACTTAGTTAACCCATTTTGCCATGAGACTCATTTTGCCTCAAATGGCCAAGTGAAAACTAAGACGAGGCCTTTCAGAAGCATTCCCTCGGACCAAACGGACGCGTTCCCTCCTATCACATCTACCACCCTCTGTCCGCCTGGCTTGAGTTCTTGCAGCTTAATTGACCAAGACAGAGCCCATATGTCTTGGGGTTGCACTAGAAGCTTCATGACTTGAACGTCTCCAATCTCTTTGCTCCTGGGTGGCCGTCCACAAGTGAGATACACCTGGTGGTTCAGAGGTTCGATGACATGACCACAGGGAACCACTCAACATAAAACCAATCAAAGCCACATCCACCCAGGTGGTTCATTAACTTAGTTGTTTTCTTAGCTTTTACAAAACAAGGTTTTCAACACTTAGCCAAAAACATGTGATAACCCTTCCCACAACAAGATTAAAACAAAGTCCTATAGCAGCAGCAATTCTACTAGGAGATGCAAAGCTAGGCAAAGCTAGACAAAAGACTTAGCATAAAATCTAGCCACTAAGACATAAACTCATAAAATCACCTACACATGCATCTTCTACTAGAAAAAAACTACTAATGACAAATCTTTCAGTGGGACAAGGGAACATGGTGACACTTGCCTTGGTGAGGAGAAGAGTTGGTGCACTCGTCACAAAGACACTTGTTGCACTCAGCATAATCTACACACATCAAATATTTTACCATAAGCACATATCAATCATAAAACACTCATGAAAAGGAAATATGCATGCAATATGTCATTTGAACACCACAAATACACTTATCAAGTTCTATGGTTGTTAACTATATGTATGATGATATCATCAAAATTTTAGAGTTATTTATAAAGCTCAAATAATTTTTCAACAAACAAATAGACAAATAGCAAGCTAAAACTACAAAGGTAAAATAGAAAAGTACTGAAAATATTCTGGACATGCTACAGTACTAGGAGGTTTTATATAGACCAAAAACAAAAGGATTTACTGTAAAATAAATTTTATAACTATTTTTCATAGCAAAAATACTTAAATAAAGCTTGCAGTAATTCACTATATAAAACAGATGCAAAAGTAGTATTTGATGCTGGAAATAGATTCTATGCATTTTTCTGAATCCATGGACGCAAAGTTTGCTAAATTTGGATGCACAGAACTCAAGATATGAATTTTCTAAGATTCACATAAAATCCGAGTTTTAAAACGAGAATCAAAACCGGACAGGAATATTCTAGGAATATTCCCAGCGACGTGGCGGCGTCTTATTGGTCCGTACCCCTTCGCGTGGATCGGCTATACGAGCCGTTGGATCGAGGTTGATCGTGCGGCCCAGATTATTTTCCCTGGGAGCTCACCGGTGGCGTGGTCTCCGGCGATGGCTGCGGGGGTGCGAGGGTCTTGGCGGCGGCTCCGACGGTCTCCTTGGACGGCAAAGTGGCGGACGATGTGCGGCTATCCGAGGCGGTCTTGGGGATGTTCTCGTCGACTTCTTCCGCTTCCTAGAGCTGCGGCTACGGGCGGATGGAGTGGTGTTGGCGGCGGTGAACTCCGGTGACAAATTACGCGGTCCCTGCGGGAGAGGGAAAAAGGGGGTGAGGGCGCGATACGAGTAGGGGAAGAAGATAGAGGGGAAGGGGAGGCTCGGGGGCGACCGTGACCTCGATCCCAAACTTGACTGTATCTGGCGGCGGCGGCGAAGCTCTACTCGGGCTAGGGTTTCGAAAAAGAAGGGAAAAGTGAGGGGAAAGATAGGAGGGGGATTATATAGAGGGTTTGCGTGGGCAAGGGGTAAAAAAAATTGAACGATTCTGACAAATTTGCAGAATTCGGTTCGGATACGACGTGCAGGTCTCGATCTCCTGGAGGTTGAAGACAACCTGTCGAGCGGGCCCTAGAGGTCAGAAAAAAAACGAAGACAAAAGGAAAAAAGGGAGAGAGGCGGGCTGCTGGCGGCTGGGCTTCGCTGGGCCTCGCGGCCGGCTGGCCTCGCAGGGGCGCGGGCGGACCGTGGCCGGCTAGGCCGAACTCGGCCCAGTTTGGTCCGTGGCTGCAATCTTTTTTTTCCTATTTAACTGTTTTAAAAACTTCTTTAGTTTTAGGCCTTTAAAATAGCCAAATAAAATACGGAAAATTCGTAAAAAAAATCCTGTAGCTTTATAAAACAAATAGGAACCTATTTCACTGTTTGAAATCAAAGCCAAAAATGTTTTGGGACAACTTGGCCTATTGGTTATAAAAATAAGAATAGGAGGGATCAATGAAACTTTATGGGAATAAAACAAACCTTTTTGAAATGCAAGAAATATATGAATGATGACATGATGCATAACAGAAATTCAATACTGAAGATCTGGGATGTTACTATATACCGGTCTTTGCACTCCGTGCTCCTTGCCGTATACAGCGTGTTCGACCACCAAGGCGGAGCTGACCACCTGATTGGTTGCGGCTATGTACAACAGCATCGGTTCTTTCTCGCGAGGCGTGACCAGAACTGGGGACGTCGAAAGGCAATGCTTAAGGCCGTCGAATGCGGCCTGCGCCTCTTCTATCCAAGTAAAATTGTCCGTCTTCCATAGGAGCCGATAGAAGGGGAGAGCCTTTTTGCTGAGCTTGCTTATAAAGCGGCTAAGCGCCGCTAGACGACCTGTCAGCTGCTGGACATGTCGAAGCGTCTTCGGCGACTGCATGTTGATGATGGCCTGGATCTTCTCCGGATTGCCCTCGATTCCTCTCTCAGAGATGAGGTAGCCCAATAGATGGCCTGTTGGTACTCCAAAGGAACACTTCTTCGGGTTGAGCTTGATCAGGGTCTTAGTCTGAGCATGTGTAGTCCGAGTAGAGCCCCTCGACGTAATCAGGGTCGTAGGGTGTAGGATGGAGCATGAGGGCGTTGAGAGCCCGTTCGCACTCGGATATTGTCGGGTAGATGGTAGCAGTGCCACCCCCCGAGGGTCTTCACAGCCGGCGATCTTGTGAGACGAGAAGTCTCCGGCACCCACGAAGTGGTAAGCGTCGCACTCGACGCAATAGGCGGTGGTTCGGGATGGAGGTGGATCTTGAAAGTTGTTCGACCCAACTGATGGGGTCGAAGTTTCCAGCCTTGGTTCTTCCTCCGATGGCGCCAGCGGTGTTGTTGTCGAGGGAGTGCCCCCAATAGCCGGTGGCGTGCTTGGATCTACTACGGGAGGGGTCGAATCGCTGATGGAGATCAGCTCAGCGACTCCATCATCATCCACACAGAAGTTGAACAGCCCGAAGGCCATATCGAAACCTCTTGTCCTTCCCAAAGCCATCCCCGTCAAGCTTGAGACGGGCTCGACAACAGCCGTCGCTGGAGGGTCAATGGTGAATGCTGAGATGAAATCGGCGATGCTTGGCGACGTTGTGTCGGGGACGGTCGATCTAGTGACGTCGACCATAGTTGCCGTTGGAGTAGCGTCGATGACGGTCGGCACAGCGATGCCGACGATGGTGGTCGATGCAGTGTCGACATCGATGCTGGTGTTGATGTCAAAGTTGGTGGTGAGCGAGTCGATGTCGATGTCGATCGGTGCTGCAGAATCGATGGCCATTGCTGATGATGAGCTGTCGACCCTTGTTGCTGCGGAGAGATTGGCGATGGTTGGTGAAGGAGTCGGCGAATCCGTAGATCCAGATCCCATCGTCCCCACAGACGGCGCCAATTGACGAGGTTCTACCCCAGCAATGCCCATGCTTGAGGGCTTTCGAGACATGAAGAGCTTGTGGGATCCGACGAACTCGAGGGCGATCAGACGGCGCAGATAACACAGATTTTACCCAGGTTCAGCCCCCGTGATGGGTAATGATCTACATCCTGCTTGTCTGACTTTATTGATGGGGTGGCTACAATGGATGTGTACAATAGTGGCGTAGATTCGATCTAGCCGAAAGGTGGAGAGCTCTCGAGATTATGAGTGCTCAGGTGGATGGTGGCGAAAGGTGTCTAGAGAGCTTCTTGGATCTCCCTCCCAACCATTTATATGCGAAGGTTGGGTCTCGGGATTATTCTCGAAGCTAACTACGTACAAAATCGGTAGGTCAAACCCTAATCGAGTCCTAATCCAACTAGGCTTCTTCCTTCGCGCCTTCACCGTGCACGACAAGTTTAGCTCATGTGTCGCGCCAGGCTATCAACGTTATGCGCCTTGTTATCCCTTCAGCGATTGTCCCTCCTGGACCGAAAACCAGGTACGCGAATATCGAGGGCCCATTCGGCATTCCTTCATCACCAGGGGTTTTTCGTTTACCTTTAGCAAGCCATTTTCCCCGGACTTCCTTTGAGCACCAATGCCCTCTCCCACCTCCCCGACCACCTCGCTAGAACAACCCCGCCGCACTTACCCACTCTATATTGTTCACCCTAAAAACTATATACTCCTACCACTGGAGCCGCATAGAGCTTCAATCTCATTCATCGTATCTGAGCCGCCACACCATACCAGATCTAGTTCATACGATGCCTTCTCCACTGCACTTGACCAGCTTCCCCGTCATTGACGAGCCCTACACCGTATCTACTTCGCCGACTCTCTAGTGCACTGCCACGCTGAAGCCAATCTACCGCCCAGATCTCCTTCCTCGCCGCCGACGGCCACCGCCAGAGCCACTTCACCGACGTCCATCCCACATGATCTATTTCGCTAACTTCCTTGTCCACAACACTGACGTGCTGCACATGATCTGCTTCACCTACGCTCACATCCATAGTGCTGAGGATGATTAGATGGCTCCTCGACCTATGTAAACCTTATCTCTCTGCGCGTTTTTTTGTTAGCAATATAGCAGGTTCAAGCTTATTCCCAGTGAACTATATGTCTGTATTCTTGCTACATACACATAACAAGTCACTTGGCATGTTCATTTTTTTGTGCTACTCCGTGCTTAGCAAGTCACTGCATGTGTCGCTCTATAGTTCTAATTTATGGTAAACTTGAGGTCACAGAACATATTGGTTTGCGTTCCGTGCTCTACAAGCTCACATGTGATGCCAATATGTTTTCTGTCTTGTTCATTCTTAGCTATCAGTACAAAACATCCTGCTATTGTGTTGTCCATGGCAAATTCTAATTCACTAATCATGTCGGTTTGCATTTCCTGCTCTTCGAACGTTGCCATTATATTTTACATTTCTGGTTCATCCTAATCTACCATAGTTACTGCTTTCTATTATTTCCTGCCTGCTATGTTTCTGCTATCCTCTTGTACATATTTAAACTCATCAAGTTGTTCCATAATATTTGTGTGTGTGCAATCTGATTCTTGAAAAGCTGCAAGACTAATTGTTTTCTCTTACTTTGCATGGATCTCACACATGGAACACTTAAGTCATCGAGTGAACTGCTGCTATGATTTTCAAGTACATTTCCCTTTTCTTTTGCTATATTTTACAATCTTTTTATCATGTTGAATCCATATGCATCTACGAGTGGACATATTATCATGGAGAGCATATTAAATGAATCTACCAACAAGATGTGTTGTGTTCAGGGTCGACAAAGAGCTACTGTAAGTCCCCAGTTTAGTTCTGATGTGCTTAGCTACGTAAGGCACATGGTAGTTTATCACTTGATTTTCTGTGGCTATGTCTATGTTGGCCGATGATTAGAGCAATGACATATTTTATGATTGGTCCCCACATATAGTGAGATCATAAGTATCTTTGTGCCATTCCTCTCACTATATCTATAGGATATCCATGTTGAAATTTCTCAAATCCATCCTAAAAACTAACTCGCCTACAAACTCTAGATCCCCCATACGATTCCTGGAAAACTTGGAATGGTAAAGTGAAACACTGGTAGTGTCTGTCAAGTAAGTGTCCCTTCTGTTTCACTCGATATACAATGATGAGGACATCCCTACGGTTGATACAACCGTTCCACCTACAGCCACACTTCCTCACATTCCACAATTTCAAGGACCTCTCACAAGAGCTCGTGCACGCCAACTAAATTATCAGGTACTTTCGTTTCTAGGAACTATTCCTAATATTCATGAGAATATGATGCTGCCTAAATCAGATGTGTTTATATTACTTAGGAATGATGGGCCTAGCATGGATGAGAGGGACAAACATTGGAGCATGATCATGCATGGAGATGATGGCAGCAATCGTGTGAGGATTCAGGATGACGCTGGAAGTGAAGATTTCTGAACTTTGAAGCCACCATAATGATGCAAGGATGCTTGGACGAAATTCACAAGTTACCAAATCATAAAATTCATCCAAGGCTTTATATGGTGCTGCGTCACCTTATTTTATGGGTTAAACCCATGTATTTTCGTCCTAGGTATTTTAGGGATTTTCTGGAGGCTGTTTGAGTGGAAAAGGGCCCATCTAGGGCTATTTTCGGATGGCCCATTAGGGTTGTACGAAAATCCCTGCCCTTTCCCTCATATATACCTCCTCCTAGCTGTCATTAGAACTTGAATTTTGTTTAGTTAAAGACTTAGCCACGAGCTACTCTTCGCCATAGGCACAAGTGTCAAACCGACCTTTTGTACTACGCACAGATAAAATCCCACCACTTCAATAAAGCCTTCATCTATATTTGCAATATCTTGATTGCATCTGTAATTCTTGCTGGTTCTTCGATTGCTTGCAGGGATTGATCCTCATGGTCAGGTTGATCTAGCTCCGGCGTGATCAATAGCCTCGGAAGTTGGTGTATCGATTGCTAAGGCGTGATGTCTCGCACGTTTATAGTCGGATCGTCAACGTCGACCTCCACCATAATCGATAGTTATTGTCTCATCGAAAGATCGGGCACCTTTACCCTATCAAGTGGTATCAGATTTCGGGTTTCTCGGTGAGATCTTACTGTTTTCATACAGTAGATTGCATTTGTTCTTCTTCCTATAAACCATAAAAAGCCAAAAATAATTAGGTTTAGATTCGTATCCTAGAAACACTTTTGGGCCTTTTGCATCATTTCTTTTCAGTATTTGCTTTGTTGAATTCTAGTCTGCAATGTTGTGTCCAGTGCTGGTTTTACGTCTAGATCTTTAGAGTTTCAAGTTCTGGTCACAGCCATCACCACGGCCACCACCGATTTCGCTATCACCACGGCCACCACCGATTCTGCCATCACCACCGCCACCACCGATTCCGCTATCACCATCGCCATACACTCTTTTGTTTTCCTACTCTTGTTTCCCATCATTGTAGATCCGATCCGAGTTGTAACTTGATCCGAGTTCTAGAAAGTTTTGGCCAGAAGGAAAGAGGAGGGGAGAGCAAAAAAATATATTCAGCCTATACTGTTTTTAGGCTTCTGGGATCGTTTTGAGCTATATGCCATTATAGTGAAAAAAATTGGCGTCGGCACACTTTCTAGAGCAGTTTCGAGCAGTTTTTGGAAATTTCAAAAAAAAAATCTTGATCCTATCCCAATATTCCACCTTGCTGATCGTTTTGAGACACTTTCCATTATAGTGATTTTCGCCTCATTCGCACGCTGTTCAGAGCACTGCTGCATGTTGCTTTTCGGTGTCGCGGCGTGACTCGTGGTGTTCTAGGCTCGCGTCTCTAGCTTGGGATAGTCTAGGACCAGCACAGTACCGTCGTTGAGCTGTTATTCAACCTTGCATTGCTGTTTTGAAATTGTTGCTACAGATATTGCAGCCACCTAGAGCTCCACATTCCTACACCATGCGTTGACACCACCTAGCAATCGCTCTATTCAATCTTCCTGAAGTTTGATCACGACGGTTGCTGATCGCCACCTGCTGCAGGGTAAGAACGGGTAAGAGTATTGGTTTGCTTGACAGATTAAGCATTTTCCACCCCTGTTCCTATTGTATCTCTATTCTCTAACTATGCTTTTGCGTACTAATCATGCCACCCGACAACACCGAGACACAGCCATTGGAGGGTGAAGCCTTGCAGGCTCACGTCACCAAACTTTTGTCTGACCATATGCAGGATGTGGACAAGCGTTTTAGTGACACGATGGAGAAACTCGAGGGACTTGAGACCACCTTCACCGCCAAACTCGACGCTAAATTCTAGGAGGTGCTAGCACGCTTACCTCCACCACCGCCGGCTCGCGCGCCTCCTCCACAGCCGACTCACGTGGCTCCTACAACAACCTTTTTGGGACATGCACAGCGGGTTCTCAACCCACCGGCACAAACTCCGGCTGCAGGTGCTGCTGCAGGCACTGCTACTGCTAGCGTTGCAGGAGCTACGGGTGTTACACAAGCCCGTGATGCACAGTTGGATGATTATTATGGAGAAGCTGAGTATGAGGGCGAGTACGCAGATGACTTCACCGTTGATCAACCACATGGTCGTCCTAGGCCCTACATTCGCCGTCCACCTCCTTGTACGTGGCCCTACATTCGCTGTCCACCTCCTCGTCTGTTGGTACGTGATGATGACCATGTTGCTAAACTGAAATTAAATGTTCCTACATTTGATGTTCGCTATAACCCTGATGCATACCTCTCTTGGAAATTAGAATTAGACCAGCATTTTGCATGCTTAAATTATCCCGAGAATAGACGTGTTAGTGCTGCTACTTGTGAGTTCACTAGTTTTGCTTCCATATGGTGGTCTGAATACTGTCGTCCTAATCATGCTAATCCAATCACTACGTGGGATGCTTTAAAACATGCTATGCATATTCGTTTTGTTCCACCATATTATCAGCGTTCCATGCTTACCCAATTAGCACGTCTAGATCAAGGCAAAAATTCTATAGAGGATTACTATCAGGAGTTGCAAACTGGCATGCTGCGTTGTGGTATAGAGGAGGATAATGAAGCATTAATGGCACGATTCGTAGGCAGGTTAAAAAAGGAAATTCAGACCATTCTTAGATATAAATCTTATCACACTATTACCCGTTTGTTCCATCTTGCTTGCAATGCTGAATGTGAAGTGCAGGATCGACGTGAGCGACACGAACTAATTATTCTACAGGGCGTTCTACTTGGAGATCACCGAATTCGGCGTCACGGGCTGCTGCACCTACACCTCCAGCGACCACATCCATGCGATCTGCAGCATCTACACCACCTCCGTTTGCTGCACGGAAGACTACTACGGGACCAGCCCCGAGGGCTGCGTCCTCCATGGCATCTACCATCAAGTCCAGCCAAATTCAGTGCCGCAAATGTGGTGGACTTGGTCACTTTGCACGTGATTGTGCCTCCTCCTATGTGATGATTGCTCTTGAGGATGGTGGATACGACTCCGCCAGTGATTATGATGAAGATACCTTGGCTCTTAGGATGTGTTCGATTCTAGAACCAGGAGGAATGGAACGGAATGGTTCCGTTCCTAGGAGGCATTCTCGTGTTCGGTTCGGTCGCGGAATGGAATGGAATGGTTCCATGGAATGGAATATTCTCCAGAGATGCGGAATACACACATCCGCCCAAATCGGCCGGACGCGGCCGGACGCGGTGGAACGGAGATTACGCTAATCAAGTTTAGCTCTAATTAATCAAGTTTAGCAATAATTAATCAAGATTAGGCTATAATTAATCATGTTTAGCAATAATTAATTACGATTAGAAATAATTAATCAAGATTAGGAATAATTAATCAAGTTTAGCAATAATTAATTATGTTTAGTAATAATTAATCCAATTTAGAAAATAAATAATCGCGTTTAGAATAATTTCATTCTCATTCCATTCCGTTCCATTCCATCCCATTCCAAAACCGAACACAGGGATGGAACCGTTCCGTTCCTCGAATTTTTCCAAACCGAACAAAAAATGGAACCATTCCATTCCCTAGGAACGGAACCATCCCATTCCGTCCGCCCCGGTTCCAGAACCGAACACATCCTTATTGCATCTGATGAGCAATGTGCTGCCACACCTGCAGAGCAAGATTCTGAATTTATGGCTGCGGAACATGCAGAGCAATACCCGAGTTTAGTTGCATAGCGAGTCTTGAGTGCACAAATTACCAAGGCCAAGCCCGACCAGCGCCATAATCTGTTCCATACCAACGGCGTGGTTAAAGATCGCTATATTCGCATTATTATTGATGGCGGGAGCTGCAACAACTTGGCGAGCATGGAGATGGTTGCAAAGCTTTCTCTTACGACACGACCCCATCCTCGTCCATATCACATTCAATGGTTTAATAACAGTGGCAAGGTTAAGGTAACACGTACAGTTCGTGTGCATTTTACTATTGCTGCATATGCTGATTATGTTGAGTGTGATGTTGTTCCTATGCAAGCATGTGCTCTTTTACCTGGTAGACCATGGCAATTTGATACAAATTCTATACACTATGGTAGCACAAATCAGTATTCTCTTGTTCATAATGATAAGAAAATTGTGTTACTTCCCATGTCTCCTGAAAGTATTTTAAAAGATGATCTTGCTAGAGCTAGTAGAGCACATAATGAGGGGAAAAAGCTGAGCAAAAATCAGATTGTTGCTAAGGAACTTATGCCTTCTTCAAGTACTTCTAAATCTAATCCGAAACATGCTAATGAAATTCGTTTGAAAAGTACTTGTTTGCTAGCTAGCAAATCTGATATTTCTAAAATTGATGTGAGTACTACTGCATGTTATGCTATCATTTGCAAAGAAGTGTTGTTTTCGGCTGAGGAGATGCCTCCTTCTTTGCCACCTGCTGTTGCTAACATTTTGCAGGAGTATGAGGATGTTTTCCCACAAGATGTACCTCCAGGACTGCTACCTATTCGTGGAATTGAGCACCAAATTGATTTGATTCCTGGAGCATCTTTGCCCAACCATGCGCCATATCATACCAATCCGGAGGAGACGAAAGAGATTCAGCGACAAATTCAAGAACTTCTTGACAAGGGTCATATTCGTGAGTCTCTTAGTCCATGTACTGTTCCTATTATTTTGGTACCAAAGAAAGATGGTTCTTCGCGCATGTGTAATGATTGTAGAGCAATCAATAATATTACTATTCGATATCGTCATCCTATTCCTCGTTTAGATGACATGCTTGATGAATTGAGTGGCTCTACCATGTTCTCTAAGGTTGATTTGCGTAGTGGTTACCACCAGATTCGTATGAAGTTAGGAGATGAATGGAAAACTGCATTTAAAACTAAATTTGGCCTATACGAGTGGTTAGTGATGCCCTTTGGTTTAACTAATGCTCCCAGCACTTTCATGAGATTAATGAATGAAATTTTACGTGCTTCTATTGGTCATTTTGTGGTGGTATATTTTGATGATATATTGATATATAGCAAATCTGTAGAAGAACATTTGGAACATTTATGTGCTGTTTTTTATGCTTTACGTGCTGCATGTTTGTTTGGTAACATTGCAAAGTGCACCTTTTGCATAGATAGAGTTGCTTTTCTTGGCTATGTTGTTACAGCATAGGGTATTGAAGTTGATCCCGCCAAGATTGAAGCAATTTCGAGTTGGCCACAACCCAAAATAGTCACCCAAGTGAGGAGCTTCCTTGGCCTCACTGGATTTTATAGGCACTTTGTGAAAGATTTTGGTTCCATTGCAGCGCCGCTAAACAAGCTTACTGAGAAAGATGTGCCCTTTCTTTGGGGCGATGCGCAACAAGAAGCCTTCATGTTACTCAAAGATAAGCTTACACATGCTCCTTTACTCCAACTGCCTAATTTTAATAAGACCTTTGAGTTGGAATGTGATGCTAGTGGAATTGGTTTGGGAGGAGTGTTGTTACGAGAGGGCAAACCTGTTGCATATTTTAGTGAGAAATTGAGTGGAGCTAGTTTGAACTATTCTACTTATGATAAGGAATTATATGCTCTTGTTCGGACATTAGAAACTTGGCAACATTATTTATGGCCTAAAGAATTTGTTATACATTCTGATCATGAATCTTTGAAGCATATTCGTAGTTAAGGTAAGTTGAATAAACGTCATGCAAAGTGGGTTGAATTCATTGAATCTTTTCCTTATTTTATTAAACACAAAAAGGGTAAAGATAATATTATTGCTAATGCTTTGTCACGTCGTTATACCATGTTATCTCAACTTGACTTCAAAATCTTTGGATTGGAAACTATTAAAGAACAATATGTGAACAATGCCGATTTTAAAGATGTTTTGCAGCATTGTCTAGAGGGTAGAACTTGGAACAAATTCGTCCTCAATGATGGGTTTGTGTTCCGTGCTAACAAACTATGCATTCCAGAAGGTTCCGGTCGTCTTTCGTTGTTACAGGAGGCGCATGGAGGAGGATTGATGGGTCACTTCGGAGTAAAGAAGTCTTTAGATGTACTTGCTACACACATCTTTTGGCCACGCATGAGAAGGGATGTTGAGTGGTTTATTGCTTGCTGCACAACATGTCAAAAAGCTAAGTCCCGCCTTAATCCACATGGTTTATATATGCCTCTTCCTATTCCTAGTGTACCTTGGGAGGATATTTCTATGGACTTTGTTTTAGGATTACCTCGAACACAGAAGGGGAGGGATAGTATTTTTGTGGTTGTGGATAGATTTTCTAAGATGGCACACTTTATGCCTTGTCATAAGAGTGATGATGCTGCTCTTGTTCACTTGCATGGTGTGCCTAATACTATTGTTTCAGATCGTGATACTAGATTTCTTAGCCATTTTTGGAGATGTTTATGGGCTAAGTTGGGGACTAAATTGCTGTTTAGTACTACATGTCATCCCCAAACTGATGGACAAACTGAAGTAGTAAATAGAACTTTGTCTACCATGTTACGAGCTGTTTTAAAGACGAACTTAAAAATGTGGGAAGATTGTTTACCTTATATTGAATTTGCTTACAATCGTTCCGTGCATTCCACAACGAAGTTATGCCCTTTTGAGATTGTGTATGGTTTTGTTCCTCATGCACCTATTGATTTATTACCTATTCCATCTTCTGTGCAACATAATTTTGATGCTACACAACGTGCTGAACAGATTCTTACGTTGCATAGGATTACTAAGGAAAATATAGAATGTATGAATGCTAAATATAAAGTTGCTGGTGATAAAGGACGCAAGCATATTGTGTTTGATGTGGGAGATCTAGTTTGGTTGCATTTGCGCAAAGATCGTTTTCTTGATTTGCGCAAGTCTAAATTAATGCCACGTGCTGCTGGTCCTTTTAGAGTGTTAGAGAAAATGAATGATAATACATATAAACTTGAGCTTCCTGCAGAGATGGGCATGGTAAGTCCTTCATTTAAGATTGCAGATTTGAAACCATACTTTGGAGAAGAAGATGAGATTGCGTCGAGGACGACTTTAATTCAAGAAGGGGAGGATGATGAGGACAACCCTACGGTTGATACAACCGCTGCACCTACAGCCACACTTCCTCACATTCCACAATTTCAAGCACCTCTCACAAGAGCTCGTGCACGCCAACTAAATTATCAGGTACTTTCGTTTCTAGGAACTATTCCTAATATTCATGAGAATATGATGCTGCCTAAATCAGATGTGTTTATGTTACTTAGGAATGATGGGCCTAGCATGGATGAGAGGGACAAACATTGGAGCATGATCATGCATGGAGATGATGGCAGCAATCGTGTGAGGATTCAGGATGACGCAACAAGTGAAGATTTCCGAACTTTGAAGCCACCATAATGATGCAAGGATGCTTGGACGAAATTCACAAGTTACCAAATCATAAAATTCGTCCAAGGCTTTATATGGTGCTGCATCACCTTATTTTATGGGTTAAACCCATGTATTTTCGTCCTAGGTATTTTAGGGATTTTCTGGAGGCTGTTTGAGTGGAAAAGGGCCCATCTAGGGCTATTTTTGGATGGCCCATTAGGGTTGTACGAAAATCCCTGCCCTTTCCCTCATATATACCTCCTCCTAGCCGTCATTAGAACTTGGATTTTGTTTAGTTAAAGACTTAGCCACGAGCTACTCTTCGCCATAGGCACAAGTGTCAAACCGACCTTTTGTACTACACACAGACAGAATCCCACCTCTTCAATAAAGCCTTCATCTATATTCGCAATATCTTGATTGCATCTATAATTCTTGCTGGTTCTTCGATTGCTTGCAGGGATTGATCCTCGTGATCAGATTGATCTAGCTCCAGTGATAAGGATCACGCCAATGATCCTTGAGTTTTGTCCCGATCTTTCACAGCAAGTCTACCCGGATAGAAAATCTTCCAACAACGCGAAGAAAGTCACCTGAAGACGAGGAAGAATCCAGCAAGCAACGTGATGATGAACACCACGCCTCAAACCAAAGCACGACAATCCTTGATGAACACAAGAACCTCCGCAGCAATCTCTATTTGATAACACGGCAGCGCCGTTTCCCCGGAGGGATGATACACGGTGGAGCACATGATAGTTTTAGACTAAACAACTGAACTCCCCTAAACCCTAGACTGCTAGCCTCCTTATATAGATGGCCAGAAAACTGTTGGGCTTGGACAGGCCCAAACCCAAAACACACAATAAAACCTAGGTGGCCCACAACTAGACCTAGCTACGAAATAACATAGGCATGAATATAAATTGCTGACACAACCTTAGACTAATTATTACATATCGTAGGTCGTCCTGGCGTGCCAATATGCAACGAGCTTCCCTCATCTTGGTGGAGTCCTGAAATTGGGCTTCACCTCCTCCGTCGTGCCTATATCATCCTCCCCCCTTCAAAAAGCGTTGTCCCCAACGCGTGAGGGTCTGCTCGAAAGGGTGGCGGAATATCAACAATAGCACCACGCATATTCGCCGTCTTCAAGTCTTGCTTGCCTTCCTCACCACATCCTCCCTCTTGGCCTACTCGACTTGATACAGCCCTAGGTGGTTGCACCTCTTTTCTTCGCCAAATAAACTTGTACTTAGGCGCCTCCACCTTCTTCTTCTTCTCAACTCTTGATGGAGCTTTGTGCTGCTGAACATGAACCTTCTGTGCACGACCCTGCAAAGTAGTAATGCCTAGGCCACACAACTGACGAACACGTCCATCCTTGCCTTTGTGCACACGTACTGCTGCTCCAACAAAACGTTTCCGAGGTGTTCTAACAAAACTATGGCTGACTACCCGCGGCACCATATGCACCGGAACAAGATCAGCACCACCGTCATCGGTCTGAACACCCATGTCAACACGAACTGGAAGTGGAATACATGGAACACATGCTAACATATCCTTCCCTTCATCAATAAGAGGCTTGACTTCAACCGGCTTGTCACTAACAAGAACAACTGGCTTGTCATCTACAGGCTTGGCTGAAACATTATCACCGTTGATGCTTTTCGCATCATGCTCCTCATGCTGCGCCATAGCGAGCCTTGGTTGTGGCTTAGCTTTATGCAACTTCTCCTTGCGAACCACCAACACAACATCGGACTTGATTTGATCATCTCTCATAGGCTTCAAAGTCCGCTGTTTGCCATCATGCATGAAAGAATATGTATTTGCTCTCCCAGCATGCATAGCATTGTGATCATACTGCCATGGACGTCCAAGTAACAGTCCACACACCTCCAATGGCAACACATCACACTCCACCTCATCAGCATAGTCAGCAACTGTAAATGGCACACGCACCTTGTGAGTAATCTTTAGCATACCGCAGCTATTAACCCACTCAACATGCCTCGGTTCTGGAATACGCCAAGTGGATAAACCCAAAGCCTCCACAACCGCCTTGCTAATGCCATTACAGTAACTACCACTGTCAATCATCAACTTGCATGCTTTGCCTTTGATTAAGCACTGCGCCTGAAATAAATTCCATCGCTGGCCTCTATCCGCTGTCATGCAAGTCTCATCATGTACTCTTTTGAGTTGCATATTCAGCCCACTCAATGGTATAACCTCTTCCACGACATCCTTGACAACATCAGCCTTGACAACATCAACCGCTGACAATTCAGAATTCGTGGCTACCACCTTGCTAACTGTCGGCAATGGAACAACTGTCAACTTCTCATGAGTAGTCACAGCTGTCGCGACCTTCGGGATAGGAGCTATGCTCTTGCCAACATCCTCTATCCGATGCACAACCTTGGGTGGCTGCTTAATTACTTCTACGGGTACCATGGGCTTTCGAGAAGGAACCACGTTGCTAGAAGGTATAAAGCACTCTCGCAGAAAGTTTCTGAAATTCGCCCAAGTTGCAGAGGTAATGCTCTTCTCCTGCAACGCTTTATGCCACCAACTGTATAGCCGGGCATCCACGTGTCGGTCTGCAAGAGCCAAACGGTTAGAATCATTCATGTTTTGATCATAGGTAGCACACCTGTAGAAACCCTGTAGCATATGACGTTCCCATGACTCATACTCTTCAGCTGTTGCATCATAGGTCAGTTGCCAATTGATCTCATATGCATCATATGCTAAAACACCATCCAGCAGGTCCAGATAATCATTGAAAATATCGCTAGATTTCTTGCCACTGCGACACTTATAGCCGTAATAATCACCCGGAAAAGAATCCATGTTGAGACTATTTTGTCCGAGCCTTCACTGATTTATCAATATGAAATAATGTTACCTGTGCTTTTCCTTGCAGCTATTGGTATTGAGTAGTAGCACAGAGATTGTCTAAACCAGCGAACGAAGCTGTCAAAGAAAACCAAAACAGGGTGATCTGGGCGCCAGACCACAGAGAGCGTCTGGGGTCGCGCGCGAGCAGAATCGTTGCCACGCCTCGATCGGCCGATCGCCTCACCCAGCGCCAGAAAGATTGGGCGAACAGGCGTGGACGAGCAAGCGTGCAGATGGGCCGGCCCAAGTTGGCAATAGCGAGACGCGATCTCCCTGGCGCTATCGGGCGCGGGCGACTCGATCCAGGAGGCGGCGTCGATCGCCCAGGGGCAGACGGTCTCCGCGCCTATGCGCGTGGGATCGCTCCCGTGCGATGCACTTTTTTTTTCTATTTCCCAATCAGATCTGATAGATCTCCCAATCACGTGTATCAACTGGCAGGTGCAAAGCGAGATTTCTGTTGCGCCTCTTCATTAAGCAGTGCCTCAACCTCCATAGCATGGTGAAGCAACTGATTCATATCATTGTAAGTATGCTGCTGGACGATGTTCTTGATAGGAAGTCTGAGTCCGTGCAAAAACCGTTGCATAGTCATCTGAATAGACTCTTGAACTCGCGATCGCTGCATCAATAGTTCCATCTCCTTGTAATAAGCATCAACTGTCAAAAATCCTTCCTTCAGCTGTGTCAATATATCAAAAACTGAACGCATATAATTGGTGGGTACAAAACGAGCCTGCATGATTTCCTTCATCTATCTCCATTGCAAAACAGGAAGCTCACGAGCTGCTCATCATTGTTTCAGAATATTATCCCACCAACGCAGGGCATAACCATCAAATTCTGAGGATGCAAGTTTGATCTTCTTATCTTCAGTCTAAGCATGCAAACACCATAGTGTGTCGATCTTGAGCTCCCAAGTGAGTTAATCCTCCACATTACCTTCACCATCAAATCTGGGTATCGAGAACTTTGTCTTCCCCAGAAAATCATCCTCAGCAGGTATTACACGTCGGGCACCAAGGGCAGGTGGTGCCCGACCATGTTGTCCAAGACCACAGCCACGAGCATTGGGGCCCAGTAGATTGGCAGTGTCATGGACACTTTCATCATCAGCAATGTCAACATCAGGCTGCACAGACGGTGGTACAATGGGCTGACGTAGCTCCGCTAGAGATTCGTACAACTAATCAATGTTGTGCTGGAAAGTAGTGAACTGAGCTTGCATAGCTTGAACAGTATCTGCGGTGCCTTGCACTTTGAACTGGAGTTGCTAATGTGCATTCACGGCGTCGGCAGTAGAACGCTCCAACACCCCCTCCAGATGAGTGCGCAGTCCAACAAAGTCTATCCAAACCACATGTGTATCCCCATCTTTTTCCTGCATCACATCATAACCACTAGTAGACATGATTAGTAGATTAGTGCACGAAAATCAAAAACATGTGGTGCCTCTCACAACTCACTCAAAAACCGACAAGAAAAGGTATTCTTACCGTTCTAAAGTGAATAGTAGTGCGTACCAGAACAAAGTATCAAGCTTGTGCAAGGATGTGATGAAGTGAATTCCGAGGGTATAAGAGCGATCACACGACAAACCAGGAATATATGGTGGAGCTGTAGGTATGGTATCCTAAGTACACCGCAAATAAGTCCTAGTGTTGATCGTGTGACAAGACTCACGAAAACAAACACGGTGGAGATAAACAAGGCAAAGCAACTATGAAAAAGAGCTCAAGCGATATAAGTGACAACGCACAATAGCTCGTGTTGCAATGCACAATAGAGACGCTAGCACTGGCTCAACAAATAGGCATAATATTGCACACATGGCAATAGCCTGATAAGCAAGAAATAGCTAGCCTCGTATGGGTAAGCACATAACACGATGTTGTAGATAGGCTATAGCTAAAGCAATCAAAATCGTGTAGAAAGAACGCTATGTGGACACCGTGGTAACACACTGTCGCGGCAGAGAAATCGATGAAAAACGTGTCGCGGCAGAGATATACCACGCCGGAAACGGACGGCAGCACGACAACGACGCGAAACGGACAGCAGGCCGAAGTAGTTTGTCTTTTTTGAATATAGGTACGGCGTGTGCAGTGAACGTCCCTTTTTTTACTTTTGCTTTTTTTTTACTAAATCGAAATTGATACGGATTGTTTGGCCCGATCTTTCACGATGCACCTCCTGATCCAATGGATCTGATAGATCTCCCAATCACGTGAGCAATACACGTAACCTGAAGACGGGGGAACGTCAATCCTGCGAGCAACTAATATTCAAAAGTTTTACAAATTCAAATATATCCAAAACCAACCAGATATGTTTTCAAACTATCCAAGAAACAAAACATAAAAAGGAAAAAGAATAGAAGAAGGAAAAAAACAGGGCAGCTTTGGGCCAGCCCGGGGCAGCAGCCCAACAGACAGCCCATGAATCCCCACAACACTTTTCCCACTCGCTCTCTCTCTCTTACAGGCGAGCCCCGCCTGTCATCCCCAACCTCTCACCCATTTTCCCCGCTCACGTCTACGCCCACGAACCCCACTTCCCCCGCTATCTCCTGTGCAGCAACGGCCCTCTGAAACCCTCTCCTCGCTCCCCTCTCTCCTCTCCTTTTCTCCCACGCCAGTTGACGCTGCCAGGCTGTAGAATTTGATGCCGGTTTCCACCATTGCTGGGAGCTCTAGCTCCGAATTTCGGTGACTTCAGGCCGCTCCGCCACCCCTTTTCTGCTCCTCTCCCTCTCCCTCTGCCGCGCGCACATCCTCATCATCTTGGTTTGGCTCAGGGAGCCCCAGAACGACGCCATCGCCATCGCCCGAAGAGCCCGACGCCAGAGACCGTCTCCAGCCGCCTCTCCCCTCCTCTGCTGGATGCAATCGACCACCTCGACGCCATCCCCGAGTTCGCCGTCCTCTTCTGCATGTCGTCCGCTACTCCATCGCCATCGCCGACCACCAGGAACTCGCCGTCGACGACCTACTATGCGCACCTCGCCGGAGTTCTCTCGCCGGTGAGCCCTCCTCTCTCCCCTTTCTTTCTATCCGTTAGATTCAGATCAAGGGCCTAGATTAGAAGGACTAAACCGAATTGGTACCAGCCAATGGCGTGATGCCACGTAGCCAGCCACGTCAGCCCCAGTCAAACCCTAGGTCAAAATTGAATTGAAATTCAAATTTAAATCCCTTTTTCAGTACTGATCTTGTAAAATCAATAGAAAATAATCTACACATCCAATTTTTGCAAACTTCATATCTCTGGAAACCTTGCCAAGTGTAGAACTCAAATATGCAGAAACATTGCAGTGTTACTGTATAAAATTTGAAATGAAATTTGAATGGCAAGAACTGCCTATTTGTACATCCAATTTCTACAATTTTGTTGTCTCTGGATTCCTCAGAACATGTAGAACACCCTGGAACCAGAAAATTTCAAATTTGAAACATGCACACACTTGCTACCTTCAAATCTAATCTAATCACTAATTTGAGCACCATTTGATTTCAAAAATAGTTTTTGGAGTGAAACCACTTGCAGTAACTTTGTATTACTGTCCACTATCCAGTGGGTTCATAACCAAATTTTCTCAAAGCATTGCCAAAATAGAACCATTTTTGGGAAGCAATTGGCCCTATTTCAAATACCCAAAAATTCCCAAATGCTTTTTAAATAATTAAAAAGATTTTCTAACCTCACAAATGTTTTCTAAACATCATGGTTCACTAAATACAACATTTTCACACACTAACTTAGTGTGTGAAATTAATTTGACATATGCATGCATGCATACATGTCTATGTTTGCCATGTGGAATTGTGTGTTTATTTCTTCTGTCTATGCTTGTTTAGATTGTGAGGAGGAGCTGAGCTACAGTTGAGATTGTTGTGAGTGTGCTAATTGTTGCCAAGGCAAGTGACACACATGCATCTACCCATCTTTATTTATGCATTAGTGTTTTTCTAGTAGTGTGCATGATAGGTTGGTTCTCAAAGTGAAGTATTGCAATCCTAGATCCTAGTAGTGTATAGCCACCCCTGAACCAACACCTATTCGGTTGTAGCATTAGTGAAAAATGATGCCAATGCTTGTTTCTTTAGGTTGATGATTAGTTTTAAAAAACTTAAACTTCAACCCAATGAAACGCCTGGGTGGAAATGGCATTGCTTGGTTTATGTTGAGTGGCTACCTAGGGCCACACACCTGGCTGTCAACCCAGGACTTGTGTGGTGGTTTTCACCTGGGGGTACAATTGTGGACGGCCACCCAGGAACAAAGAGACTACCATGTCTTCCTTGCTTTAGTGATCTTCCAGTGCAACCTTATGACAATATGGGCGTTGTCTTGACTAACTAGGATGTGAGGGTTCAACTTGTGTGCAAGACATTGACTGGTAGCAGAATTATAGGTGGGAACGGGTCTTGCCAGTATGTTTGCTCTCTCCTTCTGAAAGGTTTCTTCTCTCTGGGTAGAATGGGTCTTAAGGTGAAAGTGCGCAACCCCTGCAGGGTGTCAAACTAATTGATTAGCTGTGTCCCCGGTTATGGACAATTTTAGTTCCTAGACATGGATGTACGAAAGAGTCTCATCACCTTTTTTGAATGATTAAAATTTGTTTAGAAACACTCAGGACAAGGACTACACAGAGCTGCACACCTGGCTGTCAACCCAGGACTTGTGTGGTGGTTTTCACCTGAGGGTTATCCTAGTTTTGTTGAGTAACTACCCAGGTCTACATACCTTGAAAGTATGTGGTGGTTTTCACCTGGGGTTTATCTTGACCTTTAAAAGTCTTTCAAAGATTAAAAAAGTTTTGATTTGAAAATGATAGGATAAAATTTGCTTTATGCAAATCAGTCAAAAGCTCCTCCAGCCAAATATCATGTAGATAGCTCTTTCACAACAGCCACCAAATATGTGTCATTTGCCAGTACTTCATTGTACTGACCCCCATTCATGGGGCTGCATATTCAAATGTGCAGGTTATTCTGAGGAGGAGTAAGTTGATAGGATCTCGAGTCTACATACCAACATGACTGCCTGTGGTGCATGGTGAAGATGGAGGCTCACTGCTACCTTAGTTTCCGTTGTGTTGAACTCTGACATTTGAGCTAGTCTATGGGACTAAGCTAGTTTGTAAGTTTAAAGACTTATGTATCTGGATCTGCGTTGTAATCTTTGATACTATGCAATGAATACTTTATTTTGTTCTGTGGTGCTATCAGTGATCCAGGGAATAGCACTTAACATAGGTGTTCCACCTTAATCCAAAGGTGGGGTGTTACAATCGCTCTCGTAGTACTTCCCCGGAACATATCCGTTGAAGCGTGCAGATCTCCTAAGAGTGCCTGGTAGAACGACTGGCTCGGGTGATGCGTAAGTTGGATCCACTGTTGGTTCTCCATCTCACTCCTTGCAAAGAAACTATTCGAACTCTAGAATATCTCTTCCGACCTACCATTAATGTTATGGATGCGCATACTTCCTCCTGCATCAAATTCTAACAACCATGGTTCCTCCCTCTTCCTGTCAGGATAGATAGTGTAATAACATAAGAGTGTCGCCATCTCCTCATCACTAGTACTACTGATAGGGCAAAGGTGTCCAATCTTTAGATGAGATCTTGATATGTCGATTTGGTGAGGGGAGTTCATGCTTAACAATCTGACTACACATGCGAAGCTCGTGCGCCAATGCAATTGCTAGGACAATCTTCGGGAGTTACCTATCTTGTGGATGCATGATCAGCATGACCAGCGAGGGTCTTAATTCCTACCTGAAATCAAGAACAAGTAAGAACTAATACTGCAATCACGATATTGTGGATGAAAGATGTATGCTTTCAAAAGGTGGGATTCCGAATAGGCGGTCTTCTTCTGGGCGATTGGCCTCAAAAGTTGAGCTCGTAGTTGCAGCAATGGCTAACTTTAGTCTAAACAAAACCCGAGTTCTAATGACGGCTACGGAGGGTATTTGAGGAGGAAAAGGTAGAGGTGCGACCAGCCATGGCTATGGTGGTTGAACGGAACCCTAACAGGCCTTTTCTCCTCAAATCCAGACTCCTAAAAGTGGTTGTCTTATTTGCTGCAAAAATTACATGGGCCTGGCCCAAAAATAAAGGTGACGCAGCACCATTTATATATGGACGAATTTATGAAGCAGCTCTGATAAGGATCACGCCGGTGATCCTTGAGTTTTGTCCCGATCTTTCACAGCGAGTCAACCCGAATAAATATCTTCCAATCACGCGAAGAACGCAACCTGAAGAAGAGGAATGAATCCAGCAAGCAACGTGAAGAGAATCAACACGCCTCAAACCTGAGCCTGATAATCCTTGATGAACACAAGAACCCTCACAGCAATCTCTATTTGATAACACGGCAGCACCGTTTCCCCGGAGGGATGATACATGGTGGAACACCATGCGATAGTTTAATTCTAAACAACTGAACTCCCCTAAACCCTAGACGACTGGCCTCCTTATATAGATGGCCAGAAAACTCTTGGGCTTGGATAGGCCCAAACCCAAAATACAAATAACCCTAAGTGTCCCACAACTTGACCTAGCTAGGAAATAACATAAGCATGAATATAAATTGCTGACACAACCTTAGACTAATTATTACATATCGTAGGTCATCCTGGTGTGCCAATCTGCAACGAGCTTCCCTCATCTTGGTGGAGTCCTGAAATTGGGCTTCACCTCCTCCTTCGTGCCCATATCATCCTTCCCCCTTCAAAAAGCGTTGTCTCCAACGCATGAGGGTCTGCTCGAAAGGGTGGCGGAATATCAACAATAGCACCACGCATATTCGCCGTCTTCAAGTCTTGCTTGCCTTCTTCACCACATCCTCCCTCTTGCCCTGCTCGACTTGATACAGCCCTAGGTGGTTGCACCTCTTTTCTTCGCCAAATAAACTTGTACTTAGGCGCCTCCACCTTCTTCTTCTCAATCCTTGCTGGAACCTTGCGTTACTGAACATGAACCTGCTTAGCACGACCCTGCAAAGTAGTAATGCATGGGCCACACAACTGACAAACAGGTCCATCCTTGCCTTTGTGCACATGTACCACTACTCCAACAAAACTTTTCTGAGGTGTTCTCACCAAACTGTGGTTGACTACCCACGGCACCATATGCACCAGAACACGATCAGCACCACCGTCATCGGTCTGAACACCTACGTCAACACGAACTGGAAGTGGAACACATGCTGACATATCCTTCCCTTCATCAATATGAGGCTTCACTTCAACTGGCTTGTCACTAACAAGAACAACTGGCTTGTCATCTACAGGCTTGGCTGAAACAATATCACCACTGACGCTTTTCACATCATGCTCCTCATGCTACACCTTAGCTAGCCTTGATTGTGGCTTAGCTTTATGCAACTTCTCCTTGCGAACCACCAACACGACATCGGACTTGATTTGATCATCTCTCATAGGTTTCAAAGTCCGCTGTTTGCCATCATGCATAAAGGAATATGTATTTACTCTCCCAGCATGCATAGCATTATGATCATACTACCATGGACGTCCAAGTAACAGCCCACACACCTCCAATGGCAACACATCGCATTCCACCTCATCAAGCACTCAACATGCACCTTGTGAGTAATCTTCAACATACCACAGCTATTCAACCACTCAACATGCTTAGGTTCAGGAATACGCCATGTGGACAACCCCAATGATACCACCACAGCCCTACTGATGCCATTACAGTAACTACCGCTGTCAATAATCAGTTTGCATGCCTTCTCCTTGATGGTGCACTGTGTTTGAAAAAGACTCCAACGCTGACCTCTTTCCACTGCCATACAAGCATCATCATAGACTCTCTTTAGTTGCATATTCAACCCATTTAACGGTTCAGCCGCTTCCACAACATCGTTGACAACATCAGCCTTCGTATCCGCAAAAGGTACAATTGCTGTTGAAGTCGGACTGACCTGCTCTACCAAACAATCTGCTGGCACAAAATGCTGCCTCGCAAGGCGCTTCACTTCTTCCCAAGTGTTTGGAGGGCTCTGGCCCCTGATACGCATATCATACCGTAAACGCTTCCACCAAGCTGTAGTTGTTTGATCAAAGCGATGAAGACCTGAAGTGTAACAAGTAATTTCCCCATAATCTCGAGAACGCGGCAATAACCAATGGTCCATTACCTCTTCCCATGCTAGGTATTCCTGTAGCGTAGCATCAAACTTCAACCAAAGCCTTCGCAAACCTCCCAATGCCTTGGTTGCAGCGATAGCATCAGGATAAATTAGGGGTGATTCATCTTGTTCTCCTAGCCAAAGAGCTTGATTATAATCGGTCACGTCTTTGAAAACATCCGCATGAACACCTCCTACCATAGCTGAATTGCTCTCTGTTTCCGTCTATACAAATCTCGCTATTTAGTTTTGTTGGTAGCAGGGAGCACGCACCACCACTGAAAACAACCAGGTGCAAGCTTTTTCGCTTCAGACTTCCGTAGCTGAAAACGTCAAGGGCCTCAATCGCTAGATCACGCGCTAGGGAATAGACAATGTCTATGGTATAGCAACACAGAGCTCGCTCCAGGCGCAGCGATCGATCAGGTGCGTGGCGCTAGGCACAAGTGCATCGATCCAGGCCGAAGGCTCCTGCGGGGCACATCAATCCGGCTAGTTGGGCTGGCCCACGCTGGAGCACAGACCCATCTGTGGTCGAGCGCGCGGGCAAGAATCAAGCGATCGATTCCTTCGATCGGATCTTTAGGACGTCGCTCCTTCTTTTTTTCTGTTTGTCTTCCTCCTCCCGATCGGATCTTGGATCCCTGATCGCGAACAGCACAGCACGAGGCTTCTACTCACGGAAATTGCAGTGAAGAAAGACCAGCACCAACAACTCGCAGATCTGAATGATACGATGAACAACAACTGCCAACCAATCTGATCAAAAAACTGCCCGATGAAGAACAATGCGTAGATCAAACACTCGGCGTGATCAACACTGGAATCTGATACCACATGATAAGGATCACGCCGGTGATCCTTGATTTTTGTCCCGATCTCTCACAGCGAGTCAACCGGGATAAATACCTTCCAATCATGCGAAGAACGCAACCTGAAGAAGAGGAACGAATCCAGCAAGCAATGTGAAGAGAATCAACACGCCTGAAACCTGAGCCTGATAATCCTTGATGAATACAAGAACCCTCACATCAATCTCTATTTGATAACGCGGCAGCGCCATTTCCCAGAGGGATGATACACGGTGGAACACCACGCGATAGTTTAATTCTAAACAACTGAACTCCCCTAAATCCTAAACGACTGGCCTCCTTATATAGATGGCCAGAAAATTGTTGGGCTTGGATAGGCCCAAACCCAAAACACAAATGACCCTAAGTGGCCCACAACTTGACCTAACTACGAAATAACATAAGCATGAATATAAATTGCTGACACAACCTTAGACTAATTATTACATATCGTAGGTCGTCCTGGTGTGCCAATCTGCAACGAGCTTCCCTCATCTTGGTGGAGTCTTGAAATTGGGCTTCACCTCCTCCTTCGTGGCCATATCAAGCTCTTGGTATATTTTGTCCAAGTCTTCATCCCACATTATGGTGGCTTCAAAGTTCTGAAATCTCCACTTGTGGCATCTTCTTCAATTCTTAAATGCTTGCTGCCATCTCCATCCATGATCATGCTCCAATGCTTGTCCCTCTCATCCATGCTAGGTCCATCATTCCTAAGAATAACAAACATATCTGATTTAGGCAGCATCATATTCTCATGTATGTGAGAAAGAGTTCCAAGCAATGAAAGTACCTGATAGTTAAGTTGGTTGGCACGAGCTCGAGTGATAGTCCTTGTATGTGTTCCGCTGTAGGTGCAGCGGATGTATCAATAGATGGGATGTCCTCATCATGCTCCCCTTCTTGAATTGAAGTCGTCCTCGATGCAACCTCATCTTCTTCACTGAAGTAAGGCTTCAAAGCTACAATGTTAAATGTAGGACTTACCGTACCAAAATCTGCAGGAAGCTCAAGTTTATATGCATTATCATTGATTTTCTCTATCACCTTAAAAGGACCATCAGCACGTGGCATTAACTTAGACTTGCGCAAATCAGGAAAACGATCTTTGCGCAAATGCAACCAAATAAGATCACGAACCTTAAACACAACATGCTTTCGTCCTCTATCCCCAGCAAGTTTATACTTAACATTCATGCGTTTTATGTTGTCTTTAGTTGTTGCATGCAATTATAAAATCCATTCAGCACGTTGTGTAGCATCGAAATTATTTTGCACCGAAGATGGTAAAGGCAACAAATCAATAGGTGCACGTGGCAGAAAACCATAGACAATCTGAAAAGGGCTGATCTTTGTGGTAGAATGCAGCGAACGATTATAAGAAAATTCAATATGAGGCAAACGCTCTTCCCACAATTTTAAGTTCTTCTTTAAAACAGCCCACAACATAGTAGATAAATTTCTATTAACTACTTCAGTTTGTCCATCAGTTTGGGGATGACATGCAGTACTAAACAACAATTTAGTCCCCAACTTAGCCCATAAACATCTCTAAAAGTGGCTAAGAAATTTAGTATCATGATCAGAAACAATAGTACTTGCCGCACCATGCAAACGAACGATATCACGAAAGAACAAATCAGCAATATGCGCAGCATCATCGGTCTTGTGACAAGGAATAAAGTGTGCCATCTTAGAAAACCGATCCACAACAACAAAAATACTATCCCTCCCCTTATGTGTACGAGGTAATCCCAAAACAAAGTCCATCGAAATATCCTCCCAAGGAACACTCAGAACAGGAAGAGGCATATATAAACCATGTGGATTAAGGCGTGACTTAGCTTTTTGACAAGTAGTGCAGCGTGCCACGAATCTCGCAACATCTCGCCGCATGCGTGGTCAGAAGAAGTGTGCAGCAAGAACATCCTCCGTCTTCTCGACACCGAAGTGTCCCATTAATCCTCCTCCATGCACCTCCTGTAACAAAAAAAGACAAACAGAACCATCTGGGATGCATAGTTTGTTAGCATGGAACACAAATCCATCATTAAGGACGAATTTGTTCCATGTTCTACCATCTCTACAATTCTGCAACATAGCTTTAAATTCAGCATCATGCAAGTATTGTTCCTTTATTGTTTCCAAACCAAAAAAAATTGAAGTCAAGCTGAGATAGCATAGTATAGCGGCGCGACAAAGCATCAGCAATAACATTATCTTTACCCTTTTTGTGTTTGATAACATAAGGAAAAGATTCAATAAATTCAACCCACTTTGCATGGTGACGATTCAACTTTGCTTGACTACGAATATGCTTTAAAGATTCATGATCAGAAAGTATAACAAAATCTTTAGGCCATAAATAATGTTGCCAAGTTTCTAATGTCCGAACCAGCGCATATAATTCTTTATCATAAGTAGAATAGTTAAGACTAGGCCCTCTCAATTTTTCACTAAAATATGCTACAGGTTTTCCCTCTTGTAATAGCACACCTCCCAAACCAATTCCACTAGCATCACATTCAAGTTCAAACGTCTTATTAAAATCAGATTGTTGGAATAATGGAGCATGTGTTAACTTATCTTTCCGTATCATGAAGGCATCTTGTTGTGCATCACCCCAAAAAAGGGCACATCCTTCTTTGCGAGCTCATTCAATGGTGCAGCAATAGAGGCAAAATCTTTTACAAAGCGCCTATAAAACCCAGCGAGGCCAAGAAAACTCCTAACTTGTGTGACCCTCTTGGGCTGTGGCCAATTCTCAATTGCTTCTATCTTGGCTGGGTCAACTTCTATTCCCTGTTCTGTAACAACATAGCCAAGAAAAACAACTCTATTTGTGCAAAAGGTGCACTTCTCAAGATTACATACAAACGTGCATCACGTAAAGCATTGAAAACAACACGTAAATGATCCAAATGGTCCTCTAAAGATTTTTCTATATATGAGAATGTCATAAAAATATACCACCACAAAACGACTAATAAAAGCACATAAAACTTTGTTCATTAGTCTCACAAAAGTACTAGGTGCATTAGTTAAACCAAACGGCATTACTAACCAGTCATATAAACCGAACTTAGTTTTAAAAGCTGTTTTCCATCCATCTCCTACTTGCATACGAATCTGGTGGTAACCACTACGCAAATCAACTTTAGAGAACATAATAGAACCACTCAACTCATCAAGCAAATCATCCAAACGAGGTATAGGGTGGCAATATCGAATGGTAATATTATTAATAGCCCTACAATCAGTACACATGCGCGAAGAACCATCTTTCTTGGGTACCAAAATAATAGGAACATCGCATGGACTAAGAGACTCATGAATATAACTTTTGTCCAATAAACTCTAGATTTGTCATTGGATCTCTTTTGTTTCTCCAGGATCGGTGCAGTATGGCGCACGGTTGGGCAGTGAAGCTCCTGCAATCAAATCAATTTGATGTTCTATCCCACGAATAGGTGGAAGTCCAGGTGGAACATCTTGTGGGAAAACATCCATGTATTCCTGCAAAAGTTTAGCAACCGTAGGTGGCAAAGAAGGAGGCATATCCTCAAATGAAAACAGAACTTCTTTGCAAACAATGGCATAGCATGGAGTAATATTCACATCAATTTCAGCAAGATCAGATTTGCTAGCAAGTAAACAAGGATTCTTTAAACGAATTTCAATAGCATGGTTAGAATCAGATTTAAAAGTATGTTTGGGCGGTACAAAATCTGCAGCAATAATCTGATACTCACTCTTATTTTTCCTCCATTTTTTAATCTAGTAGCTCTAGCAAAATCATCTTTCAAAATTTGTTCCGGAGTCAAGGGTTTAAGTCCAATTTTCTTTCCAGCATGTACAAGAGAATACTGATTAGTTTTACCATTATGTATAGATTCTCTATCAAATTGGCATGGTCTATCGAGGAATAAAGAACAAGCTTGCATAGGTACAACATCACAATCAACAAAATCTGAATAGGTACCAATAGTAAAATGCACGCGTGCAATTCTTGTTACCTTGAGCTTACGAGAGCTCTCAAACCATTGAATGTAATATGGATGAGGTCGTTGTCGTGTGGGTAGAGCAAGCTTCTCCACCATGTCAATGCTAGCCAGATTGTTACAACTCCCTCCATCAGTGGTGATCTGAATAGCTCTGCCTTTAACAACGCCTCATGTTTGACACAAATTGTGGCACTGATCATGCTCAGCATTGCTCAATTGCACAGTCAAGACACATTGTGTAACTAAACTCTTGTATTGATCAGCAGTTTCAGCTCCCATCACTTCCATGTTGATAGGGCAAAGGTGTCCGATCTTTCGATGAGATCTTGATATGTCAATTTGGTGGGTGGAGTTCGTGCTTGACGATCCGACTACACGTGCGAAGCTCGTGCGCCTATGCAATCGCTAGGACAATCTCCGGGAGTTACCGATCTTGCGGATGCACGATCAGCCTAACCAGCGAGGGTCTTAATTCCTACCTGAAATCGAGAACAAGTAAGAACTAATACTGCAATCAAGATATTACAGATGAAAGATGTATGCTTTATTCAAAAGGTGGGATTCCAAATAGACGATCTTCTTCTGGGCGATTGGACTCAAAAGTCGAGCTCGTAGTTGCAGCAATGGCTAACTTTAGTCTAAACAAAATCCAATTTCTAATGACGGCTACGGGGGGTATTTGAGGAGGAAAAGGTAGGGGTGCGACCAGCCATGGGTATGGTGGTCGAACGGAACCCTAACATGCCCTTTCTCCTCAAATTCGGACTCCTAAAAGTGGCTGTCTTATTTGCTGCAAAAATTACATGGGCCTGGCCCAAAAATAAAAGTGACGCAGCACCATATTTATCTATGGACGAATTTATGAAGTAGCTCTTTGTATATTTCGTCCAAGTCTTCATCCTTCATTATGGTGGCTTCAAAGTTCTGAAATCTCCACTCGTGGCATCTTCTTCCATCCTCAAACACTTGCTACCATCTCCATGCACGATCATACTCCAATGCTTGTCCCTCTCAACCATGCTAGGTCCATCATTCCTAAGAGTAACAAACATATCTGATTTAGGCAGTATCATATTCTCATGTATGTGAGAAAGAGTTCCAAGAAACGAATGTACCTGATAGTTAAGTTGCTTGGCACGAGCTCGAGTGATAGGTCCTTGTATGTGTTCCGCTGTAGGTGCATTGGGTGTATCAATAGATGGGATGTCCTCATCATGCTCCCTTTCTTGAATTGAAGTCATCCTCGATGCAACCTCATCTTCTTCACCGAAGTAAGGCTTCAAATCTGCAATGTTAAATGTAGGACTTACCATACCAAAATCTGTAGGAAGCTCAAGTTTATATGCATTATCATTGATTTTCTCTGTCACCTTATAAGGACCATCAGCACGTGGCATTAAGTTAGTGATAAGGGGTTGCCCGATCTTCTCAGTGAGCCGATGTAGATGGATGATAACTTGGTAGATAATCTATGAGACGCACACGAACTCTCCGGCTGTTCCCCCGTTGCCAATGCAACAGATCTTCAACCCTATGGATATTCGAGACACCACACACCTGCGCACGTAGCCGCCGACCACGAAGCGTTTCTGCAATCTCCTAATTCCCAATGGAACAGCAGATCACACTTGAATTCTCAGTAGCAAAACTCCAGATCGAAACAAACTTGGAGTGGGGTAGATATTCCGAGCGAAACACAGAGGAATATATGATTTTAGAGGAAAGCTTACAAGCAATTTCGTTCTGATGTTTGGGGGTAATCTAAACGTAGTCTAAACGACACAAGGGGGCGCCCCAGGGGTACTTAAAGGGGTCGGGGCGACCTGGGCAAAGACCTGCCCCAAAACCAACCTATTTTGGGCCCAAACGGACTCAGTTCGACTCAAACTGGTACATACCGACCCATACATGGGTTCAGCTCATTTTGGCACGCAGGCCATGAGTGTAGCGCGCCTTAGACTCATAGACATCGCGTCGAAGGCTGTCCTAGCGCGCCATCTCATGCTCTCTCTTATGTAGACTTGATGTTCTGGTGATCTCCGGGTGCGCCTGCCTCCCTCTCCTCCCTCGCGCACTTGATCTTCAAGTCTTGCTCATCTCGCTGCGACGCGTCTCCTCCTCGTGCAATGCTTGTGTTATCAACAAACCTAATCATACATAGATGCATAGACTTAGGTAGTATAAAGCTCTCATTAAATAAAACATCAGGTTCAATTAAGAGTGAGTTCACCTGTTGTTCCAATAGCTTTGCACGTGCTCTTGTAATTGGTCCAATCCTAATCTCGTTGGACTTCTTCGCAGCAACATCTTCATCATCAATAGGAGCAGGAGATAATGGTGGTGTAATAGGGATGTCCTCATCATCCTCCCCCCCTTCAAAAGGCGTCGACCTCGACGCTGCAATGTCTTCACCCTCATATGGTGTCAAATCAGCAACGTTGAAGCTATTGCTCACGCCATACTCAGCTATAGGAAGATCTATCTTGTAGGCATTATCATTAATCTTGGCAAGAACCTTGTAAGGACCAGCACCACGGGGCAGCAACTTGGACTTACGGAGCTGTGGAAATCTGTCCTTGCGAAAGTGTACCCAAACCATATCACCGGGCTGGAACAAGACTTCCTTTCGCTTCTTGTTTGCACGATCTGCAGTGTACTTGCCTTTCTTCTCAATAGCCTCTTTAGTCTTCACATGAATCTTCCTCACAAAATCTGCCCTCTTTGATGCCTCCATATTGACTCGCTCTTGGATAGGAAGAGGCAACAAATCAAGAGGCGTAATGGGTTTGAAACCATAGACCACCTCGAAAGGACATAGCTGCGTGGTAGAGTGAACCGCCCTGTTATATGCAAACTCCACATGCGGCAAACAATCCTCCCACTCACGCAGGTTCTTCTTGATCATGCATCGCAGCACTGTTGAAAGTGTGCGATTTACCACCTCCGTTTGACCATCAGTTTGGGGATGACATGTAGTGCTGAATAATAACTTTGTGCCCAGCTTTCCCCAAAGTGTCTTCCAGAAGTAGCTCATCAACTTCACATCACGATCAGAGACAATTGTCTTGGGAACTCCTTGCAAGCGTACAATGTCCCTGAAAAACAGGTTAGCAATATGCGACGCATCGTCGCTTTTGTGGCAGGCAATAAAATGAGCCATCTTAGAAAATCTGTCCACTACCACAAATATAGAATCATGGCCTCTTTTAGTCCTAGGCAAACCTAATACAAAATCCATGCTAATGTCCTCCCATGGTGTAGTAGGTGCAGGTAATGGAGTATACAAACCGTGAGGCTTCAGCTTGGACTTTGACTTGTTGCACGTAATGCAACGCTTGACAAACCTGTCCACATCACGCCTCATCCTAGGCCAATAAAAGTGATCAGCGAGCATGAGTAGCGTCTTCTCACGCCCAAAGTGACCCATCAAACCGCCGGCATGTGATTCCTGCAACAATAGCAAACGCACGGACGATTCTGGAACACATAGTTTGTTAGCACGAAACAAAACCCATCATGGATGTGATATTTATCCCATGCTTTCCCACCAGTACACATGCTATATGGCGCTGAAAAATCATGATCAGTAGCATATAAATCACACAAACTCTCTAAACCAGGAACCTTAATGTCTAATTGTGTCAACAACATGTTCTTCCTAGAGAGAGCATCAGCAACCACATTGTCTTTACCCTTTTTATGTTTAATTATGTATGGAAAAGACTCAATGAACTCAACCCACTTAGCAAGACGCCTATGCAAATTAGATTGAGCTTTCAGATATTTCAAAGCTTCATGATCAGAATGTATGATAAATTCTTTTGGCCACAAATAATGTTGCCAAACCTCAAGAACTCTAACAAGTGCATACAATTCTTTATCATAAACTGGATAGTTCAACCTCGCACCACAAAGTTTTTCAGAAAAATAGGCAATAGGCCTACCCTCTTGCATCAACACACCACCAATACCAATGCCACTAGCATCACATTCAATCTCAAATTGCTTAGTAAAATCTGGTAGAGCAAGCAAAGGTGCAGAAGTTAACAAACGTTTCAGCTCATCAAAGGCATTATCTTGGGCTGTGCCCCATACAAATTCTACACCTTTCTTAGTTAACTCATTCAAAGGTGCAACAATAGTACTAAAGTCTTTCACAAAACGACGATAAAAACTAGCAAGACCGTGAAAACTTCGTACTTGACTAACATTCATAGGAGTAGGCCAATTTTGAATAGCTTCAATTTTAGATGCATCTACCTCTACTCCATGCTTAGAAACAACAAATCCCAGAAATATGACCTTATCTTTGCAAAATGTGCACTTCTCAAGGTTACCATATAACTTAGCATCACGCAACACTTGCAAAACTTGTCGAATATGATCACTATGTTCAGATTCATTGCGGCTGTAGATTAATATATCATCAAAATACACAACCACAAACTTGCCAATAAAATTACGCAAAACATGGTTCATTAATCTCATGAATGTACTAGGTGCATTAGTTAACCCAAATGGCATGACTAACCACTCATATAAACCAAATTTTGTTTTAAAGGCTGTTTTCCACTCATCCCCCTCTTTCATCCTAATTTGATGATAACCACTACGCAAATCAATTTTAGAGAAAACAGCAGCACCACTCAATTCATCAAGCATATCTTCCAAGCGTGGAATAGGGTGACGATATCGAATAGTGATGTTATTTATTGCTCTACAATCTACTGCACATGCGCCAGGTACCATCTTTCTTAGGAACTAAAATAACAGGAACAGCACAAGGGCTTAAGCTCACACGAATATAACCTTTGTCGAGAAGCGCTTGTACTTGTTTCTGAATTTCTTTTGTCTCCTCGGGGTTGGTGCGGTATGGTGCTCGGTTGGGCAGCGATGCTCCTGGGATCAAGTCTATTTGATGCTCAATGCCTCGCAAAGGTGGCAAACCTGCAGGCACCTCGTCCGGAAACACGTCGCTGAATTCCTGTAACACATTAGAAACACCAATAGATAGAGGGGTCATGTCGTTAGAAACCAAAATGTTACCCTTGTACATAAGCACAAGAGGAACAGCTGTAGGATCCTCACGAAACTCTCTCAGATCAGATTTGGTGGCTAACATTACAAAGGAATGCGCTCCCTCACTCATACTTTTACCACTCAGATTTGGCTTGTGGCTCTCCCTCACCGGAACTGTAGGCTCTCGTCTATCTACTCTCTCACTCTCTTTTTCAAGATTTACTTCAATTTTTTGACGAGATTCATTTACAATAGCTTGCGGTGTCATAGGTCTCAAGGTAACATCCTTGCCACGCCAATGTAACTGATATGTGTTGGCTTTCCCATTGTGACGGACATCACGATCATATTGCCATGGGCGGCCCAACAACAAATGACATACTGTCATAGGAACCACATCACACTCGACGGTGTCTTTATATGGTCCAATCTGAAACTCAACACGCACCATGTGGCTGATCTTCATCTCTCCGCTATCACTGAGCCACTGAATAAAATATGGATTGGGGTGCGGGATATATTTGAGCTTCAGTTTTGTACAGAGCTCTTTACTAGCCAAATTGCGACAACTCCCACCATCAATAATAACCTTGCAAGCCTTGCCAGGACCAACAGCAGCTTTTGTTTGAAACAAATTACACCGCTGTTCCGCAGAATCTGGGCTCACACTCAGCACCTTAGGCGAACAAACAATGGTAGGCAGTGATGACGCATCACCATAGAGCATATCATCATCCTCCTCATCCGAATTTGGATCAGCATCATCACCTGTCTCATACTCTTCAGTTTCCTCATTGATCAACATAACCTTTTTATTGGGACAGTCTCGCCGGAAGTGACCCTTGCCACCACATGTATGACAGTTCATATCCCTATTTCTTGCTGTAGAGTTGGAGGAACCAGTACCACTTGCAACAGGTTGTGATGTTCTCTTGGCATTGGAAATAACTGAATCAGGTTTTGAGGAAGCATTACCACGGAATCCAGAAGTACCACTAGAGGTAGGCACACTAGGGTCTGTCAGTGGGGAAAAACGACCTCTACTTGCTGTAGAGCGAGGTCCAAATTTAGCATCTTCAGCCAATGTCAATTCTGCCTCACGTGCTTGATGAAGCAAATCTGTCATATCAAAGTATTGGTGATGCCGAACAATGCGTCGAATATTGTAAGTTAAACCAGCAAGAAAACGCTGCATTGTTTGTTCCTCTGGTTTGCGCACCCTAGCACGCTGCATAATCAACTCCATCTCCTGATAATAGTCATCAACAGACTTAAGACCTTGCTTCAAATTCGTCAATTTATCATAGAGAGAACGAATATAATTGCGGGGAATAAAACGAGCACGCATCGCTTCTTTCATACCCCTCCATGTAGTAATAGGTGGCTCTCGAGCTTCAAGCCTGGACTGGACAATATTATCCCACCAAAGCAATGCATATCCATCAAACTCTGAAGATGCAAATTTTATTTTTCTATCCTCGGTGTACTCATGCATGCGCCATAGTTTTTCCACCTTCAGCTCCCAATTGAGGTACTCTTCCACCTCAGTAGAACCAACAAACTTGGGTACAGTGAACTTCGGTTTGCCCAGCCCATCATCATCATGGTTGGCTGGTTGGGCAAAATCATCATCAAAGCGACGACGTGCGCCGATAGGAGCAAAACCACGACCAGGCGGAATACCAGCACCTCGGCCTCCATTCCCACGACCACCGTGACCACCAAGAAGCAAACCATCACGACGACCAGCAGCAGCTACAGCAGTAGCGTCATCATGTGCGTGATTGTCATCCTGGACACTCGCAGCAGCCTTAGGATCATGTGGTTGCTGGTGAGGTGGACGATCAAACGAAGCTTGCAAGGTATGCACAGCTTGTGTCAAATCTGCAATAGAACGCTGAATTGTGGTCACAGTTTCTTGTGTTGCAGTGGCTATATCATGTGTTGCATTCAGCTTATTGTCAACAGCAAGCACATCGTCATGTAAACTATCACAAACAGCATTGAACCTCTTCGACAAAGTATCACGAAGAGCTTCGTATTCATTCCAACGCACGACCTCATTTGGATCCTTTTTTTGCTGCACAGCATCAGACTTAGACATGATTAGTAGGTTAGTGCAAACAAAAATAGGTGTATGGTGGAACTCTCACAACTCACTCAAAACTGAGAGAAACGAAGGTATCTTACCGTTCCAAAGTGAATAGAAGAGCTTACCAACTTGTATAGGCAAAAACGTGCACGGATGTGATGTAACGAATACCGAGGAAAAGACTATCACACGACAACCAGGGTATATGGTGGGGCTAGGTATGGATACTAAACTACACCAAAGTACAAATCCTAGTGCTGATCGTATGACAAAGAACCACGGAAAACACACACGGTGGAGATAAATGGGGCAATGCAACTCTGAAAATGAGCTCAAAAAGTTGAGGTATGTTGGTGGAACGCTCGGTGTTGCAAAGCACAAGAGAGACGCTAGCAATGGCTCAACGAAAACGGGCACAAGATTGCGGAACAGAGCAGCCCGTAGAGCACTAAGAACGCTAGTCTCGTAGGATGGTTCTAGACACCAAGAAAGGTTTACTAAAGGCTGACAAAGAAAAGAGACAATATGTGGACTCAGAAAAGAGAAATAGCAAAGAGGAAAAGATAAGAATTTTTTTTTTGATATTGCGCTCACGCCTGAGCACAGAATGGTTCTGAGGTGCAGCGCCTAGAATAGCCAGCCATCCGGATTTTTATTTTTTTTTTGCTTTTGACTTGTTTCCGATCGGATCTGCTGATTGCCTCGATCAAGTACTTCTTGTGAAGAACAACGTGCACAGCCAACAGTTCAGGGAAGAAGAAGGAGATCAAAGAGGGATCAAACGAAGACGAAAACTGAAACGAAGATGCAGAAAAGAACGGGGATCCTAGACTCCTACAGATTTGATGAAAAGATACGCGAAAAGACGATCAGCGACTAAAACAAGTAACTCGATGCAATCTAGGCTATGGCAAAACTAAGAACCCTAATTTTTTTGTAGGCTTTTTCTGGATAGGACAAAAACAAAAACGAATTTACGGGGATGAATTTGTGGATGCTCACCGAGTAAACGCTGGAATCTGATACCAAGATGATAAGGGGTTGCCCGATCTTCTCAGTGAGCCGATGTAGATGGATGATAACTAGGTAGATAATCTGTGAGACGCACACGAACTCTCCGGCTGTTCCCCCATTGCCAATGCAACAGATCTTCAACCCTATGGATATTCGAGACACCACACACCTGCGCACGTAGCCGCCGACCACGAAGCGGTTCTGCAATCTCCTAATTCCCAATAGAACAGCAGATCATACTTGAATTCTCAGTAGCAAAACTCTAGATCGAAACAAACTTGGAGTGGGGTAGATATTCCGAGCGAAACACAGAGGAATATATGATTTCAGAGGAAAGCTTACAAGCAATTTCGTTCTGATGTTTGGGGGTAATCTAAACGTAGTCTAAACGACACAAGGGGGCGCCCCAGGGGTACTTAAAGGGGTCGGGGCGACCTGGGCAAAGACCTGCCCCAAAACCAACCTGTTTTGGGCCCAAACGGACTCGGTTCGACTCAAACTGGTACATACCGACCCATACATGGGTTCGGCTCATTTTGGCACGCAGGCCATGAGTGTAGAGCGCCTTAGACTCATAGACATCGCGTCGAAGGCTATCCTAGCGCGCCATCTCATGCTCTCTCTTATGTAGACTTGATGTTCTGGTGATCTCCGGGTGCGCCTGCCTCCCTCTCCTCCCTCGCGCACTTGATCTTCAAGTCTTGCTCATCTCGCTGCGACGCGTCTCCTCCTCGTGCAATGCTTGTGTTATCAACAAACCTAATCATACATAGATGCATAGACTTAGGTAGTATAAAGCTCTCATTAAATAAAACATCAGGTTCAATTAAGAGTGAGTTCACCTGTTGTTCCAATAGCTTTGCACGTGCTCTTGTAATTGGTCCAATCCTAATCTCGTTGGACTTCTTCGCAGCAACATCTTCATCATCAATAGGAGCAGGAGATAATGGTGGTGTAATAGGGATGTCCTCATCAGTTAGACTTGCGTAAATCAGGAAAACGATCTTTGCGCAAATGCAACCAAACAAGATCACCAACCTCAAACACAACATGATTTCGTCCTCTATCCCCATCAACTTTATACTTAACATTCATGCATTCTATGTTGTCTTTAGTAGTTGCATGCAATTTTAAAATCAATTCAGCATGCTGAGTAGCATCAAAATTATTTTGCACTGAAGATGGTAAAGGCAACAAATCAATAGGTGCACGTGGAACAAAACCATAGACAATCTGAAAAGGGCTCATCTTTGTGGTAGAATGCAGCGAACGATTATAAGCAAATTCAATATGAGGCAAACACTCTTCCCACAATTTTAAGTTCTTCTTTAAAACAACCCGCAACATAGTAGATAAAGTTCTATTAACTAATTCAGTTTGTCCATCAGTTTGGGGATGACATGTAGTACTAAACAGCAATTTAGTCCCCAACTTAGCCCATAAATATCTCCAAAAGTGGCTAAGAAATTTAGTATCACGGTCAGAAACAATAGTATTTGGCACACCATGCAAATGAGCGATATCACGAAAAAACAAATCAGCAATGTGCGCAGCATCATCGGTCTTGTGACAAGGAATAAAGTGTGCCATCTTAGAAAACCGATCCACAACAGCAAAAAGACTATCCCTCCCCTTCTGTGTACGAGGTAATCCCAAAACAAAGTCCATCGAAATATCCTCCCAGGGAACACTAGGAACAGGAAGTGGCATATATAAACCATGTGGATTAAGGCGAGACTTAGCTTTTTGTCAAGTAGTGCAGCGTGCCACGAATCTCTCAACATCTCGCCGCATGCGTGGCCAAAAGAAGTATGCAGCAAGAACATCCTCCGTCTTCTTGACACCAAAGTGTCCCATTAATCCTCCTCCATGCGCCTCCTGTAACAACAAAAGACGAACGGAACCATCTGGGATGCATAGCTTGTTAGCACAGAACACAAATTCATCATTAAGGATTAATTTTTTCCATGTTCTACCATCTCTACAATTCTGCAACACATCTTTAAATTCAACATCATGCAAGTATTGTTCCTTTATAGTTTCCAACCCAAATTTTTGAAGTCAAGCAGAGATAGCATAGTATAGCGGCGCGACAAAGCATCAGCAATAACATTATCTTTACCCTTTTTGTGTTTGATAACATAAGGAAAAGATTCAATAAATTCAACCCACTTTGCATGGCGATGATTCAGTTTTACTTAACTACGAATATGCTTCAAAGATTCATGATCAGAATGTATAACAAATTCTTTAGGCCATAAATAATGTTGCCAAGTTTCTAATGTCCGAACCAGCGCATATAATTCTTTATCATAAGTAGAATAGTTCAGACTAGGCCCACTCAATTTTTCACTAAAATATGCTACAGGTTTGCCCTCTTGTAATAACACACCTTTCAAACCAATTCCACTAGCATCACATTCAAGTTCAAACATCTTATTAAAATCAGGAAGTTGGAGTAATGGAACATGTGTTAACTTATCTTTCAGTATCATGAAAGCTTCTTGTTGTGCATCGCCCCAAACAAAGGGCACATCCTTCTTTGTGAGCTCATTCAATGGCGCAGCAATAGAACCAAAATCTTTGACAAAGCGCCTATAAAACTCAGCGAGTCCAAGAAAACTCCTCACTTGTGTGACCGTCTTGGGATGCGGCCAATTCTCAATAGCTTCAATCTTGGCTGGATCAACTTCAATTCCCTGTTCTGTAACAACATAACCAAGAAAAGCAACTCAATTTGTGCAAAAGGTGCACTTCACAAGATTACCATACAAACGTGCATCACGTAAAGCACTGAAAACAACACGTAAATGATCGAAATGGTCCTCTAAAGATTTGCTATATATGAGAATGTCATCAAAATATACCACCACAAAACGACCAATAAAAGCACGTAAAACTTCATTCATCAGTCTCCTAAAGGTACTAGGTGCATTAGTTAAACCAAACGGCATTACTAACCACTCATATAAACCGAACTGAGTTTTAAAAGCTGTTTTCCATTCATCTCCTAATTGCATACGAATTTGGTGGTAACCACTACGCAAATCAACTTTAGAGAACATAATAGAACCACTCAACTCATCCAACATGTCGTCCAAACGAGGTATAGGGTGACGATATCGAATGGTAATATTATTAATAGCTTAACAATCAGTACACATGCGCGAAGAACCATCTTTCTTAGGTACTAAAATAATAGGAACATCGCATGGACTAAGAGACTCACGAATATAACCTTTGTCCAATAAACTCTGGATTTGTCGTTGGATCTTTTTTGTTTCTTTAGGATTGGTGCAATATGGCGCACGGTTGGGTAGCGAGGCTCCTGGAATCAAATCAATTTGGTGTTTTATCCCACGAATAGGTGGAAGTCCAGGTGGAACATCTTGTGGGAAAACGTCCATGTATTCCTGCAAAAGGTTAGCAACCACAGATGGCAAAGAAGGAGGCATATCCTCAAATGAAAACAGAACTTCTTTGCAAACAATGGCATAGCATGGAGTAATATTCACATCAAGTTCAGCAAGATCAGATTTGCTAGCAAGTAAACAAGGATTCTTCAAACGAATTTCAGTAGCATGGTTAGAATCAGATTTAGAAGTATGCTTAGGGGGTACAAAATCTGCAGCAATAATCTGATTCTCACTCTTATGTTTTTCCTTGTTTTCTAATCTACTAGCTCTAGCAAGATCATCTTTCAAAATTTGTTTCGGAGTCATGGGTTTAAGTCCAATTTTCTTTCCAGCATGTGTAAGAGAATACTAATTAGTTTTACCATTATGTACAAATTCTCTATCAAATTGCCATGGTCTACCAAGTAACAAATAACAAGCTTGCATAGGTACAACATCACAATCAACAAAATCTGAATAGGTACCAATAGTAAAATGCACGCATGCAGTTCTTGTTACCTTGAGCTTACGGGAGCTCTCAAACCATTGAATGTAATCGGGATGAGGTCGTTGTCGTGTGGGGAGAGCAAGTTTCTCCACCATGTCAATACTAGCCAGATTGTTACAACTCCCTCCATCAATGATGATCCGGATAGCTCTCTCCTTAACAATGCCTCTTGTTTGAAACAAATTGTGGCATTGATCATGCTCAGCTGTGCTCAATTGCACACTCAAGACACGTTGTGCAACTAAACTCTTGTATTGATCAGCAGTTTCAGCTCCCATTACCTCCATCTCCTTGTCAGAATCAGAATTGGCACCATCACGTGCAGCAATAAGTGCCAATGTATCATCATCAAAATCACTCGTAGAGTCATATTCGCCATCTTCAAGCACCACCATCACACGTTTGGTTCTACATTCTTTTTCGATGTGACCAACCCCAAAATATTTGCGACATTGAATGTCGCGAGTCATCCCCATGGAGGCCATGGAAGAAGAAGTCCGTGTCGAACCAGCAGATGGTGATGGAGCAGGAGCAGGTGGCGTTCTTGATGTGGGTGTGGTATACCTGGAGGTGGAAGGGCCTGGTGCATCCCCACGAGAAGGTGGAGCTGATTGGCGCGCAGACCAGGAAGAAGTACGACCTGCAGAAATTATTAGCTCTTCTCCATGATGGTTGACGATCCTGCACTTCGAGTTCAGCTTTGCAAGCAAGATGAAATAAATGAGTAATAGTGTTGTACTCCTTATAGTCTAAAATATGCTGAATCTCCTTATTTAAACCACCAAAGAAACGTGCAAGCATAGCTTCATTTTCCTCTACAATACCACAACGAATCATGCACGTTTGTAACTCTTGATAATATTCTTGTACAGAATTTTTGCCTTGTTCTAAACGAGCTAATTTTTTAAGCAAGTCTCGTTGATAATGTGGAGGTACAAAACGAGTATGCATGGCATGTTTTAGACCAAGCCAAGTAGCAGGAATATTAGCATGATTGACTCTACAATGTTTAGACCACCCAATAGAAGCAAAATCTATCAATTCACATGTAGCAGCACTAACACGCAAATGCTCAGGGTAGCGTAAACATGCAAAACGTTGCTCTACTTCTAATTCCCAAGTGAGATATGCATCAGGATTATACCTACCCTCGAATGGCAGAATATTTAACTTCAGTTTGGCCACATGTTCATCATCACGTACCGGACGCGGAGGTGGATGAGCGTTGCGGTTGTATTGTCGCGGACGGCCAGGTGCAGGTTGTTGGACCTCGTCCTCCTCGAGCTCGTTTTCATCTTCGAACTCGTTTTCCCCCTCGTCAGCAGCATATCCATCCTGGGTGGCCGCCTCCGTAGTGGCCGCAGCTGTAACGGTACCCGCAGATGGCGGTACGAGAGGAACGCGGTGAGCACGTGGTACATTGATGAGGACATCCCATCTATTGATACACCCGCTGTACCTACAGCGGAACACATACAAGGACCCATCACTCGAGCTCGTGCCAAGCAACTTAACTATCAGGTACTTTCGTTTCTTGGAACTCTTTCTCACATACATGAGAATATGATGCTGCCTAAATCAGATATGTTTGTTACTCTTAGGAATGATGGACCTAGCATGGATGAGAGGGACAAGCATTGGAGCATGATCGTGCATGGAGATGGCAGCATGCGTTTGAGGATTGAAGAAGACGCCACGAGTGGAGATTTCAGAACTTTGAAGCCACCATAATGAAGGATGAAGACTTGGACGAAATATACAAAGAGCTACTTCATAATTTCGTCCATAAATACATATGGTGCTGCGTCACTTCTATTTTTGGGCCAGGCCCATGTAAATTTCGCAGCAAATAAGACAGCCACTTTTAGGAGTCCGAATTTGAGGAGAAAAGGCCTGTTAGGGGTCCGTTCGACCACCCAACCCATGGCTGGTCGCACCCCTACCTTTTCCTCCTCAAATACCCCCGTAGCCGTCATTAGAACTCGGATTTTGATTAGACTAAAAGTTAGCCCTTGCTGCAACTACGAGCTCGACTTTTGAGGCCAATCGCCCAGAAGAAGACCGCCTATTCGGAATCCCACCTTTTGAATAAAGCATACATCTTTCATCCGCAATATCTTGATTGCTGTATTAGTTCTTACTTGTTCTCGATTTCAGGTAGGAATTAAGACCCTCGCTGGTCAGGCTGATCGTGCACCCGCAAGATCAGTAACTCCCGGAGATTGTCCTAGCGATTGCATTGGCGCACGAGCTTCGCACGTGTAGTCGGATCGTCAAGCACAAACTCCACCCACCAAATCGACGTATCAAGATCTCATCGAAAGATCGGACACCTTTGCCCTATCAAGTGGTATCAGATTTCAGGTTGCTCGGTGAGATTTACTGTTTTCGTAGTTTAGATTGCATCAGTGTTCATACCTATAAACCACGAAAAAGCCAAAAAATACAGTTAGGGTTAGATCATCTCGTCCCATAAACCATCCGAGCCTTTGCATTGTCTTTTCAGTTTGCATCGTTGAATTTGTGTCTGCATCCGCGTGTCGAGTTGCTGGTCTTAGTGTCTGTTCCTTTAGAGTTTCGAGTTCGATTCACCTTAGTCCCGCCGCCGCCGCACGCTTGCACCACTGCTCCGCCATATCCTTCCACCACCACGCCATATACTTCCGCCACCGCCTTCACATAAGTTCTTGTTCGTTCTTCCCAATTTCATCCGTACCTTTTTCAGAGTCCGTGAGTTAGGTTTCGGTCGCCAGTCAAGAGGAGGAAGAAGAGCAAAAAAAAAAAAAAAAAAAAAAAAAAAAAAGTCAACTCCGCATCCAAGTCGGGTTGACCCGTTCCTACTAGTGCATTCCGAATTCAGTCTGAATTTTGACAGTTCCGTCAGTTTTTTGACGGTTTTCGACAGCAAATTTCAACTGGTCATAACTTTTGCATACGAACTCCGTTTTCGACAGCAAATTTTGACAGTTACGTCGTTGTGCGACACCCAGAACTCCCAAAAAAGGCCGGGAAGGCTGAGTTTTTGCCCTCCGAAGTTTCAGACCTGACAATTCCTGCAGATCTTCACTTATATTTTGCTTGGGAGCTGTTCCTTTCTGCTTGTGGGGCCGCGCCGTGACTTCCTTAGTGTTCTCGGCTCGCGTCTCTAGCTTGGTATAGCCTAGGACCAGCACAGTACCGTGGTTGAGCATTCTTTCAACATTGCATTGCTGTTTTGACATTTGCTGTATTTTTGCTACCATATAAGCCTTCCTACAGCTCCACATATTTCTGCACGTGCTTTGTATCGACACCTGGTAATCGCTTGTGCAATTTTGGGAGTCGCTGTTCTTTGCTGGTTGCATATCACCTTCCTCCTGTTGGGTAAGAACTTGTAAGAGCTTTGTATACCGCTTGACGGATTACGCGTGATCCCACCATATTCCGTAGTGCATAGGTTTATATATTTGTGCTTGCTTCCACGCTAACCATGACAGGAACCCCGAAGGATGATGTTGATCCAGAGAAGATGACTAGTGCAGAGTTGCATGCCCACTTCACACGGCTGTTGGTGGGGCGTGCACAAGATGTGGACACACGCTTGGGTGATGTTGATTCCAAGCTTTCTGATGCGATGGACAAGATGGCTGGTCTTGAGGCATCCTTCAACACCAAGCTCGATGCCCGGTTCCAGGAAGTCCTGGCCCGTTTACCACCACTGCCACGGCCGGCCGTCCCTGTACCACGTGCTCGCCGCGTTCCTCTTACAGCTGCGGCAGCTGCTGCGGCCGCTACGGAGGCGGCCACCCAGGACGGATATGCTGCTGACGAGGGGGAAAACGAGTTCGAAGATGAAAACGAGCTCGACGAGGACGAGGTCCAACAACCTGCACCTGGCCGTCCGCGGCAATACAACCGCAACGCTCGTCCACCTCCGCGTCCGGTACGTGATGATGACCATGTGGCTAAGCTAAAATTAAATATTCCGCCATTTGAGGGTAGATATAATCCTGATGCATATCTCACTTGGGAATTAGAAGTAGAGCAACGTTTTGCATGTTTACGCTACCCTGAGCATTTGCGTGTTAGTGCTGCTACATGTGAATTTACTGATTTTGCTTCTATCTGGTGGTCTGAATATTGTCGAGTCAATCATGCTAATATTCCTGCTACTTGGCTTGGTCTAAAACATGCCATGCGTACTCGTTTTGTACCTCCACATTATCAACGAGACTTGCTTAAAAAATTAACTCGTTTAGAACAAGGCAAAAATTCTGTACAAGAGTATTATCAAGAGTTACAAACGGGCATGATTCGTTGTGGTATTGTAGAGGATAATGAAGCTATGCTTGCACGTTTCTTTGGTGGTTTAAATAAGGAGATTCAGCATATTTTAGACTACAAGGAGTACAATACTATTACTCGTTTATTTCACCTTGCTTGCAAAGCTGAACTTGAAGTGCAGGATCGTCAACCATCATGGAGAAGACCTAATAATTCTGCAGGTCGTACTTCTTCATGGTCTGCGCGCCAATCAGCTCCACCTTCTCGTGGGGATGCACCAGGTCCTTCCACCTCCAGGTATACCACGCCGACGTCAAGAACGCCACCTGCTCCTGCTCCTGCTCCATCACCATCTGCTGGTCCGACACGGAGTTCTTCTTCCATGGCCTCCACGGGGAAGACTCGCGATATTCAATGTCGCAAGTGTTTTGGGTTTGGTCACATTGAAAAAGAATGCAGAACCAAACGTGTGATGGTGGTACTTGAAGATGGCGAATATGACTCTGCAAGTGATTTTGATGATGATACATTGGCACTTATTGCTGCACGTGATGGTGCCAATTCTGATTCTGACAAGGAGATGGAGGTAATGGGAGCTGAAACTGCTGATCAATACAAGAGCTTAGTTGCACAACGTGTCTTGAGTGTGCAATTGAGCAAGGCTGAGCATGATCAACGCCACAACTTGTTTCAAACAAGAGGCGTTGTTAAGGAGAGAGCTATCCGGATCATCATTGATGGAGGGAGTTGTAACAATCTGGCTAGTATTGACATGGTGGAGAAGCTTGCTCTGCCCACACGACAACGACCTCATCCATATTACATTCAATGGTTTGAGAGCTCCCGTAAGCTCAAGGTAACAAGAACTGCACGCGTGCATTTTACTATTGGTACTTATTCAGATTTTGTTGATTGTGATGTTGTACCTATGCAAGCTTGTTCTTTGTTACTTGGTAGACCATGGCAATTTGATAGAGAATCTGTACATAATGGTAAAACAAATCAGTATTCTCTTACACATGCTGGCAAGAAAATTGGACTTAAACCCATGACTCCGGAACAAATTTTGAAAGATGATCTTGCTAGAGCTAGTAGATTAAAAAATGAGGACAAACATAAGAGTGAGAATCAGATTATTGCTGCAGATTTTGTACCACCTAAGCATTCTTCTAAATCTGATTCTAACCATGCTACTGAAATTCGTTTGAAGAATCCTTGTTTACTTGCTAGCAAATCTGATCTTGCTGAAATTGATGTCAATATTACTCCATGCTATGCTATTATTTGCAAAGAAGTACTGTTTTCATTTGAGGATATGCCTCCTTCTTTGCCACCTGCGGTTGCTAACCTTTTGCAGGAATACATGGATGTTTTTCCACAAGATGTTCCACCTGGACTTCCACCTATTCGTGGAATAGAACACCAAATTGATTTGATTCCAGGAGCTTCGCTGCCCAACCGTGCGCCATATCGCACCAATCCTGAAGAAACAAAAGAGATACAACGACAGATCCAGAGTTTATTGGACAAAGGTTATATTCGTGAGTCTCTTAGTCCATGCGCTGTTCCTATTATTTTAGTACCTAAGAAAGATGGTTCTTCGCGCATGTGTACTGATTGTCGTGCTATTAATAATATTACCATTCGATATCGTCACCCTATACCTCGTTTGGATGACATGCTAGATGAGTTGAGTGGTTCTATTATGTTCTCTAAAGTTGATTTGCGTAGTGGTTACCACCAAATTCGTATGCAATTAGGAGATGAATGGAAAACAGCTTTTAAAACTAAGTTCGGTTTATATGAGTGGTTAGTAATGCCGTTTGGTTTAACTAATGCACCTAGTACCTTTATGAGACTGATGAACGAAGTTTTCCGTGCTTTTATTGGTCGTTTTGTGGTGGTATATTTTGATGACATTCTCATATATAGCAAATCTTTAGAGGACCATTTGGATCATTTACGTGCTGTTTTCAATGCTTTACGTGATGCACGTTTGTATGGTAATCTTGAGAAGTGCACCTTCTGCACAAATAGAGTTGCTTTTCTTGGTTATGTTGTTACAGAACAGGGAATTGAAGTTGATCCAGCCAAGATTGAAGCTATTGATAATTGGCCACAGCCCAAGACGGTCACCCAAGTAAGGAGTTTTCTTGGTCTTGCTGGGTTTTATAGGCGCTTTGTCAAAGATTTTGGTTCTATTGCTGCGTCATTGAATGAGCTCACAAAGAAGGATGTGCCCTTTGTTTGGGGCGATGCACAACAAGAGGCCTTCATGATACTGAAAGATAAGTTAACACATGCTCCATTACTCCAACTTCCTGATTTTAATAAGACGTTTGAACTTGAATGTGATGCTAGTGGCATTGGTTTGGGAGGTGTGTTATTACAAGAGGGCAAACCTGTAGCATATTTTAGTGAAAAATTGAGTGGGCCTAGTCTGAACTATTCTACTTATGATAAAGAATTATATGCGCTGGTTCGGACATTAGAAACTTGGCAACATTATTTATGGCCTAAAGAATTTGTTATACATTCTGATCATGAATCTTTGAAGCATATTCGTAGTCAAGCAAAACTGAATCGTCGCCATGCCAAGTGGGTTGAATTTATTGAATCTTTTCCTTATGTTATCAAACACAAAAAGGGTAAAGATAATATTATTGCTGATGCTTTGTCGCGCCGTTATACTATGTTATCTCAGCTTGACTTCAAAATTTTTGGGTTGGAAACTATAAAGGAACAATACTTGCATGATGCTGAATTTAAAGATGTGTTGCAAAATTGTAAAGATGGTAGGACATGGAACAAATTCATCCTTAATGATGGATTTGTGTTCCGTGCTAACAAACTATGCATCCCAGATGGTTCCGTTCGTCTTTTGTTGTTACAGGAGGCGCATGGAGGAGGATTAATGGGACACTTTGGTGTCAAGAAGACGGAGGATGTTCTTGCTGCACACTTCTTTTGGCCACGCATGCGGCGAGATGTTGAGAGATTCGTGGCACGCTGCACTACTTGTCAAAAAGCTAAGTCTCGCCTTAATCCACATGGTTTATATATGCCTCTTCCTGTTCCTAGTGTTCCTTGGGAGGATATTTCAATGGACTTTGTTTTGGGATTACCTCGTACACAGAAGGGGAGGGATAGTATTTTTGTTGTTGTGGATCGGTTTTCTAAGATGGCACACTTTATTCCTTGTCACAAGACCGATGATGCTGCGCACATTGCTGAATTATTTTTTCGTGATATCGTTCGTTTGCATGGTGTGCCAAATACTATTGTTTCTGATCGTGATACTAAATTTCTTAGCCACTTTTGGAGATGTTTATGGGCTAAGTTGGGGACTAAATTGCTGTTTAGTACTACATGTCATCCCCAAACTGATGGACAAACTGAAGTAGTTAATAGAACTTTATCTACCATGCTGCGGGCTGTTTTAAAGAAGAACTTAAAATTGTGGGAGGAATGTTTGCCTCATATTGAGTTTGCTTATAATCGTTCGCTGCATTCTACCACAAGATGAGCCCTTTTCAGATTGTCTATGGTTTTGTTCCACGTGCACCTATTGATTTGTTGCCTTTACCATCTTCAGTGCAAAATAATTTCGATGCTACACAGCGTGCTGAATTGATTTTAAAATTGCATGCAACTACTAAAGACAACATAGAACGCATGAATGTTAAGTATAAAGTTGCTGGGGATAGAGGACGAAAGCATGTTGTGTTTGAGGTTGGTGATCTTGTTTGGTTGCATTTGCGCAAAGATCGTTTTCCTGATTTGCGCAAGTCTAAGTTAATGCCACGTGCTGATGGTCCTTTTAAGGTGATAGAGAAAATCAATGATAATGCATATAAACTGGAGCTTCCTGCAGATTTTGGTACGGTAAGTCCTACATTTAACATTGCAGATTTAAAACCTTACTTCGGTGAAGAAGATGAGGTTGCGTCGAGGACGACTTCAATTCAAGAAGGGGAGCATGATGAGGACATCCCATCTATTGATACACCCGCTGTACCTACAGCGGAACACATACAAGGACCCATCACTCGAGCTCGTGCCAAGCAACTTAACTATCAGGTACTTTCGTTTCTTGGAACTCTTTCTCACATACATGAGAATATGATGCTGCCTAAATCAGATATGTTTGTTACTCTTAGGAATGATGGACCTAGCATGGATGAGAGGGACAAGCATTGGAGCATGATCGTGCATGGAGATGGCAGCATGCGTTTGAGGATTTTGATTAGACTAAAAGTTAGCCCTTGCTGCAACTACGAGCTCGACTTTTGAGGCCAATCGCCCAGAAGAAGACCGCCTATTCGGAATCCCACCTTTTGAATAAAGCATACATCTTTCATCCGCAATATCTTGATTGCTGTATTAGTTCTTACTTGTTCTCGATTTCAGGTAGGAATTAAGACCCTCGCTGGTCAGGCTGATCGTGCACCCGCAAGATCAGTAACTCCCGGAGATTGTCCTAGCGATTGCATTGGCGCACGAGCTTCGCACGTGTAGTCGGATCGTCAAGCACAAACTCCACCCACCAAATCGACGTATCAAGATCTCATCGAAAGATCGGACACCTTTGCCCTATCACCCTGTGTCATCTGATCGCCGTCGAGTTCATCGGATCCCACAAGCTCTTCATGTCTCAAAAGCCCTCAAGCATGGGCATTGCCGGGGTTGAACCTCGTCAATTGGCGCCAACCGTGGGGACGACGGGATCTGGATCTACGGATTCGCTGGCTCCTTCACCAACCATCGCCAACCTCTCCACACCGACAAGGTTTGATGGCTCGTCATTAGCTATGGCCGTCGATTCTGCGTTGCCATTCGACATAAACATCGACCCGCTCACCATCGACTTCAACACCAACACCAACATCGACATCGACACTGCATCAACCATCAACGTCGGCATCGCTATGTCGACCGTCATCGACACCACCCCACCAGAGACTGAGGTCAACATTGCTAGATCGACCGTCATCGACACCGCATCGCCAAGCGTCGCCGATCTCACTCTGGCCGCGACCACCATCGACCCCGCCTCAAGCCCGGTAGGAGCAGTCTCGGCGATGACTGGAAGCTTTGACATGGCCTTCGGAATATTCAACTTCCATGTGGACAACGACGGAGTCGCTGAGCTGATCTCCGTCAGCGATTCAACACTGCCCGTAGCAGATACAAGCGCGTCACCAGCTATCGAGGGCAATCCCTCGACGACAACACCGCTGGCGCCATCGGAGGAAGAACCAAGGCTAAAAACTTCGACCCCATCAGTTGGGTCGAACGACTTTCAAGATCCACCTCCATCCCCAACCACCGCCTATTGCGTCGAGTGCGACGCTTACCACTTCGTGGGCGCCGGAGATTTCTTGTCTTACGAGATCACCGGCTGTGAAGATCCTCGGGGAGGTACTGCTGCTATCTACCCGACAATATCCAAGTGTGAACGGGCTCTCAACGCCCTCACGCTTCGTCCTACGCCTTACGACCCTGATTATGTCGAAGGGCTATACTACGACTACACATGCTCAGACGACGACGACGTCTACCCCGAGGCCAAGGGGAAAATCGGCAATTCGGCTAGCTCATATTCGAGCAAATCCGCTATGTCTGACGGCGGGTACGTGATCGATTACGACTCTGACACCATGTTCGAGGTCGGATCGTGCATCGGAGACGACGACGTCTACCCTCTCGCGCTGGGCGAGATCAGCGATGACTCGATCCCACCATTCGGAGGGCATTGCATGATGGCCTCACACGGAGATGGTAACGAGCACAAAGCCAACAACAATCGAGATCGGCCAAATACTGGCGGCCGATTCATCACTCAAGACCAGATCCGGCACGCAAGGAGGGTCTATTCGGGCGAGGCGCCTTTGGGTCCCAACGCAACCCCCGAAGAGTTAGCTGCGCTCCGATTCATCATCCAGGAGCAGAAGGACCAGATTAACGCTGATAAGCGAGTCCTGGAATGACGCAGAGAAGATGCCGACGCGTCCAGCAGAGGACGTGCCGAGCTTTCATCACACTACTCGTTGAGCGTTCAGCATAGGACGCGATCGCACATCCCGCCCGAGGGCGTGGCGTGCAACATTGCAAGAAATTTGGAGGCAGAGTTCAATTAGGTTGAATTACTGCCTAGGACCAAAGAAGCCGTCATTATGTCGACGGCAGCATATATCGCCGCTAATGCGTCCAACGGCGATGAGCACATGCGACATCTGCGGAACCTAGCGCTCGAAGGAGTTAGGGTGCTTCAAGGCACCAACGAGCAAGACCGTGAGGCAACGCTAAGGAGAAACATCCCTCCAGTCGAGCCATCTAGGCACCAAGCAGCAGCGCCAGCAGTAGCGCCTAGGACTCAGGTGGTGGAGCCCATAAACGGTGAGCTTCGACACGGCTTGGCTCAAAACAGAGTCGATTCCGCACGTCCACGACGAGATGCACATCGTTTCGAGGAGGAGGCAGCATTGGAGGCATTTGGGAACAGTCGTCACGGACTGTGTGGCGTGGAGTGCTTTAGTTTCTTGATTCGCTCCACACCGCTACCAAAAGGGATAAAGTTCAGCAACGGTGTAGTCAAATTCAACGGGCAGCAGGACCCTCGAATTTGGCTCGACGACTTCATCACCGCCGTCACCATCAGCGGCGGATCCAGAGACAACGCCCTGCAGCTACTATCTCTGCATCTGAAGGACAACGCAAGTGCTTGGCTCAACAATCTTGCCCCAGATAGTATCCGTTCTTGGGAAGAATTTCGACAAGCATTCATTGCAAATTTTCGAGGCACCCCATGACGGCCTACGTCGTTCGAAGAACTGCGTCTGTGCATGCAAAAGACCGGAGAAAGCTTGAGGTCATATATATCCCGATGTCTCAGCCTGCGCAATACATCAGAGAACATCTCAACGGAGAGGGCCATTGACGCTTTTCGGGACGGTCTCATTCGGCGCGACTTCAGAGAAGAGTTGGGGCGGTGCAAGCCCAAGACCATCGACCACCTCATGAGCCTAGCAAACGAGTGGGCCGATGGAGAAGACTCTATCGCGGTCCCTAGAAGTCGTCGTCGATCGGCAGACCACAACGTCGACCCGAAGGATCAATATCACTCCAGTTCGCGGAAGAAAGGACGCCGAAACTGCTACGAGGATGCGGATACGGCAGGTATGGTAGCAGCAGGCTATGTAAACAACGACCACGACGACAACCATGATGGACCAAGGCAAGGGAACAACTACTATGGAAGCAACAGTAGAAGCGCCGGCCGCGACTCGAGGCCAAGAACGGAATGGCGTCAGCGTCGTGATGCACCGCCACTTTCGGCGGAAGAGATGCTCAACGGAGGGTGTACCAGGCACACCTACATCGACAAGGATGGGAGGCAAAAACGCGCCGCCGCCACCTCCTAACCCGCAAGCGAACGTGGTGCAACAAGGCCACCAAGCAGCCACGATTTAGCACGTCGAGCCGCGACAGCCAGCCATCAAAGAAGAAGTGTTCCCGCCGCCACGAGGTTTCATGCCTATGATCCAGAGAGGACGCCCGACAAATCGGGTTTAGAGGAAGCGTGGCAGAGAGGTTTTTCACGCCGAGCATGCGCCACCGGTGGCGCCCGAATATTTGAACTGGTCAGAGCACTCGATCGGCTTTGACCGATCAGATCACCCACCGAAGATCCCACGCCCTGGACACCATGCTTTGGTCCTAGAAGTGCAGATCGGAGGCTTTACCTCTAAAAAAGTGTTCATGGATGGAGGGAGCAGCCTAAACCTCATCTACGCAGACACGCTGCGCAAGATCAAGATTCTGATGGACAAACTCCTACCAACGGAGACATCCTTCCACGGCATTGTCCCAGGGAAGCCGACATACCCACTAGGGGCGATACACCTAGACATCATTTTTGGCACTCCTACAAACTTCAGGAAGGAGAAGATCGAGTTTGAAGTTGTTGATTGGCCCTCGCAGTATCACGCTATTCTCGGGCGACCAGCGTTTGCCCGATACATGGCGGTGCCACACTATGCTTATCTCAAGCTGCGGATGCTTGCAAATAGAGGACCACTGACGATCAGCGGAAGTTTCGCCCGCTCTGAACTCTGCGACAGGGACTTCAACAGCATGTCCCAGACGTTTGGGGTACACGAAGAGCTCAACCACATCAGGGAGAGCACCAACATGGATGTCGATCCACCGGCACAGCAGAACACCCCAGAGCTGTCATTCGACGCCAGCAAAGACACCCGAGAGCACCAGATCCACCCGACGGATCCAACCAAAACCGCGCGGGTGTCGAATTCTCTTTCCCCCGCATACAAAAGCGCGCTCATCGAGTTCCTCCGTAAGCACTAGAGGATGTTCTCCTGGTGTCCAGCAGATATGCCAGGCATCCCTAGGGAACTCGCCGAGCACGAGCTAAAGATTTTTCCTAACGCAAAGCCGATCAAGCAGTCGATGCGCCGTTACAACCAAGAAAAGGCCCAATCAATGGGCGAAGAAATAAATCGTCTCCTCGAGGCAAAATTCCTCGGAGAGATAAAGGAGGCCACATGGCTTTCACCACCGGTCATGGTGGAAAAGAAGGACACCAAGATCTACAGGATGTGTATCAACTTCATGGCGCTAAATAAGCACTGCCCGAAAGAATACTTTCCTCTACCCCGAATTGACCAGATCATCAATTCTACCGCTGGCTGCGAGCGTCTCTCGTTTCTCGACGCGTACTCCGGGTACAACCAGATAAGGCTAAAGGTCGAAGATGAGGACAAGACAGCGTTCATCACCCCGCACGGGGTATATTGCTACATGACGATGCCCTTCGGGCTCAAGAACGCCGGAGCCACCTCTCAACGGGGCATGCAGGCGTGCCTGATGGAGCAGATCGGCCCGCAACATCGAGGTCTATGTCGACGACATCGTCATCAAATCCACAAAGGCAGACAGCCTGCTCGACGACCTGTGAGAAATCTTTGCCAACCTCGACCACTACAGCATCAAGCTCAACCCGAAGAAGTATTCCTTTGGAGTACCTACAGGCCAGCTGCTGGGCTACCTCATCTCTGAGAGAGGAATTGAGGGCAACCCAGAGAAGATTCAAGCCATCATCAACATGCAGCCGCCAAAGACGCTTCGACATGTCCAGCAGCTGACAGGTTGACTAGCGGCGCTTAGCCGCTTTATAAGCAAGCTCGGCGAAAAGGCTCTCCCCTTCTATCGGCTCCTCCAGAAGACGGACAACTTCACTTGGACAGAAGAGGCGNAAGAATTAAGATAAAACATGGCTTCATGCCCTTTCCCTTAGGGAACTTGCTACTAGATCTCAAATCTAGAGTAAACCATCATCCCTCTTTGTTTGGGGTCTCTTCTATTTGGGGAATTCTACCTTGTAGTGGATCTCTTGCATACTTTTGTGTGTAATTCTATCCATTGATTTGGTCTCTTCTCCAAGTGGAATTCTACTCCTAGCAAATCAATCTCTCACAAGGAATTCTACTCTTGGAGTCTCTTCCTTGTGATTCTATTGAGTTGGTGAATCGGGCCAAGGAGGACAACCGGTGTGTATCTTGTGTGTGTGTGTTTTTGCCTTCGATTTGTTCATCGTGTTCTTCGTGTTCATCCTCGTTCCCTGCCACCAATCTCGTGAATCCGTGAAGATCGGGCCACACCCAAGAGGTCACCCCTCATCAGTTCCTATCATGGTTAGCATAGAAGCAAGCACACATATATATACCTACGCACTACGGAATATGGTGGATTCACGCGTAATCCATCAAGCAGTATAGAAAGCTCTTACAAGTTCTTACCAAACAGGAGGAAGGTGATATGCAACCAGCAAAGATCAGCGACTCCCAAAATTGCACAAAGTGATTACCAGGTGTCGATACAAAGCACATGCAGAAATATGTGGAGCTGTAGGAAGGCTTATATGGTAGCAAAAACAGCAAATATCAAAACAGTAATGCAATGTTGAAAGAATGCTCAACAACGGTACTATGCTGGTCCTAGGCTAGACCGTGCTAGAGACGCGAGCCGAGAACACTAAGAAAGTCACGGCGCGGCACAACAAGCAGAAAGAAATAGCTCAAAAGCAAGATATAAGTGAAGATCTGCAGGAATTTCCGGGTCCAAAACTTCAGAGGGCAAAAACTCGACCTTCTCGGACTCTTTTGGGAAATCTGAGCGTTCCGATGGCCACACAGCAAGAAAATGTGGCTAGATAGAACTTTTTGTGCTGAGCATTTTGAGTGGTCGCACGTCGAAAACGGAGTTTGTATGCAAAAGTTATGGCCAATTAAAGTTTGCTATCGAAAACTGTCAAAAACTGACGAAACTGTCCAATTCGGACTAAATTCGGACTGGACTAGTAGGAATCGGGTCAAACCGACTAGGATGCGGATTTGTCTTTTTTTTCAGAATATTTTTTTTTAGAATATTTTTTCCGAGATTTTTTTTTGCTCTTCTTCTTCCTCTTGCCTGGCGACCGAAACTTAACTCACGGATTCTAAAAAAGGCACAGATGAAATTGGGAGGAACGAACAAAACCTAATGTGAAGGCGGTGGTGGAAGTATTTGGCGTGGTGGTGGAAGGATATGGTGGAGCAGTGGTGCAAGCGTGCGGCGGCGGCGTGACTAGGGTGATTCGAACTCATAACTCTAATGGAACAGACACTAAGACCAGCAACTTGACACGCAGATGCAGACACAAATTCAATGATGCAAACTGAAAAGACAATGCAAAGGCTCAGATGGTTTATGGGACGAGATGATCTAAACCCTAACTGTATTTTTGGCTTTTTTGTGGTTTATACGTATGAACACAGATGCAATCTAGACTACGAAAATAGTAAATCTCACCAAGCAACCTGAAATCTGATACCACTTGATAGGGCAAAGGTGTCCGATCTTTCGATGAGATCTTGATATGTCGATTTGGTGGGTGGAGTTCGTGCTTGACGATCTAACTACACGTGCGAAGCTCGTGCGCCTATGCAATCGCTAGGACAATCTCCGGGAGCTACCGATCTTGCGGATGCATGATCAGCCTGACCAGCGAGGGTCTTAATTCCTACCTAAAATCGAGAACAAGTAAGAACTAATACTGCAATCAAGATATTGCGGATGAAAGATGTATGCTTTATTCAAAAGGTGGGATTCCAAATAGACGGTCCTCTTCTGCGCGATTGGCCTCAAAAGTCGAGCTCATAGTTGCAGCAATGGCTAACTTTAGTCTAAACAAAATCCGAGTTCTAATGACGGCTACGGGGGGTATTTGAGGAGGAAAAGGTAGGGGTGCGACCAGCCTTGGGTATGTTGGTCGAACGGAACCCTAACAGGCCTTTTCTCCTCAAATTCGGACTCCTAAAATTGGCTGTCTTATTTGCTGCGAAAATTACATGGGCCTGGCCCAAAAATAAAAGTGACGCAGTACCATATTTATCTATGGATGAATTTATGAAGTAGCTCTTTGTATATTTCGTCCAAGTCTTCATCCTTCATTATGGTGGCTTCAAAGTTCTGAAATCTCCACTCGTGGCATCTTCTTCCATCCTCAAATGCTTGCTACCATCTTCATGCACGATCATACTCCAATGCTTTTCCCTCTCATCCATGCTAGGTCCATCATTCCTAAGAGTAACAAACATATCTGATTTAGGCAGCATCATATTCTCATGTATGTGAGAAAGAGTTCCAAGAAACGAAAGTACCTGATAGTTAAGTTGCTTGGCACGAGCTCGAGTGATAGGTCCTTGTATGTGTTCCGCTGTAGGTGCATCGGGTGTATCAATAGATGGGATGTCCTCATCACATGTGCTTGTCAGAATCTGAATTGGCACCATCACGTGCAGCAATAAGGGCCAATGTATCATCAGCAAAATCACTCGCAGAGCCATACTCGCCATCTTCAATCACCACCATGACACGTTTGGTTCTACATTCTTTTTCTATGTGACCAAAACCAAAACATTTGTGACATTGAATGTTTCGAGTCATCCCCGTGGAGGCCATGGAAGAAGAACTCCGTGTCGGACCAGCGGATGGTGATGGAGCAGTAGCAGGTGGCGTTCTTGATGTGGGCGCGATGTACTTGGAGGTGGAAGGTGCTGGTGCATCCCCACGAGGAGGTGGAGCTTATTGGCGCGCAGACCATGAGGAAGTACGGCCTGCAGAATTATTAGCTCTTCTCCATGATGGTTGACGATCCTGCTCTTCCCGGCACCCCTGCCGAAGAGGGGAATCACCACCGAAGGCCTTCTTCATCAGCATGCCTGCCTCCGGAGTGATGTGTGAGTAGTCTACCTTGGACTACGGGTCCATAGCAGTAGCTAGATAGATGGTCTTCTCCTTCATGTGCTTCATGTTTAGATCTTGTGAGCTGCCTATCATGATCAAGATCATCGTTATGTAATTCTACATGTTGTGTTTGTTGGGATCCGATGAATATTGAGTACTATGTCAAGCTGATTGATTGATTTATCATCTCTATGTTGTTTATGATCTTGCATGCTCTCCACTGCTAGTAAATATGTTGGCCGAGTAGATGCTAGTGACTCCAAGAGGGAGTATTTATGCTCGATAGTGGGTTCATGCCTCTGGTAACTTGGGGGAGTGACAACAACCTCTAAAGTTGTAGATGTGTTGTTGCTACTAGGGAGAAAACAACAATCTTGTGTCCAAGGACATTCGTATTGTTTACTTTACACACTTTGCTTAAGGCGATAGTCTGTTGCTTGCAACTCAATACCCAATGGTTGTTCAGATGATATCCGGTGGGTGGATTATTAGTCATAGATGCAGTTGGATTACGGTCTATGTATTATGTTGTAATGCCCAAGTGAATCTCATAGTGATCCTCATGACATGTGCATGCTTTCTTTATTTTGTCAATTGCCCAACTGTAATTTGTTTACCCAGCATGTTATTTATCTTTATGGAGACATACCTCTAGTGAACTATGGACCCCGGTCCATCCTTTTACATTCATATTACCATTTACTTTTACACGCATTATTTACTTTCTCGCAAACAACTATCTTTTACCACATGATACGTTTAATCCTTTGTTTATAGCAAACCGGTGAGATTGACAACCTCACTGTAAGTTGGGGCAAAGTACTTTGGTTGTGTTGTGTGCAGGTTCCACATTGCTGCTGGTGCAAAGCTCAGCCCCAGATAAGGCGCCATATATAAATTGTCTGGAGCTGTTGCCAAGCCAGCTAGCATCAACCTTCAGAAGTTGGTTCTTTCTCTTACTGGTTCGATAAACCTTGGTTTCATACTGAAGGAAGACTTGCTGCTGTGCTCATCATACCTTCCTCTTGGGGTTCCAAACTGGGTGCCTAACACGCACTATCACAACCTAAGGTCGAAGCATTGCTCTAATACCAGCTGCGGTGACCCAGCACACCACTGCATGTGTAGTGTACAAGTCGTTGATATAATACTCATGAAAGTCCCCTTCCATAAATATCACATCCCTCAGAGTGGTACAACAGAAATATTGCAGGTCTGCAACTTTATGTGTTCATAGATACCAACCAAAAATGCACAAAAGCTTCGAGATCATCCTCGGTCCATTGAGGAGTCTCATTTGAAAACCATCTCAAACTAGCAAATCTAATTAGTAATGGTAGTATAAGACATAACACCATTACAAGCATGGGCAACTTATTTATGAACAGGTTATTTGTGTTTTGGGTTTGGGTCTGTCCAAGCCCAATGGTTTTATAGCCGTCTATATAAGGAGGCCAGCCGGCTAGGGATTGGGGAGTTCAGAATTTTAGTCTAAAACTATCGCGTGGTGTTCCACCGTGTATCATCCCTCCGGGGAAACAGCGATGTCGTGTTATCCAATATGATTGTTGCGAGGGTTCTTGCATCATCAAGAGATATCGAGCTGTGGTTTGAGGCATGGTGATCTTTATCACATTGCTTGCTGGATTTTCATTCCTCTTCTTCAGGTGACGTTGATGTGGGGTCGCCTTCAGACACCTCCGCCTTAAGACCGCCAAGTCCCCCACAAGGGCCAATGACAAGAGCTCGAGCTAAAGCCCTCCATGATAATGTGAATTTGCTCCTAAACACACTTGATCTTGAACATACGGTGAATGGTTCGCTACCTCATGGCAACATCATTTGTGCAGTCCATTATGAACCACATGGAGAGGCGACCAAGGACGAGGAACACGAAGAGGAAGCCTGGAAACGCCGGAAGAAGAAGTTGGAGCAAGCGACTGACCGGCTAAAGCCGGCCCTGACACCGGCTATAGCCGGCCACCGGCTTTAGCCGGACCCAACACCGGCTATAGCCGGCCAGACCGGCTAAAGCCGGACTTAACACCGGCTAAAGCCGGCCTGGCCGAGTCAACGCATCTTTGGCCTTGAAGCCACCCTTGTAATCTTCCCTAAATTACCAAGTTGCCCTTAGGACGTGGCTGCCTATTTATATGGCTCTCTCTTCCCCTTTCTAGTTTAGATAAGAATTAAGATAAAACAAGGCTTCATGCCCTTTCCCTTAGGGAACTTGCTACTAGATCTCAAATCTAGAGTAAACCATCATCCCTCTTTGTTTGGGGTCTCTTCTATTTGGGGAATTCTACCTTGTAGTGGATCTCTTGCATACTTTTGTGTGTAATTCTATCCATTGATTTGGTCTCTTCCCCAAGTGGAATTCTACTCCTAGCAAATCAATCTCTCACAAGGAATTCTACTCTTGGAGTCTCTTCCTTGTGATTCTATTGAGTTGGTGAATCAGGCCAACGAGGACAACCGGTGTGTACCTTGTGTGTGTGTGTGTTTGCCTTCGATTTGTTCATCATGTTCATCGTGTTTATCCTTGTTCCCTGCCACAAATCTTGTGAATCCGTGAAGATCAGACCACACCCAAGAGGTCACCCCTCATCATATGGTATCAGCAGCTTTTCGTTGCCACGGATTTAAATTTCGAAACTCCAAAAAAAATAGCCCCAAAATTGCCTCGAATTTTGATCTCAAGATTTGTTGAGTTTTTTGTGGTTTTGATCCAAGGATTTCGTGTCTCAAGTGCTGATCTACCTTCCTTTGTGTTCCCTTAGCCTAATTCTTCCTAATTCTTCCTAATTCTTCCTAATTCTTCTGAATTTGAGGATTTTTGTGCCCAATTTCCGCCACCAAAGATGAACTGCTCGCGCGAAAATGTCCAATCCGGCTAAAGCCGGCCTGCGCAGCAAATAGCCGGTCTGCCCCAGTTTCTTGAAAAAGACCGAACTGGCTAAAGCCGGCCTGCACACCGGCTAAAGCCGGCCTAGACTGGTACACGCAGAATTTCTTCTTCCTTGCAAGCCTCTTTTCTTTTGGTGACCTTACCCTTTGAGAGTGGCTTTCCTAGAGTTGCGAAGCATCATACACTTGACCCCGAATTGTGAGAGTGTGTGTTTATACCTAGCACTACAAAGTTTTGAAGTGGACCAAGAGAAAGAGAAAAGAGATACTCCCAATCAAAAAAGAGAGGCAAGAGAAAGAAAGAGAAGAAACAAATAGGGTGTGTGTGTGCCATCCATAGTCCACAAATACAAAAGAGTCCACAAGCTTGTAACCAAAAGAGAGAGTGAGAAGAGAGGCAAGTATGCGAATCTCGTTGCTTCTCCTTTTTGCAACCAAGCAACGGTCTCTCAAGTGTTAGTGCGACATTGAGCGTAGTCGTCGTTAGGACCATTTTTGTTGTGCTCGTTTTGTCCGTCGCACTAACCCCATCCATCTCCACGTGTGTGTCATTTTTGATCGCCCTTTTGACATTTGAAATTTTTGCATCACCTCCACATTTGACAATACACTCTTCTTTTGATCTTTTCGTTTGGCATTGTCACCTTTCCTTCCCATCCACTAGATAGCCTTTTGCGTGTGTTCTAACTTGTTCACAACGGTTGTCCTTGGGTGTTTTCATCAATTCAATAGTTTTTACGGGACGTGTTTCAAGTGTGTTTTCCTCTAACCAACTTACATTTCAATAAATCTATCCTCTCTTGTGACCATGCCTAGGAAAGACACCTCGGAACAAGGTGAGGAGTCCTTGGCCGAGCGCCTCGACGCCCTCCAAGCTACCAATGCATCCAAGTTCAGTGACATCAATGCCACACTCTTATGCCTTGAAGACCAAATACTTGCCAACGACAACCATCTCTTCACCACAAACACGAAAATTGAGGCCTCGCAAGCAAGACTCGACGCGAGGATTGGGGACTCACACGCCTCGCTCAACGAAAGGATTGAGGACTCGCGCGCAAGCATTGAGAACTTGGACGCGGAGATGAAGGACTTGAGGGCGGAGATGAAAGCGGAACAAGCAACGCTATCCACAAAATTGGATCAAGTCCTTTCATCTTTGGACAACTCGGCGCGACAACGTCACCGCTCAAGGTCGCGCTCGTCAAGATCTTCTTCCCACTTCAACCATGCGGATGACCATGTGCGAGTCCAACAACCTCGTCCTTCGCCTCACACGCATCCCCAACATGCCGCTCCCCGAAAGGAGACTTAAGAGCGTCCCCAAGCGGACCACCAACCCCAAGGCCAAGCACACCAAGGAGATCCACACAATGTCAATCAAAATCAACCCCAAGCGGAGCATCCTATTCAAGGTCAAGCTCACCGTGACGCACAACCGATTCCCAATCAAGAACAACAACTTCTTCATGTGGACCGTCCACAAGTTCCCCATGCCACCGGGCCCGTCGGTCGACCTCCACAACAAGATGGTGAACGTCATCTTCCACATGACCATGATGGTCACCGCTCAATTCTCCATGATCAAGATGGACGCCGACACCATGACCACCATCACCGCCATGAGTTTCAACTTCAACATGATCGCCAAGGGGCGTTAAGTGAAGATAGTGTGCAACCTCGCCGACACCGCCCACACAATGATGAGCAACCGCGTCCCCAACCACAACATCGCCACCGTGACCAAGACCTACACGCTTTTGCAAGACCTCCGCGTCGACAATTTGATGATGATGATGATGCACGACCTCCCTGTCGCCCATTTGATGCGGACGACAAGTTTGGCAAACTCAAGTTCACCATACCAAAGTTCACGGGCGACGACGGCGCCGACGCTTACTTCTCATGGGCCATCAAGGTTGACAAGATCTTCCGCATGCACAATTACTCCGAAGAGAAGAAAGTTGCCATGGCTTCTCTTGAGTTTGAGGGCTATGCCAATATTTGGTGGGAACAAGTGGTGGCCAAATGAGAAGAAGACCTCATGGAACCAATTGACACTTGGGAAGACATGAAGCTTGAAATGCAAACCTGCTTCGTACCGGATCATTATAACCGTGACCTTTTCAACAAGCTTCAAAAGCTAACTCAAGGCACCAAGTCCGTGGAAGAATACTACAAGGAAATGCAATTGACTATGATGCGCCTCAAGTTGGAGGAGAAAGAAGAACAAACATTGGCACGCTTCTTCAATGGATTGAACCATCCCATCAAGAGCATTGTGGAGTTCCTACCTTACACCACCGTGTGTGATCTTGTACACAAAGCAACTCGAACCGAGCGCCAACTCCAAGAAGATGCCAAGTATGAGCGCACCAAAGGTTTCTTTGCCTCCCGCAACTCTTCGGCAAGCACTCCACCAACACTCAAGCCATCTTTTGCATCTTCGTCCAAGCCTTTCTCCAAACCACCGCAACCAACAACTCAAGTTCCCGCTCCTTCTACAACAACCCAAAGTAACTTATTTCAAGTGTGGCGTTCAGGGACACAAGTCATTGGAGTGCAAGAACACTAGGGTGATTGATAAGGGGTTGCCCGATCTTCTCAGTGAGCCGATGTAGATGGATGATAACTTGGTAGATAATCTGTGAGACGCACACGAACTCTCCGGCTGTTCCCCCATTGCCAATGCAACAGATCTTCAACCCTATGGATATTCGAGACACCACACACCTGCGCACGTAGCCGCCGACCACGAAGCGGTTCTGCAATCTCCTAATTCCCAATGGAACAGCAGATCACACTTGAATTCTCAGTAGCAAATCTCCAGATCGAAACAAACTTGGAGTGGGGTAGATATTCCGAGCGAAACACAGAGGAATATATGATTTCAGAGGAAAGCTTACAAGCAATTTCGTTCTGATGTTTGGGGGTAATCTAAACGTAGTCTAAACGATACAAGGGGGCGCCCCAGGGGTACTTAAAGGGGTCGGGGCGACCTGGGCAAAGACCTGGCCCAAAACCAACCTATTTTGGGCCCAAACGGACTCGGTTCGACTCAAACTGGTACATACCGACCCATACATGGGTTCGGCCTATTTTGGCACGCAGGCCATGAGTGTAGCGCGCCTTAGACTCATAGACATCGCGTCGAAGGCTGTCCTAGCGCGCCATCTCATGCTCTCTCTCATGTAGACTTGATGTTCTGGTGATCTCCGGGTGCGCCTACCTCCCTCTCCTCCCTCGCGCACTTGATCTTCAAGTCTTGCTCATCTCGCTGCGACGCATCTCCTCCTCGTGCAATGCTTGTGTTATCAACAAACCTAATCATACATAGATGCATAGACTTAGGTAGTATAAAGCTCTCATTAAATAAAACATCAGGTTCAATTAAGAGTGAGTTCACCTGTTGTTCCAATAGCTTTGCACGTGCTCTTGTAATTGGTCCAATCCTAATCTCGTTGGACTTCTTCGCAGCAACATCTTCATCAACAATAGGAGCAGGAGATAATGGTGGTGTAATAGGGATGTCCTCATCATCCTCCCCCCCTTCAAAAGGCGTCGACCTCGACGCTGCAATGTCTTCACCCTCATATGGTGTCAAATCAGCAACGTTGAAGCTATTGCTCACGCCATACTCAGCTATAGGAAGATCTATCTTGTAGGCATTATCATTAATCTTGGCAAGAACCTTGTAAGGACCAGCACCACGGGGCAGCAACTTGGACTTACGGAGCTGTGGAAATCTATCCTTGTGAAAGTGTACCCAAACCATATCACCGGGCTGGAACAAGACCTCCTTTCGCTTCTTGTTTGCACGATCTGCAGTGTACTTGCCTTTCTTCTCAATAGCCTCTTTAGTCTTCACATGAATCTTCCTCACAAAATCTGCCCTCTTTGATGCCTCCATATTGACTCGCTCTTGGATAGGAAGAGGCAACAAATCAAGAGGCGTAATGGGTTTGAAACCATAGACCACCTCGAAAGGACATAGCTGCGTGGTAGAGTGAACCGCCCTGTTATATGCAAACTCCACATGCGGCAAACAATCCTCCCACTCACGCAGGTTCTTCTTGATCATGCATCGCAGCACTGTTGAAAGTGTGCGATTTACCACCTCCGTTTGACCATCAGTTTGGGGATGACATGTAGTGCTGAATAATAACTTTGTGCCCAGCTTTCCCCAAAGCGTCTTCCAGAAGTAGCTCATAAACTTCACATCATGATCAGAGACAATTGTCTTGGGAACTCCATGCAAGCATACAATGTCCCTGAAAAACAGGTTAGCAATATGCGACGCATCGTCGCTTTTGTGGCAGGCAATAAAATGAGCCATCTTAGAAAATCTGTCCACTACCACAAATATAGAATCATGGCCTCTTTTAGTCTTAGGCAAACCTAATACAAAATCCATGCTAATGTCCTCCCATGGTGTAGTAGGTGCAGGTAATGGAGTATACAAACCGTGAGGCTTCAGCTTGGACTTTGACTTGTTGCACGTAATGCAACGCTTGACAAACCTGTCCACATCACGCCTCATCCTAGGCCAATAAAAGTGATCAGCGAGCATGAGTAGCGTCTTCTCACGCCCAAAGTGACCCATCAAACCGCCGGCATGTGATTCCTGCAACAATAGCAAACACACGGACGATTCTGGAACACATAGTTTGTTAGCACGAAACAAAAACCCATCATGGATGTGATATTTATCCCATGCTTTCCTGATAGGGCAAAGGTGTCCGATCTTTCGATGAGATCTTGATACGTCGATTTGGTGGGTGGAGTTTGTGCTTGACGATCCGACTACACATGCGAAGCTCGTGCGCCAATGCAATCGCTAGGACAATCTCCGGGAGTTACTGATCTTGCGGATGCACGATCAGCCTGACCAGCGAGGGTCTTAATTCCTACCTGAAATCGAGAACAAGTAAGAACTAATACAGCAATCAAGATATTGCGGATGAAAGATGTATGCTTTATTCAAAAGGTGGGATTCCGAATAGGCGGTCTTCTTCTGGGCGATTGGCCTCAAAAGTCGAGCTCGTAGTTGCAGCAATGGCTAACTTTTAGTCTAATCAAAATCCGAGTTCTAATGACGGCTACGGGGGGTATTTGAGAAGGAAAAGGTAGGGGTGCGACCAGCCATGGGTTGGGTGGTCGAACGGACCCCTAACAGGCCTTTTCTCCTCAAATTCGGACTCCTAAAAGTGGCTGTCTTATTTGCTGCGAAATTTACATGGGCCTGGCCCAAAAATAGAAGTGACGCAGCACCATATGTATTTATGGACGAAATTATGAAGTAGCTCTTTGTATATTTCGTCCAAGTCTTCATCCTTCATTATGGTGGCTTCAAAGTTCTGAAATCTCCACTCGTGGCATCTTCTTCAATCCTCAAACGCATGCTGCCATCTCTATGCACGATCATGCTCCAATGCTTGTCCCTCTCATCCATGCTAGGTCCATCATTCCTAAGAGTAACAAACATATCTGATTTAGGCAGCATCATATTCTCATGTATGTGAGAAAGAGTTCCAAGAAACGAAAGTACCTGATAGTTAAGTTGCTTGGCACGAGCTCGAGTGATGGGTCCTTGTATGTGTTCCGCTGTAGGTACAGCGGGTGTATCAATAGATGGGATGTCCTCATCATGCTCCCCTTCTTGAATTGAAGTCGTCCTCGACGCAACCTCATCTTCTTCACCGAAGTAAGGTTTTAAATCTGCAATGTTAAATGTAGGACTTACCGTACCAAAATCTGCAGGAAGCTCCAGTTTATATGCATTATCATTGATTTTCTCTATCACCTTAAAAGGACCATCAGCACGTGGCATTAACTTAGACTTGCGCAAATCAGGAAAACGATCTTTGCGCAAATGCAACCAAACAAGATCACCAACCTCAAACACAACATGCTTTCGTCCTCTATCCCCAGCAACTTTATACTTAACATTCATGCGTTCTATGTTGTCTTTAGTAGTTGCATGCAATTTTAAAATCAATTCAGCACGCTGTGTAGCATCGAAATTATTTTGCACTGAAGATGGTAAAGGCAACAAATCAATAGGTGCACGTGGAACAAAACCATAGACAATCTGAAAAGGGCTCATCTTTGTGGTAGAATGCAGCGAACGATTATAAGCAAACTCAATATGAGGCAAACATTCCTCCCACAATTTTAAGTTCTTCTTTAAAACAGCCCGCAACATGGTAGATAAAGTTCTATTAACTACTTCAGTTTGTCCATCAGTTTGGGGATGACATGTAGTACTAAACAGCAATTTAGTCCCCAACTTAGCCCATAAACATCTCCAAAAGTGGCTAAAAAATTTAGTATCACGATCAGAAACAATAGTATTTGGCACACCATGCAAACGAACGATATCACGAAAAAATAATTCAGCAATGTGCGCAGCATCATCGGTCTTGTGACAAGGAATAAAGTGTGCCATCTTAGAAAACCAATCCACAACAACAAAAATACTATCCCTCCCCTTCTGTGTACGAGGTAATCCCAAAACAAAGTCCATCGAAATATCCTCCCAAGGAACACTAGGAACAGGAAGTGGCATATATAAACCATGTGGATTAAGGCGAGACTTAGCTTTTTGACAAGTAGTGCAGCGTGCCACGAATCTCTCAACATCTCGCCGCATGCGTGGCCAAAAGAAGTGTGCAGCAAGAACATCCTCCGTCTTCTTGACACCAAAGTGTCCCATTAATCCTCCTCCATGCGCCTCCTGTAACAACAAAAGACGAACGGAACCATCTGGGATGCATAGTTTGTTAGCACGGAACACAAATCCATCATTAAGGATGAATTTGTTCCATGTCCTACCATCTTTACAATTTTGCAACACATCTTTAAATTCAGCATCATGCAAGTATTGTTCCTTTATAGTTTCCAACCCAAAAATTTTGAAGTCAAGCTGAGATAACATAGTATAACGGCGCGACAAAGCATCAGCAATAATATTATCTTTACCCTTTTTGTGTTTGATAACATAAGGAAAAGATTCAATAAATTCAACCCACTTGGCATGGCGACGATTCAGTTTTGCTTGACTACGAATATGCTTCAAAGATTCATGATCAGAATGTATAACAAATTCTTTAGGCCATAAATAATGTTGCCAAGTTTCTAATGTCCGAACCAGCGCATATAATTCTTTATCTTAAGTAGAATAGTTCAGACTAGGCCCACTCAATTTTTCACTAAAATATGCTACAGGTTTGCCCTCTTGTAATAACACACCTCCCAAACCAATGCCACTAGCATCACATTCAAGTTCAAACGTCTTATTAAAATCAGGAAGTTGGAGTAATGGAGCATGTGTTAACTTATCTTTCAGTATCATGAAGGCCTCTTGTTGTGCATCGCCCCAAACAAAGGGCACATCCTTCTTTGTGAGCTCATTCAATGGCGCAGCAATAGAACCAAAATCTTTGACAAAGCGCCTATAAAACCTAGCAAGACCAAGAAAACTCCTTACTTGTGTGACCGTCTTGGGCTGTGGCCAATTATCAATAGCTTCAATCTTGGCTGGATCAACTTCAATTCCCTGTTCTGTAACAACATAACCAAGAAAAGCAACTCTATTTGTGCAGAAGGTGCACTTCTCAAGATTACCATACAAACGTGCATCACGTAAAGCATTGAAAACAGCACGTAAATGATCCAAATGGTCCTCTAAAGATTTGCTATATATGAGAATGTCATCAAAATATACCACCACAAAACGACCAATAAAAGCACGTAAAACTTCGTTCATCAGTCTCATAAAGGTACTAGGTGCATTAGTTAAACCAAACGGCATTACTAACCACTCATATAAACCGAACTTAGTTTTAAAAGTTGTTTTCCATTCATCTCCTAATTGCATACGAATTTGGTGGTAACCACTACGCAAATCAACTTTAGAGAACATAATAGAACCACTCAACTCATCTAGCATGTCATCCAAACGAGGTATAGGGTGACGATATCGAATGGTAATATTATTAATAGCACGACAATCAGTACACATGCGCGAAGAACCATCTTTCTTAGGTACTAAAATAATAGGAACAGCGCATGGACCAAGAGACTCACGAATATAACCTTTGTCCAATAAACTCTGGATCTGTCGTTGTATCTCTTTTGTTTCTTCAGGATTGGTGCGATATGGCGCACGGTTGGGCAGCGAAGCTCCTGGAATCAAATCAATTTGGTGTTCTATTCCACGAATAGGTGGAAGTCCAGGTGGAACATCTTGTGGAAAAACATCCATGTATTCCTGCAAAAGGTTAGCAACCGCAGGTGGCAAAGAAGGAGGCATATCCTCAAATGAAAACAGTACTTCTTTGCAAATAATAGCATAGCATGGAGTAATATTGACATCAATTTCAGCAAGATCAGATTTCCTAGCAAGTAAACAAGGATTCTTCAAACGAATTTCAGTAGCATGGTTAGAATCAGATTTAGAAGAATGCTTAGGTGGGACAAAATCTGCAGCAATAATCTGATTCTCACTCTTATGTTTGTCCTCATTTTTTAATCTACTAGCTCTAGCAAGATCATCTTTCAAAATTTGTTCCAGAGTCATGGGTTTAAGTCCAATTTTCTTGCCAGCATGTGTAAGAGAATACTGATTTGTTTTACCATTATGTACAGATTCTCTATCAAATTGCCATGGTCTACCAAGTAACAAAGAACAAGCTTGCATAGGTACAACATCACAATCAACAAAATCTGAATAAGTACCAATAGTAAAATGCACGCGTGCAGTTCTTGTTACCTTGAGCTTACGGGAGCTCTCAAACCATTGAATGTAATATGGATGAGGTCGTTGTCGTGTGGGTAGAGCAAGCTTCTCCACCATGTCAATACTAGCCAGATTGTTACAACTCCCTCCATCAATGATGATCCGGATAGCTCTCTCCTTAACAACGCCTCTTGTTTGAAACAAGTTGTGGCGTTGATCATGCTCAGCCTTGCTCAATTGCACACTCAAGACACGTTGTGCAACTAAGCTCTTGTATTGATCAGCAGTTTCAGCTCCCATTACCTCCATCTCCTTGTCAGAATCAGAATTGGCACCATCACGTGCAGCAATAAGTGCCAATGTATCATCATCAAAATCACTTGCAGAGTCATATTCGCCATCTTCAAGTACCACCATCACACGTTTGGTTCTACATTCTTTTTCAATGTGACCAAACCCAAAACACTTGCGACATTGAATATCGCGAGTCTTCCCCGTGGAGGCCATGGAAGAAGAACTCCGTGTCGGACCAGCAGATGGTGATGGAGCAGGAGCAGGAGCAGGTGGCGTTCTTGACGTCGGCGTGGTATACCTGGAGGTGGAAGGACCTGGTGCATCCCCACGAGAAGGTGGAGCTGATTGGCGCGCAGACCATGAAGAAGTACGACCTGCAGAATTATTAGCTCTTCTCCACGATGGTTGACGATCCTGCACTTCAAGTTCAGCTTTGCAAGCAAGGTGAAATAAACGAGTAATAGTGTTGTACTCCTTATAGTCTAAAATATGCTGAATCTCCTTATTTAAACCACCAAAGAAACGTGCAAGCATAGCTTCATTATCCTCTACAATACCACAACGAATCATGCCTGTTTGTAACTCTTGATAATACTCTTGTACAAAATTTTTGCCTTGTTCTAAACGAGTTAATTTTTTAAGCAAGTCTCGTTGATAATGTGGAGGTACAAAACGAGTACGCATGGCATGTTTGAGACCAGTCCAAGTAGCAGGAACATTAGCATGATTGACTCTACAATATTCAGACCACCAGATAGAAGCAAAATCTGTAAATTCACATGTAGCAGCACTAACACGCAAATGCTCAGGGTAGCGTAAACATGCAAAACGTTGCTCTACCTCTAATTCCCAAGTGAGATATGCATCAGGATTATATCTACCCTCAAAAGGCGGAATGTTTAATTTCAATTTGGCCACATGGTCATCATCACGTACCGGACGTGGAGGTGGACGAGTGTTGCGGTTGTATTGTCGCGGACGGCCAGGTGCAGGTTGTAGGACCTCGTCCTCCTCGAGCTCATTTTCATCTACGAACTCGTTCTCTCCTTCGTCAGCAATGTATCCATCCTGGGTGGTCACCTCTGTAGCGGCCGCAGCAGCTGCCGCAGCTGTAAGAGGAACGCGGCGAGCACGTGGTACACGGACGGCCGGCGGTGGCTATGCTGGTAAACGAGCCAGGACTTCCTGGAACTTGGTGTCGAGCTTGGTGTTGAAGGACGCCTCAAGGCCAGCAATCTTGTCCATGGCATCAGCAAACTTGGAATCAACATCACCCAAGCGTGTGTCGACATCTTGTGCACGGCCCACCAACAGCCGAGTGAAGTGGGCATGCAACTCTGCACTAGTCATCTTCTCCGGATCAACATCATCCTTCGTGGTTCCTGTCATGGTTAGCGTGGAAGCAAGCACAAATATATATACCTATGCACTACGGAATATGGTGGAATCACGCGTAATCCGTCAAGCGGTATACAAAGCTCTTACAAGTTCTTACCCAACAGGAGGAAGGTGATATGCAACCAGCAAAGAACAGCGACTCCCAAAATTGCACAAGCGATTACCAGGTGTCGATACAAAGCACGTGCAGAAATATGTGGAGCTGTAGGAAGGCTTATATGGTAGCAAAAATACAGCAAATGTCAAAACAGCAATGCAATGTTGAAAGAATGCTCAACCACGGTACTGTGCTGGTCCTAGGCTATACCAAGCTAGAGACGCGAGCCGAGAACACTAAGGAAGTCACGGCGCTGCAAAACAAGCACAAAGGGACAGCTCAAAAGCAAAATAGAAGTGAAGATCTGCAGGAATTTTCAGGTCTGAAACTTCGGAGGGCAAAAACTCGGCCTTCCCGGCCTTTTTTGGGAGTTCTGAGTGTCGCACAACGACATGGTCATGTAGATCTTTTCGCTGCGAACATTTTGAGTACTCGCACGTCGAAAACGGAGTTCGTATGCAAAAGTTATGGCCAATTGAAATTTGCTGTCGGAAACCGTCAAAAACTGACGAAACTGTCCAATTCGGACTGAATTCGGAATGGACTAGTAGGAACGGGTCAACCCGACTTGGATGCGGAGTTGACTCTTTTTTTTTTTTTTTTTTTTTTGCTCTTCTTCTTCCTCTTGACTGGCGACCGAAACCTAACTCACGGACTCTGAAAAGGCACGGATGAAATTGGGAGAAGGAACGAACAAAGGCTTATGTGAAGGCGGTGGCGGAAGTATCTGGCGTGGTGGTGGCAGGATATGGTGGAGCGTGGATGCAAGCGTGCGGCGGCGGCGGGACTATGGTGATTCGAACTCGAAACTCTAAAGGAATAGACACTAAAACCAGCAACTCGACACGCGGATGCAGACACAAATTCAACGATGCAAACTGAAAAGACAATGCAAAGGCTCAGATGGTTTATGGGACGAGATGATCTAAACCCTAACTGTATTTTTGGCTTTTTCGTGGTTTATAGGTATGAACACAGATGCAATCTAAACTATGAAAACAGCAAATCTCACCGAGCAACCTGAAATCTGATACCACTTGATAGGGCAAAGGTGTCCGATCTTTCGATGAGATCTTGATACGTCGATTTGGTGGGTGGAGTTTGTGCTTGACGATCCGACTACACGTGCGAAGCTCGTGCGCCAATGCAATCGCTAGGACAATCTCCGGGAGTTACTGATCTTGCGGATGCACGATCAGCCTGACCAGCGAGGGTCTTAATTCCTACCTGAAATCGAGAACAAGTAAGAACTAATACAGCAATCAAGATATTGCGGATGAAAGATGTATGCTTTATTCAAAAGGTGGGATTCCGAATAGGCGGTCTTCTTCTGGGCGATTGGCCTCAAAAGTCGAGCTCGTAGTTGCAGCAATGGCTAACTTTTAGTCTAATCAAAATCCGAGTTCTAATGACGGCTACGGGGGGTATTTGAGAAGGAAAAGGTAGGGGTGCGACCAGCCATGGGTTGGGTGGTCGAACGGACCCCTAACAGGCCTTTTCTCCTCAAATTCGGACTCCTAAAAGTGGCTGTCTTATTTGCTGCGAAATTTACATGGGCCTGGCCCAAAAATAGAAGTGACGCAGCACCATATGTATTTATGGACGAAATTATGAAGTAGCTCTTTGTATATTTCGTCCAAGTCTTCATCCTTCATTATGGTGGCTTCAAAGTTCTGAAATCTCCACTCGTGGCATCTTCTTCAATCCTCAAACGCATGCTGCCATCTCCATGCACGATCATGCTCCAATGCTTGTCCCTCTCATCCATGCTAGGTCCATCATTCCTAAGAGTAATAAACATATCTGATTTAGGCAGCATCATATTCTCATGTATGTGAGAAAGAGTTCCAAGAAACGAAAGTACCTGATAGTTAAGTTGCTTGGCACGAGCTCGAGTGATGGGTCCTTGTATGTGTTCCGCTGTAGGTACAGCGGGTGTATCAATAGATGGGATGTCCTCATCATTTCCCATCAGTACACATGCTATATGGCGCTGAAAAATCATGATCAGTAGCATATAAATCACACAAACTCTCTAAACCAGGAACCTTAATGTCTAATTGTGTCAACAACATGTTCTTCCTAGAGAGAGCATCAGCAACCACATTGTCTTTACCCTTTTTATGTTTAATTATGTATGGAAAAGACTCAATGAACTCAACCCACTTAGCAAGACGCCTATGCAAATTAGATTGAGCTTTCAGATATTTCAACGCTTCATGATCAGAATGTATGATAAATTCTTTTGGCCACAAATAATGTTGCCAAACCTCAAGAACTCTAACAAGTGCATACAATTCTTTATCATAAACTGGATAGTTCAACCTCGCACCACAAAGTTTTTCAGAAAAATAGGCAATAGGCCTACCCTCTTGCATCAAAACACCACCAATACCAATGCCACTAGCATCACATTCAATCTCAAATTGCTTAGTAAAATCTGGTAGTGCAAGCAAAGGTGCAGAAGTTAACAAACGTTTCAGCTCATCAAAGGCATTATCTTGGGCTGCGCCCCAAACAAATTCTACACCTTTCTTAGTTAACTCATTCAAAGGTGCAGCAATAGTACTAAAGTCTTTCACAAAACGGCGATAAAAACCAGCAAGACCGTGAAAACTTCGTACTTGACTAACATTCATAGGAGTAGGCCAATTTTGAATAGCTTCAATTTTAGATGCATCTACCTCTACTCCATGCTTAGAAACAACAAATCCCAGAAATATGACCTTATCTTTGCAAAATGTGCACTTCTCAAGGTTACCATATAACTTAGCATCACGCAACACTTGCAAAACTTGTCGAATATGATCACTATGTTCAGATTCATTGCGGCTATAAATTAATATATCATCAAAATACACAACCACAAACTTGCCAATAAAATTACGCAAAACATGGTTCATTAATCTCATGAAGGTACTAGGTGCATTAGTTAACCCAAATGGCATGACTAACCACTCATATAAACCAAATTTTGTTTTAAAGGCTGTTTTCCACTCATCCCCCTCTTTCATCCTAATTTGATGATAACCACTACGCAAATCAATCTTAGAGAAAACAGCAGCACCACTCAATTCATCAAGCATATCTTCCAAGCGTGGAATAGGGTGACGATATCGAATAGTGATGTTATTTATTGCTCTACAATCTACGCACATGCGCCAGGTACCATCTTTCTTAGGAACTAGAATAACAGGAACAGCACAAGGGCTTAAGCTCACATGAATATAACCTTTGTCGAGAAGCGCTTGTACTTGTTTCTGAATTTCTTTTGTCTCCTCGGGGTTGGTGCGGTATGGTGCTCGGTTGGGCAGCGATGCTCCTGGAATCAAGTCTATTTGATGCTCAATGACTCGAAAAGGTGGCAGACCTGCAGGCACCTCTTCCGGAAACACGTCGCTGAATTCCTGTAACACATTAGAAACACCAATAGATAGAGGGGTCATGTCGTTAGAAACCAAAATGTTACCCTTGTACATAAGCACAAGAGGAACAGCTGTAGGATCCTCACGAAACTCTCTCAGATCAGATTTGGTGGCTAACATGACTAAAGAAGGCGCTCCCTCACTCATACTTTTACCACTCAGATTTGGCTTGTGGCTCTCCCTCACTGGAAGTGTAGGCTCTCGTCTATCTACTCTTTCACTCTCTTTTTCAAGATTTACTTCAATTTTTTGACGAGATTCATTTACAATAGCTTGCGGTGTCATAGGTCTCAAGGTAACATCCTTGCCACGCCAATGTAACTGATATGTGTTGGCTTTCCCATTGTGACGGACATCACGATCATATTGCCATGGGCGGCCCAACAACAAATGACATACTGTCATAGGAACCACATCACACTCGACGGTGTCTTTGTATGGTCCAATCTGAAACTCAACACGCACCATGTGGCTGATCTTCATCTCTCCGCTATCACTTAGCCACTGAATAAAATATGGATTGGGGTGCGGGATATATTTGAGCTTCAGTTTTGTACAGAGCTCTTTACTAGCCAAATTGCGACAACTCCCACCATCAATTATAACCTTGCACGCCTTGCCAGGACCAACAGCAGCTTTTGTTTGAAACAAATTACACCGCTGTTCCGCAGAATCTGGGCTCACACTCAGCACCTTAGGCGAACAAACAATGGTAGGCAGTGATGATGCATCACCATAGAGCATATCATCATCCTCCTCATCCGAATTTGGATCAGCATCATCACCTGTCTCATACTCTTCAGTTTCCTCATTGATCAACATAACCTTTTTATTGGGACAGTCTCGCCGGAAGTGACCCTTGCCACCACATGTATGACAGTTCATATCCCTATTTCTTGCTGTAGAGTTGGAGGAACCAGTACCACTTGCAGCAGGTTGTGATGTTCTCTTGGCATTGGAAATAACTGAATCAGGTTTTGAGGAAGCATTACCACGGAAACCAGAAGTACCACTAGAGGTTGGCACACTAGGGTCTGTCCGTGGGGAAAAACGACCTCTACTTGCTGTAGAGCGAGGTCCAAATTTAGCATCTTCAGCCAATGTCAATTCTGCCTCACGTGCTTGATGAAGCAAATCTGTCATATCAAAGTATTGGTGATGCCGAACAATGCGTCGAATGTTGTAAGTTAAACCAGCAAGAAAACGCTGCATTGTTTGTTCCTCTGGTTCACGCACCCTAGCACGCTGCATAATCAACTCCATCTCCTGATGATAGTCATTAACAGACTTAAGACCTTGCTTCAAATTCGTCAATCTATCATAGAGAGAACGAATATAATTGCGGGGAACAAAACGAGCACGCATCGCTTCTTTCATACCCCTCCATGTAGTAATAGGTGGCTCTCGAGCTTCAAGTCTGGACTGGACAATGTTATCCCACCAAAGCAATGCATATCCATCAAACTCTGAAGATGCAAATTTTATTTTTCTATCCTCGGTGTACTCATGCATGCGCCATAGTTTTTCCACCTTCAGCTCCCAATTGAGGTACTCTTCCACCTCAGTAGAACCAACAAACTTGGGTACAGTGAACTTCGGTTTGCCCAGCCCATCATCATCACGGTTGGCTGGTTGGGCAAAATCATCATCAAAGCGACGACGTGCGCCGATAGGAGCAAAACCACGACCAGGCGGAATACCAGCACCTCGGCCTCCATTCCCACGACCACCATGACCACCAAGAAGCAATCCATCACGACGACCAGCAGCAGCTGTAGCATTAGCGTCATCATGTGCATGATTGTCATCCTGGACACTCGCAGCAGCCTCAGGATCAAGTGGTTGCTGGTGAGGTAGACGATCAAATGAAACTTGCAACGTATGCACAGCTTGTGTCAAATCTGCAATAGAACGCTGAAGTGTGGTCACAGTTTCTTGTGTCGCAGTGGCTATATCATGTGTTGCATTCAGCTTATTGTCAACAGCAAGCACATCGTCATGTAAACTATCACAAACAGCATTGAACCTCTTCGACAAAGTATCACGAAGAGCTTCATATTCATTCCAATGCACGACCTCATTTGGATCATTTTTTTTGCTGCACAGCATCAGACTCAGACATGATTAGTAGGTTAGTGCAAACAAAAATAGGTGTATGGTGGAACTCTCACAACTCACTCGAAACTGAGAGAAACGAGGTATCTTACCGTTCCAAAGTGAATAGAAGAGCTTACCGACTTGTATAGGCAAAAACGTGCACGGATGTGATGTAACGAATACCGAGGGAAAGACTATCACACGACAACCAGGGTATATGGTGGGGCTTGGTATGGATACCTAACTACACCAAAGTACAAGTCCTAGTGCTGATCGTATGACAAAGACCCACGGAAACACACACGGTGGAGATAAACGGGGCAAAGCAACTCTGAAAAGTGAGCTCAAAAAAGATATAAGTGACGACGCACAGTAGCTCGTGTTGCAATGCACAAGAGAGACGCTAGCACTAGCTCAACGAACAGGCACAAGATTGCGCACACGGCAGCAGCCTGATGAGCACGAAGTAGCTAGTCTCGTATGGGTAAGCTCCTAACACGATGCTGTAGATAGGCTGTAGCTAAAGCGATCAAAATCGTGTAGAAAGGACGCTATGTGGATACAGTGGTAACACGCTGTCGCAGAAGAGAAAACGACAAAAAATATGTCAACGGCAGCGATGTACGACGCCGGAAACACACGGCAGTGCGACGGCGATGCGAAACGGACAAAAAAATTTGTCGCTTTTTTTTTTTGAAAGAGGACTCACGCCAGAGCACAGAGCATGTCTGGGTGCAGCGCACGCAGCGATTCAGAATATTTTTTTTTTACTCTTTTTTTTTACTCAATCAGCAAACTAAATGGGCCAAGCACAAGGTGGGCCGGCTGGGCGCTGAGGCAGCGCGCGCGATCGACGATCGCTGCTGGCTAGCGAACGCGCTCGAGCGCGGAGGCGGTCTGGGGTCAGGCGACCCGGACTGGCGCTGCCTTTTTTTTTTTTGATCGGATCGGATCTGTGAAGAACACGTATACACAGCCAGCAGTATATGGAAGAAGAAGGAGATCAAAGCTTGACCAAACGACGACGAAATTCGAAACAAAGATGCAGAAAAGAACGGGGATCCTAGACTCCTACAAATTTGATGAAAAGATACGCGAAAAAGACGATCAGCGACTAAAACCAGTACCTCGATGCAATCTAGGCTATGGCGAAAACTAAGAACCCTAATTTTTTGTGTGGCTTTTTCTGTATAGGACAAAAACAAAAACGAATTTACGGGATGAATTTGTGTATGCTCACCGAGTAAACGCTGGAATCTGATACCAAGATGATAAGGGGTTGCCCGATCTTCTCAGTGAGCCGATGTAGATGGATGATAACTTGGTAGATAATCTGTGAGACGCACACGAACTCTCCGGCTGTTCCCCCGTTGCCAATGCAACAGATCTTCAACCCTATGGATATTCGAGACACCACACACCTGCGCACGTAGCCGCCGACCACGAAGCGGTTCTGCAATCTCCTAATTCCCAATGGAACAGCAGATCACACTTGAATTCTCAGTAGCAAAACTCCAGATCGAAACAAACTTGGAGTGGGGTAGATATTCCGAGCGAAACACAGAGGAATATATGATTTCAGAGGAAAGCTTACAAGCAATTTCGTTCTGATGTTTGGGGGTAATCTAAACGTAGTCTAAACGATACAAGGGGGCGCCCCAGGGGTACTTAAAGGGGTCGGGGCGACCTGGGCAAAGACCTGGCCCAAAACCAACCTGTTTTGGGCCCAAACGGACTCGGTTCGACTCAAACTGGTACATACCGACCCATACATGGGTTCGGCCTATTTTGGCACGCAGGCCATGAGTGTAGCGCGCCTTAGACTCATAGACATCGCGTCGAAGGCTGTCCTAGCGCGCCATCTCATGCTCTCTCTCATGTAGACTTGATGTTCTGGTGATCTCCGGGTGCGCCTGCCTCCCTCTCCTCCCTCGCGCACTTGATCTTCAAGTCTTGCTCATCTCGCTGCGACGCATCTCCTCCTCGTGCAATGCTTGTGTTATCAACAAACCTAATCATACATAGATGCATAGACTTAGGTAGTATAAAGCTCTCATTAAATAAAACATCAGGTTCAATTAAGAGTGAGTTCACCTGTTGTTCCAATAGCTTTGCACATGCTCTTGTAATTGGTCCAATCCTAATCTCGTTGGACTTCTTCGCAGCAACATCTTCATCAACAATAGGAGCAGGAGATAATGGTGGTGTAATAGGGATGTTCTCATCAGTGATGATCACCAAAGACAATGGAACCATTGATTACTATGATGAAGATGAGTATGAAGCCTTTGTCCAAGCGGTCGTTGCCATGGAAACGGATGACATGGGTGATGAAGAGGAACATGTGCTATGCACTCATGACACTAGCCCATCACTTGTCGCCACAAAGGTGTTGACTACTCAATCCCAAGACTTAGAAGACCAATGATGCAACATCTTCCAAACAAAAGCCGGCATTCATGGAAAGTCCATCAAGGTGATCATTGATGGAGGAAGTTGCCACAACCTTGCAAGTACCGAGTTATGTTCCAAGCTCAATGTCCAACTACGCAAGCATGCTCACCCATACCATGCGCAATGGTTAAGCGACAACGGCAATGTCAAGATTGAACACACCGTCTCCGTTACATTCAAGATTGGAGCTTATGAAGACACGGTGGAGTGTGATGTTGTTCCCATGACGGTGTGTCACGTACTTCATGGCCGCCCTTGGCAATTTGACAAGAAGGCCATACACAATGGATATACAAATGCTTACACCTTCAAGGAAGACGACAAGACCTTCACGCTTCGCTCGATGACTCCTAGCCAAATCATTGCGGACAATGCAAAGGCTTTAGCGAGGGTCCAACAAGTTGCCATTCCAAGTGAGTTGAGTGATGAGCGCCTTAGCCACAACAAAGAAAGTGAGCGCCACAAGCCATACATGAGCGATAGAAACACCCACGCCTTGATTGCCACCAAAAGTGAGATGAGGGATTTACACCACAACCCATCCACCTTGCACTTTGCGCTCATTTGCAAGGGCACCATTCTAACTACTAATGATCATTCCACGATTCCTTCTCCTTTGTTGTCTCTTTTGAAGGAATTTCAAGATGTTTTCCTGGACGAACTTCCTCATGGACTACCACCTCTACACGGCATCGAACATCAGATTGACCTCATTCTGGGCGCCCCCCTTCCAAACCGCACCGCGTACCGCACAAATCCAGAAGAGACAAAGGAGATCGAACGTCAAATTCATGACCTTCTACAAAAAGGGTATGTTCGTGAAAGCCTATCTCATTGTGCCGTCCCGGTAATTCTTGTCCCCAAGAGTGATGACACACTTCGAATGTGTATGGATTGTCATCCCATCAATGCCATTACCGTTCGTTATCGCCATCCTATTCCTCGCTTAGACGACATGATTGATGAGCTTGCGGGTTCCACTATATTTTCTAAAATTGATCTTCGTAGTGGATACCATCAAATACGCATGGCCATTGGCGATGAATGGAAGACGGCATTCAACACCAAACTTGGTCTCTATGAATGGCTTGTCATGCCTTTTGGTTTGTCTAATGCACCGTCGACTTTTATGCGTCTTATGAACCACGTTTTGTGATCTTTCATTGGCAAATTTGTTGTGGTTTATTTTGACGACATCCTCATTTATAGCACATCATTTTCGAACCATGTTTCCCATGTTGAGCAAGTTTTGCACGTTCTTCGCAAAGAAAAGCTTTATGCAAACCTTCCAAAGTGTAACTTTGCTCAAAACAAGTTGCTTTTTCTTGGATTCGTTATCTCTCACAATGGCATTGAAGTAGACACTTCCAAAATTGAGGCCATACGGAATTGGCCAACACCAACAACGGTTGGCCAAGTGAGAAGTTTTCATGGCCTAGCCGGATTTTACCGTCGCTTTGTTAAAGACTTTAGCACCATTGCTTGCCCTCTAAACGAGCTTACGAAGAAAAATGTACCTTTCGTTTGGGGCAAAGCTCAACAACATTCTTTCGATGAACTAATGAAATGCCTTATGGAGGCACCTTTGCTTGTTTTACCCAATTTCCAACAAACCTTTGAAATTGAATGTGATGCTAGTGGAATTGGAATAGGTGGTGTTCTCATGCAAAATGGACGCCCCGTTGCTTATCATAGTGAAAAGTTGGATGGTGCACGCCTCAACTATTCAAATTATGACAAAGAACTCTTTGCTCTATTTCATGTTTTGGAAGTTTGGCAACATTATCTTTGGCCAAAAGAATTTGTCATCCATTCGGACCATGAATCCTTGAAGCTTTTGAAAAGCCAAGCAAATTTGAACAAGCGTCATGCGAAGTGGGTTGAATTCATTGAATCTTTCCCTTATGTCATTAAGTACAAAAAGGGCAAAGAAAACGTGGTCGCGGATGCTCTGTCTCGCAAAAATACCAACCTTCTCACTCGCATTGACACACATATTTTGGGTTTGGATGAGCTACCGAATTTGTATCCTTCCGATGCTTTCTTTGGAACCATATTTAAACAATGCTCGACCTCCCGAAGGGTCGATGATTTCTATTTGCATGACGGTTTCCTTTTTAAGGCTAACAAATTATGCATTCCCGAGTCCTCTCTTCGTATGTTGTTATTGCAGGAGGCACATGGTGGAGGACCCATGGGACATTTCGGACGTGAGAAGACTTATGCAATGCTTTCAACAAACTACTTTTGGCCAAGAATGTACCACAACTTCGAGAGGCACGTCCAACGATGCACTACAGGCATACAAGCTAAGTCCAAAACTAATTCCTTGGGTTTCTACATGCCTTTACCTATTCCACATGCACCTTGGTCGGACATTAGCATGGATTTTGTTTTGGGTTTGCCACGTACACGCAATGGACATGATTCAATATTTGTGGTAATTGACCATTTTTCCAAAATGGCACATTTCATTCCTTGTCACAAGACCGACGATGCTTCACATATTACTAATTTGTTTTTCAGGGATATCATTCGACTTCATGGGTTTCCAACAAGCATCATATCGGATCGCGACGTCAAGTTCATGAGCTACTTATGGAAGACCCTAATGGCCAAGCTAGGGATGGGCAAACCAAAGAGGTGAACCAGAGTCTTGGGAACCTCCTCTGTGTGTTGATCAAGAAGAACCCCAAGTCATGGGAGGAATGCATTCCTCATGCGGAGTTCGCCTACAACCGCACCGAACATAGAACCACCAAGCGAAGCCCCTTTGAGATCGTCTATGGGTTCAACCCACCAACGGCACTCGACCTTCTTCCACTCCCGCTTCACGAGCGCGTCAACATGGACATCACCAAGCGCACCGACATCATGAAGAACTTGCACGAGAACACACGAAAGACAATTGAAGACCATGTCAATCGCCATACCACCATGATCAACAAGAATAAAACTCCACGCATCTTCGAGGAGGGCGACCTTATTTGGATTCATTTGAGCAAGGATCGGTTTCCACATGAACACAATTCAAAACTCAAGCCACGAAGTGATGGCCCCTTCAAGGTTCTCAAGCGCATCAACGACAATGCTTACGTCATCAACATTCCAACTTCCAAGTACCTCGTCAGCAACACCTTCAACATCAAGGACCTATCCCCCTTTCATGGTGAGATGGTCGATGAAGAGTCGAGGTCGACTCTTTCCCAAGGGGGGGAGATGATGTGGGGTGGCCTTTGGACACCTCCGCCTCAAGACCGCCAAGTCCCCCACAAGGGCCAATGACAAGAGCTCGAGCTAAAGCCCTCCATCATAAGGTGAATTTTCTCCTAAACACACTTGATCTTGAACATACGGTGAATGGTTCGCTACCTCATGGCAACATCATTTGTGCAGTCCGTTACGAACCACATGGAGAGGCAACCAAGGACGAGGAACACGAAGAGGAAGCCTGGAAACGCCGGAAGAAGAAGTCGGAGCAAGCGACGGACCGGCTAAAGCCGGCCCTGACACCGGCTATAGCCGGCCACCGGCTATAGCCGGCCACCGGCTTTAGCCGGACCCAACATCGGCTATGGCCGGCCAGACCGGTTATAGCCAGCCAGACCGGCTAAAGCCAGACTTAACACCAGCGAAAGCCGGCCTAGCCGAGTCAATGCGTCTTTGGCCTTGAAGCCACCCTTGTAATCTTCCCTAAATTACCAAGTTACCCTCAGGATGTGGCTGCCTATTTATATGGCTCTCTCTTCCCCTTTCTAGTTTAGATAAGAATTAAGATAAAACATGGCTTCATGCCCTTTCCCTTAGGGAACTTGCTACTAGATCTCAAATCTAGAGTAAACCATGATCCCTCTTTGTTTGGGGTCTCTTCTATTTGGGGAATTCTACCTTGTATTGGATCTCTTGCATACTTTTGTGTGTAATTCTATCCATTGATTTGGTCTCTTCCCCAAGTGAAATTCTACTCCTAGCAAATCAATCTCTCACAAGGAATTCTACTCTTGGAGTCTCTTCCTTGTGATTCTATTGAGTTGGTGAATCGGGCCAACGAGGACAACCGGTGTGTATCTTGTATGTGTGTGTTTGCCTTCGATTTGTTCATCGTGTTTATCGTGTTCTTCATGTTCATCCTTGTTCCCTGCCACAAATCTCGTGAATCCATGAAGATCGGGCCACACCCAAGAGGTCACCCCTCATCAGACGTTCATCGCGATATTGGAAGATTTCTATCCGGGTTGACTCGCTGTGAAAGATCGGGACAAAAACTCGAGGATCATCGATGTGATCCTTATTCGAAGTAGAATTCCTTGGAAATGTCATATCTAAGGAGGGAATTGCAGTTGTTCCAGCCAAAGTGACTGCAGTGACAGAATGGGAACCACCCAAGAATGTTGGAGAGATTCGTAGTTTGTTAGGATTGGCCGGATATTACCGGAGGTTCATCGAGAACTTTTCAAAGATTGCTAAGCCCATGACTGAGTTATTGAAGAAAGAGAAGAAATTTGAGTGGACTGAAGGATGTGAGAATAGCTTTCAAGAATTGAAGAAAATATTGGTGTCTGCACCTGTTTTATGCTTACGTGATTTGGATAAAGAATTCCAGGTGTACTATGATGCTTCACGTTAGGGAATAGGAAGTGTGTTGATGGAAGGAGGCAAGGGGGCAGCATATGCTTCTAGGGAACTCAAGGAACATGAAACCAACTATCCTACACATGACCTTGAGTTAGCTTCAGTAGTTCATGCTTTGAAGACTTGGAGACATTATCTGATGGGAAAGCGATGTGAAGTCTTCACCAACCACAAAAGTCTGAAATACATCTTTACTCAGAAGGACCTGAACATGAGACAAATAAGATGGCTAGAACTCATCAGAGATTATGATCTGAGTTTGCAATACCATCCTGGTAAAGCAAACTTTGTAGCTGATGCCTTGAGTCATAAGGCCTATGTGAATTGTCTATCGATAGAAGAGTTACCAGAAGATATGTGTAAGGGATTGAGAGACCTCAGTTTGGAAGTAGTACCGGAAGGATTTGTAGCCTCACTAGTAGTACAACCAACACTGATGGACAAAATACGAGAAGTCCAGAAAGGAGATAAAGAGTTAGAGAAAATTAGAGAAGACCTGAAGGAAGGGAAAGCTAAAGGTTTTGGTGAAGAAGAGCAAGGAACCATCTGGTTAGAGAAACGTATTTGTGTGTCCAATGACCCAGATCTTTGGAAATTGATTTTCCAAGAAGCTCATGAGACACCATATTCCATTCAACCTGGTAATACCAAGATGTACATAGATGTGAAAGAGAGATTCTGGTGGAATAATATGAAGCGAGACATCGCAGAATATATAGCCAAGTATGATGTGTGTAGCAGAGTAAAAGCTGAACATCAGAAACCCGCAAGACTACTTCAGCCATTGAAAGTACCAGACTGGAATTGGGATCAGATTGGTATGGACATTATCTCTGGACTACCCCGAACAAAATCAGGGTATGATTCTATTTGGGTAGTAGTTGATCGTTTGACAAAGATAGCTTACTTTATACCAGTGAGACCACCTACACTAGTGCCAAGTTGGCTAATATCTACATGAAGAGGATTGTGTGCCTTCATGGTGTTCCAAAGAGTATTGTGTCTGATAGAGGTACCCAGTTTACTTCACATTCCTAGCAACAACTTCATGAATCCTTGGTAACTAGGCTGGAATTCAGCACAACATTTCACCCGCAGACATATGGTCAAACTGAGAGAGTAAACCAGATCTTGAAGGATATGCTAAGAGCATGTGTGATGTGGACGTCCCATCTATTGATACACCCGCTGCATCAACATCGGAGAAAATACAAGGACCGATCACTCGAGCTCGTGCCAAGCAACTTAACTATCAGGTACTTTCGTTTCTTGGAACTCTTTCTCATATACATGAGAATATGATGCTTCCTAAATCGTATATGTTTGTTACTCTTAGGAATCATGGACCTAGCATGGATGAGAGGGACAAGCATTGGAGCATGATCGTGCATGGAGATGGCAGCAAGCGTTTGAGGATTGAAGAAGGTGCCACAAGTGGAGATTTCAGAACTTTGAAGCCACAATAATGATGAGTGAAGACTTGGATGAAATATACAAAGATTTACTTCATAATTTCATCCATAGAGAGATATGGTGCTACATCACCTTTATTTTTGGGCCACACCCATGTAATTTTCGCAGCAATTAAGTCAGCCACTATTAGGAGTCCGAATTTGAGGAGAAAAGGCATCTTAGGGTTTGGTTCGACTGCCATACCCATGGCTGGCCGCACCCCTACCTTTTCCTCCTCAAATATCCCCCATAGCCATCACTTTAGACTTGGATTTTATTTAGATTAAAAGTTAGCCATAGCTGCAACTACAAGCTCGACTTTTGAGGCCAATGCCCAGAAGAAGACCGCCTATTCAGAATCCCACCTCTTGAATAAAGCTTACATCTTTCATCTGCAATATCTTGATTGCAATATTAGTTCTTACTAGTTCTCGATTTCAGGTAGGAATTAAGAACCTCGCTGGTTAGGCTGATCGTGCACCCGCAAGATCAGTAACTGACAAAGATTGTCCTAGCGATTGCATTGGCGCACAAGCTTTGCACGTGTAGTCGGATCATCAAGCATGAATTCCACCAACAAATTGATCTATCTTCATCTCATGGAAAGATCGGACACCTTTGCCCCATCAAGTGGTATCAGATTTTAGGTTGCTCGGTGAGATTTACTGTTTTCGTAGTCCAGATTACATCTATATTCAGATACCTATAAACTACGAAAAAGCCAAAAATACTATTAGGGTTTAGATCACCTCGTCCCATAAACCACTTGAGGCTTTTCAGTTTGCATCGTTGAATTTGTGTCTGCATCTATGTGTCGAGTTGTTGGTCGTAGTGTCTAGTTCTGATGAGGATCTATCCATGGAATATGATGATTCTACCTGTTTGAGCTGGAAGGAAATATTGAGCCTAACTAATAATTATGATAAGGTGAATTCTTTCCTAATTGAAGATAATGTTTTGATATCTCTAAATTATATACTACCTAAAGCAAAGTACTGTGTTCTATTTAGGTATGTCATCTGTCAAGATATCACCAGCGGGAGGAGAGGGAGGACGGCGATCGAGAGACAAGTGGAGATCAAGTCTGCATGAGCACGAGCATGTGATGGCGCACTAGGACTGCCAACGACACGATATCTACACGTCTAAGGTGCGACACACACATGGCCTGTGTGCCAGAAATAGGCCAAACGCATATATGGGTCGGTATGTACCCGTTTGAGTCGAACCGAGTCAGTTTGGGCCCAAACCAGGCTGGTTTTAGGAGATGATAAGGGGTGTCCCGATCTTCTCAGTGAGCATGATGTAGATGACAATGATGGTGATGAAGATAACTCGAGTATCGCAGAGAACTCTCCGGCAAATCCCTGCTGCCAGCGCAACAGCTCTCAACCCTTTGGATATTCGCAACGTCACACGCTTGCGCACGTATCCGCCGACCACGAAGCGGTGATGCAATATACTAATTCCCAATGGAACAGCAGATTACACTCAGACTTTCAGTAGAACGAACACCAGATTGATATGAATTGGTGTTAATAATTTCAGAGGAACACTTAGTTCTGTCTAGAAACTAGGGTTTTGTTTAAATGTGGTCTAACAGACTAGAGGGGGCGCCCCTAGCTACTTTAGGGAGGCTGGGGCGTCCTCAGCAAGGACCTGGCCTAAAACCAGCCTGGTTTGGGGCCAAACAGACTCGGTTCGACTCAAACGGGTACATACCGACCCATATATGTGTTTGGCCTATTTCTAGCACGCAGGCCATGTGTGTGGCGCGCCTTGGACGTGTAGATATCGTGTCGTAGGCAGTCCTAGTGCGTCATCACATGCTCGTGCTCATGCAGACTTGATCTCCACTTGTCTCTCGATCGCCGTCCTCCCTCTCCTCCCGCTGGCGATATCTTGATAGATGACATACCTAAATACAACACAGTACTTTGCTTTAGGTAGTATATAATTCGGAGATATCAAAACATTCTCTTCAATTAGGAAAGAATTCACCTTATCATAATTATTAGTTAGGCTCAATATTTCCTTCTAGCTCAAACATGTAGAATCATCATATTTCATGGATAGATTCGTGATTAAAAAAACAGTCTTTATCATCTTGGTATCAGATTCCAGCGTTTTCTCGGTGAGCATCCACAAATCCATCCCCGTAGATTAGTTTTTTTTTAGTCCTATCTAGAAAAAGCCACAATTTTTTTTAGGATTCTTAGTTTTTGCCATAGCCTAGATTGCATCGAAGTATTTGTATTAGTTGCTGGTCGTAGTTTCTTTTTGCATGGCCTTTTCCGTCTATTATTTTTCCATCCACCATGTGTTCGTCGTCTGATCGGATCGTTTCCGATCATGAATCACCAGATCCGATTAGTCAAGTCTCAATTACAAAACAAAAAGGGAAACCGATCGCTATTGATCTCCTATCCAGATTGCTTCATCGATCTCCAAAGAGTACAGCTAGTATACTTCTACCAGTTCAGATCGGATCCAATTCAAAAAATAAAAAAAATCAGCCAGATCTCTATTGCTATACAGGCCAGATCGGTCAATTCAGAAAAGAAAAAAAAAGAGTGCTAACCGATCGCTTTTGATAGGAGTCTACGCGCTATATGCGTTTCGAGTACCGAACGCTCATGATCAAACATTGCTCAATGTTTGTCTGACCAAGTGCGTTGGTAGCGAACACATTAGCTCAGACACACGCGCGCGCTTGTCTGGTGACGTGCGTGATCCCTCACCCTCGCTGCGTCCCACCGCCACAGCAGTGAACTACCACCACAGTATTGTTTTGTTGTGTTTCCTCTGCTGCGGCACAGTTTCGGTGAGTTGCGTCTTTCTCGTTTTCTTTCAAACCTGAGTCCACATAGCATACCTTGCTGCATATTTTGAAAGCCATAGCCACATCCTTTCGACAACATTGTGTAGGTACCTTTCCTATGAGACTAGCATACCATTGCTCGAGAGGCTGTAGGTTTTCTGATTGCTTTACATCGTGTGACCATATAAGAAAGAGAAGCAAGAGATAGCAAATAGTTTCAAAAAAAGAGAAACAGAGAAAAATAGTTGTATTAAAAAAAAGAGAAAAGAAAAGAGAGATACAAAATAGCTGAAAATTTGCTGCTCTATTACACAGTTTTGAGAGGCCTAGTTTCTAATTTGTGCACTCGTAGTTTGAGCAATCTTGTGCCTGGTCATATTGAGCTATTGCTAGCGTCTCTCTTGTGCATTGCAACACGAGCATATACTCTGACATATATTTTTTTGAGCTCACTTTTCAGAGTTGCTTTGCCCCGTTTATCTCCACCGTGTGTGTTTTCGTGGGTCTTTGTCATATGATCAGCACTAGGACTTGTATTTCGGTGTAGTTAGGTATCCATACCAAGCCCCACCATATAACCTGTTTTGTCATGTGATAGTTTCTTATACCCTTGGTATTCGCTTCATCACATCCGCACACGTTCTACCACTACTAGTTGGTAAGCTTTCATAATTCACTTTGGAACAGTAAGATACCTTGTTCTTTCAGTTTTGAGTGAGTTGAGAGTTCCACCATATATATATTGCTACCATTTCCTTTGTCTTTACTAACAATGACAGGTGATGACGAGGAGGATCCATTACCATTGTAGTTTAATTGTAGCAATACATTTTGGGAGGAGGATTCTGGAGTGGTGATTAATTCAGGTTTGTTCCACTTCACTGCATATATTAATGGTAGACCTGCTGCTGTTACCATTGATAAATGTTCTTTACCGAACTTGGTTACTCTTGAGGTTGTTGTAAAGATGCAATTACGTACTTATGGAAAAATTAAACCATATATGTTGGCTTCTTACGATCATGCAGTATCGATTACGCAAACCACCCATGTTCCTCTCACCATTTATGGCCATACAATTCATATTCATTGTGATGTGGTTCCTAGAGCGCTAAATTTTTGTCATATTTTGTTGGGAAAATCTTGGTGTTCTCAGTTTAAGGTTGTTTTTGGTAGTGATCATCCTGACCCCTCCATCTTTTGGAATAGTAAGACACGTGGTTGTCATATATTTGCATTAAGGAATTTCAGGAGGTTAGGCGTCAAAAGCTACGTCCACATGTAGCCCTCCCAATAAAACCACATGTTGCTCCTGTTCTTACACCACCTGACATATGTATTCCCACCATGTGTACATCTCAGCCACCTAATTTTAACTTGCATGAGTCCACATTATGTGTAGATACGAGTGTGCACAAGAGTGAGAATGTCATTGTTCCCAAAAAACTGAGCGAGGGTGATATGGGCATGAAGGAGGAGGTGAAGCCCAATTTCAGGACTCCACCAAGATGAGGGAAGCTCATTCCAGATTGGCATGCCAGGACGACCTACGATATGAAATAATTTAGTCTAAGGTTGTGTCAGCAATTTACATATCTGCTTATGTTATTCTGTGTGCTAGGTCATGTTATGGGCCACTTAGAATTATTTGTGTTTTGGGTTTGGGCCTGTCCAAGCCCAATAGTTTTCTGGCCGTCTATATAAGGAGGCCAGCAGTCTAGGGTTTAGGGAGTTCAGTTGTTTAGTCTAAAACTATCATGTGCTCCACCGTGTATCATCCCTCCGGGGAAACGGCGCTGCCGTGTTATAAAATAAAGATTGCTGCGAGGGTTCTTGTGTTCATCAAGAATTATCAGGCTCAGGTTTGAGGCGTGGTGATCTTCATCACGTTGCTTGCTGGATTCATTCCTCTTCATCAGGTGACGTTCTTCGCGTTATTGGAAGATTATTTATCCAGGTTGACTCGCTGTGAAAGATTGGGACAAAACTCAAGGATCATCGGCGTGATCCTTATCAGAGGGAGTTGTTAGGACATGTGAGGATATTTCAACTAATGTAACCATGTCTACTCCTAGTGTTGTTTCTTGTGAAATGCAGGTTGCTTTTGAAGAAAGGGAGCCGCCTATTTTACAACCTGCATCACCGGTTTTTGTATTATCACTTGAGGAGGACGTTTTAAAATCCGGTGCCTACTACATCTGATACGGGGTGACCCCGAGGGTGTGGCCTGATCTTCACGGATTGACAATATTTGGGGCGGAAAACAAGGATGAACACGAAGAACACGATGAACAAATCGAAGGCAAACACACACACACAAGATACACACCGGTTGTCCTCGTTGGCCCGATTCACCAACTCAATAGAATCACAAGGAAGAGACTCCAAGTGATGAGGATATCCCTACGGTTGATACAACCATTGCACCTACAGCCACACTTCCTCACATTCCACAATTCCAAGGACATCTCACAAGAGCTCGTGCACGCCAACTAAATTATCAGGTACTTTCGTTTCTAGGAACTATTCCTAATATTCATGAGAATATGATGCTTCCTAAATCAGATGTGTTTATGTTACTTAGGAATGATGGGCCTAGCACGGATGAGAGGGACAAGCATTGGAGCATGATCGTGCATGGAGATGATGGAAGCAATCGTGTGAGGATTCAGGATGACGCTGCAAGTGAAGATTTCAGAACTTTGAAGCCACCATAATGCTGCAAGGATGCTTGGACAAAATTCACAAGTTACTCAATCATAAAATTCATCCAAGGCTTTATATGGTGTTGCGTCACCTTATTTTATGGGTTAAACCCATGTATTTTCGTCATAGGTATTTTAGGGATTTTCTGGAGGCTGTTTGAGTGGAAATCGGCCCATCTAGGGTTATTTTCGGATGGCCCATTAGGGCTATACGAAAATCCCTGCCCTTTCCCTCATATATACCTCCTCCTAGCCGTCATTAGAACTTGGATTTTGTTTAGTTAAAGACTTAGCCACGAGCTACTCTTCGCCATAGGCATAAGTGTCAAATCGACCTTTTGTACTACGCACAGACAGAATCCCACCTCTTTAATAAAGCCTTCATCTATATTCGCAATATCTTGATTGCAACTATAATTCTTGCTGGTTCTTCGGTTGCTTGTAGGGATTGATCCTCGTGATCAGGTTGATCTTGCTCCAGCGTGATCAATAGCCTCGGAAGTTGGTGTATCGATTGCTAAGGCGCAACGTCTCGCATGTTTGTAGTCGGATCGTCAGCGTCGACCTCCACCATAATCGATAGTTATCGTCTCATCGAAAGATCGGGCACCTTTACCCTATCAAGTGGTATCAGATTTCAGGTTGATCGGTGAGATTTACTGTTTTCGTAGTCTAGATTGCATCTTCATACCTAGAATCCACGAAAAAGCCAAAAATATTAGGACTAGATCTTTTCCTAGAAACAGTTCGAGCCTTTGCATCTTTTCTTTTCAGTATTTGCATTGTTGAATTCTATTCTGCATCATCGTGTCTAGTGCTAGTTTTACGTCTAGTTCTTTAGAGTTTCGAGTTCTGGTCACAGCCATTACCACCGCCACCACCGATTTCGCTATCACCACCGCCACCACCGCCACCACCGATTCCTCCATTACCACCGCCACCACCGATTCCACTATTCCCACCGCCATACACCCTTTTGTTTTCCTACTCTTGTTTCCCATCTTTGCAGATCCGATCAGAGTTGTGACTTAATCCGAGTTTCAGAAAGTTTCGGCCAGAAGGAAAGAGGAGAGGAGAGCAAAAAAAAAAGAGTCTAGAAACTGCTCCGAAAAAAAATTCGGCATATACTGTTTTTAGGCTTCTGGGATCGTTTTGAGCTATACGCCATTATCCCGAGGATAGACGTGTTAGTGCTGCTACTTGTGAGTTCACTAGTTTTGCTTCCATATGGTGGTCTGAATATTGTCGTGCTAATCATGCTAATCCAATCACTACATGGGATGCTTTAAAACATGCTATGTGTATTCGTTTTGTTCCACCATATTATCAGCGTTCCATGCTTACCAAATTAGCACGTCTAGATCAAGGCAAAAATTCTGTAGAGGATTATTATCAGGAGTTGCAAACTGGCATGCTACGTTGTGGTATAGAGGAGGATAATGAAGCATTAATGGCACGTTTTGTAGGCGGGTTAAATAAGGAAATTCAGACCATTCTTCGATATAAATCTTATCATACTATTACCCGTTTGTTCCATCTTGCTTGCAATGCTGAATGTGAAGTGCAGGATCGACGCGAGGCGACATGAACTAATTTTTCTGCAGGCCGTTCTTCTTGGAGATCACCGAATTCAGTGTCACGGGCTGCTACACCTACACCTCCAGCGACCACATCCACATGATCTGCAGCATCTACACCACCTCCGTTTGCTGCACGGAAGACTACTACGGGACCAGCCCCGAGTGTTGCGTCCTCCATGGCATCTACGGGCAAGTCCAGCCAAATTCAGTGCCGCAAATGTGGTGGACTTGGTCACTTTGCACGTGATTGTGCCTCCTCCCGCATGATGATTTCTCTTGAGGATGGTGGATACGACTCCGCCAGTGATTATGATGAAGATACTTTGGCTCTTATTGCATCTGATGAGCAATGGGCTGCAGCACCCACGGAGCAAGATTCTGAATATATGGCTGCAGAACATGCAGAGAAATACCCGAGTTTAGTTGCACAGCGAGTCTTGAGTGCACAAATTACCAAGGCCGAGCCCGACCAGCGCCATAATCTGTTCCATACCAAGGGCATGGTCAAAGATCGCTGTATTCCCATTATTATTGATGGCGGGAGCTGCAACAACTTGGCGAGCATGGAGATGGTTGAAAAGCTTGCTCTTACGACACGACCCCATCCTCGTCCATATCACATTCAATGGTTTAATAATAGCGGCAAGGTAAAGGTAACACGTACAGTTCGTGTGCATTTTACTATTGCTGCATATGCTGATTATGTTGAGTGTGATGTTGTTCCTATGCAAGCATGTGCTCTTTTACTTGGTAGACCATGGCAATTTGATACAAATTCTATACACTATGGTAGCACAAATCAGTACTCTCTTGTTCATAATGATGAGAAAATTGTGTTACTTCCCATGTCTCCTGAAAGTATTTTAAAAGATGATCTTGCTAGAGCTAGTAGAGCACATAATGAGGGGAAAAAGCTGAGCGAAAATCAGATTGTTGCTAAGGAACTTATGCCTTCTACAAGTACTTCTAAATCTGCTCCAAGACATGCTAACGAAATTCGTTTGAAAAGTACTTGTTTGCTAGCTAGCAAATCTGATATTTCTGAAATTGATGTGAGTACTACTGCATGTTTTGCTATCATTTGCAAAGAAGTGTTGTTTTCAGCTGAGGAGATGCCTTCTTCTTTGCCACCTGCTGTTGCTAACATTTTGCAGGAGTATGCGGACATTTTTCCACAAGATGTACCTCCAGGACTGCCACCTATTTGTGGAATTGAGCACCAAATTGATTTGATTCCTGGCGCATCTTTGCCCAACCGTGCGCCATATCGTACCAATCCGGAGGAGACGAAAGAGATTCAGCGACAAATTCAAGAACTTCTTGACAAGGGTCATATTCGTGAGTCTCTTAGTCCTTGTGTTGTTCCTATTATTTTGGTACCAAAGAAAGATGGTTCTTCGCGCATGTGTACTGATTGTAGAGCAATCAATAATATTACTATTCGCTATCGTCATCCTATTCCTCGTTTAGATGATATGCTTGATTGAGTGGCTCTACCATGTTTTCTAAGGTTGATTTGCGTAGTGGTTACCACCAAATTCGTATGAAGTTAGGAGATGAATGGAAAACTGCATTTAAAACTAAATTTGGCCTATATGAGTGGGTAGTGATGCCTTTTGGTTTAACTAATGCTCCCAGCACTTTCATGAGATTAATGAATGAAGTTTTACGTGCTTTTATTGGACATTTTGTGGTGGTATATTTTGATGATATATTGATATATAGCAAATCCGTAGAAGAACATTTGGAACATTTACGTGCTATTTTTGATGCTTTACGTGCTGCACGTTTGTTTGGTAACATTGCAAAGTGCACCTTTTGCACGAATAGAGTTGCTTTTCTTGGCTATGTTGTTACAGCACAGGGTATTGAAGTTGATCCCGCCAAGATTGAAGCAATTTCGAGTTGGCCACAACCCAAAACAGTCACACAAGTGAGGAGCTTCCTTGGCCTCGCTGGATTTTATAGGCGCTTTGTCAAAGATTTTGGTTCCATTGCAGCGCCGCTGAACGAGCTTACTAAGAAAGATGTGCCCTTTGTTTGGGGCAATGCACAACAAGACGCCTTCATGTTACTCAAAGATAAGCTTACACATGCTCCTTTACTCCAACTTCCTGATTTTAATAAGACTTTTGAGTTGGAATGTGATGCTAGTGGAATTGGTTTAGGAGGAGTGTTGTTACAAGAGGGTAAACCTGTTGCATATTTCAGTGAGAAATTGAGTGGAGCTAGTTTGAACTATTCTACTTATGATAAGGAATTATATGCTCTTGTTCGAACATTAGAAACTTGGCAACATTATTTATGGCCTAAAGAATTTGTTCTACATTCTGATCATGAATCTTTGAAGCATATTCGTAGTCAGGCTAAGTTGAATAAACGTCATGCAAAGTGGGTTGAATTCATTGAATCTTTTCCTTATGTTATTAAACACAAAAAGGGTAAAGATAATATTATTGCTGATGCTTTGTCACGTCATTATGCCATGTTATCTCAACTTGACTTCAAAATCTTTGGATTGGAAACTATCAAAGAACAATATGTGAACGATGCCGATTTTAAAGATGTTTTGCAGCATTGTTTAGAGGGTAGAACTTGGAACAAATTCGTCCTCAATGATGGGTTTGTGTTCCGTGCTAACAAACTATGCATTCCAGAAGGTTCCGTTCATCTTTTTTTGTTGCAGGAGGCGCATGGAGGAGGATTAATGGGTCACTTTGGAGTAAAGAAGACAGAAGACGTACTTGCTACACACTTCTTTTGGCCACGCATGAGAAGGGATGTTGAGAGGTTTGTTGCTCGCTGCACAACATGTCAAAAAGCTAAGTCCCGCCTTAATCCACATGGTTTATATATGCCTCTTCCTGTTCCTAGTGTACCTTGGGAGGATATTTCTCATGCGGGAAGATTGTTTACCTCATATTGAAGATTGTTTACCTCATATTGAATTTGCTTACAATCGTTCCGTGCATTCTACAACTAAGTTATGTCCTCTTGAGATTGTGTATGGTTTTGTTCCTCGTGCACCTATTGATTTATTACCTATTCCATCTTCGGTGCAACATAATTTTGATGCTACACAACGTGCTGAACAGATTCTCACGTTGCATAGGATTACTAAGGAAAATATAGAACGTATGAATGCTAAATATAAAGTTGCTGGTGATAAAGGACGAAAGCATATTGTGTTTGATGTGGGAGATCTAGTTTGGTTGCATTTGCGTAAAGATCGTTTTCCTAATTTGCGCAAGTCTAAATTAATGCCACGTGCTGCTGGTCCTTTTAAAGTGTTAGAGAAAATGAATGATAATGCATATAAACTTGAGCTTCCTGCAGAGATGGGCACGGTAAGACCTTCATTTAACATTGCAGATTTGAAGCCATACTTCGGAGAAGAAGATGAGATTGCGTCGAGGACGACTTCAATTCAAGAAGGGGAGGATGATGAGGACATCCCTACGGTTGATACAACCATTACACCTACAGCCACACTTCCTCACATTCCACAATTCCAAGGACCTCTCACAAGAGCTCGTGCACGCCAACTAAATTATCAGGTACTTTTGTTTCTAGGAACTATTCCTAATATTCATGAGAATATGATGTTGCCTAAATCAGATGTGTTTATGTTACTTAAGAATGATGGGCCTAGCATGGATGAGAGGGACAAGCATTGCATGATCGTGCATGGAGATGATGGCAGCAATCGTGTGAGGATTCAGGATGACGCTGCAAGTGAAGATTTCAGAACTTTGAAGCCACCATAATGCTGTAAGGATGCTTGGACGAAATTCACAAGTTACTCAATCATAAAATTCGTCCAAGGCTTTATATGGTGCTGCGTCACCTTATTTTATGGGTTAAACCCATGTATTTTCATCATAGGTATTTTAGGGATTTTCTAGAGGCTGTTTGAGTGGAAATCGGCCCAGCTAGGGTTATTTTCGGATGGCCCATTAGGGCTATACGAAAATCCCTGCCCTTTCCTTCATATATACCTCCTCCTAGCCATCATTAGAACTTGGATTTTGTTTAGTTAAAGACTTAGCCACGAGCTACTCTTCGCCATAGGCACAAGTGTCAAATCGACCTTTTGTACTATGCACAGACAGAATCCCACCTCTTCAATAAAGCCTTCATCTATATTCGCAATATCTTGATTGCAACTATAATTCTTGCTTGTTCTTCGATTGCTTGCAGGGATTGATCCTCGTGATCAGGTTGATCTAGCTCCGGCGTGATCAATAGCCTCGGAAGTTGGTGTATCGATTGCTAAGGCGCAACGTCTCGCACGTTTGTAGTCGGATCGTCAACGTCGACCTCCACCATAATCGATAGTTATCGTCTCATCGAAAGATCGGGCACCTTTACCCTATCACCAAGAGTAGAATTCCTTGTGAGAGATTGATTTGCTAGGGATAGAATTCCACTTGGGGAAGAGACCAATCCAATGGATAGAATTACACACACAAGTATGCAAAAATCCACTACATGGTAGAATTCCCCAAATAGAAGAGATCCCAAACAAAGAGGGATGATGGTTTACTCTAGATGCGAGATCTAGTAGCAAGTTTCCCTAAGGGAGGAGGCATGAAGCCATGTCTTATCTTAATTCTTATCTCTATCCTAGGGAGGGAGGGAGTGACCCATATATATAGGAAGCCACGAGCTAGGGGTAGTTTGGTCACTAGGGAGAAAGATAACATAGGTGGCTTCAAGGCCAAGACATAGCTGACTCAGGTAGACCGGCTATAGCCGGGGTTAAGCCCAGCTTTAGCCGATGGGCCGGCTTTAGCCGGGGTAGGACCGACTTTATCCAGTCCAGCTTCAGCTGCCGCCTCTTCTTGCGGCGCCTCCAAGCTTCTTTCCGGTGGTTCTTCTTCTTTCTTCTCTTCCATGCCTCGATGATGTCGGACTTGAGAGTGGACGCACATGATGCGGTGGTGTCCAAAGGCCACCCCGTATCAACATCCGAGGAACCTGTCATTGCAATAGGCACTGTTTTGGAACTACATCCAGCCATGGAAAATTTTTGTGAGTCTACTCCTTTGCTGGTTCCTTCTTGTGATTTATCTTGCACTACTGTCTCAGCACCTTGTGATACTTTGCTAAATTCGAATTTTGATCATGTGGTACTGATGACACATAAAGAAGTACTTGCTCGAATACCACCTGTTCATATTGTGTATTCCACCATGCTAAATAAACCTATTAATTTGAGTTGTGCTATGAATAAGATTTCTCAAATTTCATATTTGAATTCTAGCACATATGCATATTGCTTCACTTTTAATTTAGTTGGTGAATATAGCATGAGTGATGATTTTATGGTGGACCACATATGCATTACATGTGATAGAATCGCTGAACTGAAACTTGCTGTTTTTAGCAATATATGCAATGTATCCAAGTGTTTTTGCTCTGGGACAACAGTAAATTTTCGAGATAGTATGATGTATTCTGGTCTACTTGATGTGTTTCATCTCACCAAACATGATATCTTAGGTTGCTCTATTTTTGCCAGTTTGCACTCAGATTTGCTATATTTATTGTGTTTGTCCCACACTTCGTTGCCTAAGTGTGCTACTGATCCGTACTTCACTTCTATTTGCAAATTGTGTTGCATATTACCTATAGGACATAATGATCATGCACATATAAATGAATACTTCTATGTCTGTTCATCACTTGTTCATCATAATCAGAGTAGTGCAGTTGGAGCCGGGTATAAACCTATTTTGTTCTCATATTTGTTGGAATGGTTTGACCTTGCTCATAATAAATTGATCATAGACTTTTGTGAGGGCACTTGATTTAATCTTGCACTATACGACTATATACATAGATCGTCCTTGCTGTGCTCCTGCTTATATGAATTTCACTTATATTTGCAATTTCAGTTGCATCTTGTCTACTGGGAATACTCATCATGTTCACAAAACTGATACAACATGTTATATATACATATATTGTGCGTACACATTGTTCTTTTTGTTTCTTTCATTTTCAGCTTACCCAAAGCCGAGGATGGCTTTTCTTAAAGAAAGGGAGGATGATGAGGATCTATCCATGGAATATGATGATTCTACCTGTTTGAGCTGGATGGAAATATTGAGCCTAACTAATAATTATGATAAGGTGAATTCTTTCCTAATTGAAGAGAATGTTTTGATATCTCCCAATTATATACTACCTAAAGCAAAGTACTGTGTTGTATTTAGGAATCTCATCTGTCAAGATATCACCAGTGGGAGGAGAGGGAGGACGGCGATCGAGAGACAAGTGGAGATCAAGTCTGCATGAGCACGAGCATGTGATGGCGCACTAGGACTGCCTACGACATGATATCTACACATCTAAGGCGCACCACACACATGGCCTGCATGCCAGAAATAGGCCGAACACATATATGGATCGGTATGTACCCGTTTGAGTCGAACCGAGTCAGTTTGGGCCCAAACCAGGCTGGTTTTAGGCCAGGTCCATGCTGAGGACGCCCCAGCCTCCCTTAAGTAGCTAGGGGCGCCCCTCTAGTTTGTTAGACCACGTTTAAACAAAACCCTAGTTTCTAAACAGAACCAAGTGTTCCTCTAAAATTATTCACACCAATTCGTATTGATCTGGTGTTTGTTCTACTAAAAGTCTGAGTGTAATCTGCTGTTCCATTGGGAATTAGTATATTGCATCACTGCTTCATGGTCGGCGGCTACGTGCGAGAGCGTGTGACGTTACGAATATCCAAAGGGTTGAGAGCTGTTGTGATGAAGACTATTTGGCCGGATCTTTCACGATGCACCTCCTAATCCAATGGATCTGATAGATCTCCCAATCACATGAGCGATACACGTAACCTGAAGATGGGGGAACGTCAATCCTGTGAGCAACTCGTCGATGTAGACGAACCTCACGCCGAATAGATGAATCCAACGAGTTACTCGATGATAAACAGCAAGCCTCACGCCGAAGCACGACAATACTTGAATAACAAGCACCTTCACGCAGAACACAATATAGTGGATAACTAGATGAACGTCGGAGACGCCGTCTCAATACGCCAACCCCGGAGGGATGGTACACACGTGGGAACACAATGTTCTCCATAATTTTCTGCCTCCTAAACCCTAGCCGCCCAGCCTCCTTATATAGACGGCCAGAAAACTATTGGGCTTGGACAGGTCCAAACCCAAAACATAAAATAAAACCCTAATTGGCCCACAACGTGACCAGGCTAAGAAATAACATGAATAGATACAAATTAATGACACAGCCTTAGACATAATTATCACATATCGTAGGTCGTCCTGGCGTGCCAATCCTCATCATCTCCTCCCCTTCTTGGAAAGGCGTTGTCCTCAATGCCGGAGGGTCTTCTCTAGTATGTGGCGTCAAATTAGCAATATTGCCACTCTCCATCTTCAAGCCTTGCCAGCCTGCCACGCCACATCCTCCCTCTCAGCTAGCTTGACTTGCTCTTGGCACCTTTTAGTCTTCGGCGCCACCAACCAACAAACCTGATTGAGACACAAACGATCATCGGAATGCAGTCTCGAAGCACATGAGCAGATCACCCAAAACAGACAGGACATACTCCTGTACACTGAGGGACCAAATGAGCTGAATATGCCCACTGACGCAAACTGAATTTTGGTAGCAAACAAAGAACATCACCCAAAACAAACTGGACAATTTCCTGCACGCTAAGGATCCAAATGACCTGTGTCTACCACTGAACCTAACAACCATGTTTCTTTTCCTTAGCGCAGAATTTCCATGAAGTAACTAGACTGAAAATAGTTACGTAAAAGAAGTACCAAGTCAATATGCCCCAAATCCTCCTCCTGTACATGAACTCACACAAACATTGAGAATTGCTGAAAACATGTGAGCCAATCTTTGCCTTCTAATCTGCACATACTACTAAACTTTTTTTTAAAATTTCCTGTGCAATCTGTACACCACGTCCCGAAATCTACACGTCCAACATAATCTCCTCGTCTCCTTTTTTTATTCCTTGCATTTCTGTCCTGTACAGCACGCAGCACCAAAGAAAACATCCAGATCGGAACCTACTTCACGCAGAAAAAATTCCTATACGAATTCCATCTGAATGGAAACTCAATGAAGATCCGATCTCTTCTTTCCTTTTTAAAATCTTTTTTCATATGGTGGTAAATTAATCTGCCATCACGCCTGGACGCCTTCACGATCGACGGATTGAAAACCGAGTTCACCTCATACACGATCCCCCATGTCCGATCTGAACCACGAGCAAAAGTTTGCTGCTTTTTTTCCTTTTTTTTGCCAAGATTGCAAGGACGAACGATGCGGGACGATCGAGACGCAATCGCCTAGGGACAGACGCCCTCTGTGGTGAGGCATCGTGATGTGGGGTGGCCTTCGGACACCTCTGCCTCAAGACCGCCAAGTTCCCCACAAGGGCCAATGACAAGAGCTCGAGCTAAAGCCCTCCATGATAAGGTGAATTTGCTCCTAAACACTCTTGATCTTGAGCATACGGTGAATGGTTCGCTACCTCATGGCAACATCATTTGTGCAGTCCGTTATGAACCATATGGAGAGACGACCAAGGACGAGGAACACGAAGAGGAAGCATGGAAACGCCGGAAGAAGAAGTCGGAGTAAACGACGGACCGGCTAAAGCCGGCCCTGACACCGGCTATAGCCGGCCACCAGCTTTAGCCGGCCCCAACACCGGCTATAGCCGGCCAGACCGGCTAAAGCCGGACTTAACACCGGCTAAAGCTGGCCTGGCCGAGTCAACGCGCCTTTGGCCTAGAAGCCACCCTTGTAATCTTCCCTAAATTACCAAGTTGCCCCCAGGACGTGGCTGCCTATTTATATGGCTCTCTCTTCCCCTTTCTAGCTTAGACAAGAATTAAGATAAAACATGGCTTCATGCCCTTTCCCTTAGGGAACTTGCTACTAGATCTCAAATCTAGAGTAAACCATCATCCCTTTTTGTTTGGGGTCTCTTCTATTTGGGGAATTCTACCTTGTAGTGGATCTCTTGCATACTTTGTGTGTAATTCTATCCATTGATTTGGTCTCTTCCCCAAGTGGAATTCTACTCCTAGCAAATCAATCTCTCACAAGGAATTCTACTCTTGGAGTCTCTTCCTTGCGATTCTATTGAGTTGGTGAATCGGGCCAACGAGGACAACCGGTGTGTATCTTGTGTGTGTGTGTTTGCCTTCAATTTGTTCATCGTGTTCATCGTGTTCTTCGTGTTCATCCTCGTTCCCCGCCACAAATCTCGTGAATCCGTGAAGATCGGGCCACACCCAAGAGGTCACCCCTCATCATATGTTATCAGCAGCTTTTGGTTGCCACGGATTTACTCTCGTTTGTGATTTCCACCATAAATTTCGAAAATCCAAAAAAATAGCCCTAAAATTGCCTCGAATTTTGATCTCAAGATTTGTTGAGTTTTTTGTGGTTTTGATCCAAAGATTTCGTGTCTCAAGTGCTGATCTACCTTCCTTTGTGTTCTCTTAGCCTAATTCTTCCTAATTTTTCCGGATTTGAGGATTTTTGGTGCCCAATTTCCGCCACCAAAGGCGAACTGCTCGTGCGAAATTGTCCGAACCGGCTAAAGCCGGCCTACGCAACAAATAGCCGGTCTGTCCAGTTTTCTCGAAAAAGACCGAACCGGCTAAAGCCGGCCACCGGCTATAGCCGGCCTATACACCGGCTAAAGCCGGTCTAGACTGGCACTCGCAGATTTCCTTCTTCTTTGCAAACCTCTTTTCTTTTGGTGATCTTACCCTTTGAGAGTGGCTTTCCTAGAGTTGCGAAGCATCGTACACTTGACCCCGAATTGTGAGAGTGTGTGTCTCAATCTAGCACTACCAAGTTTTGAAGTGGACCAAGAGAAAGAGAAAAGAGATACTCCCAATCAAACAAAAACACAAAGAGAGAAAGAAAGAGAAATCACACATAGTGTGTGTGTATGCTATCCATAGTCCACAAATACAAAAGAGTCCACACGCTTGTAGCCAAAAGAGAGAGTGAGAAGAGAGGCAAGTGTGCGAATCTTGTTGCTTCTCCTTTTTGCAACCAAGCCACGGTCTCTCGAGTGTTAGTGCGACATTGAGCGTAGTCGTCGTTAGGACCATTTTTGTTGTGCTCATTTTTGTCCGTCGCACTAACCCCATCCATCTCCACGTGTGTGTTCTTTTTGATCGCCCTTTTGACATTTGAAATTTGTGCATCACCTCCACATTCGACAATACACTTCTCTTTTGATCATTTTCGTTTGGCATTGACACTTTTCCTTCCTATCCACTAGATAGCCCTTTGCGTGTGTTCTAACTTGTGCATAACGGTTGTCCTTGGGTGTTTTCATCAATTCAATAGTTTTTACGGGACGTGTTTCAAGTGTATTTTCCTCTAACCAACTCACTTTTCCACCAATTTCTTCCTCTTTTGTAACCATGCCTAGGAGAGACACATCGGAACACGGTGAGGAGTCCTTGGCCGAGCGCCTCGACGCCTTCCAAGCTACCAATGTTTCAACATTCGGGAACATCAATGCCTCCCTCCAACGACTTGAGGCCAACATGCTCTCCAACGACAATCATTTATTCACCACACAAGGACATCAACAAGCCACTGACAAGGAACTCACCACCTTCAAGCGCGACATCAACAAAAAATTCGACGGCTTTGTGGAATCACAAGCAAGGCTCGAAGCAAGAATGGAGGACTCACACGCAAGGCTCGAAGCAAGAATGGGGGACTCGCACGCCACACTCAATGAAAGGATGGAGGACTCGCACGCAAGGCTCGAAGCACAAATGGGGGACTTGAGCATGACAATGAAGCAACTCATGTCGACCGTCGACACCTTGGCGCGCAAACATCACCGCTCAAGGTCGCGCTCGTCAAGATCTTCTTCCCACTCCAACCATGTGGATGACCAAGTGCGACTCCAACAACTGCGTCCTCCACCTCACATGCATCCCCAACATGACGCTCCCCGAAAGGAGACTCAAGAGCGTCCACAAGCGGACCACCCACCCCAAGGCCAAGCACACCAAGGAGATCAACACATTGTCAACCAAGATCAACCCCAAGCGGAGCACACTCCTCAAGGTCAAGCTCAACGGGACGCCCAACCGATTCTCAATCAAGAACGACAACTTCTTCATGTGAACCGTCCACAAGCTCCCCATGCCACCGGGCCCGTAGGTCGACCTCCACAACAAGATGGTCGACGCCATCTTCCACATGACCACGATGGTCACCGCTCCATTCTCCATGATCAAGATGGCCGCCGACACCATGATCACCATCGCCGCCATGAGTTTCAACTTCAACATGATCGCCAAGGGGCATTAAGTGAAGATAGTGTGCAACCTCGCCGACACCGCCCACACAATGATGAAGAACCACGTCTCCAACCACAACATCGCCACCGTGACCAAGACCTACACGTTTTTGCAAGACCTCCGCGTCGACAATTTGATGATGATGATGATGGACGCCCTCCGCGTCGCCCATTTGAGGCGGACGACAAGTTTGGCAAACTCAAGTTCACCATACCAAAGTTCACGGGCGACGACGGCGCCGACGCTTACTTCTCATGGGCAATCAAGGTTGACAAGATCTTCCGCATGCACAATTACTCCGAAGAGAAGAAAGTCGCCATGGCTTCCCTTGAGTTTGAGGGCTATGCCAATATTTGGTGGGAACAAGTGGTGGCCAAACGAGAAGAAGACCTCATGGAACCAATTGACACTTGGGAAGACATGAAGCTTCAAATGCAAACCCGCTTCGTCCCGGATCATTACAACCGTGACCTTTTCAACAAGCTTCAAAAGTTAACTCAAGGCACCAAGTCCGTGGAAGAATACTACAAGGAAATGCAATTGAATATGATGCGCCTAAAGTTGGAGGAGAAAGAAGAACAAACATTGGCACGCTTCTTCAATGGATTGAACCATCCCATCAAGCGCATTGTGGAGTTCCTCCCTTACACCACCGTGTGTGATCTTGTACACAAAGCAACTCGAGCCGAGCGCCAACTCCAAGAAGATGCCAAGTATGAGCGCACCAAAGGTTTCTTCGCCGCCCGCAACTCTTCGGCAAGCACTCCACGAACACTCAAGCCATTATTTGCATCTTCGTCTAAGCCTTTCTCCAAACCACCACAATCAACAACTCAAGCTCCCGCACCTTCTACAACAACCTCCTCCAAGGCATCATCGGCACCACCCAAAGTAACTTGTTTCAAGTGTGGCGTTCAAGGACACAAATCATTTGAGTGCAAGAACACTAGGGTGATGATCACCAAAGACAATGGAACCATTGACTACTATGATGAAGATGAGTATGAAGCATTTGTCCAAGCGGCCGTCGCCATGGAAGCGGATGACATGGGTGATGAAGAGGAACATGTGCTATGCACTCATGACACTAGCCCATCACTTGTCGTCGCAAAGGTGTTGACTACTCAATCCCAAGACTTAGAAGACCAACGATGCAACATCTTCCAAACAAAGGCCGGCATTCATGGAAAGTCAATCAAGGTGATCATTGATGGAGGAAGTTGCCACAACCTTGCAAGCACCGAGTTATGTTCCAAGCTCAATCTCCAACTCCGCAAGCATGCTCACCCATACCATGTGCAATGGTTAAGCGACACCGGCAATGTCAAGATTGAACACACCGTCTCCGTTACATTCAAGATTGGAGCTTATGAAGACACTGTGGAGTGTGATGTTGTTCCCATGACGGTGTGTCACGTCCTTCTTGGCCGCCCTTGGCAATTTGACAAGAAGGCCATACACAATGGGTATACAAATGCTTACACCTTCAAGGAAGACGACAAGACCTTCACGCTTAGCCCGATGACTCCTAGCCAAATCATTGCGGACAATGCAAAGGCTTTAACGAGGGTCCAACAAGCTACTTTTCCAAGTGAGTTGAGTGATGAGCGACTTAGCCACAACAAAGAAAGTGAGCGCCACAAGCCATATATGAGCGATAGAACCACCCACGCCTTGATTGCCACCAAAAGTGAGATGAGGGCTTTACACCACAACCCATCCACATTACACTTTGTGCTCATTTGCAAGGGCACCATTCTAACTACTAATGATCATTCCACGATTCCTTCTCCTTTGTTGTCTCTTTTGAAGGAATTTCAAGATGTTTTCCCGGATGAACTTCCTCATGGACTACCACCTCTACGCGGCATCGAACATCGGATCGACCTCATTCCGGGTGCCCCCCTTCCAAACCGCGCCGCGTACCGCACAAATCTGGAGGAGACAAAGGAGATCGAACATCAAATTCATGACCTTCTACAAAAAGGGTATGTTCGTGAAAGCCTATCTCCTTGTGCCGTCCCGGTAATTCTTGTCCCCAAGAGTGATGACACACTTCGAATGTGTATGGATTGTCGTCCCATCAATGCCATTACCGTTCGTTATCGCCATCCTATTCCTCGCTTAGACGACATGCTTGATGAGCTTGCGGGTTCCACTATATTTTCTAAAATAGATCTTCGTAGTGGATACCATCAAATACGCATGGCCATAGGCGATGAATGGAAGACGGCATTCAAGACCAAACTTGGTCTCTATGAATGGCTTGTCATGCCTTTTGGTTTGTCTAATGCTCCATCGACTTTTATGCGTCTTATGAACCACGTTTTGCGATCTTTCATTGGCAAATTTGTTGTGGTTTATTTTGACGACATCCTCATTTATAGCAAGTCATTTTCGAACCATGTTTCCCATGTTGAGCAAGTTTTGCACGTTCTTCGCAAAGAAAAGCTTTATGCAAACCTTCCAAAGTGTAACTTTGCTCAAAACAAGTTGGTTTTTCTTGGATTCGTTATCTCTCACAATGGCATTGAAGTAGACAATTCCAAAATTGAGGCCATACGGAATTGGCCAACACCAACAACGGTTGGCCAAGTGAGATGTTTTAATGGCCTAGCCGGATTTTACCGTCGCTTTGTTAAAGATTTTAGCACCATTGCTTGCCCTCTAAACGAGCTTACGAAGAAAAATGTACCTTTCGTTTGGGGCAAAGCTCAACAACATGCTTTCGATGAACTAAAGAAACGCCTTACAGAGGCACCATTGCTTGTTTTACCCGGTTTCCAACAAACATTTGAAATTGAATGTGATGCTAGTGGAATTGGCATAGGTGGTGTTCTCATGCAAAATGGACGCCCCGTTGCTTATCATAGTGAAAAGTTGGATGGTGCACGCCTCAACTATTCAATTTATGACAAAGAACTCTTTGCTCTTGTTCGTGTTTTGGAAGTTTGGCAACATTATCTGTGGCCAAAAGAATTTGTCATCCATTCGGACCACGAATCCTTGAAGTTTTTGAAAAGCCAAGCAAATTTGAACAAGCGTCATGCCAAGTGGGTTGAGTTCATTGAATCTTTCCCTTATGTCATCAAGTACAAAAAGGGCAAAGAAAATGTGGTCGCGGATGCTTTATCTCGCAAAAATACCAACCTTCTCACTCGCATTGACACACATATTTTGGGTTTGGATGAGCTACCGCATTTGTATCCTTCCGATTCTTTCTTTGGAACCATATTTGAACAATGCTCGACCTCCCGAAGGGTAGATGATTTCTATTTGCATGACGGTTTCCTTTTTAAGGCTAACAAGTTATGCATTCCTGAGTCCTCTCTTCGTATGTTGTTATTGCAAGAGGCACGTGGTGGAGGACTAATGGGACATTTCGGACGTGAGAAGACTTATGCAATGCTTTCAACACACTACTTTTGGCCAAGAATGTACGGAGACGTCGATAGGCACGTCCAACGATGCGCTACATGCATACAAGCTAAGTCCAAAACTAATTCCTTTGGTCTCTACATGCCTTTACCTATTCCGCATGCACCTTGGTCGGACATTAGCATGGATTTTGTTTTGGGTTTGCCTCGTACACGCAATGGACATGATTCAATATTTGTGGTAGTTGACCGTTTTTCCAAAATGGCGCATTTCATCCCTTGTCACAAGACCGACGATGCTTCACATATTGCTACTTTGTTTTTCAGGGATATCATTCGACTTCATGGGTTTCCAACAAGCATCGTGTCGGATCGCGACGTGAAGTTCATGAGCTACTTATGGAAGACCCTAATGGCCAAGCTAGGGATCAAGCTCCTCTTTTCTTCATCATCACATCCACAAACGGATGGGCAAACCGAAGTGGTGAACCGGAGTCTTGGGAACCTACTCCGTGTGTTGATCAAGAAGAACCCCAAGTCATGGGAGGAATGCATTCCTCATGCGGAGTTCGCCTACAACCGCGCCGAACATAGAATCACCAAGCGAAGCCCCTTCGAGATCTTCTATGGGTTCAACCCACCAACGGCACTCGACCTTCTTCCACTCCCGCTTCACGAGCGCGTCAACATGGACATCACCAAGCGTGCCGACATCATGAAGAACTTGCATGAGAGCACAAGGAAGACAATTGAAGACCATGTCAATCGCCATACCGCCATGATCAACAAGAACAAGACTCCACGCATCTTCGAGGAGGGCGACCTTGTTTGGATTCATTTGAGCAAGGATCGGTTTCCACATGAACGCAATTCAAAACTCAAGCCACGAAGTGATGGCCCCTTCAAGGTTCTCAAGCGCATCAACGACAACGCTTACGTCATCGACATTCCAACTTCCAAGTACCTCGTGAGCAACACCTTCAACATCAAGGACCTATCCCCCTTTCATGGTGAGATGATCGATGAAGAGTCGAGGTCGACTCTTTCCCAAGGGGGGGGAGATGATGTGGGGTGGCCTTCGGACACCTCTGCCTCAAGACCGCCAAGTTCCCCACAAGGGCCAATGACAAGAGCTTGAGCTAAAGCGCTCCATGATAAGGTGAATTTGCTCTTAAACACTCTTGATCTTGAGCATACGGTGAATGGTTCGCTACCTCATGGCAACATCATTTGTGCAGTCCGTTACGAACCATATGGAGAGACGACCAAGGACGAGGAACACGAAGAGGAAGCATGGAAACGCCGGAAGAAGAAGTCGGAGTAAATGACGGACCGGCTAAAGCCGGCCCTGACACCGGCTATAGCCGGCCACCGGCTTTAGCCGGCCCTAACACCGGCTATAGCCGGCTAGACCGGCTAAAGCCGGACTTAACACCGACTAAAGCCGGCTGGCCGAGTCAACGCGCCTTTGGCCTAGAAGCCACCCTTGTAATCTTCCCTAAATTACCAAGTTGCCCCCAGGACGTGGCTGCCTATTTATTTGGCTCTCTCTTCCCCTTTCTAGCTTAGACAAGAATTAAGATAAAACATGGCTTCATGCCCTTTCCCGTAGGGAACTTGCCACTAGATCTCAAATCTAGAGTAAACCATCATCCCTTTTTGTTTGGGGTCTCTTCTATTTGGGGAATTCTACCTTGTAGTGGATCTCTTGCATACTTTGTGTGTAATTCTATCCATTGATTTGGTCTCTTTCCCAAGTGGAATTCTACTCCTAGCAAATCAATCTCTCACAAGGAATTCTACTCTTGGAGTCTCTTCCTTGCGATTCTATTGAGTTGGTGAATCGGGCCAACGAGGACAACCGGTGTGTATCTTGTGTGTGTGTGTTTGCCTTCGATTTGTTCATCGTGTTCTTCGTGTTCATCCTCGTTCCCCGCCACAAATCTCGTGAATCCGTGAAGATCGGGCCACACCCAAGAGGTCACCCCTCATCACATCGATCTTGGATTTTATTTCTCCTGGAGCGATCGACCGAGTGCACCGCCTGGACTCTGTCGAAAAAGGTCAAGCAGATCGGATCTGCAGTATATCGTCGTTTCCAGCACTGATTCCGATCTGAGAATACCGCGGACAACTGGCCTTTGATCTTCAACTTGTGACCACCAAAACTGTTGAACTACCACAGCTCCAACTTGACGACCACCAACACCGCAGACTGGTCATCAAACCGATAAAATCAGCCCGACGACCATAATTGCACCATGATCAACCTGGCGCTCTGATACCAAGATGATGAAGACTGTTTGGCCCGATCTTTCATGATGCACCTCCTGATCCAATGGATCTAATAGATCTCCCAATCACATGAGCGATACACGTAACCTGAAGATGAGGGAACGTCAATCCTGCGAGCAACTCGTCGATGTAGATGAACCTCATGCCGAATAGATGAATCCAACGAGCAACGCGATGATGAACAGCGAGCCTCACGCCGAAGCACGACAATACTTGAATAACAAGCACCTTCACACAGAACACAATATAGTGGATAACTAGACGAACGTCGGAGATGCTGTCTCAATACGCCAACCCCGGAGGGATGGTACACACATGGGAACACAATGTTCTACATAATTTTCTGCCTCCTAAACCATAGCCGCCCAGCCTCCTTATATAGACGGCCAGAAAACTATTGGGCTTGGATAGGCCCAAACCCAAAACATAAAATAAAACCCTAATTGGCCCACAACGTGACCAGGCTAAGAAATAACATGAACAGATACAAATTAATGACACAACCTTAGACTTAATTATCACATATCGTAGGTCGTCCTGGTGTGCCAATCCTCATCATGTTGTGCTGGCAGCAGGGATTAGCTGGAGAGTTCTATGCGACACTCGAGTTATCTTCATCACCATCATTGTCATCTACATCGCGCTCACTGAGAAGATCGGGACACCCCTTATCATGTTCCTTTAGTGTTTTGAGTTCGAATCACCTAATCACGCCGCCGCCGCAAGCTTGCTCCATCGCTCCACCATATATTTCTGCCACCACGGCATATACTTCCGCCACCACCATCCCTGCCGCGAGACAAGTTACTATTGTTTCTTTGCCGTGGTTTCCATCCGAGTAGAATTAGGTTTTCTTCTTTCTTTCCTTTTCATCTGTGCAGTTGCCAGAGTTCGTGAGTTAAGTTTCAGTTTCGGCCGCCAGTCAAGAGGAAGAAGAGCAAAAAAAAGTCTGGATACCCTTCCATTATAAATTTTTGGCTACACCAGTTTTCGACCTTGGGGATCAATTTTCTCCACTGGCCATTATAGCGACATTTTTTGGCGCCTGCGCGCTTTCCAAAGCACTTTCCAAAAATTTCTAGAAATTTTTTCAAGGCTATCCTATTTTTAGACCTCGAGAATCCTTTTGAGACACTCGCCATCATAGTGATTTTTGACGTCTCGGTTCGCTATTTTTCACCACCTCATCGCTGCTCATTGCTTTGTTGTGTATTCCATAGCTCGTGGCACATGTGTTGCGTGTGTGTGGCCCAGATGGCGGAATGAGTGAGAGAGGGCACGTTATATGCGTGAGCCCTTATCGTTGTAAGTTATGACTGAAGAAAATAGACATTGCGTCTGAAACTATCTTCCTCTTTGTTCTCTCTTGTTTCTTCTCCTCCAAGTTGAGTTTTCCTTTTGTAGATCTCACACTGGCGATCATACAAGAAACGGGAGCACTACACTTGGTATCAAAAGTCAGGCGTTCTGCGGGGCGCATTTCTAGTGAGTGTTGTTGCTATTCTCTGCTTCGTGCTCGTAATTCCGGGGTCAGGTCATAGTTGCTTGGATCGATCTCGATCTGTCCTTGCTCCTGTTGTAAATCCTTGCGTCGGTTGGCTAGATCCAGCAGATCAGCACCACGGCGCCAGTCAAGCCCGCCTACCCCTCCCCTCAGACTCAATTCGTCCTCGACGCGATGGGCGAGGTGGCAGAGGAGATGAGCGCAACCCTGCTGCGGATCCAGTCTAGTCTCGATCTACTTCATGGTGTCATCGCCAACATCGACACCAAGCAGAAGTAGATGCGCGCACAATTGGACCACCAAGCTGCGGAGATCGAAGATGGCAACAACAAGTATGGCGACATGATGCGCATACTAGCGGTCCTCACCGATAAACTGTAGATCCTAGAGCACGGCGCCGCCGACAAGGCCACGCATACGGAACATCAAGCCGATCCAACAAGTGGTGCGTAGGTAGGCCCTTCCGTCGTGCACCCAGTCATGTCGCAGTGGACAGGCAACGCGCCGGGTGCGTCGAAAAGTTCGGCACCGTGCGCGCCAGGGGTGCCGATTGGCCCCGGTGGCGATGGACTTCTGGGCGGCGGGGGAATTGGTGGCGCAAGCGGTGGTAGTCTGGGTGGAGTTGGTGGCGGAGGACATGGAGGAGTTGGCGGCTGTAGATCTAGTGCATCGGTCCATGACCATGCCGGTCGCGCACCAATTCCGAATATGTCATTCCCGTGCATTGACGGCGAGCATCCACAAGTCTGGTGTGACAAGTGCCACGACTACTTCCACGCGTTCAACATCAGTCCTACTATCTGGGTAACCACGGCCACACTCCACATGGACGGCAACGCTGTGATCTGGTTGCACACATTTCGGTAACGCCATGCTCTAGGCCCATGGCCACAGTTCATCACGGCGGTGGAATCCGAGTTTGGCATGGATGATCAGCCCTAGAGCATGAAAGCGTTGCTTAGTCTGAAGCAACAGGGAACCGTCGATGACTATTGCCGTGAGTTTCAGGCTTTGGTGTACCTAGTGACCATGCACAATCCGAATTATGATGAACACTTTTTTCTGGCATGAGAGCTCTGGAATATGGTTGAAGCTCAGGTTCCGGAGTCTGTCGAGCGAGCAGTGCTATTGGCCAGGGTGCAGCAAGAGATTCTGGCAGCTGATAAACCTCGCGCTCAATGTCAAGCCATTTATGCGCGCCAGGATACCGCTATTCCTTGACTCGAGATTCAGAAACCAACAGGCAACGGGTGAGTTTTGGAAAGATAGACAGCTTCGTGATTACAGGAAGGCAAATGGCCCGTGCTTCAAGTGTGGAGAGAAGTTCGACCCTACGCATCAGTGTGACGTAAAAACTGTAGCAACACTGAACGCCATCGACACCGAGCCCTGCCCCGTGCAGCTGTCAGAAGAGATTCTGAATTTGCTCGAGCTCGAAGACATTGCTACAACCGAGCACCTCAGCATGTCACTGAATGCAATCTCTGAAAGAAATATGCCCTAGAGGCAATAATAATATTGTTATTATCATATTTCTTGTTCATGATAATGTTTATATTCCATGCTAGAATTGTATTAAGCGGAAACATTATTACTTGTGTGGTTTATGAACACCACCGTGTCCCAAGTATGCCTCTACTAGACTAGCTCATTGATTAATAGTGGTTAAGGTTTCCTAACCATAGACATGAGATGTGGATTAATAATGAGGTCATGTCATTCGGAGAATGATATGATGGACAGACCCAAATTAAGCACAACAATTAGATCGTGTCATTGTGTTCACAATTGTATAGCTTTTCCTATGTCAGTATCCTATTCCTTAGACCATGAGATAATGGCACTCCCTGGTACCGAAAGAGAGCTTTGAGGTCATCAAATGGCACACTATGAGAGGGTGATCATAAAGGTGTCTCTCAAGTAATCGGAAAGTACTTGTTGGGTTGCATGTATCGATATTGGGATTTGTCCCTCCCGCCATATAGAGATATACTCCGGGCCCACTCGGTAATCAATATTGTCGATGGATTTCGTGTCGCAAGAACACGGGGTACCACGCGACGGACCCAAAGATTCGAACGCAGGGGGCTAAATGTGCGAGATCTAGGATCGCAACGAAACACGGTGACGAAAGCCTTGAGTCGTCGAACGCACTACACACTGCAGAGAGAGACGCTGAGCTTTACCCAGGTTCAGGGCCCTCGTGGTGAGGTAACACCCCTACTTCCTGCCTTCTTGTATTACAACGTGATACCTCGTGAGGAGTACAAGGTCTTGGTTACAAAGCCCTAACTGGCCAGAGCTTGAAGAACCTGCGTGCCCAGCTAGCAGCTTGGAGAAGATGAGGATTCGATCCACTCTAAGGGGTGGCCTCCCCCCCTTTTATAGCGCCAAGGTCCTCCTTCCCCTTATCTTCTTGGGGAAGGGGTTGCCACACACGGCCAAGGAGGGAGGACAGCTGTAGACTACATTCTTCCATGGACGTAGTCTTCATAGAGTAGTGGCGCTGGTCCACCGGAGTGGGTGGAGGAAGCTGACGTCTTCCTCTGGTGCCCTGCACCGTCCACGCTATTTTTAGGGGGGTGGCCAACAACCACTGTGCCGCTTTGGGCAGGCACAGCGAAAGTTGGTCTCCTTCCTATCGGGGGTAGCGTGGGCGGTACGCGGTCTTCTGTCCTTTATCTTCTTGCTCTGCACGCCAACGTGCTGAGCTGACGTGGACGTGGTTCATCTCCTCACCAGCGGGAGCTCGTGAGGAGGTCTTCTGGTCCTTAGCAGTTTCCATCGTCATTCTCCTCATGAGGCGCCTCCGCATGAGGGTCTTCTCGTATAGCTTCGGTCGTCGGTTCTCCATTGGGCTGAAGATGGGCCGATGACGGGGCCCGGGAGCAGGTGGACCGGAATACCCTGGTATCCAGAACACCGACAGTAGCCCCCGGGAGCCCGGCCCGCAAACGCGCCCTCTTGAGGGAGCGAAGGGCCGGGGGCCCCAGAAGCTGCTGGGCCCTCCAACGGCATGCGTCCACCGCGCGGTCAGAGGACCATGTGAAGATGCAGAGGCAGCGGCCGCGTGGCGCGACCACAGCTGGTGAGGCGAAACGGCGGGCGACGCTGCAGTCCCCGAAGCGTCAACCGTGATGATGGCGCGTCGCTTCACTGCAGAGCACCGCGCCGACGCTTCGGTTCCCGTGCTAAGATTTGAAGCGACGATGCTGGCCGCGCCCCTTAAATAGAGTCTCCTCGAAACCTCCGGCACTTCATATCCTTCCTCCAGTGCCACTTCTTCCTCCACGCCCCCAAGCTGATGGATCCCTCCGCCTCCTCCGCCGCCGCTGGATCAAGCTCTGGGGCAAAGCGCCGCGGATGCCCCCCAGGCAGCGGGAACAAGGCGAAGATCCCGGCCCGGTGGACGCCCGGCGCCGGCGGCCCCCTCCGCATTGGCGCGCCGAGGCAGGATGAGGCGAATCGCGCCGCCACGGGGACCTCCGGCGCCCTGACCCTTAGGGGTCCCGCGCCGGGAGGCGCTCTGAACTCGCCGTCGCCGCTGGCGGCGGTGCCTGTTCCCCGCTCCCCGGGGAGCATTGACCGGGTACTTCGGGGGGTGGAGGCCGCCCTGGGCCCCCTTCCTCCTGCTGCAGATCCTCCGGCCCCGCCGGTGAATGGAGTGGTTGCCACTCCGCGCCCCTTGGCGGCGGCGATGCTGGGACCCCTCAGCTCCCTCCCGCTGCCCGACGTAGTCCGGAGGGTGGTTTACGCCCCCAGCACGGCCGCCGGGGAGATTGCTCTGGGGGAGCAGAGCAGGCCAGATCTCCTCTGGCCTCTGGACATCCTCCTCGGAGCGGGCGGCAACGCCGTCCTCTCCGGCCACTGGAGGGCCATCGCCCTCGGCCATCGCCTCCGCGTTGGCGACCACCTCATTTTCCGCTTCAAGCTGGGGGCGCTGGAGGCCTCGGTGCGGATCTTCACCGCCGGTGGCGTCCGCCGCACCTACCCCCAGCCCGCGGCGCAGTGAAGAGGAGATCCTGGCGCGGTAGTCTTTTGCCGTGTAGTCGTCGCCGGCGGAGTATGCCCCACCGTGCTTTTGCTCCTCCCCTCGCTGGGAACGCTTTAATGGAATCTGCTTATTAGCTATCTTGTTTTTTGCTTCTTATTGCTCTTCATTGTCCTGGTCATCCGCACGCTCGAGAGCCCTAGTGAGCTGTTAGCGCCAACGGGAGGCCTCCCTGCGCCTCAGAGCTCGAGACGGGGTCCGCGCCGACGACACATTGGATGATTCCTGAGACAAGAAGTTAAAGAAAGAGTTGGAAAAGAAAAAACCCCAAATCCCCGAAAACGAAAAAACAAGTCGATAAAACAAACGAAAAAAGAAGGCGAATAAGTTGCCCCTGTGACCGGCACAGGGACCTTCTCCGTCGTGGAGGAGCGCGGCACTATCTGTGCCAGCAGCTAAGAGCAAATTGCCGCGCGTGGCGATTCACGGGGCCTTCCTCGTCGTTGAGGGAAGCTGGACCCTCACGGACGTGAAAACATCGACACTTAAGAGAGCCCAGAGACCGTCGACACCTCGCAAGGATTGCTCATGAGGTGAAGGGCCTGGCACAGACCTCCGGATCTACGTCTCCTTCGCAAGATGATCGGAGCGGCCTTGGTCTTCAATAATCCTGCCACGTTAGGCCTTCCTCGGTAGAGGGAATCTTCCTGTGGATGCTTTGTGCATCGACGCGTCCTTGCCTCCTCGTGAGGGTTGCTCACGAGGTGCTGGTCCTTAGCGGGTGCCTTGGGCACACCTTGGACTTTTCTCGAAGATTTTTTATTTTCCGGTGTACTTCGCGAGGAACTAAGCACCATGGGTATTTGGAGGTGATCGATAACAGGGCCATCGCCCCCGACCAGAGCTCACTCCCTTCGGGTTTTTTGGGCTTGCTGTTTTCCGGGCGAATGCCCCAGCATAGACACCGTGCCTAGCCCCCCTCCGCGTGGAGTACATCAGAAAATAAATGGACTTCATGCCATTTTAATGTCATGCCAAAGCAGAGGCGCTATATTGTGCAATAACTTAATATCAATGCTTAAGAGCAGTTTGAGCTGATACAAGTGTCGTGAAAATGGTCTTTTTCTCCTCGTGAGGAACCTAAGGGTAGAACTTTCGTAGATGAGCTATGCTCCACGGGTTCCCCACCGGCACGCCTTCTGCGGTTTCCAGCCGCGCCGAGCCTGGCCTGGCGATGTGCGTCACCTTGAAGGGTCCTTCCCACATTGGAGACAGCTTGTGCAGGCCCTCGCGAGAGAGTATTCTCCTCAGCACCAGGTCGCCGACCTCCAGGGTCCTTGCTCGAACATGGCGGCTATGGTAGCGGCATAGTCCTTGCTGGTACCTCGCGGCGCGGAGCGCGGCTTGGCACCGAGCTTCTTCGAGCAGGAGGAGGCGGTCCTTGATGAGGTCCTCTTGGCGAATTTCGTCGAAGGCGAGCACTCTTGGCGACCCGAATTTGATGTTGGTTTGAAGAACAGCCTCCGCCCCATAGACCAAGAAGAAAGGGGTCTCTCCAGTGGGTTTGGTGGCGGTAGTCCTGGTGGACCACAAGATGGATTGGAGGTTGTCTAACCATTTTTTGCCGCGGGCATCGAGCTTGGCATTGAAGCTTTTCGTCTTGAGTCCCTTAAGAACCTCGGCATTGGCACACTCGGCTTGGCCATTGCTCCTGGGATAGGCGACGGAGGTGAAACAGATCTTGATGCCAGTCAAAGCGTAGTATTCCCGGAACAGCCCGCTGGTGAACTGGCTACCGTTGTCGGTGATGATGCGGTTAGGCACACCAAAGCGACAGACCAGCCCATGGATGAACTTGACTGCGGACCTAGCCGGGATTGTGCACACCGGCTCCACCTCCACCCACTTGGTAAACTTGTCGATGGCGACGTAGAGGTAGCGGTAGCCCCCTTGCGCTCTAGGGAATGGACCAAGGATGTCCAGCCCCCAAACTGCAAAGGGCCAAGTGAGTGGGATGGTTTGCAGCTCCTGCGCCGGCTGATGAATCTGCTTGGCATGGAATTGGCACGCCTCGCACCTCTTGACCATCTCCGCCGCATCCCCGAGCGCTGAAGGCCAGTAGAAGCCACTTCGATATGCCTTCGCGGTGAGAGCCGAAGCAGAAGCATGATGCCCGCATTCACCGGCGTGGATGTCCCTGAGAAGCTCTTGGCCTTGGTGAGTAGATATGCACTCCAGAGCGACGCCGGTACAAGTCACCATCCTTGACGCAATAGCCCGAAGCTTGATGCACTATCCTTTCGGCCTCCTCTTCATCCTCAGGAAGCCTGCTGCTGGTGAGGAAAGCCTTGAGCTCGAGGATCCAGTCCACTCCCTCCTGCCGTGCCAATGCCAGAAGGACGCGGTCACCCGAAGGAGGCCCACAGTCTGGAGCCCCCTGCTTCGGCGGCGGCAGGGCAGGTGGAGGGTCTGATCCAGATGACGATGGAGAAGTGGACGATCTGAAGAGACGCTCCTCAAAGACGCCGGCAGGTTGTGCCAGGCGATGAGAGGCACGCTTGGCGATCTCATCGGCTTCCACATTTTCTCCTCTCGGGATGTGCTTCAGCTCCAAGCCTTGGAAGCGTTTTTCCATCTTTTGATGCTCCTCGAGATAAGCTGCCATGTGCTCATCCTTTGGAGTGTAGCTCTTGTTCGAGAAGTTCACAACCAGCTGTGAATCCTCCTTGACGATGAGGCGCTTGATGCCCAAAGCGTTCGCTGCCCTTAAGCCGGTGAGTAGTCCTTCATATTCCGCGATGTTGTTGGAGACCTTGTGCTCAGGCTTAAAGCAGAGCTGGATGGCGTAGAAGAGCTTATCCCCAGATGGAGAGGTAAGGACAGCACCAGCCCCCGCGCCGGGGAGGTTGAAGGCGCCGTCGAAGTGCACGACCCAGAGGCCTGGGGCCTCCTCTCCCGGGAGCGTTGACTCCACCTCTGGAGGCTCGTCGGCGAACAGATCAGTCCATTCGGCGGTGAATTCAGCCAAAGCTTTGCTCTTGATTACCTTGGTGGTTTCGAAGGAGATCTCGAAGGGCTGGAGCTCCACGGCCCACTCAGCCACCCGCCCGGTGACATTGGGATTGCGTAGAATGGTTTCCAGGGGACGATCAGTGACCACCTTAATCGGGTGACCCTGGAAGTAGTGACGTAGTTTCCTTGAAGCGATGAGCAAGGTGTAGAGCAGCTTTTGCTGCATGGTGTAGCACTCCCACGCGTCGCGCAGTACCGTGCTGACGAAGTACACGTGCTTTTGCACCTTGGCGACGCCTCAGGAGCTTCCTCCTCGGGAGGCTTTGGAGCGTTACTCTGAGAGAGCGGCTCGGTCGACAAAAATGCAGCGGGCGGCTCCTCTTGAGGGACGGGAGGCATAGCGGCCTCTTCCTCGTGAGGAGCCCCCGGGCTAGGAGGATCACCCTCCTCTTTGGCGATCACCTTTGCGTCTCGCTCCGCGACGAGAATGGCACTTGCAGTCCTTGGAGTTGCCGCGATGTAGAGTAGCAAGGGCTCGCGGAATGTTGGGGCAACCATGATTGGTGGGCTCGTGAGGTACCTTTTCAACTCAGCGAAGGCCTTGTCGGCTTCCAGAGTCCACTCGAACTTCCCAGTGCGCTTCATGAGCTTGAAGAAGGGCAAAGCTTTCTCCCCACTCCTTGCGATGAAGCGCCCCAGGGCTGCCATGCATCCCGCCAGGCGTTGCATCTCCTTGAGATTGCGCGGTGGACGCATTTCTTCGATGGCCTTGACTTTGTCTGGGTTCACCTCTATCCCGCGATGGGACACGAGGAACCCCAACAGTTTTCCCGATGGCACGCCAAAGGCGCACTTGGCGGGGTTGAGCTTGATGTTCACCCTTCTCAGGTTGGCGAATGTTTCCTCCAGATCCTCGATGAAGGTGTGACTCTCGCGAGTCTTGACGATGATGTCATCGACGTAGGCTTCCGCGTTTCTTCCCATCTGAGCCCCCAGGGCCTTACGCATGAGCCTTTGGAAGGTGGCTCCTGCATTCTTCAGGGCGAAGGGCATGCAGACGTAGCAGTACACACCACAAGGCGTGATGAAGGTGGTCTTCTCCTCATCCTCCTTTCCCATCTTGATCTGATGATAGCCGGAGAAAGCATCCAAGAAGCAAAGGAGGTCATAGCCGGCGGTGGAGTCGACGATTTGATCTATCCTTGGGAGCGGATAAGGATCCTTGGGACAGGCCTTGTTGAGACTTGTGAAGTCCACGCAGAGGCGCCCACTGCCATTTGACTTTGGGATGACCACCGGATTTGCAACCCAGGTGGGGTGGGCTACCTCGCGTATTAGCTTGGCCTTCTTCAGCTTCTCTATTTCTTTGACGATGAAGTCCTGCTTCTCTTGAGCTTATTTCCTAGTCTTCTGCTTCACGGGGTGTGCCTGAGGGCACACGGCTAAGTGGTGCTCAATCACCTCCCTGGAAACACCGGGCATATCTGACGGAGTCCAAGCGAACATGTCAGAGTTTGCCCGCAGGAAGGTGACGAGCGCGCTTTCCTATTTGGGGGAAAGCCCTGCCCCGATGGTGATGAAGTTTTCACAGCCCCCAGCCTAGAGTGGGACCTTCTTGGTTGCATAGCTCTCTTGGGTGAACTGGGGCCTCCTCCCTGAGGGTACCGCAGCTTCCCCAATGCTCATGTCCAGCATCGGATGGACCAGGTCCTCGCTTGGAGTAGGCGATGCAGAGGCGGCGAACTTCTTCCCTGTCGAGCCCAGCAGGTGGGGCTCGAGAGAGGCCTTCTTCGCATCAGCCCGCTCTTGGGATATGAGCTGCTTCTTCCTCGCGAGGTCGCCGGAGTGTTCCAGTAGATCTTCGTCGGCGGGGAACATGGTGGCAGCCTCACGGTAGACATGCTCCACTGATCGGAGAGCATCCTTCTCATTGCAGCGCACGGTGATCATGCCGTTGGCGCCCGGAATCTTGAGGATGTTGAAGCCATGGTGCGTTGCTGCCATAAACTTTGCCAGGGCTGGGTAGCCGAGAATGGCATTGTACGGCAGCGCAATGTAGGCGGCGTCGAAGTTGAGGCTCTCTGTCCTGTAGTTGTCCCGGGTGCCGAAGGTCATGGGCAGGCGTACCTGCCCGATTGGCGTTGTAGACCCTTCGGTTACCCCAAAGAATGGTCGAGTTGGCATGAGCCGGTGGTACGACACCTGCATCTTCTCGAAGATCTCAACCGAGATGATGTTGAGGCCCGCCCCTCCGTCGATGAGAGTGCGATTGATGGCGACATTATTGATGGTTGGCGTGCACAAGAGGGGAATTGTGCCCACGCCCCTGGTGGAGGCCGGATGGTCCTCCTTGTTGAAGCCGATCTTGCAAGTTGACCACTTCATTAGGCGGTTGCCGACGTTGGGCTGTGCCACCGCGATCTCTCGCGATAGCTGCTTGAAGTGGCGATTAGATAAAGGAGCCTGAGCTCCACCTAGGAGGCAAGCGGCGAAGTCTCGCGGCTCTTGATAGCCCCCCTGGTTCTCCTCCTGACGATCGTTCGCTGGTGGGGGCAGTGGCTCAGGATCGGCTCGAGACAGACCCTCGCGGCGGCGACCTTCCTCGCGGTCGTCGTCATGGCGATCGCCCCGGGATCCACTCTTGCCGTAGCTTCGACCACCCCCGCGGCGCTTGGGGACGCCATTTTCTTCATGAAACTTTCGGACAATCCAACAATCGTCGGAATTGTGGGTGTCCTTCTTGTGGAGAATGCAGAATCGGCGACATCGACCTTTATCGCATTCGGAGCGGTCCCCGCGGCGTTGCTTATGATCTGGTTCCGCCGCGAGGACAGGGGCCTCCTTTCGCTTGGGGTCCTTGGACTTCGGCTTTGGGGGAAGCGCCTCTGGCAGGTGGTGCACGAAGAGCCTCCCCTCCTCGGCCTTGGTGCAGCGGTCAGCGATCTCGAAGAGCCTGACGACGGAAGTCAGCTCATCATTCACGGACAGCTTCTCCCTCATCTTGATGTCGGAGGCGCCCGTGGAGAACGCGGAGATGACCTCCTCGTTGGAGATCCTGGGAATCTTGTTCCTCATCTGACTGAAGCACTGGATATACTGATGAAGCGTCTCGCCCTTGTACTGACGCACCGCCTTAAGATCGTTCTTAGTTGCGGGGCGCTCGTACGTGGGCATGAAGTTGGCAACGAACTGACGACATAAATCCTTCCATGAAGTCACGGATTCGTGAGGAAGATTCATGAGCCAAGTTCACGGAGCGTCCTTAAGGGCCATGGGGAACCAATTGGCCATGGCACGCTGATCTCCACGCGTGGCCTGGACGGCGACGACGTAGAGCTGGAGGAATTCGACGAGGTTGGTGGTCCCATCGTAACGCGCGCCGATGTCTGGCTTGAACTTGTCAGGCCAGACCATGTAGCATTGCTGGCGAGTGAGAGCAAGACACCCGGGGTTGTAGATAGGGTCGCCGGGGGTCCTGACGTTCTTGCCAGCTTCGCCGATGTCATCGATGGCGCGGTCATGATTTTCGCGGCGGCGCTCCAGGGAGACGCGTGCGTCTTCCGGAGCGCGTTGGACGATTTGGAAGCTGGGTTCCCCGCGCGGCGAAGATGCGGTGCGAGAAGCCACCTTCTTGGCCTTGGCGGCCTTCCCATCTCCGGCGCCCGGGGCGCGGCGCCCCGCCGCCGGATCTGGTTCTCCTGCGCCCTGGGCTCCTCCCTGGGCCTGATCTTCATTGGCGATGGCGACGAGCTCGGCGGTTCGAGCGCGCCACCCCTCACGCCCATCATCAGTGGGTTGATAGCGCAGCAGCTCCTGCGCCATGGCGAGAGCCTGCGCAGGAGACAGCTGACTCCCAGAACGAGCGCGAGAAGTGGCGGTGGCGGTGAAGGAGAGCGAAGGCTCTGTACGCCTGGACGGGAGGTAGGAGGACTCCAGATCTTCCTCCTCTTCCTCCCCGGCCGAAGCTTCACGACGACAGAAGATGGGCTCGGTTTGCCCCCGAACAGCGTTGCAACGGCGAAGACGCTCGAGCCTTGTGTTGGCGTCGGCCATGTCGAAGCAGATCTGGAAGAAAACACACCACAGCCCCCTACCTGGCGCGCCAAATGTCGATGGATTTCGTGTCGCAAGAACATGGGGTACCGCGCGACGGACCCAAAGATTTGAACGCAGGGGGCTGAACGTGCGAGATCTAGGATCGCAACGAAACACGGTGACGGAAGCCTCGAGTCATCGAACGCACTACACACTGCAGAGTGAGATGCCGAGCTTTACCCAGGTTCAGGGCCCTCGTGGTGAGGTAACACCCCTACTTCCTGCCTTCTTGTATTACGACGCGATACCTCGCGAGGAGTACAAGGTCTTGGTTACAAAGCTCTAACTGGCCAGAGGTTGAAGAACCTGCGTGCCCAGCTAGCAGCTTGGAGAAGATGAGGATTTGATCCACTCTAAGGGGTGGCCTCCCCCCTTTTATAGCGCCAAGGTCCTCCTTCCCCTTATCTTCTTGGGGAAGGGGTTGCCACACATGGCCAAGGAGGGAGGACAACTGTAGACTACATTCTTCCGTGTACGTAGTCTTCGTAGAGTAGTGGCACCGGTCCACCGGAGTGGGTGGACGAAGCTGACGTCTTCCTCTGGCGCCCTGCACCGTCCACGCTATTTTAGGGGGGTGGCCAACAACCACTGTGCCGCTTTGGGCAGGCACAGTGAAAGTTGGTCTCCTCCCTGTCGGGGGTAGCGTGGGCGGTACATGGTCTTCTGTCCTTTATCTTCTTGCTCTGCACGCCAACGTGCTGAGCTGATGTGGACGTGGTTCATCTCCTCACCAACGGGAGCTCGTGAGGAGGTCTTCTGGTCCTTAGCAGTTTCCATCGTCGTTCTCCTCATGAGGCGCCTCCTCATGAGGGTCTTCTCGTATAGCTTCGGTCGTCGGTTCTCCCCTGGGCTGAAGATGGGCCGATGACGGGGCCCAGGAGCAGGTGGACCGGGATACCCCGGTATCCAGAACACCGACAAATATCATACACCATTTTCAAACACGTGATTAATGAGTTTAATCAAAGGGTGATATTGGATTGCGGAACTGATGAGGATACAATCATGGATCATGCTGATTTTGAGTGTTTGAGCTGGAAGGAAATATTGAGTCTAATTGATGATTATTATACGGTGAATTCTTTCCTAGTTGAAAGGAATGTCTTGATATCTCCGGATTATATACTACCTAAAGCGATATACCATGTTGTATTTAGGTATGTCATCTGTCAAGATATCGCCAGCGGGAGGAGAGGGAGGACGGCTATGGTGACCCAGCATACCACTGCATGTGTAGTATGCAAGTCGTTGACATAACACTAATGAAACATTGTCTCACTAGTATTACATTGATCAGAGGGGTACAACAGAAACATCGCAGGTCCAAGGAAGGTGCATAGGATTACAAATTTCATCATACAGAAGATCTTCAGAACTTCCTCAATAGGTAGAGGTTTACTCCTAGCGACTACAAATGAGAATAATACATTGAACTCAACTAGAGCTACACTAATGCAGTTGGCTTGCTACAGAACTACCCTAGCTACTTAGGTGTTAGGATTAGGGAATTGGGTCCCGTCTATTCCTATTCTAGTTTTCCACCAAGCTTGGCATAGTCGTTGACTCTATTGATAGATCTGAGATTGATAGAAGGCTTCATCTTCATCTTCAGTGTCTTGAGGTTGCCTCCTTGTGTTGCCTCCAATCTAAGCAAGGGTTACGAGGGAGTGGGGTGAGTAACGAGCGTTACCCAACAAGTTCATATAAGGAATAAGGTGTTTGATGCACTAGCTACAGCCTTGGACTCAAGAGTCATTTGGCAATGCAAGTTTTTGTAAACATTTCTTCAAGAGGTTGCTTTTATTCAGAAGAACTATGTCCGTCAGCCTTCACAGGTTGATTAGAGCTTCGATGGGCTCCTTTCCTGCTGTGTTCGCAGCTCCTTCCCAGAACAAGGAGTATCCAGATACTTTCTTACACTCTGCAGAGGTGGTCACTTGTACCCATAGGAGATCAATGCTTTGCTGCACAACTGGGCGATCTTTCCCGTCCACACTTCCTTGGTGTGGGGCCCATTCCATGATCCGAGCCAATCACTGTTCCTTCCCGCGACCGTTCATACCCACCCTTTTGCGGCTCCAACTTTGGTTCGCTACCCTCGCCGGTCTACACTTTGGTAGTTGCCGACCTTGGCATACTTGTCTTTCCTTGACAATGAGTTACCCCCACCGGTTTGGTTACACGCTTTGGGTAACACCGGCCTCGGCACTCTACCCCCGTCGTTGCTGCAATCCATCATAGACTGTCAGAATCGTGAATTCATTAGGGGGAATCCACCCATCCCGAAGCTCCGCGCAGGGAGACAACTGCTCCGAAATGGCGCATCCGTTGATATGCATGAGGGAAAAGATACAGCTGACTCTTCTGTCCCATTCCAGACCCTATGGTTGACCGTATTTTACGGCACAAGAATCACTGGCGACATTGGTTATTAGTCCTAGGTGAACATTCCCATTACAGTGGGACCTCCACCATACTCTTACCATGGTCCCACTGCCCACCTTCCTAGGTCGACAACCACTATGGTTGCTAACCACTAGTCATATTCATTCAAGAAAAGCAGAACCTTTGCTTTTTAATGCAATCATAATAATAATACCACCGGTATATTTGCAAGTACTTTGTTAAAGATAAACAAGAGATATGAGCAAGAGTGAACTTGCCTTTCTGACTGCAAGATTATGCGAGTCAGGGTCTTCGATACGATAGAAATCCCAATTCTGAAATGACAATCATCATCCGGTAGGGATGATGTTAGAAATCTGCAGCATGATATGCATAAGATATGATATGCCTCACTCTAAGTGTAACCTAACCCCGATGATTTGTTATCATTGAGTTATGGTGATTTCTTTATGTTGTGTTGCACTTTTAAGATCCACTGCACACACAAGGTTGTTAAGGATTTTAGGTTAACTGACACTTCTTCAGAAGTAGTAGAATAAAGCTTCAAACAAGAGTTATTGCAAAAGATAGATATAGTAATAGGTGAAGGCTTGAAAGTAACACTTTTAAGTTGCATCTTATAATTAGCAATCACTTGGTTTATCATGGATATGTAAAGTGGAAGTAAAGCATATCACATAACAATATCTAAGTAGTTCTAGGGTTGACAACAATCGTAATAGAACTTAGGGTTTTCATTTATAACTAAAAGGAATTGGTTTGATGCTTACTTTCAAGGTATCTCAAAAGAATAACTTTTGAAGAACATATTAATTAAAGCGTAAGTATTATTTGAACTTATTTTAAGTGATCATATTCTACTATGATAGAATAGGGTTCTTATTAACACTATTATCTAGGGTTTGGATTATTACCTCATAAATTGAGTTAACAACTGCTAATGATCAAATATGAGTCTGAAGGACCAATTGTGCAACAACACTTTAGAGTTTGATAAGAATTACTGAATATAGGTTAGCACTTATTTATATTCTGTCTTAATATTAGCACTTCAGAATTATTTAGGAAAAATAGTTTTTAGGTTTTTAAGATGCTAATAGCAAAGTTCAAGTTAAGACCCTAAAATATTGAAATAGTAATTACAATGAGGTTGTTTAAGTGTAACAATATTTACTACATGTTCATAGAAATTATTTGATTCTTAAATTTGATTTAAACTCATATTGAGAAATAGTACTTAGACATGTTTCTAAATTGCACTCAAAACTATTACACAAAAGTATATAATATTACAGTATAAACAGATAGTTCTTATTTTTGTGATCATTTTGGTATATTATTTGTATTTTTCTGATTAAAAATGAAATAGATATGAATTTTCTAAGCTTGTAGTATTTTCTGTAATTTCTAAATAACTGTCTAAACCTTTTCTCACCTAGGGGGTATCTAGCCGCAGAGACAGACAGGTGGGGTCCGGGTTTGGTCAGCTGCCACATAGGCAGGAGACTCAGTCAAAGAGACTGACTAGCGGGGCCCGTGGTTCGGTCAATGCCACATAGGTAGGGGCACGTCAACAAGGTTGATTGGGAGGACTTGCCGCCTGTGATCGCCGGAGTCATCGATCCCGGTCCTCCCCAGGCGATCTAGCTAGCGCCCTCAAACGAGGACTCGATGGGGAACTCACCTATGGCTGCGCCACCAATGTATGGTCACCGAAGTGACACCGGCGACAACCATCTGCGGCGGCGAGCTCCGGCCAAACTACAAACCTAGGCTAAAGGCCACGCCGGGATGCTCTGATTTGCTCTAGAGATGCGCACGCTCACCTTGGATCAAAAGGGGTGCTCGATGGGGCTGATTGGTAACTACGGCGAGCAGAGCTTTATGGATTCCGGCGAGCTACTGCGAAGAGGAATGACAAAATTCCCCCGGCTCCGACTTCACCTTGACCCTCCACTCCTCAGAGATGATCTAGAAGATGCAGCGCTCCTCCTCGACCACTACCTGGAGCTTGGGGTGGTCTCTACCGTCGGCTTGCTGGAGAATCTCCGGTGAGGCTGCTCGGTGATTATGGAGGACACAGAGAGATTGAGAGAGAACGAGGAGGCGTCGGGGCTCTAGGGTTTCAATGTGACTCAGCTCGAAGCTTTATAGCTCGAGACGAGGTCTCCTGCAGTATTTCACTACCGACGATGGCTCGAATGCGGCGGGGATGGAGGTGCTCATATCGGGCGCGAATCACTTCGTCTCTCTTGCCAGTGGACGCGAGGAGGATAAGAACATCGGCGGGTCGGTCAACGGTCATCGAAGTTGATCGGCATCAGCAGCGCGGCGATGTGGCCTCGCCGGTGTTGTGCTGTCGACCACGCAGAGGAGGAAGAAGAAGAATCTCCTCTTCTGGCACGTGGGCTCCACCTGTCAGTCACATACCGAAACAGTATGTGGCCTGGGCTGGCTGCTGGGCCGCGCTGGTGGGCTTCGGTTTGGTAAGCTCTCTTCTCTATTTTTTCTGTCTTGCTTTTCTTTTCTATTTTTCCTATTGTACTGATTTGGATTTTAATTTGAATTCCTGTTTGTTTTGCAGGATTTGGAATTTGGAATTCCTTTCTAAAGTTTCCCCAAGTATTCTATATAGGATAATATGATGTACTAAGATAATGTTTAGGTGCATTAGCACATGATACTATTAGATCTGTTTAGATTTTATTAGGAGTCCTATTAGAGATGATTTTAAAGATTCCATTTTAGTGTTCCTTCTTAAGAGTGTATAGACACTATATTTGTATCAGAATGAAAGGAGAACTATTATTTATAATAAGTGCTAGCATTGGATTTCCTAGTTAGGTATATGTGTCTATGAACATGATGCTCTTAATTTGATATCAAGATTCATGTACATATTAACATGTTCAAGTTAATCACTGGATAAATAATATGGTTGATATTAAGAATGTTTATGATGTGGATATAATCCATGGGTTAAGATATAGGATGTGGTTCTAGGGTTTTACTCATGATCACAAAGTGATACATAAGTTGAATCTTAGATTGGTACCATAGGGCTTCAAATGGATAGGTGGAAAGAATATGAAATATCATAGAAGTGCCTCATAAAAGGGGTGCTTTTCTTAATGTAGTGTTCTGGCAATTAATTCCACACATGCTCTTGCAAAGGATATGGTATCTAGTTGATTTGGCTATATGCAAATATGTATCTCAGATAATATGTAAGTGAGTTGTTAGAGTGTTTACTAATTTATCTTAGCATGTTAGACTATATAAGTATTCACACAATTAACTATTGGTGTGTGGCTAACTAATGGCAGGTAAAGATAATGTTCTATCCTTTGTTATGCAAGTGTAGGTGTATGAATATTATGCATATGTTGATAGTAATTTCTTGGTACAGACATATGCATGATATGAATAGCTACTCGACATTTTCTGGGTTTTCTTTGCTTCCTAGTAAATTTACTTGTTTGTTCTTGGTGCTCATATGATCATTTAGATGTGATATGCCCCTAGACCATGTATATGTTTCTGGTAGATGATTTCAGATCAGAGGCATATATTTCTCTTGCTTTATGGTGAGTTCTTCCCTTTTCCCAATAACTACACTTCTCTCCTCTCATACTAGACCAACCTGGTGGTCTTGTGAAGCTTGTTCTTCGGGAATTCTGATAAACCTGCGTCTTATGGCATGCCTGCACCTCCTAGCTGCTTGACCTAATTCCTAATTGAACTAAGTAACCATTTGGTGATAGGGTAAATGTGCCCGATCTTTCGATGAGACGATAACTATCAATTATGATGGAGGTCGACGTTGATGATCCGACTACAAACGTGCGAAACGTTGCGCCTTCGCAATCGATACACCAACTTCCGAGGCTATTGATCACGCTAGAGCTAGATCAACCTGATCACGAGGATCAATCCCTGCAAGCAATCGTAGAACCAGCAAGAATTATAGTTGCAATCAAGATATTGCGAATATAGATGAAGGCTTTATTAAAGAGGTGGGATTCTGTCTGTGCGTAGTACAGAAGGTCGGTTTGACACTTGTGCCTATGGCGAAGAGTAGCTCGTGGCTAAGTCTTTAACTAAACAAAATCCGAGTTCTAATGACGGCTAGGAGGAGGTATATATGAGGGAAAGGGCAGGGATTTTCGTACAACCCTATTGGGCCATCCGTAAATAACCCTAGATGGGCCAATTTCCACTCAAATAGCCTCCAGAAAATCCCTAAATAATCTAGGACGAAAATACATGGGTTTAACCCATAAAATAAGGTGACGCAGCACCATATAAAGCCTTGGACGAATTTTGTGATTTGGTAACTTGTGAATTTCGTCCAAGCATCCTTGCTTCATTATGGTGGCTTCAAAGTTTTGGAATCTTCACTTGCAGCGTCATCTTGAATCCTCACACGATTGCTACCATCATCTCCATGCATGATCATGCTCGAATGCTTGTCCCTCTCATCCATGCTAGGCCCATCATTCCTAAGTAACATAAACACATCTGATTTAGGCAGCATCATATTCTCATGAATATTAGGAATAGTTCCTAGAAACGAAAGTACCTGATAATTCAGTTGGCGTGCACGAGCTCTTGTGAGAGGTCCTTGGAATTGTGGAACATGAGGAAGTGTGGCTGTAGGTGTAACGGTTGTATCAATCATAGGGATGTCCTCATCATCCTCCCCTTCTTGAATTGAAGTCATCCTCGACGCAATTGCATCTTCTTCTCCAAAATAGGGTTTCAAATCTGAAATGTTAAATGAAGGACTTACCGTGCCCATCTCTGCAGGAAGCTCAAGTTTATATGCATTATCATTCATTTTCTCTAACACTTTGAAAGGACCAGCAGCACGTGGCATTAATTTAGACTTGCGCAAATCAGGAAAACGATCTTTACGCAAATGCAACCAAACTAGATCTCCCACATCAAACACAATATGCTTGCGTCACTTATCACTAGCAACTTTATATTTAGCATTCATACGTTCTATATTTTCCTTAGTAATCCTATGCAATGTAAGAATCTGTTCAGCACGTTGTGTAGCATCAAAATTATGTTGCACCGAAGATGGAATAGGTAATAAATCAATAGGTGCACGAGGAACAAAACCATACACAATCTCAAAAGGGCATAACTTAGTTGTAGAATGCACGGAACGATTGTAAGCAAATTCAATATGAGGTAAACAATCTTCCCACATTTTTAAATTCGTTTTTAAAACAGCCCGTAACATGGTAGATAGAGTTCTATTTACTACTTCAGTTTGGCCATCAGTTTGGGGATGACATGTAGTACTAAACAACAATTTAGTCCCCAACTTAGCCCATAAACATCTCAAAAAATGACTAAGAAATTTAGTATCACGATCTGAAACAATAGTATTAGGCACACCATGCAAGCGAACAACATCGCGAAAGAATAATTTAGCAACATGAGCAACATCATCACTCTTATGACAAGGAATAAAGTGTGCCATCTTAGAAAATCTATCCACAACCACAAAAATACTATCCCTCCCCTTCTGTGTTCGAGGTAATCCTAAAACAAAGTCCATAGAAATATCCTCCCAAGGTACACTAGGAACAGGATGAGGCATATATAAACCATGCGGATTAAGGCGGGACTTAGCTTTTTGACATCACTACTAGAGAATGGACTATTAACAACCAAGTCCTGAAAACGGTTCGTCGTTAGTAGTAGGATTGACTAATCCCATGTTCGGGTTTGGCCCGCAAAACACACTTGACGACCACAGATATAGGTCGTCGTTAAAGTAACTCTGTACGTGGTCGTTATTTGTCAATCGACATAAGGATAAGTCCTAGTAATTTGTTGCATCTAGGTTTTTACTACCCCTATCAACAGAACCATGGCGGCGGAACATGAAACTCCATCTCTATACGACCTCATTGAGCCGGCCATGGAGCATCGTCTTGGTTTCTTAGCCGCAAAGGAAGACCAATTTTGGCGTTGATTTCTACAGCGGGGTCCCTCCTCCTTTTCAATTCCATAGATTGTTTGTCCCACTTTTCCCCTTTATTTTGATTTTATTTCTCGCGATCGATCTGGCATACAGCTCATCTCATGCGTGGCCAAAAGAAGTGTGTAGCAAGTACGTCTTCTGTCTTCTTTACTCCAAAGTGACCCATCAATCCTCCTCCATGCGCCTCCTGCAACAACAAAAGACGAACGGAACCTTCTGGAATGCATAGTTTGTTAGCACGGAACACAAACCCATCATTGAGGACGAATTTGTTCCAAGTTCTACCCTCTACATAGTGCTGCAAAACATCTTTAAAATCGGCATCATTCACATATTGCTCTTTAATAGTTTCCAGTCCAAAGATTTTGAAGTCAAGTTGAGATAACATGGTATAACGACGTGACAAAGCATCAGCAATAATATTACCTTTACCCCTTTTGTGTTTAATAACATAAGAAAAAGATTCAATGAATTCAACCCACTTTGCATGACGTTTATTCAACTTAGCTTGACTACGAATATGCTTCAAGGATTCATGATCAGAATGTATAACAAATTCTTTAGGCCATAAATAATGTTGCCAAGTTTCTAATGTCCGAACAAGAGCATATAATTTCTTATCATAAGTAGAATAGTTCAAACTAGCTCCACTCAATTTCTCACTGAAATATGCAACAGGTTTGCCCTCTTGTAACAACACTCCTTCCAAACCAATTCCACTAGCATCACATTCCAACTCAAAGGTTTTATTAAAATTAGGCAATTGGAGTAAAAGAGCATGTGTAAGCTTATGTTTGAGTAACATGAAGGCTTCTTGTTGCGCATCGCCCCAAACAAAGGGCACATCTTTCTTAGTAAGCTCGTTCAGCGGCGCTGCAATGGAACCAAAATCTTTGACAAAGCGCCTATAAAATCCAGCGAGGCCAAGGAAGCTCCTCACTTGTGTGACTGTTTTGGGTTGTGGCCAACTTGAAATTGCTTCAATCTTGGCGGGATCAACTTCAATACCCTGTGCTGTAACAACATAGCTAAGAAAAACAACTCTATCTGTGCAAAAGGTGCACTTTGCAATGTTACCAAACAAACGTGCAGCACGTAAAGCATCAAAAACAGCACGTAAATGTTCCAAATGTTCTTCTACAGATTTGCTATATATCAGTATATCATCAAAATATACCACCACAAAATGTCCAATAAAAGCACGTAAAACTTCATTCATTAATCTCATGAAAGTGCTGGGAGCGTTAGTTAAACCAAAGGGCATCACTAACCACTCATATAGGCCAAATTTAGTTTTAAATGTAGTTTTCCATTCATCTCCTAACTTCATACAAATTTGGTGGTAACCACTACGCAAATCAACCTTAGAGAACATGGTAGAGCCGCTCAATTCATCAAGCATGTCATCTAAACGAGGAATAGGATGACGATAGCGAATAGTAATATTATTGATGGCTCTACAATCAGTACACATGCGCGAAGAACCATCTTTCTTTGGTACCAAAATAATAGTAATAGCACATGGACTAATAGACGCACGAATATGACCCTTGTCAAGAAGTTCTTGAATTTGTCGCATAATCTCTTTCGTCTCCTCCGGATTGGTACGATATGGCGCATGGTTGGGTAAAGATGCTCCAGGAATCAAATCAATTTGGTGCTCAATTCCACGAATAGGTGGCAGTCCTGGATGTACATCTTGTGGGAAAACGTCCACATACTCCTGCAAAATGTTAGCAACAGCAGGTGGCAAAGAAGAAGGCATCTCCTCAGCCGAAAACAACACTTCTTTTCAAATGATAGCATAACATGCGGTAGTACTCACATCAATTTCAGAAATATCAGATTTGCTAGCTAGCAAACAAGTACTTTTCAAACGAATTTCGTTAGCATGTTTTGGGCAGATTTAGAAGTAATTGTAGAAGGCATAAGTTCCTTAGCAACAATCTGATTTTCGCTCAGCTTTTTCCCCTCATTATGTGCTCTACTAGCTCTAGCAAGATCATCTTTTAAAATACTTTTAGGAGACATGGGAAGTAACACAATTTTCTTATCATTATGAACAAGAGAATACTGATTTGTGCTACCTGAACACTTCGCCGTCGGAAAGAGAGATCGATCTGCACGAAACCAAATCGACAGAAGCTTCAACGAAGAACCACCAGAACAGAACACGATCCAATCTGAAACTCCACTTCCGATCTGAAAACTGCTTCAGGGAAAAGAACAATCCGTAGAACAATCAATCTACAATACTCGCAGTGATAAACCTAGTAATCTGATACCACATGATAAGGATCACGACGATGATCCTTGAGTTTTGTCCCGATCTTTCACAGCGAGTCAAACCAGATAGAAATCTTCCAATAACGCGAAGAACGTCACCTGAAGAAGAGGAACAAATCCAGCCAGCAACGTGATGATGAACACCACGCCTCAAACCTGAGCCTGATAATTCTAGATGAACACAAGAACCCTCACATCAATCTTTATTTGTTAACACGGCAGCGCCGTTTCCCCAGAGGGATGATACACGGTGGAGCACACGATAGTTTTCGACTAAACAACTAAACTCCCTAAACCCTAGACTGCTGGCCTCCTTATATAGATGGCTAGAAAACTGTTGGGCTTGGACAGGCCCAAACCCAAGACACAAATAAAAACTAAGTGGCCCATAACATGACCTAGCACACAGAATAACATAAGCAGATATGTAAATTGTTGACACAACCTTAGACTAAATTATTTCATATCGTAGGTCGTCCTGGCATGCCAATCAGCAACGAGGTTCCCTCATCTTGGTGGAGTCCTGAAATTGGGCTTCACCTCCTCCTTCGTGCCCATATCACATAGTGTATAGAATTTGTATCAAACTGCCATGGTCTACCAAGTAAAAGAGCACATGCTTGCATAGGAACAACATCACACTCAACATAATCAGCATATGCAGCAATAGTAAAATGCACACGAACTGTACGTGTTACCTTAACCTTGCTGCTGTTATTAAACCATTGAATGTGATATGGACGTGGATGGGGTCGTGTCGTAAGATCAAGCTTTTCAACCATCTCCATGCTCGCCAAGTTGTTGCAGCTCCCGCCATCAATAATAATGCGAATACAGCGATCTTTAACCACGCCCTTGGTATGGAACAGATTATGGCGCTGGTCGGGCTTGGCCTTGGTAATTTGTGCACTCAAGACTCGCTGTGCAACTAAACTTGGGTATTTCTCCGCATGTTCTGCAGCCATATATTCAGAATCTTGCTCCGTGGGTGCTGCAGCACATTGCTCATCAGATGCAATAAGAGCCAAAGTATCTTCATCATAATCACTGGCGGAGTCGTATCCACCATCCTCAAGAGAAATCATCATGCGGGAGGAGGCACAATCACGTGCAAAGTGACCAAGTCCACCACATTTGCGGCACTGAATTTGGCTGGACTTGCCCGTAGATGCCATGGAGGACGCAACACTCGGGGCTGGTCCCGTAGTAGTCTTCCGTGCAGCAAACGGAGGTGGTGTAGATGCTGTAGATCGCATGGATGTGGTCGCTAGAGTTGTAGGTGCAGCAGCCCGTGATGCCGAATTCGGTGAACTCCAAGTAGAACACCCTGCAGAATTATTAGTTCGTGTCGCCTCGCGTCGATCCTGCACTTCACATTCAGTATTGCAAGCAAGATGGAACAAACGGGTAATAGTTTGATAAGATTTATATCAAAGAATAGTCTGAATTTCCTTATTTAACCCACCTACGAATCGTGCCATTAAAGCTTCATTATCCTCCTCTATACCACAACGCAGCATGCTAGTTTGCAACTCCTGATAGTAATCCTCTACAGAATTTTTGCCTTGATCTAGACGTGCTAATTTGGTAAGCATGGAACGCTGATAATATGGTGGAACAAAACAAATACGCATAGCATGTTTTAAAGCATCCCACGTAGTGATTGGATTAGCATGATTAGCACGACAGTATTCAGACCACCATATGGAAGCAAAACTAGTGAACTCACAAGTAGCAGCACTAACACGTCTATCCTCGGGATAATTTAAGCATGCAAAATGCTGGTCTAATTCTAATTCCCAAGAGAGCTATGCATCATGGTTATAGCGACCATCAAACGTAGGAACATGTAATTTCAGTTTAGCAACATGGTCATCATCACGTACCAACGGACGAGGAGGTGGACGGCGAATGTAGGGCCGAGGACGACCAGGTGGCTGATCAACTATGAAGTCATCCGCATACTCGCCCTCGTACTCATCTTCCCCATAATAATCATCGAACTGTGCATCACGGGCCTGTGTAACACCCGTAGCTCCTGCAACGCTTGCAGTAGCAGTGCCCGCAGCTGCACCCGAAGCCGAAGTTTGAGCCGGTGGGTTGAGAACACGCTGTGCACGTCCCAAAAAGGTCGGCCGTGGAGGAGGCGCGCGAGCCGGCGGTGGTGGTGGTAAGCGTGCTAGCATCTCCTGAAATTTAGCGTCGAGTTTGGCGGTGAAGGTGGTCTCGAGTCCCTTGAGTTGCTCCATCGTGTCACCAAAATGCTTGTCCACATCCTGCATATGGTCAGACAAAAGTTTGGTGATGTGAGCCTGCAAGGCTTCACCCTCTAGTGGCTGTATCTCGGTGTTGTCTGGTGGCATGGTTAGTACGCAAAAGCAAAGTTATAGAATAGAGAGACAACAGGAACAGGGGTGGAAAACGCTTAATCTATCAAGCAAACCAATACTCTTACCCGTTCTTACCCTGCAGCAGGTGGCGATCAGCAACCGTCGTGATCAAACTTCAGTAAGATTGAATAGAGCGATTGCCAGGTGGTGTCAACGCACGGTGTAGGAATATGTGGAGCTCTGGGTGGCTGCAATATCTGTAGCAACAATTTCAAAACAGCAATGCAAGGTTGAATAACAGCTCAACGATGGTACTGTGCTGGTCGTAGACTATCCCAAGCTAGAGACGCGAGCCTAGAACACCACGAGTCACACCGTGACACCGAAACGCAACAGGCAGCAGTGCTCTGAACAGCGCGCGAATGAGGCAAAAATCACTATGATGGAAAGTGTCTGAAAACGATCAGCAAGGTGAAATATCAGGATAGGATCAAGATTTTTTTTTGAAATTTCCAAAAACTGCACGAAACTGCTCCAGAAAGCGTGCAAACACCAATTTTTTTTCACTATAATGGCGTATAGCTCAAAACGATCCCAGAAGCCTAAAAACAGTATAGGCTGAGTTTTTTTTTGCTCTCCCCTCCTCTTTCCTGCTGGCCGAAACTTTCTGGAACTCGGATCAAGTTACAACTCGGATCGGATCTACAATGATGGAAAGCAAGAGTAGGAAAACGAAAAAGTGTATGGCGGTGGTGATAGCGGGATTGGTGGTGGCGGTGGTGATGGCGGAATCGGTGGAGGTGGTGGTGATAGCAAAATCGGTGGTGGCGGTGGTGATAGCGAAATCGGTGGTGGCGGTGGTGATGGCTGTGACCAGAACTCGAAACTCTAAAGAGCTAGACGTAAAACCAGCACTGGACACAACGATGCAGACTAGAATTCAACAATGCAAGTACTGAAAAGAAAAGATGCAAAGGCTCAAACTGTTTCTAGGAAAAGATCTAATCCTAATATTTTTGGCTTTTTCATGGATTCTAGGTATGAAGATGCAATCTAGACTACGAAAACAGTAAATCTCACCGATCAACCTAAAATATGATACCACTTGATAGGGTAAAGGTGCCCGATCTTTCGATGAGACGATAACTATCGATTATGGTGGAGGTTGATGTTGACGATCTGACTACAAACGTGCGAAACATTGTGCCTTAGCAATCGATACACCAACTTCCGAGGCTATTGATCACACCGGTGCTAGATCAACCAGATCACGAGGATCAATCCCTGCAAGCAACCGAAGAACCAGCAAGAATTATATTTGCAATCAAGATATTGTGAATATAGATGAAGGCTTTATGAAGAGGTGGGATTCGGTCTGTGCGTAGTACAGAAGGTCGGTTTGACACTTATGCCTATGGCGAAGAGTAGCTCGTGGCTAAGTCTTTAACTAAACAAAATCCAAGTTCTAATGATGGCTAGGAGGAGGTATATATGAGGGAAAGGGCAGGGATTTTCGTACGACCCTGTTGGGCCATCCGAAAATAACCCTAGATGGGCAGATTTCCACTCAAACAGCCTCCAAAAAATCCCTAAATTATCTAGGACGTAAATACATGGGTTTAGCCCATAAAATAAGGTGACGCAGCACCATATAAAGCCTTGGACGAATTTTTCTCTAAAAAAAAAGCCTTGGACGAATTTTGTGATTTGGTAACTTGTGAATTTCGTCCAAGCATCCTTGCTTCATTATGGTGGCTTCAAAGTTCTAAAATCTTCACTTGTAGCGTCATCTTGAATCCCCACACGATTGCTGCCATCATCTCCATGCATGATCGTCATGCTCCAATGCTTGTCCCTCTCATCCATGCTAGGCCCATCATTCCTAAGTAACATAAACACATCTGATTTAGGCAGTGATACGGATCAACATGATCCGAAGGGGTTTTAGGCCCAATCTTTCACGGCGATCGATAGAATCAGCAGATAGCAAAAGAGAACTCATTCTGAAATAGATCAAACTGATCTCTCTTCAATTCCTCGCGTTAAAACTGATCGGAATCAATTCCCACGCATGGCATAATATCAGATCTCAAAGATCAGCAATCAAACACACCGATATGCGCCCCCAAACATTGGGACTTTTCTGGTCTCTTTCTTAGCTCAAAAATAATAAGTCTGAACGATACAAGGCGGCTGCCATAACCCTATATGGGTGACTCCAAACGCTACTTTGGCTGGGCTAGGCCCCATACCAAACTAAAAGCCCAAATGGCCAAAACACACTTGATTTTGGACAGGCCCAAAACCATCACACACAATTAAAACCAAACTGAAATAAAAACATCACGCAAACTTAATTAAAATAGGACACCTAAATATCTTTGACTGTAGAACCTCGGCGAACATGAAACTCCATTGGAGGTGTACGAAAGTTGGGCTTCACATCATCTTCTGGAGGCACTTCAAAACAGAATTGTCCAAGCTTCAGAACATAAGGAGATGGTAAAATAGTAGGAATAGTAGCTATGCTCCCCTTATCATCCCCCCCAACTTGAAAGGAAACTGTCCTCGGTTTCGCCTGAATGTGTTGGACCTTTTTATGGGCAGCAAGCACGTCCACTTTGATATCCTTATCGAGCATAGGCTGCAACACATGACGCTTCCCCTTATGCCACAAGGAATAAACATTGGACCTGCCTTCATGAGTGGAACGCCTATCAAATTGCCACGGTCTTCCTAGCAGCACATGACATGCATCCATAGGCAAAACATCACAGACCACTGTGTCCTCATAATTACCTACTGAAAATTTCAGGCGCACCTTATGTGTGACTTTCAGCTTCCCTGAATTATACAACCACTCAACACAATGCGGCTGCGGGTGCTTCCACGTAGGCAATGATAGAGAATCCACCAAACTCTTGCTAACAACATTTGTGTAGCTTCCACCATCAATAATCAGTTTGCAAGTGGTGGCCTTGATGATGCATTGGGTCTGAAATATATTCCAGCGCTGCCCTTGGTCGTGTATGCGATCTTCTGGTACGGGTTGCACCATTAGATTCTTTAAATTTGCAGCAAGTTCATACCCATCCACGATCACTTCAGGATTTTCCTCAGATTCCTCACTTGATGACGCATCTGCTTTCTCATCATCACTAGCAGAAACATAGCCATCATGTGTGAGCATCACCCTTTTTCTATTAGGGCAATCACGCTTCATGTGTCCTCGTCCTCCACAAGTAAAACACTCGATGTTTGCTGTGGACTGCGTAGATGCAGTTTTGGACACCCCAGATTTGGGTGCCTCGCTATGAGAAACACTATTAGAGCGTGTAGAAGGTGTCATCGGAACACTAGGACCAGCAGCCTCGGTATGAGAATGATGCCATGATTTTGTAGGTGTTGCAGCTTGGCGTCGTTTGATTTGTTGCTCTGCACGCTCAGCTTGGTGCACAAGATCTTGAAGATCATTATAGTAAACCATCTCCACATGATCACGCACCTCAAAATTTAGTCCATTCAAGAACCGAGACATCATGGCCTCTATATCCTCCCTTGTCCCTGTACGTATCATCAACAACTCCATCTCTTTATAATACTCATCCACAGATTTAGTACCTTGAGTGAGCTGCTGCAACTTATTATACATGTCTCTCTTGTAGTGTTCAGGAACAAAGCGATGTCGCATAAGATGATGAGGACATCCCATCTATTGATACACCCGCTGCACCTACAGCGGAACACATACAAGGACCCATCACTCGAGCTCGTGCCAAGCAACTTAACTATCAGGTACTTTCGTTTCTTGGAACTCTTTCTCACATACATGAGAATATGATGCTGCCTAAATCAGATATGTTTGTTACCCTTAGGAATGATGGACCTAGCATGGATGAGAGGGACAAGCATTGGAGCATGATCGTGCATGGAGATGGCAGCAAGCGTTTGAGGATTGAAGAAGATGCCACGAGTGGAGATTTCAGAACTTTGAAGCCACCATAATGAGGGATGAAGACTTGGACGAAATATACAAAGAGCTACTTCATAATTTCGTCCATAGATACATATGGTGCTGCGTCACTTCTATTTTTGGGCCAGGCCCATGTAATTTTCACAGCAAATAAGACAGCCACTTTTAGGAGTCCGAATTTGAGGAGAAAAGGCCTGTTAGGGCTCCGTTCGACCACCCTACCCAAGGCTGGTCGCACCCCTACCTTTTCCTCCTCAAATACCCCCCGTAGCCATCATTAGAACTCGGATTTTGTTTAGACTAAAAGTTAGCCATTGCTGCAACTACGAGCTCGACTTTTGAGGCCAATCGCCCAGAAGAAGACCGCCTATTCGGAATCCCACCTTTTGAATAAAGCATACATTTTTCATCCGCAATATCTTGATTGCTGTATTAGTTCTTACTTGTTCTCGATTTCAGGTAGGAATTAAGACCCTCGCTGGTCAGGCTGATCGTGCATCCGCAAGATCAGTAACTCCCGGAGATTGTCCTAGCGATTGCATTGGCGCACGAGCTTCGCATGTGTAGTCGGATCGTCAAGCACGAACTCCACCCACTAAATCGACATATCAAGATCTCATCGAAAGATCGGCCACCTTTGCCCTATCATAAGATCTTTCATACCTTGCCATGACGTTGGGCGAGTACGCATACGCAGAATTTGATTCCACCAAATCAGCACATAACCGGTGAATTCAACAGCAGCCAGTTGAAGTCTCTTCTCCTCAGTGTAATAATGAGTTGATACGGATCACGCCGGTGATCCTATGAGTTTTGTCCCAATCTTTCACAGCGAGTCTATCCGGATAGCAATCTTCCAATAACGCAAAGAACGTCACCTGAAGACGAGGACGAATCCAGCAAGCAACGTGATGATAAACACCACGCCTCAAACCAAAGCACGACAATCCTTGATGAACACAAGAACCTCCGCAGCAACTTTATTCGATAAACGGCATCGCCGTCCCCGGAGGGATGCTTCACCAAGAAAACACAACACGATAGTTTGTAAACTAAAATTCTGAACTCCCTAAACCCTAGACTGCTGGCCTCCTTATATAGACGGCCAGAAAACTATTGGGCTTGGACAGGCCCAAACCCAAAACACAAATAAAACTAAGTGGCCCATAACATGACCTAGCACACAGAATAACATAAGCATATATGTAAATTGCTGACACAACCTTAGACTAAATTATTTCATATCGTAGGTCGTCCTGGCGTGCCAATCAGCAACGAGCTTCCCTCATCTTGGTGGAATCCTGAAATTGGGCTTCACCTCCTCCTTCGTGCCCATATCATGAGTAGCAAAAATCTGATCCATGTGCATCTCCCACTCCAAATAATCGTCAGGTCCGCGGTCACCGGAAAAAGGAGGTATGGATAATTTGATGCGTCCAAGACCACCATCATCAAGTGGAACACGACCAGCATGGCCAACACGGTCACGATCATGTGGCTGTACACGATGAGCACCTACAGGACGAGCAGCAAACTGTCGTTGTTGTGGTGCATAATCAGCATCATCGGCAAGTTCTCCTTCATAAGCGGGTGCCACGGGTCGATGATCGTGAATTTCAGCAGGGCGGCGTGGTACCACGTCGCGAGGTTGTGCAGTAAGAGGTGGCTGCACGGGTGCACGGCCGGTAGCATCACCCATTGCATCAATTCGGGTAGCGAGCTATGCAATTTGCGATGTCAATGCGGCATGACTCCGCAAAATAAAATCGTAGGTACTATCAAAACCGGCCCGAACATTAGGAGCCAAATCTGCAGCAAAAACAGAAGGTACAAGCTTCGCTTGCTTCGCTCCAGCAGCTATAGAATTATCTCCCTCAACAGAGTTTACCATCGCGAGTCTGAACTGCAACAATCCCTCTAGACAAAAAAAAACAACAGCAGTAATCTCACGACAGAGGACAGAAAATGATCTCCAAGTGCGACTCATGGCAGGAAACTGGACACGCATTCGGCAGAAAACCGCGCTGAAAAACTGACGCTCGGCAACAAACGATCAAAGCAACGATGTCTGATCCAAAACGAGTAATGCCACCTGCGTTTTTGTCAATCGTGTAGCAATAGGACTCCAGAGTGTTGCGATGCAGATAGCCCGGCCCATAAGGCAAACAGCCGAACGAAGAGCAGGCGCGCTTGGGCGAGATGAGTGACGCCCGACCCCAGATGGTCTCCGTCCTAGGGCGAGCGGATCGAGGTGGTGATCGTGGGCGACGCTGGCTCAGTCGCCGTCTTTGGCGATCGAGGGCGATACTGGCTCCCCTTTTTTTTGTGACTTCCGATCGGATCTGCAGGCGCGTGGAGTACCGGACTCTGAGAACAGCGATCGACCACGAACGAGATGCTGCCACCCACAGGTCCCAGGATCGAAACCTGGCTCTGATACCAAGATGATACGGATCAACGTGATCCGAAGGGGTTTTAGGCCCATTCTTTCACGGCGATCGATAGAATCCGCAGATAGCAAAAGAGAACTCAATCTAAAATAGATCAAGCTGATCTCTCTTCAATTCCTCGCGTTAAAACTGACCGGAATCAATTCCCACGCATGGCATAATATCAGATCTCAAAGATCAGCAATCAAACACACCGATATGCGCCCCCAAATATTGGGACTTTTCTGGTCTCTTTCTTAGCTCGAAAATAACAAGTCTGAACGATACAAGGCGGCTGCCATAACCATATATGGGTGACTCCAAACGCTACTTTGGCTGGGCTAGGCCCCATACCAAACTAAAAGCCCAAATGGCCAAAACACACTTGATTTTGGACAGGCCCAAAACCATCACACACAAATAAAACCAAACTGAAATAAAAACATCACGCAAACTTAATTAAAATAGGACACCTAAATATCTTTGACTGCAGAACCTCGGCGAACATGAAACTCCATTGGAGGTGTACGACAGTTGGGCTTCACATCATCTTCTGGAGGCACTTCAAAACAGAATTGTCCAAGCTTCAGAACATAAGGAGATGGTAAAATAGTAGGAATAGTAGCTATGCTCCCCTTATCAGGTAGCATCATATTCTCATGAATATTAGGAATAGTTCCTAGAAATGAAAGTACCTGATAATTCAGTTGGCGTGCACGAGCTCTTGTGAGAGGTCCTTGGAATTGTGGAACATGAGGAAGTGTGGCTGTAGGTGCAATAGTTGTATCAACCGTAGGGATGTCCTCATCATTTGGTCTTGGTCTTGCTAGTTTGGTTCTTGTGGTTGTGCTGGTGGTGGTTAATCCTGCCCTGTTGCTCAACTCATGAGCAGGGTGGATTGTGTGGTGGTGTTGTTGGTGTGATGGTGGTGTTTCTTGGCCCTCTCTAATGTATGATATGGCCCAAATTCGTTGGTCTACCCATACCATGATTTTATGGTGTCAAATGAATGCCATGGGGTTCCTTTTATAGTATCTTGATGCTCACCACAAGTTGACACCTCAAGTGATGACTCTTGTTTTAATTTGGTGAGTAAGCTACTTGTTGTCAAGCTCTCATGCATGAGCATTACTTGGGGTTCAAGTAAAGGAAGATATTTTCATGTGGATAACTATCCTAAGATATTTTCAAGTGGATAACTATCACAAGATATTTTTAGGTGGATAACTATCACAAGATATTTTCAAGTGGATAACTATCACAGGATATTTTCAAGTGGATAAATATCCTAGGTGGCATGATGATTATCCTCTAATAATCTTTATTTTGTGTAGCCAAGTGGCATTTGGCACTAAATGGACTTGTGGCTGAATCAACTCAGATTCTTATACATATTTGTAATTCATACATGAATTGTTATCAATGAATATTGTATTAATTGTTTGGAAGTTTAACTTCCAAAGTTCATATGATGAGGATACAATCATGGATCATGCTAATTTTGAGTGTTTCAGCTGTAAGGAAATATTGAGTCTAATTGATGATTATTATAAGGTGAATTCCTTCCTAGTTGAAAAGAATGTCTTGATATCTCCGAATTATATACTACCTAAAAGTGATGTACTATGTTGTATTTAGGTACGTCATCTGTCAAGATATCGCCAGCGGGAGGAGAGGGAGGACGGCGATCGAGAGACAAGTGGAGATCAAGTCTGGATGAGCACGAGCACGTGATGGCGCACTAGGACTACCTTCGACACGATGTCAACATGTCTACGGCGCGCTATACACATGGCCTGCGTGCTAAAATTAGGCCGAACCCATATATGGGTCGGTATGTACCCGTTTGAGTCGAACCGAGTCAGTTTGGGCCCAAACTAGGCATGTTTTGGGCCAGGTCTTTGCTGAGGTCGCCCGGCTGCCTATAAGTACCCCTGGGCACCCCCTCAATTAGGGTTAGACCACGTTTAGACTACAGATTATTTCGTTGAACTGCTGTAAGCATTCATCTGAATTCCTCCGCACCAATTCATCTGGATTTGGTGTTATACTGCTGCAAGTTTAGTGTGATCTGTTGTTCCATTGGGAATTAGTAGATTGCAAACTACTGTTTCGTGGTCGACGGCTACGTGCGCAAGTGTGTGGAGTCGTGAATATCCTACAGGGTTTGAGAGCTGTTGCATTGGCATCAGGGTTCAAGCGAGGAGAGTTCATCGGTGACACCAAGTTATCCCCGACAATCATCCACTGCCATCATCACCATCGCGTCGCTCACGAGAAGATCGGGCCACCCCATATCATCTTGGTATCAGATTTCCACGGTTTACTCGGTGAGCATCCACAATCCATCCATTGCATCCATTGAGTGTTTTAATTCCTATCCAGAAAAAGCCAAAAAAAAATTTAGGGTTCTTAGTTTTGCCATAGCCTAGATTGCACCGTTTTGAGTTTTAGTCGCTGATCGTGTTTCGCGAATCTTTTCATCCAATTCGTCGGAGTCTAGGGTCATCAATCTTTTCTGCATATTAGTTTCGAGTTTGGATCTTGTCTGGAGTCTCTTGGATCTCCTTCTTCTTACTTGGTTCAGGCGCCACATTCTCCTGTTCTTGGCGTTTTGGCGATCGAGGAGGAGTCCGGGTTTGTTACAAATTGTAGATTGGATTCTGCAAGATTGTTCTTCATCGAAGGTTTCAGATCGGATTGTTACTTTGTTGGTAGCCAGGGATCGATAGTCCCAGTCCCGCTTCAATTTTCCAGATCCGATCGAGCGTTTTCGGCCACAGTCCATCACGTGCACGTATCCAATTTGTTCCAATCGTTTTGATCGTCAAGGCAGTCCGTTCGTCAGCTGTGTCTTGTTTCTCCGATTGTTTCCGATTACTTTGCCATCCAGCTACGATCGCTAGTCCCCAAAAGAAAAAGCAATCGCTATTGATCATCAGAAGAGTTCAGCTATCATCTGCCTGCAGCGATCGAGTCAAAAAAAAAAACTTACCGAAGCCCCCGCGTGCTGTACCCCAGACGACCTCTGTGGTTGCGCGCGTGCCTGGCTTCGCTCGCGGCGGCTCGATCGCTCGCCTGCGCACTAGCGCGGAGGCTCTCTTTCCCCAAGCGAGCAGGCCGGCCCAAGAGGCAATTGCCCAAGATCGGTTTGGTAAAAAAAAGAGAGCAATTTTCCTGCAGCGTCGCCGGGTCGCTGCACCCCAGACGAGCTCCGCGCTCGTGCGCGTGCTTGTCTGCTCCCGAGCGAGCCGATCGGCCACAGTCTGTTTAGTCTGAATTCAAAAAAAAAAGCAAAAGTAAAAAAACAAGGGGACGTGAACTGCACTATTTTGAGTAGTACACGCCGCACCTATAAAAAAAAAAGACAAACTACTTTGTCCGTTTCGCGTCGCCGTCGCGCTGCCGTGTGTTTCCGGCGTCGTACATCTCTACCGTTGACATATTTTTCGTCGGTTTCTCTGCCGCGACAGCGTGTTACCACTGTGTCCACATAGCGTCCTTTCTACACGATTTTGATCGCTTTAGCTACAGCCTGTCTACAGCATCGTGTTAGGAGCTTACCCATACGAGACTAGCTACTTCGTGCTCATCAGGCTGCTGCCGTGTGCGCAATCTTGTGCCTGTTCATCGAGCCAGTGCTAGCGTCTCTCTTGTGCATTGCAACACGAGCTATTGTGCGTTGTCACTTATATCTTTTGAGCTCTTTTTCAGAGTTGCTTTGCCTCGCTTATCTCCACCGTGTGTGTTTCGTGGGTCTTGTCATACGATCAGCACTAGGACTTGTTTGCGGTGTACTTAGGATACCATACCTACAGCTCCACCATATATTCCTGGTTTGTCGTGTGATCGCTATTCTACCCTCGGTATTCACTTCTTCACATCAGAGCATTGGTCGTTTATCCGATTTGGTAAGCATCGCTATTCACCTTGGAACGGTAAGATTCACCTTTTCTTGTCAGTTTTGAGTGAGTAGAGTGTTTCACTATATATACATATTTGTTTCTACACTAATTATGGCAGATGATGTTATGGATACTGTGAAGGCTGGAAGATACCAATTTTTCCGCCACAGATATTGTAGTGCCACTTTTTGGGAGGAAGAACGTGGCAACTTTGACGGTGATGGGCTCTTTCACCATGGTGTGATGATTGGAGATAGATGTGCTGCAACCACCATTGATCACATCTCTACCATCAATTTAATCAGCATTGAGGTCGTCGAGACGTTGCACCTAGCCACACGTGCTAGTACAGCGCCATACCTCTTGCGTTCCTCATATGGCACTTTGCTGATTTCACACATAGCTGACGTTCCTGTTACTTACAGAGGGCATACCGAGGTTATTCGTTGTGGTGTATCCCCCATGCCACTTGAATCTTGTCATATTCTGTTGGGTTATCCTTGGTTTCACACCTATCATGCTCAGCCTTGTCGTGATAGGCCGACAGTTTCGTTCAAGTGGAATAAGCACCGGCATGCTTGGCTGCGTCTAACAGCTGAACAGTTTCATAAGAATCATCTTCTTCGCAAGGAGAGGACAAAGGAGTTCTGCTTGTCGCCTAAGCACAAGGTCATGATGGATGGTGGCAGTCCCATTATTTGCCATCTTGACCATGGTGTGCTTCACAACCCATGTGAGAATGAGAGCCACATAGCCAAATTGAGTGAGAGTGTTATAAAAAGTGAGCTGTGTGATTCCACCAAACGTGAGGTTGAGAGCATACACTTTGAGAGTATGAGCAAAAATCAAAACACAAGAGTAGTCGACGATAGGATATGTGAGGATATTTCAACTAATATAACTCTGTCTACTCCTAGTGTTGTTTCTTGTGATATGCAGGTTGCTTTTGAAGAAAGGGAGCCGCCTATTTTACAACCTGCATCACCGCTTGGTGCATTATCACTTGAGGAGGATGTTCCAGTGCCTACTTCTTCTGAGGAGCATGTCATTGACATAGGTACTGATTTGGAACCAGAACCAGCAGCTATGGATAATATTTGTGAGTCTACTCCTTTGCTGGTTCCTTCTAGTGATTTATCTTGCACTAATGTTTCAGCACCATGTGATAATTTGATTTCGAATTTTGATCATGTGGTAGTGCTGACACATAAGGAAGTACTTGCTAGAATACCATCGAATGACATTGTGTATTCCATTATGCTAAAAGAACCTCTTAGTTTGCGTTGTGCTATGAATAAGATTTCTGAAATTTCATATTTGAATTCTAGCACACATGCCTATTGCTTCATGTTTTTCTTGATTGGTGAATATAGCATGAATGATAATTTTCTTGTTGATCACATATGCATAACTTGTGATAGAATTAATGAACTGAAACTTGTTGTTTTCAATCCTATATGCTATGTGTCGAAGTGTTTTTGCTATTGGACAATGGTTAATTTTCGAAATAGTATGATGTATGCTGGTATACTTGATGTGTTCCAGTCTCACATAATTGATTTACCTCAACTGTGTTGTTCCAATCTTGTTAGTTCAGAATCTGATTTGCTATATTCAATGTGTTTGTCTCAACATGTTTGTACTAAGTGTGCTACTGATATACCCGTTACTTATATTTGCAATTTGAGTTGCTTCTTATCTGCCAAACATAATGATCATGCCCATATTGTTGATGATATTTGTGTAAATTCATCACTTGTTTATAATAATCAGAGTAGCACAGTTGAAGCATGGTCTAAACCAATTATATTTACATATCTTTTGGATTGGTTTAATTTAGTGCATCACAAATTTGATCATAGAACTTCTTTGTGAAAACTGAATTTGATACTGAACAATAAGACTATATATCTCTTTGTTTTTCACCATTATGATGATTCTTTGTACTTCACTTATACCTGCAATTTAAGTTGCTTGATGTATAGTCGACATATTTTTTATGTGAACAAAAATAATACAACATGTTATGTATACACATACTCTGCGTACACGTTGTTCTTTTTGTTCCTACCACTTTCAGCTTACCCAAAGCCGAGGACGGCTTTTCTTGAAGAAAGGGAGGATGATGAGGATACAATCATGGATCATGCTAATTTTGAGTGTTTGAGCTGGAAGGAAATATTGAGTCTAATTGATGATTATTATAAGGTGAATTCCTTCCTAGTTGAAAAGAATGTCTTGATATCTCCGAATTATATACTACCTAAAAGTGATGTACTATGTTGTATTTAGGTACGTCATCTGTCAAGATATCGCCAGCGGGAGGAGAGGGAGGACGGCGATCGAGAGACAAGTGGAGATCAAGTCTGGATGAGCACGAGCACGTGATGGCGCACTAGGACTACCTTCGACACGATGTCAACATGTCTACGGCGCGCTATACACATGGCCTGCGTGCTAAAATTAGGCCGAACCCATATATGGGTCGGTATGTACCCGTTTGAGTCGAACCGAGTCAGTTTGGGCCCAAACCAGGCATGTTTTGGGCCAGGTCTTTGCTGAGGTCGCCCGGCTGCCTATAAGTACCCCTGGGCACCCCCTCAATTAGGGTTAGACCACATTTAGACTACAGATTATTTCGTTGAACTGCTGTAAGCATTCATCTGAATTCCTCCGCACCAATTCATCTGGATTTGGTGTTATACTGCTGCAAGTTTAGTGTGATCTGTTGTTCCATTGGGAATTAGTAGATTGCAAACTACTGTTTCGTGGTCGACGGCTACGTGCGCAAGTGTGTGGAGTCGTGAATATCCTACAGGGTTTGAGAGCTGTTGCATTGGCATCAGGGTTCAAGCGAGGAGAGTTCATCGGTGACACCAAGTTATCCCCGACAATCATCCGCTGCCATCATCACCATCGCGTCGCTCACGAGAAGATTGGGCCACCCCATATCATCATATTTGAAATGATCCTGATGAGGGGTGACCTCTTGGGTTGGCCCGATCTTCACGGATTCACGAGATTTGTGGCGGGGAACGAGGATAAACACAAAGAACACGAAGAACATGATGAACACGATGAACAAATCGAAGGAAAACACACACACACAAGATACACACCGGTTGTCCTCGTTGGCCCGATTCACCAACTCAATAGAATCACAAGGAAGAGACTCCAAGAGTAGAATTCCTTATGAGAGATTGATTTGCTAGGAGTAGAATTCCACTTGGGGAAGAGACCAAATCAATGGATAGAATTACACACAAAAGTATGCAAGAGATCCACTACAAGGTAGAATTCCCCAAATAGAAGAGACCCCAAACAAAGAGGGATGATGGTTTACTCTAGATTTGAGATCTAGTAGCAAGTTCCCTAAGGGAAAGGGCAGGAAGCCATGTTTTATCTTAATTCTTGTCTAAGTCTAGAGTGGGGAAAGAGGGCCATATAAGTAGGCAGCGACGATCTAAGGGCAAACTGGTAATTTGGTAGAGATTACATAGGTGGCTTCGTGGCCAAGGATGCGTTGACTCGACCAGACCAGCTATAGCCGGGGTTAAGTCTGGCTTTAGCCGGTGTGGCCGGCTATAACCGGTTCTGGGGCCGGCTTAAGCTGGCGGCCGGCTTTAGCCGGTTCGACATTTGCTTCGTCTTCTTCTTTCAGCGTTTCCAGGCTTCCTCTCCGTGTTCCTCGCTCTCGGTCGTTGTTCCATGTGGTTCGTATCGGACTGCACAAAAGGTGTTGCAATGAGGTAGCGAACCATTCAATGTATGCTCTAGATCAAGTGTGTTTAGGAGCAAATTCACCTTATCATGGAGTGCTTTAGCTCGAGCTCTTGTCATGGGTCCTTGCGGGGGACTTGGCGGTCTTGATGATAAGGGGTGTCCCGATCTTCTCAGCGAGCGCGATGTAGATGGCGACGATGGTGATGAAGATAACTCGAGTGTTGCTGTAAACTCTCCGGCTAATCCCTGCTGCCAGCGCAACAGCTCTCAACCCTTTGGATATTCGCAACGTCACACGCTTGCGCCCGTAGCCGCCGACCACGAAGCGGTGATGCAATATACTAATTCCCAATGGAACAGCAGATTACACTCAGACTTTCAGAAGAACAAACACCAGATCGATACGAATTGGTGCGAATAATTTCAGAGGAACACTTGGTTCTGTCTAGAAACTAGGGTTTTGTTTAAACGTGGTCTCCGAGACTTGAGGGGGCGCCCCTGGCTACTTAAGGGAGGCTGGGGCGTCCTCAACATGGACCTGGCCCAAAACCAACCTGGTTTGGGCCCAAACTGACTTGGTTCGACTCAAACGGGTACATACCGACCCATATATAGGTTCGGCCTAATTTTAGCACGCAGGCCATGTGTATAGCGCGCCTTAGGCGTGTAGACATCGTGTCGAAGGTAGTCCTAGTGCGCCATCACGTGCTCGTGCTCATCCAGACTTGATCTCCACTTGTCTCTCGATCGTCGTCCTCCCTCTCCTCCCGCTGGCAATATCTTGACAGATGACATACCTAAATACAACATAGTATATCGCTTTTAGGTAGTATATAATTCGGAGATATTAGGACATTCTTTTCAACTAGGAAAGAATTCACCTTATAATAATCATCAATTAGACTTAATATTTCCTTCCAGCTCAAACACTCAAAATTAGCATGATCCATGATTGTATCCTCATCATCCTCCCTTTCTTCAAGAAAAGCCGTCCTCGGCTTTGGGTAAGCTAAAAGTGGTAGGAACAAAAAGAACAAAGTGTACGCAGAGTATATGTATACATAATATGTTGTATTATTTTTGTTCACATGAAAAATATGTCTACTATAAATCAAGCAACTTAAATTGCAGGTATAAGTGAAGTACATTTTAGTAGCATATAAATGCAGCATGTGTTGGGACAAAGATAATGGATATGAAAAATCTGATTCAATTCTAGCAGAATTAGAACACTCCAACACAGGTAAAAGTATGTTGGTTGGTTGTAGTAGATCAACTAGGCTAGAATATAGTTGCATACTATCTCGAACATAATCTAGTGTCCCACAACAAAAGGACTGCGACACATAGCATATAGGACTGAGAACATCAAGTTTCAGTGCATTAATTCTATCACAAATTATGCATATGTGATCGACAAGAAAATTATCATTCATGCTATATTCACCAATCAAGTTAAACATGAAGCAATAGGCATGTGTGCTAGAATTGAAATATGAAATTTCAGAAATCTTATGCATAGCACAACGCAAACTAAGAGGTTCTTTTAGCATGATGGAATACACAATGTGATTCGATGGTATTCTAGCAAGTACTTCCTTATGTGTCAGCACTACCACATGATCAAAATTCGAAATATGCAAATTATCACATGGTGCTGAAACATTAGTGCAAAATAAATCACTAGAAGGAACCAACAAAGGAGTAGACTCACAAATATTATCCATAGCTGCTGGTTGTGGTTCCAAATCAGTACCTATGTCAATGACATGCTCCTCAGAAGAAGTAGGCACTGGAATATCCTCCTCAAGTGATAATGCACAAACCGGTGATGCAGGTTGTAAAGTAGGCGGCTCCCTTTCTTCAAAAGCAACCTGCATTTCACAAGAAACAACACTAGGAGTAGACATGGTTACATTAGTTGAAATATACTCACATGTCCTAGCAACTCCCTCGCTCAGTTTTTCTAGAACAATGACATTCTCACTCTTGTGCACACTCGTATCTACACATAATGTGGAATCATGCAAGTTAACGTTAGGTGGCTGAGGTGTACACATGGTGGGAATACATAGGTCAGGTGGTGTAAGAACAGGAGCAACATGTGGTTTTATGAGAAGGGCTGCAGGTGGACGCAGGTTTTGACGCCTAACCTCCTGAAATTCCTTAATGCAAATATATGACAACCACGCGTGCTTACTATTCCAAATGATGGAGGGGTCAGGATGATCACTACCAAAAACAACTTCAAACTGAGAACACCAAGATTTTCCCAACAAAATATGGCAAAAATTTAGCGCTCTAGGAACCACATCACAACGAATATGAACTGTATGGCCATAAATGGTGAGAGGAACATGGGTGGTTCGCGTAATCGGTAGTGCATTATCATAAGAAGCCAACATATATGGTTTAATTTTTCCATAAGTACGCAATTGCATCTTTTCAACAACCTCAATACTAACCAAGTTCGGTAAAGAACAATTATCAATGGTAACAGCAGCAGGTCTACCATTAATATCTACAGTGAAGTGGAACAAACCCGAATTAAGCACCACTCCAGAATCCTCCTCCCAAAATGTATTGCTGCAATCAAACTGCAATGGTAATGGATCCTCCTCATCATCATCTGCCATTATTAGTAAAGACAAAGGAAACGGTAGCAATATATATATGGTGGAACTCTCAGCTCACTCAAAACTGAAAGAACAAGGTATCTTACCATTCCAAAGTGAATTATGAAAGCTTACCAACTTGTAGTGGCAGAACGTGTGTGGATGTGATGAAGCGAATACCGAGGGTATAAGAAACTACCACACGACAAACCAGGGTATATGGTGGGGCTTGGTATGGATACCTAACTACACCGAAATATAAGTCCTAGTGCTGATCGTATGACAAAGACCCACGGAAACACACACGGGGGAGATAAACGGGGCAAAGCAACTCTGAAAAGTGAGCACGAAACGATATAAGTGACGACGCACAGTAGCTCGTGTTGCAATGCACAAGAGAGACGCTAGCACTGGCTCGACGAACAGGCACAAGATTGCGCACACGGCAGCAGCTTGATGAGCACGAAGTAGCTAGTCTCGTATGGGTAAGCTCCTAACACGATGCTGTAGACAGGCTGTAGCTAAAGCGATCAAAATCGTGTAGAAAGGACGCTATGTGGACATAGTGGTAACACGCTGTCGCGGAAGAGAAATCGACAAAAAACGTGTCGCGGCAGAGATATACGACGCCGAAAACGCACGGCAGCGCGACGGCGACGTGAAACGGACAAAGTAGTTTGTCTCTTTTTTTTTACACTAAACCGGTCCGGGCGCTGGAGGCCAGACGCTCTCCGCGCCTTGGCGTCAGCGAGCGAGCGAGGGCGGGCGGCGACGCTCCACGCCAGACAATCTCCGCGCTGGAGCGCGGGGCTGGCCGATCGTTTTCTTTGCTTTTTTTTAGCTCGGATCGGATCAGTACACGCACGGGGAAACGCTGAGACTTTGCATAGCGATCAGATTTTTTTTTTTGAGGTACCGATCGGCCCTGGAAACAGATCGGATCTGGCTGTTTTTGGTTTAACTCAAACCTATCGGATCTGGTAGCTAGAGATCGAAAACAACCTTTTTTTATGTTTCCGAGCGGATCTGCAAGATGTATGCTGAGCTCGCACGAACCAAGGAAGAAGATGATGATCCCAGAGGATGCAAAAGAGGACCAAAAGTAAAACTAAGATGCAGAAAAGATTGCTAGACCTAGACTCCTACGGATGGAAGAAAGAAAATGCAAAAAACGATCAGCGACTAAAACAAATACTTCGATGCAATCTAGGCTATGGCAAGAACTAAGAACCCTAAATTTTTTTGTGTGGCTTTTTCTGGATAGGACTAAAAACAAAAACGAATCTACGGGGATGGATTTGTGGATGCTCACCGAGGAAACGCTGAAATCTGATACCAAGATGATAAGGGGTGTCCCGATCTTCTCAGCGAGCGTGATGTAGATGGCGACAATGGTGATGAAGATAACTTGAGTGTCGCTGTAAACTCTCCGGCTAATCCCTGCTGCCAGCGCAACAGCTCTCAACCCTTTGGATATTCGCAACGTCACACGCTTGCGCACGTAGTCGCCGACCACGAAGCGGTGATGCAATATACTAATTCCCAATGGAACAGCAGATTACACTCAGACTTTCAGAAGAACAAACACCAGATCGATACGAATTGGTGCGAATAATTTCAGAGGAACACTTGGTTCTGTCTAGAAACTAGGGTTTTGTTTAAACGTGGTCTCCGAGACTTGAGGGGGCGCCCCTGGCTACTTAAGGGAGGCTGGGGCGTCCTCAACATGGACCTGGCCCAAAACCAACCTGGTTTGGGCCCAAACTGACTTGGTTCGACTCAAACGGGTACATACCGACCCATATATGGGTTCGGCCTAATTTTAGCATGCAGGCCATGTGTATAGCGCGCCTTAGGCGTGTAGACATCGTGTCGAAGGTAGTCCTAGTGCGCCATCACGTGCTCGTGCTCATCCAGACTTGATCTCCACTTGTCTCTCGATCGCCGTCCTCCCTCTCCTCCCGCTGGCGATATCTTGACAGATGACATACCTAAATACAACATAGTATATCGCTTTTAGGTAGTATATAATTCGGAGATATCAGGACATTCTTTTCAACTAGGAAAGAATTCACCTTATAATAATCATCAATTAGACTTAATATTTCCTTCCAGCTCAAACACTCAAAAATAGCATGATCCATGATTGTATCCTCATCATCCTCCCTTTCTTCAAGAAAAGCCATCCTCGGCTTTGGGTACGCTGAAAGTGGTAGGAACAAAAAGAACAAAGTGTACGCAGAGTATATGTATACATAACATGTTGTATTATTTTTGTTCACATGAAAAATATGTCTACTATACATCAAGCAACTTAAATTGCAGGTATAAGTGAAGTACATTTTAGTAGCATATAAATGCAGCATGTGTTGGGACAAAGATAATGGATATGAAAAATCTGATTCAATTCTAGCAGAATTAGAACACTCCAACACAGGTAAAAGTATGTTGGTTGGTTGTAGTAGATCAACTAGGCTAGAATATAGTTGCATACTATCTCGAACATAATCTAGTGTCCCACAACAAAAGGACTGCGACACATAGCATATAGGACTGAGAACATCAAGTTTCAGTGCATTAATTCTATCACAAATTATGCATATGTGATCGACAAGAAAATTATCATTCATGCTATATTCACCAATCAAGTTAAACATGAAGCAATAGGCATGTGTGCTAGAATTGAAATATGAAATTTCAGAAATCTTATGCATAGCACAACGCAAACTAAGAGGTTCTTTTAGCATGATGGAATACACAATGTGATTCGATGGTATTCTAGCAAGTACTTCCTTATGTGTCAGCACTACCACATGATCAAAATTCGAAATATGCAAATTATCACATGGTGCTGAAACATTAGTGCAAAATAGCGCGCCTTAGGCGTGTAGACATCGTGTCGAAGGTAGTCCTAGTGCGCCATCACGTGCTCGTGCTCATCCAGACTTGATCTCCACTTGTCTCTCGATCGCCGTCCTCCCTCTCCTCCCGCTGGCGATATCTTGACAGATGACATACCTAAATACAACATAGTATATCGCTTTTAGGTAGTATATAATTCGGAGATATCAAGACATTCTTTTCAACTAGGAAAGAATTCACCTTATAATAATCATCAATTAGACTTAATATTTCCTTCCTTCTCAAACACTCAAAATTAGCATGATCCATGATTGTATCCTCATCACTTGAGGTGGAGGTGTCCGAAGGCCACCCCGTATCATCTCACCCCCTTGGGGAAGAGTCGACCTTGACTCTTCATTGACCATCTCACCATGAAAGGGGGAGAGATCCTTGATGTTGAAAGTGTTGCTCACAAGGTACTTGGAGGTTGGAATGTCGATGACATAGGCGTTGTCATTGATGCGCTTGAGAACCTTGAAGGGACCATCACGCCGTGGCTTGAGTTTGGAATTTCGGTCATGTGGGAACCGATCCTTGCTCAAATGAATCCAAACAAGGTCGCCTTCCTCGAAGATGTGTGGAGTCTTGTTCTTGTTGATCTTGGCGGTATGGCGCATGACTTGTTCTTCAATTGTCTTCCGTGTGTTGTCGTGCAAGGTCTTCATGACGTCGGCTCGCTTGGTGATGTCCATGTTCACGCGCTCGTGAAGTGGTAGTGGTAGAAGGTCAAGTGCCGTTGGTGGGTTGAAACCATAGACGATCTCAAAGGGGCTTCCCTTGGTGAGGCTATGTTCGGCGCGGTTGTAGGCAAACTCCGCATGAGGAATGCATTCCTCCCATGACTTGGGGTTCTTCTTGATCAACACGCGTAGGAGGTTTCCAAGACTCCGATTGACCACTTTGGTTTGTCCGTCCGTTTGAGGATGTGATGATGAAGAAAAGAGGAGCTTGATCCCTAGTTTGGCCATTAGGGTCTTCCACAAGTAGCTCATGAACTTGACGTCGCGATCAGACACGATGCTTGTTGGAAACCCATGAAGTCGAATGATATCCCTGAAAAACAAATTAGCAATATGTGAAGCATCGTCGGTCTTATGGCATGGAATAAAGTGGGCCATCTTGGAAAAATGGTCAACGACCACAAAGATTGAGTCATGTCCATTTCGTGTACGTTGCAAACCCAAAACGAAATCCATGCTAATGTCCGACCATGGTGCATGTGGGATAGGTAAAGGCATATAGAGACCCAAGGAGTTAGTTTTGGACTTAGCTTGTATGCATGTAGTGCAACGTTGGACGTGCCTCTCGACGTCGCGGTACATCCTTGGCCAAAAGTAGTGTGTGGAAAGCATGGCATAAGTCTTCTCGCGTCCGAAGTGTCCCATGAGTCCTCCACCATGTGCCTCTTGCAATAACAACATACGAAGAGAGGACTCGGGAATGCATAATTTGTTAGCCTTAAAAAGGAAACCCTTATGCAAATAGAAATCATCGACCCTCCGGGAGGTCGAGCATTGTTCAAAAATGGTTCCAAAGAAAGAATCGGAAGGGTACAAATTCGGGAGCTCATCCAAACCCAATATATGTGTGTCAATGCGAGTGAGAAGTGTGTTATTTTTGCGAGATAGAGCATCCGCGACCATGTTTTCTTTTCCCTTTTTGTACTTGATGACATAAGGGAAAGATTCAATGAATTCAACCCAATTCGCATGACGTTTGTTCAAGTTTGCTTGGCTTTTCAAAAACTTCAAGGATTCATGGTCCGAATGGATGACAAATTCTTTTGGCCAAAGATAATGTTGCCAAACTTCCAAAACACGAACTAGAGCAAAGAGTTCTTTGTCATAGATTGAATAGTTGAGGCGTGCACCATCCAACTTCTCACTATGATAAGCAACGGGGCGTCCATTTTGCATGAGAACACCACCGATTCCAAGTCCACTAGCATCACATTCAATTTCAAAGGTTTGTTGGAAATCAGGTAAAACAAGCAATGGTGCCTCCGTAAGGCGTTTCTTTAGTTCATCGAAAGCATGTTGTTGGGCTTTGCCCCAAACGAAAGGTACATTTTTCTTTGTAAACTCGTTTAGAGGGCAAGCAATGGTGCTAAAATCTTTAACAAAGCGACGGTAAAATCCAGCTAGGCCATGAAAACTTCTCACTTGGCCAACCGTTGTTGGTGTTGGCCAATTCCGTATGGCCTCAATTTTGGAATTGTCTACTTCAATGCCATTGTGAGAGATAACGAATCCAAGAAAAACCAACTTTTTTTGAGCAAAGGTACACTTTGGAAGGTTTGCATAAAGCTTTTCTTTGCGAAGAACGTGCAAAACTTGCTCAACATGGGCAACATGGTTCGAAAATGACTTGCTATAAATGAGGATGTCATCAAAATAAACCACAACAAATTTACCAATGAAAGATCGCAAAACGTGGTTCATAAGACGCATAAAAGTCAACGGTGCATTAGACAAACCAAAAGGCATGACAAGCCATTCATAGAGACCAAGTTTGGTCTTGAATGCCATCTTCCATTCATCGCCAATGGCCATGCGTATTTGATGGTATCCACTACGAAGATCAATTTTAGAAAATATAGTGGAACCCGCAAGCTCATCAAGCATGTCGTCTAAGCGAGGAATAGGATGGCGATAACGAACGGTAATGGCATTGATGGGACGACAATCCATACACATTCGAAGTGTGTCATCACTCTTGGGGACAAGAATTACTGGGTCGGCACAAGGAGATAGGCTTTCACGAACATACCCTTTTTGTAGAAGGTCATGAATTTGACATTCGATCTCCTTTGTCTCTTCCGGATTTGTGCGGTACGCGGCGCGGTTTGGAAGTTGGGCGCCCGGAATGAGGTCGATCCGATGTTTGATGCCGCGTAGAGGTGGTAGTCCATGAGGAAGTTCGTCTGGGAAAACATCTTGAAATTCCTTCAAAAGAGACAACAAAGGAGAAGGAATCGTGGAATGATCATTAGTAGTTAGAATGGTGCCCTTGCAAATGAGCACAAAGTGTAAGGTGGATGGGTTGTGGTGTAAAGCCCTCATCTCACTTTTGGTGGCAATCAAGGCGTGGGTGGTTCTATCGCTCATATATGGCTTGTGGCGCTCACTTTCTTTGTTGTGGCTAAGTCGCTCATCACTCAACTCACTTGGAAAAGTAACTTGTTGGACCCTCGCTAAAGCCTTTGCATTGTCCGCAATGATTTGGCTAGGAGTCATCGGGCTAAGCGTGAAGGTCTTCTCGTCTTCCTTTAAGGTGTAAGCATTTGTATATCCATTGTGTATGGCCTTCTTGTCAAATTGCCAAGGGCGGCCAAGAAGTATGTGACACACCGTCATGGGAACAACATCACACTCCACCGTGTCTTCATAAGCTCCAATCTTGAATGTAACGGAGATGGTGTGTTCAATCTTGACATTGCCGGTATCGCTTAACCATTGCACATGGTATGGGTGAGCATGCTTGCGGAGTTGGAGATTGAGCTTGGAACATAACTCGGTGCTTGCAAGGTTGTGGCAACTTCCTCCATCAATGATCACCTTGATTGACTTTCCATGAATGCCGGCCTTTGTTTGGAAGATGTTGCATCGTTGGTCTTCTAAGTCTTGGGATTGAGTAGTCAACACCTTTGCGACGACAAGTGATGGGCTAGTGTCATGAGTGCATAGCACATGTTCCTCTTCATCACCCATGTCATCCGCTTCCATGGCGGCGGCCGCTTGGACAAAGGCTTCATACTCATCTTCATCATAGTAGTCAATGGTTCCATTGTCTTTGGTGATCATCACCCTAGTGTTCTTGCACTCAAATGATTTGTGTCCTTGAACGCCACACTTGAAACAAGTTACTTTGGGTGGTGCCGATGATGCCTTGGAGGAGGTTGTTGTAGAAGGTGCGGGAGCTTGAGTTGTTGATTGTGGTGGTTTGGAGAAAGGCTTGGACGAAGATGCAAATGATGGCTTGAGTGATGGTGGAGTGCTTGCCGAAGAGTTGCGGGAGGCGAAGAAACCTTTGGTGCGCTCATACTTGGCATCTTCTTGGAGTTGGCGCTCGGCTCGAGTTGCTTTGTGTACAAGATCACACACGGTGGTGTAAGGGAGGAACTCCACAATGCGCTTGATGGGATGGTTCAATCCATTGAAGAAGCGTGCCAATGTTTGTTCTTCTTTCTCCTCCAACTTTAGGCGCATCATAGTCAATTGCATTTTGATAAGGATCACGCTGGTGATCCTATGAGTTTTGTCCCGATCTTTCACAGCGAGTCTACCCGGATATAAATCTTCCAATAACGCGATGAACGTCACCTGAAGAAGAGGAACGAATCCAGCAAGCAACGTGATGAAGATCACCATGCCTCAAACCACAGCTCGATAATCCTTGATGATGCAAGAACCCTCGCAGCAATCTTTATTAGATATAACACGGCAGCGCCGTTTCCCCGGAGGGATGATACACGGTGGAGCACACGATGGTTTTTGACTAAACAACTGAACTCCCCTAAACCCTAGACTGCTGGCCTCCTTATATAGATGGCCAGAAAACTGTTGGGCTTGGACAGGCCCAAACCCAAAACACAAATAAAACTAAGTGGCCCATAACATGACCTAGGACACAGAATAACATAAGCAGATATGTAAATTGCTGACACAACCTTAGACTAAATTATTTCATATCGTAGGTCGTCCTGGCGTACCAATCAGCAACGAGCTTCCCTCATCTTGGTGGAGTCCTAAAATTGGGCTTCACCTCCTCCTTCGTGCCCATATCATCCTCCCCCCTTCAAAAAGCGTTGTCCCCAACGCGTGAGGGTCTGCTCGAAAGGGTGGCAGAATATCAACAATAGCACCACGCATATTCGCCGTCTTCAAGTCTTGCTTGCCTTCCTCACCACATCCTCCCTCTTGGCCTGCTCGACTTGATACAGCCCTGGGTGGCTGCACCTCTTTTCTTCGCCAAATGAACTTGCACTTAGGCGCCTCCACCTTCTTCTTCTCAATCTTTGCTGGAACCTTGCGTTGCTGAACATGAACCTGCTTAGCACGACCCTGCAAAGTAGTAATGCCCGGGCCACACAACTGACGAACACGTCCATCTTTGCCTGTATGCACACGCACTGCTGCTCCAACAAAACGTCTCCGTGGTGTTCTAACAAAACTGATAAGGGATGTCCCGATCTTCTCAGCGAGCGCGATGTAGATGGCGATGATGGTGATGAAGATAACTCGAGTGTCGCTGTAAACTCTCCGGCTAATCCCTGCTGCCAGCGCAACAGCTCTCAACCCTTTGGATATTCGCAACGTCACACGCTTGCACACGTAGCCGCCGACCACGAAGCGGTGATGCAATATACTAATTCCCAATGGAACAGCAGATTACACTCAGACTTTCAGAAGAACAAACACCAGATCGATACGAATTGGTGCGAATAATTTTAGAGGAACACTTGGTTCTGTCTAGAAACTAGGGTTTTGTTTAAACGTGGTCTCAGAGACTTGAGGGGGCGCCCCTGGCTACTTAAGGGAGGTTGGGGCGTCCTCAACATGGACCTGGCCCAAAACCAACCTGATTTGGGCCCAAACTGACTTGGTTCGACTCAAACGAGTACATACCGACCCATACATGGGTTCGGCCTATTTCTGGCACGCAGGCCATGAGTGTGGCGCGCCTTAGACGTGTAGACATCGTGTCGTAGGCTGTCCTAGTGCGCCATCACGGACTCTCTCATGTCGACTTGACGTTCTGGTGATCTCCTGGTGCGCCTGCCTCCCTCTCCTCCCTCGCGCACTTGATCATCAAGTCTTGCTCTTCTTGCTGCGACTCATCTCCTCCTCGTGCAACGCTCATGTTATCAACAAACCTGATCATACATAGATGCATAGACTTAGGCAGTATAAAGTTCTCATTAAATAAAAGATCAGGTTCAATTAAGAGTGAGTTCACCTGTTGTTCCAATAGCTTTGCACGTGCTCTTGTAATTGGTCCAATCCTAATCTCATTGGACTTCTTCGCAGCAACATCTTCATCAAAAGGAGTAGGAGATAATGGCGGTGTAATAGGGATGTCCTCATCATCCTCCCCCCCTTCAAAAGGCGTCGACCTCGACGCTGCAAGGTCTTCACCTTCATACGGTGTCAAATCAGCAACATTGAAACTATTGCTGACGCCATACTCAGCTGTAGGAAGATCTATCTTGTAGGCATTATCATTGATCTTGGCAAGAACCTTGTAAGGACCAGCACCACGGGGCAGCAACTTGGACTTACGTAGCTGTGGAAATCTATCCTTGCGAAAGTGAACCCAAACCATATCACCGGGCTGAAACAATACCTCCTTCCGCTTCTTGTTTGCACGATCTGCAATATACTTGCCTTTCTTCTCAATAGCCTCTTTAGTCTTCACATGTATCTTCCGCACAAAATCTGCCCTCTTTGATGCCTCCGTATTGACTCGCTCTTGAATAGGAAGAGGCAACAAATCAAGTGGCATAATGGGTTTGAAACCATAGACCACCTCAAAAGGACATAGCTGCGTGGTAGAGTGAACCGCCCTGTTATATGCGAACTCCACATGCGGCAAACAATCTTCCCACTCACGCAGGTTCTTCTTGATCATGCATCGCAGCACTGTTGAAAGTGTGCGATTTACCACCTCCGTTTGACCATCAGTTTGGGGATGACATGTAGTGCTGAAAAGTAACTTTGTGCCCAGCTTTCCCCAAAGTGTCTTCCAGAAGTAGCTCATAAACTTCACATCACGATCAGAGACAATTGTCTTGGGTACTCCATGCAAACGTACAATGTCCCTGAAAAATAGGTTAGCAATATGCGACGCATCGTCGCTTTTGTGGCAGGCAATAAAATGAGCCATTTTAGAAAATCTGTCCACTACCACAAATATAGAATCATGGCCTCTTTTAGTCCTAGGCAAACCTAATACAAAATCCATGCTAATGTCCTCTCATGGTGTAGTAGGTGCAGGTAATGGAGTATACAAACCGTGAGGCTTCAGCTTGGACTTCGACTTGTTGCATGTAATGCAGCGCTTGACGAACCTGTCCACATCACGCCTCATCCTAGGCCAATAAAAGTGATCAGCGAGCATGAGTAGCGTCTTCTCACGCCCAAAGTGACCCATCAAAACGCCGACATGTGATTCCTGCAACAATAGCAAACGCACGGACGATTCTGGAACACATAGTTTGTTAGCACGAAACAAAAACCCATCATGGATGTGATATTTATCCCATGCTTTCCCACCAGTACACATGCTATATGGCGCTGAAAAATCATGATCAGTAGCATATAAATCACACAAGCTCTCTAAACCAGGAACCTTAATGTCTAATTGTGTCAACAACATGTTCTTCCTAGATAGAGCATCAGCAACCACATTGTCTTTACCCTTTTTATGTTTAATTATGTAAGGAAAAGACTCAATAAACTCAACCCACTTAGCAAGACGCCTATGCAAATTAGATTGAGCTTTCAGATATTTCAAAGCTTCATGATCAAAATGTATGATAAATTCTTTTGGCCACAAATAATGTTGCCAAACCTCAAGAACTCTAACAAGCGCATACAATTCTTTGTCATAAACAGGATAGTTCAACCTCGCACCACAAAGTTTTTCAAAAAAGTAGCCAATAGGCCGACCCTCTTGCATCAACACACCACCAATACCAATGCCACTAGCATCACATTCAATCTCAAATTGCTTATTAAAATCTGGTAGTGCAAGCAATGGTGCAGAAGTTAATAAACGTTTCAGTTCATCAAAAGCATGATCTTGGGCTGCGCCCCATACAAATTCAACACCTTTTTTAGTTAACTCATTTAAAGGTGCAGCAACAGTACTAAAGTCTTTCACAAAACGGCGATAAAAACCAGCAAGACCATGAAAACTTCGTACTTGACTAACATTCATGGGAGTAGGCCAATTTTGAATAGCTTCAATTTTAGATGCATCGACTTCTACTCCATTGTGAGAAACAACATATCCAAGGAAGATGACCTTATCTTTGCAAAATGTGCACTTTTCAAGATTACCATAAAGCTGAGAATCACGCAACACTTGCAAAACTTGTCTAATATGATCACTATGTTCAGATTCATTGCGGCTGTAGATTAAAATATCATCAAAATACACAACCACAAACTTGCCAATAAAATTACGCAAAACATGGTTCATTAATCTCATGAAGGTACTAGGTGCATTAGTTAACCCAAATGGCATGACTAACCACTCATATAAACCAAATTTTGTTTTAAAGGCTGTTTTCCACTCATCCCCTTCTTTCATCCTAATCTGATGGTAACCACTATGCAAATCAATCTTAGAGAAAACAGCAGCACCACTCAACTCATCAAGCATATCATCCAAGCACGGAATAGGGTGACGATATCGAATAGTGATGTTATTAATAGCTCTACAATCTACACACATGCGCCAAGTACCATCTTTCTTAGGAACTAGAACAACAGGAACAACACAAGGGCTTAAGCTCACACGAATATAACCTTTGTCGAGTAGCGCATGCACTTGTTTCTGAATCTCCTTAGTTTCTTCGGGGTTGGTGCGGTAAGGAGCGCGGTTTGGCAAGGTGGCACCAGGGATGAAATCAATCTGGTGCTCAATGCCGCGCAAAGGAGGCAAACCAGCGGGGACCTCCTCTGGAAACACATCATCAAATTCCCGCAAGACACTAGAAACACCAAAAGGAAGAGGAGTCATGTCGTTAGAAACCAAAATCTGACCCTTGTACATAAGCACAAGTGGCATGGCTGTAGGATCCTCTCTAAATTCTCTCATATCTTCTTTGGTGGCTAGCAGGACTAGAGAATTCACTCGCTCACTTTGGTGTGGCTCTCTCGATGTGGCTGGGTGGCTCTCACTCACCGAGGTAATAGTCTCTCATCTAGCTACTCTCTCATTCTCATGTTCTAAGTTCACTTCAGTTTTCTGACGAGATTCATTTACAATATGCGGTGGAGACATAGGCTGCAAGTTAATTTTTCTGCCCTTGAACTCCAAATGATATGTGTTGGTGCGGCCATTGTGTAACACGTTGCGATCAAACTGCCATGGGCGGCCCAACAAGAGGTGACAAACCGTCATAGGAACCACATCAAACTCAATGGAGTCCTTGTATGGTCCAATCTCGAAATCAACTCGCACCATGTGGCTGACCTTCATCTCTCCATTGTCGCTGAGCCACTGGATATAATATGGATGCGGGTGCGGGATGTATTTCAGTTTCAGCTTTGCACACAACTCTTTGCTAGCAAGGTTGCGGCAACTACCACCATCGATGATGAGTTTGCAAGCTTTGTCCGGTCCAACAAGTGCTTTAGTTTGGAACAAATTGCACCGCTGACTTTCAGATGTAGGAGACACATTCAGCACACGCTGCGAGCAAACTATGTTATTGGCGGTGGAAGGATAGGCATCAACACCGTCATGACCAAAGTCATCATCATCAGAACCATCTGGATCAGCATCATCACCTGTCTTGTATTCATTGGTGTCCTCATTGACGATCATGACTTTTCTATTGGGGCAATCCTGTTTAAAATGACCTTTGCCACCACAAGTATGACACTCCATATCACGATTACGTGCTGTAGACATGTTTGAACCCGTACCACTAGCAGCAGGTGCGGATTTCTTTGCATTGGCATCAGATCGCGATGATGAAGGAGCATGAAAATCTGAACAGGAACTTGGTGTGGGTGCAGCAGGCCTGGGTGTGAAACGGCTGCCGGAAGTAGTACGAGCTTTAAACTGAGCTTCTTCGGCAAACTGTGCTTCAGCTTCACGTGCATGATGTAGCAGCTCATTCATATCACGATACCGATGATGCCGAACAATGCTCTTGATATTATACTTCAAACCATGGAGAAAACGCTGCAAGGTCTGCTCAAGAGGCTCACGAACGCGAGCTCGTTGTAGAAGCATCTCCATCTCCATATAATACTCATTAACGGACAGCGAGCTTGCTTCAATTGCTGTAACTTATCAAAAACTGAGCGGAGGTAGTTATGCGGAAGAAAACGAGCCCGCATCACTTCCTTCATATGGCGCCAAGTTATAATGGGCAGCTCGTTGTTTTCTTGACGTGTTTGCACAACGCTGTCCCACCATCGCAAAGCATAGCCATCAAACTCTGAAGAAGCAAGCTTGATTTTCTTGTCCTCCGTATAATCATGAAGACGCCACAACTTCTCTATCTTCAACTCCCATGTGAGGTACTCTTCAACATCAGTACCACCCTCGAATTTGGGAATAAAAAACTTTGGTTTACCCAATCCATCATCCTGCTGAAAAGGAACTCGCTGGGCACCAAGGGGAACGAAACCACGGCCACGAAAAGGAGGACCATTGCCTCGGCCATTACCATGACCGGCTGCAGCAAAATCCTCATTGTCGCCATGAGCACTCTCATCATCAGCATCAGCATGTGGTAGGGGTCGCTGCTCAACAGTAAGACGCAGCGCATTGACAGATTGTGTCAACGCCTGGATGCTAGTTTGGAGATCATTGACTTGCGCTTGCATATTATTAACAGTAGCATCAGTGGCTTCTACTTTCATTTGGACAGCTTGAACATCAGAATCAATAGCGTCAGTTGTTCGTGTTATTATTCTTTCCAAATGATCACGAAGAGCTTCATACTCCCTCCATATGACAGGAGTATCATCAGGTTTTTTCTGCATCACATCAACATCACTAGCAGACATGATTAGTAGGTTAGTGCACAAACAATAAACGGGTGGTGGTTACGCTCACAACTCACTCAAAACTGAAAGAAAGAGGTATCTTACCGTTCCAAAGTGAATAATAAATGCTTACCACTCGTAGAGACTGAAACGTGCACGGATGTGATGAAGCGAATACCGAGGGTATAAGAAACTATCACACGACAAACCAGGGTATATGGTGGGGCTTGGTATGGATACCTAACTACACCGAAATACAAGTCCTAGTGCTGATCGTATGATAAAGAACCCACAGAAACGCACACGGTGGAGATAAATGGGGCAATGCAACTCTGAAAAAGAGCTTAACAGATATAAGTGACAACACACAAGAGCTCATGTTGCAATGCACAAGAGAGACTCTAGCTGGCTCAAAGGAAACAGGCACAAGATTGCGCACACACACGGCAGCAGCCTGATAAGCACGAAAAAGCTAGTCTCGATGGGTAAGCTCCTAACACGATGCTATAGAATGGCTGTAGCTAAAGCTCACAAAATGTGTAGGAGGAACGCTTTGTGGACACCGCGGCAGAGAAAATGATCGAAACCGTGTCGCGGCAGAGAATTACGGCATCGGAAACAACACACGATGGCGAAAAGCGGATACAAACTGTCACGACAGAAAAACGCCGGAAACGTGTTTGTCACGGCAAGAAACTTGGCGAGGCCGCGATATTGTTTGTCTTTTTTTTGATTTGGGTGCGGCGTGTACTGCGTAGTGTAATTACAGGGTACGTCCCCCCCTTTTTTTTCAAAACTAAGTCAGTCTGGGCGCTGGAGGACAGACGCTCTCCGCGCCTTGGCGCTAGCGAGCGAGCGAAGAGGTGCGGGCGTCGCTCCACCCCAGACAGTCTCCGCGCTGGGGCGCTGGGGCTGAGCGATCGATTCCCTTTTTTTTTGACTGGATCCGATCGCTAGTGGAACCGGAGGACTCTGGATCGAGCAGGTATTGGGCCGCCCGTTGCTCTCGATTGCGGAAGCCCTCGTCGCTGTGCACTCGAGCGATCGTCGAGCCGAGATGCGAGGCGCCGACGCTCGAGGCCAGACGGCCTCTGTGGTCTGGCGAGCGTGCGCGAGCGGCCACGCTCCCTTTCCGATCGGGCGGCCTCGCCTAGGGGCAGACAATCTCTGCCCTTGGGCGAGCGAGGCGGTTTCTGTTTTTTTTTTTTTGCTAAACGCTCCGATCGGATCTGTCAAGGTGGTTCGTGATGAACACAAGTGTACAGCCGCCGGCTCCGACGAGATCAAACAGCGACCAAACGAAGACGAAAACTGAAACGAAAATATAGAAAAGAACGAGGATCCTAGACTCCCACAGAGTTGACGAAAAGATACGCGAAAAGACGATCAGCGACTAAAACCAGTACCTCGATGCAATCTAGGCTATGGCGAAACTAAGAACCCTAATTTTTTTGTGGCTTTTTCTGGATAGGACAAAAACAAAAATGAATTTACGGGGATGAATTTGTGGATGCTCACCGAGTAAACGCTGGAATCTGATACCAAGATGATAAGGGATGTCCCGATCTTCTCAGCGAGCGCAATGTAGATGGCGATGATGGTGATGAAGATAACTCGAGTGTCGCTGTAAACTCTCTGGCTAATCCTTGCTGCCAGCGCAACAGCTCTCAACCCTTTGGATATTCGCAACGTCACACGCTTGCGCACGTAGCCGCCGACCACGAAGCGGTGATGCAATATACTAATTCCCAATGGAACAGCAGATTACACTCAGACTTTCAGAAGAACAAACACCAGATCGATACGAATTGGTGCGAATAATTTCAGAGGAATACTTGGTTCTGTCTAGAAACAAGGGTTTTGTTTAAACGTGGTCTCAGAGACTTGAGGGGGCGCCCCTGGCTACTTAAGGGAGGCTGGGGCGTCCTCAACATGGACCTGGCCCAAAACCAACCTGATTTGGGCCCAAACTAACTCGGTTCGACTCAAACGAGTACATACCGACCCATACATGGGTTCGGCCTATTTCTGGCATGCAGGCCATGAGTGTGGCGCGCCTTAGACGTGTAGACATCGTGTCGTAGGCTGTCCTAGTGCGCCATCACGGACTCTCTCATGTCGACTTGACGTTCTGGTGATCTCCTGGTGCGCCTGCCTCCCTCTCCTCCCTCGCGCACTTGATCATCAAGTCTTGCTCTTCTTGCTGCGACTCATCTCCTCCTCGTGCAACGCTCATGTTATCAACAAACCCGATCATACATAGATGCATAGACTTAGGCAGTATAAAGTTCTCATTAAATAAAAGATCAGGTTCAATTAAGAGTGAGTTCACCTGTTGTTCCAATAGCTTTGCACGTGCTCTTGTAATTGGTCCAATCCTAATCTCATTGGACTTCTTCGCAGCAACATCTTCATCAAAAGGAGTAGGAGATAATGGCAGTGTAATAGGGATGTCCTCATCAAAAACTGTGGCTGACTACCCGCGGCACCGTATGCACCGGAACACGATCAGCACCACCGTCATCGGTCTGAACACCCATGTCAACACGAACTGGAAGTGGAACACATGGAGTACATGCTGACATATCCTTCCCTTCATCAATAAGAGGCTTGACTTCAACCGGCTTGTCACTAACAAGAACAATTGGCTTGTCATCTACAGGCTTGGCTGAAACAATATCACCACTGACGCTCTTCGCATCATGCTCCTCATGCTGCACCTGAGCTAGCCCTGGTTGTGGCTTAGCTTTATGCAACTTCTCCTTGCGAACCACCAACACGACATCGGACTTGATTTGATCATCTCTCATAGGCTTCAAAGTCCGCTGTTTGCCATCATGCACAAAAGAATATGTATTTGCTCTCCCAGCATGCATAGCATTGTGATCATACTGCCATGGACGTCCAAGTAACAGTCCACACACCTCCAATGGCAACACATCACATTCCACCTCATCAACATAGTCATCAACTGTAAATGGCACACGCACCTTGTGAGTAATTTTTAGCATACCGCAGCTATTAACCCACTCAACATGCCTTGGTTCTGGAATACGCCATGTGGATAAACCCAAAGTCGTCACCACAGCCTTACTGATGCCATTACAGTAGCTACCACCATCCACCATGAGCTTGCAGGCTTTGCCCTTGATCATGTACTGTGTTTGAAATAAACTCCAACGCCAACCCTTGTCAACTGCTATGCAAGCCGCATCATGTACCCACTTGAGTTGCATATTCAGCCCACTCAATGGTTCAACCTCTTTCATGACATCCTTGCCAACATCAGCCTTCGTATCCACAGAAGGTACCATTGTGGTCGTAGCCCGACTGGGCTGCTCTACCATACAATCTGTTGGCACAAAACGCTGCCTCAAAAGACGCTTCAATTCTTCCCAACTGCAGGTGAAACTCTGGCCTTTTTGGTGCATATCATACCTGACACGTTTCCACCAAGCAGTAGTTGTTTTATCAAAGCGAGCAACAACTGCATTGTAAGAAGTAATTTGCCCGTAATCTTGAGAACGCGGCAGTAACCAACGCTCCATCACATCCTCCCATGCTAAATATTCTTGTGGCGTAGTACCAAACTTCAACCAAAGTCTTCTCAAACCTCCCAATGCTCTGGTTGCAGCAACAGCAGCAGGGTTAAAAATGGGTGCTTCATCCGCTTCGCCTAACCAACGAGCTTGATAATAGTCTGATACTTCTTCGGAAACTTTCGTAACAACACCTCCCACCATAGCTGCCCAACGTCAAAAACCCACCTGAACCGCGGTAGAAAAACAATGCAGATTGGACACCACTATAGTACCCTGAATGCCAATGCGGTGACACGGCAGAAGAACGAGCGGAACCAGCCACACGGCAGAAATTCTCCCAAAAAAAACGTGTAACGCTGCAGAACCTACGCTCCAGGTCAGACACCAGAGCGGCCGATGTCTGATCGAGAGCGATCAAAACGAACGTGCCGAATCAGACGCAAAACGCGCGATGTCTGGTCAGTAGCGATAGACACCAGCTATGTTTTTGTGGTTCATCCGTATCGCACAATTATAAAGGCCAGCCCACGCCTGGGGGCAAAGCCTGTCTCTGGTACGGCAAGGAGCAAGAGCGACAGGCGCGCGGCAGCCTCGATCGCCAGGAGTCTCACTCGAGGGCAGACGACCTCCGTCGTCGGGCGAGCCCGGGACGAGGCGAGCGACCCGCTCGAGGCCGGCTGGGCCGAGCGAGGTGCTAAAACAGCCTTAGGGCGATGGAGCTCCTAGCTGGGCCGGCCCGCTGGAGGCCAAGCACCGAGGCCCTGCGTGGACGCAGCGATCGACGCCAGGAACACGAGCGAATTCCTCGTCAGGGCGCGGGCGTGCGAGCCTCGCTCGACCCCAGACTGCCTTCGCGGTCAGGCGCGACAACCTGATCCCCGATCGGATCTAGCGAGCGAGCAGCAATCAGCGATGTGGCGATCGGATCTGGCTCGGCCCTGTCTTGGATGTCTACCAGCAATCGGAGAAACCTTACAGATCGATCGACCCTCCCGATCCTTGCTGCCAATGAAGAAAAACTGCAGCGATCGGATCTTGATTAGTCCGCTGCGTCAATTTCCCTCGATCGTATCTGCAACTCCTCGTCACAAACCCACGTGCTGCAGATCGATCGGCTCAAGAGATCCTTGCAGATCTAAAAACTTCTAATGAACAAATAATCTGAAACCAATCTGCAACAAGATCGATCTCAACTCCGACGAACAAACTAGTCGATCTGAAAACTGCTTGAGAAAAGAATAATCCGCAGATCAACAGAAAACACTCGCGGTGATAAACCCAGTAATCTGATACCACATGATAAGGATCACGCCGGTGATCCTATGAGTTTTGTCCCGATCTTTCACAGCGAGTCTACCCGGATATAAATCTTCCAATAACGCGATGAACGTCACCTGAAGAAGAGGAACGAATCCAGCAAGCAACGTGATGAAGATCACCACGCCTCAAACAACAGCTCGATAATCCCTGATGACGCAAGAACCCTCGCAGCAATCTTTATTAGATATAACACGGCAGCGCCGTTTCCCCGGAGGGATGATACACGGTGGAGCACACGATGGTTTTTGACTAAACAACTGAACTCCCCTAAACCCTAGACTGCTGGCCGCCTTATATAGATGGCCAGAAAACTGTTGGGCTTGGACAGGCCCAAACCCAAAACACAAATAAAACTAAGTGGCCCATAACATGACCTAGCACACAGAATAACATAAGCAGATATGTAAATTGCTGACACAACCTTAGACTAAATTATTTCATATCGTAGGTCGTCCTGGCGTGCCAATCAGCAACGAGCTTCCCTCATCTTGGTGGAGTCCTGAAATTGGGCTTCACCTCCTCCTTCGTGCCCATATCACATTTCCTTGTAGTATTCTTCCACGGACTTGGTGCCTTGAGTTAACTTTTGAAGCTTGTTGAAAAGGTCACGGCTGTAATGATCCGGGACGAAGCGGGTTTGCATTTGAAGCTTCATGTCTTCCCAAGTGTCAATTGGTTCCATGAGGTCTTCTTCTCGTTTGGCCACCACTTGTTCCCACCAAATATTGGCATAGCCCTCAAACTCAAGGGAAGCCATGGCGACTTTCTTCTCTTCGGAGTAATTGTGCATGCGGAAGATCTTGTCAACCTTGATGGCCCATGAGAAGTAAGCGTCGGCGCCGTCGTCGCCCGTGAACTTTGGTATGGTGAACTTGAGTTTGCCAAACTTGTCGTCCGCCTCAAATGGGCGACGCGGAGGGCGTGCATCATCATCATCATCAAATTGTTGACGCGGAGGTCTTGCAAAAACATGTAGGTCTTGGTCACAGTGGCGATGTTGTGGTTGGGGACGCGGTTCTTCATCATTGTGTGGGCGGTGTCGGCGAGGTTGCGCACTATCTTCACTTAATGCCCCTTGGCAATCATGTTGAAGTTGAAACTCATGGCGGCGATGGTGACCATAGTGTCGGCGGCCATCTTGATCATGGAGAATAGAGCGGTGACCATCATGGTCATGTGGCAGATGACGTCGACCATCTTGTTGTGGAGGTCGACCTACATGCTCGGTGGCGTGGGGAGCTTGTGGACGGTTCACATGAAGAAGTTGTCGTTCTTGATTGAGAATCGGTTGGGCGTCCCGTTGAGCTTGACCTTGAGGAGGGTGCTCCACTTGGGGTTGATCTTGGTTGACAATGCGTTGATCTCCTTGGTGTGCTTGGTCTTGGGGTGGGTGGTCCGCTTGGAGACGCTCTTGAGTCTCCCGACGGGTAGTGTCATGTTGGGGATGCGTGTGAGGCGGAGGACGAGGTTGTTGAAGTCGCACTTGGTCATCCACATGGTTGGAGTGGGAAGAAGATCTTGACAAGTGCGACCTTGAGCGGTGATGTTTGCGCGCCAAGGTGTCGACGGTCGACATGATTTGCTTCATCGTCGTGCTCAAGTCCTTCATCTCCGCGCCCAAGTTCTCAATGCTTGCGCGCGAGTCCTCAATCCTTTCGTTGAGCGAGGCGTGTGAGTCCCCAATTCTTGCTTCAAGTCCTGCGTGCGAGTCCTCCATTCTTGTTTCGAGCCTTGCTTGTGATTCCACAAAGCCGTCGAATTTTTTGTTGATGTCGTGCTTGAAGGTGGTGAGTTCCTTGTCGGTGGCTTGTTGATGTCCTTGTGTGGTGAATAAATGATTGTCGTCGGAGAGCACGTTGGCCTCAAGTCGTTGGAGGGAGGCATTGATGTTCCCGAATGTTGAAGCATTGGTAGCTTGGAAGGCGTCAAGGCGCTCGGCCAAGGACTCCTCACCGTGTTCCGATGTGTCTCTCCTAGGCATGGTTACAAAAGAGAAAGAAATTGGTGGAAAAAGTGAGTTGGTTAGAGGAAAATACACTTGAAACATGTCCCGTAAAAACTATTGAATTGATGAAAACACCCAAGGACAACCGTTATGCACAAGTTAGAACACACGCAAAGGGCTATCTAGTGGATAGGAAGGAAAAGTGTCAATGCCAAACGAAAATGATCAAAAGAGAAGTGTATTGTCGAATGTGGAGGTGATGCAAAAATTTCAAATGTCAAAAGGGCGATCAAAAAGAACACACACGTGGAGATGGATGGGGTTAGTGCGACGGACAAAAATGAGCACAACAAAAATGGTCCTAACGATGACTACGCTCAATGATGCACTAACACTCGAGAGACCGTGGCTTGGTTGCAAAAAGGAGAAGCAACAAGATTCACACACATGCCTCTCTTCTCACTCTCTCTTTTGGCTACAAGCTTGTGGACTATGGATGGCACACACACACACTATGTGTGAATTATCTTTCTTTCTCTCTTTGTGTTTTTGTTTGATTGGGAGTATCTCTTTTCTCTTTCTCTTGGTCCACTTCAAAACTTGGTAGTGCTAGATAGAAACACACACTCTCACAATTCGGGGTCAAGTGTACGATGCTTCGCAACTCTAGGAAAGGCACTCTCAAAGGGTAAGATCACCAAAAGAAAAGAGGTTTGCAAAGAAGAAGGAAATCTGCGAGTGCCAGTCTAGACCGGCTTTAGCCGGTGTGTAGGCCGGCTATAGCTGGTGGCCGGCTTTAGCCGGTTTGGTCTTTTTCGAGAAAACTGGACAGACCGGCTATTTGTTGCGCAGGCCGGCTTTAGCCGGATCGGACAATTTCGCACGAGCAGTTCGTCTTTGGTGGCGGAAATTGGGCACAAAAATCCTCAAATCCGGAAAAATTAGGAAGAATTAGGATAAGGGAACGCAAAGGAAGGTAGATCAGCACTTGAGACATGAAAACCTTGGATCAAAACCACAAAAAACTCAACAAATCTTGAGATCAAAATTTGAGGCAAATTTGGGGCTATTTTTTGGATTTTCGAAATTTATGGTGGAAATCACAAACGAGGGTAAATCCGTGGCAACCAAAAGCTGCTGATACCATATGATGAGGGGTGACCTCTTGGGTTGGCCCGATCTTCACGGATTCACGAGATTTGTGGCGGGGAACGAGGATGAACACAAAGAACACGAAGAACACGATGAACAAATCGAAGGCAAACACACACACACAAGATACACACCGGTTGTCCTCGTTGGCCCGATTCACCAACTCAATAGAATCACAAGGAAGAGACTCCAATAGTAGAATTCCTTGTGAGAGATTGATTTGCTAGGAGTAGAATTCCACTTGGGGAAGAGACCAAATCAATGGATAGAATTACACACAAAAGTATGCAAGAGATCCACTACAAGGTAGAATTCCCCAAATAGAAGAGACCCCAAACAAAGAGGGATGATGGTTTACTCTAGATTTGAGATCTAGTAGCAAGTTCCCTAAGGGAAAGGGTAGGAAGCCATGTTTTATCTTAATTCTTGTCTAAGTCTAGAGTGGGGAAAGAGGGCCATATAAGTAGGCAGCCACGATCTGAGGGCAAACTGGTAATTTGGGAGAGGTTACATAGGTGGCTTTGTGGCCAAGGATGCGTTGACTCGACCAGACCGGCTATAGCCGGGGTTAAGTCCGGCTTTAGCCGGTGTGGCCGGCTATAACCGGTTCTGGGGCCGGCTTAAGCTGGCGGCCGGCTTTAGCCGGTGCTGGGGCCGGCTTTAGCCGGTTCAACATTTGCTTCGTCTTCTTCTTTCAGCGTTTCCAGGCTTCCTCTCCGTGTTCCTCGCTCTCGGTCGTTGTTCCATGTGGTTCGTATCGGACTGTACAAAAGGTGCTTTAGCTCGAGCTCTTGTCATGGGTCCTTGCGGGGGACTTGGCGGTCTTGAGGCGGAGGTGTCCGAAGGCCACCCCGTATCAGATCCAGTTATTGTGAATTATGCATATTGTCATATCTTATTTGTTCCTATTATCAGTTGTGCTCAAAATATCTCAGGTTAGCAAAGGTCATGTTCAAACTTTGAATAATTTTATTTGATTTCACCAAGGCATGATCATAAGAGTTTCAAAATGATCATAGTTATTTTTATTCAAATAGTTGGAACTATTTAATATAATGTAAATGAGCTTAGTTTTGTTATATCTCATATAGTTAATAAGTTATGATTTAAATAAGAATGGGTGGCTTTTATGCACTTTAGACCTTGTGGTTTATCAATTTTGGTAACAAGTTTAAGAGTGAATTAAATTATACCCAGAAGTACTGGCTAATTATTTAAGTAGTTTAAACTCTATTGTAAACTCCTCTAATAATCTTGGTACTATGTTAAACTCCACTGCCACTGAGTATCAAATTTATACCCTAAGGTTCTATCTCAAGAGACAGGAATGATATTGGATTTGATATAGGATTTCTCCTCTTGTCTTGGAGATGGATGGATTTAGATGTGAAAGATCAAGATATGAGAATAAAGTAGATTAAGAGTCAAGGTAAGACTTGTGTTGTCTTCCTTTAAGCTAGAAATGGCTTCAATGATTTAGGTTTAAGAAATACCATGTGATCATGGTAGAATTGGATATAAGGTCCTAAGTAATGTGTTAACATATTAGTTCTACCTCACATTTACCTCTTTTAGTTGTTGTCATATCTCTACCCAAAACAAGGTTGTTAACAAAGGTCATGTTGAAGTTTATCGCACTTCAGTTGATGAGCTACTTCAATTCCATCAACTCAAGAGAAGCTTCAATCACTTTGACAAGTTTTATTTAAAAGCGCGAAATTTTTCGAGATTTTCTATGCATGAATGCAATGCACACTTCTGTGTTCTCTCTATTTCTAGCCTCAAATCCTGGGAAGTTACAATGGCGATCGAGAGACAATTGGAGATCAAGTTTGCATGAGCACGAGCATGTGATGGTGCACTAGGACTGCCTAGGACATGATGTCTACACGTCTAAGGCGTGCCACACACATGGCCTGCATGCCAGAAATAGGCCGAACCCATATATGGGTCGGTATGTACCCATTTGAGTCAAATCGAGTCAGTTTGGGCCCAAACAGGGCTGGTTTTGGGCCAGGTCAATGCTGAGGACGCCTGGCCACCTATAAGTACCCCTGGGCGCCCCCTCAATTAGGGTTAGACCACGTTTAGACTACAGATTATTTTGTTGAACTGCTATAAGCATTCATCTGAATTCCTCCGCACCAATTCATCTAGATTTGGTGATATACTACTGCAAGTTTAGTGTGATCTGTTGTTCCATTGGGAATCAGTAGATTGCAAACTACTATTTCGTGGTCGATGGCTACGTGCGCAAGTGTGTCGAGTCATGAATATCCTACAGGGTTTGAGAGCTATTGCATTGGCATCAGGGTTCAAGCGAGGAGAGTTCATCGATGACACTAAGTTATCCCCGACAATCATCCGCTGCCATCATCACCATCGCATCGCTCACAAGAAGATCGGGCCACCACATATCATCTTGGGCCCAAATAGGGTTGGTTTTGGGCCAGGTCAATGCTAAGGACGCCCGTCCACCTATAAGTACCCCTGGGCGCCCCTCAATTAGGGTTAGACCACGTTTAGACTACAGATTATTTCGTTGAACTGCTATAAGCATTCATCTGAATCCCTCCGCACCAATTCATCTGGATTTGGTGATATACTACTGCAAGTTTAGTGTGATCTATTGTTCCATTGGGAATCAGTAGATTGCAAACTACCATTTTGTGGTCGACGGCTACGTGCGCAAGTGTGTGCGGTCGTGAATATCCTACAGGGTTTGAGAGCTGTTGCATTGGCATCAGGGTTCAAGCGAGGAGAGTTCATCAATTGACACCAAGTTATCCCCCACAATCATCCACTGCCATCATCACCACGCATCGCTCATGAGAAGATCGGGCCACCCCATATCATGAATGCTTACAGCAGTTCAACTAAATAATTAATAGTCTAAACGTGGTCTAACCCTAATTGAGGGGGCGCCCAGGGGTACTTATAGGTGGCCGGGCATCCTCAGCATTGACTTGGCCCAAAACTAGCCCTGTTTGGGCCCAAACTGACTCGATTCGACTCAAACGGGTACATACCAACCCATATATGGATTTGGCCTATTTCTGGCATGCAGGCCATGTGTGTGGCGCACCTTAGACATGTAGACATCATGTCTTAGGCAGTCCTAGTGCGCCATCACATGCTCGTGCTGATGCAGGCTTGATCTCCAATTGTCTCTCGATCACCGTCCTCCCTCTCCTCCCGCTAGCGATATCTTGACAGATGACATACCTAAATACAACATAGTATATCGCTTTAGGTAGTATATAATCCAGAGATATCAAGACATTCTTTTCAACTAGGAAAGAATTCACCTTATAATAATCATCAATTAGACTCAATATTTCTCTCCAGCTCAAACACTCAAAATCTGCATGATCCATGATTGTATCCTCATCATTCTCCCTTTTTTCAAGAAAAGGCGTCCTCGGCTTTGGGTAAGCTGAAAGTGATAGGAACAAAAAGAACACCGTGTACACGGAGTATATGTATACATAACATGTTGTATTATTTTTGTTCACATGAAAAATATGTCTACTATACATCAAGCAACTTAAATTGCAGGTATAAGTGAAGTACAAAGAATCAAGATCATGGTGAAAAACAAAGAGATATTTTGTCTTGTTGTTCAAAATGAAATTCAGTTTTCTCAAAGAAGATCGATGATCAAATTTATGATGAACAAGGTCAAACCAATCCAAAATATGTGAAAACAAAATTGATTTATGCCATGCCTCAGCTGCGCTGCACTGATATGTAGAACAAATAGATCTATCATGATCAATACTCGCAGTGCATAAGATACAACTCAACTTGCAAATATAAGTGAAGTATATTTTAGTAGCATATAAATGCAACATGTGTTGGGACAAAGACAACGGATATAAAAATTCTGATTCTATTCTAGCAGAAGTAAAACACTCCAACACAGGTAAAAATACGTTGGTTGGTTGTAGTATATCAACTAGGCCAGAATATAGTTGCATACTATCGCGAACATAATCTAGTGTCCCACAACAAAAGGACTATGACACATAGCATATAGGACTAAGAACATCAAGTTTCAGTTCATTAATTCTTTCACAAGTTATGCATATGTGATCAATAAAAAAATTATCATTCATGCTATATTCACCAATCAAGTAAAACATGAAGCAATAGGCATGTGTGCTAGAATTCAAATATGAAATTTCAGAAATCTTATTCATAGCACAACACAAACTAAGAGGTTCTTTTAGCATGATAGAATACACAATGTCATTCGATGGTATTCTAGCAAGTACTTCCTTATGTGTCAGCACTACCACATGATCAAAATTCGAAATATACAAATTATCACATGGTGTTGAAACATTAGTGCAATATAAATCACTAGAAGGAACCAGCAAAGAAGTAGACTCACAAAGATTATCCATAGCTGCTGGTTGTGGCTCCAAATCAGTCCCTATGACAGTGACATGCTCCTCAGAAGAAGTTGGCACTAGAACAGCCTCCTCAAGTGATAATGTACACACCGGTGATGCAAGTTGTAAAATAGGCGGCTCCCTTTCCTCAAAAGCAACTTGCATATCACAAGAAACAACACTAGGAGTAGACAGAGTTACATTAGTTGAAATATCCTCACATATCCTATCGTTGACTACTCTTGTGTTTTCATTTCGCTCATACTCTCAAAGTGTATGCTCTCAACCTCACGTTTGGTGGAATCACACAGCTCACTTTTTATAACACTCTCACTCAATTTGGCTATGTGGCTCTCATTCTCACATGGGTTGTGAAACACACCATGGTCAAGATGGCAAATAATGGGAATGCAACCATCCATCATGACCCTGTGCTTAGGCGACAAGCAGAACTCCCTTGTCGTCTCCTTGCGAAGAAGATGATTCTTATGAAACTTTTCAACTGTTAGACGCAGCCAGGCACGCCGCTTCTTATTCCACTTGAGAGAAACTGTCGGCCTATTATGACAAGGCTGAGTGTGATAGGTGTGGAACCAAGGATACCCCAAAAGAATGTGAGAAAATTTAAGTGGCATCGGGGATACACCACAATGAACAACCTCGGTATGCTCTCCGTAAGTAACAGGAACGTCAGCTATGTGTGAAATCAGCAAGGTGCCATATGAGGAACGCAAGAGGTATGGCGCTGTACTAGCACGTGTGGCTAGGTGCAATGTCTCGACGACCTCAATGCTGATTAAATTGATGGTAGAGATGTGGTCAATGGTAGTTGTAGCACATCTATCTCCAATCATCACACCATGGTGAAAGAGCCCATCACCGTCATAGTTGCCACGTTCTTCCTCCCAAAAAGTGGCACTACAATATCTTTGGCGAAAATAATGATATCTGCCAGCCTCCACAGTATCCATAACGTCATCTGCCATAATTAGTGTAGCAACAAATATGTATATATGGTGAAACACTCTACTCACTCAAAACTGACAAGAAAAGGTGAATCTTACCATTCCAAGGTGAATAGCGATGCTTACCAAATTGGATAAATGACCAATGCACTGATGTGAAGAAGTGAATATCGAGGGTATAAGAGCGATCATATGACAAACCAGGAATATATGGTGGAGCTATAGGTATGGTATACTAAGTACACCGCAAATAAGTCCTAGTGCTGATCGTATGACAAGACCCAAGGAAACACACACGGTGGAGATAAACGGGGCAAAGCAACTCTGAAGAAGAGCTCAACATATATAAGTGACAACGCACAAAAGCTTGTGTTGCAATGCATAAGAGAGACACTAGCAAAGGCTCGACGAACAAGCACAAGATTGCGCACACGGCAGCAGCATGATGAGCACGAAGTAGCTAGTCTCGTATGGGTAAGCTCCTAACATGAGGCTGTAGACAGGTTGTAGCTAAAGCGATCAAAATCGTGTAGAAGGTACGCTATATGGACACCGTGGTAACACGCTGTCGCGGCAGAGAAATCGACGAAAAAGATGTCGCGGCAGAGATATATGACGCCGGAAACGCACGGCAGTGCGATGGCGACGCGAAACTGATGGCGCGGTGGGAAGATCCGGCTATCACGACAAAGAAAACGCTCACAAGCGTGCCGTGGTAGAAAACTTAAACTTAACGAAGCTGAAGTACTGTTTGTCTCTTTTTTTGGTGTGGCATCTACTGCACAGAAAGTTACAGCGTACGTCTCTAGTTTTTTTTTCTTTTGCTCTTTTTATGTTTTACTTGGGCTTGGCCTAGCGCTATATGGCAGAATGCCGCCGCCTGGCTGAACGGACCGAGCGGTCGATGTCGCGATCCCTCGCGCTCGAGGCCAGACAAGGTCTGCGCCCAGGCGAGGGAGGCCGAAGCCAGACCAAACGGGTATCGCGCCCGATGCCAGACACCCTCCGCGCCCAGGCGTGCGAGGCGAGGCTATCGAGCAGGAATCTCGCGCAAGCACAGAGACCCTGACGAAGGAATGACGAGTGGACCCTCGATATTTGCCTACCTGGTTTTCGGACCAGAAGGGACATCCGCCGAAGAGATAGCGAGGCCCATGAAGTTAGCCATCTGGCGCAGCCCAGGAGCGAGACTTGGCGTGCAATGCAAGACTCAAAGAAGGAGACCTAGTCGAATTAGGACTCATCTAGGGTTTATTCAAACCGACTCTATCTGTAATTGGCTTGGAGAACAATCCCGGGACCCAACCTTCGCATATAAAAGGTTGGGAGGGAGATCTGAGAACCTCTCTAGACACTTTTCGCCACCATTCACCCGAGCGCTCGTAATCTCGAGTGCTCTCCACCTTAGGGCTAGATTGCATCTACGCCTCCATTGTAATCAAACTTTGTAGCCACCACATCAATAAAGTCAGACAAGCAGGATGTAGGTCGTTACCCATCGCGGGGGCCGAACCTGGGTAAAACCTTTGTTTCCCTGTGTCATCTGATCGCCGTCGAGTTCATCGGATCCCACAAGCTCTTCATGTCTCAAAAGCCCTCAAGCATGGGCATTGCCGGGGTTGAACCTCGTCAATTGGCGCCAACCGTGGGGACGACGGGATCTGGATCTACGGATTCGCTGGCTCCTTCACCAACCATCGCCAACCTCTCCACACCGACAAGGTTTGATGGCTCGTCATTAGCTATGGCCGTCGATTCTGCGTTGCCATTCGACATAAACATCGACCCGCTCACCATCGACTTCAACACCAACACCAACATCGACATCGACACTGCATCAACCATCAACGTCGGCATCGCTATGTCGACCGTCATCGACACCACCCCACCAGAGACTGAGGTCAACATTGCTAGATCGACCGTCATCGACACCGCATCGCCAAGCGTCGCCGATCTCACTCTGGCCGCGACCACCATCGACCCCGCCTCAAGCCCGGTAGGAGCAGTCTCGGCGATGACTGGAAGCTTTGACATGGCCTTCGGAATATTCAACTTCCATGTGGACAACGACGGAGTCGCTGAGCTGATCTCCGTCAGCGATTCAACACTGCCCGTAGCAGATACAAGCGCGTCACCAGCTATCGAGGGCAATCCCTCGACGACAACACCGCTGGCGCCATCGGAGGAAGAACCAAGGCTAAAAACTTCGACCCCATCAGTTGGGTCGAACGACTTTCAAGATCCACCTCCATCCCCAACCACCGCCTATTGCGTCGAGTGCGACGCTTACCACTTCGTGGGCGCCGGAGATTTCTTGTCTTACGAGATCACCGGCTGTGAAGATCCTCGGGGAGGTACTGCTGCTATCTACCCGACAATATCCAAGTGTGAACGGGCTCTCAACGCCCTCACGCTTCGTCCTACGCCTTACGACCCTGATTATGTCGAAGGGCTATACTACGACTACACATGCTCAGACGACGACGACGTCTACCCCGAGGCCAAGGGGAAAATCGGCAATTCGGCTAGCTCATATTCGAGCAAATCCGCTATGTCTGACGGCGGGTACGTGATCGATTACGACTCTGACACCATGTTCGAGGTCGGATCGTGCATCGGAGACGACGACGTCTACCCTCTCGCGCTGGGCGAGATCAGCGATGACTCGATCCCACCATTCGGAGGGCATTGCATGATGGCCTCACACGGAGATGGTAACGAGCACAAAGCCAACAACAATCGAGATCGGCCAAATACTGGCGGCCGATTCATCACTCAAGACCAGATCCGGCACGCAAGGAGGGTCTATTCGGGCGAGGCGCCTTTGGGTCCCAACGCAACCCCCGAAGAGTTAGCTGCGCTCCGATTCATCATCCAGGAGCAGAAGGACCAGATTAACGCTGATAAGCGAGTCCTGGAATGACGCAGAGAAGATGCCGACGCGTCCAGCAGAGGACGTGCCGAGCTTTCATCACACTACTCGTTGAGCGTTCAGCATAGGACGCGATCGCACATCCCGCCCGAGGGCGTGGCGTGCAACATTGCAAGAAATTTGGAGGCAGAGTTCAATTAGGTTGAATTACTGCCTAGGACCAAAGAAGCCGTCATTATGTCGACGGCAGCATATATCGCCGCTAATGCGTCCAACGGCGATGAGCACATGCGACATCTGCGGAACCTAGCGCTCGAAGGAGTTAGGGTGCTTCAAGGCACCAACGAGCAAGACCGTGAGGCAACGCTAAGGAGAAACATCCCTCCAGTCGAGCCATCTAGGCACCAAGCAGCAGCGCCAGCAGTAGCGCCTAGGACTCAGGTGGTGGAGCCCATAAACGGTGAGCTTCGACACGGCTTGGCTCAAAACAGAGTCGATTCCGCACGTCCACGACGAGATGCACATCGTTTCGAGGAGGAGGCAGCATTGGAGGCATTTGGGAACAGTCGTCACGGACTGTGTGGCGTGGAGTGCTTTAGTTTCTTGATTCGCTCCACACCGCTACCAAAAGGGATAAAGTTCAGCAACGGTGTAGTCAAATTCAACGGGCAGCAGGACCCTCGAATTTGGCTCGACGACTTCATCACCGCCGTCACCATCAGCGGCGGATCCAGAGACAACGCCCTGCAGCTACTATCTCTGCATCTGAAGGACAACGCAAGTGCTTGGCTCAACAATCTTGCCCCAGATAGTATCCGTTCTTGGGAAGAATTTCGACAAGCATTCATTGCAAATTTTCGAGGCACCCCATGACGGCCTACGTCGTTCGAAGAACTGCGTCTGTGCATGCAAAAGACCGGAGAAAGCTTGAGGTCATATATATCCCGATGTCTCAGCCTGCGCAATACATCAGAGAACATCTCAACGGAGAGGGCCATTGACGCTTTTCGGGACGGTCTCATTCGGCGCGACTTCAGAGAAGAGTTGGGGCGGTGCAAGCCCAAGACCATCGACCACCTCATGAGCCTAGCAAACGAGTGGGCCGATGGAGAAGACTCTATCGCGGTCCCTAGAAGTCGTCGTCGATCGGCAGACCACAACGTCGACCCGAAGGATCAATATCACTCCAGTTCGCGGAAGAAAGGACGCCGAAACTGCTACGAGGATGCGGATACGGCAGGTATGGTAGCAGCAGGCTATGTAAACAACGACCACGACGACAACCATGATGGACCAAGGCAAGGGAACAACTACTATGGAAGCAACAGTAGAAGCGCCGGCCGCGACTCGAGGCCAAGAACGGAATGGCGTCAGCGTCGTGATGCACCGCCACTTTCGGCGGAAGAGATGCTCAACGGAGGGTGTACCAGGCACACCTACATCGACAAGGATGGGAGGCAAAAACGCGCCGCCGCCACCTCCTAACCCGCAAGCGAACGTGGTGCAACAAGGCCACCAAGCAGCCACGATTTAGCACGTCGAGCCGCGACAGCCAGCCATCAAAGAAGAAGTGTTCCCGCCGCCACGAGGTTTCATGCCTATGATCCAGAGAGGACGCCCGACAAATCGGGTTTAGAGGAAGCGTGGCAGAGAGGTTTTTCACGCCGAGCATGCGCCACCGGTGGCGCCCGAATATTTGAACTGGTCAGAGCACTCGATCGGCTTTGACCGATCAGATCACCCACCGAAGATCCCACGCCCTGGACACCATGCTTTGGTCCTAGAAGTGCAGATCGGAGGCTTTACCTCTAAAAAAGTGTTCATGGATGGAGGGAGCAGCCTAAACCTCATCTACGCAGACACGCTGCGCAAGATCAAGATTCTGATGGACAAACTCCTACCAACGGAGACATCCTTCCACGGCATTATCCCAGGGAAGCCGACATACCCACTAGGGGCGATACACCTAGACATCATTTTTGGCACTCCTACAAACTTCAGGAAGGAGAAGATCGAGTTTGAAGTTGTTGATTGGCCCTCGCAGTATCACGCTATTCTCGGGCGACCAGCGTTTGCCCGATACATGGCGGTGCCACACTATGCTTATCTCAAGCTGCGGATGCTTGCAAATAGAGGACCACTGACGATCAGCGGAAGTTTCGCCCGCTCTGAACTCTGCGACAGGGACTTCAACAGCATGTCCCAGACGTTTGGGGTACACGAAGAGCTCAACCACATCAGGGAGAGCACCAACATGGATGTCGATCCACCGGCACAGCAGAACACCCCAGAGCTGTCATTCGACGCCAGCAAAGACACCCGAGAGCACCAGATCCACCCGACGGATCCAACCAAAACCGCGCGGGTGTCGAATTCTCTTTCCCCCGCATACAAAAGCGCGCTCATCGAGTTCCTCCGTAAGCACTAGAGGATGTTCTCCTGGTGTCCAGCAGATATGCCAGGCATCCCTAGGGAACTCGCCGAGCACGAGCTAAAGATTTTTCCTAACGCAAAGCCGATCAAGCAGTCGATGCGCCGTTACAACCAAGAAAAGGCCCAATCAATGGGCGAAGAAATAAATCGTCTCCTCGAGGCAAAATTCCTCGGAGAGATAAAGGAGGCCACATGGCTTTCACCACCGGTCATGGTGGAAAAGAAGGACACCAAGATCTACAGGATGTGTATCAACTTCATGGCGCTAAATAAGCACTGCCCGAAAGAATACTTTCCTCTACCCCGAATTGACCAGATCATCAATTCTACCGCTGGCTGCGAGCGTCTCTCGTTTCTCGACGCGTACTCCGGGTACAACCAGATAAGGCTAAAGGTCGAAGATGAGGACAAGACAGCGTTCATCACCCCGCACGGGGTATATTGCTACATGACGATGCCCTTCGGGCTCAAGAACGCCGGAGCCACCTCTCAACGGGGCATGCAGGCGTGCCTGATGGAGCAGATCGGCCCGCAACATCGAGGTCTATGTCGACGACATCGTCATCAAATCCACAAAGGCAGACAGCCTGCTCGACGACCTGTGAGAAATCTTTGCCAACCTCGACCACTACAGCATCAAGCTCAACCCGAAGAAGTATTCCTTTGGAGTACCTACAGGCCAGCTGCTGGGCTACCTCATCTCTGAGAGAGGAATTGAGGGCAACCCAGAGAAGATTCAAGCCATCATCAACATGCAGCCGCCAAAGACGCTTCGACATGTCCAGCAGCTGACAGGTTGACTAGCGGCGCTTAGCCGCTTTATAAGCAAGCTCGGCGAAAAGGCTCTCCCCTTCTATCGGCTCCTCCAGAAGACGGACAACTTCACTTGGACAGAAGAGGCGCAGGCCACGTTCGACGACCTTAAGCGTCGCCTTTCAACGTCCTCGGTCCTAGTCACTCCTCGAGAAAAAGAGCCGATGTTGCTGTACATAGCCGCAACGAATCAAGTGGTCAGTTCCGCCTTGGTGGTCGAGTGTGCAGAGGATGGCAAGGAGCACGGGATGCAAAGACCGGTGTACTATCTCAGCGAGGTCCTGTCCCCGACCAAGCAAAGGTACCCCCATTACCTGAAGCTGGCATACGCCATCTACATGACAGGGAAGAAGCTGCCGCACTACTTCGAGTGCCACTCCATCATAGTGGCCTCAACTCTAGTATCCAGCATACTCAACAACCCGACGCCATGGGGCGCGTTTCACTCTGGGGAATCACCCTGGGGCCCTGGGAGATTACGTACCAGCGACAGTCAGCGATCAAGTCACAAGTCCTGCCGGATTTCATAGCCGAATGGACCGAAGCGCAGATGCCCGAACTCCCGGACTTGTTGAATTGCTGGACTATATATGTCGATGGGTCCAAGCGAGTTTCGGGAGCAGGAGCAGGACTGGTCCTCCTGTCACCGCAAGGGGATAAGATGTGATACGTCCTGCATATGCGCTTCGCAAACCCCTCAAACAATGAAGCAGAATACGAAGCCGTCCTGCACGGTATGCGTATGGCGAAAGCTTGTGGCGCCACTCGCATCAAGATCCATGGGGACTCGAACCTTATCGCCCATCAAGTCATGAAGCAGTGCGACGCGACCTACGCAAACATGATCGCGTATCGTGCAATGTACGACAAGCTCAAAAGCAACTTCGAAGGGTGCGAGGTGACCCATATTGGCAGGGAAAGCAACGAAGAGGCAGACAACTTGGCCAATACTGGATCGAAGTGTTTGCCGATACCGCCAGGCATTTTCTTCAAGGAGATATTCGAGCGCTCCATCAAGATCAAGCCGGTCATCGACCCAGCGTTAGCAACACGCTCGAGGGCTAACCAGCCAAGTCCTACCCCAGCAGCGAGAGCAGACGGCCTATCCAAGGAAACGGCCAAAGTCATGCTCATCGAGGCAGTCTGGACGAAGCCATAACTAGCATACCTGATACGAGGCAAACTCCTAGAAGACACCATCCATCATCGGCAGATCATGCGGCGTTCCAAGGCCTTCACGATAATCAATGGAGAACTCTACAAGGGCAGCACCACAGGGGTTCGCCAACGGTGCATAGCATCCGAGGACGAAATCGCCCTTCTTCGAGATATTCACGAAGGAACCTGTGGGCATCATGCCAGCAGCTGAACCCTTATCGCCAAGGCTTTTCGATCAGGGTTCTATTGGCATTCGGCCCTCCACGACGCCAAGAACATCATCTAGCATTGCGACGCATGCTAGCGATTCGCCATGAAGCCGCATGCGCCCGCATCAGAACTGCACACCATACCCGTTGTTTGGCCCTTCGCGCAATGGGGGCTCGATCAAGTAGGACCTCTGCCCAAGTCATCCCAAGGAAGCCACACTTACCTGCTGGTCGCCACCGACAAGTTCTCCATATGGATCAAAGCCGTCCCCGTCACCAATCATGAGGCGACTACGGCGGTCAAGTTCTTCGAATCCATCGTCTACTGGTACAGCGTACCGAACAGCATCATCACTGACAACGGCACCAACTTCACCTCGGGTGAATTTCAAGAGTTTGCCAAAGAGCTCGGCATCAAGATCAAGTATGCCTCGGTGGCGCATCCCAAGTCCAATGGCCAGGTCGAAAAGGCCAATGGGCTCATCTGCGCAGGCCTGAAGAAGCGACTCCTTCGACCTCTCAAACGCGTGGTAGGCGCTTGGGTCGAAGAATTGCCGTCGGTCCTATGGAGCCTACGAACAACACCCAACTCTTCGACCGGCTACACGCCGTTCTTCATGCTTTTCGGAGCAGAAGCAGTGCTACCTACGGATGTGCGTTACTGCGCGCCCCGCGTGGTCGCCTACATCGAAGAAGATGCACAAACAACACTGGTAGACGCCCAAGATCTGCTGGATGAAGCTCGAGACGTCGCTCTCGCCCGCTCAGTAGTCTATCAGCAAAGCCTCCGCAATTACCACAGCAGACGGGTATGCGCACGGTCCTTCGAGCCCGGCAACCTCGTGCTTTACCTCAAGGGGGCTTCGCCTTAAAAATTATTCTACCCATACTCGGGGGCTTCACCCTTCGACCAATGCTCGAGGGCTTCTGATGAGGACATCCCATCTATTGATACACCCGCTGCACCTACAGCGGAACACATACAAGGACCCATCACTCGAGCTCGTGCCAAGCAACTTAACTATCAGGTACTTTCGTTTCTTGGAACTCTTTCTCACATACATGAGAATATGATGCTGCCTAAATCAGATATGTTTGTTACTCTTAGGAATGATGGACCTAGCATGGATGAGAGGGACAAGCATTGGAGCATGATCGTGCATGGAGATGGCAGCAAGCGTTTGAGGATTGAAGAAGATGCCACGAGTGGAGATTTCAGAACTTTGAAGCCACCATAATGAGGGATGAAGACTTGGACGAAATATACAAAGAGCTACTTCATAATTTCGTCCATAGATACATATGGTGCTGCGTCACTTCTATTTTTGGGCCAGGCCCATATAATTTTCGCAGCAAATAAGACAGCCACTTTTAGGAGTCCGAATTTGAGGAGAAAAGGCCTGCTAGGGCTCCGTTCGACCACCCTACCCAAGGCTGGTCGCACCCCTACCTTTTCCTCCTCAAATACCCCCCGTAGCCGTCATTAGAACTCGGATTTTGTTTAGACTAAAGTTAGCCATTGCTGCAACTACGAGCTCGACTTTTGAGGCCAATCGCCCAGAAGAAGACCGCCTATTCGGAATCCCACCTTTTCAATAAAGCATACATCTTTCATCCGCAATATCTTGATTGCAGTATTAGTTCTTACTTGTTCTCGATTTCAGGTAGGAATTAAGACCCTCGCTGGTCAGGCTGATCGTGCATCCGCAAGATCAGTAACTCCCGGAGATTGTCCTAGCGATTGCATTGGCGCACGAGCTTCGCACGTGTAGTCGGATCGTCAAGCACGAACTCCACCCAAATCGACATATCAAGATCTCATCGAAAGATCGGACACCTTTGCCCTATCAAGTGGTATCAGATTTCAGGTTGCTCGGTGAGATTTACTGTTTTCGTAGTTTAGATTGCATCTGTGTTCATACCTATAAACCACGAAAAAGCCAAAAAATACAGTTAGGGTTAGATCATCTCGTCCCATAAACCATCCGAGCCTTTGCATTGTGTTTTCAGTTTGCACCGTTGAATTTGTGTCTGCATCCGTGTGTCGAGTTGCTGGTCTTAGTGTCTGTTCCTTTAGAGTTTCGAGTTCGATTCACCATAGTCCCGCCGCCGCCGCACGCTTGCACCACTGCTCCCCCATATCCTTCCACCACCACGCCATATACTTCCGCCACCGCCTTCGCATAAGCTTTTGTTCGTTCTTCCCAATTTCATCCGTGCCTTTTTCAGAGTCCGTGAATTAGGTTTCGGTCGCCAGTCAAGAGGTAGAAGAAGAGCAAAAAAAAAAAAAAAGTCAACTCCGCATCCAAGTCGGATTTTGACCGCTGGCTACTAGTGCAGTCCGAATTCAGTCTGAATTTGGACAGTTTCGTCAGTTTTTTTGACGGTTTTCGACAGCAAACTTCAACTGGCCATAACTTTTGCATACGAACTCCGTTTTCGACGTGCGAGTACTCAAAATGCTCGTAGCGAAAAGATCTATGTAACCACAATCACCATGTGTTGTGCGACACTCAGAACTCCCAAAAAAGGCCGGGAAGGCCGAGTTTTTGCCCTCCGAAGTTTCAGACCTGACAATTCCTGCAGATCTTCACTTATATCTTGCTTTTGAGCTGTTCCTTTCTGCTTGTTGTGCCACGCCGTGACTTTCTTAGTGTTCTCGGCTCGCATCTCTAGCACGGTATAGCCTAGGACCAGCACAGTACTGCGGTTGAGCATTCTTTCAGCTTTGCATTGCTGTTTTGATACTTGCTGTTGTTTTTGCTACCATATAAGCCATCCTACAGCTCCACATATTTTTGCACGTGCTTTGTATCGACACCTGGTAATCGCTTGTGCAATTTTGGGAGTCGCTGTTCTTTGCTGGTTGCATATCACCTTCCTCCTGTTGGGTAAGAACTTGTAAGAGCTTTGTATACCGCTTGACGGATTACGCGTGATCCCACCATATTCCGTAGTGCATAGGTATATATATTTGTGCTTGCTTCCACGCTAACCATGACAGGAACCCCGAAGGATGATGTTGATCCAGAGAAGATGACTAGTGCAGAGTTGCATGCCCACTTCACACGGCTGTTGGTGGGGCGTGCACAAGATGTGGACACACGCTTGGGTGATGTTGATTCCAAGCTTTCTGATGCGATGGACAAGATTGCTGGCCTTGAGGCATCCTTCAACACCAAGCTCGACGCCAAGTTCCAGGAAGTTCTGGCTCGTTTACCAGCCCAGCCACAACCGGCCGTCCCTGTACCACGTGCTCGCCACGTTCCTCTTACAGTTGCGGCAGCTGCTGCGGCCGCTACGGAGGCGGCCACCCAGGATGGATATGCTGCTGACGAGGGGGAAAACGAGTTTGAAGATGAAAACGAGCTCGAGGAGGACGAGGTCCAACAACCTGCACCTGGCCGTCCGCGGCAATACAACCGCAATGCTCGTCCACCTCCTCATCCAGTACGTGATGATGAACATGTGGCCAAACTGAAATTAAATATTCCGCCATTTGAGGGTAGATATAATCCTGATGCATATCTCACTTGGGAATTAGAGGTAGAGCAACGTTTTGCATGTTTACGCTACCCTGAGCATTTGCGTGTTAGTGCTGCTACATGTGAATTTACAGATTTTGCTTCTATCTGGTGGTCTGAATATTGTAGAGTCAATCATGCTAATGTTCCTGCTACTTGGCTTGGTCTAAAACATGCCATGCGTACTCGTTTTGTACCTCCACATTATCAACGGGACTTGCTTAAAAAATTAACTCGTTTAGAACAAGGCAAAAATTCCGTACAAGAGTATTATCAAGAGTTACAAACGGGCATGATTCGTTGTGGTATTGTAGAGGATAATGAAGCTATGCTTGCACGTTTCTTTGGTGGTTTAAATAAGGAGATTCAGCATATTTTAGACTATAAGGAGTACAACACTATTACTCGTTTATTTCACCTTGCTTGCAAAGCTGAACTTGAAGTGCAGGATCGTCAACCATCATGGAGAAGAGCTAATAATTCTGCAGGTCGTACTCCTTCATGGTCTGCGCGCCCTTCAGCGCCACCTTCTCGTGGGGAAGCACCAGGTCCTTCCACCTCCAGGTATACCATGCCGACATCAAGAACGCCACCTGCTCCTGCTCCATCACCATCTGCTGGTCCGACACGGAGTTCTTCTTCCATGGCCTCCACGGGGAAGACTCGCGATATTCAATGTCGCAAATGCTTTGGGTTTGGTCACATTGAAAAAGAATGCAGAACCAAACGTGTGATGGTAGTGCTTGAAGATGGCGAATATGACTCTGCCAGTGATTTTGATGATGATACATTGGCACTTATTGCTGCACGAGATGGTGCCAATTCTGATTCTGACAAGGAGATGGAGGTCATGGGAGCTGAAACTGCTGATCAATACAAGAGTTTAGTTGCACAGCGTGTCTTGAGTGTGCAATTGAGCAAAGCTGAGCATGATCAACGCCACAACTTGTTTCAAACAAGAGGTGTTGTTAAGGAGAGAGCTATCCGGATCATCATTGATGGAGGGAGTTGTAACAATCTGGCTAGTATTGACATGGTGGAGAAGCTTGCTCTACCCACACGACAACGACCTCATCCTTATTACATTCAATGGTTTGAGAGCTCCCGTAAGCTCAAGGTAACAAGAACTGCATGCGTGCATTTTACTATTGGTACTTATTCAGATTTTGTTGATTGTGATGTTGTACCTATGCAAGCTTGTTCTTTGTTACTTGGTAGACCATGGCAATTTGATAGAGAATCTGTACATAATGGTAAAACTAATCAGTATTCTCTTACACATGCTGGCAAGAAAATTGGACTTAAACCCATGACTCCGGAACAAATTTTGAAAGATGATCTTGCTAGAGCTAGTAGATTAAAAAATGAGGACAAACATAAGAGTGAGAATCAGATTATTGCTGCAGATTTTGTACCCCCTAAGCATTCTTCTAAATCTGATTCTAACCATGCTACTGAAATTCGTTTGAAGAATCCTTGTTTACTTGCTAGCAAATCTGATCTTGCTGAAATTGATGTCACTATTACTCCATGTTATGCCATTGTTTGCAAAGAAGTTCTGTTTTCATTTGAGGATATGCCTCCTTCTTTGCCACCTGCGGTTGCTAACCTTTTGCAGGAATACATGGACGTTTTTCCACAAGATGTTCCACCTGGACTTCCACCTATTCGTGGGATAGAACACCAAATTGATTTGATTCCAGGAGCCTCGCTGCCCAACCGTGCGCCATATTGCACCAATCCTGAAGAAACAAAAGAGATACAACGACAAATCCAGAGTTTATTGGACAAAGGTTATATTCGTGAGTCTCTTAGTCCATGCGCTGTTCCTATTATTTTAGTACCTAAGAAAGATGGTTCTTCGCGCATGTGTACTGATTGTCGAGCTATTAATAATATTACCATTCGATATCGTCACCCTATACCTCGTTTAGATGACATGCTAGATGAGTTGAGTGGTTCTATTATGTTCTCTAAAGTTGATTTGCGTAGTGGTTACCACCAAATTCGTATGCAATTAGGAGATGAATGGAAAACAGCTTTTAAAACTAAGTTCGGTTTATATGAGTGGTTAGTAATGCCGTTTGGTTTAACTAATGCACCTAGTACCTTTATGAGACTGATGAACGAAGTTTTACGTGCTTTTATTGGTCGTTTTGTGGTGGTATATTTTGATGACATTCTCATATATAGCAAATCTTTAGAGGACCATTTGGATCATTTACGTGATGTTTTCAATGCTTTACGTGATGCACGTTTGTATGGTAATCTTGAGAAGTGCACCTTCTGCACAAATAGAGTTGCTTTTCTTGGTTATGTTGTTACAGAACAGGGAATTGAAGTTGATCCAGCCAAGATTGAAGCTATTGAGAATTGGCCACAGCCCAAGACGGTCACACAAGTAAGGAGTTTTCTTGGTCTTGCTGGGTTTTATAGGCGCTTTGTCAAAGATTTTGGTTCTATTGCTGCGCCATTGAATGAGCTCACAAAGAAGGATGTGCCCTTTGTTTGGGGCGATGCACAACAAGAGGCCTTCATGATACTGAAAGATAAGTTAACACATGCTCCATTACTCCAACTTCCTGATTTTAATAAGACTTTTGAACTTGAATTTGATGCTAGTGGCATTGGTTTGGGAGGTGTGTTATTACAAGAGGGCAAACCTGTAGCATATTTTAGTGAAAAATTGAGTGGGCCTAGTCTGAACTATTCTACTTATGATAAAGAATTATATGCGCTGGTTCGGACATTAGAAACTTGGCAACATTATTTATGGCCTAAAGAATTTGTTATACATTCTGATCATGAATCTTTGAAGCATATTCGTAGTCAAGCAAAACTGAATCGTCGACATGCAAAGTGGGTTGAATTTATTGAGTCTTTTCCTTATGTTATCAAACACAAAAAGGGTAAAGATAATGTTATTGCTGATGCTTTGATGAGGACATCCCATCTATTGATACACCCGCTGTACCTACAGCGGAACACATACAAGGACCCATCACTCGAGCTCGTGCCAAGCAACTTAACTATCAGGTACTTTCGTTTCTTGGAACTCTTTCTCACATACATGAGAATATGATGCTGCCTAAATCAGATATGTTTGTTACTCTTAGGAATGATGGACCTAGCATGGATGAGAGGGACAAGCATTGGAGCATGATCGTGCATGGAGATGGCAGCATGCGTTTGAGGATTGAAGAAGACGCCACGAGTGGAGATTTCAGAACTTTGAAGCCACCATAATGAAGGATGAAGACTTGGACGAAATATACAAAGAGCTACTTCATAATTTCGTCCATAAATACATACGGTGCTGCGTCACTTCTATTTTTGGGCCAGGCCCATGTAAATTTCGCAGCAAATAAGACAGCCACTTTTAGGAGTCCGAATTTGAGGAGAAAAGGCCTGTTAGGGGTCCGTTCGACCACCCAACCCATGGCTGGTTGCACCCTTACCTTTTCCTCCTCAAATACCCCCGTAGCCGTCATTAGAACTCGGATTTTGATTAGACTAAAAGTTATCCCTTGCTGCAACTACGAGCTCGACTTTTGAGGCCAATCGCCCAGAAGAAGACCGCCTATTCGGAATCCCACCTTTTGAATAAAGCATACATCTTTCATCCGCAATATCTTGATTGCTGTATTAGTTCTTACTTGTTCTCGATTTCAGGTAGGAATTAAGACCCTCGCTGGTCAGGCTGATCGTGCACCCGCAAGATCAGTAACTCCCGGAGATTGTCCTAGCGATTGCATTGGCGCACGAGCTTCGCACGTGTAGTCGGATCGTCAAGCACAAACTCCACCCACCAAATCGACGTATCAAGATCTCATCGAAAGATCGGACACCTTTGCCCTATCAAGTGGTATCAGATTTCAGGTTGCTCGGTGAGATTTACTGTTTTCGTAGTTTAGATTGCATCAGTGTTCATACCTATAAACCACGAAAAAGCCAAAAAATACAGTTAGGGTTAGATCATCTCGTCCCATAAACCATCCGAGCCTTTGCATTGTCTTTTCAGTTTGCATCGTTGAATTTGTGTCTGCATCCGCGTGTCGAGTTGCTGGTCTTAGTGTCTGTTCCTTTAGAGTTTCGAGTTCGATTCACCTTAGTCCCGCCGCCGCCGCACGCTTGCACCACTGCTCCGCCATATCCTTCCACCACCACGCCATATACTTCCGCCACCGCCTTCACATAAGTTCTTGTTCGTTCTTCCCAATTTCATCCGTACCTTTTTCAGAGTCCGTGAGTTAGGTTTCGGTCGCCAGTCAAGAGGAGGAAAAAAAAAAAAAAAAAAAAAAAAAAGTCAACTCCGCATCCAAGTCGGGTTGACCCGTTCCTACTAGTGCATTCCGAATTCAGTCTGAATTTTGACAGTTACGTCGTTGTGCGACACCCAGAACTCCCAAAAAAGGCCGGGAAGGCTGAGTTTTTGCCCTCCGAAGTTTCAGACCTGACAATTCCTGCAGATCTTCACTTATATTTTGCTTGGGAGCTGTTCCTTTCTGCTTGTGGGGCCGCGCCGTGACTTCCTTAGTGTTCTCGGCTCGCGTCTCTAGCTTGGTATAGCCTAGGACCAGCACAGTACCGTGGTTGAGCATTCTTTCAACATTGCATTGCTGTTTTGACATTTGCTGTATTTTTGCTACCATATAAGCCTTCCTACAGCTCCACATATTTCTGCACGTGCTTTGTATCGACACCTGGTAATCGCTTGTGCAATTTTGGGAGTCGCTGTTCTTTGCTGGTTGCATATCACCTTCCTCCTGTTGGGTAAGAACTTGTAAGAGCTTTGTATACCGCTTGACGGATTACGCGTGATCCCACCATATTCCGTAGTGCATAGGTATATATATTTGTGCTTGCTTCCACGCTAACCATGACAGGAACCCCGAAGGATGATGTTGATCCAGAGAAGATGACTAGTGCAGAGTTGCATGCCCACTTCACACGGCTGTTGGTGGGGCGTGCACAAGATGTGGACACACGCTTGGGTGATGTTGATTCCAAGCTTTCTGATGCGATGGACAAGATGGCTGGTCTTGAGGCATCCTTCAACACCAAGCTCGATGCCCGGTTCCAGGAAGTCCTGGCCCGTTTACCACCACTGCCACGGCCGGCCGTCCCTGTACCACGTGCTCGCCGCGTTCCTCTTACAGCTGCGGCAGCTGCTGCGGCCGCTACGGAGGCGGCCACCCAGGACGGATATGCTGCTGACGAGGGGGAAAACGAGTTCGAAGATGAAAACGAGCTCGACGAGGACGAGGTCCAACAACCTGCACCTGGCCGTCCGCGGCAATACAACCGCAACGCTCGTCCACCTCCGCGTCCGGTACGTGATGATGACCATGTGGCTAAGCTAAAATTAAATATTCCGCCATTTGAGGGTAGATATAATCCTGATGCATATCTCACTTGGGAATTAGAAGTAGAGCAACGTTTTGCATGTTTACGCTACCCTGAGCATTTGCGTGTTAGTGCTGCTACATGTGAATTTACTGATTTTGCTTCTATCTGGTGGTCTGAATATTGTCGAGTCAATCATGCTAATATTCCTGCTACTTGGCTTGGTCTAAAACATGCCATGCGTACTCGTTTTGTACCTCCACATTATCAACGAGACTTGCTTAAAAAATTAACTCGTTTAGAACAAGGCAAAAATTCTGTACAAGAGTATTATCAAGAGTTACAAACGGGCATGATTCGTTGTGGTATTGTAGAGGATAATGAAGCTATGCTTGCACGTTTCTTTGGTGGTTTAAATAAGGAGATTCAGCATATTTTAGACTACAAGGAGTACAATACTATTACTCGTTTATTTCACCTTGCTTGCAAAGCTGAACTTGAAGTGCAGGATCATCAACCATCATGGAGAAGACCTAATAATTCTGCAGGTCGTACTTCTTCATGGTCTGCGCGCCAATCAGCTCCACCTTCTCGTGGGGATGCACCAGGTCCTTCCACCTCCAGGTATACCACGCCGACGTCAAGAACGCCACCTGCTCCTGCTCCTGCTCCATCACCATCTGCTGGTCCGACACGGAGTTCTTCTTCCATGGCCTCCACGGGGAAGACTCGCGATATTCAATGTCGCAAGTGTTTTGGGTTTGGTCACATTGAAAAAGAATGCAGAACCAAACGTGTGATGGTGGTACTTGAAGATGGCGAATATGACTCTGCAAGTGATTTTGATGATGATACATTGGCACTTATTGCTGCACGTGATGGTGCCAATTCTGATTCTGACAAGGAGATGGAGGTAATGGGAGCTGAAACTGCTGATCAATACAAGAGCTTAGTTGCACAACGTGTCTTGAGTGTGCAAGTGAGCAAGGCTGAGCATGATCAACGCCACAACTTGTTTCAAACAAGAGGCGTTGTTAAGGAGAGAGCTATCCGGATCATCATTGATGGAGGGAGTTGTAACAATCTGGCTAGTATTGACATGGTGGAGAAGCTTGCTCTGCCCACACGACAACGACCTCATCCATATTACATTCAATGGTTTGAGAGCTCCCGTAAGCTCAAGGTAACAAGAACTGCACGCGTGCATTTTACTATTGGTACTTATTCAGATTTTGTTGATTGTGATGTTGTACCTATGCAAGCTTGTTCTTTGTTACTTGGTAGACCATGGCAATTTGATAGAGAATCTGTACATAATGGTAAAACAAATCAGTATTCTCTTACACATGCTGGCAAGAAAATTGGACTTAAACCCATGACTCCGGAACAAATTTTGAAAGATGATCTTGCTAGAGCTAGTAGATTAAAAAATGAGGACAAACATAAGAGTGAGAATCAGATTATTGCTGCAGATTTTGTACCACCTAAGCATTCTTCTAAATCTGATTCTAACCATGCTACTGAAATTCGTTTGAAGAATCCTTGTTTACTTGCTAGCAAATCTGATCTTGCTGAAATTGATGTCAATATTACTCCATGCTATGCTATTATTTGCAAAGAAGTACTGTTTTCATTTGAGGATATGCCTCCTTCTTTGCCACCTGCGGTTGCTAACCTTTTGCAGGAATACATGGATGTTTTTCCACAAGATGTTCCACCTGGACTTCCACCTATTCGTGGAATAGAACACCAAATTGATTTGATTCCAGGAGCTTCACTGCCCAACCGTGCGCCATATCGCACCAATCCTGAAGAAACAAAAGAGATACAACGACAGATCCAGAGTTTATTGGACAAAGGTTATATTCGTGAGTCTCTTAGTCCATGCGCTGTTCCTATTATTTTAGTACCTAAGAAAGATGGTTCTTCGCGCATGTGTACTGATTGTCGTGCTATTAATAATATTACCATTCGATATCGTCACCCTATACCTCGTTTGGATGACATGCTAGATGAGTTGAGTGGTTCTATTATGTTCTCTAAAGTTGATTTGCGTAGTGGTTACCACCAAATTCGTATGCAATTAGGAGATGAATGGAAAACAGCTTTTAAAACTAAGTTCGGTTTATATGAGTGGTTAGTAATGCCGTTTGGTTTAACTAATGCACCTAGTACCTTTATGAGACTGATGAACGAAGTTTTCCGTGCTTTTATTGGTCGTTTTGTGGTGGTATATTTTGATGACATTCTCATATATAGCAAATCTTTAGAGGACCATTTGGATCATTTACGTGCTGTTTTCAATGCTTTACGTGATGCACGTTTGTATGGTAATCTTGAGAAGTGCACCTTCTGCACAAATAGAGTTGCTTTTCTTGGTTATGTTGTTACAGAACAGGGAATTGAAGTTGATCCAGCCAAGATTGAAGCTATTGATAATTGGCCACAGCCCAAGACGGTCACCCAAGTAAGGAGTTTTCTTGGTCTTGCTGGGTTTTATAGGCGCTTTGTCAAAGATTTTGGTTCTATTGCTGCGTCATTGAATGAGCTCACAAAGAAGGATGTGCCCTTTGTTTGGGGCGATGCACAACAAGAGGCCTTCATGATACTGAAAGATAAGTTAACACATGCTCCATTACTCCAACTTCCTGATTTTAATAAGACGTTTGAACTTGAATGTGATGCTAGTGGCATTGGTTTGGGAGGTATGTTATTACAAGAGGGCAAACCTGTAGCATATTTTAGTGAAAAATTGAGTGGGCCTAGTCTGAACTATTCTACTTATGATAAAGAATTATATGCGCTGGTTCGGACATTAGAAACTTGGCAACATTATTTATGGCCTAAAGAATTTGTTATACATTCTGATCATGAATCTTTGAAGCATATTCGTAGTCAAGCAAAACTGAATCGTCGCCATGCCAAGTGGGTTGAATTTATTGAATCTTTTCCTTATGTTATCAAACACAAAAAGGGTAAAGATAATATTATTGCTGATGCTTTGTCGCGCCGTTATACTATGTTATCTCAGCTTGACTTCAAAATTTTTGGGTTGGAAACTATAAAGGAACAATACTTGCATGATGCTGAATTTAAAGATGTGTTGCAAAATTGTAAAGATGGTAGGACATGGAACAAATTCATCCTTAATGATGGATTTGTGTTCCGTGCTAACAAACTATGCATCCCAGATGGTTCCGTTCGTCTTTTGTTGTTACAGGAGGCGCATGGAGGAGGATTAATGGGACACTTTGGTGTCAAGAAGACGGAGGATGTTCTTGCTGCACACTTCTTTTGGCCACACATGCGGCGAGATGTTGAGAGATTCGTGGCACGCTGCACTACTTGTCAAAAAGCTAAGTCTCGCCTTAATCCACATGGTTTATATATGCCTCTTCCTGTTCCTAGTGTTCCTTGGGAGGATATTTCAATGGACTTTGTTTTGGGATTACCTCGTACACAGAAGGGGAGGGATAGTATTTTTGTTGTTGTGGATCGGTTTTCTAAGATGGCACACTTTATTCCTTGTCACAAGACCGATGATGCTGCGCACATTGCTGAATTATTTTTTCGTGATATCGTTCGTTTGCATGGTGTGCCAAATACTATTGTTTCTGATCGTGATACTAAATTTCTTAGCCACTTTTGGAGATGTTTATGGGCTAAGTTGGGGACTAAATTGCTGTTTAGTACTACATGTCATCCCCAAACTGATGGACAAACTGAAGTAGTTAATAGAACTTTATCTACCATGCTGCGGGCTGTTTTAAAGAAGAACTTAAAATTGTGGGAGGAATGTTTGCCTCATATTGAGTTTGCTTATAATCGTTCGCTGCATTCTACCACAAAGATGAGCCCTTTTCAGATTGTCTATGGTTTTGTTCCACGTGCACCTATTGATTTGTTGCCTTTACCATCTTCAGTGCAAAATAATTTCGATGCTACACAGCGTGCTGAATTGATTTTAAAATTGCATGCAACTACTAAAGACAACATAGAACGCATGAATGTTAAGTATAAAGTTGCTAGGGATAGAGGACGAAAGCATGTTGTGTTTGAGGTTGGTGATCTTGTTTGGTTGCATTTGCGCAAAGATCGTTTTCCTGATTTGCGCAAGTCTAAGTTAATGCCACGTGCTGATGGTCCTTTTAAGGTGATAGAGAAAATCAATGATAATGCATATAAACTGGAGCTTCCTGCAGATTTTGGTACGGTAAGTCCTACATTTAACATTGCAGATTTAAAACCTTACTTCGGTGAAGAAGATGAGGTTGCGTCGAGGACGACTTCAATTCAAGAAGGGGAGCATGATGAGGACATCCCATCTATTGATACACCCGCTGTACCTACAGCGGAACACATACAAGGACCCATCACTCGAGCTCGTGCCAAGCAACTTAACTATCAGGTACTTTCGTTTCTTGGAACTCTTTCTCACATACATGAGAATATGATGCTGCCTAAATCAGATATGTTTGTTACTCTTAGGAATGATGGACCTAGCATGGATGAGAGGGACAAGCATTGGAGCATGATCGTGCATGGAGATGGCAGCATGCGTTTGAGGATTGAAGAAGACGCCACGAGTGGAGATTTCAGAACTTTGAAGCCACCATAATGAAGGATGAAGACTTGGACGAAATATACAAAGAGCTACTTCATAATTTCGTCCATAAATACATATGGTGCTGCGTCACTTCTATTTTTGGGCCAGGCCCATGTAAATTTCGCAGCAAATAAGACAGCCACTTTTAGGAGTCCGAATTTGAGGAGAAAAGGCCTGTTAGGGGTCCGTTCGACCACCCAACCCATGGCTGGTTGCACCCTTACCTTTTCCTCCTCAAATACCCCCGTAGCCGTCATTAGAACTCGGATTTTGATTAGACTAAAAGTTAGCCCTTGCTGCAACTACGAGCTCGACTTTTGAGGCCAATCGCCCAGAAGAAGACCGCCTATTCGGAATCCCACCTTTTGAATAAAGCATACATATTTCATCCGCAATATCTTGATTGCTGTATTAGTTCTTACTTGTTCTCGATTTCAGGTAGGAATTAAGACCCTCGCTGGTCAGGCTGATCGTGCACCCGCAAGATCAGTAACTCCCGGAGATTGTCCTAGCGATTGCATTGGCGCACGAGCTTCGCACGTGTAGTCGGATCGTCAAGCACAAACTCCACCCACCAAATCGACGTATCAAGATCTCATCGAAAGATCGGACACCTTTGCCCTATCATGCTTTGTCGCGCCGCTATACTATGCTATCTCAGCTTGACTTCAAAATTTTTGGGTTGGAAACTATCAAGGAACAATACTTGCATGATGCTGAATTTAAAGATGTGTTACAGAATTGTAAAGATGGTAGAACATGGAACAAATTTGTCCTTAATGATAGATTTGTGTTCCGTGCTAACAAACTATGCATCCCAGATGGTTCCGTTCGTCTTTTGTTGTTACAGGAGGCGCATGGAGGAGGATTAATGGGACACTTTGGTGTCAAGAAGACGGAGGATGTTCTTGCTACACACTTCTTTTGGCCACACATGCGGCGAGATGTTGAGAGATTCGTGGCACGCTGCACTACTTGTCAAAAAGCTAAGTCTCGCCTTAAACCACATGGTTTATATATGCCTCTTCCTGTTCCTAGTGTTCCTTGGGAGGATATTTCGATGGACTTTGTTTTGGGATTACCTCGTACACAGAAGGGGAGGGATAGTATTTTTGTTGTTGTGGATCGGTTTTCTAAGATGGCACACTTTATTCCTTGTCACAAGACCGATGATGCTGCGCACATTGCTGATTTGTTCTTTTGTGATATCGTTCGTTTGCATGGTGTGCCAAATACTATTGTTTCTGATCGTGATACTAAATTTCTTAGCCACTTTTGGAGATGTTTATGGGCTAAGTTGGGGACTAAGTTGCTGTTTAGTACTACATGTCATCCCCAAACTGATGGACAAACTGAAGTAGTTAATAGAACTTTATCTACCATGTTGCGGGCTGTTTTAAAGAAGAACTTAAAATTGTGGGAAGAGTGTTTACCTCATATTGAATTTGCTTATAATCGTTCGCTGCATTCTACCACAAAGATGAGCCCTTTTCAGATTGTCTATGGTTTTGTTCCACGTGCACCTATTGATTTGTTGCCTTTACCATCTTCAGTGCAAAATAATTTTGATGCTACACAGCGTGCTGAATTGATTTTGAAATTGCATGCAACTACTAAAGACAACATAGAACGCATGAATGTTAAGTATAAAGTTGCCGGGGATAGAGGACGAAAGCATGTTGTGTTTGAGGTTGGTGATCTTGTTTGGTTGCATTTGCGCAAAGATCGTTTTCCTGATTTGCGCAAGTCTAAGTTAATGCCACGTGCTGATGGTCCTTTTAAGGTGATAGAGAAAATCAATGATAATGCATATAAACTTGAGCTTCCTGCAGATTTTGGTACGGTAAGTACTACATTTAACATTGCAGATTTAAAACCTTACTTCGGTGAAGAAGATGAGGTTGCGTCGAGGACGACTTCAATTCAAGAAGGGGAGCATGATGAGGACATCCCATCTATTGATACACCCGCTGCACCTACAGCGGAACACATACAAGGACCCATCACTCGAGCTCGTGCCAAGCAACTTAACTATCAGGTACTTTCGTTTCTTGGAACTCTTTCTCACATACATGAGAATATGATGCTGCCTAAATCAGATATGTTTGTTACTCTTAGGAATGATGGACCTAGCATGGATGAGAGGGACAAGCATTGGAGCATGATCGTGCATGGAGATGGCAGCAAGCGTTTGAGGATTGAAGAAGATGCCACGAGTGGAGATTTCAGAACTTTGAAGCCACCATAATGAGGGATGAAGACTTGGACGAAATATACAAAGAGCTACTTCATAATTTCGTCCATAGATACATATGGTGCTGCGTCACTTCTATTTTTGGGCCAGGCCCATATAATTTTCGCAGCAAATAAGACAGCCACTTTTAGGAGTCCGAATTTGAGGAGAAAAGGCCTGTTAGGGCTCCGTTCGACCACCCTACCCAAGGCTGGTCGCACCCCTACCTTTTCCTCCTCAAATACCCCCCGTAGCCGTCATTAGAACTCGGATTTTGTTTAGACTAAAGTTAGCCATTGCTGCAACTACGAGCTCGACTTTTGAGGCCAATCGCCCAGAAGAAGACCGCCTATTCGGAATCCCACCTTTTCAATAAAGCATACATCTTTCATCCGCAATATCTTGATTGCAGTATTAGTTCTTACTTGTTCTCGATTTCAGGTAGGAATTAAGACCCTCGCTGGTCAGGCTGATCGTGCATCCGCAAGATCAGTAACTCCCGGAGATTGTCCTAGCGATTGCATTGGCGCACGAGCTTCGCACGTGTAGTCGGATCGTCAAGCACGAACTCCACCCAAATCGACATATCAAGATCTCATCGAAAGATCGGACACCTTTGCCCTATCAGCTTCGCCCTTCGACGCTCGGGGGCTTCGCCCTTCGACTTACGCTCGGGGGCTTCACCCTTCGACCTATGCTCGGGGGCTCCGCCATTCGACCCATACTCGGGGGCTTCGCCCTTCGACCTACGCTCCGGGGCTTCACCCTTCGACCTACGCTCGGGGGTTTCGCCCTTCGATCTATCTCGGGGGCTTCACCTTTCGACCTGTGCAGTTCAGCAAACGTTGTCAAGATTTCATGTGTCCTACAGGGGACAGTACTTTGAAGAACTTTACAAGATACAATCACATACTACAATGGCGATCGAGTCTAAGTCACCAAAGCAGCCTGATTCGCTCTCTCGTGGTCGCTCTCGACAATGATCTGACCCGCTAGGCAATCGGCGGCCTGCTTACAAGTGGAGTAGTGCGCGTCCATCTCAACACGACTGCTAGGAGTCGGAGGCAGCGTCTTCACCAAGTCCATGTCAACCTCCAGTTAGCGGGCTCACACGAAGGAAAGGGCAACCAGAGCCCCGCACCTCAAGTGCTCACGAATGAAGCGGTAGATGGCCTCACCATTCTCGAAGCGGCCAAGCAACACAGAAAGACCATCAGGTTGGTCGTTCAAGGGGAACATCGCCAGATGCACAAGGGCATGAGCAGCTCGGCTGGTCTCAGCTAACTCCCCAGCCTAGGAGATCCGATCTTGAAGGACGGTCAGCTTCATTGCCTTCGATCGATTCGACCAAAAGTTATCGGCAACCGAATTTGCGTGGCTCTGAGCCGCCCGAAGATGCGCGTTCACGCGTCGAGCCTCGGCTTGGCTGTCAGTACACGCATCTGCAATCGACAAAAAGGATGCTCAGAATTCGTCCACCAGAAGAAGAACAGATCAAAAGCTCAAAAACTTACATTTCATCGCTTTCCCAAGATTTTTGATCTCCCCAAGAAGGAAGTTCTCCGCATCTGTGGCTAGCGAAGCCTTGGAGAGAGCAACATCGACTTTCGTGGTAATGATCTTCAGTTCTTGCTGCGCGCGTCTAAGTTGGTCGCGTAAGGAGCGGATCAAGGAAAGCTCGCTTGAGGAAGGCGCTCGCCTCTCAGCAGTGGAGGAAGAACTACCAACCGTTTCGTATGAAATTGGCTAGGCGTCAGACCCTGCGGAAGTGCCATGCAAATGGGGTGCCCGGTCATAAATAGCCATTCACAAATCAAAATGCGACCGAGCATAAAATATCTCGAAAGAAAGTAACAAGAGCCGAAGTCAGCTCAACAGCAGGCAATATTCAGAGATACACCACAACTACAAAAGGGCAGTTCATCATTCATTACAAGTACGCACAGTTCATTGACCAGACTATGTCGAACTACCAGCAGCTCTGCTAGATGGGGTGCCCGAGGCGCTGCGTTTCCGGGCCTTAGCGGCAGCCCTCCTAGCATTCCTATCTGCTAAGAAGCTCGTCATCCGGGCAGATAAATCTTGGGCACGCTCAAGGTAGGCCTTGGGACCAACGTCGCGCCCATCCTTGTCCTTCGAATATGTGCCTGTGACCTTGTTGGCGTCGAATTCGACCCCGTGCATCATCAGCATAGAGAAGACAGACTCGTAGCCAATGGTTACCTGTCGGCGAACCGCAGAAACTAAGGGGTCCTCGCCGTTCTCCTTCATCGCCAAGGCCTCTAGGATGCCAGCCATAGTGCTACTCGTCGATTTCGGAGTAGAAATATCGCGAACGTGGTCAAGTGTCGACTGCACCTTCGCCAGAAGATCGCACACCTCCCGGCAAAGGCATTCAGCGTTACTAACGCTGGACTCGAGTCCACCGGGCTCCTTCATCGTCGCAGCACTGAATTCGGCAGCAACTTCAGGAAGAAGGAAGATCTCTAGTCAGCAAATGGAGGTGATCCTGATGAACCTTATACTAAACAAAGAACAAGACTTACCGTGCAAGGAATCGAGGGCGGCCTATAGGTGTTGTTGCAGGTCCTTCTCCTTCGACTCAGCTTCCACTCGTTGCTGATTGACAAGCTCTTGAGCCTTCACCGAATCAGCCTTGAGCTGGGTCACCTCGTTGGCCAAGCCATCAGCTTTCGTCCTCAGCAAAGAATTTTTGGCCGTAAGATCATCTATCTGAGCCTTCAATGAGGTCTTATCGGCGGCGGCTTGAGCAGCAATTCCTAATCACCCGACAGACAGCGGTGTAAGCAAGAAAGAAAACATGCCGAGACAAAAGTTCAGCAAAGGAAGGAATCACTTACGACGCATGTTTTCTAGTTGGGTAGACAACCGCTGGTTCTCCTCTTCCAGGGCAAGATAGTTCTTGCATATTTTCAATAGGTCCCGGACAACAGGCTAACTAGTGGAAACAAGGATGAGTATCGAAGATTTTTGCTTTAGAGGGTAAGCCTAAGTGTAAACACTTAGACTCACCCTCAGGGGCTATTGATGGGGAAATATTAGATGCACAGAGATAAGATTTTTGGGCTTACATGGTGCTTGGACCCGGAAGGTTCGCCAGAGGAAGAAACCAGAATGAAATTGGCCTCGGTCGTGCTCTTCTTGGGGGGTGATGGTTTCGGGAGGTCCTTTAGCGTCGTGTCTTCGCCCTCTTTCTCTTGCGAGTCGGCGGTCTCCTCGAGAGCGGAATTGTGGCGTTTGAACTAAAAGCTATCACGTTCCACCAAGCTCCCCGAAGATTCATCGTTCGAAGACCTTAAACGCGGGACTGGAATTACAACAAGATAAAGTCATATAGGAAGTAATTCGAGTATAGCAACTTACGATGCATCAAGGCCGAAGTGTGGAAGAGCTTTCTTCCCCGCCCGAGGAGGAAGGCAGCTGTCCAGAGGCTTGACAAGGACGGTCGCGTCATCATCATCGCCCGAGGAAGGAGAGTGGGCGCCTAGCTCTTCTGAGTCCTCGACTCGATCAACGTGTCCGGCAACCGCGCGTTTTGCTGAAGTACGCGACGTGGTGGGTGCGGCCGACGCCGACTCTTCTGGAGCCTCATCAAATTCACGCCTGGGATATTCGCCATCTTCGGGCTGAGGCGGATAGCATCGGGCTATTGGAATAATCTGGATGAAGCACATCCCGTCAGTTATCGAAATTCGACAAAAGATTTATCAAAGACAGAAAATTCAAGCGAGAACGAGGTTAGCATACCTCGGTGTGGGGGTTTAGTTTGCTGAACGCCGCGGTGCCGAAGACTTTTGGCACGATCGACTTCTTCTTCAATTTGGTGACGGCTCAAACACCGTCATCGATCTCGGTTCCTTTAGCTCGTCGGAAGAAATTCGAGTTGGGTCTTGACGGTCGGTGTAGTCCCACATACAGTGGGCTCGCTCAGCCAACGGCTGGATTCGACGCTCGATGAAAGTTCGAATAAGCTAGAGACCTAACAGCTCTTTCTTTGGTGTGGCCCAAAGTTGTTGAATCTTCTCCATCAGAGGCTGCGTAGTCTTCATCTCTTCCTCAGACAGTTCGTGCCTCCATGACACCCGGGGATGAATGGTGGTGGTAGGTCAAAATTCATCAAGACCGAAGCTTTGGCCGGCGAGGAATTTGTCCTTGGCATAAAACCATTTCATCCTCCAGCTAGGATTGTTTTCGGGCGTTTGGAGGTTGAAATAATTGACGTCTTGGCGCACTTGGCAGCTGAAGCCGCCAGTTTGGTAATGTTGTGGGCGCCTGATGATGAAAATCCTATGCTAGAGCGCCCAATGGGGCTCGATCCCCAGGAAACACTCGCAGAGTGTGATGAAATACGCGATGTGCAGAATGGTGTTGGGATTCAGATCATGAAGCTAAATCCCGTAAGCAAAAAGGAGACCTCGAAGGAAAGGATGCGGGGGAAGTGAGAGCCCCCGAAGGAGGAATGCGAGGAAAAGTACCCTGAAATCCTGCAGGTGGCTAGGGTATGATTTCCGGACTGGCGGCGAGAACTTCCACCGGATCGTTCCTCAGTAGGCCGACCTTCTCGGCGCTCGCCAGCTCCCTGTTTCCTATCTTGATCTGGACCCAATTCCCAACGGCGGGCGGTTCAGCGTCGGCGGTCTTGGCCTTCTTCATGGCGGCGCCGCCGGCGGCACCGGTCATGGTTGAGTTTCTCTTGCCCATGACGGTGGCGCTCAACAAGAACTTCACGAGGATGGGAGGAAGGAGAGATGCGTCGCAGGGGCAGAGCGCAAGGAAGAAGATGACGGCGGCGGAGTGGGGTAAACAGTTACTCCTCCTGTTCCATTTTATCTCGCCACGGGAAATCACTGGTCCATCCTAGCCGCATGCTGCGAAGGGGAAGCGGCGGGGTGGATCTGGCCGTCCACGTGTCAGCACCACGGGCGCCGTGGCCTCCACTACGCACGGTAATTGAGGAGATATGGCGGACTTTTTTCACCCACGTGTGGGACGTGTGGTCAAACATAGTCAACAGCCGGGGCGCGCGGCTGCTGGGCCCACAGGGCGTATAGTCTTGTCAAGGTCAGGCTATCCTTGCAGAGGATGGCGTGACAACTCGAAGGAACCAAGCGTCATCACTGATGTCACTTCCTGTGAAGCTGTTTCCTTTCGACCCAAAGGATAAGCTCGACTTTGAGTTCTCATATTTTTCGAGGTATGTACTTTTGAAATCCGAATTTCTTTGGTGTTCGGTGTTCCGTGAAGTCTTTCGCCCTCTTTGTGCAATTCGGAAGCAAGTCTCGCCTTTTTGAGCGGCCTTGTTCTTTACTCGAAGCTTTAATTTGAGTCGCTCGAGAGCTTTTCAAGTTGGGTTTTTTGCATGACTACCCAAAGGATCTTCTTGCTTTGACTGTTATCGTCTTGGCATTCGAGTTGTGGATTCTTATCCCTTGAAGTATTTATTACGGGCCAGCCGTGCCTCCATGCTTCACGAGTTAGGGGTATCGATTCTCCCCGTCTACCGTATTCGAGCGGATTACGCTATTGCGGTCTTCGAGTTGTGGATTTTAATCCCTCGAATTGTCTTCTGGCTGGCAACGCCCTTTTGATATTCAAGTCATGGCTTTTGATCCCATGATCCTCTCTTTTTTTGGCCTGCAGCGCCGCAAGTGGAACCAAGGATACCGCAAAACAATGTGACAAGATTTAAGTGGCATTGGGGATACACCACAATGAACAACCTCGGTATGCTCTCCGTAAGTAACAGGAATGTCAGCTATGTGTGAAATCAGCAAGGTGACATATGAGGAACGCAAGAGGTATGGCACTGTACTAGCACGTGTGGCTAGGTGCAACGTCTCGACGACCTCAATGCTGATTAAATTGATGGTAGAGATGTGGTCAATGGTGGTTGCAGCACATCTATCTCCAATCATCACACCATGGTAAAAGAGCCCATCACCGTCATAGTTGCCATGTTCTTCCTCCCAAAAAGTGGCACTACAATATCTGTGGCGGAAATAATGATATCTGCCAGCCTCCATAGTATCCATAACGTCATCTGCCATAATTAGTGTAGCAACAAATATGTATATATGGTGAAACAATCTACTCACTCAAAACTAACAAGAAAAGGTGAATCTTACCGTTCCAAGGTGAATAGCGATGCTTACCAAATCGGATAATGACCAATGCACTGATGTGAAGAAGTGAATACCGAGGGTATAAGAGCGATCATATGACAAACCAGGAATATATGGTGTAGCTGTAGGTATGGTAACCTAAGTAAACTACAAATAAGTCCTAGTGCTGATCATATGACAAGACCCATGGAAACACACTTTGCAATGCACAAGAGAGACACTAGCAAAGGCTTGACGAACAGGCACAAGATTGCACACACGGCAGTAGCATGATGAGTGATGAAGATTATTTGCCCGATCTTTCACGATGCACCTCCTGATCTGATAGATCTCCCAATCACGTGAGCGGAACACGCGACCTAAAGATTGGGGAACGCCAATCCTGCGAGCAACTCGATGATGAACGAAGAACCTCAGGCCGAATAGATGAATCCAACGAGCAACTCGGTGATGACACAATATAGTGGATAACTAGACGAATGTCGGAGACGCCATCTCAATACGCCAACCTCGGAGGGATGGGACACACGGTGGAACACAATGTTCTACATAATTTTCTGCCTGAACTTCACACGATTCTTCTGATCTCGCCGCTTCGACATGCAGATCAATCTCATAGAAGAACTCGCCAAGAAGTAAATCCATCACGACTCGTAATTATGCCGTCCAACAGAACAACAACCAGCCCGACGACAACAACTTCACTTTGCATCATGATCAACCTGGAGCTCTGATACCAAATGATGAAGGATCACGCCGGTGATCCTATGAGTTTTGTCCCGATCTTTCACAGCGAGTCAACCAGATACAAATCTTCCAATAACGCGACGAATGTCACTTGAAGAAGAGGAACAGATCCAGCAAGCAACGTGATGAAGATCACCACGCCTCAAACCTGAGCCTGATAATTCTTGATCAACACAAGAACCCTCGCAGCAATCTTTATTTGATAACACGGCAGCGCCGTTTCCCCGGAGGGATGATACACGGTGGAGCACACGATAGTTTTCGACTAAACAACTCAACTCCCCTAAACCCTAGACTGCTGGCCTCCTTATATAGATGGCCAGAAAACTGTTGGGCTTGGATAGGCCCAAACCCAAAACACAAATAACCCTAAGTGGCCCACAACTTGACCTAGCTATGAAATAACATAAGCATGGATATAAATTGCTGACACAACCTTAGACTAATTATTACATATCATAGGTTGTCCTGGCGTGCCAATCTGCAACGAGCTTCCCTCATCTCGGTGGAGTCCTGAAATTGGGCTTCACCTCCTCCTGCGTGCCCATATCAATGAGCACGAAGTAGCTAGTCTCGTATGGGTAAGCTCCTAACATGAGGCTGTAGACAGGTTGTAGCTAAAGCAATCAAAATCGTGTAGAAGGTACGCTATATGGACACCGTGGTAACACGCTGTCGCGGCATAGAAATTGACGAAAAAGATGTCGCGGCAGAGATATACGACGCCGGAAACGCACGGCAGCGCGATGGCGACACGAAACTAACGGCGCGGCGGTAGGATCCGCCTATCGTGACAAAGAAAACGCTCACAAGCGTGCCGTGGCAGAAAACTTAAACTTAACGAAGCTGAAGTATTGTTTGTCTCTTTTTTTTGGTGCGGCGTGTACTGCACAGAAAGTTACAGCGTACGTCTCTAGTTTTTTTTTTACTTTTGCTCTTTTTATGTTTTACTTGGGCCTGGCCTGGCGCTATATGGTAGACTGCCGCCGCCTGGCCGAACGGACCGAGCAGTCGTGATAAGGATCACGCCGGTGATCCTATGAGTGTTGTCCCGATCTTTCACAGCGAGTCAACCAGATACAAATCTTCCAATAATGCGACGAATGTCACCTGAAGAAGAGGAAAAAATCCAGCAAGCAACGTGATGAAGATCACCATGCCTCAAATCTGAGCCTGATAATTCTTGATCAACACAAGAACCCTCGCAGCAATCTTTATTTGATAACACGGCAGCGCCGTTTCCCCGGAGGGATGATACACGGTGGAGCACACGATAGTTTTCGACTAAACAACTCAACCCCCCTAAACCCTAGACTGCTGGCCTCCTTATATAGATGGCCAGAAAATTGTTGGGCTTGGATAGGCCCAAACCCAAAACACAAATAACCCTAAGTGGCCCACAACTTGACCTAGCTACGAAATAACATAAGCATGAATATAAATTGCTAACACAAGCTTAGACTAATTATTACATATCGTAGGTCGTCCTGGTGTGCAAATCTGCAATGAGCTTCCCTCATCTCGGTGGAGTCCTGAAATTGGGCTTCACCTCCTCCTGCGTGCCCATATCATCCTCCCCCCTTCAAAAAGTGTTGTCCCCAACGCGTGAGGGTCTGCTTGAAAAGGTGGCAGAATATCAACAATAGCACCACGCATATTCATCGTCTTCAAGTCTTGCTTGCCTACCTCACCACATCCTCCCTCTTGGCCTGCTCGACTTGATACAGCCCTGGGTGGCTGCACCTCTTTTCTTCGCCAAATGAACTTGTACTTAGGCGCCTCCACCTTCTTCTTCTTCTCAACTCTTGATGGAGCTTTGTGCTGCTGAACATGAACCTTCTGTGCACCACCCTGCAATGTTGTAATGCCTGGGCCACACAACTGACGAACACGTCCATCCTTGACTTTGTGCACATGCACTGCTGCTCCAATAAAATGTTTCCGAGGTGTTCTCACAAAACTGTGGCTGACTACCCGCGGCACCATATGCACCGGAACACGATCAGCACCACCGTCATCGGTCTGAACACCCATGTCAACACGAACTGGAAGGGGAACACATGCTGACATATCCTTCCCGTCATCAATATGAGGTTTAACTTCAACCGGCTTGTTACTAACAAGAACAACTGGCTTGTCATCTACAGGCTTGGCTGAAACAATATCACCACTAACGCTATCCGCATCATGCTCCTCATGCTGCACCTTAGCTAGCCCTAGTTGTGGCTGAGCTTTATGCAACTTCTCTTTGCGAACCACCAACACAACATCGGACTTGATTTGATCATCATGCATAGGCTTCAAAGTCCGTTGTTTGCCATCATGCATAAAGGAATATGTATTTGCTCTCCCAGCATGCATAGCATTGCGATCATACTGCCATGGACGTCCAAGTAATAGCCCACACACCTCCAATGGCAACACATCACATTCCACCTCATCAACATAGTCATCAACTGTAAATGGCACACGCACCTTGTGAGTAATCTTCAGCATACCGCAGCTACTAACCCACTCAACATGCCTTGGTTCTGGAATACGCCATGTGGATAAACCCAAAGCCTCCACAACTGCCTTGCTAATGCCATTACAGTAGCTACCACTATCAATCATGAACTTGCATGCTTTTCCTTTGATCATACACTGCGCCTGAAATAAATTCCATCGCTGACCCTTATCAACTGTGATGGAAGCCTTATCATGTACCCGCTTGAGTTGCATATTCAGCCCACTCAATGGTTTAGCCTCTTTCGTGATAGCCTTGCCAACATCAGCATTCATATCCGCAGAAGGAACAATTGTGGTCGTAGCCTGACTGGCCATCTTGACCATACAATCTGCTGGCACAAAATGCTGCCTCCAAAGACACTTCAATTCTTCCCAACTGCAGGTAGAACTCTGATCTTTTTGGTGCATATCACACTTGTAACGCTTCCACCAAGCTGTAGTTATTTGATCAAAGCGATCAACAGCTGCAGTGTAACGAGTAATTGGCCCATAATCTAGAGAACGTGGCAGTAACCAACGGTCCATCACATCCTCCCATGCCAAATATTCTTATGGCGTAGCATCAAACTTTAGCCAAAGCCTTCTCAAACCTCCCAATGCTCGGGTTGCAGCAAAAGCAGCAGGGTTAAAAATGGGTGCTTCATCCGCTTCGCCTAGCCAACGAGCTTGATAACAATTCGATACCTCGGTGTGAATTGTCTCCATAACACTGGCCACCATAGCTGCTTGACAGCAAAACCCACCTATGTCGTAGCAGAACAACGCTGCAAACGTGTGTCACGGCAGCGAGCACGGCAGAGACGCGCAGCCAAACGAGACAATAGGTCATGGCAAGAAAAACGCGGCAGTTGGTGGCGTTGCAGAACTCACGCTCGGGGGCAGACAACAGAGCGCCGATGTCTGACCGGTAGCGTTGGTCGCTACGCAAATAACCAGTGGCGATGTCCTCCAAACTCTGATCAGCGATCAGTTCTTTCCTTGTCTTTTTTAACTGCAGCGACCACAGCGGGCTAGACAAGGAGATAAGGCGCACGACGACCAGCTCGACCAGACCAGGTGCGGGGTGACCGCTCGCTCGAGGCCAGAGGGTCTCCGTCCCTCAGTGCGAGCAGCGAATCGCTAGCGAGGCAGGCCGCTCGAGATGGGCCGGCCCAGTAGGGAAAGCCCCGTGCGGGCAAGACGCCAGGCGGCGCGGGCGACGCTCTCGCCCAGGCACAGACCGCCTCCGCGGTTAGGCGTGACGAACTGTTTCCCAATCGGATCTAGCCAGCCAGCGGCAATGAGCGATTTTTTTTAATCTCTGCCCCGATCGATCGTATCTTTTCCCGATGGAGAACTGCCGTGATTGCTTCCCTGGACTCCAAACCGATGCTTCCGATGGAGAATCGCTCTCGATCGGATCTGCTTCCCTGGATCGACTGGCCAGTGCTGAACCGATCTAGTGGATAGGTAGTACTCCACAGAACGATTCCACACCGCCGCCTTTTGATTTCTTTGTCAATTGGATCAATCGAATCGCGCTGGTTTCTTCTTCAACAGAACAATGGAAGAAATCGGTCCTTTGCAACAATCTGTAGATCAATCAACTGAAAACACTCGCGGTGATCAACCCAGTAATCTGATACCACATGATAAGGATCACGTCAGTGATCCTATGAGTTTTGTCCCGATCTTTCACAGCGAGTCAACCAGATACAAATCTTCCAATAACGCGACGAACGTCACCTGAAGAAGAGGAACAAATCCAGCAAGCAACGTGATGAAGATCACCACGCCTCAAACCTGAGCCTAATAATTCTTGATCAACACAAGAACCCTAGCAGCAATCTTTATTTGATAACACGGCAGCGCTGTTTCCCCGGAGGGATGATACACGGTGGAGCACATGATAGTTTTCGACTAAACAACTCAACTCCCCTAAACCCTAGACTGGTGACCTCCTTATATAGATGGCCAGAAAACTGTTGGGCTTGGACAGGCCCAAACCCAAAACACAAATATAAATTGACCTAACTACGAAATAACATAAGCATGAATATAAATTGCTGACACAACCTTAGACTAATTATTACATATCGTAGGTCGTCCTGGTGTGCCAATCTGCAACGAGCTTCCCTCATCTCGGTGGAGTCCTGAAATTGGGCTTCACCTCCTCCTGCGTGCCCATATCAAGTCGATGTCGCGATCCCTCGCGCTCGAGGCCAGACAAGGTCTGCGCCCAGGCGAGGGAGGCTGAAGCCAGACCGAACGGGTATCGTGCCCGATGCCAGACACCCTCCGTGCCCAGGCGTGCGAGGCAAGGCTATCGAGCAGGAATCTCGCGCAAGCACAGAGACCCTGACGAAGGAATGACGAGTGGACCCTCGATATTCACCTACCGGCTTTTCGGCCCAGAAGGGACATCCGCCGAAGAGATAGCGAGGCCCATGAAGTTAGCCATCTGGCGTAGCCCAGGAGCGAGACTTGGTGATGAGGGGTGACCCCTTGGGTGTGGCCCGATCTTCATGGATTCACGAGATTTGTGGCGGGGAACGAGGATGAACATGAAGAACATGATGAACATGATGAACACGACACACAAATAGAAGGCAAACACACACACAAGATAAACACCCGTTGTCCTCATTGGCCCGATTCACCAACTCAATAGAATCACAAAAGCTTGTGTTGCAATGCACAAGAGAGACACTAGCAAAGGCTCAACGAACAGGCACAAGATTGCGCACACGGCAGCAGCATGATGAGCACGAAGTAGCTAGTCTCGAATGGGTAAGCTCCTAACACGAGGCTGTAGACAGGTTGTAGCTAAAGCAATCAAAATTGTGTAGAAGGTACGCTATATGGACACCGTGGTAACATGCTATCGCGGCAGAGAAATCGACGAAAAAGATGTCGCGGCAGAGATATACGACGTCGGAAACGCACGGCAGCGCGATGGCGACGCGAAACTAACGGCGCGGCGGCAGGATGCGCCTATCGCGACAAAGAAAATGCTCACAAGCGTGCCGTGGCAGAAAACTTAAACTTAACGAAGCTGAAGTATTGTTTGTCTCTTTTTTTTGGTGCGGCGTGTGCTGCACAGAAAGTTACAGCTTACGTCTCTAGTTTTTTTTTTACTTTTGCTCTTTTTATGTTTTACTTGGGCCTGGTCTGGCGCTATATGGCAGACTGCCGCCGCCTGGCCAAACGGACCGAGCAATCGATGCCGCGATCCCTCGCGCTCGAGGCCAGACAAGGTCTGCGCCCAGGTGAGGGAGGCTGAAGCCAGACCAAACAGATATCGCGCCCGATGCCAGACACCCTCCGCACCCAGGCGTGCGAGGCGAGGCTATCGAGCAGGAATCTCGCGCAAGCACAGAGACCCTGACGAAGGAATGACGAGTGGACCCTCGATATTCGCCTACCTGGTTTTTGGCCCAGAAGGGACATCCGCCGAAGAGATAGCGAGGCCCATGAAGTTAGCCATCTGGCGCAGCCCAGGAGCGAGACTTGGTGATGAGGGGTGATCCCTTGGGTGTGGCCCGATCTTCACGGATTCATGAGATTTGTGGCAGGGAACGAGGATGAACACGAAGAACACGACGAACACGATAAACACGACACACAAATCGAAGGCAAACACACACACAAGATACACACCGGTTGTCCTTGTTGGCCCGATTCACCAACTCAATAGAATCACAAGGAAGAGACTCCAAGAGTAGAATTCCTTGTGAGAGATTGACTTGCAAGGGATAGAATTCCAAGAGGGGAAGAGACCAATCAATTGGATAGAATTACACACTCTTGTATGCAAGAGATCTAAATCAAGGTAGAATTCCCCAAATAGAAGAGATCCCAAACAAAGTGGGTGATTTCTAGATGTATACCTAGTTGGGTTCCCACAAGGGAGGGGGCATCATGCCAATTCTTATCTTAATTCATCTCTATCTTAGGGAGGGGGAGAGTGACCTATATATATAGGCAGCCATGAGCTAGGGGTAGTTTGGTCACTAGGGGGAAAGATAACATAGGTGGCTTCAAGGTCAAGACATAGCTGACTCGGGTAGGCCGGCTTTAGCCGGTGCGGGACCGGCTTTAGCCGGTCTAGCTTCTGCTGCCGCCTCTTCTTGCGGTGTTTCCAAGCTTCTTCCCAGTGGTTCTCCTTCTTCCTTCTCTTCCATGCCTCGATGATGTCGGACTTGATTGTTGATGCACATGATGTGGTGGAGTCCAAAAGCCACCTCACATCATCTCCCCCCGCTTCAAAGAACGCCGGCCTCGACGTTGACTCAACATCATCATGTAGGGGAGGTAGATATAGGCGATTGTACTTGGAGTGCGTCATGTGGTCATACTTGCGAAGATCGGTTTGGCAACTCTTCAATGTTCCTTCACCTTCCATGAGGCTAAGTTGTTGATGTGCTCTCGTTGTAGAAGTGTTTGATTGAAACCACTCGCGGGAACGCATCCACCAATAGTATCCATGTGTACCTACGCACAACAAAGACCAAGCAAAGTATGTGTGTGCGTGATAGGGGACCATATCATCAAGGACATGTCCATTCTTGTTCACAACACCATTAGCACAACACAAGTATAATAAAGGGAATGCATATGCAAGGTCTATGTGTAAACAAATTGTTTGAACATCTTCCAAATGTGGGAACACAAAAACTCCATCAAAATTTGAGAAGACCATGGTGTCCATCTCATGTTGAAAGATATGCATATTATTGCACTCAAGGCTTTGGAAAGAGCAAGTAGTCAACAACCTTGAAGCACTAAGAGGAGAGTTTGGCAAAAACAAATACGGCAAGATATCAAAATCATCATCAACATGTGTGCAAACAAACCATAAGAAAGAACAAGTTTTCATCATATTTGTTGCAACACAAATCATATTGATCCACCAGTAAAAGAAGATATCGTTATCACAAGTGGTTATGCATCCCAACCAAAAGAAAGAGCAATTTGTCAACTTGTTGGATGCAACACCAATGAACTCAAAGCGGGAACTGATGTCTACGCACGCGTCTGTTCTTGTAGACAGTGTTGGGCCTCCAAGTGCAGAGGTTTGTAGAGCAGCAGCAAGTTTCCCTTAAGTGGATCACCCAAGGTTTATCGAACTCAGGGAGGAAGAGGTCAAAGCTATCTGATAAGGATCACACCGATGATCCTTGAGTTTTGTCCCGATCTTTCACAGCGAGTCTACCCGGATAAATAATCTTCCAACAACGCGAAGAACGTCACCTGAAGAAGAGGAACGAATCCAGCAAGCAACGTGAAGAGAATCAACACGCCTCAAACCTGAGCTTGATAATCCTTGATGAACACAAGAACCTTCACAACAATGTATTTGATAAACACGGCAGCGCCGTTTCCCCGGAGGGATGATACACGGTGGAGCACACGATAGTTTTTGACTAAACAACTGAACTCCCTAACCCTAGACTGCTGGCCTCCTTATATAGATGGCCAGAAAACTATTGGGCTTGGACAGGCCCAAACCCAAAACACAAATAAATCTAAGTGGCCCATACAATGACCTAGCACACAGAATAACATAAGCAGATGTGTAAATTGCTGACACAACCTTAGACTAAATTATTTCATATCGTAGGTCGTCCTGGCATGCCAATCAGCAACGAGCGCCCTCATCTTGGTGGAGTCCTGAAATTGGGCTTCAACTCCTCCGTCGTGCCCATATCATCCTCCCCCCCTTCAAAAAGCGTTGTCCCCAACGCGTGAGGGTCTGCTCGAAAGGGTGGCAGCATATGAAGAATAGCACCATGCATATCCGCCGTCTTCAAGTCTTGCTTGCCTTCCTCACCACATCCTCCCTCTTGGCCTGCTTGACTTGATACAGCCCTAGGTGGTTGCACCTCTTTTCTTCGCCAAATAAACTTGGACTTAGGCGCCTCCACCTTCTTCTTCTCAATCCTTGCTGGAACCTTGCGTTGCTGAACATGAACTTGCTTAGCACGACCCTGCAAAGTAGTAATGCCTGGGCCACACAACTGACGAACACGTCCATCTTTGCCTGTATGCACACGCACTGCTGCTCCAACAAAACATCTCCGAGGTGTTCTAACAAAACTGTGGCTGACTACCCGTGGCACCGTATGCACCGGAACACGATCAGCACCACCGTCATCGGTCTGAACACCCATGTCAACATGAACTGGAAGTGGAACAAATCCTTCCCTTCCCTTCATCAATATGAGGCTTGACTTCAACCGGCTTGTCACTAACAAGAACAACTGGCTTGTCATCCACAGGCTTGGCTGAAACAATATCACCACTGATGCTATTCACATCATGCTCCTCATGATGCACCTTAGCTAGCCCTGGTTGTGGCTTAGCTTTATGCAACTTCTCCTTGCGAACCACCAACACACCATCAGACTTGATTTGATCATCTCTCAGAGGCTTCAAAGTCCGCTGTTTGCCATCATGCATAAAAGAATATGTATTTGCTCTCCCAGCATGCATAGCATTGTGATCATACTGCCATGGACGTCTAAGTAACAGCCCACACACCTCCAGCGGCAACACATCACATTCCACCTCATCAATATAGTCATCAACTGTAAATGGCACACGCACCTTGTGAGTAATCTTCAGCATACCATAGCTATTAACCCACTCAACATGCCGCGGTTCTGGAATACGCCATGTGGATAAACCCAAAGCCTCCACAACTGCCTTGCTAATGCCATTACAGTAACTACCACTGTCAATCATCAACTTGCATGCTTTGCCTTTAATTATGCACTGCGCCTGAAATAAATTCCATCGCTGGCCTTTATCCGCTGTCATACAAGTCTCATCATGTACCATTTTGAGTTGCATATTCAGCCCACTCAATGGTACAACCTCCTCCACGACATCCTTGACAATATCAGCCTTGACAGCATCAACCGCTGACAATTCAGAATTCGTGGCTGCCACCTTGCTAACTGTCGGCAATGGAACAACTATCAACTTCTCATGAGTAGTCACAGCTGTCGCGACCTTCGGTATAGGAGCTATGCTCTTGCCAACATCCTCTAGCCCATGCACAAACTTGGGTGGCTGCTCTATTTCCTCCATATACGGTAACACAAAACCATCACGGAGAAATTTCTTGAAGCTCTCCCAAGTACAATCAAACTCATTTCTTCCAACTGCCTTGCACCACCATTCGGTTACTTCAGTGTCCACACGCCGGTAAGCAAGACCATATCCATCATAGCTACGAAACTTGTCATTGTATGTGCGACATCGACGGAAACCCCGTTCCATGTGTCTTTCCCAATCGTGGTACTCCGCAATTGTCGCAAGTTTATGTAAACACCAGCTTGGCTTGGATAGCGGCACTCCCTTCTTGATATCAAGATAATCATTAAAAATATCACTAGACTTCTTGCCAAGATAGCACCTTTTGCCAAAAACATCTCCTGGAAAAGAATCCATCTTGATGTGCGCGGTCAAACGACTCAACAGCAGGTCGCGGTAGAGAACTCTACAAGCATGGTGCAGCGGCAGAGCGACACAGAATCGCCGAGAAAACTTGACGCGGCAGGACGCTATTGAACTGTATAACTACGCCAACATGCTGCACGAGGAGAAAACCTCTGAGCTCTAAAACAAACACACGGAAATCACTGTCTGATTAGCACCGATCAATTCCAGCTCCTTTTTCCCGATTATTTCTGAGCATTGAAGTGACCAAACGAGCCAGGAGCTGGGTGAAGCAGGGCGCTCGACCACAGAGATGGTCTGAGGTCGAGCGATCTGGGCGAGTGCTCAAGACGGTCCTGAGCGAGCGGTGCCAGGCCAGATGGGCCGGCCCACTGGACAGCCTAGCGAGAGCGCGAGTGACTGGCGAGTTACGGACGAGCGATCCCACGTGCAGACGATCCACGCACGCCGACGCCCAGGGTCAGACGGTCTCCGTTCGCTGGCACGCGTGGATGATACACGGTGGAGCACACGATAGTTTTTGACTAAACAACTGAACTCCCTAACCCTAGACTGCTGGCCTCCTTATATAGATGGCCAGAAAACTATTGGGCTTGGACAGGCCCAAACCCAAAACACAAATAAATCTAAGTGGCCCATACAATGACCTAGCACACAGAATAACATAAGCAGATGTGTAAATTGCTGAAACAACCTTAGACTAAATTATTTCATATCGTAGGTCGTCCTGGCGTGCCAATCAGCAACGAGCGCCCTCATCTTGGTGGAGTCCTGAAATTGGGCTTCACCTCCTCCGTCGTGCCCATATCACTATCCCTCTCAAGCAACCCTGCAATTACGATACAGAAAGTCTCTTGTGTCCCTAACACACCCAATACAGTTGTCAGATGTATAGGCACACTAGTTCCGGCGAAGAGATAGTGAAATACAAGTGGTATAGATGATTATAAGTAGTAAATGCAATCTGGAATAAAAATGGCAGCAAGCAAACAAGTAACAAAACAGCAAGTAAATGGTGTGCAAAGCTTGGAAACAAGGCCTAGGGATCATACTTTCACTAGTGGACACACTCCCAACAAATATAACATAATTGAACAAATAAATAACTTCTCTTCACTATGGTACTCTGAATTACTCTCCTATTGAATAACACTAATCATTGCGTAGGGCTACGAAGCACTCCTCAAAGTTCATCAAGTACTTGACAAACACCACTCATAGAGATATCCAAATCAAATCACAACTCAAGATAGATATTATTGCAACTTAGACCAAGTACTAACACGCTGCACACATTGTCAACATGATAAGGGGAGCATAGCTACTACTCCTACTATTTTACCACCTCCTTATGTTCTGAAGCTTGGCCAATTCTGCTTTGAAGTGCCTCCACAAGATGATGTGAAGCCCAACTTTCATACACCTCCGATGGAGTTTCATGTTCGCCGAGGCGCTGCAGCGAAGGATATTTAGTTGTTCTATTTTAATTAAGTTCGCGTCATGTTTTTATTTTAGTTTGGTTTTATTTGTGTGTGATGGTTTTGGGCCTGTCCAAAATCAAGTGTGTTTTGGCCATTTGGGATTTTAGTTTGGTTTGGGGCCTAGCCCAGCCAAGGTAGCGTTCAGAGTCACCCATATAGGGTTATGGCAGCCGCCTTGTATCGATCAGACTTGTTATTTTCGAGCTCAGAAAGAGACCAGAAAAGTCCCAATGTTTGGGGGCGCATATCGGTGTGTTTGATTGCTGATCTTTGAGATCTGATGTTATGCCATGCGTGGGAATTGATTCCGGTCAGTTTCATCGTGAGGAATTGAAGAGAGATTAGTTTGATCTATTTCAGATTGAGTTCTCTTTTGTATCTTGCTATTTGTTTGATCGCCGTGAAAGATTGGGCCAAACCCCCTTCGGATCACGTTGATCCGTATCATCTTGGTATCAGATTCGTCGGGTTTATCACGGCGGAATTTGCTGTTGAGATCGATTTGTTCTGCTGAGCTTTTATCTGCTGAGGTTGTCGATCTGTTGGTTTTTGTTCAAAGATTGAAGATCGATGAGTTCCATCTATCGTTGGTTTTCTTTGTTGGCAGCCAAGTCGAGATTGGAGTCCCAGCAGTACACAGTTTGATTACAGGCGTGAGCATGGTGCTACAGATTTCTGTGTTGCTTTCACGTTGGACCTGAGTTCTTTCCTGATTGAATTCCAATCTGCTGTTCACGGCTGCTCAGATCCGATCGAAGGAATCAAAAAAAAAAACAAAGAGCGCTTGCCCCGCGCGCCTGGGGGCAGACGGGCTCTGTCCCGGAGCGCCTCGCTCGGTCACCTGGGATCGCTCGGGCGCGTTCTCCCGATCAGGATTGGGGATCGCCAGCAGCCTGCGCCCTCGCTCGTGGGCCGGCCCAACTTGGTGCCCTCGAGCACATGCCCACGCCCGCGCTCCGTCTGCACCCCCCCGCTCGCCTCGATCCCCTGCTCGCTCGCTGCGCCCGCGCCTCGCTCGCCCCGCTTGTTCCTAGCGCCAGCCTCGCTCACGCCCTACTGGGCCGGCCCATCAGCCAGCCGGCTCGATCGCCTGCGGGAGTCTGCTCGCCCACGATCGCCTGGCGCTGCCTGGATCCTCTCGCCAGGACGCGGAGGACGTCTGGCGACCCGGAGCAACCCTGACATCCGTTTTGAGCTGGCTCCCGTGCGCTGCTCCCGAAGCCTGTTTGCTTTGTTTCTCTTTTGCTGAATTTGATTGCGCTATTATTTGAAGATGGTAAAATCCGTTGAGGGAGATAATTCTGTAGCTGCTGGAGAGAAGAAAGAGGAGCTTGCTCCGCCGGTTTTTGCTGCAGATTTGGCTCCTAATGTTCGGGCTGGTTTTGATAGCACGTGCGACTTTATTCTTCGGAGTCATGCCGCATTGGCAACACAAATTGCACAGCTAGCTACCCGGATTGATGCAATGGGCGATGCTACCGCCCGTGCACCCGTGCAGCCCCCTCCTGCTACACAACCTCGCGACGTGGTTCCACGCCGCCCTGCTGAATATCCTGATCGTCGACCCGTGGCACCCGCTTATGAAGGAGATCTTGCCGATGACGCTGATTATGCACCACAACAACGACAGTTTGCTGCTCGTCCTGCAGGTGCTCATCGTGTACAGCCACATGATCGTGACCGTATTGGCCATGCTGGTCGTGTTCCACTTGATGATGGTGGTCTTGGACGCATCAAATTGTCCATACCTCCTTTTTCCGGTGACCGCGGACCTGATGATTATTTGGAGTGGGAGATGCGCATGGATCAGATTTTTGCTACTCATTATTACACTGAGGAGAAGAGACTTCAACTTGCTGCTGTTGAATTCACCGGTTATGTGCTGATTTGGTGGAATCAAATTCTGCGTATGCGTACTCGCCCAACATCATGGACCGGTATGAAAGATCTTATGCGACATCGCTTTGTTCCTGAACACTACAAGAGAGACATGTATAATAAGTTGCAGCAGCTCACTCAAGGTACTAAATCTGTGGTTGAGTATTATAAAGAGATGGAGTTGTTGATGATACGTACAGGGACAAGGGAGGATACAGAGGCCACGATGTCTCGGTTTTTGAATGGACTGAATTTTGAGGTGCGTGATCGTGTGGAGATGGTTTACTATCATGATCTTCAGGATCTTGTGCACCAAGCTGAGCGTGCGGAGCAACAAATCAAACGACGCCAAGCTGCCACACCTACAAAATCATGGCCTCGTTCTCATACCGAGGCTGCTGGTCCTAGTGTTCCGACGACACCTCCTACACGCTCTCATAGTGTTTCTCATAGCGAGGCACCCAAATCTGGGGTGTCCAAAACTGCATCTACGCAGTCCACAGCAAACATTGAGTGTTTTACTTGTGGTGGACGAGGACACATGAAGCGTGATTGCCCTAATAGAAAAAGGGTGATGCTCACACATGATGGCTATGTTTCTGCTAGTGATGATGAGAAAGCTGATGCGTCATCAAGTGAGGAATCTGAGGACAATTCTGAAGTGATCGTGGATGGGTATGAACTTGCTGCAAATTTAAAAAATCTAATGGTGCAACGCGTACCAGAAGATCGCATTCACGACCAAGGGCAGCGCTGGAATATATTTCAGACCCAATGCATCGTCAAGGACACCACTTGCAAACTGATTATTGATGGTGGCAGCTACACAAATATTGTTAGCAAGAGTTTGGTGGATTCTCTATCATTGCCTACATGGAAGCACCCGCAGCCACATTGTGTTGAGTGGTTGTATAATTCAGGGAAGCTGAAAGTCACACATAAGGTGCGCCTGAAATTTTCAGTAGGTAATTATGAGGACACAGTGGTCTGTGATGTTTTGCCTATGGATGCATGTCATGTGCTGCTAGGAAGACCATGGCAATTTGATAGGCGTTCCACTCATGAAGGCAGGTCCAATGTTTATTCCTTGTGGCATAAGGGGAAGCGTCATGTGTTGCAGCCTATGCTCGATAAGGATATCAAAGTGGACATGCTTGCTGTTCAGAAAAAGGTCCAACACATTCAGGCGAAACCGAGGACGGTTTCCTTTCAAGTTGGGGGGATGATAAGGGGAGCATAGCTACTACTCCTACTATTTTACCACCTCCTTATGTTCTAAAGCTTGGACAATTCTGCTTTGAAGTGCCTCCACAAGATGATGTGAAGCCCGACTTTCGTACACCTCCGATGGAGTTTCATGTTCGCCGAGGCGCTGCAGCGAAGGATATTTAGTTGTTCTATTTTAATTAAGTTCGCGTCATGTTTTTATTTCAGTTTGGTTTTATTTGTGTGTGATGGTTTTGGGCCTGTCCAAAATCAAGTGTGTTTTGGCCATTTGGGCTTTTAGTTTGGTTTGGGGCCTAGCCCAGCCAAGGTAGCGTTCAGAGTCACCCATATAGGGTTATGGCAGCCGCCTTGTATCGATCAGACTTGTTATTTTCGAGCTCAGAAAGAGACCAGAAAAGTCCCAATGTTTGGGGGCGCATATCGGTGTGTTTGATTGCTGATCTTTGAGATCTGATGTTTGCCATGCGTGGGAATTGATTCCGGTCAGTTTCATCGTGAGGAATTGAAGAGAGATTAGTTTGATCTATTTCAGATTGAGTTCTCTTTTGTATCTTGCTGTTTGTTTGATCGCCGTGAAAGATTGGGCCAAACCCCCTTCGGATCACGTTGATCCGTATCACAACATTACACCATGAAAGGAGGAATAGATCACTTCAATACTATCATAGTGATAATTATTCTCATAATCCATAAAAGATCACAATCGTAGCCTAGACTAAGTACCACCATGATGCACGCACTGTCACCGTTACACCATGGCGGGAGGAATAGATTACTTTAATAACACACTAGAGTACACATAATGAAGAAGAGTAACATCTACTTACTCAACATGATACAAAGCTCACAATCACATAAAGATCACATCATGGGAGAGAGAGGTGAACCACATAGCTACCGGTAGAGCCCTCAGCCCCGGGGATGAACTACTCCCTCCTCATCATAGGAGACAGCAAGGTTGATGGAGATGGCGGTGAGGTCGATGGAGACGGCAATGGAGACCGATGGAGATGGCTCCGGGGGCACTTCCCCGTCCCGGCAGGGTCCTGGAATAGAGACTTCTGTCCCCCAAAATTCGTCGGCGGTGGCGGCGGAACTGCGGAACTCTTTCTGGAAATTTGCCGACTCCCCTAGGGTTTTCCGTCCCGAGGCTTTATATAGGCGAAGGGGCGTCGTCAGGGGGCTGCCAGGGGCTCCTCACACATAGGGGGGGGGCCAAGGGCTGGGCCGCGCCACCCTGGTGTGAGGCTGGCCCCTTGCCCCCCTCCGGCTCTCTTTCGGTCCTCGTCCTTCGTCCGGGAAAAATAGGAGTTCTGGAACTTGTTTCGTCCAATTCCGAGAATATTTCCTGTGTAGCTTTTTTGAAACACAAAAACAGCAGAAAACAGGGAACTGGCACTGTGGCATCTTGTCAATAGGTTAGTTCCGGAAATCGCATAAAAACGCCACGAAGTGTAACGAAACACAAGGCAAATGGTGTAAAAACAAGCATGGAGCATCAAAAATTATAGATACATTTGAGACGTATCAGCATCCCCAAGCTTAACTCCTGCTCGTCCTCGAGTAGGTAAGTGACAACAAAAGAAATAATTTTTGAGGTGACATGCACCATCACAATCTTGATCATATAGGTAAAGCATTGAGTGCTGAGATCAAAGAACTTAAAACATGGGCATGAAAGACATAATCTTGATAATAGAAACTTAGCAACCATGTTATAACATGAAAATGAACACAAACAAAAGATCATGAAAATGAAACAATGAAAGTCAAACGTGTGTTCAAATCATAAGGAAAAACATACAAATGGTTTTTAGCTTGTCCCTCATGGAATAGCAAAACATAAATGCATAGGACACCTTCAAGTTTTAAGAGGGCGACTAGATGCAAATAATTTAAGAACAAGTGAAACCAAGATCATGAATCAATCAATGAAAACTTTGGGACAATGCACATTATACTAAGAATGACAGCTATGCTCTCTTAGACGGTGCATAAAGGTAGAAGGTGGAGAGTCAACATAAAAGTAAAAGAAGGGCCCTTCCCGGAGGGAAGCAGTGATTAAACATGTGCTAGAGCTTTTCATTTGTAAAACAGAGAGATAAAACTTGAGTTTTGAGAGGTGGTTGCTTTTGTCAACGACTAGCAATGGGGTTCTTACTATCTTCCATATAAAAATGAAGCAAGTTTTTGAGAGAGAGATTGGCACTTTTGTGCTCTTTTATAAAGCTTGGCACTCCTCCCCACCTTTTTTCCTTTCACAAACCATGGCTAAACGATTCCATCAGGTGCCCACCAACATTCACATTCCATGGAGGAGTGCCTTTTTTCTTTTCTTTTCTTTTTTTCTTTTTTTTTGGAATAAGCAATATGGAAGATAGAAAATCCAACCACTACGTCCCCATGACCTGAAAATAGTATCACAAAATGAGAAGTATTTTGAAGGTTTTTTGAAAGGTAGCACATGAAAATTTACTTGGAATGGCTTGCAAATACCATGCATAGGAATTTTTAGTGGACACAATGACAAACTTGGTTTTTGGGAGTTGGATGCACGAGTAGAGCTCATACTCAGTACAAAATGAGGGCTAGCAAAAGACTGGGAGCGACCAACTAAGAGAGCAATAACGGCCATAATCATACAAAGCGACAAAGCAACATTAAAAGAAGCATAAGATGGCATCAAAAGTCAAAAACTAAATGATCATAGAGGCTATAGGCGACTTATTTTTGTAGTGAACATGGTGTAAGCATGCGCCAAGTCAACCCAAATAAAGCATCAAAGGAGAAAACCAAATTAATGCTTCCAAATAATATAAACAATGCATGATTTTTTCAAAGGCTCATTAAGCAATCTCAGTCCTTTGAGACAAGTCATGCTACAGCAAAAATCACTAAGCATACTATCAAAATGACATCAAACATGACATGCAAAAGTCTAAGCCGCAGTCTAAACAAGCTCCTTTTTGTACCACTTTTTTGCATAAAGCTTTTTCTCTTTTCCAACACCATTCAAACCTTTTTGAGGAAACTCTTTTGAGGAAAACCAACATATACCAGAGGCCCAAATACACCTTTATGCAAGGATAAAACAAGATCTGAACAAAAATCAAGGCAAAAAACAAAGGCTAAACGCAGTAGCAGAAAAAGAGAACACTCGTTGAACGATAAGAGTGAAAACTAGAGTGTTCTTGGCAATGAAAAACGAGTTCATCTCCACCAAAAGAAACATGATGTGATCTAACCATTTATTGCAGCAAACAAAACTAAACTAACAAAGAAAACTAAAACAATTGACGCTCCAAGAAAAACACATAGTGCATGAAGCAATAAAAATATAGTGTCATGAAAGGTGACCTGATTTTTGCCGATGAAGAAGGGGGTGCCTCGGGGGCATCCCCAAGCTTTGACGCTTGTACTTCTTGGATATTTCTTGGGGTGATGCATGGGCATCCCCAAGCTTGAGATTTTGTCCATTCTTCAACTCATCTCATCATTCTCCAATCCCTACACTTGAAAACTTTCTTCATACAAAACTAAACACAATTCTATTAGCAACATTAGTGTAAGCATATCATATAATCAACCTCTTTTTGCTTCAAGTTTCAACCCAAAACCACCACATATTAAGTATATACTACTGTAGCAACTTCCCCAAAAGTTCCGTGATCAGAAGAACTAAAAAAGAAAGCGATAAAGCGGCAAACACAAATATTGGCAGAAATCTGTCAAAACAGAATAGCTGATAAAGGCCGAATTTTTGAGGTGTTTTCTGTTGCTCAAATCAAAAAGTGTTCAACTAACGAAAGTTTGGATATAACCTGGGGCATATGCACAAGAAATCTCAGGTTCAAAAGATATACAGAGAATTTATACGAATTTTTACGGTGCAGCACCGAAAACAGTTTCAGGACAGCAACATCCCCAAATCTTTACCTCACTCGAATTAGAGGCTTATCTTGGCACAACAACGAAATAAAAAGGATAAGGAGCAGTTATTACAGTAGTCATAACTTCAAAGACTCAAATAAAAGAAAAAGTACTAAAAATAAACAATGGGTTATCTCCCAAGAGTGCTTTTCTTTAACGCCTTTGAGCTAGGCACAGTAATTTGCAAAGATGCTCATGTGGGCGCCATATACGAGCTTGAGGCAAAGGCGCCATATAGGAACTTAAAGCAATAGAGAGCATCAAAAAGCAAATGTGAAAGACATTTAAATCTGAACTACTTCCTATGAAAAATAGTCTTGTAAAGAGACAAGTCATGAAATCGCAAAGCAAAAAGCATAGGAAGGCAAAACAAGTACAACTTCAAGAATTGCAACATAAAGAGGGGAAACTCCATATTGTTGAAATCCATCAAACCATGTTTCCCTCTCTCATAATAACTTTCAGTAGCATCATGAATAGAACTAACAATATAACTATCACATAAAGCATCCCTATCATGAGCCACATGCATAAAAGAATTAATACTCACCACAGGAACAATAGTAGTAGGGGCAAATTCAATAGAATAATTATTCTCATCACCATAATCATCATAAATAGGAGGCATATTATAATCATAACTAATTTTATCCTCAATAGTAGGTGAACTAAAAATATTATACTCATCATCATAGCCATCATAAACTAGAGGTTTAGTATCATCACAAGCTAAAGAACAGCTATTTCGCAAAGCATATTCTTCAAACATATCATCATAAGAAGGAGCATGGATAGTACTAATGGTACAACAATTATTAACCTTAGAATTGGTACCAAAAAGATTTTCAATATCAAAAGTAGAGTGCTTTTCCCAATCATGATCACTAATATAGGTAACAGGCATAGGAACATCACATAGGGGAGATAAAATATCATTAGAGAAAACTTTCTCCACTAAAGCTGGGGAACTAAAAATATCATGCTTAACAAAACCAGCATCCCCAAGCTTAGACTTTTCTATAGCATTAGCAACACCAGTGTTCAAACCAATCATACTAACATCACTATAAGCATGCAAATTAAGCTCCAAAGGTTTTTCAATTTTCTCTTCAAACACTTCATATCTAAACTCAGGAAAAAGACTACAGAACTCTTTGTTTTCCATTAAGCCTAACTAGTGAAAATAAAAACAAGAAACAAAAAGATGTAATTGCGGAATCTAAAGGAAATAACTTCGAGCACTCACTAGCAACTAAAAGACTTAGTAGCCAAAGGATGTGAGTACCTTTTACCTTACCTCCCCGGCAATGGCGCCAGAAAAGAGCTTGATGTCTACGCACGCATCTGTTCTTGTAGACAGTGTTGGGCCTCCAAGTGCAGAGGTTTGTAGAGTAGCAGCAAGTTTCCCTTAAGTGGATCACCCAAGGTTTATCGAACTCAGGGAGGAAGAGGTCAAAGCTATCCCTCTCAAGCAACCCTGCAATTACGATACAGAAAGTCTCTTGTGTCCCCAACACACCCAATACACTTGTCAGATGTATAGGCGCACTAGTTCGGCGAAGAGATAGTGAAATACAAGTGGTATAGATGATTATAAGTAGTAAATGCAATCTGGAATAAAAATGGCAGCAAGCAAACAAGTAACAAAACAGCAAGTAAACAGTGTGCAAAGCTTGGAAACAAGGCCTAGGGATCATACTTTCACTAGTGGACACACTCCCAACAAATATAACATAATTGAACAAATAAATAACTTCTCTTCACTATGGTACTCTGAATTACTCTCCTATTGAATAACACTAATCATTGCATAGGGCTACGAAGCACTCCTCAAAGTTCATCAAGTACTTGACAAACACCACTCATAGAGATATCCAAATCAAATCACAACTCAAGATAGATATTATTGCAACTTAGACCAAGTACTAACACGGTGCACACACTGTCAACATTACACCATGAAAGGAGGAATAGATCACTTCAATACTATCATAGTGATAATTATTCTCATAATCCATAAAAGATCACAATCGTAGCCTAGACCAAGTACCACCATGATGCACGCACTATCACCGTTACACCATGGCAGGAGGAATAGATTACTTTAATAATACACTAGAGTACACATAATGAAGAAGAGTAACATCTACTTATTCAACATGATACAAAGCTCACGATCACATAAAGATCACATCATGGGAGAGAGAGAGGTGAACCACATAGCTACCGGTAGAGCCCTCAGCCCCGGGGATGACCTACTTCCTCCTCATCATAGGAGACAGCAAGGTTGATGGAGATGGCGGTGAGGTCGATGGAGACGGCGATGGAGACCGATGGAGATGGCTCTGGGGGCACTTCCCCGTCCCGGCAGGGTGCTGGAACAGAGACTTCTGTCCCTCGAAATTCGTCGGCGGTGGCGGCGGAACTGCGGAACTCTTTCTGGAAATTTGCCGACTCCCCTAGGGTTTTCCGTCCCGAGGCTTTATATAGGTGAAGGGGCGTCGTCAGGGGGCTGCCAGGGGCTCCTCACACATAGGGGGCACGGCCAGGGGCTGGGCCGCGCCGCCCTGGTGTGAGGCTGGCCCCTGGCCCCCCCTCCGGCTCTCTTTCGGTCCTCATCCTTCGTCCGGGAAAAATAGGAGTTTTGGAACTTGTTTCGTCCAATTCAGAGAATATTTCCTGTGTAGCTTTTCTGAAACACAAAAACAGCAGAAAACAGGAAACTGGCACTATGGCATCTTGTCAATTGGTTAGTTCCAGAAATCGCATAAAAACGCCACGAAGTGTAACGAAACCCAAGGCAAATGGTGTAAAAACAAGCATGGAGCATCAAAAATTATAGATATGTTTGAGACGTATCAGGAACACATGTGACAAGTCATGACCAATATAGCAATGTGGTTGCACATAAAACAAAAGGAAGAGAAATCGTTCCACATGTATGTTGCAACACATAAAGCATCAATGTTCAATATCATGGGAGCATGAATGTCACAAGTGTCACAAGTGTCACAAAAATCATCAACATACTTGCAAAGAAACCATAAGGAAGAACAAGTTCTCAACATGTTTGATGCATAGCATGTAAAGGGTATACGAGCGGAGTTTGAGTTTGAACTCACAAGTATTATGCTCTCAAGAGCTCTTTTCGCCAACTCATGCTCAATCGAGGTTGACATTGTTATCCGCGTACCTACATATAACAAAAGATAGCCAAAACAATGTGTGTGCATGGTAGATGAATACATCATCCATCATGATGCATCTCTTTATTTGCACATCACCATTAGCATCAAGCAAGATATCATAATATTCATGGTGATTATGCAAAGTATAAGTGGGAACATGCGTATCATGTGCAAATGCAAAATCTTCATTAGTTGAGAGAGCTATGGGGGCCTTCTCATTGTCAAACATAATAACATTATTGCAAACCAAGCATTTGAAAGAGCAATTGTTCAAAATTTTGGTTGCATTAATGGAAGAATATTGCAAGCATTGTGCACAAAACATTTTCAAAATTTTATCCTTGTTGTCGACAAACCTAGGGAAAGAGCAATTGTTCGACAAGGTTGTCACAACCAAAGTATCATTGTCATCATTGCAAGCAATATATGGGAAAGAGCAATTGTTTAACATATTGCATGCAATAGGCGATAAAGTGAACTCATAGCTTAGCATGTTCATATCCACTAGGGGAATCATGGCATCACCAACACCTATGTTGTTACCTTCGTTGTCGCACTCCTTGGATGTAGGTGTTGTTGAAGTATGTAGCTCCAAGTGGCCGACATGCTCATCATCTTCTAAGCATGGTGTGGTATCGTCATGTGTATGCACCATGTACATCTTTTCCAAGGTTGGCGTCGCTTCATCCATGGAATCTATTGCAACATGAGAGAACACACTCGAGATAGAGGGTAAGTTGTTAGAAATCGAAATGGCCTCACTTGACCTATCAACTACCACTCTTGTCTCACTCGGTGTATCACTCATGCCCTCAAAGTGGAAGCATTCACTCTCACATATAGTGGATCCACTCATCTCACATATAGTGGATTCACTCATCTCACATATAGTGGATTCACTTATCTCACATATAGTGGAGTCCCTCATCTCCATGGAATGGACATCATCATCATCCAAGCAACCTAGCAAAGAAGAAGACAACACAAGAGGAGTAGAGGTTAAGTTGTTAGAAAGCAAAATGTCCTCACTCAACTCATGTGGTGTATCACTCTTGCTCTCAATGTGTATGTGGTTCTCATCCTTGCGTGGGGTAGGTTTCTTCCTCTCACATAGGCTATCAATATGTGGTTGTTGGTTTGCACGATGCTCTAGAGGGTGAGGTTGTCGATTGCGCTCATGGTGACTCCCATGGTTGGAGCGGGAAGCAATTCTTGATGCAAGTGACCTTGAGCGATGATGTTCGCGCACAAAGTTGTCGAAAGACGACATGAGTCGTTCCTTGCTTGCGGCGAGCTCGTTGTCCGATTCCGCCATCCTTGTGGCCCATTCCTTCCTCCTTGCGGTGAGCTTTTTGTCTGATTCTGCCATCCTTGCGGTGAGCCTTGCGTCCGATTCCTTCATCCTTGCGGTGAGCTTTTTGTCCATGGCTATAGTTAAACAACAACAAAAAAGAGGTTAGTAGGTTGGGACATGGTCTGTTGGTGTAGCAGAGAACAAGTCTTCTTCTAGTTTCGTCAGGAATTCACAGGTTCAGGTCGAAAAAACTGTGTATGTGATGGCCTCTTTGGTTACAGATAACTAGTATGTCTACTTCCGGCAGAAACATTTAGATAATTCACAGATTTGCACCTTTTTTAAATTTAGAGAAAAAAAACTTTGTAATTGGCTTGCTGCAATATCTCTTCCCGGTTCACTTAAGTTAGTCAGAAAAACAAATGCATAAATTTAACAGTTTGGGATTGGGATTCTGTGTGCTGCGTTGGCGTTTGTCGTGTACAGATTTTGGAAAACTGGACTGTCGAGTTTCATCATGACTCGTCGAGCTTATGCACGTGCATGGTTTGATGCGTGCAGGGGGGAGGGGGGGTAGTTCATACACTCGTATTGTTGTGTTTTCGAAAACACAGAGGAGTTCATACAGTCGTGTTAAGTTTGCCTATTTGCCTGATTGGTTACAGATAATTAGCATGTCTACTTCCGTCAGAGCACACACAGAAATTACACAGAATTATAGTTTAAATTTAGCTTGCTGTTCTTGGTTCGGTTAAGCCAGTCAGAAACCCACATGCAGAATATGAAAAGTTTGCGTTGGCATTCTGTGTGTTGTGTTGGCGTTTGTCATCTACAGATTTTGGTAACTAGATTGTCGAGTTTCTTGCAGACACGTGCATGTTTTGTTGCGTGCATAGGGGTAGGAGTTCATATGCTCATATTGTTGTATGGACGTGGCTAGCCAGCATCCGGTGCTGGTTTGTCTATCCCAGCATCCGGATGCTGGTGTGTCCAAGCCGGCACCGGAGTGCTGGTTAGTGCGACCCAGCACTCATCTGATCAAAAGAGTTGGCTTTCGGTACATAAGGGGTGGAACAGACAAAAAAGACCACGTGAAAAGCAAAAGTAGCCTCGCGTCACAATGCGAGGCAATCCCCAGCGGCCAGCTCCACCTCCACTCCCTCTTTCTCAGACTGATCCAATGCCTTGCTGAAGACAAGGCACGTCCTGCCTTGCCCCTTTGCATCCACCATCCATCAAAATCTAAGGACCAGCAAGCAATCATGTCCAATTGCTATCAATTCATCGTCACGCAAGCAGTCAGACATCGAAGCATTCTCAGGCTGAGCTCTGCCGCCACTGGTGCCACCATGAGAAATCACCGGATTGCCTGAGAAATCGGCCAGAAACCATAGCCATTTGAGCACATCGGGGCAAATGGGGAACAGAATGGGAGCGAGGCAAACTAAGGCACAACGCCGCGTCTCCGCTCAAGTGGGCCAGGTGGGAAGCGGTCGGGGCATAGGTGCTGATGTTCTGAATGGAGCTCCTCCGACCAGCGCGATCTGGCACGTTCCGCAGAGATCTGACGGTCAGAAAACAGATGCTCGTTTTGACACATAGCATCCAAGCACTTTTTAGCAATTGGGTTGTTGTATTGTTGTGGTTCGGCCAACACGGGGATTATATTTTACTACGTGATATTTTATAGTACGTGATTGTCACGCTTGCAGGGTCCATGTCAGTCGGGCACCACCGGACAGGACAACGTGTGCATCCAGGAAGAGTGCCCTTGAAAAATTGATCTGATGGGTGTGCAAAAGCTTCGGGAAGAGGGCATCGATCCTTGCATGGGAACAATGTTCGATTCACTCTGTGAAGCATACAATTTGTACATCTTACGCTCGTGGGAGCGTGGTTTGGAAGTTTAAGGTTGTCTGGTCCACATGTTGTCAAGCAGTACAACTATGAAGAGAAACAGACATAGCTGGTAAGGCATAAAACTTTGTAGGTTGAATCATGGATTCAGAAAGGATACAATTTAGTTGGTTGTTGCATGGAGGAGTAGCTGTGCAGCACAAGGACATTAAGAGGCATGCAAGCAAGATTTCTACAAGAGGAAATACGATGCATGGTCATCAATGTGGACACAATTGATTGGTCCACAGATCGAGTACATTTGCACTCGGGAGCTAAAATGAGTTTCTCTGATAATAGCTCAATGATAACATGGCCATCAAATGCAAATACTCTAGTAATTATAGTGGATGTGAACTACTAGTATATAATGTACTTAGAAGTAAAGTTAACTTTTTTTACTTACATCATCAGTAGATCACAATCCAAAAGGTTCCACGAATGGGGAAATCCTCAAGTAAATAGCAAGGCAACATGTAGTACCATTGTAGCAACCACTTTTTTTATACTGCACGGTTGACTGCTGTTTTTTTTGTGTAGAGTCGTGATCTCTCTCATGGCGAGAAAGAAGTACTGTTTTCATCTGACTTGCGCAATAGAAGTGATCAGGCTAGGGAATAAAGGTTGATAGGCTAGGCTGCCAGGCTGGCGCTGCACAGGTGATCTAGGTACGGCGCCGCTGGGTAGTCTAGTCCTTTAATTTATTGGATAAAGTATATCTATTAAGAAATACCCACTGCTAATAAGTATGAAGAAATATAACATCTAATGGGTATGAATAACCACGGTGTGTGGATATGGGTAAATCCACACCATACCCAATGGCAGCGCTGCACCCGATGCGGAGGCTCCGTGCGACGCAACTTACGGCTGAACATGGTTATTTTCCTTAACAAAGTTCTCTGACTCGGCCCCTCGGTGGTCTTTAAAAAATTATGGGTTAGACTAGATAGAGGTTCTAGAATGTCCACATTTTTTATCCAAACCGTAGACATATATTATTTTAAGGGTTTGACTGGTTTAAAGGGATCTCCAAGACTTTTTTTTTGAAAGGTAAAAACGGGTGGAGACCCGATATATTGCTGCTCATAAAATGCTGGAGTACAAACAGACCCAAAGGAGTAAAGGAATTATACAGGGGTCCATAAAATAAGCACAAAGGACCTTGGAGAAAACTTGAAAAAGCGATCAAGTCCTCCGTCCTCCTCCTCCTCCAGCAAGAGATACTCCGGCGCTAGAGTGCGATAGCGCCTCCGGGGAACTTGCCACTTGGAGGCGGACCACAGGGAAAACCAACGGCCGAGGTAGAGCAGCTGATAGGGTAAAGGTGACCGATCTTTCGATGAGGCGATAACTATCAATTATGGTGGAGGTCGACGTTGACGATCCAACTACAAACGTGCGAGACGTTGCGCCTTAGCAATCGATACACCAACTTCCGAGGCTATTGATCACGCCGGAGCTTGATTGATCACGAGGATCAATTCCTGCAAGCAATCGAAGAACCAGCAAGAATTATAGATGCAATCAAGACATTGCGAATAAAGATGAAGGCTTTATTGAAGAGGTGGGATTCTGTCTGTGCGTAGTACAAAAGGTTGGTTTGACACTTGTGCCTATGGCGAAGAGTAGCTCGTGGCTAAGTCTTTAACTAAACAAAATCCAAGTTCTAATGATGGCTAAGAGGAGGTTTATATGAGGGAAAGGGTAGGGATTTTCGTACAGCCCTAATGGGCCATCCGAAAATAACCCTAGATGGGCCGATTTTCACTCAAATAGCCTCCAGAAAATCCCTAAAATACCTATGACGAAAATACATGGGTTTAACCCATAAAATAAGGTGACGCGGCACCATATAAAGCCTTGGACGAATTTTATGATTTGGTAACTTGTGAATTTTGTCCAAGCATCCTTGCAGCATTATGGTGGCTTCAAAGTTCTAAAATCTTCACTTGCAGCGTCATCCTGAATCCTCACATGGTTGCTGCCATCATCTCCATGCATGATCATGCTCCAATGCTTGTCCCTCTCATCCATTCTAGGCCCATCATTCCTAAGTAACATAAACACATCTGATTTAGGCAGCATCATATTCTCATGAATATTAGGAATAGTTCCTAGAAACGAAAGTACCTGATAATTTAGTTGGCGTGCACGAGCTCTTGTGAGAGGTCCTTGGAATTGTGGAATGTGAGGAAGTGTGGCTGTAGGTGCAACGGTGGTATCAACCATAGGGATGTCCTCATCATCCTCCCCTTCTTGAATTGAAGTTGTCCTCGACGCAATCTCATCTTCTTCGCCAAAGTATGGCTTCAAATCTGCAATGTTAAATGAAGGACTTACCGTGCCCATCTCTGCAGGAAGCTCAAGTTTATATGCATTATCATTCATTTTCTCTAATATTTTAAAAGGACCAGCAGCACGTGTGATGTGGCGCCTCCTATGCATGATAGTGCTTATTATGCTATACCTGGTTATGTTGTTGCTGTTACGATTAAGATCAAGTTTTTGTTCCTATTTCTACCACACAAGGAAAATGTTAGGGACGCAATTGGAGTGCAATATTGGTGGAGCGTGATGTCCTTGAAGGAGTCCGGTTGGGGACCACCTAGCAGCATGTTGAAGATGTTGGCGCACCTACAAAAGAGTCCTTTTTATTTTAGTTCTGTTTGTTTAGTTTTCGGTTTAGGAAAATGGAGTCTGGCTTGTTTATTTGTTTTTTTATTTTCCTATTTTCGTTTTGCTTGTAAGTCAAGTAATAGGGAGGTCGGCTGCAACTATAAAGCCAGAGGGGTGCGCACCAATGTAGAGGGGAGTTGAATTTCGAGTTAAGAATAGACAAGAAAAAGGTCCCATGTCGGGGGACAGCAATATCGTTGGTTTTGCTTGCTGATTCATAAGGATCTGTTTTGCGGTTCGTGGAGTAGATCTAATCTGCTCAACGACTGATTTATCTTGCTGTTTGTTTGATCGCCGTGAAAGATTGGGCCAAACCCCCTTTGGATCACGTTGATCCGTATCATCTTGGTATCAGATTTGTCGGGTTTATCACGGCGAATTTATTGCTGAGTTTTATCTGCTGAAGGTGCTCTGCTGTTGTCGATCTTGACGAGATCCTTTTGGCCATCCAGTCACCGATCTTGGCGATCTGCTAAATTTGTCGGCGATCTTGGCAATCTGCTGAAGTTTGCTGAGGTCGATCTAGTAGTTTTGTTTGAAGACTGGAAGATCGCGCTGGTTCCTGCCAGATCCGATCGGTTTTGGAGTACACGGAAGCTGGCAATCGATAAAAAAAAAGGAATCACGTGGAATCGATCGCTGCTGCCAGCAGATCCGATCGGAGCAGTTTCAGTAAAAAAATAAAAAAAAGCTGCGATCGCAGACTAGCGCAGAGGGACGGAGATTGTCTGCTCTGGGGCGAGCGCTCGGCCCGCGCCTGTATCGGCCGCTTCTGCCGATCGGCCCAGGAACAAGCAAAACGGGATACGAGTGCTCTTTGGTCCCGATTGCCTCCAGTTCATGCAAGATTCGATCGGTGATTAGAAGATTTCTTTATTTGGACTGGACTCGGGTGTTGACTGTTGAGTAGAGTACTCCTTCAATTCAGTTTTGGTTTCTCAAGTGCCTTGCACGTGAATGTTACATATAGATCAGACCTTGGTTTTTGTGCAGCCTAACGTATCAAAAACATATTTTGCACCAGCTAGCTCTTTTCAGATCAACACGTCTTGGTCTTTTGGAGTTCTACTTGGAGACGTTTTGCACGTGCTGGAGTCTGATTCTCGTCATAATTTCTTTGGGAGTCCAGCTCCGATCCTTTTCTTGGAAGCTATCTAGCCGCATCACCAGAAGTAGACGGATATTTCCCTGCAGCCCGACTGTTCGAGTAATTCTGCTGCTTGGCTCCTGGACGCTCCTGCCGCGCTCGACGTAAGAGATTGTCTGCCCTCGAGCGTGTTGCTGCTGGATCACGATTTCGGCTCAGTTTTCTGTCAGCAATTTTCTACATGGTATAACTCATTTGTGGACCACAGTAGGAGCAACGAAATTACTGTAGCTACAGTACCATCCCAATATTTGTTCTGGGTAAAGGATTTTCTGCCTAGTTCTGCACAACACATCATATTTGCCGACTACTATTTCCCTGCCGTCTGAATTTTCTGCTTACGTTTTTGCCATTGACACAATGGGCGAAATGACCTATATGTCCACTAGATTTTGGCTCGAGCAGGAAGGCTATGGTGACAGATTATTTCATACCAAGGCGAATGTACGAGACAGAGCTTGCGCGTTGACAATCGACTACAAGAATCCGATCAATGCCGCAAGTCTTGAGATGGTGGAGAAGTTAGAGCTGCCAATATTGCTTCATCTGCACCCTTACCTGCTGCACTGGGGTGGGGACGACCTCAGCATTACACACCAGACTAAGGTTCAATTTTTGCTGGGAAACTTATCTGTTGAGGTTTTGTGCGATGTGGTTCCTATGCACATTATATCGTGTCATCTCCTGCTTGGAAGACCATGGTACAACGCCCAAGGTGCAGTTTACCACATGGATGATGCCTATAATTATGTCAAGTATTCTTTCCCCTATGGCAACAAGACATATAATTTGTTGTCTATGGATATTAAGATGTATCGGACTTGGAGAGATGATAGGCTGCAGACAAAGAAAGCTGAAGAGGACGCGAAGAAGAAAGAAGTTGAAGCTGAAGCAATTCTTACCAGGCCTACTCAATCTAGAGATGATGTTGCTGCTTTGGAGACTGACTCAAAACCGAGGACGGTTTCGCCTGAAGAAGGGGAGGATGATGTGGCGCCTCCCATGCATGATAGTGCTTACTATGCTATACCTGGTTATGTTGTTGCTGTTACTATTAAGATAAAGTTTTTGTTCCTATTTCTACCACGCAAGGAAAATGTTAGGGACGCAATTGGAGTGCAATATTGGTGGAGCGTGATGTCCTTGAAGGAGTCCGGTTGGGGACCACCTAGCAGCATGTTGAAGATGTTGGCGCACCTACAAAAGAGTCCTTTTTATTTTAGTTCTGTTTGTTTAGTTTTCGGTTTAGGAAAATGGAGTCTGGCTTGTTTATTTGTTTTTTATTTTCCTATTTTCGTTTTGCTTGTAAGTCAAGTAATAGGGAGGTCGGCTGCAACTATAAAGCCAGAGGGGTGCGCACCAATGTAGAGGGGAGTTGAATTTCGAGTTAAGAATAGACAAGAAAAAGGTCCCATGTCGGGGGACACCAATATCGTTGGTTTTGCTTGCTGATTCATAAGGATCTGTTTTGCGGTTCGTGGAGTAGATCTAATCTGCTCAACGACTGATTTATCTTGCTGTTTGTTTGATCGCCGTGAAAGATTGGGCCAAACCCCCTTTGGATCACGTTGATCCGTATCAACGTGGCATTAATTTAGACTTGCGCAAATCAGGAAAACAATCTTTGCGCAAATGCAACCAAACTAGATCTCCCACATCAAACACAATATGCTTTCGTCCTTTATGACCAGCAACTTTATGTGTAGCATTCATACGTTCTATATTTTCCTTAGTAATCCTATGCAACGTAAGAATCTGTCCAGCACGTTGTGTAGCATCAAAATTATTGTGCACCGAAGATGGAATAGGTAATAAATCAATAGGTGCACGAGGAACAAAACCATACAAAATCTCAAAAGGACATAACTTAGTTGTAGAATGCACGGAACGATTGTAAGCAAATTCAATATGAGGTAAACAATCTTCCCACATTTTTAAGTTCTTCTTTAAAACAGCTCTTAACATGGTAGATAAAGTTCTATTTACTACTTCAGTTTGTCCATCACTTTGGGGATGACATGTAGTACTAAACAGCAATTTAGTCCCCAACCTAGCCCATAAACATCTCCAAAAATGGCTAAGAAATTTAGTATCACGATCTGAAACAATAGTATTAGGCACACCATGCAAGCCAACAACATCGCGAAAGAATAATTCAGCAACATGAGCAGCATCATCACTCTTATGACAAGGAATAAAGTGTGCCATCTTAGAAAATCTATCCACAACCACAAAAATACTATCCCTCCCCTTCTGTGTTCGAGGTAATCCTAAAACAAAGTCCATAGAAATATCCTCCCAAGGCATACTAGGAACAGGAAGAGGCATATATAAACCATGTGGATTAAGGCGTGACTTAGCTTTTTGACATGTTGTGCAGCGAGCAATAAACCTCTCAACATCCCTTCTCATGCGTGGCCAAAAGAAGTGTGTAGCAAGTACGTCTTCGGTCTTCTTTACTCCAAAGTGACCCATCAATCCTCCTCCATGCGCCTCCTGCAACAATAAAAGACGAACGGAACCTTCTGGAATGCATAGTTTGTTAGCACGGAACACAAACCCATCTTTGAGGATGAATTTGTTCCAAGTTCTACCCTCTAGACAATGCTGCAAAACATCTTTAAAGTCGGCATCGTTCACATATTGTTCTTTAATAGTTTCCAAACCAAAGATTTTGAAGTCAAGTTGAGATAACATGGTATAATGACGTGACAAAGCATCAGCAATAATATTATCTTTACCCTTTTTGTGTTTAGTAACATAAGGAAAAGATTCAATGAATTCAACCCACTTTGCATGACGTTTATTCAACTTAGCTTGACTACGAATATGCTTCAAAGATTCATGATCAGAATGTATAACAAATTCTTTAGGCCATAAATAATGTTGCCAAGTTTCTAATGTCCTAACAAGAGCATATAATTCCTTATCATAAGTAGAATAGTTCAAACTAGCTCCACTCAATTTCTCACTGAAATATGCAACAGGTTTGCCCTCTTCTAACAACACTCCTCCTAAACCAATCCCACTAGCATCACATTCCAACTCAAAGGTCTTATTAAAATCAGGAAGTTGGAGTAAAGGAGCATGTGTAAGCTTATCTTTGAGTAACATGAAGGCATCTTGTTGTGCATTGCCCCAAACAAAGGGCACATCTTTCTTAGTAAGCTCATTCAGCGGCGCTGCAATGGAACCAAAATCTTTGACAAAGCGCCTATAAAATCCAGCGAGGCCAAGGAAGCTCCTCACGTGTGTGACTGTTTTGGGTTGCGGCCAACTCGAAATTGCTTCAATCTTGGCGGGATCAACTTCAATACCCTATGCTGTAACAACATAGCCAAGAAAAGCAACTCTATCCGTGCAAAAGGTGCACTTTGCAATGTTACCAAACAAACATGCAGCACGTAAAGCATCAAAAACAGCACGTAAATGTTCCAAATGTTCATCTACAGATTTGCTATATATCAATATATCATCAAAATATACCACCACAAAATGTCCAATAAAAGCATGTAAAACTTCATTCATTAATCTCATGAAAGTGCTAGGAGCATTAGTTAAACCAAAAGGGCATCACTAACCACTCATATAGGCCAAATTTAATTTTAAATGCAGTTTTCCATTCATCTCCTAATTTCATACGAATTTGGTGGTAACCACTACGCAAATCAACCTTAGAGAACATGGTAGAGCCACTCAATTCATCAAGCATGTCATCTAAATGAGGAATAGGATGACGATAACGAATAGTAATATTATTAATTGCTCTACAATCAGTACACATGCGCGAAGAACCATCTTTCTTTGGTACCAAAATAATAGGGACAACACAAGGACTAAGAGACTCACGAATATGACCCTTGTCAAGAAGTTCTTGAATTTGTCGCTGAATCTCTTTCGTCTCCTCTGGATTGGTATGATATGGCGCACGGTTGGGCAAAGATGCTTCAGGAATCAAATCAATTTGGTGCTCAATTCCACGAATAGGTGGCAGTCCTGGAGGTACATCTTGTGGGAAAACATCCGCATACTCCTGCAAAATGTTAGCAACAGCAGGCGGCAAAGAAGAAGGCATCTCCTCAGCCGAAAACAACACTTCTTTGCAAATGATAGCATAACATGCAGTAGTACTTATATCAATTTTGGAAATATCAGATTTGCTAGCTAGCAAACAAGTACTTTTCAAACGAATTTCGTTAGCATGTTTTGGAGCAGATTTAGAAGTACTTGTAGAAGGCATAAGTTCCTTTGCAACAATCTGATTTTCACTCAGCTGTTTCCCCTCATTATGTGCTCTACTAGCTCTAGCAAGATCATCTTTTAAAATACTTTCAGGAGACATGGGAAGTAACACAATTTTCTTATCATTATGAACAAGAGAATACTGATTTGTGCTACCATAGTGTATAGAATTTGTATCAAATTTCCATGGTCTACCAAGTAAAAGAGCACATGCTTGCATAGGAACAACATCACACTCAACATAATTAGCATATGCAGCAATAGTAAAATGCACACGAACTGTACGTGTTACCTTAACCTTGCCGCTATTATTAAACCATTGAATGTGATATGGACGAGGATGGGGTCGTGTTGTAAGAGCAAGCTTTTCAACCATCTCCATGCTTGCCAAGTTGTTGCAGCTCCCGCCATCAATAATAATGCGAATACATCGATGTTTAACCACGCCCTTGGTGTGGAACAGATTATGGCGCTGGTCAGGCTCGGCCTTGGTAATTTGTGCACTCAACACTCGCTGTGCAACTAAACTCGGGTATTTCTCCGCATGTTCTGCAGCCATATATTCAGAATCTTGCTCCATGGGTGCTGCAGCACATTGCTCATCAGATGCAATAAGAGCCAAAGTATCTTCATCATAGTCACTGGCGGAGTCGTATCCACCATCCTCAAGAGCAATCATCACGCGGGAGGAGGCACAATCACGTGCAAAGTGACCAAGTCCACCACATTTGCGGCACTGAATTTGGCTGGACTTGCCCGTAGATGCCATGGAGGACGCAGCGCTCGGGGTGTCCCGTAGTAGTCTTCCGTGCAACAAACGGAGGTGGTGTAGATGCTGCAGATCGCGTGGATGTGGTCGCTGGAGGTGTAGGTGCAGCAGCCCGTGACGCCGAATTCGGTGATCTCCAAGAAGAACGCCCTGCAGAAAAATTAGTTCGTGTCGCCTCGCGTCGATCCTGCACTTCACATTTAGCATTGCAAGCAAGATGGAACAAACGGGTAATAGTGTGATAAGATTTATATCGAAGAATGGTCTGAATTTCCTTATTTAACCCGCCTACAAAACGTGCCATTAATGCTTCATTATCCTCCTCTATACCACAACGTAGCATGCCAGTTTGCAACTCCTGATAATAATCCTCTACAGAATTTTGCCTTGATCTAGACGTGCTAATTTGGTAAGCATGGAACGCTGATAATATGGTGGAACAAAACGAATACGCATAGCATGTTTTAAAGCATCCCATGTAGTGATTGGATTAGCATGATTAGTACGACAATATTCAGACCACCATATGGAAGCAAAACTAGTTTACTCACAAGTAGCAGCACTGACACGTCTATCCTCGGGATAATTTAAGCATGCAAAACGGTGGTCTAATTCTAATTCCCAAGAAAGGTATGCATCAGGGTTATAGCGACCATCAAACGTAGGAACATGTAATTTCAGTTTAGCAACATGGTCATCATCACGTACCAACGGACGAGGATGTGGACGGTGAATGTAGGGCCGAGGACGACCAGGTGGCTGATCAACTGTGAAGTCGTCCGCGTACTCGGCCTCGTACTCATCTTCCCCGTAATAATCATCCAACTGTGCATCACGGGCCTATGTAACACCCGTAGCTCCTGCAACGCCAGCAGCCGCAGTGCCCGCAGTAGCACCCGCAGCCAAAGTTTGTGCCGGCTGATGGAGAATGCGCTGTGCACGTCCCAAAAAGGTCGGTGGAGGAGCCACGCGAGTCGGTTGTGGAGGAGGCGCGCGAGCCGGCGGTGGAGGTGGTAAGCGTGCTAGCACCTCTTGGAATTTACCGTCGAGTTTGGCGGTGAAGGTGGTCTCGAGTCCCTTGACTTGCTCCATCGTGTCACTAAAATGCTTGTCCACATCCTGCATATGGTTAGACAAAAGTTTGGTGACGTGAGCCTGCAAGGCTTCACCCTCCAGTGGTTGTGGCTCGGTGTTGTCTGGTGGCATGATTAGTACGCAAAAGCACAGTTATAGAAAGAGCAGGGGTGGAAAACGCTTAATCTGTCAAGCAAACCAATACTCTTACCCGTTCTTACCCTGCAGCAGGTGGCGATCAGCAACCGTCGTGATCAAACTTCAGGAAGATTGAATAGAGCGATTGCCAGGTGGTGTCAACGCACGGTGTAGGAATATGTGGAGCTCTGGGTGGCTGCAATATCTGTAGCAAAAATTCAAAACAGCAATGCAAAGTTGAATAATAGCTCAATGACGGTACTGTGCTGGTCCTAGACTAGCCCTGATGTGGGGTGGCTTTCGGACCTCGCAACATCATGTGCGTCAACAATCAAGTCCGACATCATCGAGGCGTGGAAGAGAAGGAAGAAGAAGAACAACCGGAAAGAAGCTTGGAAGCGCCGCAAGAAGAGGTTGCGGCTGAAGCTGGACCGGCTAAAGCCGGTCCCACACTGGCTTAAGCCGGCCCACCGGCTAAAGCCGGCCCACCGGCTAAAGCCGGCCTTAACCCCGGCTATAGCCGGCCTGCTCGAGTCAGCCATGTCTTGGCCTTGAAGCCACCTATGTTATCTATTTCCCTAGTGACCAAACTACCCCTAGCTCGTGGCTCCCTATATATATGGCTCCCCCTCCCCTAGAGATAAGATAGATAAGAATTAAGATAAAACATGGCTTCATGCCCTTTCCCTTAGGGAACTTGCTACTAGATCTCAAATCTAGAGTAAACCATCATCCCTCTTTGTTTGGGGTCTCTTCTATTTGGGGAATTCTACCTTGTAGTGGATCTCTTGCATACTTTGTGTGTAATTCTATCCATTGATTTGGTCTCTTCCCCAAGTGGAATTCTACTCCTAGCAAATCAATCTCTCACAAGGAATTCTACTCTTGGAGTCTCTTCCTTGCGATTCTATTGAGTTGGTGAATCGGGCCAACGAGGACAACCGGTGTGTATCTTGTGTGTGTGTGTTTGCCTTCGATTTGTTCATCGTGTTCATCGTGTTCTTCATGTTCATCCTCGTTCCCCGCCACAAATCTCGTGAATGCGTGAAGATCGGGCCACACCCAAGAGGTCACCCCTCATCATATGGTATCAGCAGCTTTTGGTTGCCACGGATTTACTCTCGTTTGTGATTTCCACCATAAATTTCAAAAATACAAAAAACAGCCCCAAAATTGCCTCGAATTTTGATCTCTGGATTTGTTGAGTTTTTTGTAGTTTTGATCCATAGATTTGATGTCTTGGGTGTTGATCTACATTTCCACAAATTTTCTAGCCCCAATTCCTCTTATTTCTCTCGAAATCATTGATTTTCTCTTCCAATTTCCGCCCAAATCGACGAATAGCTCGCGCAGAAATTTCTCGAAAAGTTGCGAACCGGCTAAAGCCGGCCCTGCCGCAGGTCAACGCCCCTGGCCACCATCGATCAACTCCGCTCGCTCCAGCACAGCACCCGTGACCAAAGCTCCCTCGCGCGGGCGGCTCCATCATCACCTGCACCTACTTCGCCTCCATCCGCTCAGGCTGCGCAGCCTCTGCCCAGCTCCACGCTACTCGCTCACCATCACCAAGCAGCGCTCGCAGCTCGCTCCACCTAGCAGCAGCTCCCTGCGAAGAACCCAGCGCGCCCACCACCTACCAGCTCGCCCGCGTTAGCCCAGCACGCCGCCGCCTGACTCCCGCCCTCGCGCACCCGTGCTCCAACTCCCTTGGTCGGCCGTGCCAGCACACCTCCCGACTGCACGCGCCAACTCGCCCGCCCAAGCCGCTGCCCCGCCCTCTGCTCTGCCTCCGCACGCCTGCGCCAAAGCCCCAGCCAGCCCCCACGCGCACGCATCGCCCGCCTAGCCGCATCAGCTCCGCCACCACCTGGCCGCATCGACCGCAGCTCCCCGCCCAACCCCGCATCCGCTCCTAGCTCGCAAGCTTCCGTCGGGCCCTGCTCAACTCCACCTCGCCCGCGAAGTACGGAAATAGCCGGCCGTGACACCGGCTAAAGCCGGTCTACATCACTCCAGCCCATTTTGACACTCATTTTTGACATCGTCTTAACACCGTGATACCCCTTTTGACATCCATTTGACACTTTGACACAACATCCGGCGTTATCTTGACACAAATTTTGACAACTTTTGTGAGTCCTTTTTACCCCAAATTTTTGAGCATTAACGTGTGTGTTCGGGTTTCGGTTTTTGCGTGCCTTGTTCGTGCCAAGTAATACCGCGCCTACATCAACATCGCGACGACGGCATCGGCACACCGGAACTTTGACTAGTCTTTTGACTCCACCTTCATCGACATCGCCGCAAGTTGTGTGTTTTGACACCGCCTAACCTTTGCATAGGTATAACTTGCACCTTCTTTGTAACCTCTTTTTTCTTCCTTTGTGTACCTATCCTATCGAGAGTGGCTTTTCGAGTGTTGCGAAGCATTGCACAAGTGTTCACGACCGTGAGAGGGTTTGTGTGTGTGCGTAAGTTGCGCAAAGCTCCGAAGCAAGCTCGGTGAGAGAGATACACAAAAGAGGAAAAATCCATCGTGTGACATACATAGATAGCAAATAAGCTTTTAAGCATTGAAACACCAAAATCCCAAAAAGAGAGTGTGTTCCACTGATACAAAGGAGTTCAAAGCTTGTAAGCAAAAAGAGAGAAGAGAGAAGAGTGGCATCTTGTGCAAATCTTGTTGCTTCTTTCTTATGCAACCAAGCTACGGTCTCTCTTGCGTTGGCGTGACACCGAGCTAATAGTCTTCGTTAGGACCATTTTGTTTCTTTGCTCACTTCCTTGGTCACGCTAACCCCATTATATCTTTTGTGTGTGTTTCCGTGTTTCCTTGATGTGGATCATCGTTCTTGACATTTGATTTTGGATTTTACCCACATTTGACAATAGACTTTTCTTTTGATCATATTCATTTGGCATTTCCTCATTTCCTTCCCATCCACCATATAGCCTTTTGCGTGTGTTCTAACTTGTGCACCACGGTTGTCCTTTCGGTGTTTCATCCTTTCAATAGTTTCTACGGGAAGTGATCTAATTGTAGTTTTCTAACCCCCACCACTTCTACATACATATATCTTGCCTTGTGTGAGCAATGTCTAGGGGCAACGGAAGTTATCATGGAAAGTTCACGGAGGACTACACCGACTACGACAACTTCGACTACATGAGCAAGGTGGACAAGAAACGCTACATCAACGACAACTTCGACTACATGAGCAAGGTGGACAAGAAACATTACATCGACAACTCCATCGACTATGACAAGCGTGCATTGGCACATCAAGATACTCGAGACCATCACATAGTTCACCAAGCACAACGCCAACATGATCTTCCTCATCGCACAACGTTGAGCTCATCAAGATCTTCTTCACGCTCCAATCATGTGGGTGACCATGAGCGTCGTCGCCAACCTCAAGAGCCTGGTGCTAACCACAAACAACCTACATGGTGTCCATGCCTTGAAGAGCCCATTTACGACAACGTCCACGACACCTCCTCGAGGAGGACCACCACAAGAGCTTCGAGATTGCCAAGCCGTGAGATGTCCTACCAAGATGCGACCTTGTCTCCAATGGTGTCTCCCATCCCACATGACACCTCCGCAACGGCTCCTACAAGACGGTCTCATCGCCACGAGAAGCGTTCCAAGGATCATGATCATCACCATCAAAGCCATCATGAACATCCTCACCAAGATCATGATGGAAAAACAAAAGACCCTTGGCTCGAAAAGTACAACGCCGAACGCGCCGCCATGGACAAAGAGCGCTCAACAAGGAGTAAGGAATGGGCCGCAAGGAGGGCGGAATCGGACGCAAAGCGCACCGCAATGCGGAAGGAATGGGCCGAAACGGACGCAAGGCACACCGCAAGGATAGCGGAAGCGGACGCAAGGTTAGCGGAATGGAAAGCGGAGCTCACCGCAAGGAATAAGGAATGGGCCGCAAAGTTGGGGATATCGGACGCCGAGCTCAAGGACCGACTCATGTCGTCTTTCGACAACTTTGTGCGCAATCGACAACCTCAACCTCAAGAGCATCGTGCAAACCAAGAACCACATATTGATAGCCTATGTGAGAGGAAGAAACCTACCCCACGCAAGGATGAGAGCCACATACACCTTGAGAGCAAGAGTGATACACCACATGAGTTGAGTGAGGACATTTCGATTTCTAACAACTTACCCTCTACCTTGAGTGTGTTTTCTCATGTTGCAATAGATCCCATGGATGAAGCGACGCCAACCTTGGACAAGATGTACATGGTGCATACACATGATGATAACACACCATGCTTAGAAGATGATGAGCATGTCGGCCAATTGGAGCCACCTACTTCAACAACACCTACTTCAAAGGAGTGCGACCACAAAGGTAACAACATAGGTGTTGGTGATGCCATGATTCCCATGAAGATGCTAAGCTATGAGTGTTTCACTTTATCGCCTATTGCATGCAATATGTTGAACAATTGCTCTTTCCCATATATTGCTTGCAATGATGACAATGATACTTTGGTTGCGACAACCTTGTCGAACAATTGCTCTTTCCCTAGGTTTGTCGACAACAAGGATAAAATTGTGAACATGTTTTGTGCCCAATGCTTGCAATATTCTTCCATTAATGCAACCAAAATGTTGAACAATTGCTCTTTTCAATCCTTGGTTTGCACTAATGTTATTATATTTGACAATGAGAAGGCCCCCATAGCTCTCTCAACTAATGAATTTTTTGCATTTGCACATGATACACATGTTTCCACTTCTACTTTGCATAATCACCATGACTATTGTGATATCTTGCTTGAGGCTAATGGTGATGTGCAAATAAAGAGATGCATCATCATGGATGATGTATTCATTTACCATGCACACACATTGTTTTTGCTATCTTTGGTGTGTGTAGGTACGCGGATAACAACGTCAACCTCGATTGAGCACGAGTTGGCGAAAAGAGCTCTTGAGAGCATAATACTTGTGAGTTCAAACTCCAACTTTGCTCGCATACCCTCCACATGCTATGCATCAAACATGTTGAACACTTTCTCTTCCATATGGTTTCTTTGCATGCATGATGATGACTTTTGTGCCACTTGTGAAAATCATGCTCCCATGATATTGAATATTCATGCTTTATGTGTTGCAACATACATGCGGAACAATTTCTCTTTCTTTTGTTGTGTGTGCAACAATATTGCTATATTGGTCATGACTTGTCACATGTGTTCCCGCTTTGAGTTCATTGGTGTTGCACCCAACAAGTCGAAAAATTGCTCTTTCTTTTGGTTGGGATGCATAACCACTTGTGATAATGATATCTTCTTCTCCTATTGGATGAATATGATTTCTGTTGCAACAAATATGATGAAAATTGTTCTTTCCTATGGTTTGTTTGCACACATGTTGATGATGATTTTGACATCTTGTCGTATGTGTTTTTGCCAAACTCTCCTCATGTTGCTTCAAGAATGTTGACTACTTGCTCTTTCCAAAGCCTTGAGTGCAATAATATGCATATCTTTCAACATGAGATGGACACCACGGTCTTCTCAAATTTTGATGGAGTTTTTGTGTTCCCACATTTGGAAGATGTTGAAACATTTTGCTTACACATAGACCTTGCATATGCATTTCGTTTATTATACTTGTGTTGTGCTAATGGTGTTGTGAACAAGAATGGACATGTCCTTGATGATATGGTCCCCTATCACGCACACACATACTTTGCTTGGTCTTTGTTGAGCGTAGGTACACATGGATTCTATTGGTGGATGCGCTCCCGCGAGTGGTTTCAATCAACAACTTCTCCAACGAGAGCACATCACCATATTTGTAAGGTGAACTCCTTCTACTCACGAACTCATGCCATAAACTATAAGAATTGGCTACTCTTTGAGTGTTGTTTTGCTTTGCTTGTGACCTTTGTAGGCCTCATGGAACGTGAAGGAACATTCACGTGTTGCCAAACCACTCTTCGCAAGAACGACCACATGGCGCACTCCAAGTACAATCGCCTACATCTACCTCCCCTACATGATGATGTTGAGTCAACGTCGAGGACGACGTTCTTTGAAGCGGGGGGAGATGATGTGGGGTGGCTTTCGGACCTCGCAACATCATGTGCGTCAACAATCAAGTCCGACATCATCGAGGCGTGGAAGAGAAGGAAGAAGAAGAACAACCGGAAAGAAGCTTGGAAGCGCCGCAAGAAGAGGTTGCGGCTGAAGTTGGACCGGCTAAAGCCGGTCCCACACCGGCTTAAGCCGGCCCACCGGCTAAAGCCGGCCCACCGGCTTAAGCCGGCCCACCGGCTAAAGCCGGCCTTAACCTCGGCTATGTTATCTATTTCCCTAGTGACCAAACTACCCCTAGCTCGTGGCTCCCTATATATATGGCTCCCCCTCCCCTAGAGATAAGATAGATAAGAATTAAGATAAAACATGGCTTCATGCCCTTTCCCTTAGGGAACTTGCTACTAGATCTCAAATCTAGAGTAAACCATCATCCCTCTTTGTTTGGGGTCTCTTCTATTTGGGGAATTCTACCTTGTAGTGGATCTCTTGCATACTTTGTGTGTAATTCTATCCATTGATTTGGTCTCTTCCCCAAGTGGAATTCTACTCCTAGCAAATCAATCTCTCACAAGGAATTCTACTCTTGGAGTCTCTTCCTTGCGATTCTATTGAGTTGGTGAATCGGGCCAACGAGGACAACCAGTGTGTATCTTGTGTGTGTGTGTTTGCCTTCGATTTGTTCATCGTGTTCATCGTGTTCTCCGGCCAATTCAAAGTAAAGGAGCAGACGATTGAGGGAAAGAGCAGCCTGATCGGATAGATCGGCAGCCAATCAACCAATTCCCGGTAGATCGGGCGACTGAAGAAGATCTTGAGCAGGGTCTCCTCACCAGCTCGGTTTTCTTGTCCCGGTGCACATGCTCAAAATGGTGTCGCCGAGCGTAAGCATCGTCATATTCTTGAGACCACCCGTGCTATGATGATTGCTTCTTCTCTTCCGCCGCATTTCTGGGCTGAGGCTGTCGCTACATCGACTTACCTCATTAACATCCAGCCTTCTGCTGCCCTCCAGGGTGGCATCCCTTTCGAGCGTCTCTCTGGTGGTTCTCTAGACTACTCGGCTCTTCGTTCGTTTGGTTGCGTTTGCTATGTTCTTCTCCCTCCTCGTGAACGCACCAAACTGACCGCTCAGTCTGTTGAGTGTGTATTTCTCGGCTACAGTGATGAGCATAAGGGCTATCGCTGTTGGGACCCTGTTGGTCGTCGGATGCGCATCTCTCGTGACATCACGTTTGATGAGACGCGTCCCTTCTACCCTCGCCCCACCTCTGGTACCTACCCGGTGGATGATATCTCCTTTCTTCTGTTTCCTGATGCACCTCCTTCTGTCCCTATTGTCCCTCCTCCTGGACCTCGTTCTGATGCGCCCTCTTCGTCCCCGGCGCCATCCTCTTCGACTCCGTTGTCCTCCTCCCCACCTAGTTCTCCTTCTTCTGCTCCTCCGCCTACCTCACCATTGTCTCCTTTTCCCTTTCACTATTCTCGTCGCACTCCTGTTCCAGATCCTCCTCCAGATGTCCCTTCTTCTTCTTCTTCTTCTTCTGATATGTCTTCTTCTTCTGACGAACTTCCCTCTCCTCTTCCGGTGACTCGTCCACGTCGTGCTCCAGACCGGCCCGATCTTCTCAGTAAGCTTGCGGTAATGATGATGATGGTGATAGATAACTTGGTGTCGTCGATGATCTCTCCTCGCTAGATCCCTGATGCCAATGCAACAGCTCTCTACCCTTCGGATATTCACGACTTCACACACTTGCGCAATGCAGCCGTCGACCACGAAACGGTATAATTGCAATTCACTAATTCCCAATGGAACAGCAGATCACACTTAACTTGCAGTATATAATCTCCAGATCGAAACGAATTGGAGACAAGAATTCTAGATGAATGCTTAGAGCAGTCTCAAGAACTAGGGTTTTATCTAAAACGTGGTCTAACCTCTCTATGGCGCATCAGCACACAATATATGGGGGGTGCGGCTGGCCAAAGGCAGCCGACCTGACCTGGTCCTCTAATCGTGGTTCGACTCAACCTTATTTGATACAAACTGACCCAATGGTTGGGTGCAGCCAACTAGGCGCGCAGGCCTGAAGTGTATGGCGCACAAGCACTTGATGGTGCGCCATATGCAGCCTCCTGCGTGATGTCCTCCTCCTCCTCATGCTGGTCGCCGGCCTCCCTCTCCTCCCTCGCGTCCATGGGCATGATCATCACGTCTTGCTCCAGCTGCTTCAACTCCTCGCTCCCTCGTGCTATGCCTTCTTCTCCCATGAACCTGAGTATGCAAACACACAAAGACTTAGGCAGTAAACAATTCTCATTAACAAAATAATCAGATTCTATTAGGAGCAAATTCACCTGTTGTTCTATTAACTTTGCACGAGCTCTTGTGATAGGTCCAATTCTGATTTCATCATTGGACTTCTTCTTTGCAGCAACTTGCTTGTCATCATCACGAAGTGGAGATGGAACAATAGTAGGGATGTCCTCATCATCTCCCCCCCCCCCTTCAAAAGGCGTCGACCTCGACGCTCCAAGGTCTTCTCCATCATATGGTGACAAATCAGCAACGTTGAAGCTGTTGCTAACGCCACCAAACTCAGCAATAGGAATATCAATCGAGTAGGCATTATCATTTATCTTGGCTAGCACCTTGTAAGGACCAGCACCACGCGGCCTCAACTTGGAACTCCGCAGCTGTGGGAACCTATCCTTGCGCAGATGCACCCAAACCATATCTCCAGGCTGAAACAAAACTTGCTTTCTTGATTGGTTTCGTGTAGCAGCAATGTTCTTGCCTTTCTTCTCAATGGCCTCTCGTGTCTTCTCATGAATTTTCTTCACATAATCTGCTCTTTTTGATGCCTCCATATTAACTCTCTCATGCAATGGAAGAGGCAGCAAATCTAGTGGTGTGATTGGTTTGAAACCATACACCACCTCGAAAGGACAAAGCTGAGTAGTAGTGTGCACCGCTCTGTTATATGCGAACTCAACATGTGGCAAACACTCCTCCCACTCACGCAGATTTTTCTTGATCATGGCTCGCAGCAATTGAGACAATGTTCTATTCACCACCTCCGTTTGACCATCAGTTTGGGGATGACAGGTAGTGCTGAACAGTAACTTCGTTCCCAGCTTGCCCCATAGTGTCTTCCAGAAGTAGCTCATAAACTTCACGTCCCTGTCAGAAACAATTGTCTTGGGCACTCCATGCAAGCGAACAATGTCCCTGAAAAACAGATTAGCTATGTGCGACGCATCGTCGCTTTTGTGGCATGCAATAAAATGTGCCATCTTAGAGAATCTATCCACTACCACAAATATACTATCATGACCTCTTTTAGTGCGTGGCAAACCTAACACAAAATCCATACTTATATCTTCCCATGGTGTGGTAGGTGCAGGTAGTGGTGTATACAAACCGTGAGGCTTCAGCTTGGACTTGGACGTGTTGCATACAATGCAGCGCCTAACAAATCTGTCCACGTCACGCCTCATCTTGGGCCAATAAAAATGATCAGCGAGCATGAGAAGCGTCTTCTCACGCCCAAAGTGACCCATCAATCCGCCAGCATGTGATTCCTGCAACAATAGCAAACGTACCGACGATTCTGGAACACATAGTTTGTTAGCACGAAACAAAAATCTATCATGTATGTGGTACTTGTCCCATGCATTTCTAAGCATACACAAACGATATGGTTCAGCAAAATCATGATCACACAAGCTCTCTAAACCAGGAATTTTAACATCAAGATGCGTCAATAGCATGTTCTTCCTAGATAGAGCATCAGCAACAACATTTTCTTTCCCTTTCTTATACTTGATGATGTAGGGAAACGACTCAATGAACTCATCCCACTTAGCTAGGCGCCTATGCAAGTTAGATTGAGCTTTCAGATAAATTCTTTTGGCCACAAATAATGTTGCCAAACCTCAAGAACTCGAACAAGCGCATACAATTCTTTATCATAAAAAGGATAATTCAGTCTAGCACCAGAAAGTTTCTCGCTGAAATAAGCAATAGGTCTACCTTCTTGCATCAACACACCACCAATTCCTATACCACTAGCATCACATTCAACTTCAAATTGCTTAGAAAAATCTGGTAGTGCAAGCAATGGTGCAGAAGTAAGCAAACGTTTCAGCTCATCAAATGCATGATCTTGAGCAGCGCCCCATACAAAAGGCACTCCTTTCTTAGTTAATTCATTCAATGGTGCAGCAATAGTACTGAAGTCTTTCACAAAACGCCGATAGAAACCAGCAAGACCGTGAAAACTGCGTACTTGACTAACATTCATGGGAGTAGGCCAATTTTGAATTGCTTCAATTTTAGATGAATCTACCTCTACCCCATGCATAGATACAACATATCCCAGAAATATCACTTTATCTTTTGCAAATGTGCACTTCTCAAGGTTAGCATACAATTTAGCATCACGCAACACTTGCAAAACTTGTCTAATATGCTCGCAATGTTCAGATTCAGTGCGGCTGTAAATAAGTATATCATCAAAATATACAACCACAAAACGACCAATAAACTCTCGCAAAACATGATTCATTAAGCGCATGAATGTGCTAGGTGCATTAGTAAGACCAAAAGGCATAACTAGCCACTCATATAAACCAAATTTAGTTTTGAAAGCAGTTTTCCATTCATCCCCTTCTTTCATCCTAATTTGATGGTATCCACTACGCAAATCAATCTTAGAGAAAATAGCAGCACCACTCAATTCATCTAGCATATCCTCTAAGCGTGGAATAGGATGACGATATCGAATAGTGATGTTATTAATAGCTCTACAATCTATGCACATGCGCCATGTACCATCTTTCTTAGGCACCAAAATAACAGGCACAACACAAGGGCTAAGAGAAACACGAATATACCCCTTGTCCAGAAGCGCTTGTACTTGTCGCTGTATTTCCTTTGTCTCTTCGGGGTTGGTCCTGTACGGCGCACGGTTTGGAAGAGTGGCACCAGGGATCAAATCAATTTGATGCTCAATTCCACGCAATGGTGGCAGTCCTGCGGGCACCTCCTCCGGAAACACATCGTCGTACTCCTGCAATACATTAGAAACACCAAGAGAAACAGGTTGCATATCATTAGAAACTAACACCTCGCCTTTGTACATAAGCACAAGTGGCATGGCTGTAGGATCCTCTCTAAATTCTACCATGTCTTCTTTGGTGGCTAATATAAGCAAACTAGGCACTCTCTCACTTTTCGTTATATTTTCACTCACAGCTATTACATTATTTTCTCGTGTAGGTGGCTGTTCTAGCTTCACTTCTGTTTTCTGACGAGACTCATTAACAATTTGCTGCGGTGACATAGGCTGTAGATTAATTTTCTTGCCCTTGAACTCCAAGTGATAGGTATTGGCTCGGCCATTGTGTTGCACATGGCGATCATACAGCCATGGGCGACCCAGTAGTAGGTGACAAACAGTCATAGGAACCACATCAAACTCAATGGAATCCTTGTATGGTCCTATCTCAAAATTCACACGCACCATATGATTTACCTTCATCTCTCCATTATCACTCAACCATTGGATGTAGTAGGGATTTGGATGAGGTAAATATTTCAGATTTAGCTTGGCACATAACTCCTTGCTTGCTAGGTTGCGGCAGCTACCTCCATCAATGATTACTTTGCAAGCTTTGTTTGGGCCAACTAGTGCTTTTGTTTGGAACAGATTGCAGCGCTGGGAATCAGCATGTGGCGTGACACTCAATGCACGCTGCGAGACAACAATGGTAGGCGCTGGAGAAGCAAAGGCATCCATGCCGCCCTCACTTGTGTAACCATCATCATTGGAATCATACGGATCAGCGGCATCTCCAGTCTCATACTCATTATCATCATTAACAATCATCACCTTTCTGTTTGGACACTCTCGCTTGAAGTGCCCCTTGCCACCACATGTGTGGCATTGCATATCTCTATTACGAGCTGTAGACATGTTGGAACCAGAGCTAGGCGCAGGAGCTGCTGGTTTCTTTGCATTAGAAACATTGGAGGCTGGGTGAGAATGTGAAGAAGAGGGGCCTCTGGTGGCACCCTCCATAGGCGCTGCAGATTGGTGCGGCGCCCTGCTAGAGAACCTCCCAGAAGGAGTATATCGTGCCTTGATTTGAGCCTCTTCAGCTAACTGCGATTCAGCCTCCCTTGCATGATGCAAAAGCTCATTCATAGTGTTGTAGGAATGATGCCTAACAATGCCTTTTATGTTGTACTTCAGCCCATGAAGAAATCGCTGCATGGTCATCTCAATAGACTCTCGAACACGGGCACGCTGCAGCAACATCTCCATCTCCATGTAATAAGCATCAACGGTCATGGTTCCTTGCTTCAACTGTGTCAATTTGTCATAAACGGTACGCAGGTAATTAGTGGGAACAAAACGAGCTCGCATGATCTCCTTCATATTGCGCCATGTAAGAACAGGAAGCTCGTTGTTATCTCTTCTTTCCGTCACAATGCTATCCCACCAACGCAAGGCATAACCATCAAATTCTGAAGAAGCAAGCTTGATCTTCCTATCTTCAGTGTAATCATGCAAACGCCATAATTTTTCAATCTTGAGCTCCCAAGTAAGGTACTCCTCCGCATCAGTGGAACCTTCAAATCTGGGAATCGTGAACTTGGGCTTGCCCAAGCCATCATCCTCCTGAAATGGCACACGCCGAGCACCAGGTGGTGGTGGTGGCCGACCCTGTCCTGGAAAACCACGCCCGCGGCCATTGTTGCCCATCATGTGTTCATTATCTCCATGGACACTATCAACATCGCCATGGTCCTCATGATGGCGTTGCTCAACAGTTAGACGCAGCCCATTGACGGAAGTTGTCAATTGCTGTATGCTTGCCTGGAGAGCAGTGACTTGCGCTTGCATAGCATTGACTGTAGTTTCAGTTGCATCCACTTTCATTTGTACAGCTTGAATATCAGCGTCAATGTTTTCAGTGGATCTAGTAATAACCCCTTGCAAATGATCACGGAGAGCTTCATATTCCCTCCATGTAACAGTAGCATCATCAGCCTTTTTCTGCATCACATCATCAACACCACTAACAGACATGATTAGTAGGTTAGTGCACGAAATCAAAAATCGTTTTGGTGGCACACTCACAACTCACTCAAAACTGACAAGAAAAGGAAATCTTACCGTTCCAAAGTGAATAGAAAATGCGTACCCGTTTGGATAGATGACTAATGCACGGATGTGATGAAGTGAATACCAGGGTATAAGAGCAATCACACGACAAAGCAGGAGTATAAGGTGGAGCTGTAGGTATGGTATCCTAACTACACCGAAGACAAGTCCTAGTGCTGATCGTGTGAACAAAACACCCAAGGGAAACACACACGTGGAGATAAACGTGGCAAAGCAACTATAAAACAGGATATGTTGCAATGCACAAGAGAGACACTAGCAATGCTCAATGTAAACAGGCACAAGATTGCTCAATCTACTAGTGCAGCAAATTAGATATATGCTTTGGCCTCTGAAAGAAGTAAAACTCCGCTTCTCACTTTTCTGTTTTTGATTCTTGATAAGGGGAGCATAGCTACTACTCCTACTATTTTACCACCTCCTTATGTTCTGAAGCTTGGACAATTCTGCTTTGAAGTGCCTCCACTAGATGCTGTGAAGCCCAACTTTCGTACACCTCCAATGGAGTTTCATGTTCGCCGAGGCGCTGCAGCGAAGGATATTTAGTTGTTCTATTTTAATTAAGTTCGCGACATGTTTTTATTTCAGTTTGGTTTTATTTGTGTGTGATGGTTTTGGGCCTGTCCAAAATCAAGTGTGTTTTGGCCATTTGGGCTTTTAGTTTGGTTTGGGGCCTAGCCCAGCCAAGGTAGCGTTCAGAGTCACCCATATAGGGTTATGGCAGCCGCCATTGTATCGATCAGACTTGTATTTTCGAGCTAAGAGAGAGACCAGAAAAGTCCCAATGTTTGGGGGCGCATATCGGTGTGTTTGATTGCTGATCTTCAAGATCTGATATTATGCCATGCGTGGGAGTTGATTTCGGTCAGTTTCAGCGCGAGGAATTGAAGAGAGATCAGTTTGATCTGTTTCAGATTGAGTTCTCTTTCGCTATCTTGCTGTTCGTTTGATCGCCGTGAAAGATTGGGCCAAACCCCCCTTCGGATCACGTTGATCCGTATCATCTTGGTATCAGATTCGTCGGGTTTCTCACGGCGGAGTTTGTTGTTGAGATTGATTGGTACTGCTAAGATCTATCTGCTGAAAGTTGGGTCAGATCTGCTGTCTTCTTGCCGATCTGAGACTGGATTACTGTCTGCTGCAGTAGCCGTGGGTTTAGGGAATTATTACTTTTCCCCTCCGCCGATCTGCTAGAGTTCTATTCCATTCATCTTTGATTTCCTTGCACGTGAAGCTTGCAGATCGATCAGATTTTGCTCTTGGTGCAGCGCGATTAAGGACGTTTCCATTAGATTGATCCGATCAGCTTGCATGTACTAGCACAGATCGGGTATCAGATTGGATCGCTGCAAACAGAGAAAAAAAAAACAAAAAAAAAAGTAGACAGCGCTCGCCCCGCGCGCCTGGGGGCAGACAGGCTCTGCCCCGGAGCGCGTCGCTCGCCTCGAGCCCCTCGCCTGCTCGCTCGCGCCTGGGATCACTCGATCGGCGCTTGATCGCATGGAGCGCCTCGTTCCATCGGCCCACCTCCTCCTGGGCCAGCCCAACCGGAACGAGCTCGCTAGCTGCCTCGCTCGGAACGGCCTGCGCTCGCTCGCCAGCCTCGTTCGCCCGCCGATCCTCGCCACGATCGCCCAGCTCGCCCCAGGACGGAGACCGTCTGGGGTCGGGCGTCGCTGTCTCGCGCCCGACGCTGCCCCCCGATCGAGCTGCCGTTTCTTCTGCCGTTTGCTCCGTCTGCCCGTGGCGTTCACAGTTCGGATTTAAGTGATCTTTTTCAATACCATAGCTGCTGTTTGGTGCTATTTTTCTGTGTGTTGTTTGCACAACATGGTGAAATCTGTTGACGGAGCGAATTCAGTAGCTGATGGAGAGAAGACAGAGGAGCTTGTTCCGCCTGTTTTTGCTGCAGATTTGGCTCCTAATGTTCGGGCTGGGTTTGATAGTACATGTGGTTTTATTATGCGGAGTCATGCCGCATTGACCGCACAAATTGCACAACTAGCTACCCGGATTGATGCAATGGGCGATGCTACTGCCCGTGCACCCGTGCAGCCCCCTCTTGCTGCACAACCTCGCGACATGGTTCCACGCCGCCCTGCTGAAATTCATGATCATCGACACGTGGCACCCGCTTATGACGGAGAACTTGCCGATGACGCTGATTATGCACCACAACAACGACAGTTTGTTGCTCGTCCTGCAGGTGCTCATCGTGTACAGCCACTTGATCGTGACCGTCTTGGCCATGCTGGTCGTGTTCCACTTGATGATGGTGGTCTTGGACGCATCAAATTGTCCATACCTCCTTTTTCCGGTGACCGCGGACCAGATGATTATTTGGAGTGGGAGATGCGCATGGATCAGATTTTTGATACTCATTACTACACTGAGGCGAAGAGACTTCAACTGGCTGCTGTTGAATTCACCGGTTATGTGCTGATTTGGTGGAATCAAATTCTGCGTATGCGTACTCGCCCAACGTCATGGCACGGTATGAAAGATCTTATGCGACATCGCTTTGTTCCTGAACACTACAAGAGAGACATGTATAATAAGTTGCAGCAGCTCACTCAAGGTACTAAATCTGTGGATGAGTATTATAAAGAGATGGAGTTGTTGATGATACGTACAGGGACAAGGGAGGATATAGAGGCCACGATGTCTCGGTTTTTGAATGGACTGAATTTTGAGGTGCGTGATCGTGTGGAGATGGTTTACTATCATGATCTTCAGGATCTTGTGCACCAAGCTAAGCGTGCGGAGCAACAAATCAAACGACGCCAAGCTTCCACACCTACAAAATCATGGCCTCGTTCTCATACCGAGGCTGCTGGTCCTAGTGTTCAGACGACACCTTCTACACGCTCTAATAGTGTTTCTCATAGCGTGGCACCCAAATCTGGGGTGTCCAAAACTGCATCTGCGCAGTCCACAGCAAACATCGAGTGTTTTACTTGTGGAGGACGAGGACACATGAAGCGTGATTGCCCTAATAGAAAAAGGGTGATGCTCACACATGATGGCTATGTTTCTGCTAGTGATGATGAGAAAGCTGATGCGTCATCAAGTGAGGAATCTGAGGAAAATTCCGAAGTGATCGTGGATGGTTATGCACTTGCTGCAAATTTAAAAAATCTAATGGTGCAACGCGTACCAGAAGATCGCATTCACGACCAAGGGCAGCGCTGGAATATATTTCAGACCCAATGCATCGTCAAGGACACCACTTGCAAACTGATTATTGATGGTGGCAGCTATACAAATATTGTTAGCAAGAGTTTGGTGGATTCTCTATCCTTGCCTACATGGAAGCACCCGCAGCCACATTGTGTTGAGTGGTTGTACAATTCTAGGAAGCTGAAGGTCACACATAAGGTGCGCCTGAAATTTTCAGTAGGTGATTATGAGGACACAGTGGTCTGTGATGTTTTGCCTATGGATGCATGTCATGTACTGCTAGGAAGACCGTGGCAATTTGATAGGCGTTCCACTCATGAAGGCAGGTCCAATGTTTATTCCTTGTGGCATAAGGGGAAGCGTCATGTGTTGCAGCCTATGCTCGATAAGGATATCAAAGTGGACGTGCTTGCTGCTCAGAAGAAGGTCCAACACATTCAGGCAAAACCGAGGACGATTTCCTTTCAAGTTGGGGGGGATGATAAGGGGAGCATAGCTACTACTCCTACTATTTTACCACCTCCTTATGTTCTGAAGCTTGGACAATTCTGCTTTGAAGTGCCTCCACTAGATGCTGTGAAGCCCAACTTTCGTACACCTCCAATGGAGTTTCATGTTCGCCGAGGCGCTGCAGCGAAGGATATTTAGTTGTTCTATTTTAATTAAGTTCGCGACATGTTTTTATTTCAGTTTGGTTTTATTTGTGTGTGATGGTTTTGGGCCTGTCCAAAATCAAGTGTGTTTTGGCCATTTGGGCTTTTAGTTTGGTTTGGCGCCTAGCCCAGCCAAGGTAGCGTTCAGAGTCACCCATATAGGGTTATGGCAGCCGCCATTGTATCGATCAGACTTGTATTTTCGAGCTAAGAGAGAGACCAGAAAAGTCCCAATGTTTGGGGGCGCATATCGGTGTGTTTGATTGCTAATCTTCAAGATCTGATATTATGCCATGCGTGGGAGTTGATTTCGGTCAGTTTCAGCGCGAGGAATTGAAGAGAGATCAGTTTGATCTGTTTCAGATTGAGTTCTCTTTCGCTATCTTGCTATTCGTTTGATCGCCGTGAAAGATTGGGCCAAACCCCCCTTCGGATCACGTTGATCCGTATCAATTCTTCTCTCTTTGCTCTTTTTTTTTCACTTTTTTTTGACTTCTCTTTATAAAACCAATTCACGGAGTACAGTAAATTTCATTTTTTTTCTCTCTCCTCTCTCTTTTTCGGCCACAATACGTCGCACCGCAAAGATTTTTCAGCACGGCAGACAAAAATGCACTTGAAAACCCTAAACAGAGCAGCCCGTGGAGCAACAAAAATATGCTAGTCTCGTAGGAAAGGTACCTACACGATGTTGTCGAAAGGCTGTGGCTATGGCTTTCAAAAGATGCAGAAAAGGTACGCTATGTGGACTCGGTTTGGAAGGACAACGAGAAAAACTCGGATTTGCACCACGGCAGAAGAACGCACAGAACGCGTGCCGCGGCAGGACTCTGAGCAAGATTGCCAACGCGCTGGACCAGACAAACGTTCCTGCGGTGTCTGGTCGAGAGCGTTCGGTACTGCAAACAGCGATCGGTCAGCACTTTGTTTCTTGCTTTTCTAGGGTTTATCTGCCGACTCGGATCAGAACAAAGGCGGCGGAAACTCGAGATGAAAGTGGACTCGGTGGAAAAACACAACTCAGATCCAAAACCTAAAACCGACTAGAACCTAGACTCCTACGGAACAAGAAACAGATCGGATCAAAGAAGGAAAACGACCAGCAACTAAAACCAATCTACGATGCAATCTAGGCTATGGCAATACTATGAACCCTAATTTTTTTTGGCTTTTCTGGATAGGACGAAAATCAAAACTAAACTACGGATGATCTGGTGGATGCTTACCGAGGAAACACTGGAAATCTGATACCAAGATGATATGGGGTGGCCCGATCTTCTCAGTAAGCTTGCGGTAATGATGATGATGGTGATAGATAACTTGGTGTCGCCGATGATCTCTCCTCGCTAGATCCCTGATGCCAATGCAATAGCTCTCTACCCTTCGGATATTCACGACTTCACACACTTGCGCAACGCAGCCGTCGACCACGAAACGGTATAATTACAATTCACTAATTCCCAATGGAACAGCAGATCACACTTAACTTGCAGTATATAATCTCCAGATCGAAACGAATTGGAGACAAGAATTCCAGATGAATGCTTAGAGCAGTCTCAAGAACTAGGGTTTTATCTAAAACGTGGTCTAACCTCTCTATGGCGCATCAGCACACAATATATGGGGGGTGCGGCTGGCCAAAGGCAGCCGACCTGACCTGGTCCTCTAATCGTGGTTCGACTCAACCTTATTTGATACAAACTGACCCAATGGTTGGGTGCAGCCAACTAGGCGCGCAGGCCTGAAGTGTATGGCGCACAAGCACTTGATGGTGCGCCATATGCAGCCTCCTGCGTGATGTCCTCCTCCTCCTCATGCTGGTCGCCGGCCTCCCTCTCCTCCCTTGCGTCCATGGGCATGATCATCACGTCTTGCTCCAGCTGCTTCAACTCCTCGCTCCCTCGTGCTATGCCTTCTTCTCCCATGAACCTGAGTATGCAAACACACAAAGACTTAGGCAGTAAACAATTCTCATTAACAAAATAATCAGATTCTATTAGGAGCAAATTCACCTGTTGTTCTATTAACTTTGCACGAGCTCTTGTGATAGGTCCAATTCTGATTTCATCATTGGACTTCTTTTTTGCAGCAACTTGCTTGTCATCATCACGAAGTGGAGATGGAACAATAGTAGGGATGTCCTCATCATCCTCGTTCCCCGCCACAAATCTCGTGAATCCGTGAAGATCGGGCCACACCCAAGAGGTCACCCCTCATCAAGCCCAGGCTAGAGACGCGAGCCGAGAATACCACGAATCACGCCGCGACACTGAAAAGCAACAGGCAGCAGTGCTCTGAACAGCGCGCGAATGAGGCGAAAATCACTATGATGGAAAGTGTCTCAAAATGATCAGCAAGGTGAAATATCAGGATAGGAACAAGATTTTTTTTTGAAATTTCCGAAAACTGCACGAAACTACTCCGGAAAGCATGCAGATGCCAATTTTTTTTCACTATAATGGCGTATAGCTCAAAACGATCCCAGAAGCCTAAAAATAGTATAGGCCGAAACAAGTGATGAGGATACAATCATGGATCATGCTAATTTTGAGTGTTTGAGCTGGAAGGAAATATTGAGTCTAATTGAGGATTATTATAAGGTGAATTCTTTCCTAGTGGAAAAGAATGTCTTGATATCTCCGAATTATATACTACCTAAAAGCGATGTACTATGTTGTATTTAGGTATGTCATCTGTCAAGATATCGCCAGCGGGAGGAGAGGGAGGACGGCGATCGAGAGACAAGTGGAGATCAAGTCTGGATGAGCACGAGCACGTGATGGCGCACTAGGACTGCCTTCGACATGATGTCTACACGTCTAAGGCGCGCTATACACATGGCCTGCGTGCTAAAATTAGGCCGAACCCATATATGGGTCGGTATGTACCCGTTTGAGTCAAACCGAGTCAGTTTGGGCCCAAACCAGGTTGGTTTTGGGCCAGGTCCTTGTTGAGGCGCCCCAGCCTCCCTTAAGTAGCCCCCTCAAGTCTCTCAGACCACGTTTAAACAAAACCCTAGTTTCTAGACAGAACCAAGTGTTCCTCTGAAATTATTCGCACCAATTCGTATCGATCTGGTGTTTGTTCTTCTGAAAGTCTGAGTGTAATCTGCTGTTCCATTGGGAATTAGTATATTGCATAACCGCTTCGTGGTCGGTGGCTACGTGCGCAAGCGTGTGACGTTGCGAATATCCAAAGGGTTGAGAGCTGTTGCGCTGGCAGCAGGGATTAGCCGGAGAGTTCTCTGCGACACTCGAGTTATCTTCATCACCATCATCGCCATCTACATCGCGCTCGCTGAGAAGATCGGGACACCCCTTATCATCTTGGTATCAGATTCCAGCGTTTACTCGGTGAGCATCCACAAATTCATCCCCATAAATTCGTTTTTGTTTTTGTCCTATCCAGAAAAAGCCTACAAAAAAAAAATTAGGGTTCTTAGTTTCGCCATAGCCTAGATTGCATCGAGGTACTGGTTTTAGTAGCTGATCGTCTTTCGCGTATCTTTTCATCAAATCTGTAGGAGTCTAGGATCCCCGTTCTTTTCTGCATCTTCGTTTCAGTCTTCGTCTTCGTTTGATCCCACTTTGATCTCCTTCTCCTTCTACCTGCGGCTGTGCTTGGTGTTCTTCACGAAACAGCTGGGTAGATCGATCCCCAGATCCGATCGGTTTTCAGTTTTTTTTTAAAAAGAACACAGCCGCCGCTCGGCGCCCCAGGACGGAGACCGTCTGGGGTCGAGCGTCCCGAGCGGCAGCCTCGAGCGCGTACGAGCCGGCCAGGTGAGCGAGCGAGCGCTGCCCCAGGCGCAGCCTCCAGCGCCAAGCCGCAGCCTCCAGCGCCAAGCCGGCCCATTTTGCTTGGCCCATTAGTTTTCTGATTCCGTAGAAAAAAAGGAGTAAAAAAAAAAATTCTGAATCGCTGCGTTGCGCTGGACCTCAGACATGCCCTGTGCTCTGGCGTGAGTCCTATTTTCAAAAAAAAGACAAACTTCTTTGTCCGTTTCGCCTCGCCGTCGCGCTGCCGTGTGTTTCCGGCGTCGTACATCTCTGCCGTTGACATATTTTTCGTTGGTTTCTCATCCGCGACAGCGTATTACCACTGTGTCCACATAGCACCCTTTCTACACGTTTTTGATCGCTTTAGCTACAGCCTATCTACAGCATCGTGTTAGGAGCTTACCCATATGAGACTAGCTACTTCGTGCTCATCAGGCTACTGCCGTGTGCGCAATCTTGTGCCTGTTTGATGAGGACATCCCATCTATTGATACACCCGCTGTACCTACAGCGGAACACATACAAGGACCCATCACTCGAGCTCGTGCCAAGCAACTTAACTATCAGGTACTTTCGTTTCTTGGAACTCTTTCTCACATACATGAGAATATGATGCTGCCTAAATCAGATATGTTTGTTACTCTTAGGAATGATGGACCTAGCATGGATGAGAGGGACAAGCATTGGAGCATGATCGTGCATGGAGATGGCAGCATGCGTTTGAGGATTGAAGAAGACGCCACGAGTGGAGATTTCAGAACTTTGAAGCCACCATAATGAAGGATGAAGACTTGGACGAAATATACAAAGAGCTACTTCATAATTTCGTCCATAAATACATATGGTGCTGCGTCACTTCTATTTTTGGGCCAGGCCCATGTAAATTTCGCAGCAAATAAGACAGCCACTTTTAGGAGTCCGAATTTGAGGAGAAAAGGCCTGTTAGGGGTCCGTTCGACCACCCAACCCATGGCTGGTCGCACCCCTACCTTTTCCTCCTCAAATACCCCCGTAGCCGTCATTAGAACTCGGATTTTGATTAGACTAAAAGTTAGCCCTTGCTGCAACTACGAGCTCGACTTTTGAGGCCAATCGCCCAGAAGAAGACCGCCTATTCGGAATCCCACCTTTTGAATAAAGCATACATCTTTCATCCGCAATATCTTGATTGCTGTATTAGTTCTTACTTGTTCTCGATTTCAGGTAGGAATTAAGACCCTCGCTGGTCAGGCTGATCGTGCACCCGCAAGATCAGTAACTCCCGGAGATTGTCCTAGCGATTGCATTGGCGCACGAGCTTCGCACGTGTAGTCGGATCGTCAAGCACAAACTCCACCCACCAAATCGACGTATCAAGATCTCATCGAAAGATCGGACACCTTTGCCCTATCAAGTGGTATCAGATTTCAGGTTGCTCGGTGAGATTTACTGTTTTCGTAGTTTAGATTGCATCAGTGTTCATACCTATAAACCACGAAAAAGCCAAAAAATACAGTTAGGGTTAGATCATCTCGTCCCATAAACCATCCGAGCCTTTGCATTGTCTTTTCAGTTTGCATCGTTGAATTTGTGTCTGCATCCGCGTGTCGAGTTGCTGGTCTTAGTGTCTGTTCCTTTAGAGTTTCGAGTTCGATTCACCTTAGTCCCGCCGCCGCCGCACGCTTGCACCACTGCTCCGCCATATCCTTCCACCACCACGCCATATACTTCCGCCACCGCCTTCACATAAGTTCTTGTTCGTTCTTCCCAATTTCATCCGTACCTTTTTCAGAGTCCGTGAGTTAGGTTTCGGTCGCCAGTCAAGAGGAGGAAGAAGAGCAAAAAAAAAAAAAAAAAAAAAAAAAAAAAAAAAAAAAGTCAACTCCGCATCCAAGTCGGGTTGACCCGTTCCTACTAGTGCATTCCGAATTCAGTCTGAATTTTGACAGTTCCGTCAGTTTTTTTGACGGTTTTCGACAGCAAATTTCAACTGGTCATAACTTTTGCATACGAACTCCGTTTTCGACGTGCGAGTACTCAAAATGTTCGTAGCAAAAAGATCTACGTGACCACAACAACTATGTGGTTGTGCGACACCCAGAACTCCCAAAAAAGGCCGGGAAGGCTGAGTTTTTGCCCTCCGAAGTTTCAGACCTGACAATTCCTGCAGATCTTCACTTATATTTTGCTTGGGAGCTGTTCCTTTCTGCTTGTGGGGCCGCGCCGTGACTTCCTTAGTGTTCTCGGCTCGCGTCTCTAGCTTGGTATAGCCTAGGACCAGCACAGTACCGTGGTTGAGCATTCTTTCAACATTGCATTGCTGTTTTGACATTTGCTGTATTTTTGCTACCATATAAGCCTTCCTACAGCTCCACATATTTCTGCACGTGCTTTGTATCGACACCTGGTAATCGCTTGTGCAATTTTGGGAGTCGCTGTTCTTTGCTGGTTGCATATCACCTTCCTCCTGTTGGGTAAGAACTTGTAAGAGCTTTGTATACCGCTTGACGGATTACGCGTGATCCCACCATATTCCGTAGTGCATAGGTATATATATTTGTGCTTGCTTCCACGCTAACCATGACAGGAACCCCGAAGGATGATGTTGATCCAGAGAAGATGACTAGTGCAGAGTTGCATGCCCACTTCACACGGCTGTTGGTGGGGCGTGCACAAGATGTGGACACACGCTTGGGTGATGTTGATTCCAAGCTTTCTGATGCGATGGACAAGATGGCTGGTCTTGAGGCATCCTTCAACACCAAGCTCAATGCCCGGTTCCAGGAAGTCCTGGCCCGTTTACCACCACTGCCACGGCCGGCCGTCCCTGTACCACGTGCTCGCCGCGTTCCTCTTACAGCTGCGGCAGCTGCTGCGGCCGCTACGGAGGCGGCCACCCAGGACGGATATGCTGCTGACGAGGGGGAAAACGAGTTCGAAGATGAAAACGAGCTCGACGAGGACGAGGTCCAACAACCTGCACCTGGCCGTCCGCGGCAATACAACCGCAACGCTCGTCCACCTCCGCGTCCGGTACGTGATGATGACCATGTGGCTAAGCTAAAATTAAATATTCCGCCATTTGAGGGTAGATATAATCCTGATGCATATCTCACTTGGGAATTAGAAGTAGAGCAACGTTTTGCATGTTTACGCTACCCTGAGCATTTGCGTGTTAGTGCTGCTACATGTGAATTTACTGATTTTGCTTCTATCTGGTGGTCTGAATATTGTCGAGTCAATCATGCTAATATTCCTGCTACTTGGCTTGGTCTAAAACATGCCATGCGTACTCGTTTTGTACCTCCACATTATCAACGAGACTTGCTTAAAAAATTAACTCGTTTAGAACAAGGCAAAAATTCTGTACAAGAGTATTATCAAGAGTTACAAACGGGCATGATTCGTTGTGGTATTGTAGAGGATAATGAAGCTATGCTTGCACGTTTCTTTGGTGGTTTAAATAAGGAGATTCAGCATATTTTAGACTACAAGGAGTACAATACTATTACTCGTTTATTTCACCTTGCTTGCAAAGCTGAACTTGAAGTGCAGGATCGTCAACCATCATGGAGAAGACCTAATAATTCTGCAGGTCGTACTTCTTCATGGTCTGCGCGCCAATCAGCTCCACCTTCTCGTGGGGATGCACCAGGTCCTTCCACCTCCAGGTATACCACGCCGACGTCAAGAACGCCACCTGCTCCTGCTCCTGCTCCATCACCATCTGCTGGTCCGACACGGAGTTCTTCTTCCATGGCCTCCACGGGGAAGACTCGCGATATTCAATGTCGCAAGTGTTTTGGGTTTGGTCACATTGAAAAAGAATGCAGAACCAAACGTGTGATGGTGGTACTTGAAGATGGCGAATATGACTCTGCAAGTGATTTTGATGATGATACATTGGCACTTATTGCTGCACGTGATGGTGCCAATTCTGATTCTGACAAGGAGATGGAGGTAATGGGAGCTGAAACTGCTGATCAATACAAGAGCTTAGTTGCACAACGTGTCTTGAGTGTGCAATTGAGCAAGGCTGAGCATGATCAACGCCACAACTTGTTTCAAACAAGAGGCGTTGTTAAGGAGAGAGCTATCCGGATCATCATTGATGGAGGGAGTTGTAACAATCTGGCTAGTATTGACATGGTGGAGAAGCTTGCTCTGCCCACACGACAACGACCTCATCCATATTACATTCAATGGTTTGAGAGCTCCCGTAAGCTCAAGGTAACAAGAACTGCACGCGTGCATTTTACTATTGGTACTTATTCAGATTTTGTTGATTGTGATGTTGTACCTATGCAAGCTTGTTCTTTGTTACTTGGTAGACCATGGCAATTTGATAGAGAATCTGTACATAATGGTAAAACAAATCAGTATTCTCTTACCCATGCTGGCAAGAAAATTGGACTTAAACCCATGACTCCGGAACAAATTTTGAAAGATGATCTTGCTAGAGCTAGTAGATTAAAAAATGAGGACAAACATAAGAGTGAGAATCAGATTATTGCTGCAGATTTTGTACCACCTAAGCATTCTTCTAAATCTGATTCTAACCATGCTACTGAAATTCGTTTGAAGAATCCTTGTTTACTTGCTAGCAAATCTGATCTTGCTGAAATTGATGTCAATATTACTCCATGCTATGCTATTATTTGCAAAGAAGTACTGTTTTCATTTGAGGATATGCCTCCTTCTTTGCCACCTGCGGTTGCTAACCTTTTGCAGGAATACATGGATGTTTTTCCACAAGATGTTCCACCTGGACTTCCACCTATTCGTGGAATAGAACACCAAATTGATTTGATTCCAGGAGCTTCGCTGCCCAACCGTGCGCCATATCGCACCAATCCTGAAGAAACAAAAGAGATACAACGACAGATCCAGAGTTTATTGGACAAAGGTTATATTCGTGAGTCTCTTAGTCCATGCGCTGTTCCTATTATTTTAGTACCTAAGAAAGATGGTTCTTCGCGCATGTGTACTGATTGTCGTGCTATTAATAATATTACCATTCGATATCGTCACCCTATACCTCGTTTGGATGACATGCTAGATGAGTTGAGTGGTTCTATTATGTTCTCTAAAGTTGATTTGCGTAGTGGTTACCACCAAATTCGTATGCAATTAGGAGATGAATGGAAAACAGCTTTTAAAACTAAGTTCGGTTTATATGAGTGGTTAGTAATGCCGTTTGGTTTAACTAATGCACCTAGTACCTTTATGAGACTGATGAACGAAGTTTTCCGTGCTTTTATTGGTCGTTTTGTGGTGGTATATTTTGATGACATTCTCATATAGCAAATCTTTAGAGGACCATTTGGATCATTTACGTGCTGTTTTCAATGCTTTACGTGATGCACGTTTGTATGGTAATCTTGAGAAGTGCACCTTCTGCACAAATAGAGTTGCTTTTCTTGGTTATGTTGTTACAGAACAGGGAATTGAAGTTGATCCAGCCAAGATTGAAGCTATTGATAATTGGCCACAGCCCAAGACGGTCACCCAAGTAAGGAGTTTTCTTGGTCTTGCTGGGTTTTATAGGCGCTTTGTCAAAGATTTTGGTTCTATTGCTGCGTCATTGAATGAGCTCACAAAGAAGGATGTGCCCTTTGTTTGGGGCGATGCACAACAAGAGGCCTTCATGATACTGAAAGATAAGTTAACACATGCTCCATTACTCCAACTTCCTGATTTTAATAAGACGTTTGAACTTGAATGTGATGCTAGTGGCATTGGTTTGGGAGGTGTGTTATTACAAGAGGGCAAACCTGTAGCATATTTTAGTGAAAAATTGAGTGGGCCTAGTCTGAACTATTCTACTTATGATAAAGAATTATATGCGCTGGTTCGGACATTAGAAACTTGGCAACATTATTTATGGCCTAAAGAATTTGTTATACATTCTGATCATGAATCTTTGAAGCATATTCGTAGTCAAGCAAAACTGAATCGTCGCCATGCCAAGTGGGTTGAATTTATTGAATCTTTTCCTTATGTTATCAAACACAAAAAGGGTAAAGATAATATTATTGCTGATGCTTTGTCGCGCCGTTATACTATGTTATCTCAGCTTGACTTCAAAATTTTTGGGTTGGAAACTATAAAGGAACAATACTTGCATGATGCTGAATTTAAAGATGTGTTGCAAAATTGTAAAGATGGTAGGACATGGAACAAATTCATCCTTAATGATGGATTTGTGTTCCGTGCTAACAAACTATGCATCCCAGATGGTTCCGTTCGTCTTTTGTTGTTACAGGAGGCGCATGGAGGAGGATTAATGGGACACTTTGGTGTCAAGAAGACGGAGGATGTTCTTGCTGCACACTTCTTTTGGCCACGCATGCGGCGAGATGTTGAGAGATTCGTGGCACGCTGCACTACTTGTCAAAAAGCTAAGTCTCGCCTTAATCCACATGGTTTATATATGCCTCTTCCTGTTCCTAGTGTTCCTTGGGAGGATATTTCAATGGACTTTGTTTTGGGATTACCTCGTACACAGAAGGGGAGGGATAGTATTTTTGTTGTTGTGGATCGGTTTTCTAAGATGGCACACTTTATTCCTTGTCACAAGACCGATGATGCTGCGCACATTGCTGAATTATTTTTTCGTGATATCGTTCGTTTGCATGGTGTGCCAAATACTATTGTTTCTGATCGTGATACTAAATTTCTTAGCCACTTTTGGAGATGTTTATGGGCTAAGTTGGGGACTAAATTGCTGTTTAGTACTACATGTCATCCCCAAACTGATGGACAAACTGAAGTAGTTAATAGAACTTTATCTACCATGCTGCGGGCTGTTTTAAAGAAGAACTTAAAATTGTGGGAGGAATGTTTGCCTCATATTGAGTTTGCTTATAATCGTTCGCTGCATTCTACCACAAAGATGAGCCCTTTTCAGATTGTCTATGGTTTTGTTCCACGTGCACCTATTGATTTGTTGCCTTTACCATCTTCAGTGCAAAATAATTTCGATGCTACACAGCGTGCTGAATTGATTTTAAAATTGCATGCAACTACTAAAGACAACATAGAACGCATGAATGTTAAGTATAAAGTTGCTGGGGATAGAGGACGAAAGCATGTTGTGTTTGAGGTTGGTGATCTTGTTTGGTTGCATTTGCGCAAAGATCGTTTTCCTGATTTGCGCAAGTCTAAGTTAATGCCACGTGCTGATGGTCCTTTTAAGGTGATAGAGAAAATCAATGATAATGCATATAAACTGGAGCTTCCTGCAGATTTTGGTACGGTAAGTCCTACATTTAACATTGCAGATTTAAAACCTTACTTCGGTGAAGAAGATGAGGTTGCGTCGAGGACGACTTCAATTCAAGAAGGGGAGCATGATGAGGACATCCCATCTATTGATACACCCGCTGTACCTACAGCGGAACACATACAAGGACCCATCACTCGAGCTCGTGCCAAGCAACTTAACTATCAGGTACTTTCGTTTCTTGGAACTCTTTCTCACATACATGAGAATATGATGCTGCCTAAATCAGATATGTTTGTTACTCTTAGGAATGATGGACCTAGCATGGATGAGAGGGACAAGCATTGGAGCATGATCGTGCATGGAGATGGCAGCATGCGTTTGAGGATTGAAGAAGACGCCACGAGTGGAGATTTCAGAACTTTGAAGCCACCATAATGAAGGATGAAGACTTGGACGAAATATACAAAGAGCTACTTCATAATTTCGTCCATAAATACATATGGTGCTGCGTCACTTCTATTTTTGGGCCAGGCCCATGTAAATTTCGCAGCAAATAAGACAGCCACTTTTAGGAGTCCGAATTTGAGGAGAAAAGGCCTGTTAGGGGTCCGTTCGACCACCCAACCCATGGCTGGTCGCACCCCTACCTTTTCCTCCTCAAATACCCCCGTAGCCGTCATTAGAACTCGGATTTTGATTAGACTAAAAGTTAGCCCTTGCTGCAACTACGAGCTCGACTTTTGAGGCCAATCGCCCAGAAGAAGACCGCCTATTCGGAATCCCACCTTTTGAATAAAGCATACATCTTTCATCCGCAATATCTTGATTGCTGTATTAGTTCTTACTTGTTCTCGATTTCAGGTAGGAATTAAGACCCTCGCTGGTCAGGCTGATCGTGCACCCGCAAGATCAGTAACTCCCGGAGATTGTCCTAGCGATTGCATTGGCGCACGAGCTTCGCACGTGTAGTCGGATCGTCAAGCACAAACTCCACCCACCAAATCGACGTATCAAGATCTCATCGAAAGATCGGACACCTTTGCCCTATCACTGTTTGTCGAGCCAGTGCTAGCGTCTCTCTTGTGCATTGCAACACGAGCTACTGTGCGTCGTCACTTATATCTTTTTGAGCTCACTTTTCAGAGTTGCTTTGCCCCGTTTATCTCCACCGTGTGTGTTCCCTTGGGTCTTTGTCATACGATCAGCACTAGGACTTGTATTTCGGTGTAGTTAGGTATCCATACCAAGCCCCACCATATACCCTAGTTTGTCGTGTGATAGTTTTCTTATACCCTCGGTATTCGCTTCATCACATCCACACACGTTCTGCCACTACAAGTTGGTAAGCTTTCATAATTCACTTTGGAACGGTAAGATACCTTGTTCTTTCAGTTTTGAGTGAGCTGAGACTTCCACCATATATATATTGCTGCCGTTTCCTTTGTCTTTACTAATAATGACAGATGATGACAAGGAGGATCCATTACCATTGCAGTTTGATTGCAGCAATACATTTTGGGAGGAGGATTCTGGAGTGGTGCTTAATTCGGGTTTGTTCCACTTCACTGCAGATATTAATGGTAGACCTGCTGCTGTTACCATTGATAACTGTTCTTTACTGAACTTGGTTAGTATTGAGGTTGTTGAAAAGATGCAATTGCGTACTTATGGAAAAATTAAACCATATATGTTGGCTTCTTATGATCATGCACTACCGATTAGGCGAACCACACATGTTCCTCTCACCATTTATGGCCATACAGTTCATATTCGTTGTGATGTGGTTCCTAGAGCGCTAAATTTTTGCCATATTTTGTTGGGAAAATCTTGGTGTTCTCAGTTTCAGGTTGTTTTTGGTAGTGATCATCCTGACCCCTCCATCTTTTGGAATAGTAAGCACACGTGGTTGTCATATATTTGCATTAAGGAATTTTAGGAGGTTAGGCGTCAAAACCTGCGTCCACCTGCAGCCCTTCTCATAAAACCACATGTTGCTCCTGTTCTTACACCACCTGACCTATGTATTCCCACCATGTGTACACCTCAGCCACCTAACGTTAACTTGCATGATTCCACATTATGTGTAGATACGAGTGTGCACAAGAGTGAGAATGTCATTGTTCCAGATAAACTGAGTGAGGGAGTTGCTAGGACATGTGAGGATATTTCAACTAATGTAACCATGTCTACTCCTAGTGTTGTTTCTTGTGAAATGCAGGTTGCTTTTGAAGAAAGGGAGCCGCCTATTTTACAACCTGCATCACCGGTTTGTGCATTATCATACCAAGATGATAAGGGGTGTCCCAATCTTCTCAGCGAGCGCGATGTAGATGGCGATGATGGTGATGAAGATAACTCGAGTGTCGCAGAGAACTCTCCGGCTAATCCCTGCTGCCAGCGCAACAGCTCTCAACCCTTTGGATATTCGCAACGTCACACGCTTGCGCACGTAGCCGCCGACCACGAAGCGGTTATGCAATATACTAATTCCCAACGGAACAGCAGATTACACTCAGACTTTCAGAAGAACACACACCAGATCGATACGAATTGGTGCGAATAATTTCAGAGGAACACTTGGTTCTGTCTAGAAACTAGGGTTTTGTTTAAACGTGGTCTGAGAGACTTGAGGGGGCGCCCCTGGCTACTTAAGGGAGGCTGGGGCGTCCTCAACAAGGACCTGGCCCAAAACCAACCTGGTTTGGGCCCAAACTGACTCGGTTTGACTCAAATGGGTACATACCGACCCATATAAGGGTTCGGCCTAATTTTAGCATGCAGGCCATGTGTATAGCGCGCCTTAGACGTGTAGACATCATGTCGAAGGCAGTCCTAGTGCGCCATCACGTGCTCGTGCTCATCCAGACTTGATCTCCACTTGTCTCTCGATCGCCGTCCTCCCTCTCCTTCCGCTGGCGATATCTTGACAGATGACATACCTAAATACAACATAGTACATCGCTTTTAGGTAGTATATAATTCGGAGATATCAAGACATTCTTTTCAACTAGGAAAGAATTCACCTTATAATAATCCTCAATTAGACTCAATATTTCCTTCCAGCTCAAACACTCAAAATTAGCATGATCCATGATTGTATCCTCATCAACAAGAGTAGGAAAACGAAAGAGTGTATGGCGGTGGGGATAGCGGAATCGGTGGTGGCGGTGGTGATGGAAGAATCGGCGGTGGCGGTGGTGGCGGTGGTGATAGCGAAATCGTTGGTGGCGGTGGTGATGGCCCTGACCAGAACTCGAAACTCTAAAGACACTGGACACGACGATGCAGACTAGAATTCAACAAAGCAAATACTAAAAAGAAAATATGCAAAAGGCCCAAAGGTGTTCCTAGGATACAGATCTAACCCTAATTTTTTTTGGCTTTTTATTGTTTAGAGGAAGAAGAACAGATGCAATCTAAACTACGAAAACAGTAAGATCTCACCGAGAAACCCAAAATCTGATACCACTTGATAGGGTAAAGGTGCCCGATCTTTCGATAAGACGATAACTATCGATTACGGTGGAGGTCGACGTTGACGATCCGACTACAAATGTGCGAGACGTTGCGCCTTAGCAATCGATACACCAACTTCCGAGGCTATTGATCACGCCGGAGCTTGATCAACCTGATCACGAGGATCAATTCCTGCAAGCAATCAAAGAACCAGCAAGAATTATAGATGCAATCAAGATATTGCGAATAAAGATGAAGGCTTTATTGAAGAGGTGGGATTCTGTCTGTGCGTAGTACAAAAGGTCGGTTTGACACTTGTGCCTATGGCGAAGAGTAGCTCGTGGCTAAGTCTTTAACTAAACAAAATCCAAGTTCTAATGACGGCTAGGAGGAGGTTTATATGAGGGAAAGGGCAGGGATTTTCGTACAGCCCTAATGGGCCATCCGAAAATAACCCTAGATGGGCCGATTTCCACTCAAACAGCCTCCAGAAAATCCCTAAAATACCTATGACGAAAATACTTGGGTTTAACCCATAAAATAAGGTGACGCAGCACCATATAAAGCCTTGGAAAAAAATTATGATTTGGTAACTTGTGAATTTCGTCCAAGCATCCTTGCAGCATTATGGTGGCTTCAAAGTTCTGAAATCTTCACTTTCAGCGTCATCCTGAATCCTCACACGATTGCTGCCATCATCTCCATGCATGATCATGCTGCAATGCTTGTCCCTCTCATCCATGCTAGGCCCATCATTCCTAAGTAACATAAACACATCTGATTTAGGCAGCATCATATTCTCATGAATATTAGGAATAGTTCCTAGAAACGAAAGTACCTGATAATTTACTTGGCGTGCACGAGCTCTTGTGAGAGGTACTTGGAATTGTGGAATGTGAGGAAGTGTGGCTGTAGGTGCAACGGTTGTATCAACCATAGGGATGTCCTCATCAGCAGCGGCGGAGCGGCAGCCCTACTGCCGTTGAGTCCAACGCGATGACGGGAAAAGCCGCCAATAATCGTTGGAGAGGAGCTCCTTCATCGAGACCGCCGCTGGTGGAGACCGCCACCTGCACTCCTTGAAGACAGGAGAGCTGACCAGCCACGACGAGGAACAACACCGATACTGCAGAAGAGGAAAAGGAACTGCTAGGCTCCACCAGCCCCCCCGCCACCATGGTCGGCCAGGCAAGAGGAAACCCTAGCAGCCCACCTTCACCCAACCTCCCCCGCCACCATGGCCGTCCAAGGGGGGCGAAAGGATGTAGATCCTCCATGACAGTCGCCGGCTCCTAGGCGCTTATCGAAGGGCCTTGCTGCCATAGACCACCAGGCCAAATCTACCACGGATCTGGGAGGTGAGACCAGCAACGGACCTCCTGGAGCTGCGCCGGAGCCCCAGTAAGGCGCTCAGCCCCAGCCACCACCGAATCCAGGACGCGATGACGAGCCTAACCATTCCCCCTGCCACCGAGGCCGGCCAGGAGCGGAGAGAGGCACCGACACAAGCAAGGAAGGGAGGAGCAGGCCTTATTGCGGAGATCAACGAGGCAGAGGTGGTCGCCGGGCACTCCAACCACCAGAGTGAAGTGCGACATCCCCGACCATGCCATGCTCTGGATCGGCCGAGAGTCCAGAGCCCTACTCCAAAAACAAACCGGCATAGCGCCGGAACACCTACACTAACCTATAGAAGCCTACGCCGGACCTCACCTCCGCCACCTCCGGACGGCATCGCCATTGGAGGGGCTCGGGATCTGGCCAGCTCTCTCTCGAAGAGCTCGGTTTACTGTAGCTAGGGTGGGGGAACGGGAGAGGGGAAAGTATGGTCCCTCCAAGACTTGCTCTACTGAAAGTTTGTTGAAGAACTGATGAGGATACAATCATGGATCATGCTGATTTTGAGTGTTTGAGCTGGAAGGAAATATTGAGTCTAATTGATGATTATTATAAGGTGAATTCTTTCCTAGTTGAAAAGAATGTCTTGATATCTCCGAATTATATACTAGCTAAAGCAATGTACTATGTTGTATTTAGGTATGTCATCTGTTAAGATATCGCCAGCGGGAGGAGAGGGAGGACGGCGATCGAGAAACAAGTAGAGATCAAGTCTGGATGAGCACGAGCACGTGATGGCGCACTAGGACTGCCTTCGACACGATGTCTACACGTCTAAGGCGTGCTATACACATGGCCTGCGTGCTAAAATTAGGCCGAACCCATATATGGGTCGGTATGTACCCGTTTGAGTCGAACCGAGTCAGTTTGGGCCCAAACCAGGCATGTTTTGGGCCAGGTCTTTGCTGAGGACGCCCGGCCACCTATAAGTAGCCCTGGGCGCCCCCTCAATTAGGGTTAGACCACGTTTAGACTAAAGATTACTTCGTTGAACTGCTGTAAGCATTCATCTGAATTCCTCCGCACCAATTCATCTGGATTTGGTGTTATACTGCTGCAAGTTTAGTGTGATCTGTTGTTCCATTGGAAATCAGTAGATTGCAAACTACCGTTTCGTGGTCGACGGCTACGTGCGCAAGTGTGTGGAGTCGTGAATATCCTACAGGGTTTGAGAGCTGTTGCATTGGCATCAGGGTTCAAGCGAGGAGAGTTCATCGGTGACACCAAGTTATCCCCGGCAATCATCCGCTGCCATCATCACCATCGCATCGCTCACGAGAAGATCGGGCCACCCCATATCATCTTGGTATCAGATTTCCATGGTTTACTCGGTGAGCATCCACAAATTCATCCCTGTAATTCGTTTTTGTTTTCAGTCCTATCCAGAAAAAGCCAAAAAAAAAATTAGGGTTCTTAGTTTCTGCCGTAGCCTAGATTGCACCGTATTGAGTTTTAGTCGTTGATCGTCTTTTCGCGCATCTTTTCTTCCAATTTGTCAGAGTCTAGGTTCACCGATCTTTTCTGCATCTTTGTTCCGAGTTTGGATCTCGTTTGAAGTCTCGTTGATCGTCATCATCTTCATTGGTTTGTACGAGCTGTTCTTCACGCTACAGCATAGATCGTGCAGATCGGATCGGTAATCTAGAAAAGAAAAAAAATACCGCTCGCTAGACGAGTTCCGATCGGTCCTGCTAGCCAATTCCATCAATTGTTTTTCTGCTCGTGCGCCATAGCGTGCAATCCCGATCTGCCCAAGTAAAAAAAAAACAGAAACGAGTGAGTCGGCCGCTCGCCTGACCCCAGACGTGCTCCGCGGTCGGGCGCGAGCTGGCCTCGCTAGTCGCTAGGACGGGGTCGCCTGACCCCAGACGGGCTCTGCGGTCTAGCGCCAGCTCGGACCGACTCAATTTAGGCCCAAGTTCAGTTTCGTTCAGTAAAAAAAAGGGACATGTGCTGCACACACGCCGCACCTATATTAAAAAAAGAGACAAACTACTTTGTCCGTTTCGTGTCGCCGTCGCGCTGCCGTGTGTTTCCGGCGTCGTATATCTCTGTCGCGACATGTTTTTTTTGTCGATTTCTCTACCGCGATAGCGTGTTTCCACTGTGTCCACATAGCGTCCCTTCTACACGATTTTGCTCGCTTTAGCTACAGCCTTTCTACAGCCTCGTGTTAGGAGCTTACCCATAGGAGACTAGCTACTTCGTCCTCATCAGGCTGCTGCCGTGTGCGCAATCTTGTGCCTGTTCGTCGATCCAGTGCTAGTGTCTCTCTTGTGCATTGCAACACGAGCTACTGTGCGTTGTCACTTCTATCTCTTGAGCTCTTTTTCAGAGTTGCTTTGCCTCACTTATCTCCACCGTGTGTGTTTCGTGGGTCTTGTCATACGATCAGCACTAGGACTTATTTGCGGTGTAATTAGGATACCATACCTACAGCTCCACCATATATTCCTGGTTTGTCGTGTGATCGCTCTTATACCCTCGGTTTTCACTTCTTCACATCAGTGCATTGGTCGTTTATCCGATTTGGTAAGCATCGCTATTCACCTTGGAACGGTAAGATTCACCTTTTCTTGTCAGTTTTGAGTGAGTCGAGTGTGTCACCATATATACATATTTGTTGCTACACTAATTATGGCAGATGATGTTATGGATATTGTGGAGGCTGACAGATATCATTTTTTCTGCCATAGATATTGTAGTGCCACTTTTTGGGAGGAAGAACGTGGCAACTTTGACGGTGATGGGCTCTTTCACCATGGTGTGATGATTGGAGATAGATGTGCTGCAACCACCATTGAACTCATTTTAAATACTTTCTTTCTGAAACCTTTTTGTTTCTAAAATTTGGGGTAAAAAGGCATTTGAAAACAATATTCTATGAAAGAACAAGATTTAAAACTTTGGAAATGATCTTGAAATGCAATATGCCATGAATGCATGATGAAAATTTTATTTTTGAAAATTTGGGATGTTACAACTTGGATGAAATATACAAAGAGCTACCTCATAAATTCGTCCATAGATAAATATGAAGTTGCGTCACTTTTATTTTTGGGCCAGGCCCATGTAATTTTCGCAGCAAATAAGACAACCACTTTTAGGAGTCTGAATTTGAGGAGAAAAGGCCTGTTAGGGTTCCGTTCGACCACCATACCCATGGCTGGTCGCACCCCTACCTTTTCCTCCTGAAATACCCCATGTATCCGTTATTAGAACTCGGATTTTGTTTAGACTAAAGTTAGCCATTGCTGCAACTATGAGCTCGACTTTTGAGGCCAATCGCCCAGAAGAAGACCGCCTATTCGGAATCCCACCTTTTGAATAAAGCATACATCTTTCATCCGCAATATCTTGATTGCCGTATTAGTTCTTACTTGTTCTCGATTTCAGGTAGGAATTAAGACCCTCGCTGGTCAGGCTGATCATGCATCCGCAAGATCAGTAACTCCCGGAGATTGTCCTAGCGATTGCATTGGCGCACGAGCTTTGCACGTGTAGTCGGATCGTCAAGCATGAGCTCCAACCACCAAATCGACTTATCAAGATCTCATAGAAAGATCGGACACCTTTGCCCTATCAAGCTCAAGGAACAGTTGGACAAAGGTTTTATCCAACAGAGTTCATCATCATGGGGAGCCCCTGTTCTATTTGTAGAGAAGAAAGACTCTAGCAAGAGATTGGTTGTGGACTACAGTTCGCTGAATGAAGTGACAATCAAGAACAATTACGGTCGGTGTTCTGGATACCGAGGTATCCTAGTCCAGCTGCTCCTGGGCCCCTTCAATGGCCCAGCTTCGGCCCAGGGGTGGAATGATGACCGAAGCCAGCGGAGAAAACCCTCATGAGGAGGCGCCTCATGAGGAGAACGACGGCTAAAACTACTAAGGACCAGAAGACCTCCTCACGAGCTGTTTCTCGTGAGGGGAGGAACCACGTCCACGTCAGCTCGGCATGTTTCCGTGCTGAGCAAGAAGATAAGGGCAGAAGACCGCGTACCGCCCACGCTACCCCCGACAGGGAGGAGACCAACTTTCGCCATGCCTGCATAAAGCGGCACAGTGGTTGTTGGCCACCCCCCTAAAAATAGCATGGACGGTGCAGAGCGCCAGAGGAAGACGTCAGCTTCCTCCACCTACTCCTGTGGACCAGTGCCACTACTCTATGAAGACTACGTCCACGGAAAAATCAAGACTACAGCTGTCCTCCCTCCTTGGCCATGTGTGGCAACCCCTTCCCCAAGATGATAAGGGGAAGGAGGACCAGGGCGCTATAAAAGGAGGGGAGGCCACCCCTTAGAGGGGATCGAATCTTCATCTTTGGGCTCCTAGCTAGGCTAAGTTGGTTCTTCTACCTCCGGCCAGTTAGAGCTCTGTAACCAAGACCTTATACTCCTCGCGAGGTATCGCGTCGTAATACAAGAAGGCAGGAAGTAGGGGTTTTACCTCACCATGAGGGCCCTGAACCTGGGTAAAGCTCGGTGTCTCTCTCTGCAGTGCGTTGTGCGTTTGACGACTCGAGGCTTCCGTCACCGTGTTTTGTTGCGATCCAAGATATCCCACGTTCAGCCCCCTGCGTTCGAATCTTTGGGTCCGTCGTGTGGTACCCCGTGTTCTTGCGACACGAAATCCATCGACATTTGGTGCGCCAGGTAGGGGGCTGTGGTGTGTTTTCGAGATCTGCTTCGACATGGGTGACGATCGTCATCACCGTCTTCGCCTTCGTGCTGGCTACACGAGCCGTCGCCAAGCACGTCTTCAAGTCCTCGATGGCCTGGAGGCCATTGGGCAAGTCGGCGAGCCGGAGGTCGGTGACCTTGGCTTCGGGGGCTTCGCGACGCTCGCCGGACCCCTTCGTTGTGTGGCCTGGCCGCCGCGCTTCAAGCCGGACATCGGTGTGCATTACGATGGGACCTCCGATCCCGTGGAGTTCCTGCAGCGATACGCGGCTGATGTTCGTGCAGCTGGAGGTGATGGGCGCGTCATGGCAAACTGGTTTCCGATGGCCACGAAGGGAGAGCCTCGCCGGTGGCTCTGTGGGTTGCCTCCTAGGTCCATCTCATCCTGGAGGGATCTCTATGAGCGCTTCCTCGACAGGTACGCATCCCTGGGACCTGAGCCAGAGGGTGCGTAGGCGTACGTCGCCCTTGATGGCCTCATCTCCTGGTGCGTGAAGACCGAGTTGGGGGCTAGGGGGGCTCCGCTCCCTCACCCTCAGCTGAGAAGAAGAGATCTTTGGTTCGTCAAGGAATAAAAGTGTAACGGCAAACTTCGCTTGTCCTCAACCTTTTCTAGTTTGCATAACTATTGGAGTTTTGGTGTTCGGCTTCGTTCGAACTGGCGAGTTTGGCTGGATCGCGGCCTAGTGCGAACATGAGCTTTCGCTCGTCTGCCTTTCGAGAAAGAGCCGGAGCACGGTGTCTGCGCTGGGGCCTTCGCCTAGAAAACAACAGGCCCACAAAACCTATAACGGATTGTGCTCTGACTAGGGGAAGGACCCGCTACAGTCACCTCATACGATCCATGGTGTTCTCTCCTCTCGAGCGACACTCGAATGAAGGCGCGTGAGTGCGCAAGGGTCGCACAATTCATGCGAATTTGTCAATCTTCGGCTGTCCTTGCCTACAGCCTTGCGTTTCTTCTCCTGGAATCGCCTTTGCTGTGTTTGGACGCCAGGGGGGCTGCAGGGAGATAGTCCTGTATGCCATCACAGTCACCTCTAGAGCGCCAGTGCCCGCTAGCCTTGCACCACGAGCTGCATACTAAGCGTTAAGCAGCTGTCCCGCTCAGAGGCTGGCCCCCAAACGGCGTAGAACACTTCCCAGGCAAAGGCGGGGCAAGGAAAAATTCTCAAGGGTGCAAATAAGGATAACTTGGCGAACAAACGCCTTAAGTGTGGTTACAACTTAAAAGGGGCCCAGCTGGGCAATGTCTGACGGTCGTGAAGTGTGCAGCTAATACAGGAGCTTCAGGAGGAAGTCTGGAGGGGGAGCTTACTGGACGTTTCCCTCGGAGTCCTCGTCATCACCGGTGCCCTGGCTGGAGTCTGAGGAGGCCTCTCCACTGGACCCCGTCGCGCCGTCGCCACCCACTTCTCCGGTTTCTTCACCGCCGGACTCCCCGGAGCTCGTGGTGTCGTCGCTGGAGGAGCTCTCCTGGCCCGCGGACGTTCCTGGGTGGGCGTAGATGGCCTGCAGTCATCGCAGGGCGATGTCCAGCCAGGCCGCCCTGGCCTGCGCCGCGCGGTCGGGAGTGCCGGGCGGTGGTGGCGCTCTCCTCTATAGGACTTCCTCTAGGTCAAGGTCGGGGCGAAGGCGCTGGAGGTTGGAGAAGATCCGCGTCCCCGCAAGCCCCAGGAGCTCCCAACACTCAGCGTCGATGAGCTCCAAGACTTTGGCCGATGCGTCATCCAGTTGTTTGGCCAGTTGGCTAAAGAAAAGGATGATCGACCCGTCGTCCTCAGAAAAGGTGGGCAGGGTCAGCCCGTGGATGCCCAGGCGGTGTGCCGCCTCCATGATGCGGGCTGAGAACCCGCGGAACATCTGCACGCGCTGCCTGCGCAGCATGCGTGCTTTGGCTTCGGAGTCCCTGGCCTCCTGGAGCTCTCGAGAGATCTCCACGATCTGCTGGACCATCACTGTGTTCTCCTCCTCAAGCCTCTGCGCGTCGTGCCGGAGCGAGTTGATTGTGGCGTCAGCTTCTGCCAAGGCGCGTTCTGTGCCTCGGCGCACCTCATGCGCCCCCTTCAGATCAGCCTCCAGGTCTCGGACCTGGCGCTCTAGGGCTTCGCGCCCTGCTTGTACCTCACCAGGGTGGCATCGGTTTTGGAGCGGAAGTCCGCGCGGCATGCCTCGAGGTTCTCGGCGCGCCTCCGCTTGAACTCCTGCTCCATGCTGGTTCGTCGTTGGTTCAGCATGCGGTCCATTCTCTCCTGGAGGGAAGCCTCGCGCTGGTTCAGCGTCTCCTGGTGCCGGGCCAGGTCGAAGTTGGCCAGGTTGACCATCTCCTCCCTGCTCTCGAGGGCCTGCTGCTCCCTGTTGAGCCGGTCTTTGAGGGCATGGAGCTGCTCCTCTCGGAGGCACAGCTCCCGCTCGCGTTCGCGAGCCTTTGCTTCTCAAATGGCGAGCCCAGCCTCTTGTAGGCTCAGGCCCTCCGCGCGGGAATCAGCATTCTCCTCATGGGCATGAAGGAGGGCCTCGCGGTCCTCGACTTCCTCCAGCCTCTGCTGGGCGTTTGCCAAGAGGCCGTCGGCATTGGACCTAGCCTGGTCCAGGAGGTGCTGAGCCGCCCGCCTTGCCTCCTCTCCAGCCAAGGCTGGGTTGGGAGGCCCAACGGTGGAGGGGATCCTCTAGCGCGCCTCGGAGACAATCTCCATGCCTCGTGGTGCGCCCTGGCCAGGATTCCCCTTGCCGACTCCCTCGCGTTCGCTAGGACTTCTTCGGCCTCCTCGGCCGCGCTTGCGTGAATCTCCTCCGCCTCCTTCCTCGCCTGCTCGCGGCGTTCGGCCGCTCACTTGTCCAGAAGGTGGCATCTCTCCGTGGCCTGGTGTAGGAGGACCCAACCCTCATTGAGGCGTGCCTCGTCGGCAGTGCACGCCTTGGCGACCCCGCTTCGGAGGGCGCCGGTCATGGCCGCCAGCACCCCTGACCATGCATCGTCGGCATCGGCGTGGGGCTCCACAGCGATCCTCGTGGGCCTCCCCAAGATCTCCAGCCGGGGAGGCGACGAGGCTCTGGAGGGCCCCGGCTCAGTGGAGGTCGTTCTCCTTTCGCCACTTGGTTCAGGGGCCGCCCTCTCTGGCAAGGGGGCTGCCCTCGTGCCGGTCGGCGCGGCCGGTGTGGTCGGAGGTGCCTCCGGGGTGCTGGTGGTGCTGGCTGTCATGGGGCCAGCAGGCACTGCCCCCGTGATCTCTGGTGTGCCCCCTGCGCTAGGGGGCTCGGTCGTGCCGGGAGCTGCGGCAGCTCCCGCGGCGGACGGTGCGTCTGCGGACGCGTGGTCCTCTTCTTCTCCGGCGGCACGCGGCAGCATCGCCGGTGTGGCAGTGGATGCCGGGTCAGGACCCAGCGTGGTCTAGCTGGTCTTCCTCTTCTTCCTCCTCTTCTTCTCTTCCTTCTTCTCCTCGGCGTCCCTGGGGAGGAAAAGGGGGAAAGAAGTTAGGAGAAAGGTAAGTCAAGGATTAAGGATTTTTGCAGGAGCACTCACGAGGCGTCGCGCTCCACCCATCCTCTCTTGCCGGGAAGGGCTGAGGGTGGTGGTGGAGACGCAGAGGATTTGCCAGCCGGCTTCTTGCCGTGGGAAGCTCCGGCCTCGGGTCGCCGGCTGGCACGTTCATCGTTGAACTTGGAGCGGCGCTCTGCCTCCAAGCGGGCTTGGCGCTCCTCCTCCTCCAGGTCTCGCGAGGAGGATGCGTCAGCGTCTCCCCCGGTGGGCTGGTCCGGCACGGCGGTTTTGTCGTCGGAGGAGTCTGAGAGCACCACGGTATTCTCAGAGCGCCTCCGGCATGCCAGCCGCTCGCCAGATTCGGAGCCGTCGTCGTCAAGATCTCTAGAGGCTGTGGGCCCCGCTCCTCTCGCTACCGAGTCCTACTCCGAGCTGGCCGCCGGTGCGCTCGAGAGAGGACCGGGCACGACGCCGTCAGGAAGGAGCGGGCCCCAGGCGTTGAACTTCAAGATCCCTGCCGTAATGTGGCTGGTCTCCCGAGCGCCCAAGTTGTAGATCGGCAGGGCAGTGCGCGGAATGGTGGGGACAGCGGCGGAAGAGAAGAAGGCTCTTATTACCTCCTCCCGGGCGTCGGCGTTGAGCTCGCTGACGTGAAGCCGGAGGTCGTCTCCAGCCCTGTGCCTCCAAATCTCCCGGCGGTGGTCCTGAAGGGGGGCGATGCGTCTGGTGACGAACTCCACACCAACCATGGTTCCCGTGATGCCGGCCTTCCGGAGGTCTTGGATTCATGGGCAGAGCGTCTTCAGGGCCTCCTCAGGATGGGCCTCGCTGGCCCAGGTGGTGAGCTTGATGGGGGGCACTCCGGTGATGAGGAAGAGCTCTGATTCTTCAAGGATGTCGATGAAGAACCAGCGGCTCCGGAAGTCTTCAACTTTCTTCATCCACTTCAAGTCGATGAAGTCGCCCTCCGTCCCGGTGGTGGCAACGAAGGAGACACAGCCGGAACTCTGGTTCAGCCCAGAGGACCGGAGAGAGAAGAGGTGGCGAAAGTACGCCACTGACGGCTTGATGCCAATCCACGCCTCGTAGGCGTACGTGAAGACCGCCAGCAAGGTGACGAATTTGGGATGCAGGTGGATGGCCTGGATCCCATAGGTCTCCAAGATCGCCAGGAAGAAGGGGGAGAACGGCGGCACCAAGCCGGCGAAGACAGAGTAGAGGAAGAAAGGCTGCGCCGTCGCGGGTAGGGTGTCCCGCGGCGCGCGGCCGTGCCAGATGCGGGTGGCGCCCCAATCGCTGTTCTTGCTCCCGACCATCTCTCGGATGGTCTGGAGCTCGCGGCTGCTCTTGATGCAGGATTCGAGCAGGGGCGCCATCGGCCGCGGCGCCGCTTCAGAAGACCTCGCCGCTCTGGTGGCCCTTCGAGGTGCCATGGCTTCCGGTCGGGGGCGGGTTGCAGCGGGAGGATGGAAGGCTCAAGGGATTTGGATGCGCAAGTTCTTCGGAAAGGGAGGCGGCGGCGGCGATGGTCTGTGAAGGAGGAGAAGGAGCCTTCTCTGCTAAGCTTTAAAGGAGGCAGGGAGGGCGCGGTTTTCGAAACGTCGCCCTTGATGCGACGGTTTGAAAATGCCCGTTACTCCACCCACTACGCACGATCTCCACGCCGCTTCGCTTCGCCAACTACAGGAGCGCCACATGTCTACAGCCTCTGCATCTTCACATGGTCCTCTGACCGCGCGTTGACGCGTGCCGTTGAGGGCCCAACAGCTTCTGGGGGCCCCTGGCCCTTCGCTCCCTCAAGAGGGCACGTTTGCGGGCTAGGCTCCCGGGGGCTACTGTCGGTGTTCTGGATACCGGGGTATCCCGGTCCACCTGCTCCTGGGCCCCTTCAACGGCCTAGCTTCGGCCCAGGGGTGGAACGATGACCGAAGCCAGCGGAGAAGACCCTCATGAGGAGGCGCCTCATGAAGAGAACGATGGCTAAAACTACTAAGGACCAGAAGACCTCCTCACAAGCTGTTTCTCCTGAGGGGAGGGATCACGTCCACGTCAGCTCAGCACGTTTCCGTGCTGAGCAAGAAGATAAGGGCAGAAGACCGCATACCGCCCACGCTACCCCCGACAGGGAGGAGACCAACTTTCGCCATGCCTGCATAAAGCGGCACAGTGGTTGTTGGCCACCCCCCCTAAAAATAGCATGGACGGTGCAGGGCGCCAGAGGAAGACGTCAGCTTCCTCCACCCACTCCTGTGGACCGGCGCCACTACTGATAGGGCAAAGGTGTCCGATCTTTCGATGAGATCTTGATACGTCGATTTGGTGGGTGGAGTTTGTGCTTGACGATCCGACTACACGTGCGAAGCTCGTGCGCCAATGCAATCGCTAGGACAATCTCCGGGAGTTACTGATCTTGCGGGTGCACGATCAGCCTGACCAGCGAGGGTCTTAATTCCTACCTGAAATCGAGAACAAGTAAGAACTAATACAGCAATCAAGATATTGCGGATGAAAGATGTATGCTTTATTCAAAAGGTGGGATTCCGAATAGGCGGTCTTCTTCTGGGCGATTGGCCTCAAAAGTCGAGCTCGTAGTTGCAGCAAGGGCTAACTTTTAGTCTAATCAAAATCCGAGTTCTAATGACGGCTACGGGGGTATTTGGGGAGGAAAAGGTAGGGGTGCGACCAGCCATGGGTTGGGTGGTCGAACGGACCCCTAACAGGCCTTTTCTCCTCAAATTCGGACTCCTAAAAGTGGCTGTCTTATTTGCTGCGAAATTTACATGGGCCTGGCCCAAAAATAGAAGTGACGCAGCACCATATGTATTTATGGACGAAATTATGAAGTAGCTCTTTGTATATTTCGTCCAAGTCTTCATCCTTCATTATGGTGGCTTCAAAGTTCTGAAATCTCCACTCGTGGTGTCTTCTTCAATCCTCAAACGCATGCTGCCATCTCCATGCACGATCATGCTCCAATGCTTGTCCCTCTCATCCATGCTAGGTCCATCATTCCTAAGAGTAACAAACATATCTGATTTAGGCAGCATCATATTCTCATGTATGTGAGAAAGAGTTCCAAGAAACGAAAGTACCTGATAGTTAAGTTGCTTGGCACGAGCTCGAGTGATGGGTCCTTGTATGTGTTCCGCTGTAGGTACAGCGGGTGTATCAATAGATGGGATGTCCTCATCATGCTCCCCTTCTTGAATTGAAGTCGTCCTCGACGCAACCTCATCTTCTTCACCGAAGTAAGGTTTTAAATCTGCAATGTTAAATGTAGGACTTACCGTACCAAAATCTGCAGGAAGCTCCAGTTTATATGCATTATCATTGATTTTCTCTATCACCTTAAAAGGACCATCAGCACGTGGCATTAACTTAGACTTGCGCAAATCAGGAAAACGATCTTTGCGCAAATGCAACCAAACAAGATCACCAACCTCAAACACAACATGCTTTCGTCCTCTATCCCCAGCAACTTTATACTTAACATTCATGCGTTCTATGTTGTCTTTAGTAGTTGCATGCAATTTTAAAATCAATTCAGCACGCTGTGTAGCATCGAAATTATTTTGCACTGAAGATGGTAAAGGCAACAAATCAATAGGTGCACGTGGAACAAAACCATAGACAATCTGAAAAGGGCTCATCTTTGTGGTAGAATGCAGCGAACGATTATAAGCAAACTCAATATGAGGCAAACATTCCTCCCACAATTTTAAGTTCTTCTTTAAAACAGCCCGCAGCATGGTAGATAAAGTTCTATTAACTACTTCAGTTTGTCCATCAGTTTGGGGATGACATGTAGTACTAAACAGCAATTTAGTCCCCAACTTAGCCCATAAACATCTCCAAAAGTGGCTAAGAAATTTAGTATCACGATCAGAAACAATAGTATTTGGCACACCATGCAAACGAACGATATCACGAAAAAATAATTCAGCAATGTGCGCAGCATCATCGGTCTTGTGACAAGGAATAAAGTGTGCCATCTTAGAAAACCGATCCACAACAACAAAAATACTATCCCTCCCCTTCTGTGTACGAGGTAATCCCAAAACAAAGTCCATTGAAATATCCTCCCAAGGAACACTAGGAACAGGAAGAGGCATATATAAACCATGTGGATTAAGGCGAGACTTAGCTTTTTGACAAGTAGTGCAGCGTGCCACGAATCTCTCAACATCTCGCCGCATGCGTGGCCAAAAGAAGTGTGCAGCAAGAACATCCTCCGTCTTCTTGACACCAAAGTGTCCCATTAATCCTCCTCCATGCGCCTCCTGTAACAACAAAAGACGAACGGAACCATCTGGGATGCATAGTTTGTTAGCACGGAACACAAATCCATCATTAAGGATGAATTTGTTCCATGTCCTACCATCTTTACAATTTTGCAACACATCTTTAAATTCAGCATCATGCAAGTATTGTTCCTTTATAGTTTCCAACCCAAAAATTTTGAAGTCAAGCTGAGATAACATAGTATAACGGCGCGACAAAGCATCAGCAATAATATTATCTTTACCCTTTTTGTGTTTGATAACATAAGGAAAAGATTCAATAAATTCAACCCACTTGGCATGGCGACGATTCAGTTTTGCTTGACTACGAATATGCTTCAAAGATTCATGATCAGAATGTATAACAAATTCTTTAGGCCATAAATAATGTTGCCAAGTTTCTAATGTCCGAACCAGCGCATATAATTCTTTATCATAAGTAGAATAGTTCAGACTAGGCCCACTCAATTTTTCACTAAAATATGCTACAGGTTTGCCCTCTTGTAATAACACACCTCCCAAACCAATGCCACTAGCATCACATTCAAGTTCAAACGTCTTATTAAAATCAGGAAGTTGGAGTAATGGAGCATGTGTTAACTTATCTTTCAGTATCATGAAGGCCTCTTGTTGTGCATCGCCCCAAACAAAGGGCACATCCTTCTTTGTGAGCTCATTCAATGACGCAGCAATAGAACCAAAATCTTTGACAAAGCGCCTATAAAACCCAGCAAGACCAAGAAAACTCCTTACTTGGGTGACCGTCTTGGGCTGTGGCCAATTATCAATAGCTTCAATCTTGGCTGGATCAACTTCAATTCCCTGTTCTGTAACAACATAACCAAGAAAAGCAACTCTATTTGTGCAGAAGGTGCACTTCTCAAGATTACCATACAAACGTGCATCACGTAAAGCATTGAAAACAGCACGTAAATGATCCAAATGGTCCTCTAAAGATTTGCTATATATGAGAATGTCATCAAAATATACCACCACAAAACGACCAATAAAAGCACGGAAAACTTCGTTCATCAGTCTCATAAAGGTACTAGGTGCATTAGTTAAACCAAACGGCATTACTAACCACTCATATAAACCGAACTTAGTTTTAAAAGCTGTTTTCCATTCATCTCCTAATTGCATACGAATTTGGTGGTAACCACTACGCAAATCAACTTTAGAGAACATAATAGAACCACTCAACTCATCTAGCATGTCATCCAAACGAGGTATAGGGTGACGATATCGAATGGTAATATTATTAATAGCACGACAATCAGTACACATGCGCGAAGAACCATCTTTCTTAGGTACTAAAATAATAGGAACAGCGCATGGACTAAGAGACTCACGAATATAACCTTTGTCCAATAAACTCTGGATCTGTCGTTGTATCTCTTTTGTTTCTTCAGGATTGGTGCGATATGGCGCACGGTTGGGCAGCGAAGCTCCTGGAATCAAATCAATTTGGTGTTCTATTCCACGAATAGGTGGAAGTCCAGGTGGAACATCTTGTGGAAAAACATCCATGTATTCCTGCAAAAGGTTAGCAACCGCAGGTGGCAAAGAAGGAGGCATATCCTCAAATGAAAACAGTACTTCTTTGCAAATAATAGCATAGCATGGAGTAATATTGACATCAATTTCAGCAAGATCAGATTTGCTAGCAAGTAAACAAGGATTCTTCAAACGAATTTCAGTAGCATGGTTAGAATCAGATTTAGAAGAATGCTTAGGTGGTACAAAATCTGCAGCAATAATCTGATTCTCACTCTTATGTTTGTCCTCATTTTTTAATCTACTAGCTCTAGCAAGATCATCTTTCAAAATTTGTTCCGGAGTCATGGGTTTAAGTCCAATTTTCTTGCCAGCATGTGTAAGAGAATACTGATTTGTTTTACCATTATGTACAGATTCTCTATCAAATTGCCATGGTCTACCAAGTAACAAAGAACAAGCTTGCATAGGTACAACATCACAATCAACAAAATCTGAATAAGTACCAATAGTAAAATGCACGCCACCATGTCAATACTAGCCAGATTGTTACAACTCCCTCCATCAATGATGATCCGGATAGCTCTCTCCTTAACAACGCCTCTTGTTTGAAACAAGTTGTGGCGTTGATCATGCTCAGCCTTGCTCAATTGCACACTCAAGACACGTTGTGCAACTAAGCTCTTGTATTGATCAGCAGTTTCAGCTCCCATTACCTCCATCTCCTTGTCAGAATCAGAATTGGCACCATCACGTGCAGCAATAAGTGCCAATGTATCATCATCAAAATCACTTGCAGAGTCATATTCGCCATCTTCAAGTACCACCATCACACGTTTGGTTCTGCATTCTTTTTCAATGTGACCAAACCCAAAACACTTGCGACATTGAATATCGCGAGTCTTCCCCGTGGAGGCCATGGAAGAAGAACTCCGTGTCGGACCAGCAGATGGTGATGGAGCAGGAGCAGGAGCAGGTGGCGTTCTTGACGTCGGCGTGGTATACCTGGAGGTGGAAGGACCTGGTGCATCCCCACGAGAAGGTGGAGCTGATTGGCGCGCAGACCATGAAGAAGTACGACCTGCAGAATTATTAGGTCTTCTCCATGATGGTTGACGATCCTGCACTTCAAGTTCAGCTTTGCAAGCAAGGTGAAATAAACGAGTAATAGTATTGTACTCCTTGTAGTCTAAAATATGCTGAATCTCCTTATTTAAACCACCAAAGAAACGTGCAAGCATAGCTTCATTATCCTCTACAATACCACAACGAATCATGCCCGTTTGTAACTCTTGATAATACTCTTGTACAGAATTTTTGCCTTGTTCTAAACGAGTTAATTTTTTAAGCAAGTCTCGTTGATAATGTGGAGGTACAAAACGAGTACGCATGGCATGTTTTAGACCAAGCCAAGTAGCAGGAATATTAGCATGATTGACTCGACAATATTCAGACCACCAGATAGAAGCAAAATCAGTAAATTCACATGTAGCAGCACTAACACGCAAATGCTCAGGGTAGCGTAAACATGCAAAACGTTGCTCTACTTCTAATTCCCAAGTGAGATATGCATCAGGATTATATCTACCCTCAAATGGCGGAATATTTAATTTTAGCTTAGCCACATGGTCATCATCACGTACCGGACGCGGAGGTGGACGAGCGTTGCGGTTGTATTGCCGCGGACGGCCAGGTGCAGGTTGTTGGACCTCGTCCTCGTCGAGCTCGTTTTCATCTTCGAACTCGTTTTCCCCCTCGTCAGCAGCATATCCGTCCTGGGTGGCCGCCTCCGTAGCGGCCGCAGCAGCTGCCGCAGCTGTAAGAGGAACGCGGCGAGCTCGTGGTACAGGGACGGCCGGCCGTGGCAGTGGTGGTAAACGGGCCAGGACTTCCTGGAACCGGGCATCGAGCTTGGTGTTGAAGGATGCCTCAAGACCAGCCATCTTGTCCATCGCATCAGAAAGCTTGGAATCAACATCACCCAAGCGTGTGTCCACATCTTGTGCACGCCCCACCAACAGCCGTGTGAAGTGGGCATGCAACTCTGCACTAGTCATCTTCTCTGGATCAACATCATCCTTCGGGGTTCCTGTCATGGTTAGCGTGGAAGCAAGCACAAATATATATACCTATGCACTACGGAATATGGTGGGATCACGCGTAATCCGTCAAGCGGTATACAAAGCTCTTACAAGTTCTTACCCAACAGGAGGAAGGTGATATGCAACCAGCAAAGAACAGCGACTCCCAAAATTGCACAAGCGATTACCAGGTGTCGATACAAAGCACGTGCAGAAATATGTGGAGCTGTAGGAAGGCTTATATGGTAGCAAAAATACAGCAAATGTCAAAACAGCAATGCAATGTTGAAAGAATGCTCAACCACGGTACTGTGCTGGTCCTAGGCTATACCAAGCTAGAGACGCGAGCCGAGAACACTAAGGAAGTCACGGCGCGGCCCCACAAGCAGAAAGGAACAGCTCCCAAGCAAAATATAAGTGAAGATCTGCAGGAATTGTCAGGTCTGAAACTTCGGAGGGCAAAAACTCAGCCTTCCCGGCCTTTTTTGGGAGTTCTGGGTGTCGCACAACGACGTACATTTTGAGTACTCGCACGTCGAAAACGGAGTTCGTATGCAAAAGTTATGACCAGTTGAAATTTGCTGTCGAAAACCGTCAAAAAACTGACGGAACTGTCAAAATTCAGACTGAATTCGGAATGCACTAGTAGGAACGGGTCAACCCGACTTGGATGCGGAGTTGACTTTTTTTTTTTTTTTTTTTTTTTTTGCTCTTCTTCCTCCTCTTGACTGGCGACCGAAACCTAACTCACGGACTCTGAAAAAGGTACGGATGAAATTGGGAAGAACGAACAAGAACTTATGTGAAGGCGGTGGCGGAAGTATATGGCGTGGTGGTGGAAGGATATGGCGGAGCAGTGGTGCAAGCGTGCGGCGGCGGCGGGACTAAGGTGAATCGAACTCGAAACTCTAAAGGAACAGACACTAAGACCAGCAACTCGACACGCGGATGCAGACACAAATTCAACGATGCAAACTGAAAAGACAATGCAAAGGCTCGGATGGTTTATGGGACGAGATGATCTAACCCTAACTGTATTTTTTGGCTTTTTCGTGGTTTATAGGTATGAACACTGATGCAATCTAAACTACGAAAACAGTAAATCTCACCGAGCAACCTGAAATCTGATACCACTTGATAGGGCAAAGGTGTCCGATCTTTCGATGAGATCTTGATACGTCGATTTGGTGGGTGGAGTTTGTGCTTGACGATCCGACTACACGTGCGAAGCTCGTGCGCCAATGCAATCGCTAGGACAATCTCCGGGAGTTACTGATCTTGCGGGTGCACGATCAGCCTGACCAGCGAGGGTCTTAATTCCTACCTGAAATCGAGAACAAGTAAGAACTAATACAGCAATCAAGATATTGCGGATGAAAGATGTATGCTTTATTCAAAAGGTGGGATTCCGAATAGGCGGTCTTCTTCTGGGCGATTGGCCTCAAAAGTCGAGCTCGTAGTTGCAGCAAGGGCTAACTTTTAGTCTAATCAAAATCCGAGTTCTAATGACGGCTACGGGGGTATTTGAGGAGGAAAAGGTAGGGGTGCGACCAGCCATGGGTTGGGTGGTCGAACGGACCCCTAACAGGCCTTTTCTCCTCAAATTCGGACTCCTAAAAGTGGCTGTCTTATTTGCTGCGAAATTTACATGGGCCTGGCCCAAAAATAGAAGTGACGCAGCACCATATGTATTTATGGACGAAATTATGAAGTAGCTCTTTGTATATTTCGTCCAAGTCTTCATCCTTCATTATGGTGGCTTCAAAGTTCTGAAATCTCCACTCGTGGTGTCTTCTTCAATCCTCAAACGCATGCTGCCATCTCCATGCACGATCATGCTCCAATGCTTGTCCCTCTCATCCATGCTAGGTCCATCATTCCTAAGAGTAACAAACATATCTGATTTAGGCAGCATCATATTCTCATGTATGTGAGAAAGAGTTCCAAGAAACGAAAGTACCTGATAGTTAAGTTGCTTGGCACGAGCTCGAGTGATGGGTCCTTGTATGTGTTCCGCTGTAGGTACAGCGGGTGTATCAATAGATGGGATGTCCTCATCAACTACTCTACGAAGACTACGTCCACGGAAGAATCAAGACTACAGCTGTCCTCCCTCCTTGGCCATGTGTGGCAACCCCTTCCCCAAGATGATAAGGGGAAGAAGGACCAGGGCACTATAAAAGGAGAGGAGGCCACCCCTTAGAGGGGATCGAATCTTCATCTTCGGGCTCCAAGCTAGGCTAAGTTGGTTCTTCTACCTCCGGCCAGTTAGAGCTCTGTAACCAAGACCTTGTACTCCTCGCGAGGTATCGCGTCGTAATACAAGAAGGCAGGAAGTAGGGGTTTTACCTCACCACAAGGGCCCTGAACCTGGGTAAAGCTCGGTGTCTCTCTCTGCAGTGCGTTGTGCATTCGACGACTCGAGGCTTCCGTCACCGTGTTTCGTTGCGATCCAAGATCTCCCACATTCAGCCCCTGCGTTCGAATCTTTGGGTCCGTCGCATGGTATCCCATGTTCTTGCGACATGAAATCCATCGACAATTACCCATTGCCTAACATCAAGGACCTGTTCGACCAGCTGAAAGGAGCAAAAGTGTTCTCCAAGATTGATCTCCGATCGGGGATATTTCCAGCTAAAGATCCGAGAACAAGATATACCCAAGATATCTTTTACCACTAGATATGGCCTATATGAGTATACCGTCATGTCTTTTGGGCTAACAAATGCCCCGGCATACTTCATGACCACGATGAACAAAGTGTTCATGGAATACTTGGATAAATTCATAGTGGTGTTCATTGATGACATCCTGATTTTCTCCAAGGATGATAAAGAACATGAGCAGCACTTACGCTTAATCATGAAAAGCTCAGGGAGCATAAGTTGTATGCGAAATTCAGCAAGTGTGAATTCTGGCTGAACAAGGTAGGATTTCTTGGTCACATAGTTTCCGCGGAAGGAGTCGCGGTGGATCCAAGCAAGGTAGCATCCGTCACCGAATGGGAGTCACCCAAAAATGTGGAAAACATCTGGAGTTTCTTAGGCCTTGCTGGATACTATCGGAGATTCATTGAAAATTTCTATAAGATAGCAAAACCGATGACTGAACTATTGAAGAAAGACAAGAAATTTGAATGGACCGACTCATGTGAAGCTAGTTTTCAAGAATTGAAGAAACGGCTAGTAAGTGCACCAGTTCTATGTCTGCCAGATATACAGAAGGATTTCCAAGTCTACTGCGACGCTTCTCGTCAAAGACTTGGTAGCATTCTAATGCAGAATGGAAAAGTGGTGAGTTATGCCTCTCGCCAGCTCAAGCATCACGAGAGAATTAACCCCACCCATGACTTAGAGCTAGCGTTTGTTGTTCATGCTCTAAAGGTGTGGAGACACTATTTGATGGAAAAACATTGTGATGTGTTCACCGATCACAAGAGCCTGAAGTATATATTCACCTAGAAGGAACTGAACATGAGACAAAGAAGATGGTTGGAGCTCATAAAAGATTATGATATTAGCTTGCAATACCATCCGGGAAAAGCTAAAGTTGTAGCTGACGCCTTGAGTCGTAAAAGCTACGTGAATGGGCTTACAGCAGGAGAGTTGCCTGAAGATTTGTGTGAACAGTTCAAAGAGCTCAGATTAGAAATTGTGCCAGAAGGGTTTTTGGCATCTCTTGAAGTTCAACCTACGCTAATGGACAAGATCAAAGAAGCTCAGAAGCTAGATAAGGAGATAAAAGAAATAAAGAGTAATATGAGAAAAGGGAAGGCAAAGGGATTTCATGAAGATGACCAAGGAGTTGTATGGTTTGAAAAACGTGTTTGTGTACCGCAGGACCTCGAACTCAGGAAGTTGATTCTGCAAGAAGCACATGATTCACCATATTCTATTCATCCTGGAAATACCAAGATGTATATGGATTTGAAGGGTAGGTTTTGGTGGAGCAATATGAAAAGGGATGTCGCCGAGTACATTGCCCTATGTGATGTATGCAATAGAGTCAAGGCAGAGCATCAAAAACCAGCAGGTTTATTGCAGCCATTGCCTATACCCGAATGGAAGTGGGATAATGTTGGCATGGATTTTATCACGGGTTTACCAAGGACCAAGTCTGGATATGACTCCATCTGGGTTGTAGTTGACCGTTTAACCAAAGTGGCTCACTTTATTCCTGTGAAGACCACTTATACCAGTGCCAGACTAGCCAAGATATACATGAACCGAATAGTGTGCCTACATGGAGTGCCTAAGAGTATTGTGTCTGATAGAGGTACTCAATTCACCTCTCATTTTGGCGCCAACTCCATGAATCCTTGGGCACAAGACTAGAGTTCAGCACATCATTTCACCCTCAGACTGATGGTCAAACAGAAAGGGTGAACCAATTCTAGAAGACATGTTGAGAGCTTGTGCCTTGGACTATGGGTCTAGCTGGGATGATAACTTGCAATATGCAGAGTTCTCTTATAACAATAGGCATCAAGCTAGCTTCAAGATGGCGCCATTTGAAGCTCTATATGGAAGAAAGTGCACTACGCCATTGCTTTGGAGTGGTGTTGGTGAACGAAGTCTTTTCGGGCCAGACATAATAAAGGATGCCAAAGAAAATGTTTGTTTGATCAGAGATAGACTTAAGATAGCTCAGTCCAGACAGAAGAGCTACGCTGATTCAAAGTGTAGAGAGGTAACCTATGAGGTGGGCGATAGAGCATACCTTCGAGTATCGCCACTTCATGGGGTGAAGAGATTTGGAGTCAAAGGAAAGCTAGCACCTCACTTTGTAGGGCCATTCAAGGTTTTGGCTTGCAAAGGAGAAGTTGCATATGAGCTAGAACTGCCAGAATCTTTGTCTGCAGTGCAGAATGTATTCCATGTGAGTCAATTGAAGAAGTGTCATCTAGAGATGACAGATACCCCACTAAGAGACACAATACTATTGGAAGAGGTTCAGTTGGAAAGTGATCTCACGTATGAAGAAAAACCCATCAAAATCTTGGAGACATCGAAAAGAGTTACTCGAACCAAGACTATCAAATTATGCAAAGTTCAGTGGAGTCACCATACTAAAGAAGAAGCAACTTGGGAACGAGAAGATGAACTTCAAGAAGACCATCCGCACCTATTTGCTAGCCAACCCGAATCTCGAGGGCGAGATTCATCTTAAGGGGGTTAGACTTGTAACATCCCAATTTTTGGGAAAGAATTTATAAAATCTTGCACATGAAATCATACATTATTTCATGCATTCTTTCTTTTTTTGCATTGTACATTTAAGTTATTGTTGCTTGTTCTTTTGAATCAAACATCCCCTGTATGTTTAATAAAAGAGAGGAAGTTTTACAATTTGCAAAAAAACTGGCTTGAATCAAATCAGAGGTTTTGTAAAAGTTTTCAAACCAAAAATCAAAAGAAAATAGAAAAGAAAAGAGAAAGAAAATAGGAAAAGAGTAAAAGGCCACGGGGATAGAATCTGGCCCGCGACCGAAGGCAGCCCACGGCCCATTTCTCCCTCTCTCCCGAACTGGTACGCCTCTCTCTTCTTTTCTCCCACTGACACGTGGGTCCCACGATGGCGTCACTGCCTGCGTCATCCTTTCTTCCCCAAGTTTCGGAGAGGATCAACCGAGGCCGAGAAAATCTTGCGTGATCAATTCGACGATTCCGTTCCGATTTCCTCTCCCCCACGTGCCTATATAACCCCCCCCCCCCCTCCGTCGGCACTCATTTCCCTCCGAACCCTAGTAGAGATCGCCGCCAGGCTGTGCACACCAGAGGTCGCCGTGCCGCCGATACTGCTAGAGAGCGCCGCCAGTTTCTGGTGAGCAACGTCGCCCCTCGATCTCCCTCCTACCCTATCTTCTTCACCATGTTCTGGCGCATCCCCCTGACAAGGTTTCGCCCCTCCTTTTTCTCCAGAGCCCTGTGCCCATCCTCGACTAGATCTCGCTGCCGTGGGCAGGAACTTCGGCGAGAAATTCCGCGGACTCCAGTGCACCTCGAGCTAGTCGGCCTCACCACCAGACGCGCCTCAACATCCTGAACCTCTGGTAAGAGCGCTGCATCCCAGATCCCCTCCTCCTGGCCGATCTTCTTCGCGCCCAGAGCTCACCTGTGAGGACGCCTAACTCCAGCCGCCTCTCCTAGCGTTTGCAGGAAGCCCTCGAGATTTCCGAGCACACCTTCGCCTTTGCCTACTCAAGCTGAACGTCGTCCCGTACTTCGCTGTCATCTAGGACCCCCAGATCTCCGTCACCGCCGACCTCCAGTGTCGCAGAGACATCGCCGATGACGTCTTCCCGGTGAGCTCCTCCCCCTTCATTGTTTCAACCGTACGATCTGGATCTCACGGGTGATAACAAATCACTTACCAAATCGGTAAGGATCGATCTGGGCCACGCGATCCCCTTTAAATCCAACGGCGCCCACTCCGGATCCGCGTGAAACGGTATCGCCCAATCAGAAAGCGCCGCGTGTCAGGCCCTGGTTATTTCTGATTTGATTTTCGTTTTAACACTTCAGATTATTGTTTAAACTTCAGAAAATCATATCTTAAGTTCTGTGCGTCCAAATTTAGCAAACCTTGCGTCTGTGGTTTCAGAAAAATGTGTAGAATCTAATTCCAGCATCTAAAACTCCTATAGTAACTATTTTATATAGTGATTTGCTGCAAGCTTTATTTATGTGTTTATGCTATTAAAAATAGTTGTAAATTTTATTTTTTAGTAGATTCTTTTGCTTTTCGACTATTTGGAACCTCTCAGTACTGTAGCATAGCCAGAATATTTTTTAGTGACTTTTATATTACTTTTGTAGCTTTAGTTTGTTTATTTGTTCTATTTGTGTGTTGAGGATGAATTGAGCTTTATAATTAACTCTAAAATTTTGAACATGTCATCATGCATGTAGTCAACAGACAGAGAACTTGTTAAGTGTCCTTGAGGTGTTTAAAACACATTTGCATGCATACTTTTCCTTTCATGATTATTTTGTGATTGATATGTGCTTATGGTGCTATATTTTATGTGTAGATTGTGCTGAGTGCAACGAGTGCCTTTGTGATGAGTGCACCAACTCTTCTCCTCACCAAGGCAAGTGTCACCATGTTCCCTTGTCCCACTGAAAGTTTTGTCTTGTAGCTTTTGTAGTAGAAGATGCATGTGTAGGTGTTTTTATGAATTCTTGTCATAGCTTGCTAGATTTTATGCTAAGTTTTTGTCTAGCTTGCCTAGCATTGCATCTCCTAGTAGAATTGCTGCTGCTATAGGACTTTGCTTTTACACTTGTTATGGGAAGAGTTAACACATATTTTTGGCTAAGTGTTGAAAACCTTGTTTTGCAAAAACTAAGAAAACAACTAAGTTAATGAATCACCTGGGTGGATGTGGCTTTGTTTGGGTTATGTTGAGTGGTTCCCTGGGGTCATGTCGTCGAACCTCTGAACCACCAGGTGTATCTCACTTGTGGATGGTCATCCAGAAGCAAAGAGATTGGAGACGTTCAAGTCATGAAGCTTCCAGTGCAACCACAAGACATATGGGCTCTGTCTTGGTCAACTAAGCTGCAAGAACTCAAGCCAGACGGACAGAGGGTGGTAGATGTTGGTAGGATGGAATGCATCCATTTGGTCTGAGGGAATGCTTCTGAAAGACCTCATCTTAGTTTTCACTTGGCCATTTGAGGAAAAATGAGTCTCATGGCAAAATGGGTTAACTAAGTCTTGTGGGAAAAGTGCACCACCTCTGCAGAGTGTTTAGAACTAAGTACTTAGCCGTGTCCCCGGTTACGAACAATTCTGAGTGACATGATGTTGAAGCTGTTCAAGAATCTCCTCACCCCAATTTCTCCAAGTTAAAACTTGATGGGTAAACTTGGGTAGTAAAGGTTCTTTTTGGACAAAATTTTGCTAAGGAAAAATTGAGTTTTACAAAGATAGGAAAAAGCTTGCTTTTGCTAGTTTAAACTCCACCTAGCCAAATAGCATGTAAGTGTAGGTGCCATTGAGTCCACCAAAGTGATATCTTGCTAATACATTCAAAGTATTGACCCTCCATGGCTGCAACGTATCATGTTGCAGGTGGCTACTATGAAGATTGAAGGTTGCTGCGCTTCGGTCACGTGTCTTCGTCCAACACGTCTGCCTGCGGAGCTTTGAAGAAAAGAAGACTTGTAGTTCATTTACTTAGTCATTTTCTAGAGTTGTAATAAGTTTGTGGCTTTGTGCCTTGTCGAGTTGTAAAAGACTATGTTATTTGTGGATCAAGCGTTGTAATAAAGACCTTTGTATTCTTGAAATTTCATCTTGTAACTGTGTGTGCTAGCAGTCGATCTGGGACTAGCACAAATAAAGCACAGGTACGCTACATATTCAAGCCACACAAGTGAAGGGCAATAATGACGATTTATGACAACTCAAGATGTGGTGAGAGGCTGGTATGATCTCTTTTTGTTTTCATTTTTGTACATATACTCATTCATGTGGACATGCTTAGTTTGTTCATGTAAGGTGTATGTTATTTAATGGATTCTTAGTAGTTCCTGCTCTCATATGATTAGTTCCAATTTACTAATAGTATGTAGCATGTCATATATATGTTTGCTTGCATTGTTCTATTCATAAAACGGTACGACATTGTGGTATCCTCCTCTGAATGTTTCATTTGAATCAACTTGGCACATGCTCATGCATGCATATGACTAAAAGAAGTCAATTAAGTCTTGATGATTTATTTTGCCTCAGAGCTCTTGTGTCACTTTTATACCCCTGTTAATTTTGTTTTGTCGCAAGCATAAGTATGATAATTACTGCTCTCTCGATTGTCGCTCCTAGTATTTTGCTAGCCTTCACCTGTACTGAGTATGAGCTCTACTCGTGCATCCAACTCCCAAAAAACCAAAGTTTGCCAATGTGTCCACCATATCTACTTATTAGCATCATTGCTATTCCAAGTATATTTATCATGTTTTTATCTATCTTCCAAATTAAATTTTTGTTTTGAGAAAATTAGTTAGTAAAGCTCTCACAAACTTGATGGCACATTTACTTTCTTGCACTTAATGAACTTGACCATTGTGAGTATCTTATGAAGTTATATGCTTGCAAATTGTGAGTTGAGAGTTAGCACAACCATGCTTTCATGGCGCACATTTTCAACATTGCACTTATTCCTATTTAGTTGATATCATGATCTTTTGTTTATGGATGCCTAGCGGTGTGAAATGAGATGGAAACTTGTAGGCTCATGGAGTTTGTATATGTGTTAGAGAAATGCCTAGGCCGCTAATCTAAACCATGCATCATTCATGGTGGAAATTTATAGCATAACCATAGTGGGCATTCGATGACGCATCTCATAATAAAAAGCTATACCTAATGGTAAATAAAAGAGATGTCGAGGTGTTCATTGTCTGTTTGTCTTGTCATTTTGATATGGGAAAGCTTCTATATCATCAGGCAGGAGGTACCCCATTGGCGTTCTAGATGATACATGTATGCTTACAATGACAAGAACTTATTTGGGACCTAAGTCGAGTAGCATGAGGTTTAGGTACTCGTATTCAATGGACATGCGATTTCCAACTTGTGATTTGTCAAGCATATAACTCGTATTTGACCTCACATTAACCTTAACCATTCAAGATGCTTATGATAGGCGCAATGAGAGCTCAAAGCTAATGAGTACCATAATTTTTGGAAGCTTTATAAAACTTGTTAATCCCTACTTCCCTCTGCGAAGGGCCTCTCTTTTACTTTTATGTTGAGTCACCATCTTTTCTTTGAACACGTTTTTGAGAGCATAGCTGTCAATCTTAGTGTAATGTGCTTGTCCCAGAACATGGTTAATTGTGGTATAACTTTGATGCTTGTATCTTTGATATTTCTACTTCTAGTCTTCTCTTGAACTTCAGAGGTGCCTTGCCATCTATGTTTTGCTCCACAAATAAAGGCAAGCAAGATACCACCTTATCATATCTTATTATGAGCATTACAATACTATAAATACTTATGTTTCATGTTACGTATTATTGGTATGTTGGTATTTTTCATAGCTTGCATGACTATTATGTAACTTTAGTTGCATACTTCTTATTATGAATTGCCTAAGTACTTGATCATACAGTGAGCATATATACATCATATGAAGCAAATGTGTTCGTGAAAGTTTCTTTTATCGCACCCAGTTGCTAACTGAATTGCTTGAGGACAAGCAATAAGCTAAGCTTGGGGGGAGTTTATATGTCCAAAACATATCTACTTTCCTGAACCCTTTTGTTGTTGTTTTTCCTCTAATGTGTGTTTTGAATACAACTAACACGGACTAATGCTGTTTTCAGCAGAATTGCTCTGTTGTCTCGTTTTTGTGCAAAAATCCAACTTTCAGGAAAATTCCCAGAAAATATTGCAAAACTCCTATTTTACCAGAAGACTCACTGAGCCAGAAGAAGAGATGGAGACGAGCCATGAGGGGCCCACACCACCTGGCCGTGCAAGCCACCCTAAGCTGCGCCAGGGGCTGGTCTGGCCGCCTCGGCCACCGCCTTGAGCCCTCCTTTCGCCTACATAAAGCCCCTAACCTAAAAACAGAGGGGGTTCGACGTTTTTCCATAAAGTGTTCCGCTGCACTGCCACCACAAGGAACCCCAATTCGGAACCAGAAACTCCATTCTGGCACCCTGCCGGGATGCGGAATTAGAGGAGATCATCGTCATCATCATCACCGACGCCTCTCCATCAACCATCCATGATTCCCCCATCCATGTGTGAGTAATCCCTGCTGTAGGCTGAAGGGGATGGTAGGGATTGGATGAGATCATTCATGTAATTGCTATAAGATTGTTAGGGCATGGTGCCTAGTATCCGTTATTAGTGCTTTTGACATTGTTGCAACTTGTTGTGCTTAATGCTTGTCACTTTGGGCCCGAGTGCCATGATGTCAGATCTAAACATGTTATTGATTCATGAGGTTAATTATTGTTTGTGATCTTACCTGCAAGTTGTATACACATATCGTTGTCCGGAACCCGAGGCCCCAAAGTGATAGCAATTGGGATAACCAGAGCAGATGGTTGTGATGTGAGGACCACGTGTGTTCACGGAGTGTTAATGCTTTGCTCCGATGCTCTATTAATAGGAGGACCTTAATTACCAGTAGTTTCCCTTGAGGCCCCGCTGCAAACCGGCTGGTAGGACAAAAGATGTTGTGCAAGTTTCTCCTTGCGAGCATGCGCGACTAAATACGAAACACATGCCTATGGTTACTTAGTACTTGGATGCTTTATCACTATTTACCTGCAATTGCCCATGTCTTGATTATTATATGAATTATCTAGTCCATGCAACGCCCGTTCATCCATCCCTATGCCTACAGTATTTTAATCCTGCTGTTTACTACAATCACTGCTGCTGTCATTATTTTATTACTGCTGCTATTATTTTGCTACTGCTACAGCTATAAAACTGTTACTACTGATAAACTGTTGCGAGCAAGTCTATTTCCAGGTGCAGCTAAACTGACAACTCAATTGTTAAGGCTTATAAATATTCTTTGGCTCCCCTTGTGTCAAATAAATAAATTTGGGTTTTACTTTCCTCGAAGACTGTTGCGATTCCCTATACTTGTGGGTCATCAAGCACATGCTCATGAAGGAATTATGCCCTAGAGAAAATAATAAAGGGTTTATTTGCATATTCTGAAGAGTTCGTAATAAGTTTAATACTGTGCTATAACTATGTTGGTCCGGAGACACTGATACACGTGTGGTATTAAACAACCAGAGTCCCTAGTAGAACCTCTATACTAGCTCATTGGGCAACTGATGATCAGTCTCCGGATCATGTGATAAATACGTCAATTAACAATGAGGTTCATGTCATTGTGTAAATGCCATAAAGTGACATACCCAACATTATTATGTAACACGATCGTGTCACGATGTTCATGTTACAATAATAAGAAATGTTGTGACCTAGTCCTTAGACCGTGAGGTCACTACGATAATCACTACATCTGGAGGCTACTGTAATTACATCAACTGATACGGGGTGGCTTTTGGACACCACCGCATCATGTGCGTCAACGAGGCATGGAAGAGAAGGAAGAAGAAGAACCACCGGAAAGAAGCTTGGAAGAGCTAAAGTTGGACCGGCTAAAGCCGGTCCCACATCGGCTCAAGCCGACCCCACCAGCTAAAGCCGGACTGAACACTGGCTATAGCTGGTCTGCCCAAGTCAACTCCATTTTGGCCATGAAGCCACCTATGTCTTCTATCTCTTTAGTGACCAAACTACCCCTAGCTCGTGGCTGCCTATATATATGGGTCACTCTCCCCCTCCCTAGGATAGACATGAATTGAGATAAGAATTGGCATAATGCCTCACCCCTTGTGGGAACCCTACTAGATCTTCCATCTAGAAATCACCCTCTTTGTTTGGGATCTCTTCTATTTGGGGAATTCTACCTTAATTTGGATCTCTTGCATACAAGAGTGTGTAATTCTATCCAATTGATTGGTCTCTTCCCCACTTAGAATTATATCCCTAGCAAGTCAATCTCTCACAAGGAATTCTACTCTTGGAGTCTCTTACTTGTGATTCTATTGAGTTGGTGAATCAGGCCAACGAGGACAACCGGTGTGTATCTTGTGTGTGTGAGTTTGCCCTTCGATTTGTGTGTCATGTTCATCGTGTTCGTCATGTTCTTCATGTTCATCCCTTTCCCCTGCCACAAATCTCGTGAATCCATGAACATCGGGCCACACCCAAGGGGTCAACCCCTATCATATGGTATCTGCAGCTTTTGGTTGCCATGGATTTACTCTTGTTTGTGATTTCCACCATAAATTTCGAAAATACAAAAAATAGCCCCAAAATTGCCTCGAATTTTGATCTATTGATTTGTTGAGTTTTTTGTGGGTTTGATCCATAGATTTCATGTCCTGGGTGTTGATCTACATTGCCACAAATTTTCTAGCCCCAATTCCTCTTATTTCTCCTGAAATCGACGATTTTTCCTCTCAATTTTCGCCCAAGTCGAGGAACTCCCTACGAAGTGGAAGTCTGGTACGACGGCGCCGGTGAACAATACTTCAAGGGCGGCTGGTCACAATTTGCAGAGGACCATGACCTCCATCAGGGTTTTTTCATGACTTTCGATTTCCACATTGGGACGTCGAAGTTCGACGTGAAAGTCTATGATTGCACCCAATGCCAGAAGGAGTATGAAGCTGAAGTACATTTTCACTAATTTCCTTTCTATGTAATCTGCTTCCCTAGTTGTATTTCTTCGGATTATCTGTAATCAGTAATCATGCCTTTACTACGTGTTTTCTTTAGTAATAGACCATGGGAATAAAATCTTGTTGTGAGGTGTGTATATTAACATTTTATCGGGTTCCTTTGAACCATTTATGTAGCTGCCGAAATATCGGGTTGTGATCAACCTTGTAGTATGTCGAGGATAACAACCATAGTGCTTGATAATAACCTGTTACTCTATATTTTGTACGACTCGAGGGTCCAAGCCCCTGAGTGGAAAAAATGAAATGTTTACATATATTGTCGAGTTGACCCAAGGAACCCGACCTGTGGCCTCATGTTCTGGGTTCGGAAGGTCAGAACTCGAAGAAATTTTATGTCGTCTATGCGTAGAATCGTCGTAGTTGCTCTGCATTCCACAGGTTACTCTCGTTTTGCCCCGTTTTCTTGTCTTGTAGTCGATAGGCTCCTCCTGGTATCACTTCTGTCACGATGTAAGGTCCCACCCATGGGGACTCGAGTTTCCCATGCCCATCTTGCTTGAGTCATAAGACTAGGTCTCCCACTACGAAAGATCGTGGACGAACTCGACTGCTATGGTAATTTCGCAGGCTTTGCTGATATTGAGTGGCCCTGGCTAGTGCTACATCCCTTGCCTCGTCTAGCGCATCGACATCGTCCTGAAGTGCTTCTGTAGAAGTTGTCTCATCATATGTCACGATTCTTTGAGCTTCATGCGTGATCTCTACTGGAAGCACGGCTTCTGTGCCGTGGACCAGGAAGAAAGGTGTTTCTTGAGTAGCAGCGTTGGGCGTAGTTCGCAGACTCCAGAGCACGGAGGGTAACTCATCTACCCAAGCGTGCTTGGCTTTCTCGAGGGGTGCCAACAGTCGTTTCTTTATCCCGCTGCATATTAAGCCATTGGCTTTTTCGACTTGCCCGTTTGTCTTTGGATGTGCTACGGATGCAACTTTCAGTTGGATTCCCAATCCTTCGCAATAGTCCTTGAACTCTTTTGACGTGAAATTTGTACCATTGTCTGTGATGATGTTGTGTGGCACTCCAAAGCGAAAAACTATAGACTTTATGAAGTTTATTGTTGCTTTAGAGTCTTGAGTTGTTACTGGGGCTGCTTCTATCCACTTTGTGAACTTGTCGACTGCCACCAGCATATAGAGATGCCCTCCAGGCCAGGATTTGTTCAATTTCCCCACCATGTCGAGACCCTACTGCGCAAAGGGCCAAGATAATGGTATTGGTTGTAACTCTGCTGCTGGCGCGTGCGGCCGAGACGCGAACCTTTGACATGCTTCACACTTTCGAACTATGTCTTTTGCGTCCTCGATGGCTGTTAACCAATAGAATCCTGCTCGAAAGGCTTTGGATGCGATAGCTCTACTACTTGCGTGATGTCCGCATACTCCCGCATGGATATCCTTTAAGATTTCTTGTCCTTCTTGAGGAGTGACGCATCGTTGCAAGACGCCAGATATACTTTTCTTATATAATTTTCCCTGTAACATGACGAAAGCCTTGGATTGTCGTATTATCCTTTTGGCTTCTACCGCGTCTTCGGGTAGTGTTTTGTTTATCATGTACGCCAGATATGGCTGCATCCAAGTTTCTTCTATCATCATGACTTCTTCTGGTTCTGCTGCACTTGTTTTTCTAGCACCCGAGCCTGTTGCTTGTCCCTCTGTAGTCGAGGTTTTGCTATTCTTTATTGATCGCTCTATTATTTCCTCCCAGAAAACTCCTTGTGGTACCGGCAAGCATTGGGACCTGATGTTTGCTAAATTGTCGGCTTCCTCGTTGCTGGCTCTGCTGACATGCGAAACTTCGCATCCATCGAATGTTCCTTCGAGATAGTAGTATAAGTTTTTGTATGCTGTCATGTTGTCACTGATGGCGTCGCACTTGTTCATTACTTGCTGGATGACGAGGTTCAAATCTCCAAATATTTTAAGTCGAGTGGCTCCACAAGCTTTTGCCATTTTCATTCCATGGAGCAACGCCTCGTATTTGGCTTCGTTGTTAGAAGCTTGGGGAAAACTCATCCGTAACACATATTTTAATTTGTCGCCTTGCGATGATATCAGGACTACGCCTGCTCCTGCGCCTTGGATTCTTTTTGAGCCGTCGAAATACATCGTCCAAACACTCGACAAATCTGGAGGACCTGCACTTTGTAATTCCAGGCCACTCTGCTGTGAAGTCTGGCAGAATTTGCGACTTGATTGCCTTTCGCTTTTTGTACGTGATGTCCAGGGGTGATAATTCAATTACCCATGAGGAGACACATCCTGTTGCCGAAGGGTTGTTCAATATATTGGAGAGTGGTGCTTCGTTTACCACTATAATTGGGTGCACCGCAAAGTATTGCCGTAGTTTCCGAGCTATTGTGAAAACACTATATGCGAGCTTTTGATAGTGCGGGTACCTTTGCTTTGTTGGAGAGAGTACCTCGCTGATGAAATATACTGGCCTCTGAACGCCGTGAGCTTTTCCTTCTTCACTTCTTTCGACTACCAGTACAGTACTCACCACTTGATGTGTTGCCGCAATGTATAGTAGTAGTGGTTCTTTTTCTTTTGGTGTGACCAACACTGGAGGTGTGGACAGCACTTTTTTCAACTGTGCGAAGGCTATATCTGCTTCTTCCGTCCATTTGAATTTATCATCTGATTTTTTCATGAGCGCGTAGAAAGGTAGTGCTTTCTCTCCCAATCGGGCCACAAATCGACTCAGCGCCGCGACGCGTCCTGCAAGCTTCTGTACGTCGTGTAGCTTTGTTGGTTTTCCCATTGTTAATATTGCTTGGATCTTTTCTGGGTTTGCCTCTATTCCTCTTGCAGATACTAAGAACCCCAAGAGTTGCCCTGCTGATACACCGAAAGAGCATTTTCTCGGGTTGAGCTTGAGCTTATATCTGTTCAGGTTGTCAAAAGTTTCTGCTAGGTCGCTGATCAGAAACTCTTCCTTCCTCGTGGTGATGACCATGTCGTCGATGTAGACTTGGATATTGCGCCCTATTTGACTTCCGAGGCAATTTTCGCATCATCCGCTGGTAGGTTGCTCCAGCGTTTTTTAGGCCGAAAGGCATGACTTGATAACAGAACACACTGTATGGTGTGATGAAGGTTGTTTTTTCCTCGTCTTCCTTTTTTAATTTGATCTGATTATAACCAGAATATGCGTCTAGGAAGGAAAGCCTTGAGCACCCCACTGTTGAGTCAATTGTTTGGTCAATGTGAGGTAGGGGTAAGGGATCCTTTGGACAATGCTTGTTGAGAGATGTGTAGTCGACACATACTCTTTGTACGTCTGTATTTTTCTTGGGGACTATAACTGGATTAGATACCCAAGTCAACGTTTTGATTTCTCGGATGAACCTTACGTTTTCCAGCCTATGCAGCTCTGATGCTATTGCTTTCCTCTTGGGTTCATCAAATCGTCGTAGTGGTTGCTTGACCAGCTTTGCTTTAGGATCCACATTTAGTGCGTGCTCGACGAGTTCCCTGGGAACACCTGGCATGTCTGAGGGACACCAGGCGAAGATTTCCCAGTGCTCACGGAGGAACTCAATGAGTGCGCTTTCCTATGCGGGATCCAAGTTTACCGCTATGGAGGTGGTTTTGTTTGTGTCCGTCGGATGGACCTGTATTTTCTTCGAGTCCTGAGTTGCATCGAAAGCCTGATCTGGCAGGGATCGCCCGACGTCGGGTAGCACGTTGTGGTCAGTTTCGCCTTTTAGCCTTGCGTACTCTGCTGTCATGCTGAAGGTTTGCGCCAACCTGTTAAATTATTTGTCACAGGTGTTGGATACTTCGAAGCTTCCTTGTACCGTGATCGTTCCTTTAGGTCCTGGTATCTTGAGTGTGAGATATGCATAATGAGGTACTGCCATGAATTTTGCAAATGCTAGGCGTTCCAGGATTGCGTGGTATTGTGAGGGCCAGTCCATGACTTCAAACTCCAGCTTTTCTCTGCGATAATTGCTGCTGTCGCCGAAATAGACGTCGAGTTCTATTTTGCCCAAAGGATAATTTGCGGCTCCTGGTACTATTCCGTGGAAAGAACAATCTGTTGGCTTTAGATTTTCCAATGATATGCACATTGCTCTCAACGTTCTGGCGTATATTAGGTTTATACCGCTTCCTGCATCCACGAATACTCTTCCGACATCATATCCTCCTATCTAAGCTTTGAGCACCATTGGTGAGTGACCTGGTCTGGGGACTTTCCTCGGGTGGTCTGCTCTGCTGAACCTGACTGGTTGATCGGACCACTTTAGATACTCCGTAGTAGCTGGTGGTGATGTTATTGCCAGGTTGACCTGTCTTGATATGCTCTTCCTTTCTTTCTTTGACTTTGGTACTGGTTGGATCATTGCTGATATATATACTTTTGACTCCAGCTGTTTTGCGAGTCGCTGCATTTGATATCCTTGATTTATGCTTTTTCCTCCCTGCCGTGCCCCTTGGCTTGAATCCATGGTGTTTTGCAACCTTAAGAAGGTTCTGCAATCCTTCATCTGGTGGTTGGAAACTCTTTTCCCATCTAGGTAAGCATAATGGATGCGATAAGGACCATATAACATATCTTCTGCCGAAGGACCTGAGTACCTTGGCTTCTCTTTTCCCCTGCTGTCTCTCGTAGGAAATTCAATGTTTTCATAACCTTCTTCATTCCTTTCATCATATCCTGTGGCTATCTGATTTCTCCTTCCGTGCTTGTCGCCATTGCGGTATCTTCGCCTTTGCCTGCTCGTTTTATCGACTTCTGGTGAACGCCCCCTTTTGTTATTGTATGCATCTTCTCCATCGGCGAATCTGTTGGCTGTTTCCATTAGCTCAGATACTGTTTTTGGTCTTGCTCTTCCTATCTCTTCCACTAGGTCTGTATGACGAAGGCCGCTCGAAAAAGCATCTATCGCTCTTTCGTCAGAGACGTCTTCTGCTGAGTTTTTGATTACACTCCAGCGTTGTATATAAGAACGTAGTGTTTCGCCTTTTTGCTGTACGCATGACTTGACTTCTTCTAGTGATGCTGGGTGCTTATATGTCGAGCGAAAGTTTCTTGCGAACTGACTCTCTAATTCTCCCCAACTTCCAATGGAATCGTTGGGTACGGTATTTAACTAGGACCGTGCTGCGCCGGTGAGGTGTAACTGCAGGCTTTGCATGGCTGTTGCTCTTGTTCCTCCTAGTATCTGTACTGCTTGTAGGTAATCTGATAACCATAGAGTTGGCTCTTGAGACCCATCATACTTCTCTTGGTCATGCGGCAACTTAAAGCCTTTGGGTACCCATGTTTTGCAAACCCTTCAGGTAAAGCATAGCGCGCCCATCTCTTTTTCGTCGTCTTCATAGTTTTCTTCTCTCCACGCGTAACGTGAATTATTTACCCTTTCTTGTGCTATTATGTTCCTTGCATCCTCCTTCCTCTTTTGGCTTATCTCGTCTTCTGAGGACTCGCTAGTTTCATTCCGCGAAGATTTGCGCTTGACCTCTTCTTTTTTTCTATTTACTGTGGTGAGTCGACTTTTTCTCTGAAATACTGCCTTTTAGCTTTTCTTCGACTAGCCCGAGGCTCCGTATCGCGGCTTGATGCATTTGTTCCCGTGGATCACTAGGTTTTGGTTGCGTGGTTAGTAGATATGCTTGTGCTGCTATCAATGCTGCTTCTGGTGTTTCTTGTACGAATTTTTCTTCCTCCTCTGGCTGGTTCGCACTTGGGCTCCTCGTATAGCTTTCTTCTACTACACGCGCTGTTGTCCTTCTTTTATGCTTCGGGTCTTTGTGCCTCTCCATGCTGCTTTCTGATGCGTCACTGTACTTATCCCAGTGTTCTTCACTTGACATACTATCGTTACCTCGGCTTCTCACAAACATGTCTCTTTCCTCCCTTACTTTTTTCCTGCGTTGGTGTAGCGCCTACTGGTACCCCATTAAAACTTCCCTTCTTGAATTTGTAGGTGCATCAGTTCCACGGTTAACAGCTGTCATGATGATTCTCCACTCTCCAGCCGAAACATGCACTTTCTCCTTCTCTTTCTTGCCATTGCTCCTTAATTTGTCAACTTGCATGTCGACCTTCTTATTGCCAGTGTGATTGTTTTCTTCTTCTGCTGCTTCTGTGATGATAACGCATAACTAGTGTACGCTTTTGGAGACGCCGCTGCTTCTGCTGGCGATATCCCTTGACTTGTCTTCCGCTTCTTCCACCATGGTCTCTTGCCCGATTTCATCTGGTTCTTCTCATTTTCCCTGCAAATTTTCTGTTGCTGCTAAGCTGACTGGCGAGTTTGCCTCGGTAGAAGAGCCTACAAATGATCCAAATGTTGTCATCCTCTCTGATTTGCCCGCCGACGGAACTGATTTTGTCGAATCCGAAAGGCGCGTTGTACCCAAAGGTCCAATGTAGAAGTTTAGACTTCCGAACGTCAGTTCCACTTCTTGATTTTCGTCGATTTCTGGATTGCTATTGGCTAAAAGCGAAAAAGCCGTCGAATTCATGATTCCAATGCCCCGAGTCCCCACGATCGGTGCCAATTGACAAGGGGTTAACTCGACAAATGTCCTAGATGAAGGACTTAGGATCGGGGAGATAGGGCGTCGGATGAGCTCGAAGGTAAACTCAGTCAAACAAGGTGGCTATGAAAGTAGACATGGGTGTAAAACCTGGCTTGCTTTCAATCTGGCCTACACCGTCCCCTCCTGGCCCCTATATATAGGTGGCCAGGTCTCGAGGATCGGGTAGGTTCCGATACAGATTACAATATCGATATATGGTAAGAACTCGTATTTGGACTAGTATTACAATTGGGCCTAGCTTAACGGGCCTCAGGGGTACTCAACTGACGAGCTCTATTATCTATACCCTTGTCACCTAGTGTTATGCTAAGACAATTTTAAGCTCTAAGGAATAGACACATTATCCTAAGATTGCAAGTTTTATGCATACTCTAGCCTTGGGTAAAACACACAAAGAACCTAAAGTGATTAAGTCACCATTCCAATCATCATATCTAATTCAAATCTCTAAGTACTAATTTTACTATGTATTCTATCCAAATTATTCATATGGATATTTAACTCAAGTAAGAGTATCTCTAATCTTATAAAGTACCTCTCATTAGATGGAATAAATCAATATTTTTCTTTGCACCCTTTTCAGTGTATTTAGAACCTATGAAAATCAAATGTATTCCAAATTACTTTGGAACACGATTTCCATTTAAAGGTTTCCAAATATCTTTGGCTTTGACAAGTATTTCAAATCAACACTTGTCAAATTTAGAAATAATCGGGAATCCATATTTCCATATGTGATGCAAGCACAAATTACTTCCATGAAATATTCATGGGAATGAAGTCCACATAAATCCATTCGGCCAATACCAATTGAAATTCTTTATAAATATCTTTACTCAACTTTGAGCTAAACTAGATATTATAAAGTACATCCAAATAGGAAATACTATCTGAGATCCTTCTCAAAAATAGGAACCCTAACATTTCAACCCTATGTACTAATTCATGTGAGGGACATAAATAGCTAAATCTTTCCAACACTTCCTGTAAGAAATAATGGAGGACTAAAGTAGTTGTTGAGGAATGCTAAAGAATTGAAACCACCTACCTTGAATTTGGAAATCATTTACCTCTCCACATAAATCTTCACTTTAAAATTATCTTCTAATAGGAAAGTAAGCCTAGAATTTTATTCAATGCAATGGCATTCCAATCTTTAGAAAATTCCAAATCCTACTATATAAATCAGAATCTAATACCCAAGAGAAAATGGAAATTGAACTTCAAGAATAATTATTTCTTAATCTAAGTATGCCAAGTATTTGAAATTCATTACTAAACTCCACATATTTTCATATGAGAGAAGAAATGGTTTTAAAACTATTTTCTCCAAGTATCCTAGAAGGATGGGCCATACCTCTCTATCATTTTGATGGCGGTGCTAACAGCCCAGTTGGGAACCCCAAGAGGAAGGTATGATGAGCACAGCAGCAAGTTTTCCGTCAGTATGAAACCAAGGTTTAATCAACCAGTAGGAGAAAGAAACCACTTCTGAAGGTTGATACTAGCTGGCTTTGGCGACGGCTCTAGAGAATTTGTTTATGGCGCCTATCTGGGGTGTAGCTTCAGCGCCAGCAGCAACGTGGAACCTGCACACAACACAGCCAAAGTACTTTGCCCCAACTTGCTATGAGGTTGTCAATCTCACTGGTTTGCTGTAAATAAAGGATTGAACGTATCGTGTGGTAAAAGATATTTGTTTGCAAGAAAGTAAATAATGCTTGTAGAAAGTAAACGGTAATATATATGTAAAATATTGGACCGGGGTCCACAGTTCACTAGAGGTGTCTCTCCATAAAGATAAATAACATGCTGGGTAAACAGATTACAGTTGGGCAATTGATAGAATAAAGAATGCACAGCAATGCATGTACATGTCATGAAGATCACTATGAGATTCACTTGGACATTACAACATAATACATAGACCGTAACCCAACTGTATCTATGACTAATGATCCACCTGCCGGATGCCATCCGAGCAACCGTTGGGTACTAAGTTGAAAGCAACAGATTATCGCCTTAAGCAAAGTGTGTAATGTAAACAATACAAATGTCCTTGAACACAAGATTGTTGTTTTCTCCCTAGTAGCAACAGCACATCTACAACCTTAGAAGTTATTGTCACTCTCCCAGATTACTAGAGGCATGAACCCACTATCGAGCATAAATACTCCCTCTTGGAGTCACTAGCATCTACTCGGCCAAGATATCTACTAGCAACGGAGAGCATGCAAGATCATAAACAACATAGAGATGATAAATAAATAAATCAACTTGACATAGTACTCAATATTTATCGGATCCCAACAAACACAACATGTAGAATTACATAACAATGATCTTGATCATGATAGGTAGGGTGCAGACATGAAGCACATGGAGGAGAAGACATCCATCTAGCTACTCTATGGATCCATAGTCCAAGGTAGACTACTCACGCATCACTCTGGAGGCAGGCATGGTGATGAAGAAGGCCTCCGGTGGTGATTCCCCTCTCCGGCAGGGTGCCGAGAAGAGCTTCTAGACCCTCCCGATCTCGCGTCGATGACGGCGGTGGCTTGCAGTATGTTTTCTGGAAAAGAGTTCGGGCTTTAGGGTTTTCCCGTTGAGGAAAATAAATAGGCGGAAGGGCGATGTCAGGAGGTGGACTAGGCGGTCACACCCCCTGGTGGCGCGGCCTAGGGGTGGCCCGTGCCACCACCAGGTGTGGCTGCCCCGTGGTTCGCCTCTGGCTTTGGACTCCGTCTTCATGTCAGGTAATTAGGAACTTCAGCTTTTGTTTCGTCCGATTCCGAGAATATTTCCTGTGTAACTTTTCTGAAACACAAAAACATCAGAAAACAGGGAACTGCCACTATGGCATCTCGCTAATAGGTTAGTTCCAGAAAATGCATAAAAATGCCACGAAGTGTAAACAAAACACAAAGAAAATGGTGTATAAACAAGCATGGAGCATCAAAAATTATAGATACGTTTGAGATGTATCAAGCATCCCCAAGCTTAACTCTTGCTCGTCCTTGAGTAGGTAAGTGATAACAAAATAATAATTTTTGAGGTGATATGCACCAACACAATCTTGATCAAAACAATGTAAAGCATTGAGTGCTGAGATCAAAGTACTCTAAACATGGGCATAAAAGATATAATCTTGACAATAGAACTTAGCAACCATGTTATAACATGAAAAGTAACACAAACAAAAGATCATGAGTAATAATGCATTGAAAGTCAATTGTTTGTGTTCAAATCATATAGAAAAACATATCAAAGTGATTTTTAGCTTGTCCTTCATGGAATAGCAAAACATAAATGCATAGGACACCTTCAAGTTTAAGAGGGTGATACGTCTCCAACGTATCTATAATTTTTGATGCTCCATGCTTGTTTTTAAACCATTTGCCTACTGTTTCATTACACTTCGTGGCACTTTTATGCATTTTCTGGAACTAACCTATTAACAAGTTGCCACAGTGCCAGTTCCCTGTTTTCAGCTGTTTTTGTGTTTCAGAAGTGATACACAGGAAATATTCTCGGAATTGGACGAAACAAGTTCCTGAAGTCTTATTTTACTCGGAAGCTTCCAGATATCCGAAGAGGAGTAGGAGAGGGGCCACAGGCCAGGCTCACACATGGGTGGCGCGGCCCAGGCCCTGGCCGCACCACCATGGTGTGAGGGCGCCTGGTCTCTCCTCTGACATCGCCCCTTCGCCTATAAAGACCCCCCATGGGAAAAACCTAAGTACCCCAATCAATTTTCCAGAAATACATCGCAATCCACCGCCGTCGTCGACCCGAAGATCGGGAGGGTCCAGAAGCTCTTCCCGGCACCCTACCGGAGAGGGGAATCGCCACCGGAGGTCATCTTCATCACCATGCTTGCCTCCGGAGCGATGAGTGAGTAGTCTACCTTGGACTATGGGTCCATAGCAGTAGCTAGATGGTTGTCTTCTCCACCATGTGCTTCATGTTTAGATCTCATGAGCTACCCTACATGATTGAGATCACCGTTATGTAATTCTACATGTTTGGTTTGTTGGGATCCGATGAATATTGGTGTTTATGATTGAGTTGCTATACTGAAATATATCTTTGTTATCTCTATGTTGTTTATGATCTTGCATGCTCTCCGTTGTTAGTAGCTATTTTGGCCGAGTAGTTGCTAGTGACTCCAAGAGGGGGTATTTATGCTCGATAGTGGGTTCATGCCTCTATTTAACCTGGGGGAGTGACAGAAACCTCTAAGGTTGTAGATGTGCTGTTGCTACTAGGGAGAAAACAACATTCATATGCTCAAGGGCATATGCTTTGTTTACATTACACACTTTGCTTAATGCAATTATCTGTTGTTCGCAACTTAGTACTTGTGGAGTTCTCGAATTGATTCGCCACAAGTGGATTATTAGTCATAGATGTAGTTGGATGGCGGTCTATGTATTTTGTTGTAATGCCCAGAGTAAATCTCATAGTGATCTTCTTGACATATCACGTTTATCTTTATTCTACCAATTGCCCAACTGTAATTTGTTTACCCAGCATGTGTTATTTATCTTATGGAGAGACACCACTAGTGAACTGTGGACCCCGGTCCTATTTCCATCATATTGCTATCACCTGTTTACTTTACTCGCACTGCTTACTTTACTCGCATACTTTTACTGTTTTCCACTCGATACACTCATAACCTTTGTTTCAAGCAAACCGGTGAGATTGACAACCTCATCGTAAGTTGGGAACAAAGTACTTGGTTGTGTGTGTGCAGGTTCCGCGTTGCAGCTAGCAAGCAAAGCTTGGACGAGGCGCCATATATAAATTGTCCGAAGCTGTCGCAAACTAGCAAGCATCACCTTCAGTCGTTTGTCTCTCCTCTCCAAGAATGATAAACCTTGGTTTCTAAACTGAGGGAAAACTAGCTGCTATACTCATCACACCTTCCTCTTGGGGTTCCCAACGGGCTGGTCATTCACCACGCATCAGAGGGCGACTAGTTACAAATAATTTAAGAACAAGCAAAACCATAATCATGAATCAATCAATGATAAACTTTGGGACTATGAACATTAAACTCAGAATGGCAACTATGTTCTCTTAGACAGTGCATAAAGGTAGAAGGTGGAGACTCAACATAAAAGTAAAAGAAAGGCCCTTCGCAGAGGGAAGCAGTGATTGCAAGTTTTATAAACCTCCAAAAATTATGATACTTACTAGCTTTGAGATCTCATTGCCCACATCGTAGGCATCTTGAGTGGTTAAAGTTAATGCAAGTACAATTACGAAGCATATGATTAACAAATCATAAGTTGAAAACCTCGTGTCCCGTGAAGTACGAATACCCAAACCTCATGCTACTCCACTTAGGTCCCAAGCAAGCTCTTGTCATTGTAAGCATACACGTATCATCGAGAACCGCCAACGGGGTACCTCCTGCCCGATGATATGGAACAAGCCCACATCAAAATAACAAGACAAACAGACAATGAACACCTCGGCATCTCTTATATTTACCATTGGCATAGCTTTTTATTATGAGATGCGTCGTCGAATGTCCACTATGGGCATGCTGTAAATTTCCACCATGAATGATGCATGGCTTAGATTAGCGGCCCAGGTGTTTCTCTAACACATATACAAACTCCATGATCTCGCAAGATCCTAACTTATTTCACATCACGAGTATCCATAAATAAAAGATCACGATATGAACTCAAATGAGAGAAAGTGCAATGTTGAAAGCTTGCCCCATGACGGCATGGTTGGGCTAATTACCAACTTACAACTTGCAAGCATAACATCAACATAAGAGAGCCACAATGTCAAAAATTTAAAAGCGAGAAAAGTAAAGTGTGTCGTCAGGTTCATGAGAGCTTTACTGCCTAATTTTCACATAACACCAAAAAGAGTTAAATTTGAAGGATAGATAAAATCAAGTCAAATGTACTTGGAATAGCAAGTTGCTAATAGGTATTTATGGTGGACACATTGGAATAACTTGGTTTTTGGGAGTTGGATGCACGAGTAGAGCTCATACTCAGTACAAAATGAAGGCTAGCAAAAGACTGGGAGCGACTAACTAAGAGAGCAATAATGGCCATAATCATGCATAGCGACAAAACATCATTAAAAGAAGCATAAAGTGGCATCATAAGTCAAAAACCAAATGATCATAGAGGCTTATGGCGACTTGTTAGAGTCAAACATGTTTTAAGCATTCGCCAAGTCAACCCAAATAAAGCATCAAGGAGAAAACCAAATAAATGCTTCCATATAATAAAACAACGCATGATTTTTTTCAGAGGCTCATTAAGAAATCTCAGTCATTTTAGACAAGTCATGCTACAGCAAAAACTACTAAGCATACTATCAAAAAGACATCAAGCATGGCATGCAAAAGTCTAGGCCGCAGTCTAAACAAGCTCCTTTTTGTATCACTTTTTGCATGAAACTTTTTTTTCTTTTCGAACACAATTCAAACTTTTTTGAGATAACTCTTTTGATGAAAACAAATATAGACCAGTGGTCTAAATACACCTTGATGCAAAGATATAACAAGATTTGAACAAAAATCAAGGCGAAAAACAAAAGCTAAACGCAGTTCTAGAAAAAGTGAACACTCGTTGAACGATAAGAGTGAAAAATAGAGTGTTCTTGGCAAATAAAAATAGAGTGCGTCTTCTCCAAAAGAAATTTGTTGGGGTCCAACCATTTATTGCAGCAAACAAAACAAAAGAAAACTGAAATCAAAAGTAAAGACACTCCAAGAAAAATGCATAGAATATGAAGCAATAAAAATATAGTGTGTTGAAAGGTGACCTGATTTTTGCCGATGAAGAAGGGGTGCCTCGAGGGCATCCCCAAGCTTTGATGCTTGTACCTCTTGGATATTTCTTGGGGTGACATGGGCATCCCCAATCTTGAGTTTTTTTCCATACTTCATCTCATCTCATCACTCTCCATTCCCTACACTTGAAAACTTCCTTCATACAAAACTTCACACCATTCTATTAGCAACGTTAGCATAAGCATAATAGTAAATCAACCCTTTTGGTTCAGTTTCAAACTCAAAAACACCACATATAAAGCATATACTACTGTAGCAACTTCCTCAAAAGTTTCGTGATCAAAAGAACTCAAAAAGAAAGCGATCGAGAGGCAAACTCAAATAGTGGTAGAAATCTATCAAAACAGAAAAGCTGAAAAAGGTCGATTTTTTTGAGGACCTTCTGTTTCTCAAATCGAGAAGTGCAAAACTAATGAAAGTTTGGATATAACCTGGGGCATATGCACAAGAAATCACAGATCAAAAAGATATTCTGAGAATTTTCACGAATTTTTATGGTGCAGCACCGAAATCTGTTTGAGGACGGCAACTTCCCCAAATCTTACCTCCCTCAAAATAGAAGTTCTTCTTAGCACAACAACAAAATAAAAATGATAAGGAGAGGTAATTACATTAGTAATAACTTCCAATACTCAAATAAAAGAAAAAGTACTGAAAAGAAAACATTGTATTATCTTCCAAGAGTGCTTTTCTTTAACGCCTTTGAGCTAGGCGCAGAAAGTGGAAATCAAGTAATATCAAATGGGGCATTAAGATCAATTGCAGAAGTCTTTTCAACAATGAATTGAATTGTATCCAAATGAGTTTTTGAAGATCCCTTGTGAATACTCTTGGGTTCACTACTTTCATCAAAAAGATTTTCAGGACAAATTCAATCAAAATTCTTTTCCAAAGCTTCATGCAATTCTACAAGTTTGTAATGTATTGGTACTTTGATTTCTTCCTTGTTTGTACCAACAACCTCTACACGTGAGCCAAGCATATTAAAATGCTCAAAGACTTTCCTAGCTTCAATAAAAACATCTCTAAATTCTCTACGCAAAGTCTCCAAAATAAAATCTTTCTTTTAGGAGTCTTCGATATCATGAAGCTTAAGAAACATTTGTTGCATAAAAGGATTAAGGTTAACAAACCTAGCCTCCAACATGTGAACTAAATAAGCAGCAGCAACTTCATAACTAAGAGCGAGCTCAGCCAAAGATCTATCCTCAACATCTTTATGCATACTAACATGATTAAAGAACTCCTCGATGTTACCTTTCCCCATTATAGAACCACTACCTATTGTAAGGTCCTCCAAAGCATACTTAGGGAACAACATAATGAACTAAAGGTAAAAGTAACGGAATGCAAACTATCAAAGGAACTAATTTTTTGTATTTTTTATAAAATGATGCAAGCAAAAATAAAAATAAAGCAAAACAATAACAAAGTAAACAGTTGAGCATGAGAGACTCCCCTTGCAGAAATCTTCTTTCTCCCTGGCAACGGCGCCAGAAAAATGCTTGATAGTGCATGTTAAGCACCCAGTTGGGAACCCCAAGAGGAAGGTATGAGGAGCACAGCAGCAAGTTTTCCTCAGTTGTGAAACCAAGGTTTATCGAACCAGTAGGAGAAAGCCAAACTTCCAAAGGTGATGCTTGCTAGCTTCGCGACACTCCAGACAATGGCGCAAGAAAATGCTGGTGCGTAGTTGACGTAGGAGCTTCTTCACCTAGCAACAAAGTGGAACCTGCACACAACACAACCAAGTACTTTGCCCCAACTTACGATGAGGTTGTCAATCTCACCGGTTTGCTGTAAACAAAGGATTAAGCATATCAAGTGGTAAAAGGTAATAGTATGCGTAGAATGTAAATAATGCGAGTAAAAGTAAAACGGTAATAGCAATGTAAAGGAAATTGGACCGGGGTCCAAAGTTCACTAGTGGTGTCTCTCCATAAGATAAATAACAACATGCTGGGTAAACAAATTACAGTTGGGCAATTGATAGAGTAAAGATAACGCACATATGTCATGAGGATCACTATGAGATTCACTCTGGGCATTACAACAAAATACATAGACCGTAATCCAACTGCATCTATGACTAATAATCCACCCTCCGGATGTCGTCCAAGCAACCATCAGGTATTAAGTTGCGAACAATGGATAACTGCATTAAGCAAAGTGCATAAAGTAAACAAAGCAAATGTCCTTGGATACAAGAATGTTGTTTTCTCCCTAGTGGCAACAACACATCTACAACCTTAGAGGTTTCTGTCACTCCCCCAGATTACTAGAGGCATGAACCCAACTATCGAGCATAAATACTCCCTCTTGGAGTCACTAGCATCTACTCGGCCAAGATATCTACTAGCAACGGAGAGCATGCAAGATCATAAACAACATAGAGATAACATAAAGATAATATTCAGCACATCAACTTGACATAGTACCAATACTCATCGGATCCCAACAAACACAACATGTAGAATTACACAAAGATGATCTTGATCATGACAGGCAGCTCACAAGATCTAAACATGAAGCACATGGTGGAGGAGATGACCATCTAACTACTGCTATGGACCCATAGTCCAAGGTAGACTACTCATACATCACTCCGGAGGCGACCATGGTGGTGGAGAAGGCCTCCGGCAGGGATTCCCCTCTCTGGCAGGGTGCCGGGAAGAGCTCCTGGATCCTCCCGATCTCGTGACGATGACGGCGGTGGCTTGCAGTATGTTTCGAGGAAAAGTGATCCGCCGTTTAGGTTTTTCCCGTCGAGGGGAATATATAGGCGGAAGGGAGGCGTCAGGAGGTGGACCACCTGGTCTCACCCCCTGGTGGCGCGGGCTAGGGGCAGGCTGTGCCACCCTAGGGTGAGCCTGGCCTCTGGCCCCCCTTCGTCTCATCTTCGGACTTCGCGACGCTTCAGGAAAAATGGCAGGTTTGGCATTTGTTTCGTCCAATTCCGAGAATATTTTCTGTGAAGCTTTTCTGAAACACAAAAATAGCAGAAAACAGAGAACTGGCACTATGGCATCTCGTTAGTAGGTTAGTTCCGGAAAATGCATAAAAATGCCACGAATAGTAACAAAACACAAAGCAAATGTTGTATAAACAAGCATGGAGCATCAAAAATTATAGATACGTTTTGGACGTATCAGTAGACTACTCACGCATCACTCCGGAGGCAGGCATGGTGATGAAGAAGGCCTCCGATGGTGATTCACCTCTTCGGTAGGGTGCCGGGAAGAGCTTCTAGACCCTCCCGATCTCGCGTCGATGATGGCAGCGGCTTGCAATATGTTATCTCGAAAAGAGTTCAAGGTTTAGGGTTTTCCCGTCAAGGGGGATAAATAGGCGGAAGGGCGATGTCAGGAGGTGTACCAGGCGGTCACACCCCCTGGTGGCGTGGCCTAGGGGTGACCCGTGCCACCACCAGGTGTGGCTGCCCTGTGGTCCACCTCCGGCTCTCCTTTGGACTCCGTCTTCGTGTTAGGTAATTAGGAACTTCAGCTTTTGTTTCGTCCAATTCCGAGAATATTTCTTGTGTAAATTTTCTGAAACACAAAAATAGCAGAAAACAGGGAACTGTAACTGTGGCATCTCGTTAATAGGTTAGTTCCAGAAAATGCATAAAAATGCCACGAAGTGTAAACAAAACACAAAGCAAATGGTGTATAAATAAGCATGGAGCATCAAAAATTATAGATACGTTTGAGACGTATCACATTTCTAAGTAAATCAACCCAGATAAACATTGGAATCTGAAAGGAGTAAAGATATCCAAATGTTTTGAAAACCACATATGTCTCTGTGAAGAATCAAACCATTTAGAAATAATTTTCTAATAAGAAATAAAAATACTTCTCTGAACACCTATAAATACTTCAAATAATAGAAGTATGCTCACAAAATTTAAATCACCACAAAATTCCAAACAGAAATCTTACTTGAAATTCAAAATATAAAATAGAAATAGAAAATAGAAAAAGAAAATAGAAAAGAAAAACTTACATGGACTCTAACCCGTCTAACTAGCCTAGCAGTAGCCCAGTAGCATGGCCCGATCGAACCCAACCCACCTAAAGTCGAGTTAGCACTTAAGGACACTATTCATAGGGGGTTATCTGCAAAATGTTCATAACCACCTCTTTCATCGTCTTCTTCCTCCTGTCATCATCATCGACGATGAGCTTCCCCGGCTAACCGCCTTCAAGCAGACACACAAGCACCTAGCTTCAACCCTATAAATACCCCCTCCACCCCTATTATCTTCTCATTCTCCTCGCTCATGCTCTCATCACAGCTCCGCTAGCAAAACCCTAAAATTGGGCACACCGGCAAGCTACAGCGGAGGCCTCCGAGCGCCGGCTAAAGGCCGTGGGGATGTGCGTGGATGAGGGCATAGCCCTGCGCTGCTCGGAACTCGAAGAGGGCAAGCAGCACGAGCTCGCTGAGCCGAAACCTAGCAGAAAGGAAACTCTGGCTAGCCGCCGGCAAGGACCCCCTCGCACTCCATTGAGTGGCCGAGGAGTCCAGCCAGGCCTAGCAGAGCACCCTCACGCAAGGAATTGATGCGGTACGCGTGATGCCGTCAGAATCGACATTTTTTCTTCTCCGATGAGCCCACCAGAATCTGTGATCATTCTTCCCCTTTTCTGGCAATTGGACCGAGTTAGCTATCACGGTTGCAACCTCATAAGCTTGTGCGTATATTGATAGTACTAGATCATCCTAGGGTGGCTACTAGAGCTAGATTAGAGCTCATCGGAGTTTTGACCGCCAGGGCAGGTCATCGCCGTCGAGGTTCTAGGAAGCGAAAGCACCTCGGAGTTAGTACATTAGAACCGCCGTGACTTCAGGAGCTTTAATCATTCCAAGATGGCCTGAATCGATGAGGAAGGCAAACCCTAGAAAAGCTCCACCACGGACTGTAATGCCCCACCTTTGGATTAAGGTGGAACACCCATGTTAAGTGTTATTCCTTGGATCACTGATAGCACCATAGAACAAAATAAAGTATTCATTGCATAGTATCAAAGATTACAACGCAGATCTAGATACATAAGTCTTTAAACCATATAAACTAGCTTAGTCACGTGGACTAGCTCAAATGACAGAGTTCAACACAACATAAACACAACGGAAACTAGGGTAGCAGTGAGCCTCCATCTTCACCATGTGCCACAGGCAGTCATGTTGGAATGTAGACTCGAGATCCAATCAACTTACTCCTCCTCAGAATATCCTGCACATTTGAATATGCAGCCCCATGAATGGGGGTCAGTACAATGATGTACTAGCAAATGACACATATTTGGTTGCTGTTGTGAAGAACTATCTACATGATATTTGGCTGGTGGATCTCTTGGGCTAATTTGCATAAAGCCAATTTTATCCTATAATTCCTTCTCGAAACTTTCTTTCAAAATTTTAGTCTTTAAGGGTAGAAATAACCCCCAAATACTACATAGTTGCAAGTTATGTAGTACTGGGCGAAACTCAACAAAGTCAGAACAACAGAAACCACCACCCCTCGAAGTGAATGGCCCTAAGCCCCTATCCTAGGGGTTTCTAGACAAATTTTAATCATTCAGAATGGTGATGAGATTCTTCCATACATTCCATGTCTAGAGACTCAAATTGTCCATAACCGGGGACACGGCTAATCGATTAGTTTGACACCCTGCAGGGGTTGTGCACTTTCACCTTACGACCCATTCTACCGAGAGAGAAGAATGAGACAAGACCTTATAGAAGGAGAGAGCAACCATACAGGCAAGATCCGTTCCCACCTATAATTCTGCTACTAGCCAATATCTTGTACACAAGTTGAACCCTCACATCTTAATCAGTCAAGACAGAGCACATATTGTCATAAGGATGCACTGGAAGTACTCTAAAGCATGGAAGACATGGTAATCTCTTTAATCCTGAGTGGTAAACCCGAGTGGCACCCTGAGTACACATCCGCAACGAGGCATGTGCCCCAGAACCCACCTACATCACCTCCTCTTATCAAACCAATCCACCCAGGTGATTCATTTTTTTGAAGTTCTTAATTTGTTCATGAAACAACTTTAACAAGTGATCATAGCATGGCATCAATATTTTTCAAAGTATTTAGCATCCTAACAGGTCGGGTTTAAAGGATAGCTACACACTACTAGGATCTAAGCATTTTATAAAATAGTTGAATATTCCACCTATCATGCATACTACTGAAAACACTAATGCAGTAGCAAAAATAGGTAGAAGATATGTGTGTCACTTGCCTTGGTAACAACCAGCACACTCACAGCAGTCACAATAGTAGGTTAGCTCCTCTTCACAATCTAAACAAGCACAGATACAAGAAATAAACACAGTAGTTCTATCTTTGCAACCATAGACATGTATGCATGTATGCAAATGCCAATTTAATTTCACACACTAAGTTTTTGTGTGAAAATGTTGTATTTAGTAATCCATGATGTTTAGAAAACAAGGGTGAGGTTAGAAAAGCTTTTTAGTTATTTAAAAAGCAATAGGACAATTTTTGGGTATTTGAAATAGGGCTAAATGCCTCCCAAAATTGGTCATGGTTTGGAAATGTTTTGAGAAAATTTGGTTATGATCCTACTGGATAGAGGACAGTAATACAAAGCTACTGCAAGTGGTTTCATTCCAAAAAAAAAATTAGAAATCAAATTGTGCTCAAAATAGTGAGTTGGTTAGATTAGAAGGTAGCAAGTGTGTGCACATTTCAAATTTGAAAACTTCTGGTTCTAGGGCTTTCTACAAGTTATGAGGAATCCAGAGACTACCAATTTGTAGAAATTGGATCTGCAAAACAAAAACTATGAATTATTTGGTGCAAATAGGCATTTAATGCAATTTGAAAAACATTTCCAAAATTTATATAGTAACACTATAATGTTTCTGCATATTTGGATTCTACACCTTGCAAGGATTCCAGGGATATAAAATTTGCAAAATTTGGACGTGTGGATTATTTTCTATTGAATTTACAAGATCTGTACTGAAACAGCAATTTGAAATTCAAATTTAAAATCAATTTGACCGGGGGGTTTGACTGGCCGACGTGGCGCAATGCCATAGGCCGGTACCGATTAGGTTAGGGGTTCTAATCCTAGCACTCGGATCTAAATCCAATGGACCGAAGCAAAAGGGGGGAAAAGCTCACCAGGGAGGTGGAACTCCGGCGAGGTGTGTATTGGAGGTCGACGACGGCGACGGTTCCAGCGATCCCCGGAGGAAACGAAGGCACGGACGAGGTCAAGCAAGCCACGGTGAGCTGGATGTGTGGTCGGCTTCATCGATTGTGTCCTATAGTGGAGCAGAGGGGCGACTGGAGGCAGTGTCTAGCATCGGTGCGCTTTGAGCGATGAAGATGGCATCATTCTGGGGATCCCTAAGGCAAACCAAGACGATGAGGAGGTGCGCGCGGAAGAGGGAGATGGAGAGGAGCAGAAAAGGGGTAGCGGAGCAGCCTGACCTCATCGGGATTCAGAGCTCGAGCTCCCAGCTGTGGCGGAAACCGACGTCCAATTACTGCAGCCTCGAGGCGTCAACTGGCATGGGGGAAAGGGAGAGAAGAGAGGGGTGCTCGGGCTACTTATAGGCGGCTTCGGAGCGGCCGTTGAAGGCTAGAGACATGCGGAAGTGGGGGAGTGGGCGCGGGGGAGATCGTGGCTGGGGGTTAGGGAAGGAGCTGACAGGTGGGGTCCACCTATCAGAGATGGGAAAGAAAAGAAAAGGAAAAAGCGAAAAGGGGAGAGGGGGTGTGCGGGCTGCTTGCTGGGCTGTTGCCCCGGGCTGGCCTAGGTGGGTTGCTGCTCTTTTTTTTGTTCTTTCTTTTCTACTTTATGTTCTTTGTTTAATTTAGGTTTTGATTTGAAACAAAGGTGTGAAAACTTTCAAAACTATAAAACTTGATTATTGAACCAGGGTGTTTGACAACCCCTAAAACACTATTTGGTGTAATTTGAAAAATAAAGGATATTTTGTAAAAAAAATATAAAATAGCTCCCATAGACTATTAGGGTTATTTAAATAGAAATTTTCTAAAAATCATTTTGGTTCAAGGATTTATTAAAAAAGATATTTAAAACAATAGTGTTTTGTGTAAAACATTTAAACTTTTTTTTTGAAAAAATCAATTTGGCTCACAGAAGCTTTGAAGCTTATTTCTTTAAAATGCAACCTTCTGGTTTTGAAAATTGATTCAAATTTTATTTCAAATGCCATGATGAAATGCATGCATGTTGTATTTGAATTTTTAAAACTTGGGATGTTACAGACTAACCCCCTTAAGATGAAGCTCGCCCTCAAGCTTCGAAAAGGTTAGCAATTAGGTATGGGTGATAATCTCAAAGATTTTCTCTATGCTCCCAAGTGTCTTCTTCCTCGGTGTGGTGGCTCCACTGAACTTTACAGAACTTGATGGTTTTGGTGTGAGTATTTCTTTCCTTTGCTTCCAATATATTGATTTCTTTCTCCTTGTAGCCAATCATTCTCTTACTATGGCCATAACTTCTAGGCTAACCCCCTTAAGATTGTTTAGCCTAATATCTTTATATTCCAAATAGAATTTGTATCTAATCCTCTTTCCCTCTGGGGTGGTTAGTGTAATTGCTCTTCCTATGGCTTCAATGGGAAAATGCATGTTTGGCTCTCAAATGCTCTTGATATGAATAAATGTGATGCTCCAGTATCAAATAAAATCCAATGTTGTAAAAGAGTTGAATGGAAACGTACCCATCACTTCATCCACATTGATGTGGTTCACATGTCCCTTCTTGAATGGGTTGGGCTTGGTAGGTTCATCAGACTTATTCTCTGGGCAGCTTGTGGAATAGTGTCCATTCTTCTTGCACTTGAAGCATGTGATATGCGAGAGATCCTTCTTAGCTTCTGAGTTGTGGCGGTGCTGACCATTGTTTCCATTGTGATTTCCATTTCCTCCATTTTGGTGACCATTGTCTCCATTGTGATGTCCATTTCCTCCATTTTGGTGACCATGGCCTCCATTGTGATGTCCATTGGAGTGGTTTCCCTTGTTTCCACCATTGTGCCTATGGCCATTGGAGTTACTACCATTTCCATTGCCTTCAGAGAAGTGGTGTCTCTTATGGGAAGGTTCAATGTGATTCTTGCCATTGCTGAACTTCCTCTTGCGGTTATCTTCCTTCATGATATTGTTATCCAGTGTGGTGGCCTGATCAAGCAAGGACTGATAGTTTGGTGCATAAGCCACTGACAAGGGTATCTTCAGTTCTCCTTTGAGTCCATTGAGGAATTTTTCCTTCCTCTTAGCATCAGTATCGATGTCATCAGGTGCATATCTTGACAGAGCACAAAAATATCCATATACTCTTTCAGGGTCCTTCCACCCTACCTCAAACTGCGGAACTCATCCTTCTTCACATTCATAACGCCCGAAGATATGTGGGCATTACGGAAGCCTTCTCTGAAGGTGTCCCAGTCTAGACCATCTATTGGATGAGTGATCTGGTATGTCTCCCATCACATAGCTGCTGGCCCTTCAAGCAGATGGGCAGTGAATTGCACCTTCTCAACATCGGTGCACTCACATGTGACTAGGTCCTTATTGACTGAACGTAGCCAGTCATCAGCCACTATTGGCTCAGTGGCAGATGAGAACTTGTTGGGCCTAAGCCTCAAATATCTGGCCAACCTATCCACTTGAGGTAGGGGTGGTGGCGGCGGCGGTGGATGGTTGTTGTTATTATTGTTGTTACCAGCCTGAATGAACTGAGTCATCATCTGCATCAACTGGGCATGTGCTGCCACTAACTGCTGAACCACACATCGTTGTTATTGTTGTTGTTGTTGTCATTGTCGTTGTTGTTGTTGTTGGGTGCACGTCGGGGCGGCATTTGGGTAATTTTAGCATAGATGAGTAATAGACATATAGGACTAAGGGAGAAAATTTTCTTACCCATGCACAATACAACAAGTCAGACAACAAACAGGCAAAACAAACAAATTTCTAAATTCTTTGATAATTTGAAAACAACCACTAAGGGTTCAGAAAACAAATAATATAGGTGGTACTGCCATACCGACAAAGGTAGGGCGATACAAATGCGTGTCGAAAACTGATACAAATGAACTAATGGTGGACGACTAACGCCTTTGATTGTAGGAGTCCATCTAAATTTTTGAAAAGAAATAAGGCAAGATTGGAACAAGGTAAGAAGTACGAGTATGGAATGAAATGATTAAGGCAAGTTCAGACCACAAAAATTTTCACAAACATTTTTAAATAAAATTTTGATTTCTATGATATTCCAATCCTAGGGTCTCGATCCTACAGGCAACACTATGCACTGATACCATTTTGTAACGCCCCACCTTTGGATTAAGGTGGAACACCTATGTTAAGTGCTATTCCCTGGATCACTGATAGCACCACAGAACAAAATAAAGTATTCATTGCATAGTATCAAAGATTACAACGCAGATCCAGATACATAAGTCTTTAAACCACACAAACTAGCTTATGGTGGTATCTCGTCCAAAGTTTAAATTTGGAATAGATAAGGAATAGAGTAAAACAAATATTTGAAAAGACTTTGTAATTAAAGAGGTAAATAAATTCTTTGTCAAAATCTCTTGAGAGTATAAGTTGAGAGTGTAAGATATTTGAAGTGAATAAGATGGGAGTATAAGTTGGGCTTTGGGTACCAAAGCAAATAAATTTCTTTTGTAGAAATAAGTTTTTGTCAACATATCACTTTCTTAGCTAACGACCATGCTAACTAAGGTCTCCTAAAGTCATGATAGTCCTGATATCAAACTTGTGATATCAAAGGTATCATTTTCTAACGACCATGCTAACTAGGGTTTCCTAGAGTCAGCCTAGGCTCTGATACCAACTTGTAACACCCCCGAATTTATAACAAATTCGAAGTGCCCATTATGTAATCCATCACAATCCCAGAATCATTGTTGTGATTTACATAACGTAGTTGATATCACAGTCATAGCCATTAATAGTAAATAAAGGGGATTACATAGGTGGTCACACAGACCAAACCTTACATTACATCAACATGCAGCAGAATAACACTTTGGGTCCATATTGTCAAGCTTCAACCGCACAGGCAAAGCGGACAGTAGGAAACGAGCCTAATTCGCAAAGTCGTCAATGAGTCCTTCCTTCTTGATCTTGCTCCTTCAAGTCTGGCCAAGTTAATAGCCAGGGACACAGCCATGAGTACATTGGATGCACTCGCAAACCATCTTATAAACAAAGTGATGAAAGAGATATGCATGGTTGATATGGTGGACTAAGCACTAAGTTTATTTGCAAAAAGCTAGTTTTGTTTCCCAAGAATTTTCATTAGTAGAGAAGAAGATTTAATTCTCTAAGTTAAATCTAAAGAGGAACTTCAAGTGCTGGTCAACATCAAATATCAAGTCAAGTCATTCACCAAGTTCACCTTAAGTTGTTAACATTCTTGACAAAAGTCAAGTACAGCTTGCCAACTGTCCATGACCGCGGACGCGGCTATTCGAATAGTTTTGAAACCTCTGCAGAGGGGTACACTTTACGCACAAGATTCGATACATCTGCCAGGAGAAATCCACGGATCGTCATACACAAAGTATGCGAGGTTCAGATAATCAAACAAACTCTTTCACTTGTCTACTCTAGTATAGGATCCTTCCCTAAGAGTCCATTTTGGCACTCATAGTTTTGCCCGCTGCAGAGTGCTGCATGAATGGAAATTTCCACCCGGTTCGGAAGTACCCGCGCACGGTGCACTTCTATTAAGGATGATACAAGGTCTCCCATACTAGGGTAAACAAGCTACGGACTAAGCCCCTTCCCATTTAGGGGTAATGTGGTCGTATGGTAATGGTTGGCTCACATGGTACATCACTTATTATCATTTCGAAATACATTCCATAGTCCTTAGTCAAGATTTTTTTTTCTTTCTAAAACCATCATGTGGGAGAAGTCTCCAATTCAAACCTTCAAGTTCAAGTCACCAGTTTCAAGTAGGGTTCCCCTTATAGATGGCCTCAATTTTATTAGCGACTAAGCAACTACATTGAGTGATGATACCACTAAATAGTGTAGGATAAACCCAGTTGATAATCTTGCTAAGCAAGATACCACTAAACAGCTAGTATTCTAGAGTAGTAACTCAATCATGCAATTTACTTAAGAGCAAATAGAATGCAATAGAAACTAGGTATTTGGAGTATGATTCAAAAGATGGCTTGCCTGGCTTGGCAATGTCAAAATAGTCTTCAACTTCATCTTGGATTGGTTGATCTCCATCTCCATTTCTTGGTGGACTTCGGGATCCATTCTCCTTACTCTCTTTGTCGTCTAATCATTGAAAAATAAATACATACAATCACCAAACATTTCACAAACCACACACATTCAACAATCAAGGCTACTAGGGTAAGGAAATTTATCTAAGAATGCTATGGAGAGTGGCTTAAACTTAATTGAGTTCATATAGAGGGAATTATCACTTTGTTGACTTAAGTGAGGATTGAATTTACTTTGAATCGTGAAATATCTCTTGCAAGTCCTTATTGACCATGGTCATAGACCACAAGTAGATAATCAAGATTATGGTTCAACCAAAGAGGCTTCATAGGATTTGGAGTATTTTTCTTTTATTGAAGCCATTTCTAATTTGCAACTATTTAGTAATCAAGTTTGAATCTACAAGTTGGGTCTATAGATCCTAGTTGACTTGTATTAGGGGTTATAGAATATTTAGAAAATGTGGTTGATTAGAATTGGTTTTATCTCATTTCCATATTTTGAGATAGGTGTGCAAGTTTGAGTTTCTAATTACTACTATGTAGTATTAAATTTCCAAATACCTCCTACAAGCTCACATGGACTAAGATCAATACCTACATATAGGTATTTGGAAATGTGGTTTAACAATAAAGGTTCCATAAAAATTTTGATTATAGGTTTGAGTTCAATAAGATCCTATATGGCAAATGCCTATTTAACCATATAGGTAAATAGAATTTACTTTATAAGGTTCAAAAATGATATCTAATGCTATAGGCAGATGGGTATCACTAATTGTGAATTTCTAGAGTTGGATTTATATTTTTAGGAATTTTATTTGATTTGATATGGATTTTCTAAGGTGGAAAAGCTCATGTTTTGTTATTTTTGATGAATTAAAACTATAAGTCTAAATGTGTTGAAAACACTTCCATGGGATAGGGCATCTTCTAAGCTTTCCAACGGTATCTTATTTGCTATATTTGAAATGGTACAACTTTAAGAATTTGAGTTTGAAGTTGCAGTAATTCCACAAATATTAAACTGTTTCTCAAAAAAAACATAAATGGGCTGGAACGAATCTGGGCCGAGGAACCGAGTCAGGCCGGCCCGTTAGCTCATTCCGGTGTAGGGAATGAAAAGAAAAATAAATAAAGACTTTAGCTGACAAGGGGGCCCGTCCGGTCAGAACTTAATGGACCGAATCGGTACGTACGGGGCCGTCTCCTACCTAGCGACAGGAGAGGACGAACGAGAGAGAGAGAGAGAGCAGAGACAGGCGGTGGCGGGGACTCACCGGAGGAAGGGTGAGCGGTCGACGGAGATGATGCAGAATCGGCGGAGGAAGGTCTTCTCCTCCACCTCCAGCAAGCAGCGCGTCGGGGGAGGCCCTGGTTTGCCGGGGCCAGAGGCGGCCGTGGCGGTGGTCTGCGGGGACGGCATCGCCGGCGAGCTCGACAGAGGAAGCAAGGGGCGACGTGACCTTGTCTAGGAGGCTGCAGTGAATCTCCTCGGTCTCCTGGTCCGGTTTTGGTTGCGGAAGATGGTCAGAAACAGCGGAGCAGCTCCGCGTCCAAACGCGCCGGCGGCGAGCTCGAACTCAAACCAGGAAGCTAGAGATGAAACGAGGATGTCTGGGAGGTTTCTAGGAGTGGCGTGAGCTTCTACGCTTGATCACGGACGCTATTTATAGGTCGGAGAGGCCGGGGCGTGGGGTGGCCAGATCGTGGTCGCGGCATGGCCGTGACGCGGTCTTCGGCGATCTCCAGTGCCAGGGATGGCTCTTGTGGCATGGGCTCACGCTGCAGGTGGTGGGGTGACGTTGGTGGTGCGCTGGCATCCTAGGGTGACGACGGAATCGACGGGGAGCAGTGGTGCCTGTGGACGTGGTCGGGGCGACTTCTCCTCCTTTCTTCCGGGTCTCATGGCCGGGGTCCAGGCAAGGCAGATGGGGAGTGGACAGCGGAGAGGCTAGGAGGGAGCTGGGGTACTGTGCGAAGGATAGAGAGGGGCTGGCTACTGGTCCTGGTACTAACTTGTACTTTTGCAAATTTCTGCCCATCAAGTGTTTGTTGAAATGCCTTAACGAAACTTTTGAATTAAAAACTGAAGTATGCAAGCTTGGTTGATCAGTATATACGATGGGGAGTGTGTGGGAATTATTTGAGGTCAAATGGTGAGGTTTTGATGTAATTAAAATAAAAGATTCCAAAGGGCATAAGTTTAAGATTCAAACTTTGGCAGATAATTAAATAGGGTTCCAAGAAGTTTTTGGTTTCAAACTTTATAGGCCTTGAATATTTATAACTTGTTCTTATCTACTATGGAGAGAACTAGGATGGTCTAGTTCAACTATTTCTTAATATAGAAGGGCAAAGTGGTGTAGTCAATAACATTTTCTAGATCCTTTTTCTTATGTTTAGGGTTTTGTGTTGTTGCTTGTTTATTCTGTTTTCTTTCTTGTTGTTTGTGCTTGCCTGCCTTTAATTACTTTAGAGTGTGCTAAGAAGTTTTAGCATGCATTCATGCAAGATTTAAATAGATAGAGAACAAATTTGCATCAAATAAACTATTTTATAAACAAGGGTTTATTGTGGTATCAAAGATTGGCTAAGAAATCATGTGGATTTTCGCAAAGGTTTTGGAAATAAGTTTACAAATTTTGCTGTTTCAAATAAATTCCTAAGGTAGTGGATTTTGAAAAAGGTGACTCAACTCATTTTTGAAGTACTAGTTGGAGGCATGAAAATGGTTTTCAAAATGGGGTATTTTTATTCCAACGTTTAAAACAAGCAGCTGGATTTATTGAAATAGGGTTTTACTTTCTTTCAAATTATTTTCCTTTAAAAGAAAGGGATTGAACTTTTTGCTCAAAGTATTTGATTAAAACCTTTCTCTTATTATTCTTATTTCAGGCATGGGAGCAAAAATGCTCAAATTCCTAATTCCTGAAAGACAAGAAATAAATCTTGAATTTAAAATAAAAGTTTTTGTTGGGTCCAAAATTTGGTATTTTAATAAATTTTATTTGTTTCTAAATTTCCAAAAATTTGGGTTGTTACATCACCTGAGTGTTCCAGCAGATCTTCATCGATAGGGAACGTGGTGGCAGCCTCATGGTAGACGTGCTCCACTGAGTGAAGAGCATCTTTCTCGTTGCAGCGCATAGTGATTGTGCCGTGGGCACTTGGAATCTCGAGGACGTTGAAGCCGTGGCCAAGACTGGGTAGCCGAGAATGGCATTGTAGTGCAGCGCGATGTAGGCGACGTTGAAGTCGAGGCTTTCCATCCTGTAGTTGTCCCGCGTGTCGAAGGTGATGGGAAGGCATACCTGACCGATGGGCATAGTAGAGCCCTCGGTCACCCCGAAGAACGGCCGGGTTGGCATGAGCCGATGGTATGACACTTGCATCTTCTCAAAGACCTCGACAGAAATGATGTTGAGGCCCGCCCCTCCATCAATGAGAGTTCAATTGACGACAATGTTGTTAATCATTGGCGTACACATGATGGGGATGGTGCCCACCGCCTTGATGGAAATTGAGTGATCTTCCTCGTCGAAGCCAAGTTTGCTGGAAGACCAGTTCAGCCTGGAGCTGTTGGCGCTTGGTTGTGCTGCCGCGATCTCATGCGACAGCTGCTTGAAGTGGCGATTTGACAACGAAGCTTGAGCTCCCCCAAGGAGGCAGGCCGCAAAGCCCCGTGGCTCCTAGAAGCCCCCTTGGTTTTCTTTGCGGTGGTCGTTGGCTGGTGGAGGCAACGGCAGAGGATCGGCATCCGCGCCGGATCGTCACACCGGTTGCCTTCATCGCGATCGTCATTGCGCTGATCGCCTCGGGAGCCGCCACGGCTATAACTGCGGTTGCCCCTGCGGTGCTTTGTCATGCCATTCTCCTCATGAAACTTCCGAATGACCCAACAATCATCAGTATTGTGGGTGTCACGCTTGTGGAGGATGCAGTATCGGTGTCGCCTGCCCTTGTTGCGCTCGGAGTGGTCTCCACAGCGGTGCTTTTGCTCGGGCTCCACCGCGAGGACAGCAGCCTCCTTGCGCTTGGGGTCCTTCGGCTTGGACTTAGGCAACGGCGCCTCTGGCAGATTGTGCACGCCTTGGCCTTGGCTCACCTGTCGGCGATCTCAAAGAGCCTGACCATAGAGGCCAGCTCATCGTTCATGGACAACTTCTCCTTCGTCTTGATGTTAGTGACGCCTGTGGAGAACGCAGAAATGACCTCCTTGTTGGAGATCTGAGGGATCTTGTTCCGCATCTAGATGAAGCATTGGATGTACTGTCGAAGAGTCTCGCCCTTGCACTGACGCACCGCCTTGAGATTTTTTGTGGCGGGGTGCTCGTACGTGGCCATGAAATTGGCAATGAACTGTCAGCACAAATCCTTCCACGAGGTGTAGACTTGTGTGGAAGGTTCATGAGCCGTCACACTATAGGAGCTGGCTATGTTTGAAGTCATTACTCTTAACCGTAAGGAGGGGGATGCCTAAGGTGTAGCCAAGTGGATCAAGGCAGTGGATTGTGAATCCACCATGCGCAGGTTCAATTCCCATCTCGTGTCGCATCCTTGAGGGCCATGGGGAACCGGTTCGCCATGACGCGCTAATCCCCACGAGCGGCCTGGACGGCAATGATGTAGAGCTGGAGGAACTCGACGGGGTTGGAAGATCCGTCATAGTGCGTGATGTCTACACACGCGTCTGTTCTTGTAGACAGTGTTGGGCCTCCAAGTGCAGAGGTTTGTAGAGCATCAGCAAGTTTCCCTTAAGTGGATCACCCAAGGTTTATCGAAGTCAGGGAGGAAGAGGTCAAAGCTACCCCTCTCAAGCAACCCTGCAATTACGATACAGAAAGTCTCTTGTGTCCCCAACACACCCAATACACATGTCAGATGTATAGGTGCACTAGTTCGGCGAAGAGATAGTGAAATACAAGTAGTAGTGATGATTATAAGTAGTAAACGTGATCTGAAATAAATATCGCTGCGAGCAAACATGTAACAAAACAGGAAGTAAACGGTGTGCAATGCTTGGAAACAAGGCCTAGGGACCATACTTTCACTAGTGGACACACTCCCAACAAATATAACATAATTGAACCAATAGATGCTATCATCAATATGCAACTCAAAACAATTCTCCAATGGAAAATGAACACTAATCATGTGTAGGGCTACGAAGCACTCCTCAAAGTCCGTATGTACCCAAACTAGATTGTCCCACACTATCACCGTGAACGCACTAGATGGTTCCAACAAACACCAACATTTCATAGAGACATTAACCAGAAAGATACACATGATGCACACACTAGTCACGTTTACACCATGATACGAGGTATCTCTGGAGAGTATAATAATAAAGCATAGGAGTAGCATAATATCTGAATAATAACATCTACCAATTCAACTAGATACAAAGCTCACGATCACATAAAGATCACATCATGGGAGAGAGAGGTGAACCACATAGCTACCGGTAGAGCCCTCAGCCCCGGGGGATGATGGGGTAAAGGTGCCCGATCTTTCGATGAGACGATAACTATCGATTATGGTGGAGGTTGACGTTGACGATCCGACTACAAACGTGCGAGACGTTGCGCCTTAGCAATCGATACACCAACTTCCGAGGCTATTGATCACGCCGGAGCTAGATCAACCTGATCACGAGGATCAATCCCTGCAAGCAATCGAAGAACAAGCAAGAATTATAGATGCAATCAAGATATTGCGAATATAGATGAAGGCTTTATTGAAGAGGTGGGATTCTGTCTGTGCATAGTACAAAAGGTCGATTTGACACTTGTGCCTATGGCGAAGAGTAGCTCGTGGCTAAGTCTTTAACTAAACAAAATCCAAGTTCTAATGACGGCTAGGAGGAGGTATATATGAGGGAAAAGGCAGGGATTTTCGTATAGCCCTAATGGGCCATCCGAAAATAACCCTAGATGGGCCGATTTCCACTCAAACAGCCTCTAGAAAATCCCTAAAATACCTATGACGAAAATACATGGGTTTAACCCATAAAATAAGGTGACACAGCACCATATAAAGCCTTGGACGAATTTTATGATTGAGTAACTTCTGAAATTCGTCCAAGCATCCTTGCAGCATTATGGTGGCTTCAAAGTTTTGAAATATTCACTTGCAGCGTCATCCTGAATCCTCACACAATTGCTGCCATCATCTCCATGCACGATCATGCTCCAATGTTTGTCCCTCTCATCCGTGCTAGGCCCATCATTCCTAAGTAACATAAACACATCTGATTTAGGCAGCATCATATTCTCATGAATATTAGGAATAGTTCCTAGAAACGAAAGTACCTTGATAATTTAGTTGGCGTGCACGAGCTCTTGTGAGAGGTCCTTGGAATTGTGGAATATGAGGAAGTGTGGCTGTAGGTGCAACGGTTGTATCAACCATAGGGATGTCCTCATCATCCTCCCCTTCTTGAATTGAAGTCGTCCTCGACACAATCTCATCTTCGTCTCCAAAGTATGGCTTCAAATCTGCAATGTTAAATGAAGGACTTACCGTGCCCATCTCTGCAGGAAGCTCAAGTTTATATGCATTATCATTCATTTTCTCTAACACTTTAAAAGGACCAGCAGCACGTGGCATTAATTTAGACTTGCGCAAATCAGGAAAACGATCTTTGCGCAAGTGCAACCAAACTAGATCTCCCACATCAAATACAATATGCTTTCATCCTTTATCACCAGCAACTTTATATTTAGCATTCATACGTTCTATATTTTCCTTAGTAATCCTATGCAACGTAAGAATCTGTTCAGCACGTTGTGTAGCATCAAAATTATGTTGCACCGAAGATGGAATAGGTAATAAATCAATAGGTGCACGAGGAACAAAACCATACACAATCTCAAAAGGACATAACTTAAGTTCAATATGAGGTAAAAAATCTTCCCACATTTTTAAGTTCTTCTTTAAAACAGCCCTTAACATGGTAGATAAAGTTCTATTTACTACTTCAGTTTGTCCATCAGTTTGGGGATGACATGTAGTACTAAACAGCAATTTAGTCCCCAACCTAGCCCATAAACATCTCCAAAAATGGCTAAGAAATTTAGTATCATGATCTGAAACAATAGTATTAGGCACACCATGCAAGCGAACAACATCGCGAAAGAATAATTCAGCAACATGAGCAGCATCATCACTCTTATGACAAGGAATAAAGTGTGCCATCTAAGAAAATCTATCCACAACCACAAAAATACTATCCCTCCCCTTCTGTGTTCGAGGTAATCCTAACACAAAGTCCATAGAAATATCCTCCCAAGGTACACTAGGAATAGGAAGAGGCATATATAAACCATGTGGATTAAGGCGGGACTTAGCTTTTTGACATGTTGTGCAGCGAGCAACAAACCTCTCAACATCCCTTCTCATGCGTGGCCAAAAGAAGTGTGTAGCAAGTACGTCCTCTGTCTTCTTTACTCCAAAGTGACCCATTAATCCTCCTCCATGCGCCTCCTGCAACAACAAAAGACGAACGGAACCTTCTGGAATGCATAGTTTGTTAGCACGGAACACAAACCCATCATTGAGGACGAATTTGTTCCAAGTTCTACCCTCTAAACAATGCTGCAAAACATCTTTAAAATCGGCATCATTCACATATTGTTCTTTGATAGTTTCCAAACCAAAGATTTTGAAGTCAAGTTGAGATAACATGGCATAACGACGTGACAAAGCATCAGCAATAATATTATCTTTACCCTTTTTGTGTTTAATAACATAAGGAAAAGATTCAATGAATTCAACCCACTTTGCATGACGTTTATTCAACTTAGCTTGACTACGAATATGCTTCAAAGATTCATGATCAGAATGTATAACAAATTCTTTAGGCCATAAATAATGTTGCCAAGTTTCTAATGTTCGAACAAGAGCATATAATTCCTTATCATAAGTAGAATAGTTCAAACTAGCTCCACTCAATTTCTCACTGAAATATGCAATAGGTTTACCCTCTTGTAACAACACTCCTCCTAAACCAATTCCACTAGCATCACATTCCAACTCAAAAGTCTTATTAAAATCAGGAAGTTGGAGTAAAGGAGCATGTGTAAGCTTATCTTTGAGTAACATGAAGGCGTCTTGTTGTGCATTGCCCCAAACAAAGGGCACATCTTTCTTAGTAAGCTCATTCATCGGTGCTGCAATGGAACCAAAATCTTTGACAAAGCGCCTATAAAATCCAGCGAGGCCAAGGAAACTCCTCACTTGTGTGACTGTTTTGGGTTGTGGCCAACTCGAAATTGCTTCAATCTTGGCGGGATCAACTTCAATACCCTGTGCTGTAACAACATAGCCAAGAAAAGCAACTCTATTCATGCAAAAGGTGCACTTTGCAATGTTACCAAACAAACGTGCAGCCCGTAAAGCATAAAAAACAGCACGTAAATGTTCCAAATGTTCTACAGATTTGCTATATATCAATATATCATCAAAATATACCACCACAAAATGTCCAATAAAAGCACGTAAAACTTCATTCATTAATCTCATGAAAGTGCTGGGAGCATTAGTTAAACCAAAAGGCATCACTAACCACTCATATAGGCCAAATTTAGTTTTAAATGCAGTTTTCCATTCATCTCCTAACTTCATACGAATTTGGTGGTAACCACTACGCAAATCAACCTTAGAAAACATGGTAGAGCCACTCAATTCATCAAGCATGTCATCTAAACGAGGAATAGGATGACGATAGCGAATAGTAATATTATTGATTGCTCTACAATCAGTACACATGCGCGAAGAACCATCTTTCTTTGGTACCAAAATAATAGGAACAGCACAAGGACTAAGAGACTCACGAATATGACCCTTGTCAAGAAGTTCTTGAATTTGTCGCTGAATCTCTTTCGTCTCCTCCGGATTGGTACGATATGGCGCACGGTTGGGCAAAGATGCGCCAGGAATCAAATCAATTTGGTGCTCAATTCCACGAATAGGTGGCTGTCCTGGAGGTACATCTTGTGGAAAAACGTCCGCATACTCCTACAAAATGTTAGCAACAGCAGGTGGCAAAGAAGAAGGCATCTCCTCAGCTGAAAACAACACTTCTTTGCAAATGATAGCATAACATGCAGTAGTACTCACATCAATTTCAGAAATATCAGATTTGATAGCTAGCAAACAAGTACTTTTCAAACGAATTTCGTTAGCATGTTTTGGAGCAGATTTAGAAGTACTTGTAGAAGGCACAAGTTCCTTAGCAACAATCTGATTTTCGCTCAGCTTTTTCCCCTCATTATGTGCTCTACTAGCTCTAGCAAGATCATCTTTTAAAATACTTTTAGGAGACATGGGAAGTAACACAATTTTTTTATCATTATGAACAAGAGAATACTGATTTGTGCTACCATAGTGTATAGAATTTGTATCAAATTGCCATGGTCTACCAAGTAAAAGAGCACATGCTTGCATAGGAACAACATCACACTCAACATAATCAGCATATGCAGCAATAGTAAAATGCACACGAACTGTACGTGTTACCTTAACCTTGCCGCTGTTATTAAACCATTGAATGTGATATGGACGAGGATGGGGTCGTGTCGTAAGAGCAAGCTTTTCAACCATCTCCATGCTCGCCAAGTTGTTGCAGCTCCCGCCATCAATAATAATGCGAATACAGCGATCTTTAACCACGCCCTTGGTATGGAACAGATTATGGCGCTGGTCGGGCTCGGCCTTGGTAATTTGTGCACTCAAGACTCGCTGTGCAACTAAACTCGGGTATTTCTCCGCATGTTCTGCAGCCATATATTCAGAATCTTGCTCCGTGGGTGCGGCAGCACATTGCTCATCAGATGCAATAAGAGCCAAAGTATCTTCATCATAATCACTGGCGGAGTCGTATCCACCATCCTCAAGAGCAATCATCACGCGGGAGGAGGCACAATCACGTGCAAAGTGACCAAGTCCACCACATTTGCGGCACTGAATTTGGCTGGACTTGCCCGTAGATGCCATGGAGGACGCAGCGCTCGGGGCTGGTCCCGTAGTAGTCTTCCGTGCAGCAAACGGAGGTGGTGTAGATGCTGCAGATCACGTGGATGTGGTCGCTGAAGGTGTAGGTGCAGCAGCCCGTGATGCCGAATTCGGTGATCTCCAAGAAGAACGCCCTGCAGAAAAATTAGTTCGTGTCGCCTCGCGTCGATCCTACACTTCATATTCAGCATTGCAAGCAAGATGGAACAAACGGGTAATAGTGTGATAAGATTTATATCTAAGAATGGTCTGAATTTCCTTATTTAACCCGCCTACAAAATGTGCCATTAATGCTTCATTATCCTCCTCTATACCACAACGTAGCATGCCAGTTTGCAACTCCTGATAGTAATCCTCTACACAATTTTTGCCTTGATCTAGACGTGCTAATTTTGTAAGCATGGAACGCTGATAATATGGTGGAACAAAACGAATACGCATAGCATGTTTTAAAGCATCCCACGTAGTGATTGGATTAGCATGATTAGCACGACAATATTCAGACCACCATATGGAAGCAAAACTAGTGAACTCACAAGTAGCAGCACTGACACGTCTATCCTCGGGATAATTTAAGCATGCAAAACGCTGGTCTAATTCTAATTCCCAAGAAAGGTATGCATTAGGATTATAGCGACCATCAAACGTAGGAACATTTAATTTCAGTTTAGCAACATGGTCATCATCACGTACCAACGGACGAGGAGGTGGACGGCGAATATAGGGCCGAGGACGACCAGGTGGCTGATCAACTGTGAAGTCGTCCGCGTACTCGCCCTCGTACTCATCTTCCCCGTAATAATCATCCAACTGTGCATCACGGGCCTGTGTAACACCCGTAGCTCCTGCAACGCCAGCAGCCGCAGTGCCCGCAGTAGCACCCGCAGCCGAAGTTTGTGCCGGTTGATGGAGAATGCGCTGTGCACGCCCCAAAAAGGTCAGTGGAGGAGCCACGCGAGTCGGCTGTGGAGGAGGCGTGTGAGCCGGCGGTGGAGGTGGTAAGCGTGCTAGCACCTCCTGGAATTTAGCGTCGAGTTTGGCGGTGAAGGTGGTCTCGAGTCCCTCGAGTTGCTCCATCGTGTCACTAAAACGCTTGTCCACATCCTGCATATGATCAGACAAAAGTTTGGTGACGTGAGCCTGCAAGGCTTCACCGTCCAGTGGCTGTGGCTCGGTGTTGTCTGATGGCATGATGAGTACTCAAAAGCACAGGTGTAGGATATGGATAAAACAGGAATAGGGGTGGAAAACGCTTAATCTATCAAGCAAACCAATACTCTTACCCGTTCTTACCCTGTAGCAGGTGGCGATTAGCAACCGTCGTGACCAAACTTCAGGAAGATTGAATAGAGTGATTGCCAGGTGGTGTCAACGCACGGTGTAGGAATATGTGGAGCTCTGGGTGGCTGCAATATCTGTAGCAACAATTTCAAAACAGCAATGCAAGGTTGAATAATAGCTCAATGACGGTACTGTGCTAGTCCTAGACTATCCCAAGCTAGAGACGCGAGCCAAGAACACTAAGGAAGTCACAGCGTGGCACAACAAGCAGAAAGAAACAGCTCCAAAGCAAGATATAAGTGAAGATCTACAGGAATTTTTGGGTCCGAAACTTCAGAAGGCAAAAACTCGACCTTCCCGGCCTTTTTTGGGCGTTCCGAGTGTCGCACAACTACATAGTTGTTGTGGTTACATAGATCTTTTCGTGCTGAGCATTTTGAGTGGTCGCACGTCGAAAATGGAGTTCGTATGCAAAAGTTATGGCCAGTTGAAGTTTGCTATCGAAAACTGTCAAAAACTGACGAAACTGTCCAAATCGGACTAGATTCGGACTAGACTAGTAGGAACGAGTCAAACCGACTTGGATGCGGATTTGACTTCTTCTTTTTTTTGCTCTCCCCTCCTCTTTCCTTCTGGCCAAAACTTTCTGGAACTCGGATCAAGTTACAACGCGGATCGGATCTGCAATGATGGGAAACAAGAGTAGGAAAACGAAAACAAGGATATGTGGTGGCGGAGGCGGTCAGTGGGCGCAGGGTATGGCGGAATCGGTGGTGGCGGTGGTGATCACGAAATCGGTGGTGGCGGAATCTGTGGTGGTGACGGTGACCAGAACTCGAAACTCTAAAGGTCTAGACCTAAAACCAGCACTGGACACGACGATGCAGACTAGAATTCAAGAAAGCAAATACTGAAAAGAAAAGATGCAAAAGGCCCGAAAAAAAAAGTTTCTAGGATACAGATCTAACCCTAATTGTTTGGCTTTTTATGGTTTATAGGAAGAAGAACAGATGCAATCTAAACTACGAAAACTGTAAGATCTCACCAAGAAACCCGAAATCTGATACCACTTGATGGGGTAAAGGTGCCCGATCTTTCGATGAGACGATAACTATCGATTATGGTGGAGGTCGATGTTGACGATCCGACTACAAACATGCGAGACGTTGCGCCTTAGCAATCGATACACCAACTTCCGAGGCTATTGATCACGCCGGAGCTAGATCAACCTGATCACGAGGATCAATCCCTGCAAGCAATCGAAGAACAAGCAAGAATTATAGATGCAATCAAGATATTGCGAATATAGATGAAGGCTTTATTGAAGAGGTGGGATTCTGTCTGTGCGTAGTACAAAAGGTCGATTTGAGACTTGTGCCTATGGCGAAGAGTAGCTCGTGGCTAAGTCTTTAACTAAACAAAATCCAAGTTCTAATGACGGCTAGGAGGAGGTATATATGAGGGAAAAGGCAGGGATTTTCGTATAGCCCTAATGGGCCATCCGAAAATAACCCTAGATGGGCCGATTTCCACTCAAACAGCCTCCAGAAAATCCCTAAAATACCTATGACGAAAATACATGGGGTTTAACCCATAAAATAAGGTGACGCAGCACCATATAAAGCCTTGGACGAATTTTATGATTGAGTAACTTGTGAAATTCGTCCAAGCATCCTTGCAGCATTATGGTGGCTTCAAAGTTCTGAAATCTTCACTTGCAGCGTCATCCTGAATCCTCACACAATTGCTGCCATCATCTCCATGCACGATCATGCTCCAATGTTTGTCCCTCTCATCCGTGCTAGGCCCATCATTCCTAAGTAACATAAACACATCTGATTTAGGCAGCATCATATTCTCATGAATATTAGGAATAGTTCCTAGAAACGAAAGTACCTGATAATTTAGTTGGCGTGCACGAGCTCTTGTGAGAGGTCCTTGGAATTGTGGAATATGAGGAAGTGTGGCTGTAGGTGCAACGGTTGTATCAACCGTAGGGATGTCCTCATCAGGGGAGAACTACTCCCTCCTCATCATAAGAGACACCAAGGTTGATGGAGATGGCGGTGAGGTCGATGGAGACGGCGGAGACGGCGATGGAGACCGATGGAGATGGCTCCGGGGGCACTTCTCCGTCCCAGCAGGGTGCCGGAACAGAGACTTCTGTCCCCCGAATTTTGTCGATGGCGGTGGCGGAGCTACGGAACTGTTCTAGAAATTTTGCCGACTCCCGTAGGGTTTTCCGTCCCGAGGCTTTATATAGGCAAAGGGGCGTCGTCAGGGGGCTGCCAGGGTGGCCTCACACATAGAGGGTGCGGCCAGGGCCTGGGCCGCGCCGCCCTGGTGTGTGGGCAGCCCCTGGCCCCCCTCCGGCTCTCGTTTGGTCCTCGTCCTTCGTCCGGGAAAAATAAGACTTCTGGAACTTGTTTCGTCCAATTCCGAGAATATTTCCTATGTAGCTTTTCTGAAACACAAAAACAGCAGAAAATAGGGAACTGGCACTGTGGCATCTTGTCAATAGGTTAGTTCCGGAAATCGCACAAAAACGCCACGAAGTGTAACGAAACATAAGGCAAATGGTGTAAAAACAAGCATGGAGCATCAAAAATTATAGATATGTTTGAGACGTATCAGCATCCCCAAGCTTAACTCCTGCTCGTCCTCAAGTAGGTATGTGATAACAAAAGAAATAATTTTTGAGGTGACATGCACCATCACAATCTTGATCATATAGGTAAAGCATTGAGTGCTGAGATCAAAGAACTTAAAACATGGACATAAAAGACATAATCTTGATAATAGAAACTTAGCAACCATGTTATAACATGAAAATGAACACAAACAAAAGATCATGAAAATAAAACAATGAAAGTCAAACGTGTGTTCAAATCATAAGGAAAAACATACAAATGGTTTTCAGCTTGTCCTTAATAGAGAGCAAAACATAAATGCATATGACACCTTCAAGTTTAAGAGGGCGACTAGATACAAATAATTTGAGAACAAGTGAAACCATAGTCATGAATCAATCAATGAAAACTTTGGGACAATGCACATTATACTCAGAATGACAACTATGCTCTCTTAGACGGTGCATAAAGGTAGAAGGTGGTGACTCAACATAAAAGTAAAAAAAAGGCCCTTCGTAGAGGGAAGCAGTGAGTAAACATGTGCTAGAGCTTTTCATTTGTAAAACAGAGAGATAAATATTGGGTTTTGAGAGGTGGTCGCTTTTGTCAACGATTGGCAATGGGGTTCTTACTATCTTCCATACAAAAATGAAGCAAGCTTTTGAGAGAGAGATTGGCACTTTTGTGCTCTTTTTATAAAGCTTGGCACTCCTCCCCACCTTTTTTTCTTTCTCAAACCATGGCTAACCGATTCCATCGGGTGCCCACCAACATTCACATACCATGGAGGAGTGCCTTTTTTTCTTTCTTTTTTCTCTTTTTCTTTTCTTTTTGGAATAAGCAATATGGAAGATAGCAAATCCGACCACTACGTCCCCATGAGCTAAAAACAGTGGCAGAAAACGAGAAGTGTTTTGAAGGTTTTTGAAAGGTAGCACATGAAAATTTGCTTGGAATGCCTTACAAATACCATGCATAGGAATTTATAGTGGACACAATGGCAAACTTGGTTTTTAGGAGTTGGATGCACGAGTAGAGCTCATACTCAGTACAAGGCGAGGGCTAGCAAAAGATTGGGAGCGACCAACTAAGAGAGCAATAATGGCCATAATCATTCAAAGCGACAAAGCAACATTAAAAGAAGCATAAGATGGCATCAAAAGTCAAAAACTAAATGATCATAGAGGCTATTGGCGACTTTGTAAGAGTCTAACATGTGTGAGCATGCGCCAAGTCAACCCAAATAAAGCATCAAGGAGAAAACCAAAATAATGATTCCAAATAATTAAAACAACGCATGATTTTTTCAAAGGCTCATTAAGCAATCTCAGTTATTTGAGACAAGTCATGCTAAAGCAAAACCACTAAGCATACTATCAAAAAGACATCAAGCACGACATGCAAAAGCCTAAGTCGCAGTCTACACAAGCTCCTTCTTGTACCACTTTTTTGCATAAAGCTTTTTCTCTTTTCCAACACCATTCAAACCTTTTTGAGGAAACTCTTTTGAGGAAAACCAACATATACCAGAGGTCCAAATACACCTTGATGCAAAGATAAAACAAGATCTGAACAAAAATCAAGGCAAAAAATGCAAGCTAAACGCAGAAGCAGAAAAAGAGAACACTCGTTGAACGACTAGAGTGTTCTTGGCAATGAAAAACGAGTTCATCTCCTCCAAAAGAAACATGATGTGATCTAACCATTTATTGCAGCAAACAAAACAAAAGAAAACTGAAAACAAAAACAACTGACGCTCGAAGAAAAACGCATAGTGTATGAAGCAATAAAAATATAGTGTCTTGAAAGGTGACCTGATTTTTGCCGATGAAGAAGGGGGTGCCTCGGGGGCATCCCCAAGCTTTGACGCTTGTACTTCTTGGATATTTCTTGGGGTGATGCATGGGCATCCCCAAGCTTGAGCTTTTGTCCATTCTTCAACTCATCTCATCATTCTCCACTCCCTAAACTTGAAAACTTCCTTCATACAAAACTAAACACAAATCTATTAGCAACATTAGTGTAAGCATAACATATAATCAACCTCTTTTTGCTTCAGGTTTCAACTCAAAACCACCACATATAAAGTATATACTACTGTAGCAACTTCCCCAAAAGTTCCGTGATCAAAAGAACTCAAAAAGAAAGCGATAAAGCGGCAAACACAAATATTGGCAGAAATCTGTCAAAACAGAACAACTGATAAAGGCCGATTTTTTTAAGGAGTTTTATGTTGCTCAAATCAAAAAGTATTCAACTAATGAAAGTTTGGATATAACCTGGGGCATATGCACAAGAAATCGCAGGTCCAAAAGATATACAGAGAATTTTCACGAATTTTTACGGTGAGCACCAAAAATAGTTTCAGGACAACAACATCCCCAAATCTTACCTCACTCAAATTAGAGGCTTCTCTTGGCACAAAAACGAAATAAAAAGGATAAGGAGAGGTCATTACAGTAGTAATAACTTCCAAGACTCAAATAAAATAAAAATAACTGAATGTAAAAATATTGGGTTATCTCCCAAGAGTGCTTTCCTTTAACGCCTTTGAGCTAGGCGCAGTAATTTGAAAAGATGCTCATGTGGGCGCCATATAAGAGCTTGAGGCAAAGGCGCCATATAAGAACTTAAAGCAATAGAGAGCATCAAAAAGCAAGTATGGAACATATTTAAATCTAAACCACTTTCTATGAAAAATAGTCTTGTAAAGAGACAAGTCATAAAAGCGCAAAGCAAAAAGCATAGGAAGGCAAAACAAGTACAACTTTAAGAATTGCAACATAAAGAAGGGGAAACTCAATATTGTTGAGATCCATCAGATCATGTTTCCCTCTCTCATAATAACTTTCAGTAGCATCATGAATAGTATTAACAATATAACTATCACATAAAGCATCCCTATCATGAGCCACATGCATAAAAGAATTAATACTCCCCACATGAACAATCGCAGTAGGAGCAGATTCAACAGAATAATCATTCTCATCACCATAATCATCAAAAATAGGAGGCATATTGTGATCATAACTAATTTTCTCCTCAAAAGTAGGTGAACTGAAAACATTATACTCATCATCATAACCATCATAAACTAGAGGTTTAGTATCATCACAAGCTAGAGAGCAACTATTTCACAAAGCATATTCATCAAACATATCATCATAAGAAGGAACATGGATAGCACTAATGGTACAACAATTATTAACCTTAGAATTGGTACCAAAAAGATTTTCAATATCAAAAGTAGAGTGCTTTTCCCAATCATGATCACTAACATAGGTAACAGTCATAGGAACATCATCCCAATCAGAATTATCATAATCTATAGCAGGATCATAACGCTTAGGGGAAGGTACCGTGTCCTCTCGCCTTTTACTCCTCTTCTTCTTCTTACTCTTCTTACTCTCTCCTTTAGGAGGGAGACTTGAAGGGCATCTTCTCCACATAATCTAGTTTGCTGACAGAAACAACAGAAGAAACTTTGGAGGATTCCTCCTCTCTATTAGTAAGATCGAAAAATCTATTAGTCCTGTCATAGCTTGGCAAAACGTCATGTTTTATAAGATCTTGCAAGTAAGTATTTGTGAGGCAATCTTTAGCACAATAGAGACGACAACCACGAAGGGTACTATTAATATCAGCATCTCTCATATCAACCAAGGAAATCTTTCTAGATATCTCTTCACAATTCAAAAACAAAGTAAGCTCATCATACTGATTGAAAGTAATCTTATCATCACAATACAAATCTGTGGTACTCGTTCGATTAATTGGGCATTGAAAATTAAAGTGACCCTTTTTACCGCAAAATTCACAAAGAAAAGGATAAAGCTCACAAACCCTTTCACCAAGCACATCTAGATCCTTGAGCCACATACTGGTTTCTTCATTTGCGTGGGTGATGCAATAATCTTCCTTGTTGTAACTCTGTTCACAAGGTCTATGTATTCCACAAAAATTAACATGCTTATAAGAAATAGGACTTTTAGAAGTTTGAGCTTGTTTATTGCAATCATCAATAACAATATCACTTTCTATGCAAGTGTCCTTAAAAGGTTCATGATACACGTCCCCATTTCCTTTAGGAACATTCATATGGGAAGCAAAGGCTTTAAAGCAATCAACCATAATTTGAGGATCAAGACCATACTTAGCACTAAGCTCTTGAAAATTAGCAGTTTCAGCGAAAGACTTAATGCAGTCAAACTCGTAATTCATACCTGATCCTTTACCTTTGTCGCTATCCCAACCTTCAATATTGTTTTGAGTTGTCTCAAGCAGACCCCACTTGGTGTCGACATCCTGGCTTGTGAAAGACCCATCAAAGCATGCATCTAGATAGTCCTTGTAATATCCTGAAAGCCTTGCATAAAAATTATTAATAACAATATTACGGGGAAGATCATGAATAGGACATTTGTGCATTAGTAACTTCAATCTTCCCCACGCTTGGGCAATGCTTTCTCCCTCATGAGGCCAAAAGTTGTATATCCGATTACGATCTTTATGAATTTCACTTGGAGGATAAAACTTGGAATAAAAGAGAGGCACAATTTCCTCCCATGCAATAGATGGACCATCTTCAAGCAGCCTATACCATTCCTCAGCTCTGCCTTTCAGTGATAAAGAGAATAGCTTCTTCTTAACTTGGTTCATTGAAATACCTGCACACTGGAACAACTCGCATAATTCATGTATAAAAAGCAAATGGTCACCAGGATGGACAGTTCCATCTCCTAAATAGCAGTTATCCCTAACACGTTCAACAATCTTCGTAGGTATTTTAAAAGGATGAGGAGCACAAGCATCATTAGAAATATCACATATGGGAGATAAAATATCATCAGAGCAAACTTTCTCCACTAAAGCTGGGGGACTAAAAATATCATGCTTAACAAAACCAGCTTCCCCAAGCTTAGACTTTTCTATAGCATTAGCAATAACGGTGTTCAAAGCATTCATACTAACAACACTATTAGCATGCAAATTAAGCTCCAAAGGTTTTTCAATTTTCTCTTCAAACACTTCATATCTAAACTCAGGAAAAAGACTAAAGAACTCTTTGTTTTCCATTAAGCCTAACTAGTGAAAATAAAAACAAGAAACAAAAAGATGTAATTGCAGAATCTAAAGGAAATAACTCCGAGCACTCACACAGGAGGATGCGAGTACCTTTTACCTTACCTCCCCGGCAACGGCGCTAGAAAAGAGCTTGATGTCTACACACGCGTCTGTTCTTGTAGACAGTGTTGGGCCTCCAAGTGCAGAGGTTTGTAGAGCAGCAAGTTTCCCTTAAGTGGATCACCCAAGGTTTATCGAACTCAGGGAGGAAGAGGTCAAAGCTACCCCTCTCAAGCAACCCTGCAATTATGATACAGAAAGTCTCTTGTGTCCCCAACACACCCAATACACTTGTCAGATGTATAGGTGCACTAGTTCGGCAAAGAGATAGTGAAATACAAGTAGTAGTGATGATTATAAGTAGTAAACGTGATCTGAAATAAATATTGATGCAAGCAAACATGTAACAAAATAGGAAGTAAACGGTGTGCAATGCTTGGAAACAAGGCCTAGGGATCATACTTTCACTAGTGGACACACTCCCAACAAATATAACATAATTGAACCAATAGATGCTATCATCAATATGCAACTCAAAACAATTCTCTAATGGAAAATGAACACTAATCATGCGTAGGGCTACGAAGCACTCCTCAAAGTCCGTATGTACCCAAACTAGATTGTCCCACACTATCACCGTGAACGCACTAGATGGTTCCAACAAACACCAACATTTCATAGAAACATTAACCAAAAAGATACACATGATGCACACACTAGTCACCTTTACACCATGATACGAGGTATCTCTGGAGAGTATAATAATAAAGCATAGGAGTAGCATAATATCTGAATAATAACATCTACCAATTCAACTAGATACAAAGCTCATGATCACATAAAGATCACATCATGGGAGAGAGAGGTGAACCACATAGCTACCGGTAGAGCCCTCAGCCCCGGGGGAGAACTACTCCCTCCTCATCATAGGAGACACCAAGGTTGATGGAGATGGCGGTGAGGTCGATGGAGACGGTGGAGACGGCGATGGAGATGGCTCTGGGGGCACTTCCCCGTCCCGGCAGGGTGCCGGAATAGAGACTTCTGTCCCCCAAAATTTGTCGATGGCGGTGGCGGAGCTATGGAACTATTCTGGAAATTTCGCCGACTCCCCTAGGGTTTTCCGTCCCGAGGCTTTATATAGGTGAAGGGGCGTCGTCAGGGGGCTGCCAGGGTGGCCTCACACATAGGGGGTGTGGCCAGGGCCTGGGCCGCGCCGCCCTGGTGTGTGGGCAGCCCCTGGCCCCCCTCCGGCTCTCGTTTGGTCCTCGTCCTTCGTCCGGGAAAAATAAGACTTCTGGAACTTGTTTCGTCCAATTCCGAGAATATTTCCTATGTAGCTTTTCTGAAACACAAAAATAGCAGAAAACAGGGAACTGGCACTGTGGCATCTTGTCAATAGGTTAGTTCTGGAAAGCGCACAAAAACGCCACGAAGTGTAACGAAACATAAGGCAAATGGTGTAAAAACAAGCATGAAGCATCAAAAATTATAGATACGTTTGAGACTTATCAGTGCGCGCCGATGTCCAGCCTGAACTTGTTAGGCCAGACCATGTAGTGTTGTTGACGAGCGAGAGCGAGGCACCCGAGGTTGTAGACGAGCTCACCGGGTACCTTGACATTCTTGGTCGCCTCCCCGATGTCATCGATGGAGTGGTCATGATTTTCTCGGTGGCGCTCGAGAGAGACGCGTGCGTCTTCTAGAGCGCGCTGGACGATTTGACAGCTTGGCTCACCGTGTGGCAATGACGCCACATGAGAAGCCGCCCTCTTTGTTGGAGCAAATTTGCTATTTCCGGCACCCGGGGCATGAGGGCCTGCCGCTGGATCTGTCGCTCCTGCACCCTGGTTGACTCCCATGGCCGGGTCTTCGTTGGCGATGGCGACGAACTCGGCGATTTGAGCGAGCCACTCCTCGCGGCCGCCCTTAGTGGGTTGGTAGCATAGTAACTCTTGCACCATGGTGAGAGCCTGCATAGGAGTTAACTGACTCCCTGAGCGAGCGTGAGACATAGCGGTGGCAGTGAAGGAGAGCGAAGGCTTCGTGCACCCGGACGGGATGTAGGAGGACTCGAGATCTTCTTCCTCCTCCACCTCGGCCGAGGCACACTGACGAAGGATGATCGGCTCGGTGTTGCACCGAGCGGCGTTGTGGCGGTGAAGGCGCTCAAGGTGTGCGTTGGCGTCGGCCATGTTGAAGCAGATCTTGAAAACACACCATAGCCCCTACCAGGCGTGCCAAATGTCGAGGGATTTCGTGTCGCAAGAACACGGGTACCACACAAAGGACCCAAAGGTATCGAATGTAGGGGCTCTACGCGTGAGATCAAGAGAGCGACAAAGAACGGCGACAAAAGACTCGACACACCGGAGAAGCACACCGCACGATAGAGAGCGACACCAATCTTACCCAGGTTCAGTGTGGTAACCCAGCATACCACTGCATGTGTAGTATGCAAGTCGTTGTGATGAGGACATCCCATCTATTGATACAACCGCTGCACCTACAGCGGAACACATACAAGGACCCATCACTCGAGCTCGTGCCAAGCAACTTAACTATCAGGTACTTTCGTTTCTTGGAACTCTTTCTCACATACATGAGAATATGATGCTGCCTAAATCAGATATGTTTGTTACTCTTAGGAATGATGGACCTAGCATGGATGAGAGGGACAAGCATTGGAGAATGATCGTGCATGGAGATGGCAGCAAGCGTTTGAGGATTGAAGAAGATGCCACGAGTGGAGATTTCAGAACTTTGAAGCCACCATAAAGCATACATCTTTCATCCGCAATATCTTGATTGCAGTATTAGTTCTTACTTGTTCTCGATTTCAGGTAGGAATTAAGACCCTCGCTGGTCAGGCTGATCGTGCATCCGCAAGATCAGTAACTCCTGGAGATTGTCCTAGCGATTGCATTGGCGCACGAGCTTCGCACGTGTAGTCGGATCGTCAAGCACGAACTCCACCCACCAAATCGACATATCAAGATCTCATCGAAAGATCGGACACCTTTGCCCTATCACGTTGACATAACACCAATAAAACACCGTCTCACTAGTATTACATCAATCAGAGTGGTACAACAGAAACATCGCAGGTCCAAGGTAGGTGCATAGAATTACAAATTTCATCATACAGAAGATCTTCAGAACCTCCTCAACAGGTAGAGGTTTAGTCCCGGCGACTACAAACGAGAAAGCATACATTGAAGATTAAACTAGAGCTATAACTAATGCAGTGGGCTTGCTACTCTACTATAGAATTACCCTAACTACTTAGGTTCTAGGATTAGGGAATTGGGTCCCTTCTATTCCTATTCTAGTTTTCCACCAAGCTTGGCATAGTCGTTGACTCCATTGATAGTTCTGACATCGATAGAAGGCTTCATCTTCGTCTTCAGTGTCTCGGGATTGTCTCCTTGTGTTGCATCCGATCTAAGCAAGGGTTACAAGGGAGTGGGGTGAGTAACGAGCGTTACCCAGCAAGTTCATATAAGGATTAAGGTGTTTGATGCACTATCTATAGCCTTACACCCAAGAGTCATTCCACAATGCAAGTTTTTGTAAACATTTCTTCAAGAGGTTGCTTTTATTCAGAAGAACTATGTCCGTCAGCCTTCACAGGTTGATTAGTGCTTCGATGGGCTCCTTTCCTGCCGTGTTCGCAGCTCCTTCCCGGAACAGGGAGTATCCGGATACTTTCTTACACTCTGCAGAGGTGGTCACTTGTACCCATAGGAGATCAACGCCTTGCTACACAACCGAGCCGCGAGCTTCGTCCACACTTCCTTGGTGTGAGGCCCAGTCGATGATCCGAGCCAATCATTGTTCGTTCCCGTGACCTTGCATACCCACCCTTTTGCGGCTCCAACTTCGGTTCGCTACCCTCGCTGGTCTACTCTTTGGTAGTTGCCGACCTCGGCATACTTGTCCTTGACAATGAGTCACCCCACCGGTTTTCATTACGCACTGTGGTAATACCGGCCTCGGTACTCTACCCCCGTTGTTGCCGCAATCCATCATAGACCGCCAGAACCGTGGAATAATTAGGGGGATTCCACCCATCCCGAAGCTCCGCGCAGGGAGACAACTACTCCAGAATGGCGTGTCCGTTGATATGCAAGAGGGAAAAGATACATCTGACTCTTCCGTCCCATTCCAGATCCTATGGTTGACCGTATTTTACGACACAAGAATCACTGGCGACATTGGTTATTAATCCTAGGTGAACATTCTAGTTACAGTGGAACCTCCACCATACTCATACCATGGTCCCACTGCCCACCATCCTAGGGCAACAACCATTTCGATCGAAACCACTACTTCATATTAATTATGAAAAGAGAACCTTTTGCTTTTCAATGCAGTAGTAATACCACCGATATATTTGCAAGTAATTTGCTAAAGATAAACAAGAGATATGAGCAAGAGTGAACTTGCCTTTTTGACTGCAATATTATGCGAGTCAAGGTCTTCGATACGACAGAAATCCCAATTCTAAAATAGCAATCATCATCCGGTAGGGATGATGTTAGAAATCTGCAGCATGATATGCATAATATATGCTATGCATCGCTCTAACGTAATCTAACACCGATGATTTGTTATCATTGAGTCATGGTGATTTCTTGATGATGTGTTGCACTTTTAAACCACACCAGAACAAGGTTGTTAAGCATTTTAGGTTAGCTCACTATCAGGTGCTATTAAAAGGATAAGACTGTAACAACAGCTATTATTTCAGGGTTTTATCGTCATTCCTTGTTACAAGAGAATGATGATTAATAGTGAAGACATGAAAGTAACACCTTTAAGTTGCTTCTTATAATTAGCAATCACTTGGTTAATCATGGATATGTAAAGTGGAAGTAAAGCATATCACATAACAATACCTAACTAGTTTTAGGGTTGACAACAATCTTAACATATATAGGAAATTATTTGTTTGATGGCATAAGAGTTGTTGTGATGATTAACTGATGTTCTGCAAAAGAATAACTTTTGAAGAACATAACCCTTAATGGATACTTACTAATTAGATTCACTTTTAGTTACTTACCTTCTAAGAATATTTAAGTAGTTAAGAAAACATAATCTCTTTAATTAATAGTTGTTAGGGTTTGAATCACAATTTCTAAATGGTTTCTAAATTGGTTTTAGACAATCTCATGGTTTAAAGTAATTCTTAATAAGACTATTTTCAATTACCAGATTATAGTTGAAAATAGATTTTAATATAAGCCAATAGTTACTTAGGATTTTTTTCTTGATCTTAGTATTCAAAAATTATTTAGAGAAATAGCTTTAAGTTTTTAAATGCTAATAGTAAAGTTTTAAAAGTACTAAACTTAAATAATGAAAAGTTGTTTCAATAAACTAATCTGAGTTTATAAACATTCATTTCTCATTCAGAAAAGTTATTTGATTCCAAAATTGGTTTCAGATTCGTACTCGAAAATAGTACTTAAACATGTTTTTTGATTGCACTCAAAATTATTCCACACAAGTATATAAGCTTACAGTACAAACAGATAGGTCTTATTTTTGTGATCATTTTGGTATATTATATGCATTTTTCTGATTAACAATGAAATAGATATGAATTTGCAAAGTATTTCACTTTTTCTAGAATTTTAACTAATCAGGCAGATACCTTTTTGTACCGAACCGGTACCTAACTACTGCCACTGACCAGTGGGGTCGTGTCCACCTCAGCTACCATGTTGGCAGGACCAGTCAACAAGGTTGACTCGGTGGTTGACCTCACCGCCGGCGAGGCAGAGAGGAACGGCGGCGACTCTCCAGGGCTTCTAGAGTTCCAAGAGCGGGTCAAATCGAACCTATAGGACAAAATGAACCATATAGGGGCGGCGCTACGACCTAATGGTCATCAGAGACAACTCCGACGAGCATTACTGCAGCGGTGCACTCTGACCGAGTGATGAACTCGAGTTACAGATGAGTATAGGAAGAAATGATAGGCTCTAGGGATGCGCAAGCTCACCGTGGTGATGATGATGTTCTTGACGACGGCCATGGTGGACGGAGATAAGTGTATCGTCAATAATTCGGATGATATCTGTCGGAAAGGACCTACGGATATCTCGTGATTGAAGGCCTCCTAGCTCAATTCCTTCTTCCTGGAGGTCCTAGGCGTCGAGGTGGAGCTTCGAGGACATACAACGGATCTTTGGGTGAGCTCAATCGTCAGCGAGAGGACTTTCCCGGAGTGAGGGTTTCAGGCCTGTGAGAGAATTCGAGAGAGAGAAGAGAATGGGAAGTGGCGGTGGACTCCTAGGGTTTTCGGTGGTGGTGGACGGCCTTTTATAGACATCGCAGGCGGCGGCGCGGATCTTGACGCGGTTGAGCTTCCCAGGCTCGACAGCGAGCTGCTTCCCAGATCGGAGGTTGAAGACGACGTCTTCATTTGGTGGGTCCCACCTGTTAGTAGTGTACCATTTCGGTATGCCGGGTTGGGCTTCGGTGGGCTGGCTAGTCGGGCCGGCTAAGCGGGCTGCGGCCAGGTAAGCTTCTTCTTCTATTTTTTTCTTGTTTAATTCTTTTTCTTTTTCTGTTTTTTCTATTTTGAGATTTGAGTTTGAATTTCAAATCTATTTTGCAGGAATTTAACTTCATGACTGATTATAAAATATAGGGAATATTTTAATGGGGCAATATGTTGTATTAGGGTATCTTATATGTGCATGACACATATAATCCATTGCACATTGTGCAGGATTTGAAAAGAGTTCTTAATAGAGATGAATTCAAACACTTTTATTAGAGTGTTCAAAACCTTGTTCAACTCTTGGACAAGTACTATTGGTTTGTAGAACCATCTATTTGCAGTGACTTAAGAGGATAACACTGATAGTAATGTTGGATTTCATATATAGGTGAATACCCTATATACCTGATTTTATGTTTCTCCTCATCTTTATAAATGAGGGTTAAGTTTAGGGTCAAGATGCACTCTACCATAAGAGTTGATTACTGGTGTAAAAGATTGATTGACATGTAAGAGATTCTTGTTTGGACACCACTTATTGGATTTAGAGATAAGATATGATGATGGGGGTTCTACCCATAATCACAAAGTGATGCACAAATTGAAATATGAATAGGAGAGTAGGGTCCAATGGGACAGATAAAGGTATTGAGTGTGATGGAATTATGTCATCATTATTAGAGGATAGGGATCACACCCAACATATGGTTAGTTTGATATAGATTCTACCTAAATAGGAATCTAGGATTTAGACTTGTGTTACTACTACCTATATCATGTTTCATTACTTAAGTAAAATATGTACTTGAACCAAGGGTCTCTATGGCTCCATAAGAATGCTCCCCTCCTAAACAAGGATAGGTTTTTTAACTCCTCTACCATCACCTTATGATGGATGATATCTGCTTATCAAATCTATTTCTCACACCTCTCACTATTTTCTTCCTACAAATCTAGTTAGAGTAAATACTATTGCTTGCTCCTAGTTTTAGCCAATGCTGATTTTGATTTATGGGTATGTTTCTCTTGCCTATGGTGAGTGATTCTCTTTTCCCCAATAACTACACTCCTCTCCTCTCATACTAGACCAACCTGGTGGTCTTGTGAAACTTGTTCTTCGGGAAATCTGATAAACCTGCATCTTGTGGAATGCCTGCACCTCCTAGCTGCTTGACCTAGTTCCTAATGGAACTAAGTAACCATTTGGTCTTGGTCTTGCTGGTTTGGTTCTTGTGGTTGTGTTGGTGGTGGTGAATCCTGCCATGTTGCTCAACTAATGAGTAGGGTGGATTGTGTGGTGGTGTTGCTAGTGTGATGGTGGTGTTTCTTGGCCGACCAACTCCACACACAATGACCTATTTATACTAACTTTGGTTCCTATCTAATGTATGGAGTGGCCCAATTTCGTTGGTCTTCTCATACCATGATTTTATGGTGTCAAATGTATGCCATGAGGTTCCTTTTATAGTATCTTGATGCTCACCACAAGTTGACACCTCAAGTGATGACTCTTGTTTGAGCAAGGTGAGTAAGCTACTTGTTGTCAAGCTCTCATGCATGAGCATTACTTGGGGTTCAAGTAAAGGAAGATATTTTCAAGTGGATAACTATTCTAAGATATTTTCAAGTGGATAACTATCGTAGGTGGCATGATGATTATCCACTATTAATCTTTATTTTGGACAGCCAAGTGGCATTTGGCACTAAATGGGCTTGTGACTGAATCAACTCATATTCTTATACATATTTGTAATTTGATGTGGCGTCTCCCATGCATGATAGTGCTTACTATGCTATTCCTGGTTATGTTGTTGCTGATACTATCAAGATAAAGTTCTTGTTCCTATTTCTACCACGCAAGGAAAATGTTAGGGACGCAATTGGAGTGCAATATTGGTGGAGCATGTTGTCCTTGAAGGAGTCCGGTTGGGGACCACCTAGCAGCATGCTGAAGATGGTGGCGCACCTACAAAAGAGTCTTTTTATTTTAGTGTATTGTTTTATTTTCTAGTGGGTCCGTGTGCTTGAGTTTATTTTATTTCCTATTTTCGTTTTTTGCTTGTAAGTCAAGTAATAGGGAGGTCGGCTGCAACTATAAAGCCAGAGGGGTGCGCACCAATGTAAGGGGAGTTGAATTTTCGAGTTAAGAATAGACAGGAAAAAGGTCCCATGTCGGGGGACACCAATATCGTTGGTTTTGCTTGCTGATTCGCAAGGATCTGTTTTACAGTTCGTGGAGTAGATCTATTCTGCTCAACAACTGATTTATCTTGCTGCTGTGTTTGATCGCCGTGAAAGATTGGGCCAAACCCCCTTCAGATCACGTTGATCTGTATCATAATTCATAATTGAATTGATATCAATGGATATTGTATTAATTGTTTGGAAGTTAAACTTCAAAAGTTCATATTTGAAATGATCTTGTTATTGTGAATTATGCATATTGTCATATCTTATTTGTTCCTATTATAAGTTGAGCTCAAAATATCTAAAGTTAGCAAAGGTCATGCTCAAATCTTAAAAGATTCTATTTGATTTCACCAAGGCATGATCATAAGTGTTTCAAAATGATCATAGTTATTTTTATTCAAATAGTTTGAACTATTTAATGGAATGTAAATGGGCTTAGTTTTGTTATATCTCATATAGTTAATAAGTTATGATTTAAATAAGAATGTGTGGCTTTTATGCACTCTAGACCTTGTGGTTTACCAATTTTTGTAACAAGTTTAAGAGTGAATTATATAATACCCAGAAGTACTGGATAATTATTTAAGTGGTTAAATTCTATTGTACACCCCTCTACCTAGAATAATAGTTTTAACAAATGTCATGTTGAAGTTTATCGCACTTCAGTTGATGAGCTACTTCAGTTCCACCAACTTAAGAGAAACTTCAATCACTTTGACAAGTTTTATTTAAAAGCGCGAAAATTTCCCAGATTTTCTATGCATGAATGCAATGCACACTTCTGTGTTCTCTCTATTTCTAGCCTCACATCCTGGGATGTTACAGACTCTCCCCCTTAACATAAACTTCGTCCTCGAAGTTTGAACTCTCTTACGTTTGGGCTGAGCTTACCATCGATAACATCTTGCTTGCAACTCCTTCTCCAACTGATTGGATATAGATGATATCCTTTGTTCAGAGTATCTCTTAAATCCTCTTTCTCCAGCTCTGAACAATTGTTACTTGAGTGAGTCCTATGTTGCCTTCCAACATTCTTGGGGAATCCAATAGTCTTCGGCTCCTTAGTTTACTTAGTTTTACAAGCTGATTTGGTGAGGTCTCCATACTAGGGTATCAACTTTCTATGTATGGCCTAGTTATGGTCTATAAAATAACGTTTCACGAAGATCATAATGACACTTTAGAGGTCCGTTAAGGCATAGGCATATTTAAAGATTTAGTTCTAAGGAATGGATTAGACTCATTTAGCCAATCCAATACAGGGTGTTGGTTTACTTCATAAGGTTGACCTTGGTCCTCTATGCTCAAAAAGTTACTAACTGTGGTTCCTACTAGGTGTGGTTCATGGTCCACAATTGTCTAACTTCTTCACTGCTCTTCTAATGGAGCTACGGTGAATCTCAGGGAAGTACCGTTCAAATATACTTCATCCAACTTCCATCATCTTTGGGTTCTCCCCAAATTTCTGCTTCTTAAAAGTATTAATTACTCCTTGTGGTCAAGTTTAAGGTCTAGTTGTTGCTCCCATGAGGTATAAACCTCAACTTCCATTCTGATGAACTTCCGAGGCAAGTATTAATACAGTACCTCGACATCACCTTATGGCAATAAGGCTAATCTCATCTTAGTCTAGACCTCTGATACGTCTCCAACGTATCTATAATTTTTGATGCTCCATGCTTGTTTTTACACCATTTGCCTACTGTTTCGTTACACTTTGTGGCACTTTTATGCATTTTCCGGAACTAACCTACTAACAAGTCGCCATAGTGCCAGTTCCCTATTTTCTGCAGTTTTTGTGTTTCAGAAAAGCTACAAAGGAAATATTCTCAGAATTGGACGAAACAAGTTCCTGAAGTCTTATTTTTCCCAGAAGCTTCCAGAGATCCGAAGAGGAGTAGGAGGGGGGCCACGAGGGCCCCACACACCAGGGCGGCGTGGCCCAGGCCCTGGCCGCGCCCCCTATGTGTGAGGGTGCCTCGGGCCACCTCTGACGATGCCCCTTCGCCTATAAAGACCCCCCGACGGAAAAAACCTAAGGACCCGATCACTTTTCCAGAACACATAGCGATCCGCCGCCGCCGTCGACCCGAAGATCGGGAGGGTCCAGAAGCTCTTCCCGGTACCCTTCCGGAGAGGGGAATCGCCACCGGAGGTCTTCTTCATCGCCATGCTTACCTCCGGAGCGATGAATGAGTAGTCTACCTTGGACTATGGGTCCATAGCAGTAGCTAGATGGTTGTCTCCTCCACCATGTGCTTCATGTTTAGATCTCATGAGCTGCCCTACATGATTGAGATCACCGTTATGTAATTCTACATGTTTGGTTTGTTGGGATCCGATGAATATTGGTGTTATGATTGAGTTGCTATACTGAAATATATCTTATGTTATCTCTATGTTGTTTATGATCTTGTATGCTCTCCGTTGTTAGTAGCTATCTTGGCCGAGTAGTTGCTAGTGACTCCAAGAGGGGGTATTTATGCTCGATAGTGGGTTCATGCCTCTATTTAATCTGGGGGAGTGACAGAAACCTCTAAGGTTGTAGATGTGCTGTTGCTACTAGGGAGAAAACAACATCCATATGCTCGAGGGCATATGCTTTGTTTACATTACACACTTTGCTTAATGCAATTATCTATTGTTCGCAACTTAATACTCATGGGGTGTTCGGATGATATCCCCGTGAGTGGATTATTAGTCATAGATGCAGTTGGATGGCGGTCTATGTATTTTGTTGTAATGCCCAGAGTAAATCGCATAGTGATCTTCTTGACATATCACGTTTATCTTTATTCTATCAATTGCCCAACTGTAATTTGTTTACCCAGCATGTGTTATTTATCTTATGGAGAGACACCACTAGTGAACTGTGGACCCCGGTCCTATTTCCATCATATTGCTATCACCTGTTTACTTTACTCGCACTGTTTACTTTACTCGCATACTATTATCACTTTCCACTCGATACGCTCATACCCTTTGTTTCAAGCAAACCGGTGAGATTGATAACCTAATCGCAAGTTGGGAACAAAGTATTTGGTTGTGTTGTGTGCAGGTTCCACGTTGCTGCTCGCAAAGCAAAGCTTGGACGAGGCGCCACATATAAATTGTCCGAAGCTGTCGCTAAGCCAGTCTGCATCACCTTCAGTCGTATTGTCTGCTCTTCTCCTAATCGACATACCTTGGTTTCTTAACTGAGGGAAAACTTGCTGCTATATTCATCAAAACCTTCTCTTGAGGTTTTCCAACTGGCCGGTCATTTAATTTCATACACCATCGACTTGGCCCCATCAAGTTTTCTGGCGCCGTTGTCGGGGAAGAAGTGGAAGACCTCTCCAAGGGGAGTTTTTCGCACGCACATCCTTTACTTTGTTTTATTGTTTTGCTTTACTTTATTTTTACCTGCATCATTTTATATCAAAAACACAAAAAAATTAGTTTACTTTATAGTTGCTTTTATCTACTTGCTTTTAGTTCATTATGCTGTTCCCTAAGTACGTTTTGGAGGACCTCTCAGTAGGTAGTGGTTCAATTATTGGGAAAGATAACATTGAGGAATTCTGTAATCACATTAGTGTGCATAAGGAAGTTGAGGAAAAGTCTTTGGTTGAGCTTGCTCCTAGTTATGAAGTTGCTTCTGCTTATTTAGTTCACATGTTGGAAGCTAGGTTTGCTAGCCTTAACCCTTTTATGCAATACATGTTCCTTAAGCTTCATGAAATTGAGGATCCCGAAAAGAAAGCTTTTATCTTGTAAACTTTGCGCATAGAATTTAGAGATGTTGCAATTGAAGCTAGGAAAGTTTTTGAGAAGTTTAATAAGCTTGGCTCACCTGTAGCGGTTGTTGGCACACCCAATGAAGATTTTAGAGTGCCAATACCTTATAAACTTGTAGGAATTCACGATGCTTGGGATAAATTTTTTAGTTGGATTTGTCCTGAAAACTTTTTTGATGAAAGCAGTGTACCAAAAAGTGATCATAAAGGATCTTCAAAAACTCATTTGGACACATTTTCCTTCATTATTGAAAAGATTCCTATAGTGGATCCGGATGCCTCTTTCATTATTACTTGATTCGCAATTATCTGCGCCTAGCTCAAAGGCGTTAAAGAAAAGCACTCTTGGGAGATAACCCAATGTTTTATTTTCAGTACTTTTTCTTTTATTTGAGTCTTGGAAGTCATTACTACTGTAATGAGCTCTCCTTATCCTTTTTATTTTGTTGTTGTGCCAAGAGAAGCCTCTAATTCGAGTGAGGTAAAGATTTGGGGATGTTGCTGTCCTGAAACTGTTTTCGGTGCTGCACCGTAAAAATTCGTGAAAATTCTCTGTATATCTTTTGGACATGCGATTTCTTGTGCATATGCCCCAGGTTATATCCAAACTTTCGTTAGTTGAACACTTTTTGATTTGAGCAACAGAAAACCCCTCAAAAATTCGGCCTTTGTCAGCTGTTCTGTTTTGACAGATTTCTGCCAATATTTGTGTTTGCCGCTTTATCGCTTTCTTTTGAGTTCTTTTATCACAGAACTTTTGGGGAAGTTCCTACAGTAGTATATGCTATATATGTGGTGTTTTTGGGTTGAAACCTGAAGCAAAAGAGGTTGATTATATGTTATGCCTACACTAATGTTGCTAATAGATTTGTGTTTAGTTTTGTATGAAGGAAGTTTTTAAGTGTAGGGATTGGAGAATGATGAGATGAGTTGAAGAATAGACAAAATCTCAAGCTTGGGGATTCCCATGCATAACCCCAAGAAATATCCAAGAAGTACAAGCGTCAAAGCTTGGGGATACCCCCAAGGCACCCCTTCTTCATCGGCAAAAATCAGGTCACCTTTCAAAACACTATATTTTTATTGCTTCATGCACTATGTGTTTTTCTTGGAGCGTCAGTTGTTTTAGTTTTCTTAGTTAGTTTAGTTTTGTTTGCTGCAATAAATGGTTGGACCCCAACAAATTTCCTTTGGAGAAGTTGTCTTGCTTTTCATTTGCTAAGAACGCTCTAGTTTTCATTCTTATCAAAAACCGAGTGTTCTTCTTTTTCTGCTACTGCTTTTGGTTTTCGTTTTCGCCTTGATTTGCGTTCAGACCTTGTCATATCTCTTCATCAAGGTGTATTTTTGCCTCTGATCTTTATTGGTTTTCATCAAAAGAGGTGTCTTAAAAAATTTCAAATGGTGTTGGAAAAGAGAAAAAGCTCTATGCAAAAAAGTGGTACAAGAAGGAGCTTGTGTAGACTGCGGCTTAGGCTTTTTCATGTCATGCTTGATGTCTTTTTGATAGTATCTCAAATAACTGAGATTGCTTAATGAGCCTTTGAAAAAATCATGCGTTGTTTTTATTGTTTGGAAGTATTATTTTGGTTTTCTCCTTGATACTTTATTTGGGTTGACTTGGCGCATGCTCATACATGTTAGACTCTTACAAAGTCGCCAATAGCCTCTATGATCATTTAGTTTTTGACTTTTGATGCCATCTTATGCTTCTTTTAATGTTGCTTTGTCGCTTTGCAAGATTATGGCCATTATTGCTCTCTTAGTTGGTCGCTCCCAGTCTTTTGCTAGCCCTCGCCTTGTACTGAGTATGAGCTCTACTTGTGCATCCAACTCCTAAAAACCAAGTTTGCCAAAGTGTCCACCATACATACCTACTAGCAATTTGCTATTCCAAGTAAATTTGACTTGCTTTTATTTACTCTTCAAATTAAACTCTTACCAGTGTTATGCGAAAATTGGTCAGTAAAGCTCTCACGAACCGGAAGGCACACTTTAATTTTTCTTGTTCTTAAAAATTTGACATTGTGGTCTCTTATGTTGAGTTGTTATGCTTCCAAGTTGTAAGTTGGATACTAGCCCAACCATGCTATCATGGGGCAAGCTTTCAATATTGCACTTATTATTTGAGTTGATATCGTGATCTTTTGTTTATGGATGCCCGCGGTGTGAAATGAATTGGGAATCTTGCGGGGATCATGGAGTTTGTATATGTGTTAGGGAAACGCCTGGGCCGCCAATCTAAGCCATGCATAATTCATGGTGGAAATTTGCAGCATACCCATAGTGGACATTCGACGACGCATCTCAAAATAAAAAGCTAAACAAATGGTAAATAAAAGAGATGTCGAGGTGTTCATTGTCTGCTTGTCCTGTCATTTTGATGTGGGCTTGTTCCATGTCATCGGGCACGGAGGTACCCCGTTGGTGGTTCTCAATGATACGCATATACCTACAATGACAAGAGCCTTGCTTGGGACTCTAAGTTGAGTAGCATGAGGTTTGGGTACTCGTATTCACGGGACACAAGGTTTTCAACTTATGATTTGTCAAGCATATGCATCATAATTGTTCTCGCATTAACTCTAACCATTCAAGATGCTTATGATGGGGGCAATGAGAGCTCAAAGCCGGTAAGTACCATAATTTTTGAAGGTTATAAAACTTGCAATCACTTCTTCCCTCCGTGAAGGACCTTTCTTTTACTTTCATGTTGAGTCACCACCTTCTATCTTTATGCACCATTAAGAGAGCATAGTTTTCATTCTTAGTATAATGTGCATTGTCCCAAAGTTTTCATTGATTGATTCATATTGTTGGTTTCACTTGTTCTTAAATTATTTGTATCTAGTCGCCCTCTTAAACTTGAAGGTGTCCTATGCAGTTATGTATTGCTCTCTATTAAGGACAAGCTGAAAACCATTTGTATGTTTTTCCTTATGATTTGAACACATGTTTGACTTTCATTGTTTCATTTTCATGATCTTTTGTTTGTGTTCATTTGCATGTTATAAGATGGTTGCTAAGTTTCTATTGTCAAGATTATATCTTTCATGCCCATGTTTTAAGTTCTTATGATCCCAGCTCACAAATGCTTACATATATGATCAAGATTGCGTAGGTGCATGTCACCTCAAAAATTATTCTTTTGTTATCACTTACCTACTCGAGGACGAGCAGGAATTAAGCTTGGGGATGCTTGATACGTCTCCAACGTATCTATAATTTTTGATGCTCCATGCTTGTTTTTACACCATTTGCCTACTGTTTCATTACACTTCGTGGCACTTTTATGCATTTTCCAGAACTAACCTACTAACAAGTCGCCACAGTGCCAGTTCCCTATTTTCTGCTGTTTTTGTGTTTCAGAAAAGCTACACCGGAAATATTCTCGGAATTGGACGAAACAAGTTCCTGAAGTCTTATTTTCCCCAGAAGCTTCCAGAGATCCGAAGAGGAGTAGGAGGGGGGCCACGAGGGCCCCACACACCAGGGCGGCGTGGCCCAGGCCCTGGCCGTGCCCCTATGTGTGAGGGTGCCTCGGGGCACCTCTGACGATGCCCCTTCGCCTATAAAGACCCCCCGATGGAAAAAACCTAAGGACCCGATCACTTTTCCAGAACACATAGCGATCCGCCGCCGCCGTCGACCCGAAGATCGGGAGGGTCCAGAAGCTCTTCCCGGCACCCTGCCGGAGAGGGGAATCGCCACCGGAGGTCTTTTTCATCGCCATGCTTGCCTCCGGAGCGATGAGTGAGTAGTCTACCTTGGACTATGGGTCCATAGCAGTAGCTAGATGGTTGTCTCCTCCACCATGTGCTTCATGTTTAGATCTCATGAGCTGCCCTACATGATTGAGATCACCGTTATGTAATTCTACATGTTTGGTTTGTTGGGATTCGATGAATATTGGTGTTATGATTGAGTTGCTATACTGAAATATATCTTATGTTATCTCTATGTTGTTTATGATCTTGCATGCTCTCCGTTGTTTATGATCTTGCATGCTCTCCGTTGTTAGTAGCTATCTTGGCCGAGTAGTTGCTAGTGACTCCAAGAGGGGGTATTTATGCTCGATCGTGGGTTCATGCCTCTATTTAATTTGGGGGAGTGACAGAAACCTCTAAGGTTGTAGATGTGCTGTTGCTACTAGGGAGAAAACAACATCCATATGCTCGAGGGCATATGCTTTGTTTACATTACACACTTTGCTTAATGCAATTATCTGTTGTTCGCAACTTAATACTCATGGGGTGTTCGGATGATATCCCTGTGAGTGGATTATTAGTTATAGATGCAGTTGGATGGCGGTCTATGTATTTTGTTGTAATGCCCAGAGTAAATCGCATAGTGATCTTCTTGACATATCACGTTTATCTTTATTCTATCAATTGCCCAACTGTAATTTGTTTACCCAGCATGTGTTATTTATCTTATGGAGAGACACCACTAGTGAACTGTGGACCCCGGTCCTATTTCCATCATATTGCTATCACCTGTTTACTTTACTCGCACTATTTACTTTACTCGCATACTATTATCACTTTCCACTCGATACGCTCATACCCTTTGTTTCAAGCAAACCGGTGAGATTGACAACCTCATCGCAAGTTGGGAACAAAGTATTTGGTTGTGTTGTGTGCAGGTTCCACGTTGCTGCTCGCAAAGCAAAGCTTGGACGAGGCACCACATATAAATTGTCCGAAGCCATCGCTAAGCCAGTCCGCATCACCTTCAGTCGTATTGTCTGCTCTTCTCCTGATCGACATACCTTGGTTTCTTAATTGAGGGAAAACTTGCTGCTATATTCATCAAAACCTTCTCTTGGGGTTTTCCAACTGGCCGGTCATTTAATTTCATACACCATCGACTTGGCCCCATCAACCTCCTTCTTACTCCAACTGATTTGGTCTAGTTCTTCCAACTTGTGGCTTACTCTCCCCCTTAGGCTTTCCTAATGGTTTCTCGAAGAAACCTACGGTGTACCCACACCATTGTGGATATCCGGTGTGAATCCTTCGATTATGTGTTTATGTAGGGCTTCTATTCCACTTTTGGAGGTATGAACTTACCCAAAGGTTCTAAAGGTTGGTGAGAATTGGGTTTTCCCATCGTGTTCTATCCAAATTCGATTGGTAGGGTATATACAAAGCCATGGGAGACATCCGGCAGAGTTTCTCTTGTACCAGAGCACATCCACGACATGCAGTTGTATATATATTGAACAAGATATGAACTAACATGGATATAAACGAACAAATGGCTTCAACGGATCACTGTCAACATGAAGACCTATGAAAACCTCACTGGTCTTGGTCCATAGACAAAGACTACACTCGAAGATAAAAAAGATACTACTGACGTCTTAACCACCAATCTACAATTCAAGATTTTGGGACTAGGGATCAATGTTATACAGAAATGTTATGTGTCTTAGTCACGCTAGCAATGAGGGTTACTGGGGTTACCACTCCTAGGCTAAGTAAAGAAGCTGGCAATACCGGAATGGATCATCGGTACTACAACACCTCAATCAACCCGTGATGTACTAAGCATAACCAAGGCTGCATAACAACGAGCTAAAATACCTCAAACTCAACTATAGATAACCTAATTAGTGGTTCTACTCCATGATCTAGTGTTAGGATCTAGTAATTACGAACTTAGTGTTCCACTAAATTCCATACCAACTGTGGTATCTCTTAATCAAATTTTCTTCTTCTAGGACTTGTCTTGCAAGGAATACACCATCTACAGGTGTCTTCTCACACCTTTCCTTCTTGTTTGACTTCCTTCTTGTGATCTCTTCATCTTTGTCTGGACTGCCTTAGGAACTCGTTTCTTCCTCACACGAATCCTCCAACCCTCTAGATCAATACCATGAAGTAAGAACTTGATAAAGCAACATGCACTTGCATATGAGAGTTAAACTTCATGTATGGATCTAGTCAATCAATAAAAATCTAAGAAAAATCCAAATGTGTGCTGGCAACATACATCATCATAAGCCCGTTGAGTAAAACATCTCTATAATTCAGGCTTAGATGTGTACTTTATAGCACCAAGTAATATAGGTTTATATCGTGCTATATTGGACATATTGGTGGACTACTACTCTTTGTCTCAATATTTACTCCAATTGCTCAATTGCAATCGAATAAACTTGTACAAAGTGGGTTTGGGAGTCTTTATAGCTGACCTATACGTGCCTTTCTATCCTTCTATAACTTACCTTCCATTCTATTGAAGACTACCCTCACATGATCTTTCAAGACTTCTAGCATGGCTATTCTAAGCACCTACTTCTCGGTAATACGACTCCTACTACTCCATAATGTTTATAGGGCTTCTCCATTGTGCTTAGATCAATCTACTCCAACTAGGACTATGGTTCTTTCATATTTAGCCTAGTTACCATAGTTTGGAACACTTCATTCATCCTTTTCCTTGAGCATCTTCTTCCTCAGCAGAGAATTGCTGATGTACTACAAAGTTCTTCTCCATCATGTAAAGAATCTCATGTGAATCTCACATGCTCCAAGATTTTACACCGTGGGTACTTCTTACTTGTATATGGAATTCTTGGATATCCACAAACATGTCTTAACATGAGGTCCTACTACCTCATATAGCTTCACTTTATCACTCAAAATTATCCTACTACAGTTTTGGATGACTCAAGCTTTAACACGACGTACTTGGTATACTTCTTCCAATAGGATAGTTCCCATTCCGGTTGTATCCTCTCTTTGGACTATCATGTATTGTATACCAATTGTTCCATCCATTGTATAAGGCTCTAATAATGTCATAACTACTTGGTATGGAACAAGATGCCTAACTTCACTTAAGAAAATAGGTAAGAACCTTGGACTCGAGTGTGTCAGGATTATCCTTTTATTGAATATCCATCTCAAGTCAAAAAGAAGAATTGGTTTAGATAAGATGGCTTCCTATAGTCACTACCAAACCTACAGGTCTCCTATTAAAGGGTTTTAATCCTAGGGTCAAAGCGTTTGCTCTGATACCAACTGTGGTGACCCAGCATACCACTGCATGTGTAGTATGCAAGTCGTTGACATAACACCAATGAAACACTGTCTCACTAGTATTACATCGATCAGAGTGGTACAACAGAGACATCGCAGGTCCAAGGTAGGTGCATAGTATTACAAATTTCATCATACAGAAGATCTTCAAAACCTCCTTGATGCGGCACGGTGTGGTGATGATGTAAAATGACCGGCTAGTTGGGAACCCCAAGAGGAAGGTATGATGAGCACAACAGCAAGTTTTTCCCTCAGTAAGAAACCAAGGTTTGTCAGTCCAGGAAAAAGCCAAACTCCAGAAGGTGATGCTTGCTAGCCTAATGACACTCCAACAAGGGCGCCGTTAACGATATCTTGTTAGCGCATCTTCAACTAGTAGCAACGTGGAACCTGCACACAACACAACCAAATACTTTGTTCCCAACTTACGATGAGGTTGTCAATCTCACCGGTTAGCTGTAAACAAAGGAATGAGTGTATCGAGTGGAAAGCAATAGTAGTATGCGAGTAAAGTAAATAGGTGATAGCAATGTAAAAGAAATAGGGCCGGGGTCCACAGTTCACTAGTGGTGTCTCTCCATAAGATAAAATAACACATGTTGGGTAAACAAATTACAGTTGGGCAATTGATAGAATAAAGACAACGTGATATGTCGAGAGGATCACTATGAGATCTACTCTGGGCATTACAACAAGATACATAGACCGCCATCCAACTGCATCTATGACTAATAATCCACTTGTGGCAAATCAATCCGAGAACTCCACAAGTATTAAGTTGCGAACAACAGATAACTGCATTAAGCAAAGTGTGTAATGTAAACAAAGCATATGCCCTTGAGCATATGAATGTTGTTTTCTCCCTAGTGGCAACAGCACATCTACAACCTTAGAGGTTTCTGTCACTCCCCCAGATTAAATAGAGGCATGAACCCAACTGTCGGGCATAAATACCCCCTCTTGGAGTCACTAGCAACTACTCGGCCAAGATAGCTACTAACAACGGAGAGCATGCAAGATCATAAACAACATAGAGATAACATAAGATAATATTCAGCACATCAACTCAATCATAACACCAATATTCATCGGATCCCAACAAACACAATATGTATAATTACATAATGGTGATCTCGATCATGTAAGGCAGCTCATGAGATCTAAACATGTAGCACATGGTGGAGAAGACAACCATCTAGCTACTGCTATGGACCCATAGTCCAAGGTAGACTACTCACTCATCGTGCCGGAGGCAAGCATGGCGATGAAGAAGACCTCCAGTGGCAATTCCCCTCTCCGGCAGGGTGCCGGGAAGAGCTTCTGGACCCTCCCGATCTCGGGTCGATGACGACGGCGGATCGCGATATGTTTCTGGAAAAGTGATCGGGTGTTTAGTTTTTTCCTATTGGGGGGTCTTTATAGGCGAAGGGGCATCGTCAGAAGTGGACCGAGGCGGCCACACACATAGGGGGCACGGCCTAGCCCTGGGCCGCGCCGCCCTGTTGTGTGGGCTCCTCGTGGCCCCACTCCATCTCCTCTTCGGTTCTCTGGAAGCTTCGGTGAATTTCTGGATGTTTGGCTTTTGTTTTGTCCAATTCCGAGAATATTTCCTGTGTAACTTTTCTGAAACACAAAAATAGCAGAAAACAGGGAATTGGCACTATGGCATCTCGTTAATAGGTTAGTCCCAGAAAATGCATAAAGATGCCACGAAGTGTAACGAAACACTAAGCAAATGGTGTAAAAACAAGCATGGAGCATCAAAAATTATAGATACGTTTGAGACGTATCAGCATCCCCAAGCTTAACTCCTTCTCGTCCTCGAGTAGGTAAGTGATAACAAAAGAAATAATTTTTGTGGTGGCATGCACCTACATAATCTTGACCATATATGTAAGCGTTGTGTGCTGGGATCAAAAGAACTTAAAACATGGGCATAAAAGACATAATCTTGATAGAAGAAACTTAGCAACCATGTTATAACATGAAAAAGAACACAAACAAAAGATTATGAAAATGAAACAATGAAAGTCAAACGTGTGTTCAAATCATATGGAAAAACATACAGATGGTTTTCAACTTTTCCTTCATGAGAGAGCAAAACATAAATGCAAAGGACACTGTCACATCCCAAAAATTGGAAAGTGAAAAAAAAGTTTTAATTAAATTGCTTTGATTGAATTTGTTGAATTGAAAATCACAACGAATTGAAAATTTGAAATCAAATCAAACCTTGACCAAATCAAAAGAGAAATCAATAAAGAGTTTCGTATAAATACTTGAAATTCAAATATATTTTTTCGATAGAAAAACTATTTCCAACTTGATATTAATCCTTGAAGGAATTCTTTTTGAGAAAATAGTATTTCCAAAATACTATTTTGAATTTATTCTTTCCTATGCAAGCACTATTGCAAAGTAAATGTTACCAAAATGATTTTTAGATAAAGTTTGCGTTAGTAAAAATATGTTTGATAATAAATTTCCAAATATTATTTTTATAGACTTTATTCTCTGAATCAAAGGATGACTTGAAACCCTATTTCTATTTCTTAGAAAATGCAAATAAAGCCCTGTGGGCCAAAGATATAACACATTGTTGAAAATTATTTTAATCATTAAAATTGTTTCTTAATATTTGAGATGGTTATTTTCGCATTTTAGAAAATGTTAAGAAATTGTTTGAGCTTATTTGGAGCTATAATAGAAATAAGAAAAATAGAAATAAAATACCAATCAAACCGGGCCGCCTAGGCATCTCGGACCATCTAGGCCGAGCAAACGACCAACCTACCTCGTTCTCGTCTTCCACCGTTAGCGATCAAAGATAGACTGCACGCATCTAAGCTCACCATGGCAGTTAATTTTTTTTCTTTCTCTCTACATTAAAAAAACATTTCTTTTCCTTAAAAAAATATTTCTTTTTCTCTCCCTAATTTGTAGGAAAAGATTCTTGTCAACATAAACACGAAATTACTGACCATTCAATTCCGATCTCATTCATGGGAAATATTATTACCATTTAAAACGCTTTAATTTCTCAAATCAATCTCGTGCACTAAATTTCGTCTGAATGACATTCATTTTTCCGATCTCCGTCCATATACGCATAAGCTGATTTTGGCCCTCTTTAATTCCGGTGATATGTTGCCCGTTTCGCTGCATCGCCTCTTCCTATTTAAACCCCCTTCCTCTCCTCTCCATTCACCCTGAGATCGCGACCCAAAGAGCCGCCAGGCTGCTTCACTATTTCTCGTATGAGACGACGCCGTTGACTAAGTGAGTAAGAGCCGCCTATTTCTGGTCCTTTCTCTCTCCCTTGTTCCGGCGCATCATCTGAGCCTATTATTCGTCCAAATCCTGCAGCAAATTGATGAGACCGACCACAGCGGACGCTCGCCGTCACCTGAAGCGTCTTCGTCCGCACCCGACCGTGATCCAGGAAGAGAACGACGAGAGGAACACACCTTCGAGATGCCTTGACGATACGCGCGTCTTCGTCCATACCAGCCTAATACAACCACAATGTTTTCTGTGTGCGCGAATGAGCACTGCCGCCTCGACAAACTATGTCCAGTGAGCACGGTTGAACCTCGCATCTCCTCTTTGTTCTAATCTCCGTATCACGACCCTGCATACAATCACTGAAGGTCCAACAATTTTAGTTTGTGCGCCAGATCCTCAACAGAAGCTCCATTCTTGGCATAAACTCCGGTGAGTAATCAATGACGAACAGGAGCATTGCTGCCATTGAAGATCTCGCCTTCAGGACCCGTCAGCGTTGTGGTATTTACTGGACCCTAGTTAGTTTGATCTCCATTATGTGGTTCAGTTTTAGATCAGTCGTAATCTAAACAGATTCCATCCTTAACTCGTGTTTTCTTTAATCACGCACGGCCGGGTACTGAACGATCGATCGGTGCATTTGGTGCTAGCTCGTTCACGTAATAAAATTTGTAAATTTCATATCCCTCAATTTAGAGATCGGTTTTCGATGGTTGTTCTTGCATTAAGTTTGTAATTAAATCCTCTACAACTTTTGTGTAGAAATTTTTTCCATCCGAGTAACTTTTTCGGATGACTTTTTGGACGTCATTAAAATTTAACCGTGAAATGTTTAATCGTGTAAAATTAATATCTTTTGATCTGTTTATCGAAATTGTGCAAAAATTATACCCTTGAACTCATAAAAATATGAACAACATATTGGAATGATAAAATTTGAATTTTGAACTATTTCAAAATATGTGATTTTGAGTATTTTTCATCATCGGTTTAATTCTATAAATAATTTCAACATAGTTCCTTTAAAAAAATTGTCATATGAAAATATTTATGCACCAAGAATTTGTGCATTTTCATGAAGTCCTAATAACCATCTAATTATACCTATGACTTAGTAAAAAAAATCTCCTCTCTACCGATGCCTAAGTGCAAAACCTATCAACTCTGTCTTACCCAAAAACTTATAAGTAGTTGACTCTCAATCCCATCTGCCAAGACCAAGTCCGAAGAAAGGGAAAGTTGGAAGAGAAGGCCAATCCAAAGAGAAGGCAAGGAGAATCAAGATGCTCCACGAGAAGTGTGATAAGGGGTGGCCCGATCTTCTCAGTAAGCAGGTGGATGTTGTCGAAGGCTATGGCGAAGGCGATGTCGATGGGGTGGTAGGCGGCAGTATGACGCTGACGAACTCTCTCTCGACCGAACCTGATGCCAGTGCAACAGCTCCAAATCCTATGGATATTCGCAACTCCACACTCTGACGACGTAGTACGAGACCACGCGCTTGAATAACTTGCAATTCTCCAATTCCCAGTGGAACGACGAATGACACTCAGATTAGGGTAGGATCAACATCAATTCGACATGAATCTGATGCACAAGTGTCTCATAGCAAAAACTTAGGTTTCTCTAAACAGGGTCTGCCCTCTACATGGGGGCTGCCTCTCATATATATGAGGGCTGATGCGCCTAGGGCTGGGAGAGCACCTAGGCGCCACTCCCCTGGTTGGGCTTGGCCCAACATGGCCAAAGCCCAACCGACTCAAATCTGTCTTAAAAATACGGTTTGACTCAAACTGATACAAACCGGCCAAAATTTGGATGGCTCGGCCTTATGGCTCGCAGGCCCGACGTATGGCGCGCCTTAGACTCATGACGTTGTGGCGTTGGTTGTCCTGGTGCGCCATCTCGCTGTCCTGGTTCTCCCTCATTGACGGTGTGCGTCGTCCTCCCACTCCTCCCTCGCGTAGCCGTCAATGTGCGTAGCAGCCTCCTCATGTCGCAGGCCGCCTCCTCCTCGTGCGAAGCTAGTCTCCTCCATAAACCTGATCATACAAAGATACATCGACTTAGGAAGTATAAAGTTCTCATTAATAAATATATCAGGTTCAGCTAGGAGTGAATTCACCTGTTGTTCAAGTAGCTTTGCACGAGCTCTAGTCATCGGTCCAATCCTAACATCATTGGACGTATCCTTTGCCGCTGCTGGTGTTGGTGTAGGGATGTCCTCATCATCTCCCCCCCCTTCAAAAAGCGTCGACCTCGACGCGGCAAGGTCTTCTCCAGTATACGGTGTCAAATCAGCAACATTGAAGGAATTACTAACACCAAACTCATCCTTTGGAAGATCTATCTTGTAGGCATTATCATTGATCTTGGACAAAACTTTATATGGTCCGGCGCCGCGTGGCAGAAGTTTGGAGCGGCGTGCATGTGGAAACCTATCCTTGCGGAAGTGAACCCAAACCATGTCGCCTGGCTCAAACAAAACCTCCTTCCGCCGCTGGTTTCTCTTTATAGCAATGTTCTTTCCCTTCTTCTCAATTGCCTCTTTCGTCTTGATGTGTATCTTCCTCACATAATCAGCACGCTTCGACGCCTCCATGTTGGTGCGCTGGTGCAATGGAAGTGGCAGCAAATCAAGCGGCGTAATGGGTTTGAAACCATACACCACCTCAAACGGACACAGCTGTGTTGTAGAATGCACAGCCCTGTTGTAGGCAAACTCGACATGGGGCAAGCACTCCTCCCACTCGCGCAAATTCTTCTTGATCATCGATCTCAGCAACGTCGACAACGTCCGATTCACAACCTCCGTCTGACCATCAGTTTGGGGATGACATGTAGTGCTGAACAGGAGCTTCGTTCCTAGCTTTCCCCAAAGTGTCTTCCAGAAGTAGCTCATGAATTTCACGTCCCGATCAGAAACAATCGTCCTAGGTACTCCATGTATGCGCACGATCTCCCTGAAAAACAGATTAGCAATATGCGACGCATCGTCGCTCTTGTGGCAGGCAATAAAGTGTGACATCTTAGAAAATCTATCCACTACCACAAATATTGAATCATGGCCTCTCTTAGTTCTAGGCAATCCTAACACAAAATCCATACTTATATCTTCCCAAGGTGTAGTAGGCGCAGGTAACGGAGTATACAAACCGTGGGGCTTCAACTTGGATTTGGATGTGTTACATATGATGCAGCGCTTGACGTAGCGGTCCACGTCGCGGCGCATACGCGGCCAAAAGAAGTGATCAACGAGCATCAACAACGTCTTCTCTCTACCAAAGTGTCCCGCCAATCCTCCTTCATGTGATTCCTGCAGTAATAACAAACGCACCGACGACTCCGGAACACATAATTTGTTAGCACGAAACAAATACCCATCATGGATGTGAAACTTATCCCATGCTTTATGCAATGTACACAGCCTATATGGTTCCGCAAAATCAACATCAGTAGCATATAGATCACAAATACTCGCAAAACCAGGAATTCTCACATCAAGTTGTGTCAATAACATATGTTTCCTAGAGAGAGCATCAGCTACAACATTTTCGTTCCCTTTTTTGTACTTAATGATGTAGGGAAACGACTCAATGAATTCAACCCACTTGGCTAGGCGCCTATGCAAATTGGCTTGCGCCTTCAAGTATTTCAAAGCTTCATGATCAGAATGTATGATAAATTCTTTTGGCCACAAATAATATTGCCAAACCTCAAGAACTCTAACAAGTGCATACAATTCCTTATCATAAATCGAATAGTTCAACCGTGCACCCGAAAGTTTTTCAGAAAAATATGCAATAGGGCGCTTCTCTTGCATCAAAACACCACCAATTCCTATACCACTAGCATCACATTCAATCTCAAATTGTTTGGCAAAATCGGGTAATGCCAGACATGGTGCAGAAGTTAACAATTGTTTCAACATCTCAAACGCGCCTTGCTGCGCGGCGCCCCACTCAAAGGGCACGCCCTTCTTAGTCATGTCATTCATAGGCGCAGCAATGGTGCTAAAATCTTTCACAAAACGGCGATAAAAACCAGCAAGTCCTAGAAAACTACGAACTTGACTAACATTAATCGGTATAGGCCAGTTTTGGACAGATTCAATCTTACTCATGTCAACAGCAACTCCATCTTTGGAGACAACATATCCAAGGAAAATCACTCTATCTTTTGCAAAAGTACATTTAGCAAGATTACCATACAATTTAGCATGTCGTAGTACTTGCAAAACTTGTCTAATGTGATCACAATGTTCAGTTTCATTATGGCTGTAAATTAATATGTCATCAAAGTACACAACCACAAATCTACCAATAAACTCACGCAAAACATGGTTCATCAATCTCATGAAAGTGCTAGGCGCATTAGTCAACCCAAAAGGCATAACTAACCACTCATATAAACCAAACTTTGTTTTGAATGCAGTTTTCCATTCATCTCCTTCCTTCATCCTAATTTGATGATAACCACTACGCAAATCAATCTTAGAAAAAATAGCAGCACCACTCAATTCATCAAGCATATCTTCTAAGCATGGAATAGGATGACGATATCGAATAGTGATGTTATTTATAGCTCTACAATCTACACACATGCGCCATGTACCATCTTTCTTAGGAACTAAAATAACAGGAACAGCACATGGGCTCAAGCTTACGCGAATATAACCTTTGTCGAGTAGAACTTGTACTTGTGCCTGAATTTCTTTCGTCTCATCGGGGTTGGTCCTATACGGTGCGCGGTTCGGCAACGTCGCTCCAGGGATGAGGTCGATCTGATGTTCAATGCCCCGCATTGGCGGCAATCCAGCTGGTACCTCCTCCGGAAAAACGTCCTCAAACTCCTTCAAAACAGTGGAAACACACCAATAGAGAGAGGGGTCATATCGTTAGAAACCAAAATCTCACCCTTGTAGAGCAGCACAAGGGGGATCTTCGTCGGATCATCTCCAAGTTCTCTCAAATCCTCTTTGGTGGCCATCAGTATATAGGATCCCGTATCAGCAGTAGGTGACGTTGCAGTATCACCATCAGTCATCGCGAGAGCGTCAAGGGCTCTATCCGCGGCATCGCCAAAAGTGGGCGGAAGGAGCGCGCCGTATGTGGGTACATCGGCAAGTGCACAAGTGGTGGGACGAAGCAGCTCGGTTGGCGTTGGACGGCTCGGTGGAGCCGTTTGCTTTGGCTCGGTGGTGCAAGTCGGCGCGGCTTGTGCGGCGGGAGACAAGGCTCCAACGGCACGCATGGCTGTTTTGGCAGTAAAACAACCCGATATCTCTGTGGCAGCAGCAAAACAGGCCGAAAAGTGTGCCACTGCGGATGTATTAATTGTATGCACCGCCAAATTTGTCTCCTTGTCATTTGCTTCAGTTGGCTTGACTTCAATCTTCTGTCGAGACTCATTTATAATGTCTTGCGGTGTCATTGGAGATAATTTGGTCTTCTTGCCCTTATGCTCTAAGTGATATGTATTGGCACGACCATTGTGTTGCACAGAACGATCATATAGCCATGGTCGACCCAGCAATAAGTGACAAACTGTCATAGGAACCACATCAAAATCAATGGTATCGGTGTACGGCCCTATGGTGAACTGAACTTGTACCATGTGATCAACCTTCATCTCGCCGGCATCACCCAACCATTGTATGTAGTATGGCGATGGATGTGGTATATATTTCAATTTCAGCTTCAAACATAACTCCTTACTGGCCAGATTACGACAACTGCCTCCATCAACAATCACCTTGCAAGCCTTCGTTGCGGTAACCAACGCCCTGGTTTGAAATAAATTGCAACGCTGACTTGGAAGAGGTGTAGTAACGCTGAGCGCACGCTGCGAGACTACTATCGTGTGTGCCGTGGATGGCATAGCATCATACTCGGTATCGTCGTCGGACACCTCCGCTTGTTCATCCGGAATCGCCTCATCACCTGTCTCGTATCCCCCGGCTTCAGTCACGAAAACAACTTTCTTGTTTGGGCAATCACGCTTGAAGTGACCTCTTCCTCCACATGAATGGCACTCCATATTGCTTATTCGTGCTGCAGAAGCATTGGAAACATTACTGCTGGCTGCAGGGGTTGGTTTCCGTGTATTGGCGACACTAGATGATGAGGTGTGAGAACCCGCAGGGCGCGCATCAGCACGGCCGCTAGATGAAGGCGCGGCAGGTGCCGTCGGCGCTGGGCGCGTGGGGTATGTCCTCCCCCCGGTATATCGAGGTCTCGATTTGGCGTCCTCATTGATCTGCGATTCAGCCTCCCGTGCATGATGTAGCAGCTCATTCATTGTAGCATACTGATGGTGACGGACAACACTCTTGATATCATTGCGCAGCCCTGACACAAACCGTGTAAACGTCTGCTCGTCCGCTTCCCGTATCTTGGCTCGGCGCATCAACAGCTCCATCTCCATGTAATATGCATCAACAGTCATTAACCCTTGTCGTAAACTCTGTAGTCTGTCAAAAATTGTTCGCAAGTAATTTGTCGGGACAAACCGAGCATTCATCTCCTGGCGCATAGCACGCCAAGTGGTGATTGGCACCTGTTGTGCAGCTTCACGACCCGATACGATCATGTCCCACCAAACCAATGCGTAGCCATCAAATTCAGAGGACGCAAGCTTGATCTTCTTGTCGTCTGAATAGTTATGTAAACGCCACAGTTTCTCTATTTTCAACTCCCATGTGAGGTAATCTTCAACAGTGCCCTCACCCGTGAACTTGGGAATTGAAAACTTGGGTTTACCCAACATATCCTCCTCTATAGGCTCACGTCCGCCATGGTGCAGAGGGTATAATCCACGACCAACTCCAGGAGGTCGCTGTTGTAGTACGTTGTCGCCATGTTCACCATCAGCCCCTTGTCGCTGCACGGCAAGCTGTGTGCGCAGTCCCTGAATTTCTGTAGTCAAAGTGTTGATGTTGACTTGCATAGCGGTCACAGAAGTGTTCAGTGCGGTTATTTCGTTATTGGCGTCTTGCACGGTCAACCGAATATCTTGTATCGCACTGTCAAGGTGTTCTCCTTGTTGTTGGATGGCATTCTCAAAGTAGGCATGGAGCTCCTTCAAAGATCCCCAAAGAACGCAGTCATCGTCCGGCTTTCCCTGCACACTAAACGAAACAGAACTAGGAGCCATGGATTAGTAGATTAGTCCAAAAAAGCAAATGGTGGTGCTCACTCACAACTCACTCTACCACAAATAAGGTGGATCTTACCGTTCCAAAGTGAATTGTGAAGCTTACCCAGCGAATGGCGACGACTAGTGTACTGGTGTGAGAGAAACGAATACCGAGGATAGGAGTAGTCACGCGACAATCAGGAATGTATGGTGGAGCTATAGGTATGGTATCCTAAGTACACCGCAAATAAGTCCTAGTGCTGATCGTATGACAAGACCCACAAAACACACACGGTGGAGAGAAGCGAGGCAAAGCAACTCTGAAAAAGAGCTCAAGAGATATAAGTGACAACGCACAGTAGCTCGTGTTGCAATGCACAAGAGAGACGCTAGCACTGGCTCGACGAACAGGCACAAGATTGCGCACACGGCAGCAGCCTGATGAGCACAAAGTAGCTAGTCTCGTATGGGTAAGCTCCTAACACGATGCTGTAGACAGGCTGTAGCTAAAGCGATCAAAATCGTGTAGAAAGGACGCTATATGGACACAGTAGTAACACGCTGTCGCGGAAGCGAAACCGACAAAAAATATGTCAACGGCAGAGATGTACGACGCCGGAAACACACGGCAGCGCGACGGCGACGCGAAACGGACAAAGTAGTTTGTCTTTTTTTTAATATAGGTGCGGCGTGTGTGCAGTACACGTCCCCTTTTTCTATTTTTGTTTTTTTTTGCTACTCGAAATTTGGGACTAAAACGACTTGAGCCGAAACGGGGCGCTGGACCCCAGACCACCTCCGCCCTGGTGCGAGGCGCACCACGCCGAGCGAGCGAGCTGGGGCGCTCGACCCCAGACAGGCTCCGCGCCGAGGCGAGCGTGACCGGGGCGAGGCGCGCGAGACCCCAGACGGGCTCCGTCCCTGGGCGAGGCGGGTGGGCGCTGGGCTTGCAGTGCTGGCCTTCTTTTTTTTTGATTTTTGAATGCCGATCGGATAAGCTAGCCGCAGAGGCAACGATCGGATCAGCTGGCCGCACACGCAACGATCGGATCAGCTAGCCGCACACGCAACGATCGGATCTGCTGGCCTCTCTTTTTTGTTTTTTGATGAGTGCGATCGGATCTGGAACAAAACGTGTGACTGGTTGACTCTCGAGAATCAGATCGCGTGATGCAAAAGAAGACCAGATCGAGACAAGGCGATCAGCTGCAGAGCGGAAAAACACAACGTAGACACTACGACGACGCAGATTGGAAAAAAAAAGATACACAAAAGAAGAAAACGACCAGCAACTTTGACTGTAAAAACGGTGTAATCTAGGCTATGGCAAAAACTAAGAACCCTAATTTCTTTTTGGCTTTTTCTGGATAGGACTGAAAACAAAAACGAATTGCAGGGATGAATTTGTGGATGCTCACCGAGTAAACCGTGGAAATCTGATACCAAGATGATAAGGGGTGGCCCGATCTTCTCAGTAAGCAGGTGGATGTTGTCGAAGGCTATGGCGAAGGCGATGTCGATGGGGTGGTAGGCGGCAGTATGACGCTGACGAACTCTCTCTCGACCGAACCTGATGCCAGTGCAACAGCTCCAAATCCTATGGATATTCGCAACTCCACACTCTGACGACGTAGTACGAGACCACGCGCTTGAATAACTTGCAATTCTCCAATTCCCAGTGGAACGACGAATCACACTCAGATTAGGGTAGGATCAACATCAATTCGACATGAATCTGATGCACAAGTGTCTCATAGCAAAAACTTAGGTTTCTCTAAACAGGGTCTGCCCTCTACATGGGGGCTGCCTCTCATATATATGAGGGCTGATGCGCCTAGAGCTGGGAGAGCACCTAGGCGCCACTCCCCTGGTTGGGCTGGGCCCAACATGGCCAAAGCCCAACCGACTCAAATCTGTCTTAAAAATACGGTTCGACTCAAACTGATACAAACCGGCCAAAATTTGGATGGCTCGGCCTTATGGCTCGCAGGCCCGACGTATGGCGTGCCTTAGACTCATGACGTTGTGGCGTTGGCTGTCCTGGTGCGCCATCTCGCTGTCCTGGTTCTCCCTCATTGACGGTGTGCGTCGTCCTCCCACTCCTCCCTCGCGCAGCCGTCAATGTGCGTAGCAGCCTCCTCATGTCGCAGGCCGCCTCCTCCTCGTGCGAAGCTAGTCTCCTCCATAAACCTGATCATACAAAGATACATCGACTTAGGTAGTATAAAGTTCTCATTAATAAATATATCAGGTTCAGCTAGGAGTGAATTCACCTGTTGTTCAAGTAGCTTTGCATGAGCTCTAGTCATCGGTCCAATCCTAACATCATTGGACGTATCCTTTGCCGCTGCTGGTGTTGGTGTAGGGATGTCCTCATCAAAGTGTCTTCGGAAGAATAAGATATCTCATTACTTAGAATTTATCTAACTTCTCAACCCAACCATACGACACAAAACTTCCAAGACTTAGAAATTTTCAACGACGGCGATGAGCTACGCGCCAAGTCAAGGAGAAGATATTCGAAGATGCAAGACAAGAAGTCCACGACAAGAAATTTGGGGAGAAGAAGAAGATGATGATAAGAATGAGAAATTTCATGCCTCAAGATTTAGTCTAAGTATTTCTATCTGATCTCAAGACCATGGAAAAGAAGCACGGAGAAAGTACCAAGTCTGAAGAAAGGGCAAACAGAAGAGAAGACAGTCTAAAGAAAAGAAGAATCAAGATGCTTTAGGAGAAGGGACTCCAAAGAATGAGATGATGAGAGTGATGAACCAAATGACTTAGAATTTATATCTTTAACTTCTCAACATAATCCTAAGAATTGACTTGAGCTATTTTGCTAAGCGTTTGACACCCTCTAACATTTTAGAAAACCCCATCAATCTTTAAAATTCCTTGACTTAGTCATTCTCTCCATCCATATCAAGCCAACTTCATGCCACCAACTTTTGTCCATATATCACTAAGACAATCAAGACTAAGCTAAAACAAATAAACACTTGTTGTCTTGTTTGATTATGTTGTCTTGAATGGTGTGTTTATGTTGCGTTCTTTTCTATCTTATAGTTGTACGGAGAGCCACGTGTGTTGATTAAGTGAAGTACAATCTTTAGAAAATTACTAAGGCAAGTGTCATCATTTTCCTGTCCTACTAAAGTTTTGTCACTAGTAGCTTTTCTTGTAGAAGATGCATGAGTAGGTTGTTTTAGAGTTTTTGTCTTAAAAGCTTTGCAAGGTTTTGCTTAAGTCTCAATGATTAGCCTTTGCATCTCCTTAGTAGATTTTGCTGCTCCTATAGGTTACCTTGTCTTACACCCATGTTTTGGGAAGGGAAATTCACATGTTTTGGCTAAGTGTTGAAAACCTTGTTTTGCAAAAACCAAGAAAAACAACTAAGTTAATGAAACACCTGGGTGGAAGTGGTAAGATGGATTTATGTTGAGTGGTTCCCTAGGGTCATGTCGCCGAACCTCTGAACCACCAGGTGTATCTCACTTGTGGACGGCCACCCAGGAACCAAGAGATTGGAGATGTTCAAGTCGTGAAGCTTCCAGTACAACCACGAGTCATATGGGCTCTGTCTTGACTAACTAAGTTGCGAGAACTCAGCCAGACGGACAGAGGGTGGTAGATGATGATAGGATAGAACGCGTTCGGGTTGATCTGAGGGATTGCTTCTGAAAGGTCTCGTCTTAGTGTTCACTTGGTCATTTGAGCAAAATGAGCATCATGGCAAAAGAGGTTGACTGAGTCTTGTGGGAAAAGTGCACCACCTCTGCAGAGGGTTAAAACTAAGTACTTAGCCGTATCCCCGGTTACGGACAATTTTGAGCGACATGATTTTGAAGCTGTTCAAGGATCTCCTCATGCCAACTTCTTAAAATTAAAACTTGTGGGTTGAACAGGGAATATGGCAAATGGTGCAAGTGTCTATTGGCTAGCATTTCCCGTGCCATTTCTATGTGCCAGTGTCTGCAGGAATAGGTCACCCAAACCAAGTTGTCCATATGTAGTAATTAAGGTTTTTGACATTTGATGTAGGTATCTATCGACCAGTGTGTCCCGTACGATAACTATGGCCTGTGGCTACAGGGGTAGGTCACCCAAGTCAAGTTGTCCAGTAGAAGCTTTGCTCTAAGAAAATGATAGGATAAAAATTGCTTAGTGCAAATAAGCCTGAAGCTCCACCTAGCCAAATATTCATTTAAGTGTTAGGATCCATTTGTGTCCACCAAACAATGACATCTTGCCAATACAATTCAAGTGTATTGACCCTTTGTGGCTGCAATGTTTCATGTTGCAGGTTTGACGATAAGAAAGGTACGACAGGGTTACGAGTCTATCCGCAACATGTTCGCCTGTGGCACATGAAGAAGAAGGACTCCATGCTATTTTTGATTTCGTTGTAAACTCTGAAAGATCTATGCTATAAGCATTGTAAAGTTCTTTATGTAATTGCTGGATCATGCGATGTAATAGAATGACCTTGTTTCTTGATATTACATCTTAAACTGTGTGTGCTAGCGTTGATCCAGGGACTAGCACTGAAAAGCACAGGGATCGTCATCTTTAAAGATGAGGTCACTACAGATGGTATCAGAGCAAAGTGTTGCCCTTAGGTTCGTGACCCTAGGATTGGACAAAACCCCCTTAGAAATATAGGAGTTGCTTTTATTTCTAAGTTAAGAATTTACACACTCATTACCTCGTAAACTCTTCCCTTGGTCATTTTTGTCTCTACTTCTTTTCATTTCAACTCAAAGATGAAGAGCTTCAGCTTCAACACCTCTAAAGACTTCAAGATCCACCTACTTCGGAACTAGCCTTCTCGACATCGTCAGCAAGTTAGGTCAAGCTATCACTAAAGGAAACAATTGAGGAAGTTTCAAAAGGAAGCTTGTGCACCAATAGTTCTAGGACTTAGAAATTTCTTATGAAGGATCTTGATAGCAATAAGACCAACAAACTATTTAGCAAATGATGAGCTACTTGCCCCACTCAAAGAGAAGGACCTCAAAGAAGAAAAGGAGGATACTACTGCACTGATGGAAACCATAAGCCAACTTCAAGGTGACATGGTAGAGCTTGTATTTAAGCTTAGTGTTCAAGATGATCTCAACATCACCAAGGATGATCAGATTGCCGCTCTGAAGAAGCAGATAGACCAAACCAACGGATCTGCCTGAAAGGGGACCAAGCTTTAGTTGGACCTCCACTTAAAGACTTGTAATGAGCTACATCGTTGTAATAAATGTTTATGATCATACCGACTTGTGGAATGATCGTACCTTTTCGTTTGTGTTAAAACTTGATTGCTTAATGAGTTGAATGATTGTTAGATGATGTTGTAAGATGAATTGCCTTGATCTGCTATGTTTGGGTAGGAATTTTCTTTAGATCCCTTCTATCTATTCTCGTCTTTATTCAAACCCAAACAAGTGTTTTCTTAACAAGCCTCCATGAAGACAACAACATTGTCAGCTCTAGCTAAAGATGCTCAGCATCAAGAAGAAGAAGCATAGAACAAGAGATGGAAAAACCGAAGGATCTGCAAGCTAAGGGATTTTGCCATATGAGAGTTTACGCAAACCACTAGCTAAGGATCGATAGATTTGTTTTCTAAAATTCTTAACAGGAATTGAAACATGGATTCAATATCCATAGAATCTTTTGTCAAAACTAGTGAGGAGACCAAGAGTTAGAATGCGAGATGCACCAAACCAAATACAAGGTAATGATTGGGTGCGACATGGATTGGCCCCCATGATGATCACTCATATTGTTCGCTCTTGATATGAGGAATGGTAAATCTAGAGAGACATACCTACAAGAGAGACGACGTCGTTAAGCCTGAACCTTAGGAGGATAGGATGTTATACCCTCACAATAAGCAAGTGTTGCCAAACGTAGGAATCCAGTGAGGATGAACCACAAGCTTACCATTGAAGATGACTTGCTATGGAAGATAGTGGTGTATAAGAAGTTTCAATCCTAAGGTGGAAAATCTATGAAGATCAAATAAGGGTATGAAATGAAGCTCCAAGAACATCTTAACTTGTTCTTCTGATTGACCCAAAGAGTGACCCTTCGGTGTCCAAAGTAGTTCAACAAATGTCATTGCTGGATTAAAGCATTTCAATGGAGGAAAGTTATACTCAAGCCATCTTGAGGAAGATGGATGCAATAGTATGTGAATAGACACCCACCTATTGGAAATAAAGGTAGAAGCTACATTTGGTACAAAAGATGACCCAGTGTCAAGTCATATTCAAGATGTGCTTACTATGAACCCAAAGATCTAGACTACCTACAAAAGTTTCTTTTAAGGGTGGTAGCCAACCAGATCCCTAAACCTAGGTATCACAAACCCACCCTTCTTTCTAGCCTCTCCAAATCTCGGGGACGAGATTTCTTTTAAGGGTGGTAGTCTGTCACATCGCAAAAATTGGAATGTGAAAAAAAAGTTTTAATTAAATTGCTTTGATTGAATTTGTTGAATTGGAAATCACAACGAATTGAAAATTTGAAATCAAATCAAACCTTCACCAAATCAAAAGAGAAATCAATAAAGAGTTTCGTATAAATAGTTGAAATTCAAATATATTTTTTTGATAGAAAAACTATTTCCAACTTGATATTAATCCTTGAAGGAATTCTTTTTGAGAAAATAGTATTTCCAAAATACTATTTTGAATTTATTCTTTCCTATGCAAGCACTATTGCAAAGTAAATGTTACCAAAATGATTTTTAGATAAAGTTTGCGTTAGTAAAAATATGTTTGATAATAAATTTCCAAATATTATTTTTATAGATTTTATTCTCTGAATCAAAGGATGAATTGAAACCCTATTTCTATTTCTTAAAAAATGCAAATAAAGCCCTGTGGGCCAAAGATATAACACATTGTTGAAAATTATTTTTATCATTAAAATTGTTTCTTAATATTTGAGATGGTTATTTTCACATTTTAGAAAATGTTAAGAAATTGTTTGAGCTTATTTGGAGCTATAATAGAAATAAGAAAAATAGAAATAAAATACCAATCAAACCGGGCCGCCTAGGCATCTCGGACCATCTAGGCCGAGCAAACGACCAACCTACCTCGTTCTCGTCTTCCACCGTTAGCGATCAAAGATAGACTGCACGCATCTAAGCTCACCATGGCAGTTAATTTTTTTCTTTCTCTCTACATTAAAAAAACATTTCTTTTCCTTAAAAAAAACATTTATTTTTCTCTCCCTAATTTGTAGGAAAAGATTCTTGTCAACATAAACATGAAATTACTGACCATTCAATTCCGATCTCATTCATGGGAAATATTATTACCATTTAAAAAGCTTTAATTTCTCAAATCAATCTCGTGCACTAAATTTTGTCTGAATGGCATTCATTTTTCCGATCTCCGTCCATATACGCATAAGCCTGATTTTGGCCCTCTTTGATTCCGGTGATATGTTGCCCGTTTCGCTGCATCGCCTCTTCCTATTTAAACCCCCTTCCTCTCCTCTCCATTCACCCTGAGCTCGCGACCCAAAGAGCCTGAGCTCGCGACCCAAAGAGCCGCCAGGCTGCTTCACTATTTCTCGTCGGAGTACCACGTCTTCCGTGGCCAAGTATGAGACGACGCCGTCGACTAAGTGAGTAAGAGCCGCCTATTTCTGGTCCTTTCTCTCTCCCTTGTTCCGGCGCATCATCTGAGCCTATTATTCGTCCAAATCCTGCAGCAAATTGATGAGACCGACCACGGCGGACGCTCGCCGTCACCTGAAGCGTCTTCGTCCGCACCCGACCGTGATCCAGGAAGAGAACGACGAGAGGAACACACCTTCGAGATCCCTCGACGATACGCGCGTCTTCGTCCATACCAGCCTAATACAACCACAATGTTGCGCGAATGAGCACTGCCGCCTCGACAAACTATGTCCAGTGAGCACGGTTGAACCTCGCATCTCCTCTTTGTTCTAATCTCCGTATCTCGACCCTGCATACATCACTGAAGGTCCAACTATTTTAGTTTGTGCGCCAGATCCTCAACAGAAGCTCCATTCTTGGCATAAACTCCGGTGAGTAATCAATGACGAACAGGAGCATTGCTGCCATTGAAGATCTCGCCTTCAGGACCCGTCAGCGTTGTGGTATTTACTGGACCCTAGTTAGTTTGATCTCCATTATGTGGTTCAGTTTTAGATCAGTCGTAATCTAAACAGGTTCCATCCAAAAATAGCTTAACTCGTGTTTTCTTTAATCACGCACGGCCGGGTACTCAACGATCGATCGGTGCATTTGGTGCTAGCTCGTTCACGTAATAAAATTTGTAAATTTCATATCCCTCAATTTACAGATTGGTTTTCAATGGTTGTTCTTGCATTAAGTTTGTAATTAAATCCTCTACAACTTTCGTGTAGAAAGTTTTTTCATCCGAGCAACTTTTTCGGATGACTTTTTGGACGTCATTAAAATTTAACCGCGAAATGTTTAATCGTGTAAAATTAATATCTTTTGATCTGTTTATCGAAATTGTGCAAAAATTATACCCTTGAACTCATAAAAATATGAACAACATATTGGAATGATAAAATTTGACTTTTGAACTATTTCAAAATATGTGATTTTGAGTATTTTTCATCGGTTTAATTCTATAAATAATTTCAACATAGTTCCTTTAAAAAAAATTGTCATATGAAAATATTTATGTACCAAGAATTTGTGCATTTTCATGAAGTCCTAATAACCATCTAATTATACCTATGACTTAGTAAAAAAAATCTCCTCACTACCGATGCCTAAGTGCAAAACCTATCAACTCTGTCTTACCCAAAAACTTATAAGTAGTTGACTCTCAATCCCATCTGCCAAGACCAAGTCCGAAGAAAGGGAAAGTCGGAAGAGAAGGCCAATCCAAAGAGAAGGCAAGGGGAATCAAGATGCTCCACGAGAAGTGACTTCAGAAGAACAAGATATCTCATTACTTAAAATTTATCTAACTTCTCAACCCAACCATGCGACACAAAACTTCCAAGACTTAGAAATTTTCAACGACGGCGATGAGCTATGCGCCAAGTCAAGGAGAAGATATTCGAAGATGCAAGACAAGAAGTCCACGACAAGAAGTTCGGGGAGAAGAAGAAGATGATGATAAGAATGAGAAATTTCACGCCTCAAGATTTAGTCTAAGTATTTCTATCTGATCTCAAGACCATGGAGAAGAAGCACGAAGAAAGTACCAAGTCTGAAGAAAGGGCAAACAGAAGAGAAGACAGTCTAAAGAAAAGAAGAATCAAGATGCTTCAGGAGAAGGGACTCCAAAGAATGAGATGATGAGAGTGATGAACCAAATGACTTAGAATTTATATCTCTAACTTCTCAACATAATCCTAAGAATTGACTTGAGCTATTTTGCTAAGCGTTTGACACCCTCTAACATTTTAGAAAACCCCATCAATCTTTAAAATTCCTTGACTTAGTCATTCTCTCCATCCATATCAAGCCAACTTCATGCCACCAACTTTTGTCCATATATCACTAAGACAATCAAGACTAAGCTAAAACAAATAAACACTTATTATCTTGTATGATTACGTTGTCTTGAATGGTGTGTTTATGTTGCGTTCTTTTCTATCTTATAGTTGTACGGAGAGCCACGTGTGTTGATTAAGTGAAGTACAATCTTCAGAAAATTACTAAGGCAAGTGTCATCATTTTCCTGTCCTACTAAAGTTTTGTCACTAGTAGCTTTTCTTGTAGAAGATGCATGAGTAGGTTGTTTTAGAGTTTGATATGGGCACGAAGGAGGAGGTGAAGCCCAATTTCAGGACTCCACCGAGATGAGGGAAGCTCGTTGCAGATTGGCACGCCAGGACGACCTACGATATGTAATAATTAGTCTAAGGTTGTGTCAGCAATTTATATTCATGCTTATGTTATTTCGTAGCTAGGTCAAGTTGTGGGCCACTTAGGGTTATTTGTGTTTTGGGTTTGGGCCTGTCCAAGCCCAACAGTTTTCTGGCCATCTATATAAGGAGGCCAGCAGTCTAGGGTTTAGGGGAGTTCAGTTGTTTAGTCTAAAACTATCGTGTGCTCCACCGTGTATCATCCCTCCGGGGAAACGGTGCTGCCGTGTTATCAAATAAAGATTGCTGCGAGGGTTCTTGTGTTCATCAAGAATTATCAGGCTCAGGTTTGAGGCGTGGTGATCTTCATCACGTTGCTTGCTGGATTTGTTCCTCTTCTTCAGGTGATGTTCTTCGCGTTATTGGAAGATTTCTATCTGGTTGACTCGCTATGAAAGATCGGGACAAAACCCATAGGATCACCGGCGTGATCCTTATCATGTGGTATCAGATTACTAGGTTGATCACCGCGAGTATCTTCTGTTGATTGTTTGATCTGCGGAGTGTTCTTTCAAGGCAGTTTTCAGATTGGTTTGAGGAGAGTGGGCGATTGGATCGTGTTGCTGGTTATTCGTGAAGTTGCCGTCAAGCTCGGGATCGGCCACTCCAATATCTTGCCGTACTGATCGCTCCAAGGCAGCCAAGTTGGGATACTGTGCATTGGAGGAGTGTTCTTGTCAAATTCGAGTTGATCACTCGATTTGCTCAGCGATCACCTCGTTTTCGTCCAGGAGGTTCTCTCAGATCTCGTCGAATTTCCAAAAGTCAACGCACTATGGTCCCAGATCCGATCGCTAGGAAAGAATAAAAAAAACAGGCGGAACCGCCGATTGCAGTGCCTTGCGATCGCGACGCGGGGCAATCCGGCCGGCAGTCCAGGAGGTGCACGTTGTTCGCCAGGGCCCGATCGCTACCGAGTACTTGCAAGTGCCAGATTTGATCGATCCTAGCGAGAAAATTAAAAAGAAAAAAAAAGAGCGGATCGCTCCACGGCGTCTACGCGCGGAGGTCGTCTGGCCTCCGACGAGCGTTCGGCCGTTCGCCCTGCGCCTCTGCCGTCTCGATCGCCCATGTCCCCGCGCTCAAAGTTTCTTTCCTGGCCAACAGTGTAACGGGCCGGCCCAACTGCCCCGTGCCCCTGGTGATCGCGCCCAGCACGTCTCGATCGCTCGCTGGCCTCGCTTCGCCCCAGACATACTCCGTTATCATGCGATAACAGGGTCGCTTGTCCAGCTCCCGGCGATCTCGTTCAGAACAGAAAGGAAACAACGGTAAATTGATTTCTTCTCATTGTGCGGTGCAGGAAACAAAGGAAGATACTTATAATTTGGAAATAGGAACAACCAAAGATAGTTTGTCGCGGAGCGCTTTGGTTGCGAAGTCTACGTTGTTTCTCTACCCCAGTACTGGTGGGATTTTGACGTTGACAGCTATGGTAGGAGGTGTTGTTACGACAGTTTCCGATGAAGTATCAGACTATTATCAAGCTCGTTGGCTAGGCGAAGCGGATGAAGCACCCATTTTTAACCCTGCTGCTGTTGCTGCAACCCGAGCATTGGGAGGTTTGAGAAGGCTTTGGCTGAAGTTTGATGCTATGCCACAAGAATATTTAGCATGGGAGGATGTGATGGACCGTTGGTTACTGCCACGTTCTCTAGATTACGGGCCAATTACTCGTTACACTGCAGTTGTTGATCGCTTTGATCAAATAACTACAGCTTGGTGGAAGCGTTACAAGTATGATATGCACCAAAAAGACCAGAGTTCTACCTGTAGTTGGGAAGAATTGAAGAGTCTTTTGAGACAGCATTTCGTGCCAGCAGATTGTATGGTAAAGCAGGCCAGTCAGGCTATGACCACAATTGTTCCTTCTGTGGATACGAAGGCTGATGTTGGCAAGGCTGTCATGAAAGAGGCTGAACCATTGAGTGGGCTGAATATGCAAATCAAGCGGGTCCATGATGAGGCTTGCATCACAGTTGACAAGGGTCAGCGTTGGAATTTATTTCAGGCGCAGTGTATGATCAAAGGCAAAGCATGCAAGTTCATGATTGATAATGGTAGCTTCTGTAATGGCATTAGCAAGGCGGTTGTAGAGGCTTTGGGGTTATCCACATGGCGTATTCCAGAACCGAGGCATGTTGAGTGGGTTAATAGCTGCGGTATGCTGAAGATTACTCACAAGGTGGGTGTGCCATTTACAGTTGATGACTATGTTGATGAGGTGGAATGTGATGTGTTGCCATGTGTTCCACTTCCAGTTCGTGTTGACATGGGTGTTCAGACCGATGACGGTGGTGCTGATCGTGTTCCGGTGCATATGGTGCCGCGGGTAGTCAGCCACAGCTTTGCGAGAACACCTCGTAAATGTTTTGTTGGAGCAGCGGTACTTGTGCATAAAGGCAAGGATGGACGTGTTCGTCAGTTGTGTGGCCCAGGCATTAATGCTTTGTAGGGTCATGCTAAGCAGGTTCATGTTCAGCAACGCAAGGTTCCAGTAAGGATTGAGAAGAAGAAGGTGGAGGCGCCTAACTACAAGTTCATTTGGTGAAGAAAAGAGGTGCAACCACCCAGGGCTGTATCAAGTCGAGCAGGCCAAGAGGGAGGATGTGGTGAGGAAGGCAAGCAAGACTTGAAGACGACGAATATGCGTGGTGCTAGTTTTTGTCTTAAAAGCTTTGCAAGGTTTTGCTTAAGTCTCAATGATTAGCCTTTGCATCTCCTTAGTAGATTTTGCTGCTGCTATAGGTTACCTTGTCTTACACCCATGTTTTGGGAAGGGAAATTCACATGTTTTGGCTAAGTGTTGAAAACCTTGTTTTGCAAAAACCAAGAAAAACAACTAAGTTAATGAAACACCTGGGTGGAAGTGGTAAGATGGATTTATGTTGAGTGGTTCCCTGAGGTCATGTCGTCGAACCTCTGAACCACCAGGTGTATCTCACTTGTGGACGGCCACCCAGGAACCAAGAGATTGGAGACGTTCAAGTCGTGAAGATTCCAGTGCAACCACGAGTCATATGGGCTCTGTCTTGACTAACTAAGTTGCGAGAACTCAGCCAGACGGACAGAGGGTGGTAGATGATGATAGGATGGAACGCGTCCGGGTTGGTCTGAGGGATTGCTTCTGAAAGGTCTCGTCTTAGTCTTCACTTGGCCATTTGAGCAAAATGAGCATCATGGCAAAAGAGGTTGACTGAGTCTTGTGGAAAAAGTGCACCACCTCTGCAAAGGGTTAAAACTAAGTACTTAGCCGTGTCCCCGGTTATGGACAATTTTGAGCGACATGATTTTGAAGCTGTTCAAGGATCTCCTCATGCCAACTTCTTAAAATTAAAACTTGTGGGTTGAACAGGGAATATGGCAAATGGTGCAAGTGTCTATTGGCTAGCATTTCCCGTGCCATTTCTATGTGCCAGTGTCTGCAGGAATAGGTCACCCAAACCAAGTTGTCCATATGTAGTAATTAAGGTTTTTGACATTTGATGTAGGTATCTATCGACCAGTGTGTCCCGTACGATAACTACGGCCTGTGGCTACAGGGGTAGGTCACCCAAGTCAAGTTGTCCAGTAGAAGCTTTGCTCTAAGAAAATGATAGGATAAAAATTGCTTAGTGCAAATAAGCCTGAAGCTCCACCTAGCCAAATATTCATTTAAGTGTTAGGATCCATTTGTGTCCACCAAACAATGACATCTTGCCAATACAATTCAAGTGTATTGACCCTTTGTGGCTGCAATGTTTCATGTTGCAGGTTTGACGATAAGAAAGGTACGACAGGGTTACGAGTCTATCCGCAACATGTTCGCCTGTGGCACATGAAGAAGAAGGACTCCATGCTATTTTTGATTTCATTGTAAACTCTGAAAGATCTATGCTATAAGCATTGTAAAGTTCTTTATGTAATTGCTGGATCATGCGATGTAATAGAATGACCTTGTTTCTTGATATTACATCTTAAACTGTGTGTGCTAGCATTGATCCAGGGACTAGCACTGAAAAGCACAGGGATTGTCATCTTTAAAAGATGAGGTCACTACAGACACCTTCAAGTTTAAGAGGGTGACTAGATACAAGTAATTTAAGAACAAGTGAAACCACCATCATGAATCAATCAATGAAAACTTTGGGACAATGCATATTATACTCAGAATGACAACTATGCTCACTTAGACGGTGCATAAAGATAGAAGGTGGAGACTCAACATAAAAGTAAAAGAAAGGCCCTTCGCGGAGGGAAGCGGTGATTAAACATGTGCTAGAGCTTTTCATTTGTAAAACAGAGATAAAAATTGGGTTTTGAGAGGTGGTTGTTTCATGTCAACGACTGGCAATGGGGTCTTACTATCTTCCATAATAAACAAGTGAGAGCGGTTCCGAGTGCTTTGAAAATTTGGCACATTGGTGCTCTTTTATAAAGCTTTGGCACTCCTCCCCACCTTTTTTCTTTCTCAAACCATGGCTAACCGATTCCATCGGGTGCCCACCAACATTCACATACCATGGAGGAGTGCCTTTTTTTTAGAATTAGATTGCAATGGTCTGACCAGCTCTCATGCAAAATTAATGACGAGCAGATGAAGCTACCTAGTCGAGGGGGTACTTAATTTAATATGGAAGATAGCAATTCCGACCACTACGTCCTCATGAGCTAAAAACAGTGGCACAAAACGAGAAGTAGTTGAAAGTTTTGAAAGGTAGCACATGAAAATTTACTTGGAATGGCTTGCAAATACCATGCATAGGAATTTATAGTGGCCACAATGGCAAACTTGGTTTTTAGGAGTTGGATGCACGAGTAGAGCTCATACTCAGTACAAAATGAGGGCTAGCAAAAGACTGGGAGCGACCAACTAAGAGAGCAATAACGGCCATAATCATGCATAGCGACAAAGCAACATTAAAAGAAGCATAAGATGGCATCAAAAGTCAAAAACTAAATAATCATAGAGGCTTATGGCGACTTTGTATGAGTCAAACATGTGTGAGAATGCGCCAAGTCAACCCAAATAAAGCATCAAAGAGAAAACCAAAATAATGCTTCCAAATAATTAAAACAACGCATGATTTTTTCAAAGGCTCATTAAGCAATCTCAGTCATTTGAGACAAGTCATGCTACAGCAAAACCACTATGCATACTATCAAAAAGACATCAAGCACAACATGCAAAAGCCTAGGCCGCAGTCTACACAAGCTCCTTCTTGTACCACTTTTTTGCATAAAACTTTTTCTCTTTTCCAACACCATTCAAACTTTTTTGAAACAACTCTTTTGATGAAAACCAACATGGACCAGAGGTCAAAATACACCTTGATAAAAAGATATAACAAGATCTGAACAAAAATCAAGGCGAAAATCGAAAGCTAAACGCAGTTCTAGAAAAAAAAGAACACTCGTTGAAACGATAAGAGTAAAAAACTGAGTGTTCTTGGCAAATGAAAAGCAAGGCAACTTCTCGAAAAGAAATTTGTTGGGGTCCAACCATTTATTGCAGCAAACAAAACTAAACTAAACTGAAAACTAAAACAACTGACGCTCCAAGAAAAACGCATAGTGCATGAAGCAATAAAAATATAGTGTGTTAAAAGGTGACCTGATTTTTGCCGATGAAGAAGGGGTGCCTCGGGGGTATCCCCAAGCTTTGACGCTTGTACCTCTTGGATATTTCTTGGGGTGACATGGGCATCCACAAGCTTGAGCTTTTGTCCATTCTTCAACTCATCTCATCATTCTCCAATCCCTACACTTGAAAACTTCCTTCATACAAAACTAAACACAATTCTATTAGCAACATTAGTGTAAGCATAGCAATGAATCAACCCTTTTTGCTTCAGGTTTCAACTCAAAACCACCACATATAAAGCATATACTACTGTAGCAACTTCCCCAAAAGTTCCGTGATCAAAAGAACTAAAAAAGAAAGCGATCAAGCGGCAAACACAAATAATGGCAGAAATCTGTCAAAACAGAACAACTGACAAAGGTCGAATTTTTAGAGGGTTTTCTGTTGCTCAAATCAAAAAGTGTTAAACTAATGAAAGTTTGGATATAACCTGGGGCATATGCACAAGAAATTGCAGGTCCAAAAGATATACAGAGATTTTTCACGAATTTTTACGGTGCATCACCGAAAACTGTTTCAGGACAGCAACATCCCCAAATCTTACCTCACTCAAATTAGAGGCTTCTCTTGGCACAAAAGCGAAATAAAAAGGATAAGGAGAGGTTATTACAGTAGTAATAACTTTCAAGACTCAAATAAAAGAAAAAGAACTGAAAGTAAAAACATTGGTTTATCTCCCAAGAGTGCTTTTCTTTAACGCCTTTGAGCTAGGCGCAGAAAATGCGAATCAAGTAATATCAAGTGATGAAGCATCAAGCTCATAATTTGCTCTAATAATAGAGTCAAAAAGTAATTTTTTCCTCTTTCTAGGGAAGTGTTCCATACCTTTCTTGAGTGGGAATTGATATTTGATGGTGCCTTCCCTCATATCAATGATGGCACCTACAGTTCGAAGAAAAGGTCTTCCGAAAATAATAGGACATGAAGCATTGCATTCAACATCCATGACAAGAAAATCAACGGGAACAAGGTTATTGTTAACCATAATAAGAACATCATTAATCCTTCCCAAAGGTTTCTTCTTAGCAACATCAGCAATAGGAACATCATAATAGCACTTTTCAAGCGGTGCTAAATCAAGCATGTCATAAATCTTTCTAGGCATGATAGAAATACTAGCACCTAGATCACATAAAGCATGGCAATCAAAACCATTAACATGCATATCAATGATGGGTTCCCAACCATCTTCTAACTTCTTGGGAATAGAAGCTTTTTGCTTAAACTTTTCATCCCTAATTTTCATGAGAGCATTGGTAATATGCTTTGTAAAAGCAACATTTAAAGAACTAGCATTGGGAGTCAAACCAAGCTTTTGCAAGAACAAAATAACTTCAGATATATTGCAGCCATCAACATCAAAATCATTAAAGGAAATAGAGCTATCATCTCCCACACTCCGAAAAATTTCAGCACTCTTTTGAGAAAAAGTTTTGGCAGTTTTAGGCTTTTTAACACTAGGAGTGGGAGTTTTCTCTACACCAATCAAAGTAACATGATTGCTAGCATTTGGAGCAACATCATTAGAGGTAGTAATGGTACATACCTTCATCTTTCTAGCCATCTCATCTTCTCTTTCCCACCTGGCATGCAATTCTGCTAGCATCCTAACATTTTCATCAATTCTAACTTGGATAGCATTAGCAGTGGCAAAAGGATCAGGCTTAGCGGACATTCTGTTAACCAAAGAAGATTGCGCATTAGACAAAGACGAAATATCGGTTTCAGCTTTGGAAACCTTAGCTTGCAACTCAGGAATAGCCTTGTTTAAATTTTCAAGTTGATGACAAATAGTCCTCAACAGAGCTGATTGCTCCTCCAAAGTCTTGGTGAAAGCCCTGTTCTGCTCATATTGCGCCTGCATAAAATTCTTGGTAGCCTTTTCAAGTTCAAAAATTCTTTCTTCACTAGGCATTTTAGGTCTACCAAGATAGCTATTATCACCATTAGAAGGAAACGGCCTATAATTGTTACTAGCAAAATTGTTCCTATAAGCATTGTTGTTGAAATTATTATTTCTAATAAAGTTTACATCAACATGCTCTTCTTGAGCAACCAAAGAGGCCAAAGGAACATTATTAGGATCAACATGAGTCCTATCATCAGAAAGCATAAGCATTATAGCATCAATCTTATCACTCAAGGAAGAGGTTTCCTCAACAGAATTTACCTTCTTACCTTGTGGAGCTCTCTCGGTGTGCCATTCAGAGTAATTTACCATCATATTGTCGAGAAGCTTTATTGCGGCGCCCAAGGTAAGGGACGTAAAAGTGCCTCCAGCAGCTGAATCCAATAGGTTCCTTGAAGAAAAAATTCAGTCCTGCATAAAAAGTTTGGACAATCATCCAAGTAGTCAGTCCATGAGTGGGGCAATTCTTTATCATAGATTTCATTCTTTCCCAAGCTTGAGCAACATGTTCATTATCAAACTGGCTAAACTTCATAATATTGCTACGCAAAGCTATAATCTTAGCAGGAGGATAGTATCTACCAATAAAAGCATCCTTACACTTAGCCCATGAATCAATACTATTTTTAGACAAAGATAGCAACCAATCCTTAGCTTTTCCTCTCAAAGAAAAAGGGAACAACTTAAGCTTAATAATATCATTCTCTACATCCTTATATTTCTGCATCTCACATAGCTCAACAAAATTGTTGAGATGAGCTGCAGCAGCATCAGTACTAGCACCAGAAAATTGCTCTTTCATAACAAGGTTCAACAAAGCAGGCTTAATCTCATAAAAATCAGCAGGAGGAGCAGGTGGCACAATAGGAGTGCAGATAAAACCACTATTATTAGTGCTAGTAAAATCACACAACTTGGTGTTCTCAGGAGTAGCCATTCTAGCAAAACTAAAAGCAGACAAGTAAAAACAACTATAAGGAAACTAATATTTTTGTATTTTTGATAAAACGATGCAAGTAAAAATAAAGTAAAGCAAAACTTAAAACAAAGTAAAGGATGTGCGTGTGAAACTTCCCTTGCAGAAGTCTTCTTTTTCCCCGGCAATGGCGCCAAAAAAAGTCTTGATGCGGCACGGTGTGGTGATGATGTAAAATGACCGGCCAGTTGGGAACTGATGTCTACGCACTTCTATTCTTGTAGACACTTGTTGGGCCTCCAAGTGCAGAGGTTTGTAGAACAGCAGCAAGTTTCCCTTAAGTGGATCACCCAAGGTTTATCGAACTCAGGGAGAAGGAGGTCAAAGCTATCCCTCTCAAGCAACCCTGCAGTTACGATACAGAAAGTCTCTTGTGTCCCCAACACACCCAATACACTTGTCAGATGTATAGGTGCACTAGTTCGGCGAAGAGATAGTGAAATACAAGTAGTAGTGATGATTATAAGTAGCAAATGTGATTTGAAATAAATATCGCTGCGAGCAAACATGTAACAAAACAGCAAGTAAACGGTGTGCAATGCTTGGAAACAAGGCCTAGGGATCATAGTTTCACTAGTGGACACACTCCCAACAATATAACATGAATGAACAAATAAATAACTTCTCTCCACTATGGTACTCTGAATTACTCTCCTATTGAATAACACTAATCATTGTGTAGTGGCTACAGAAGCACCCCTTAAAGTTCATCAAGTACTTGACAAACACCACTCATAGAGATATCCAAATCAAAGCACAACTCAAGATAGATATTATTGCAACTTAGACCAAGTACTAACACGGTGCACACACTGTCAACATTACACCATGAAAGGAGGAATAGATCACTTCAATACTATCATAGTAATAATTACTCTCATAATCCACAAGAGATCACAATCATAGCCTAAACCAAGTACCACCATGATGCACGCACTGTCACCGTTACACCATGGCAGGAGGAATAGATTACTTTAATAACACCACTAGAGTACACATAATATCTGAATAATAACATCTACTTGTTCAACATGATACAAAGCTCACAATCACATAAAGATCACATCATGGGAGAGAGAGGTGAACCACATAGCTACCGGTAGAGCCCTCAGCCCCGAGGATGAACTACTCCCTCCTCATCATAGGAGACAGCAAGGTTGATGGAGATGGCGGTGAGGTCGATGGAGACGGCGGAGACGGCGATGGAGACCGATGGAGATGGCTCCGGGGGCACTTCCCCGTCCCGGCAGGGTGCCGGAACAGAGACTTCTGTCCCCCAAAATTCGTCGGTGATGGCGGCGGAGCTGCGGAACTCTTTCTGGAAAATTGCCGACCTTCCTAGGGTTTTCCGTCCCGAGGCTTTATATAGGCGAAGGGGCGATGTCAGAGGAGGAGCCAGGTGCCCTCACGCGGGGCTCGCGCGGCCAGGGGCCTGGCCGCGCCACCCCTGTGTGTGGGGCCCTGGTGGCCCCCCTCCTACTCTCCTTCGGATCTCTGGAAGCTTCCGGGTAAAATAAGACTTCAGGAACTTGTTTCGTCCAATTCCGAGAATATTTCCTGTGTATCACTTCTGAAACACAAAAACAGCAGAAAACAGGAAACTGGCACTGTGGCAACTCGTTAATAGGTTAGTTCCGGAAAATGCATAAAAGTGCCACGAAGTGTAACGAAACAATAGGCAAATGGTGTAGAAACAAGCATGGAGCATCAAAAATTATAGATACGTTTGAGACGTATCAAGCATCCCCAAGCTTAACTCCTGCTCGTCCTCGAGTAGGTAAGTGATAACAAAAGAAATAATTTTTGAGGTGACATGCACCTACACAATCTTGATCATATATGTAAGCATTGTGAGCTGGGATCATAAGAACTTAAAACATGGGCATGAAAGACATAATCTTGATAATAGAAACTTAGCAACCATGTTATAACATGAAAAGAAACACAAACAAAAGATCATGAAAATGAAACAATGAAAGTCAAACGTGTGTTCCAATCATAAGGAAAAACATACAAATGGTTTTCAGCTTGTCCTTCAAAGAGAGCAAAACATAAATGCATAGGACACCTTCAAGTTTAAGAGGGCGACTAGATACAAATAATTTAATAACAACTGAAACCGACAATATGAATCAATCAATGAACTTTGGGACAATGCATATCACACTAAGAATGACAACTATGCTCTCTTAATGGTGCATAAAGAAAGAAGGTGGTGACTCAACATAAAAGTAAAAGAAAGGCCCTTCGCAGAGGGAAGCAGTGATTAAACATGTGCTAGAGCTTTTCATTTGTAAAACAGAGAGATAAAAATTGGTTTTGAGAGGTGGTTGCTTTTGTCAATGACTAGCAATGGGGTTCTTACTATCTTCCATACAAAAATGAAGCAAGTTTTTGAGAGAGAGATTGGCACTTTTGTGCTCTTTTATAAAGCTTGGCACTCCTCCCCACCTTTTTTCCTTTCTCAAACCATGGCTAACCGATTCCATCGGGTGCCCACCAACATTCACATACCATGGAGGAGTGCCTTTTTTCTTTCCTTTTTTTTTTCTTTTTGGAATAAGCAATATGGAAGATAGCAAATCCGACCACTACGTCCCGATGAGCTGAAAACAGTGTCACAAAACGAGAAGTGTTTTGAAGGTTTTTTGAAAGGTAGCACATGAAAATTTACTTGGAATGGCTTACAAATACCATGCATAGGAATTTATAGTGGACACAATGGCAAACTTGGTTTTTGGGAGTTGGATGCACGAGTAGAGCTCATACTCAGTACAAAATGAGGGCTAGCAAAAGACTGGGAGCGACCAACTAAGAGAGCAATAATGGCCATAATCATGCAAAGCGACAAAGGGACATTAAAAGAAGCATAAGATGGCATCAAAAGTCAAAAACTAAATGATCATAGAGGCTATAGGTGACTTATTTTGTAGTCAACATGGTGTAAGCATGTGCCAAGTCAACCCAAATAAAGCATCAAGGAGAAAACCAAAATAATGCTTCCATATAATAAAAACAACGCATGATTTTTTCAAAGGCTCATTAAGCAATCTCAGTTATTTGAGACAAGTCATGCTACAGCAAAACCACTAAGCATACTATCAAAAAGACATCAAGCACGACATGCAAAAGCCTAAGCCGCAGTCTACACAAGCTCCTTCTTGTACCACTTTTTTGCATAAAGCTTTTTCTCTTTTCCAACACCATTTGAAATTTTTTTAAACACCTCTTTTGATGAAAACCAATAAAGATCAGAGGCAAAAATACACCTTGATGAAAAGATAAAACAAGATCTGAACAAAAATCAAGGCGAAAAACAAAGGCTAAACGCAGTAGCAGAAAAAGAGAACACTCATTGAACGATAAGAGTGAAAACTAGAGTGTTCTTGGCAAATGAAAAGCGAGTTCATCTCCTCCAAAAGAAACATGATGTGATCTAACCATTTATTACAGCAAACTAAACTAAACTAATACTGAAAACAAAAACAACTGACGCTCCAAGAAAAACGCATAGTGCATGAAGCAATAAAAATATAGTGTCTTGAAAGGTGACCTGATTTTTGCCGATGAAGAAGGGGTGCCTCGGGGGCATCCCCAAGCTTTGACGCTTGTACTTCTTGGATATTTCTTGGGGTGATGCATGGGCATCCCCAAGCTTGAGCTTTTGTCCATTCTTCAACTGATCTCATCATTCTCCAATCCCTACACTTGAAAACTTCCTTCATACAAAACTAAACACAATTCTATTAGCAACATTGGTGTAGCATAACATATAATCAACCTGTTTTTGCTTCAGGTTTCAACTCAAAACCACCACATATTAAGTATATACTACTGTAGCAACATCCCCAAAAGTTCCATGATCAAAAGAACTCAAAAGAAAGCGATAAAGTGGCAAACACAAATATTGGCAGAAATCTATCAAAACTGAACAGCTGACAAAGGACGAATTTTTGAGGGGTTTTCTGTTGCTCAAATCAAAAAGTGTTCAACTAACAAAAGTTTGGATATAACCTGGGGCATATGCACAAGAAATCGCAGGTCCAAAAGATATACAGAGAATTTTCACGAATTTTTACGGTGCAGCACCGAAAACAGTTTCAGGACAGCAACATCCCCAAATCTTTACCTCACTCAAATTACAGGCTTCTCTTGGCACAACAACGAAATAAAAAGGATAAGGAGCGGTTATTACAGTAGTAATAACTTCCAAGACTCAAATAAAAGAAAAAGTACTGAAAATAAAACAATGGGTTATCTCCCAAGAGTGCTTTTCTTTAACGCCTTTGAGCTAGGCGCAGTAATTTGCAAAGATGCTCATGTGGGCGCCATATAAGAGCTTGAGGCAAAGGCGCCATATAGGAACTTAAAGCAAAAGAGAGCATCAAAAAGCAGATATGAAAGACATTTATATCTAAATCACTTCCTATGCATAGGAATCTTGTAAGAAAATAAATCAACGAGGCACATAGTAGCAAGCATGGATAGATAAAACAAGTGCCACTTCAAGATTTGCAACATAAAGAGGGGAAACTTAATATTGTTGAGATCCATCAAACCATGTTTCCCTCTCTCATAATAACTTTCAGTAGCATCATGAATAGAATTAACAATATAACTATCACATAAAGCATCCCTATCATCAGCCACATGCATAAAAGGATTAATACTCCCCACATAAACAATAGTAGTAGGAGCAAAATCAATAGAATAATTATTCTCATCACCATAATCATCATAAATAGGAGGCATATTGTAATCATAACTATTTTTCTCCTCAACAGTAGGTGAACTGAAAATATTATACTCATCATCATAGCCATCATAAACTAGAGGTTTAGTATCATCGCAAGCTAAATAACAGTTATTTTGCAAAGTATATTCTTCAAACATATCATCATAAGAAGGAACATCACATATGGGAGATAAAATATTATCAGAGCAACCTTTCTCCACTAAAGCCGGGGAACTAAAAATATCATGCTTAACAAAACCAGCTTCCCCAAGCTTAGACTTTTCTATAGCATTAGCAACAACGGTGTTCAAAGCATTCATACTGACAATACTATTAGCATGCAAATTAAGCTCCAAAGGTTTTTCAATTTTCTCTTCAAACACTTCATATCTAAACTAAGGAAAAAGACTAGAGAACTCTTTATTTTCCATTAAGCCTAACTAGTTAAAATAAAAACAAGAAACAAATAGATGTAATTGCAGAATCTAAAGGAAATAACTCCGAGCACTCACTAGCAACTAAAAGACTTAGTAGCCAAAGAATGTGAGTACCTTTTACCTTACCTCCCCGGCAACGGCGCCAGAAAAGAGCTTGATGTCTACGCACTTCTATTCTTGTAGACACTTGTTGGGCCTCCAAGTGCAGAGGTTTGTAGAACAGCAGCAAGTTTCCCTTAAGTGGATCACCCAAGGTTTATCGAACTCAGGGAGGAGGAGGTCAAAGCTATCCCTCTCAAGCAACCCAGCAATTACGATACAGAAAGTCTCTTGTGTCCCGAACACACCCAATACACTTGTCAGATGTATAGGTGCACTAGTTCGGCGAAGAGATAGTGAAATACAAGTAGTAGTGATGATTATAAGTAGCAAATGTGATTTGAAATAAATATCGCTGCGAGCAAACATGTAACAAAACAGCAAGTAAACGGTGTGCAATGCTTGGAAACAAGGCCTAGGGATCATAGTTTCACTAGTGGACACACTCCCAACAATATAACATGAATGAACAAATAAATAACTTCTCTCCACTATGGTACTCTGAATTACTCTCCTATTGAATAACACTAATCATTGTGTAGTGGCTACAGAAGCACCCCTTAAAGTTCATCAAGTACTTGACAAACACCACTCATAGAGATATCCAAATCAAAGCACAACTCAAGATAGATATTATTGCAACTTAGACCAAGTACTAACACGGTGCACACACTGTCAACATTACACCATGAAAGGAGGAATAGATCACTTCAATACTATCATAGTAATAATTACTCTCATAATCCACAAGAGATCACAATCATAGCCTAAACCAAGTACCACCATGATGCACGCACTGTCACCGTTACACCATGGCAGGAGGAATAGATTACTTTAATAACACCACTAGAGTACACATAATATCTGAATAATAACATCTACTTGTTCAACATGATACAAAGCTCACGATCACATAAAGATCACATCATGGGAGAGAGAGGTGAACCACATAGCTATCGGTAGGACCCTCAGCCCGAGGATGAACTACTCCCTCCTCATCATAGGAGACAGCAAGGTTGATGGAGATGGCGGTGAGGTCGATGGAGACGGCGGAGACAGCGATGGAGACCGATGGAGATGGCTCCGGGGGCACTTCCCTGTCCTGGCAGGGTGCCGGAACAGAGACTTCTGTCCCCCGAAATTCGTCGGCGATGGCGGCGGAGCTGCGGAACTCTTTCTGGAAAATTGCCGACCCTCCTAGGGTTTTCCGTCCCGAGGCTTTATATAGGCGAAGGGGCGATGTCAGAGGAGGAGCCAGGTGCCCTCACGCGGGGCTCGCGCGGCCAGGGGCCTGGCCGCGCCACCCCTGCGTGTGGGGCCCTGGTGGCCCCCCTCCTACTCTCCTTCGGATCTCTGGAAGCTTCCGGGTAAAATAAGACTTTAGGAACTTGTTTCGTCCAATTCCGAGAATATTTCGTGTGTATCACTTCTGAAACACAAAAACAGCAGAAAACAGGAAACTGGCACTGTGGCAACTCGTTAATAGGTTAGTTCCGGAAAATGCATAAAAGTGCCACGAAGTGTAACGAAACAATAGGCAAATGGTGTAGAAACAAGCATGGAGCATCAAAAATTATAGATACGTTTGAGACGTATCAGGAACCCCAAGAGGAAGGTATGATGAGCACAGCAACATGTTTTTCCCTCAGTAAGAAACCAAGGTTTGTCAGTCCAGGAAAAAGCCAAACTCCAGAAGGTGATGCTTGCTAGCCTAATGACACTCCAACAAGGGCGCCATTAACGATATCTTGTTAGCGCATCTTCAACTTGTAGCAACGTGGAACCTGCACACAACACAACCAAATACTTTGTTCCCAACTTACGATGAGGTTGTCAATCTCACCGGTTTGCTGTAAACAAAGGAATGAGCATATCGAGTGGAAAGCAATAGTAGTATGTGAGTAAAGTAAATAGTGCGAGTAAAGTAAGCAGGTGATAGCAATGTAAAGGAAATAGGACTGGGGTCCACAGTTCACTAGTGGTGTCTCTCCATAAGATAAAATAACACATGCTGGGTAAACAAATTACAGTTGGGCAATTGATAGAATAAAGACAACGTGATATGTCGAGAGGATCACTATGAGATTTACTCTAGACATTACAACAAGATACATAGACCGCCATCCAACTGCATCTATGACTAATAATCCACTTGTGGCGAATCAATCTGAGAACTCCACAAGTATTAAGTTGCGAACAACAGATAACTGCATTAAGCAAAGTGTGTAACGTAAACAAAGCATATGCCCTTGAGCATATGAATGTTGTTTTCTCCCTAGTGGCAACAGCACATCTACAACCTTAGAGGTTTCTGTCACTCCCCCAGATTAAATAGAGGCATGAACCCAACTATCGAGCATAAATACCCCCTCTTGGAGTCACTAGCAACTACTCGGCCAAGATAGCTACTAACAACGGAGAGCATGCAAGATCATAAACAACATAGAGATAACATAAGATAATATTCAGCACATCAACTCAATCATAACACTAATATTCATTGGATCCCAACAAACACAACATGTAGAATTACATAACGGTGATTTTGATCATGTAAGTCAGCTCACGAGATCTAAACATGAAGCACATGGTGGAGAAGACAACCATCTAGCTACTGCTATGGACCCATAGTCCAAGGTAGACTACTCACTCATCGCGTCGGAGGCAAGCATGGCGATGAAGAAGACCTCCGGTGGCGATTCCCCTCTTCGGCAGGGTGCCGGGAAGAGCTTCTGGACCCTCCCGATCTCTGGTCGACGACGGCGGCGGATCGCGATATGTTTATGGAAAAGTGATCGGGTGTTTAGGTTTTTCCCGTCGGGGGGTCTTTATAGGCGAACGGGCATCGTCAGAAGTGGACCGAGGCTGCCACACACATAGGGGCACGGCCTAGCCCTAGGCCGCGCCGCCCTATTGTGTGGGCCCCTCGTGGCCCCACTCCGTCTCCTCTTCGGTTCTCTAGAAGCTTCGGTGAATTTCTCGATGTTTGGCTTTTGTTTCGTCCAATTCCGAGAATATTTCCTGTGTAACTTTTCTGAAACACAAAAATAGCAGAAAACAGGGAACTGGCACTGTGGCATCTCGTTAATAGGTTAGTCCCAGAAAATGCATAAAGATGCCACAAAGTGTAACGAAACACTAAGCAAATGGTGTAAAAACAAGCATGGAGCATCAAAATTTATAGATACGTTTGAGACGTATCACTCCTCAACAGGTAGAGGTTTAGTCCTGGTGACTACAAACGAGAAAGAATACATTGAAGATCAAACTAGAGCTATAAATAATGCAGTGGGCTTGCTACTCTACTATAGAATTACCCTAACTACTTAGGTTCTAGGATTAGGGAATTGGGTCCCTTCTATTCCTACTCTAGTTTTCCACCAAGCTTGGCGTAGTCGTTGACTCCATTGATAGTTCTGACATTGATAGAAGGCTTCATATTCGTCTTCAGTGTCTCGGGATTGTCTCCTTGTGTTGCATCCGATCTAAGCAAGGGTTACGAGGGAGTGGGGCGAGTAATGAGCATTACCCAGCAAGTTCATATAAGGATTAAGGTGTTTGATGCCTTAGACCCAAGAGTCGTTCGACAATGCAAGTTTTCGTAAACATTTCTTCAAGAGGTTGCTTTTATTCAGAAGAACTATGTCCGTCAGCCTTCACAGGTTGATTAGAGCTTCGATGGGCTCCTTTCCTGCCGTGTTCGCAGCTCCTTCCCAGAACAGGGAGTATCCAGATACTTTCTTACACTCTGCAGAGGTGGTCACTTGTACCCATAGGAGATCAACGCCTTGCTGCACAACCGAGCCGCAAGCTTCGTCCACACTTCCTTGGTGTGGGGTCCAGCCGATGATCCGAGCCAATCACTGTTCCTTCCCACGACCTTGCATACCCACCCTTTTGCAGCTCTAACTTTGGTTCGGTACCCTCCCCGATCTACTCTTTGGTAGTTGCCGACCTCGGCATACTTGTCCTTGACAATGAGTCACCCCCACCGGTTTTCATTACGCACTGTGGTAATACCAGCCTCGGTACTCTACCCCCATTATTGCCGCAATCCATCATAGACCGCCAGAACCGTGGAATCATTAGGGAGATTCCACCCATCCCGAAACTCCACGCAGGGAGACAACTGCTCTGGAATGGCGCGTTCGTTGATATGCAAGAGGGAAAAGATACAACTGACTCTTCCATCCCATTCCAGATCCTATGGTTGACCGAATTTTACGGCACAAGAATCACTGGCGACATTGGTTATTAATCCTAGGTGAACATTCCAGTTATAGTGGGACCTCCACCATACTCATACCATGGTCCCACTGCCCACCATCCTAGGGCAACAACCATTCCGGTTTGAAACCACTACTTCATATTAATTATGAAAAGAGAACCTTTTGCTTTTCAATGCAGTAGTAATACCACCGGTATATTTGCAAGTGATTTGCTAAAGATAAACAAGAGATATGAGCAAGAGTGAACTTGCCTTTTTGACTGCAAGATTATGCGAGTCAAGGTCTTCGATACGATAGAAATCCCAATTCTAAAATAGCAATCATCATCCGGTAGGGATGATGTTAGAAATCTGCAGCATGCATATGCATAATATATGCTATGCATCGCTCTAAGCGTAATCTAACCCCAATGATTTGTTATCATTGAGTCTTGGTGATTTCTTGATGATGTGTTGCACTTTTAAACCACACCAGAACAAGGTTGTTAAGCATTTTAGGTTAGCTCACTATCAGGTGCTATTAAAAGGATAAGACTGTAACAACAGCTATTATTTCAAGGTTTTATCATCATTCCTTGTTACAAGAGAATGATGATTAATAGTGAAGACATGAAAGTAACACCTTTAAGTTGCATCTTATAATTAGCAATCACTTGGTTAATCATGGATATGTAAAGTGGAAGTAAAGCATATCACATAACAATACCTATCTAGTTTTAGGGTTGACAACAATCTTAACATATATAGGAAACTATTTGTTTGATGGCATAAGAGTTGTTGTGATGATTAACTGATGTTTTGCAAAAGAATAACTTTTGAAGAACATAACCCTTAATGGATACTTACTAATTAGATTCACTTTTAGTTACTTACCTTCTAAGAATATTTAAGTAGTTAAGAAAACATAATCTCTTTAATTAATAGTTGTTAGGGTTTAAATCACAATTTCTAAATGGTTTATAAATTGGTTTTAGACAGTCTCATGGTTTAAAGTAATTCTTAATAAGACAATTTACAATTACCAGATTATGGTTGAAAATAGATTTTAATACAAGCCAATAGTTACTTAGGATTTTTTTCTTGATCTTAGTATTCAAAAATTATTTAGAGAAATAGCTTTAAGTTTTTAAATGCTAACAGTAAAGTTTTAAAATTACTAAACTTAAATAATGAAATGTTGTTTCAATAAACTAATCTGAGTTTATAAACATTCATTTCTCATTCAAAAAAGTTATTTGATTCCAAAATTGGTTTCAGATTCATACTAAAAAATAGTACTTAAGCATTTTTTAGATTGCACTCAAAATTATTCCACACAAGTATATAAGCTTACAGTACAAATAGATAGATCTTATTTTTGTGATCATTTTGGTATATTATATGCATTTTTTGATTAACAATGAAATAGATATGAATTTCTAAAGTATTTCACTTTTTTTGGAATTTTAACTAATCAGGCAGATACCTTTTTGTACCAAACCGGTACCTAACTACTGCCCCTGACTAGTGGGGTCGTGTCCACCTCAGCTACCACATTGGTAGGACCAGTCAACAAGGTTGACTCAGTGGTTGACCTCACCGCCGGCGAGGCAGAGAGGAACGGCGACGACTCTCCAGGGCTTCTGGAGTTCCAAGAGCGGGTCAAATCGAACCTATAGGACACGATGAACCATATGGCGGCGGCGCTATGACCTAATGGTCATCGGAGACAGCTCCGACGAGCATTACTGCGGCGGTGCACTCCGGCCGAGTGATGAACTCGAGTTACAGATGAGTATAGGAAGAAATGATAGGCTCTAGGGATGCGCAAGATCACCGTGGTGATGATGATGTGCTCGACGATGGCCATGGTGGACGGAGATAAGTGTATCGTCAATAATTCCGATGATATCTGTCGGAAAGGAACGACGAATATCTGGTGATTGATGGCCTCCCAGCTCGATTCCTTCTTCCTGGAGGTCCTAGGCGTCGAGGCGGAGCTTTGAGGACATACAGCGGATCTTTGGGTGAGCTCAATCGCCGATGAGAGGACTTCGCCGGAGTTAGGGTTTCAGGCCTGTGAGAGAATTTGAGAGAGAGAAGAGATTGGGAAGTGGCGGTGGACTCCTAGGGTTTCTGGCGGTGGCGAACATCCTTTTATAGATGTCACGGGCGGCGACGCGGATCTTGGCGTGGTTGAGCTTCCCAGGCTCGACAGCGAGCTGCTTCCCAGATCGGAGGTTGAAGACGACGTCTTCATTTGGTGGGTCCCGCCTGTCAGTTGCATACCATTTCGGTACTATTGGTTTGTAGAACCATCTATTTGCAGTTACTTAAGAGGATAACACTGATAGTAATGTTGGTTTCATATATCAACACGGATTTGCTACCACCGGTGGTAGCTATGTATGCATGCATAGTCCTTAGATTGTATGAGCATGATATTCCTACCGCATGCGATGTAGAGAGCAGGAGATGATGGTGATAACAGATGAAATGCTTCCATTTGTTGCATGCATATGGTACTTCTGAATGGCTACTTAGAATGGCAACCATGGATGGCTAGAGCAGGTGGTGATTTGGGACATGCCATGCCAAGTTGCCTTGCACATTTTCCTAACCGAGCAGGTGGTGATTTCAGACATGCCATGCCTAGTTGCCTTGCACACTCTCCTAACCAAGTAGCCATCCTAGTTGCCTTGCATATTTTCCTAACCGAGCAGGTGGTGATTTCGGGCATGCCATACCTTGTTGCCTTGCACACTCTCCTAACCAAGTAACCTACTAGATATGCCATGTGATTTTACCGTTTTGCTAAGCCGGTGAGTAGCGTTGGCAGGATTTATTTATTTTGCAGGAGTAGTTTTTCTCTCCTTTCTCGCCATTTCAAAACCAAGTTAGCCTACCAAAGTCACCTGTTGGACATGCCATGTGATATAGCCATCTTGCTAAGCCATAACTGTAGTTTTGGCGGGATTTATTTGTTGGCACGAATTTTATGCTCTTCCTTTTCCCGCCATTAACTCACTGCTGCCACTACATATAGAGATGCTGAAAGGACACGGATGTCACCTAGAGGGGGGGGGGTGAATAGGCGATTAAAACTTTTACGAAAGGCTTGAACAAATGCGGAAATAAACTAGCGTTTAATTTGTCAAGCTTACAAAACCTAAATAGACTAGGCTCACCTATGTGCACCAACAACTTATGCTAAGCAAGACAAGTAGCAAGGTGATAGCAAGACATATAACTTCAAGCACGATGGCTATCACAAATGTAAAGTGCATAAGTAGTGGAGCTCGGATAAGAGTTACCGAGGCACGAAGGAGACGAAGATGTATCCCGAAGTTCACTTCCAAAGGAAGCTAGTCTCCGTTGGAGAGGTGTGGCGGCTTAATGCACTCCGAACGCCACAAAGGCCTCACCTTGAGATGTGGTAGCACAATGCTCACCAAATACCACAAAGGCTCACCTCAAGATGCGGAGGCACGCTACGCACCGAACGCCACAAAGGCTCACCTTATTCTCCTCGTGCCCTCGCACAAAGCAAGATGCCACGATCCACTATGGGACACTTGAGGGCGGTCACCGAACCCGTACAAGCTTGGGGCAATCTCCACAACTTAATTGGAGGCTCCCAAGAATCGCCACAAAGGCACCACAAAGGTTGGGGAATCTCCACAACTTAATTGGAGGCCCCAAGTATATGCCACAAAGGCCACTAAGCCGTCTAGGGTTCCAAGAACCCAAGAGTAATAAGCTCACAACTTCCACTTACCCGAATCTCCGAGGAGAACTCAAACCGATGCACCAAATGCAATGGCAAGAGCACACAAAGTGCTCAAATCCTTCTCACTCAAATCCTACCAAAGCAACTAATGCTATGGAGAGATATGAGAGGAAGAACAAAGGAAATCAACAAATGAACTCCAAGATCTAGATCCAAATGGTTCCCCTCACTTAGAGGAGATTTTGATTGGTGGAAAGATAGATCTAGATCTCCTCTCTCTTTTCCCTCAAGAAGATGCAAGAATCATTGGAGGGATTGAGAGATAGAGCAAAGCTTCAAGGTCAACAATGGAGGAGAGAGAGAATAGGAAGCCAACCGGCCCAAGGAAGAAGAAGGGGGCCTTATATAGGTCCCCCACGAAAACTAGCCGTTGCTGGGCACTTACCTCGGAGTCTCCGGCCTTGGGGGCCGGAGTCTCCGGTGCCCTGGGGTCATTTGGGGGCCTCAGGACGGACAAAGCAGGTGCCAGGCCGGAGTTGGGCCGGAGACTTTGCGTCTCGGGCCGGAGACTCCGGCCACCCAAAAACTGGCAGCAGCACCAATACGAAAACGACCATAACTTGAGCATCCGGACTCCGTTTTTGATGAACTTGGGCTCGTTGGAATCACAACAACGAGCTCTACAAGTATATGCATAAAAACATCACAGTCCAACAAGGGAGGATAAAACCAAATGATGAGAGGTTTGACCTCTCTTCAAAGACAAACCGGTAAAACCTCCAAACACCAAAAACTCAATAAGTGTTTCATGCAAAATCCGTTTTTGATGAGCTAGAGCTTGTCATGGAAATAACCACAAGCTCTAGAACCTCACATGGATAAAAGCCAAATAAGAACCAAGAAAGATGATGCCAAGAATGCAAAGGTTTGAGCTCTCTCCGAACGATACGACTAAGTTACTCACTCGAGAGCCCCTCTTGATAGTACGGCTACCGATCCTATAACCCGGTCTCACAACTAACACTATGAGACCGGTAAGAAAGAAACCCTATCAAGAACATACCTTTTCCTTGCGCATTCCACTTGAGCTAGATTATGACCGTCTTGTCTTCCTCAAGTTGGAACACCTTTCTTGATCTTGATTGCTTGGTGAAGTCTTGCGAATTGCTCCCCCATAAATCAATATGGGAAAGACTCTCTTAGGAATATCTTCACATAGACATTACCACCAAATAGAATACATGCATCAAGCATATAATCTCCTTGAGATGGCACATCTTGAACTTGACTTCACATCCATGAAGACGATCACCACTTAATAATATCCTAGCCCGAGATCACAAGATCCCACTCGATACATTATGTATGCTTTGAGAGTTGATCAACTTGAATCCCATCTTTGCACTTTGACTTGATCAACCTTGTATCCTTCCTTCTTCCTTCATGATGATGATGTCTTGAAGGTAAACACAAATGTCCACTCAATTATATTCTTCAAGACATAGTTGCAATAAGCTCAATTCTCATATGACCATTCTTCCGATATTTCCTTGAATAACACATTGGTCATCACTTAAAGTTCTTCATTTGATCCTTCTTACAACCTTGAAGCCAACATATGGTTCAAGCATTGTCTATGGACATGTCCTACAAATATAACTCAATGCAAACATTAGTCCATAGAGATTGTCATTAATTACCAAAACCACACATGGGGGCTCCATGCTCTTTCAATCTCCCCCATTTTGGTAATTGATGACAATCTCTTTGAGAGGGTTTATATAATGAATTTATGGAACCAAAATGGTTGCACTAACATCAAATACTACACAAGTATGTGATGTTAGTAAAACCACCATATATAGAGCAAACTCCCCCACAATCTATGCACGTGTGAATGATCTTGATTTCATTGCATATATTGCCAACCAAGGTTGTTGGTTGAGTTTCCTCTATATACTCAACCATGCAAAGCATGAAAGGCAAATGCTTAAGAACAAAACCAAAGCATAAAACCCAATTCCCTTTAAACCCTCGAAACTTCTCCCCCATTGGCACCAATTGCCGAAATGGGCGGAAAAACTTAGAAGGCCACTATAGTGAGAGTTCCTCCATAATGTGTGCATAAACCAAAAGTATAATTGAAAATATATGCACATATCCAAATATGAAAACTCAGAGGAAATCAACCTATATTGAGGATCAAAGATTGCAAATAAAATAAGATCACATGGTGGATAAACTTCAACAAATGAAGAGAGCAATCAATCGATCCAAAGAACAAATTGAATAAAGATATTATGATTAGACCAAAAGGGTGCTCTAAATAATATGAGGAAGCTCCCCAAGGTTTGTGCACAAAATATTCTATTTGAATTAAAGTATGAGGTGCATAAACATGGAATCATCACTCCCTCAATATTATTCAAAACAAAATGATACCAAGTGAAGTCAAATACTATGATAACCGCAAAATGGTGCTTTAAATGAAATGAGGAAGCTCCCCAAGGTACGTGCAAAAAATGGAATGTTTGCATTTGAATACAATTTGCACAACATGGAATCCTCACTCCCTCAATAACATTTAAAACGCAACCATTTGCAAGAGATCATAGAGAAGAAATTAAGCTTAACACTTGCATCAAACAAATGGTTGAGCAACAAGCAAGGGACACCATATTAAAAGGCTCAACCAAAGGAATGTGTGATATGAATGACAAAGCATATTATAAGACTAATACAAGGATAATCATAGAGCATCCACATAGTCTTTAATGAAAGAAATTGCTTAGCATTCCATCCCAACACATAAGGTTCAAATAAGATATCAAATAAGGAGATATCATCTCTCATGTGTATAAGTTTCTAAGTAGACAACATCACAAAGATAATTATCACAAAGAAATATGTACACACAAAATAGATACTAAGAATAGAACATGATATCCAAAATGAAGTCATGCAATATACCAATGAGAATTTTGCTTTTAAAGCACGGCCAAAGGCTCAAATTTTCTTGTTGTATATTGATGAACTTCAACCACAAACAAGTCAAAGACATCACAAATATTAACAAGGGAAAGAAGATAGTTGGGATGCTTTGAGAAAAGCAACAAGTATCACAAAGATGAATACCAAAAGAAAGTAATAAATTTACACTTTCAACCATATTGCACATGTGAGAACTTGAGGAATTGATATGCAATAAAATTGCTAAATTGACATATATGGGATAGGAGAATCATGAGCATGATTTTATATGTTCCCAATAATATGCACTCATCTCAAATTACTCACAATTGCAATAAGGAGGTTTCATTAAGACCTTTGCAAGAAGCACAACATTTGCAAATAATGATTTTCCATGCCATGAAACAACCTACACAAGGTTGGATACTAGAAAGGTATGCATGATAAGATACTTGTTACCGAGATATTAAAGGTAGGATGTAGTAGATAGGAGTTCTTCAATAATCCTAGCTTGCCTCAAATTATCATTTAGTCACCACTTCATCCTTATTATTGAGACAAGCACCAATATATCTTCATGTACCTAAAACAAAGTTCAAGTACAAGATGGTCCCCAAACTCATTGGGTCCAAAGTAGTTAGAGAAACTACAATATATAGGACAAACTCCACATAAATATGTGCAATAGATATGAACTTGAATTTCATGCACATCTTAGCCGATTTAGGATTTGATGGAGTTTCTCCTATATATTAGATCAAAGAAAGCAAAAGCATGCCATACAATATACATTCAGTAAATATGCATGCACAAGACTTTCAAGAGCCAAAGGAGATACAATTTGGACAAAACACCAAGAAGGACAAGCGAGCACACGAAATTGTGAAGCTACAAAAGGTTGTCCAAATTATATCAAAGAATCAAATCAACACAAGATTGACTCCAAAGTTCAACTAGTGAACTAGGCAAAAGCCAATGAGCATAAGGATAACTAAAACACACATGCTCAAAGACATATCTCATTTTAAGAGTGAAAAACAAATTACAAGGAATGAGATAAGCAACTCCCAAAGAGAGCAAGGTTCCAACAACAAACCAAACTCTCCACACTTTTTATGATGGCACACTAAGTACCAAAAAGAAAAGATTTGACTTCCAACAATAATCAAAACCAATTGAAATAAGCACAGGAGTGTGTTATAACAAATATAGGAGAGCTCCCCCAAGATTAGTGCATTATTTATGATTTTGCATTTGAATACAAAATGCACACAAATGGGATCATCACATCTACCTACATAGAAATAACACAAAATAAGTTCAACAAAATCAAATGGAATCACAAGAGTCAAGAAAGACAATGGGAGTTAAAGCAATTACATTTCTTGGCGAGAGATAAGGCAATTAAAAGCAATAGCCAAGGTGAAGATGATCAATATAAAAAATACCACATGATAGATTACCAATTTTCCAAGGAGAAGAGGTATATGGAGTTATTTTCGGTGGTAGTTTACACATAAATCCAAGATCATCTTCACAACAAATGAGCATATGAAAAGGATAAGAATTAAGCACCATGCCAAACAAAGATATTCTTGATAGACTCAAATAGTTAAACAATCATGCAAAGCAATGATTAGGATAGCTTGAAGCAAATGGTTTTCCAACTTTGATGTAGTATTCCACATTTTAGGAAAACCCTATCAAGAAAGTATCTCACAAACAAGATCCAAAACAAGAGCGATAAACAATTTGGCAAATTGGAACTTGTTCGAGAAAACATGCCACATAGAAGCAAGATAATTTACAATATCAACACTATGTGACACAACCTCAAATATACACATTTCATGGATTTGTAATATGCACAAAGCACAATACTCCCCCATAATGTGATAAAACCAATTTTCAAATAAGTTGTTAAAGTCAATTTCCATAGGGCCCGGAAATTCCGAGGGGGACCGGAGTCTCCGGGGTAGAACCACCGGAGTCTCCGGGGTAGAACCACCGGAGTCTCCGGGGTAGAACCACCGGAGTCTCCGGGGTAGAACCAATGGAATCTCCAAACCTAGAAAATTAAACTTTACCAATAAGAGGCAAATAGAATCCAACAAGATGATTAATGGACATTATAGAATTTGAATTTCTCATGAAAATGACATACCACATAGAGACTAGATAATCTTTAAATATCAACACTAAGTGGTATTCCTCATGTACACACATTTTTAGGATTGTGAAGTGCCAAAGCATATCACTCTCCCAAAATGGGATGGTCCATTAATCACTCCCAAGAGCCAAGAAGATAGATCAAGATGCAATAGGCTCAACAGTAACAACCGTACATGGTGTGCAACCAACATGCACATAATTGATTACTCAAAATAAAGAAAGTAGGGAGCACAACATATATAAACACATGCAAGATACAAAACCAAACACATGCAAAGGGGCGAGTAACTTTCAATGTAGATAAGTTGAATACATGTTACCGCAAGGAGGAACAATGGATATATGATAGAAATAAGATAATCCAATTGACTTGACTTGAGACAATATAATTAATGAAGATCCCTTAATTCTTCATGATATAGCCAAGTCTCCAATGCCCTCCATTGAACACCTATTGATCAAGTTTTGGCTTGTTGGTCCCCAACCAAGTTGGGTCCTAAGAGGTTAGACACAATAGGTTTGGCAACCCAAATGGTTCTTTTCTTGACACCACTTTGAGTACCAACAAATTTGGCAAACACATTTCCAACCTTATCCTTACAAAGTGAATAAGCATCATCGATTATGATAGGGTTGGATGAGTTACCAATAGAGCATGTAGAAGAAAGGTGACCCTTCTCACGGCATATGTAGCAAGATCTTATCTTTCCTTTCTTCTCATTTGATTTCTCCACAATGGGAGCATTGGGTTGATTCTTCTTAGGAGGAAGCTTTTCTTCATCTTGAGGAAGGACTTGAGTTTGAGCTTGAGGCCTCTTCCCTTGTTGCTTCTCACTTAGATGCTTCTTCTTCAATGGGCAAGACCTAACATGATGCCCTTCAATTTTGCACTTGAAGCAAACAATCTTGGCCGGATTCTTGACTTGCTCTTGGCCCTTCTTCTTCTTCTTGAAGAGTTTGGACTTCTTCTTATTGTTGGAGATAAATCCAAGTCCACTCTTGTCATTGGGGGATTTTTGTGCACTCAACATCTTGTCAAGTTTGGACTTCCCTTCATGACTTTTTACCAAGTCTTTCTTCAACAAAGTGACTTGGGCCTCGAGCTCTTTAATTTCCTCTACATGGTTAGTTACAACACAAGTACTAGAGGAAGCAGACGCTATAATGTTAGAGCAACAAGGCAAGGAGAGTAATTCATCACAAGATGTAGCAATAGTATGAGTGGATGAATTACAAGGACTAGCACATGGCAATATAGCATTTTGGGAAGTAGTGCTAGTGACCACATGAGGTTCACAAGATGTTACCTTTGTAGACATATCCTCATAAGCTAACTTTAGGCGAGCATGGGAAACTAGAAGATCCTCATTAGAGCTAGATAGCTTTTCATGACTTTCTTCCAATATCCCATACTTGCTAGTTAGCAACTCAAGTTGAGCCCTTAGCTCAACATTCTCCTTCAAGATAGATGCCTCACAAGAAGTAGAGTTAGTAGCACAAGCATCATGATTAACCGAAAGAGGAGAAGGCAACTTGGAACACTCTTTTAAATAAGAAGCTTTTAGTTGCTCATGTGACTCGGTGAGTTTGGTGAGCACACTCTCAATGTCCCTAGAGCCATTTTTGAGGTGCTCAACATCATCAAGAAGTTTAGCATTAACAAAAACAAGCTTATCATTTTTTAATTTTAAATCATTTGCCACCTCAAGAGCTCTATCATTGGAGCTTTGTTCTTTTAAAAGAGTCTTTTTAAAATCATTGGCAAGACTATGAAGATTCTCAATAGTTTCTTCTTGCTCTTCATCATGAGATTGAAGCTCATCAATAATTTTCTTGCTCTCAATAGCAGCAACCAAAATATCAACGAAGTTAGAGCAAGCAATTTTCTTCTTACCAATAGCATGAAAGACTATTTCTCCCTTCCTTTTTAAAGAGGCAACATAATCATCCTCTTCTTCATGATCACTAGATATAGTGGGTTCCAAAGAAGGAGTTACCTTTGAATCCCTAGCCATAAGACATATGTGGGAACCAAGAGATGATGATGAGGATGAAATACTTGAAGCTCCAATCAAAACTTTGTCTTGGCCAATAGAATCTCCGGTTTCCTCTACATTGTTAGCCACACAAAGACTAGAGGAAATAGAGGCATTTTTATCATGGCCACTAGATAGAGCAAGCATATCATCATGACATTTATTTAAGCAACTTACACATGATATGCAAGGACTAACACAAGCATATAAAGCATTTATGGTGCTAGAAGTGTTTAAGTCCAAAGATGAAGCATTGCAATGAGATAGAGATGAAGGATCATCAAAAGTAAGCATACTATCACCATTGCAAGTTTCATCACCACTCACCATATCATTACCTTGTGTCTTGCCACACTTTGGTGAAGTGGATGAAAGTTCATCACGGCCGGAAGTGGAAGGAATACAATCATCCCCAATAATCTTGGACAAACCATATTTTTCTTGAAGCTTTGTCCATATCTCATGAGCGCTCCGAAAAGGCGTGAAGGAGAAGGTAACTACATCGCTCAAAGCATTAATAATCACATGAGAAGCTTGAGCATTGAGATACAAGTTTTTCTTATCCTCTAAAGATAGATTTTGAGTATCCTTTGGAGGAGAAAAACCCGCATCTACAATTCGCTCCATAGATGGGTCCATGACCCGAAAATAATTAAGCATGTGAATTTTCCAAGTATCATAATTTGTGCCATCGAATATAAAAGTGTCATTGTGCACTAATCCCCTAGCCGACATCTTTGCTCTCAAGGCGGTGAAGCCTAAAATGAGAGACCTAGCTCTGATACCAATTGAAAGGACACGGATGTCGCCTAGAGGGGGGGGTGAATAGGCGATTAAAACTTTTACGAAAGGCGTGAACAAATGCGGAAATAAACTAGCGTTTAATTTGTCAAGCTTACAAAACCTAAATAGACTAGGCTCACCTATGTGCACCAACAACTTATGCTAAGCAAGACAAGTAGCAAGGTGATAGCAAGACATATAACTTCAAGCACGATGGCTATCACAAATGTAAAGTGTATAAGTAGTGGAGCTCGGATAAGAGTTACCGAGGCATGAAGGAGACGAAGATGTATCCCGAAGTTCACTTCCAAAGGAAGCTAGTCTCCGTTGGAGAGGTGTGGCGGCTTAATGCACTCCGAACGCCACAAAGGCCTCACCTTGAGATGTGGTAGCACAATGCTCACCAAATGCCACAAAGGCTCACCTCAAGATGCGGAGGCACGCTACGCACCGAACGCCACAAAGGCTCACCTTATTCTCCTCGTGCCCTCGCACAAAGCAAGATGCCACGATCCACTATGGGACACTTGAGGGCGGTCACCGAACCCGTACAAGCTTGGGGCAATCTCCACAACTTAATTGGAGGCTCCCAAGAATCGCCACAAAGGCACCACAAAGGTTGGGGAATCTCCACAACTTAATTGGAGGCCCCAAGTATATGCCACAAAGGCCACTAAGCCGTCTAGGGTTCCAAGAACCCAAGAGTAATAAGCTCACAACTTCCACTTACCCGAATCTCCGAGGAGAACTCAAACCGATGCACCAAATGCAATGGCAAGAGCACACAATGTGCTCAAATCCTTCTCACTCAAATCCTACCAAAGCAACTAATGCTATGGAGAGATATGAGAGGAAGAACAAAGGAAATCAACAAATGAACTCCAAGATCTAGATCCAAATGGTTCCCCTCACTTAGAGGAGATTTTGATTGGTGGAAAGATAGATCTAGATCTCCTCTCTCTTTTCCCTCAAGAAGATGCAAGAATCATTGGAGGGATTGAGAGATAGAGCAAAGCTTCAAGGTCAACAATGGAGGAGAGAGAGAATAGGAAGCCAACCGGCCCAAGGAAGAAGAAGGGGGCCTTATATAGGTCCCCCACGAAAACTAGCCGTTGCTGGGCACTTACCCCGGAGTCTCCGGCCTTGGGGGCCGGAGTCTCCGGTGCCCCGGGGTCATTCGGGGGCCTCAGGATGGACAAAGCAGGTGCCAGGCCGGAGTTGGGCCGGAGACTTTGCGTCTCGGGCCGGAGACTCCGGCCACCCAAAAACTGGCAGCAGCACCAATACGAAAACGACCATAACTTGAGCATCCGGACTCCGTTTTTGATGAACTTGGGCTCGTTGGAATCACAACAACGAGCTCTACACGTATATGCATAAAAAAATCACAGTCCAACAAGGGAGGATAAAACCAAATGATGAGAGGTTTGACCTCTCTTCAAAGACAAACCGGTAAAACCTCCAAACACCAAAAACTCAATAAGTGTTTCATGCAAAATCCGTTTTTGATGAGCTAGAGCTTGTCATGGAAATAACCACAAGCTCTAGAACCTCACATGGATAAAAGCCAAATAAGAACCAAGAAAGATGATGCCAAGAATGCAAAGGTTTGAGCTCTCTCCGAATGATACGACTAAGTTACTCACTCGAGAGCCCCTCTTGATAGTACGGCTACCGATCCTATAACCCGGTCTCACAACTAACACTATGAGACCGGTAAGAAAGAAACCCTATCAAGAACATACCTTTTCCTTGCGCATTCCACTTGAGCTAGATTATGACCGTCTTGTCTTCCTCAAGTTGGAACACCTTTCTTGATCTTGATTGCTTGGTGAAGTCTTGCGAATTGCTCCCCCATAAATCAATATGGGAAAGACTCTCTTAGGAATATCTTCACATAGACATTACCACCAAATAGAATACATGCATCAAGCATATAATCTCCTTGAGATGGCACATCTTGAACTTGACTTCACATCCATGAAGACGATCACCACTTAATAATATCCTAGCCCGAGATCACAAGATCCCACTCGATACATTATGTATGCTTTGAGAGTTGATCAACTTGAATCCCATCTTTGCACTTTGACTTGATCAACCTTGTATCCTTCCTTCTTCCTTCATGATGATGATGTCTTGAAGGTAAACACAAATGTCCACTCAATTATATTCTTCAAGACATAGTTGCAATAAGCTCAATTCTCATATGACCATTCTTCCGATATTTCCTTGAATAACACATTGGTCATCACTTAAAGTTCTTCATTTGATCCTTCTTACAACCTTGAAGCCAACATATGGTTCAAGCATTGTCTATGGACATGTCCTACAAATATAACTCAATGCAAACATTAGTCCATAGAGATTGTCATTAATTACCAAAACCACACATGGGGGCTCCATGCTCTTTCAGATGCCAATGCAAGAGTGGAGCAGCGGGAGGCCAGACAGAAATCCTAGCTTGCATCGCCTAGCTATGGTATGAAAACGATGATGTATCAAGAAAATGCTAAATAGAAAAGGGGAGGACAGCTATGAGTACACAATGGGAGCGGTCAGATGAGATGGTTTGTTTTTATGGTTGCATGGTGTGGTGGCTTTGGATGGATGGGTTGAGTGGATGGTGTAGTAGGCATGTGTGTGTGGTTAGTTTGGGTGGAGAAGCCAATAGGTTGCATGGTGTGGTGTGTTTGGGTGGCTGTGTTGAGAGATGGTGAGAGATGGAGATATATTGCAAACACCGTTGCTTCCTTCTGTTAAATCTTGTGCTCTCAGTAGGAAATGTCATGCTCCCTATAGAGGATCTAATGGTGGATGCTAGGTGTGTAGCTACCACCGGTGGTAGGAGGCTATTTTGCTTTCATATATAGGTGAATCCCTTTATACCTGATTTTATGTTTCTCCTCATCTTTATAAATGAGGGTTAAGTTTAGGGTCAAGATGCACTCTACCAGAAGAGTTGATTACTGTTGTAAAAGATTGATTGACATGTAAGAGATTCTTGTTTGGACACCACTTATTGGATTTACAGATAAGATATGATGATGGGGGTTCTACCCATAATCACAAAGTGATGCACAAATTGAAATATGAATAGGAGAGTAGGGTCCAATGGGACAGATAAAGGTATTGAGTGTGATGGAATTATGTCATCATTATTAGAGGATAGGGATCACACCCAACATATGGTTAGTTTGATATAGATTCTACCTAAATAGGAATCTAGGATTTAGACTTGTGTTACTACTACCTATATCATGTTTCATTGCTTAAGTAAAATATGTACTTGAACCAAGGGTCTCTATGGCTCCATCAGAATGCTCCCCTCCTACACAAGGATAGGTTTTCTTAACTCCTCTACCATCACCTTATGATGGATGATATCTTCTTATCAAATCTATTTCTCACACCTCTCACTATTTTCTTCCTACAAATCTAGTTAGAGTAAATACTATTACTTGCTCCTAGTTTTAGCCAATGATGATTTCGATTTATAGGTATGTTTCTCTTGCCTATGGTGAGTGATTCTCTTTTCCCCAATAACTACACTCCTCTCCTCTCATACTAGACCAACCTGGTGGTCTTGTGAAGCTTGTTCTTTGGGAAATCTGATAAACCTGCATCTTGTGGCATGCCTGCACCTCCTAGCTGCTTGACCTAGTTCCTAATTGAACTAAGTAACCATTTGGTCTTGGTCTAGCTGGTTTGGTTCTTGTGGTTGTGCTGGTGGTGAATCCTGCCCTATTGCTCAACTCATGAGTAGGGTGGATTGTGTGGTGGTGTTGCTGGTGTGATGGTGGTGTTTCTTGGCCGACCAACTCCACACACAATGACCTATTTATACTAACTCTGGTTCCTATCTAATGTATGGAGTGGCCCAATTTCATTGGTCTTCTCATACGATGATTTTATGGTGTCAAATGTATGCCATGACGTTCCTTTATAGTATCTTGATGCTCACCACAAGTTGACACCTCAAGTGATGACTCTTGTTTGAGCAAGGTGAGTAAGCTACTTGTTGTCAAGCTCTCATGCATGAGCATTACTTGGGGTTCAAGTAAAGGAAGATATTTTCAAGTGGATAACTATCCTAAGATATTTTCAAGTGGATAACTATCCTAGGTGGCATGATGATTATGCTCTATTAATCTTTATTTTGGACAGCCAAGTGGCATTTGGCACTAAATGGGCTTGTGACTGAATCAACTCATATTCGTATACATATTTGTAATTCATAATTGAATTGTTATCAATGGATATTGTATTACTTGTTTGGAAGTTTAACTTCCAAACTTCATATTTGAAATGATCTTGTTATTATGAATTATGCATATTGTCATATCTTATATGTTCCTATTATAAGTTAAGCTCAAAATATCTAAAGTTAGCAAAGGTCATGCTCAAATCTTAAATGATTCTATTTGATTTCACCAAGGCATAATCATAAGTGTTTCAAAATGATCATAGTTATTTTTATTCAAATAGTTTGAACTATTTAATGGAATGTAAATGGGCTTAGTTTTGTTATATCTCATATGGTTAATAAGTTATGATTTAAATAAGAATGTGTGGCTTTTATGCACTCTAGACCTTGTGGTTTACCAATTTTTGTAACAAGTTTAAGAGTGAATTATATAATACCCAGAAGTACTGGATAATTATTTAAGTGGTTAAATTCTATTGTACACCCCTCTACCGAGAATAATAGTTTTAACAAATGTCATGTTGGAATTTATCGCACTTCAGTTGATGAGCTACTTCAGTTCCACCAACTTAAGAGAAACTTCAATCACTTTGACAAGTTTTATTTAAAAGCGCGAAAATTTCCCAGATTTTCTATGCATGAATGCAATGCACACTTCTATGTTCTCTCTATTTCTAGCCTCACATCCTGGGATGTTACATTCAGGGCCCTCGTGGTGAGGTAAAGCCCCTATGTAGTGACCTTACCTTTTAAAGGTGCCGATCCTTTGCTTTATTGTGCTAGTCCCTGGATCAATCGCTAGCACACACAGTTTAAGATGCAATATCAAGAAACAAAGGTCTTTATTACATCACATGATCCAGAAATTACATATTGAAACATTACAAATTGATTAGCATGAGGCTTAGCATGACATCAGAGTTTACAACATAATCAGCATGGAGTCCTTCATCTTCATGTGCCACAAGCGAGCATGTTGAGGATAGACTCGTAACCCTATCGTACCATACTCATCGTCTGAAAAACCTGCAACATGAGATGTTGCAGCCACAAATGGTCAATACATTTGAATTGTATTGGCAAATGAAACTATTTGGTGGATGTTGTTGGCAACCTACAAGTACATGAATATTTGGCTTGGTAGAGCTTGGCTTATTTTCGTAAAGCAAATTTTATCCTATCATTTTCTCAAAGCAAAAGCTACTAGTGGACAACTTGATTTGGGTGACCTACCCATATAGACACAGGCCGTAGTTATCGTACGGGACCTACTGGTCGATAGACACTTACATCAATTGTCAAAACCTCAATTACTACATATGGACAACTTGGTTTGGGTGACCTGCCCCTGCAGACACAGGCCCATAGAAATGGCACGGGACCTGCTAGCCGATAGACACTTGAACCAATTGCCATATTCCTGATTCACCCCACAAATTTTAATTTAAGAAATTGGAATGATGAGATCCTTGAAAAGGTTCCAAGTAGAGTCTCTCATAGTTGACCATAACTGGGAACACGGCTAAGTACTTAGTTTGACACTGTCGAGAGGTAGTACACTTTACCCACATGACTCAGTCAACCCCTAATTACCATGAAGCTCATTTTGCTCAAATGGTTGGGTGAAGACTAAGACGAGACCTTTTAGAAGTAATTCCCCGCACCACCAGAGGGATCCATCCAACCTACATCTCCCTACATCTGGTAGTCACCTCGGGTCGGGTTCATACAACTTACTTAATCATGACAGAGCCCATATTGACATGTGGTTGTACAAGAAGATACTAAACAAGGATTGTCTCAAATCTCTTTAGTCCTGGGAGATAACCCATTGTTTTATTTTCAGTACTTTTTCTTTTATTTGAGTCTTGGAAGTTATTACTACTGTAATGACCGCTCCTTATCCTTTTTATTTCGTTGTTGTGCCAAGAAGAACCTCTAATTTCAGTGAGGTAAGCTTTAGGGAAGTTGCTGTCCTGAAACAGATTTCGGTTTTGCACCGTAAAAATTCGTGAAAATTATCAGAATATCTTTTTGACCTGCGATTTCTTGTGCGTATGCCCCAGGTTATATCCAAACTTTAATTAGATTTTCACTTTTCGATTTGAGCAACAGAAGGTCCTCGAAAAAATTGACCTTTGTCAGCTGTTCTGTTTTGACAGATTTCTGCCACTATTTGTGTTTGCCTCTCGATTGCTTTCTTTTTTAGTTCTTTTGATCACGGAACTTTTGGGGAAGTTGCTACAGTAGTATGTGCTTTATATGTGTTGTTTTTGAGTTGAAACCTAAACCAAAAAGGGTTGTTTACTATTATGTTTATGCTAACATTGCTAATAGAATTATGTTGAGTTTTGTATGAAGGAAGTTTTCAAGTGTAGGGATTGGAGACTGATGAGATGAGATGAAGAATGGACAAAAGCTCAAGCTTGGGTATGCCCAGGTCACCCCAAGAAATATTCAAGAGGTACAAGCGTCAAAGCTTGGGGATGCCCCCGAGGCACCCCTTCTTCATCGGCAAAAATCAGGTCACCTTTCAAAACACTATATTTTTATTGCTTCATGCACTATGTGTTTTTCTTGGAGCGTCTTTACTTTTGCTTTCAGTTTTCTTTTGTTTTGTTTGCTGAAATAAATGGTTGGACCCCAACAAATTTCTTTTGGAGGAGATGTACTCGCTTTTCATTTGCCAAGAACACTCCGTTTTTCACTCTTATCGTTCAACGAGTGTTCTCTTTTTCTAGAACTGTGTTTAGCTTTCGTTTTTCGCCTTGATTTTTGTTCAGATCTTGTTTTATCTCTGCATCAAGGTGTATTTGGACCTCTGATCTATGTTGGTATTCATCAAAAAAGTTGTTTCAAAAAAGGTTCGAATGGTGTTGGAAAAGAGAAAAAGTTTCATGCAAAAAAAAGTGATACAAAAAGGAGCTTGTTTAGACTGCGGCTTAGACTTTTGCATGCCATGCTTGATGTCGTTTTGATAGTATGCTTAGTGATTTTTGTTGCAGCATGACTTGTCTCAAATGACTGAGATTGCTTAATGAGCCTTTGAAAAAATCATGCATTGTTTTTATTATGTGGAAGCATTTATTTAGTTTTCTCCTTTGATGCTTTATTTGGGTTGACTTGGTGCATGCTTACAACATGTTTGACTCTTACCAAGTCGCCGTAAGCCTCTATGATCATTCAGTTTTTGACTTTTGATGCCATTTTATGCTTCTCTTAATGATGTTTTGTCGCTTTGCATGATTATGGCCGTTATTGCTCTCTTAGTTGGTCACTCCCAGTCTTTTGCTAGCCCTCATTTTGTACTGAGTATGAGCTCTACTCGTGCATCCAACTCCCAAAAACCAAGTTATTCCAATGTGTCCACCATACATACCTATTAGCAATTTGCTATTCCATGTACATTTGACTTGCTTTTACCTATCCTTCAAATTAAACTCTTATCAGTGTTATGCGAAAATTGGTCAGTAAAGCTCTCACGAACCTGATGGCACACTTTACTTTTCTCGTTTTTAAATTTTTTGACATTGTGGCTCCTTTATGTTGACATTATGCTTGCAAGTTGTAAGTTGGAAATTAGCCAAACCATGCCATCATGGGGTAAGCTTTCAACATTGCACTTCTCTTATTTGAGTTGATATCGTGATCTTTTGTTTATGGATACTCGCGATGTGAAACAAGTTGGGAATCTTGCGGGATCATGGAGTTTGTATATGTGTTAGAGAAATGCCTGGGCCGCTAATCCAAGCCATGCATAATTCATGGTGGAAATTACAGCATGCCCATAGTGGACATTCTACGACGCATCTCAAAATAAAAAGCTATACCAATGGTAAATAAAAGAGATGCCGAGGTGTTCATTGTCTGTTTGTCCTATCATTTTGATGTGGGCTTGTTCCATGTCATCTGGCACGGAGGTACCCCGTTCGCGGTTCTCGATGATACGCATATATTACAATGACAAGAGCTTGCTTGGGACCCTAAGTCGAGTAGCATGAGGTTTGGGTATTCGTACTTCACGGGACATGAGGTTTTCAACTTATGATTTGTCAAGCATATGCTTCGTAAATGTTCTTGCATTTACTTTAACCATTCAAGATGCCTATGATGGGGGCAATGAGAGCTCAAAGCTAGTAAGTACCATAATTTTTGAAGGTTTATAAAACTTGCAATCACTACTTTCCTCTGCGAAGGGTCTTTCTTTTACTTTTATGTTGAGTCTCCACCTTCTACCTTTATGCACCGTCTAAGAGAGCATAGTTGCCATTCTGAGTATAATGTGCATTGTCCCAAAGTTATCATTGATTGATTCATTATTTTGGTTTCACTTGTTCTTAAATTATTTGTATCTAGTCGCCCTCTTAAACTTAAAGGTGTCCTATGCATTTATGTTTTGCTATTCCATGAGGGACAAGCTGAAAACCATTTGCTATATTTTCCATATGATTTGAACACACGTTTAACTTTCATTGTTTCATTATTCATGATCTTTCGTTTGTGTTCTTTTTCATGTTATAACATGGTTGCTAAGTTCTTATTGTCAATATTATGTCTTTCATGCCCATGTTTTAAGTTCTTTGATCCCAGCACTCAATGCTTACATAGATGATCAAGATTGTGATGGTGCATGTCACCTCAAAAATTATTCTTTTGTTATCAATTACCTACTTGAGGACGAGCATGAGTTAAGCTTGGGGATGCTTGATACGTCTCAAACGTATCTATAATTTTTGATGCTCCATGCTTATTTACACACCATTTGCTTTGAGTTTTGTTACACTTTGTGGCGTTTTTATGCATTTCCAGAACTAACCTATTAACAAGATGCCACAGTGCTAGTTCCCTGTTTTTTGTTGTTTTTGTGTTTCAGAAAAGTTACACAGAAAATATTCTCGGAATTGGACGAAACAAAAACCGAACCTCCTATTTTTACCGAAGCTTCGCGAAGACCGAAGATGAGACAGAGGGGGGCCAGGGGCCAGCCTCACCACCAGGGGGCGCGGCCCAGCCCCTGGCCACACCCACCTGTTGTGAGACCGCCTAGTCCACCTCCTGACGCTGCCCCTTCGCCTATAAATTCCCCTCGATGGGAAAAACCTAGAGGACAGATCTCTTTTTCACAAAACATACTACAAGCCGCCGCCGTCGCTGTCGCGAGATCGGGAGGATCCAGGAGCTCTTCCCGGCACGCAGCCGGAGAGGGGAATCCCTGCTGGAGGCCTTCTACACCACCATGGTCGCCTCCGGAGTGATGTGTAAGTAGTCTACCTTGGACTATGGGTCCATAGCAGTAGCTAGATGGTTGTCTCCTCCGCCATGTGCTTCATGTTTAGATCTTGTGAGCTGCCCTACATGATCAGGATCATCTTTATGTAATCATACATGTTGTGTTTGTTGGGATCCGATGAGTATTGGTACTATGTGATGTTGATGTGCTGAATATTTTATCTTATGTTATCTCTATGCTGTTTATGATCTTGCATGCTTTCCGTTGCTAGTAGCTATCTTGGCCGAGTAGACGCTAGTAACTCCAAGAGGGAGTATTTATGCTCGATAGTTGGGTTCATGCCTCTATTTAATATGGGGGAGTGACAGATACCTCTAAGGTTGTAGATGTGCTATTGCCACTAGGGATAAAATAACATTCTTGTGTCCAAGGACATTCGCTTTGTTTACATTACGCACTTTGCTTAATGCGATTATCTGTTCTTCGCAACTTAATACTCAAGGGGTCCTCAGATGTTTCCCCACGAGTAGATTTTTAGTCATAGATGCAGTTGGATTACGGTCTATGTATTTTGTAGTAATGCCCAGAGAAAATCTCATAGTGATCCTTATGATGTATGTACATTATGTTTGCTCTATCAATTGCCCAACTGTAATTTGTTTACCCAGCATGTGTTATTTATCTTATGGAGAGACACCACTAGTGAACTGTGGACCCCAGTCCAATTTCCTTTACATAGCATTACCGTTTTACTATTACTCGCTCTATTTACTTTCTTGCATACTATTATCCTATTACCACTCGATACGCTCAATCCTTTGTTTACCGTAAACCGGTGACATTGACAACCTCATCGTAAGTTGGGAGGAAAGTTCTTGGTTGTGTTGTGTGCAGGTTTCACGTTGCTGCTATTGGAAAGCTTCACGTCAACAAGCAGTTTATCTGGCGCCCTTGTCCAGAGTGTCACGAAGCTAGCAAGCATCACCTTCTGAAGTTTGGCTTTCTCCTACTGGTTCGTTTAACCTTGGTTTCACAACTGAGGGAAGACTTGCTACTGTGCTCATCATACCTTCCTCTTGGGGTTCCCAACGGTCTATACTTACAAGCCATCACGGGGCCGCCTGGTTGCGCCGGGATCAAAGAAATATGGCGGGAGACGTTTGGAGCTCCGGCGAGCAAATCCGCTAGCCTGGGGGCGTCTCTGGCTCGGGAAAAAGCGGGGAAATGGAGTGGAGGGAAGGGGCATTAAGGGAGTGGAGGTGCTCGTCCGTTTCCTCTACGAATTGACGAGGGGAAGGGAGAGAATTCAAGCGCGGCGTCGGTTACTGGAGGTTGAAGATGATGCGGGTGGGTCCCCCTGTCAGCGAGACAAAGAGTAAAGAACACACCAGTTCAGGAAATGGCTAGATGGTCCGTGGGCCAATTCTGGTGCTGGGCCGGAATGTCTCCCCGAGGCATTTTCTATTTTTCTTTTGTTTTTCTCCCTTTCTATTTCTATTTTTCTTATTTGGAAATATTTTCAAACTCCATTTGATTCAAGAATGATTCAATCTTTTCAGAAAAAAAAAAATCAGTGCAAAGCCTATTACAATATGAATACTTTGGCACTGTTTTGCTTAAAACAAGATTTTTTTAAAAAAAATAAGAAAAGGTCCACATAAGCTCATAGGGCTTATTATAAATGGATTTTTATGGCTTTTGTTTTAATACCTCATTTTAAAATATTTTGAAGGAAAAAATTTCAAAATAGGTTTTAAGTCACTGAGGTATTCTTTTCTTGTTCCATTATACAATATATATATAATATTTTATGCACCTTGGGCCTTTATGGCTACTTCGGCATTATATAACAAAGTAGGATTTAGGGCTTTTATTTCATCAAAGAAAATCCTTTTAGAATTTAAAAACTTTGAAAAATAGATTTCTTGAATACATTTGGTTGCCCAAAAGTTTGTAAAATCTCTACTAAAGGAATTTTTTTAACTATTACACAAAAAGTTTTAATTCTCTGTGGATTTTCAGTCAACACAAACAATCATTCAATTTAATTTAATTTTTTTAACATTCCAAAATTTGGAAAAATTCTAGGATGTTACACCCTATGTTCTGCCTTCTTGTATTGCACCGTGAAACCTCGCGAGGTGTACAAGGTCTTGGATCCAGAGCTCTAGCTAGACGGAGGTAGAAGAACCTACTTAGCCTAGCCAAAACTTGAGGTTGGGAGAGATCTCATCTAAGGGGCAGCTCGCCCTTCTTTTATAGCGCTGAGGTCCTCCTTCCGCTGATCAACTTGGGGAAGGAGTTGCCACAAACACGGACAAGGAGTGGGATAGCTATCCTATTACAATCTTTGATGGTCTTGGTCTACGGAGAGCAGAAGCGCCGGTCCACGAGAGTGGTTGGGGAAGGCTGATGTCCTTCCCTGGCGCGCTGCACCGTCCATGCTGCTCTTGGTAGGAAAGCAACAACTGACGCGCAGTTTATGCAGGCGTGGAAGGAATGGTCACTTCCTTGTTGGGGCAGCATGGGTGATGTGCTCTCTTCCTTGTCTTATCTCTCCATGAACGCGTGATTGCGCCGGGAGTTGCAGACTTGGTCTTCATCCTCACGAGGGATTCCTCGTGAGTGGGTCTTTGTGTCTTCTGCGCTTTGATGTCGTTCTCCTCGTGAGGCACCTCCTCACGAGGGTCTTCTCTGTTGGGCCTCAATCTGCTTCCTGTTCCTTATCGATGAAGATGGGCCGTTGGAGTGGCCTAGGAGCAGGTGGATCGGGATACCCCACAATCCAATGCACCGACAAAACGCGCATCACACCCTTGCCCCAGGTGCGCTCTGTTACCTCAAAGGTGAACTCTGTTGAAGTAGGTGGGGTCTCCTTCCCGCGGACCTGGCAAATGACTAGCCAAGATAGCTCACAGGTGCCCTCGTGGAAGAGGCGAAAGCCTCTCACCTCCGGGGGCGGATGTTCGAGATGGTGAGTCAGCTCTACAAGGTCGCGCTCGAAGACAACGACCTTGTCGTGGGTACCAACCTGACGGTGAGGAAGGACGTCGCCCATCTACACAAAATTTTAGGATAGATTTAATTAGTGACTTACCCCAGTGTGCAATGTTTTAGGTAGAGCAAAAACATGAATTAAAGATGCAAATTAAAATGCTTAAAGAGTAAGAGAAGAGATGAGAGCGATATATATTTACCTTTTATATATAAAGCCATCTCTTTTATTTCATTAGGGAAAATAGTTTTTGGTCTGATCTAACGCCCGTGCTAACTAAGGTCTCCTAAGGTCAGGATGGCTCTGATACCAACTCTGTGGGGACCCCGGCTTACAACCCGCGATTCCCGTTATGCATACATTTCACGATCCTAGGAAGACCATCGTGAATCCATATAACATAGTTGGCATTCAAAGTACATCATCCATTACATACCAGATTCAAATAAGTCTTACATGGCCACTTGGCCGACGCAGGGCATGATCACACACATACTTAGTATATAGTAGCGGAGGCAAAAGTAGCATAGCTGACCCGAGTCAGGCCTACAACCCTACATGCAACTAACCAGGAGACGAAACCTAGTTCGCACCAGCGTTGTCGAAACCACCTTCGTCCTCCTCATAGTCATCTCCATAGTCTGACCAAGTTAATAGCTAGGGACAAAGCCGTGAGTACATTTTGAATTGCACTCGCAAACCATCTAAGGAGAGAATACCAAGAATGCAGTTTGGCTGTAGCAAGGAGAGGCTCTACACTAGTTTACTCTATCTAACATATTTTCTCTTATCGATATAGCATGTCCCACAAAACCTCTATATCTTTGTTAAGAACATTATAGAATTTTTTTTTGTTAAATCTCTCTAGGAAGGGGAAACCTTTTTTGTTCCGTAATCCGGGTCAATTATACATGACCCTCTTCCAACTCCTCGGTAGTACCCTTCAAGTTCTTCAAACTTTTCCCACATGCCACGGCAGTACCCTCCGAGTACTCCGTTCGGCACCCTTCTCCATTTTTCTAAAAACATTTTGTAAAATGAAAACTCAACATTGGGCTAGTTCCAGCTAGTTCAACCGTCCATGCCCGAGGAGTCAGCTATTCCAATAGATTTACACTTTGCAGAGGTTATATACTTTACCCACAAGATTCGATAAATCCGTCAAGATCCACCACGGACCGTCATACACAAGTATGCGGGGTTCAGATAATTGAACAGAGCCTTCCATCTATCTACCTTAGTACGGGTCTACCCTGAGGAGTTTACCTCCCCGGCATGCCCCGGCAGTACCTCTTTTTCCTAGAGCATAACTCCGGCGCCATGGCGGGAGAACCCAAGTGTCTTCCGACGGCTCGAGATATGCCGTGATATGTGTTGCCCCATGCTCAGGGTCAACCCGGATTCCGAGGTAGCATGTACCAACTTCCGAGGTACCACGAACCCTTATATAAGTACGAGACTCCCCGCACTAAAGCAAATAAACTTTGGGCTAAGCCCCTTCCCATACCAGGGTAATGTGGTTGCACGGATTAATTGTCCCGGGGTAGACCCTAGTGATCACCAATGTCATTTATAAATCCTCCTGCTTCTAGCTCTGGGATATTCATCCCCACCTTATTTTCAAAATCTCATTTTGAAATCCATCAATGGAATAGAAATCCATTCCAAGGTTTTGAAATCATTTTCAAAATTCCATATGGGTGTTCCCAACCTAGAGTTTTTGCTTCACTACAGGGTCTATCAAGAGGACATGATGCTAACCATCAAGCCACTAATTTAAGGGATAGATTAGGTGTCAAGGGGGTGTCATCCACGAGGATGATAGTATTTTACTTGTGGAGCCAAGTCGCCAACAATTGCTATCTAGAAGTAATAGCAATACTAAAACTAGCACTTGCATAAAACTTTATAAAACATGCAAGGTATATAAATAGGATCAGATATGCAACAAAATAGATGGCTTGCCTTGGTTGGTCTGTCCATGGTCTTCTTCTTCCTGATACTCGAAGACCTCCTCCTCCTCGGTGCACTCATTGTCTTTCGATTCTATTGCTAGTAAGGAAATAACAAACAATGAGCAAACAAGCATACATAGAGCAAACCATCATAATAGAATGCAACCACACCAATTGACAAGGGTATAGACAATAGAGCCCGTTACTTGAGTACCCCTGAGGCCCGTTAAGCTAGGCCCAAATGTAATCCTAGTCGAGATACGAGTTCATGTCATATACCGATATTGTAATACGTACCGGACCCCTCCCATTCCTTGAAACTTAGCTACCTATATATAGGGGCCAGGAGAGGACGGTGAGGGACAGATTGAAAGCAAGCCAAGTTCATCACCACGTTTACTTTCGATACACGCCTTGTTTGACTGATTTACCTTCAAGTTCATCTGACGCCCTACTTCCCCGATCCTAAGTCCTTCATCTAGGACATTTGTTGAGTTAACCCTCGTCAATTGGCGCCGACCGTGGGGACTTTGGGCGTTGGAATCATGAATTCGACGGCTTTTTTGCTTTTAGCCAACAACAATTCAGAAGTCGATGAAATCCAGATACCCTTCGGAGCCGTCTATTTTCAACCTCATCAGTCAAATTTTACGCCAATATTCGAGAGCATGGATCAAGATATGGACCTGACGATCGGAAGTCTAAACTTTCGTGTTGGATCTTTAGGTTCAATTCGCTTTCAGATCCGGTGAAGCCGGGTCCGTCGGCAAGCGAGTTCAAGATAGTTGCAGTGTCGGAATCATCGGTGGGCTCTTCCAGCGAGGTAAACTCGCCAGTCAGCTTCGCAGCAACAGAAATAGCAGAAGGAAAAATTGCAAAAGGCGATGAAACCATGGAGAATTTCGACTTAGGAGTTCAACTCAAAGACCTCATGATCTGTCATGACGATACTTCAGACAAATCAACAGAAACTTGGAAGACAGGATTAGAGCTTCATGAAGATGACAATTCAATCTTCTCAAGCTTCAACAGCAAGTTCGACAATCGGTACCAAGTACTCGCCATTGTAGGAGACAACTCAGAAGAACTCGACGAAAACAACAATCCAGTGCTCAACCCAGCAAACGTAAACAGAGGGGCAAATCACCTAGTAGAAGGAGAAACTGCAGATTCCCTTGCAAGCAGGGAAAAAGTCCGACTATCAGTCGAAGAGTGGAGGATAATCAAAACAGCCGTGGAGCACGGCACGCCAATACCAATAGAGGCAAGCAAGAATATGTTGTTAGGGTATCACTACGCCTTAAGACAGCAGTCGAAGCAATTAGCAAAAGAGAGAATTGAAATAAAGAAGAGAAGAGATTCAGCCATTGAAGCAAGTGCAGCTTATCACAAGGCACATAGCGACGCATCATACACAAACAGTAGTAGGCATCGTTGACATGGATCAAGGTTTGAAAACCTCGAGTACTTAGAAAGGCAAAGCATCTCCAAGAACCTCGAGTCGTCTTTCCTATCGGTCGACGAGTAAGGGAATATTATACCAAAGACACCAGAAGCAGCACTTGTGGCAGCTCAAGCATATTGATGTCTACGCACGCGTTTGTTCTTGTAGATAGTGTTAGGCCTCCAAGTGCAGAGGTTTGTAGAGCAGCAGCAAGTTTCCCTTAAGTGGATCACCGAAGGTTTACGAACTCAGGGAGGAAGAGGTCAAAGCTATCCCTCTCAAGCAACCCTGCAATTACGATACAGAAAGTCTCTTGTGTCCCCAACACACCCAATACACTTGTCAGATGTATAGGTGCACTAGTTCGGCGAAGAGATAGTGAAATACAAGTAGTAGCGATGATTATGAGTAGTAAATGTAATATGAAATAAGTATCGCTGCGAGCAAACATGTAACAAAACTGAATGTAAACGGTGTGCAATACTTGGAAACAAGGCCTAGGGATCATACTTTCACTAGTGGACACACTCTCAACAAATATAACATAATTGAACCAATAGATACTATCATCAATATGCAACTCAAAACAATTCTCCAATGGATAACGAACACTAAACATGCGTAGGGCTACGAAGCACTCCTCAAAGTCCGTATTTCCCCAAACTAGATTGTCCCACACTATCACCATGAACGCACTAGATAGTTCCAACAAACACAAACAATTCATAGAGACATTAACCAAAAAGACACACATGATGCGCACACTAGTCACCTTCACACCATGATACAAGGTATCTACGGAGATTACAAATATAAAGCACGGGAGCAGCATTATATCTGAATAATAGCATCTACCAATTCAACTAGATACAAAGGTCACAATCACATAAAGATCACATCATGGGAGGGAGAGGTGAACCACATAGCTACCGGCAGAGCCCTCAGCCCCGGGGGACAACTACTCCCTCCCCATCATAGGAGGCAGCAACGGCGATGGAGATGGCGGTGAGGTCGATGGAGACGGCGATAGAGACCGATGGAGATGGCTCCGGGGGCACATCCCCATCCCGGCAGGGTGCCGGAACAGAGACTTTTGTCCCCCGAAATTCGCCGGCGGCGGCGGTGGAGCTGTGGAACTGTTTTGGGAAAAACGCCGATTGTTTTATGGTTTTTGAGATAGAGGCTTTAAATAGGCAGAGAGGCAGCGTCAGGAGGCGACCAGGGCCACTTCACCCCTAGGGGGCACTGCCAGGGGGTGGCCCACACCAACCTATGGTGTGGCTGCCCTCTGGCCCCCCTCCGGCTCTCGTTCGGTCTTCGTCCTTCATCCGGAAAAAAATAGGAGTTTCTGCTTTTGTTTCATCCAATTCCAAGAATATTTCCTCTGTAGCTTTTCTAAAACACAAAAAAGCAAAAAACAGGGAACTGGCACTGTGGCATCTTGTCAATAGGTTAGTTCCGGAAATCGCATAAAAATGCACGAAGTGTAACGAAACACAAGGCAAATGGTGCATAAACGAGCATGGAGTATCAAAAATTATAGATACGTTTGAGACGTATCAAGCATCCCCAAGCTTAACTCCTGCTCGTCCTCGAGTAGGTAAGTGATAACAAAGAATAATTTTTTAGGTGACATGCACCATCACAATTTGATCAACGAGGTAAAGCATTGAGTGCTGAGATCAAAGTACTTAAAACATGGGCGTGAAAGATATAATCTCGATAATAGAAACTTAGCAACCATGTTATAACATGAAAAAGAACACAAACGAAAGATCATGAACAATGAAACAATGAAACTCACGTGTGTGTTTCAACCATATGGAAAAAACATAGCAAATCGTTTTCAGCTTGTCCTTCATGGAGTAGCAAAACATAAATGCATAGGACATCTTCAAGTTTAAGAGGGCGACTAGATACAAATAATTTAAGAACAAGTGAAACCAAAATAATGAATCAATCAATGATAAACTTTGGGACTATGTACATTATACTCAGAATGACAACTCTGCTCTCTTAGACGGTGCATAAAGGTAGAAGGTGGTGACTCAACATAAAAGTAAAAGAAAGGCCCTTCGCAGAGGGAAGCAGTGATTGCAAGTTTAATAAACCTTCAAAAATTATGGTACTTACTAGCTTTGAGCTCTCATTGCCCCCATCATAAGCATCTTGAATGGTTAGAGTTAATTTGAGTACAATTATGAAGCATATGCTTGACAAATCATAAGTTGAAAACCTCATGTCCCGTGAAGTACGAATACCCAAACCTCATGCTACTCGACTTAGGGTCCCAAGCAAGCTCTTGTCATTGTAAGTATATGCGTATCATCGAGAACCGCCAACGGGGTACCTCTGTGCCCGATGACATGGAACAAGCCCACATCAAAATGACAGGACAAACAGACAATGAACACCTCAGCATCTCTTTTATTTACAATTGGTATAGGTTTTTATTTTGAGATGCGTTGTTGAATGTTCACTATGGCCATGCTGTAAATTTCCACCATGAATTATGTATGGCTTAGATTAGCGGCCCAGGCGTTTCTCTAACACATATAAAAACTCCATGATCCCGCAAGAATCCCAACTTGTTTCACATCGCGAGTATCCATAAACAAAAGATCACGATATCAACTCAAATAAGAAGTGCAATGTTGAAAGCTTACCCCATGATGGCATGGTTTGGCTAATTTCCAACTTACAACTTGCAAGCATAACGTCAACATAAAAGAGCCACAATGTCAAAATTATTAAAAAGAGAAAAGTAAAGTGTGCCATCAGGTTCGTGAGAGCTTTACTGACTAATTTTCGCATAACACCGATAAGAGTTTAATTCGAAGGATAGATAAAAGCAAGTCAAATGTACTTGGAATAGCAAATTGCTAATAGGTATTCGAAGGATAGATAAAAGCAAGTCAAATGTACTTGGAATAGCAAATTGCTAATAGGTATGTATGGTGGACACATTGGCATAACTTTGTTTTTGGGAGTTGGATGCACGAGTAGAGCTCATACTCAGTACAAAACGAGGGCTAGCAAAAGACTGGGAGCGACCAACTAAGAGAGCAAAAATGGCCATAATCATGCAAAGCGACAAAGCAACATTAAGAAGCATAAAATGGCATCAAAAGTCAAAAACTAAATGATCATAGAGGCTTTATGCGACTTATTTTGTAGTCAACATGTGTAAGCATGTGCCAAGTCAGCCCAAATAAAGCATCAAAGGAGAAAACCACAATAATGCTCCCATATAATAAAAAACAACGCATAATTTTTTCAAAGGCTCATTAAGCAATCTCAGTCATTTGAGGCAAGTCATGCTACATCAAAAATCACTAAGCATACTATCAAGAACGATATCAAGCATGGCATGCAAAAGTCTAAGCCGCGGTCTAAACAAGCTCCTTTTTGTACCACTTTTTTGCATGAAACTTTTTCTCTTTTCCAACACCATTCAAACTTTTTCAAAACAACTTTTTTTTAGGAAAACCAACATAGAACAATGGTCCAAATACACCTTGATGCAAAGATATAACAAGATCTGAACAAAAATCAAGGCGAAAAACAAAAGCTAAACGCAGTAGCAGAAAAAGAGAACACTCATTGAATGATAAGAGTGAAAACTAGAGTGTTCTTGGCAATGAAAAATGCAGCATAGCTCTCTCCAAAACAAACATGATGTGATCCAATCATTTATTGCAGCAAACAAAACATAAGAAAACTGAAAGCAAAAACAACTGACGCTCCAAGAAAAATGCATAGTGCATGAAGCAATAAAAATATAGTGTCTTGAAAGGTGACCTGATTTTTGTCGATGAAGAAGGGGTGCCTTGGGGGCATCCCCAAGCTATGACGCTTGTACCTCTTGGATATTTCTTGGGGTGCGTGGGCATCCCCAAGCTTGAGCTTTTGTCCATTCTTCATCTCATCTCATCATTCTCCAATCCCTACACTTGAAAACTTCCTTCATACAAAACCTAACACTATTCTATTAGCAACGTTAGCATAAACATAATAGTAAATCAACCCTTTTTGGTTCTGGTTTCAACTAAAAAAACACCACATATAAAGCATCTACTACTGTAGCAACTTCCTCAAAAGCTCCGTGATTAAAAGAACTCAAAAAGAAAGCGATCGAGAGGCAAACACAAATTGTGGCAGAAATCTGTCAAAACAGAACAGCTGACAAAGGTTGATTTTTTCGAGGACCTTCTGTTGCTCAAATCGAAAAGTGTAAAACTAATTAAAGTTTGGATATAACCTGGGGCATATGCATAAGAAATCGCAGGTCAAAAAGATATTCAGAGAATTTTCACAAATTTTTACGGTGCAGCACCGAAATCTGTTTCAAGAGAGCAACTTCCCCAAATCTTACCTCACTCAAATTAGAGGTTTCTCTTGGCACAAAAACGAAATAAAAATGATAAGGAGAGGTTATTACAGTAGTAATAACTTCCAAGACTCAAATAAAAGAAAAAGTACTGAAAATAAAACGTTGGGTTATCTCCCAGGAGTGCTTTTCTTTAACGCCTTTGAGCTAGGCGCAGTAATTTCAGAAAATGCTCACATAGGCGCCCGAAAAGAACTTAAGGCAAAGGTGCCATAAAGGAACTTGAAGCAAGAGAGAGCATCAAAAAGCAAATGTGAAACACATTTAAATCTAAACCACTTCCTATGCATAGGAATCTTGTAAGAAAATAAATCAACGAGGCACATAGTAGAAAACATGGATAGATAAAACAAGTGCCACTTCAAGATTTGCAACATAAAGAGGGGAAACTTAATATTGTTGAGATCCATCAAACCATGTTTCCCTCTCTCATAGTAACTTTCAGTAGCATCATGAATAGAATTAACAATATAACTATCACATAAAGCATCCCTATCATGAGCCACATGCATAAAAGAATTAATACTCACCACATGAACAATCGTAGTAGGAGCAGATTCACCAAAATAACTATTCTCATTACCATAATCATCAAAAATAGGAGGCATATTGTAATCATACCTTGTTTCCTCCTCAATAGTAGGTGAACTGAAAATGTTATACTCATCATTGTAATCATCATAAGCAATAGAATAGCTATCTTGCAAAGCATATTCATCAAACATATCATCATAGGAAGGAACATGGATAGTACTAATGGTACAACAATTATTAACCTCATAATTTTTTAGAATTGGTACCAAAAAGATTTTTAATATCAAAAGTAGAGTGCTTTTCCCAATCATGATCACTAACATAGGTAACAGGCATGAGAACATCATCAAGATCAGAATTATCATAATCTATAATAGGAGCAACATGCTTAGGGGAAGATACCGTTTCCTCTCTCCTTTTACTCCTCTTCTTCTTCTTCTTCTTCTTCTTCTTCTTCTTACTCTTCTTACTCTCTCCTTTAGGAGGGAGAGACTTGAAAGGCATCTTCTCCACATAATCTAGTTTGCTGACAGAAACAACAGAAGAAACTTTGGAGGATTCCTCCTCTCTATTAATAAGATGGAAACATCTATTAGTCCTGTCATAGCTTGGCAAAACATCATGTTTTATAACCTTTTGTATGTAAGTATTTGCACGATAATCTTTAACACAATAATAAATGACAACCCTGCAGGATGCTAATATTTTTAAAAACGCTCATATCTACCAAAGAAGTTTTTCTAGATAACTCTTCACACCCCAAAAACAAAGTAAGCTCATGATGCTGATTGAGAGTGATCTTGTCATCACAATACAAACTTGCGGTACTCATTCGATTAGACGTGTCACTATTATGGCCTGAGCATTGAAAATTAAAATGACCCTTGTCATCGCAAAGTTCACAAATAAAAGGATAAAGCTCACAAACCTTTTTACCAAGCTCATCTAGAGCCTTATCCAACATTCGGGTTTCTTCATTCCTGTGGTGGATACAATAATCTTCTTTGTTGTGACTATGTTCACAAGGTCTAAGTACTCCACAAAAATTAACATGCTTATAAGAAATAGGACTTTCAGAAGTTTGAGCATGTTTATTGCAATCATCGATAACAATATCACTTTCTATGCAAGTGTCTTTAAAAGGTTCATGATACACATCCCCATTTCCTTTAGGAACATTAATATGGGAAGCAAAGGCTCTAAACCAATCAACCATAATTTGAGGATCAAGACCATATTTAGCACTAAGCTCTTGAAAATCAGCAGTTTCAATGAAAGACTTAATGCAGTCATACTCGTAATTTATACCTGATCCTTTACCTTTGTTGCTATCCCAATCTTCGATATTGCTTTGAATTGTTTCAAGCAGATCCCACTTGGTGTCAACATCCTTGCTTGTGAAAGACCCATCAAAGCATGCATCTAGATAGTCATTGTAATATCCTGAAAGCCTTGCATAAAAATTATTAATAACAATATTACGGGGAAGATCATGAATAGGACATTTGAGCATTAGGGACTTCAATCTTCCCCACGCTTGGGCAGTGCTTTCTCCCTCATGCGGATGAAAATTATAAATATAATTCCTATCTTTATAAACCTCACTAGAAGGATAGAATTTAGAATAAAAGAGAGATACAATTTCCTCCCAATCAATAGGTCAGGCATCCTTCTGTTTTATACCATTCCGCAGCTCTGCCCTTCAGTGATAAAGAGAATAGCTTCCTCTTAACTCGGTTCATCAAAATACCTGCACACTTGAACAACTCGCACAATTCATGTATAAAGAGCAAATAATCACCAGGATGGACAGTTCCATCTCCTAAATAGCAGTTATTCATAACACGTTCAACAATTTTTATAGGTATTTTAAAAGGATGAGGAGCACAAGCATCATAAGAATTATCACATATGGGAGATAAAATATCATCAGAGCAAACTTTCTCCACTAAAGCTAGGGAACTAAAAATATCATGCTTAACAAAACCAACTTCCCCAAGCTTAGACTTTTCTATAGCATTAGCAATAACGGTGTTCAAAGCATTCATACTAACAACACTATTAGCATGCAAATTAAGCTCCAAAGGTTTTTCAATTTTCTCTTCAAACACTTCATATCCTAATGTAGGAAAAATACTAAAGAACTATTTGTTTTACATTAAGCCTAACTAGTGAAAATAAAAACAAGAAACAAAAAGATATAATTGTAGAATCTAAAAGAAATAAGTTTGAGCACTCACACAGGAGGATGCGAGTACCTTTTACCTTACCTCCTCGGCAATGGCGCTAGAAAAGAGCTTGATGTCTACGCACGCATCTGTTCTTGTAGACAGTGTTGGGCCTCCAAGTGCAGAGGTTTGTAGAGCAGCAGCAAGTTTCCCTTAAGTGGATCACCGAAGGTTTATCGAAATCAGGGAGGAAGAGGTCAACGCTATCCCTCTCAAGCAACCCTGCAATTACGATACAGAAAGTCTCTTGTGTCCCCAACACACCCAATACACTTGTCAGATGTATAGGTGCACTAGTTCGGCGAAGAGATAGTGAAATACAAGTAGTAGCGATGATTATGAGTAGTAAATGTAATATGAAATAAGTATCGCTGTGAGCAAACATGTAACAAAACTGAATGTAAACGGTGTGCAATGCTTGGAAACAAGGCCTAGGGATCATACTTTCACTAGTGGACACACTCTCAACAAATATAACATAATTGAACCAATAGATACTATCATCAATACGCAACTCAAAACAATTCTCCAATGGATAACAAACACTAATCATGCATAGGGCTACGAAACACTCCTCAAAGTCCGTATTTCCCCAAACTAGATTGTCCCACACTATCACCATGAACGCACTAGATGGTTCCAACAAACACCAACAATTTATAGAGACATTAACCAAAAAGACACACATGATGCGCACACTAGTCACCTTCACACCATGATACAAGGTATCTCCGGAGATTACAAATATAAAGCACGGGAGTAGCATAATATCTGAATAATAGCATCTACCAATTCAACTAGATACAAAGCTCACGATCACATAAAGATCATATCACGGGAGAGAGAGGTGAACCACATAGCTACCGACAGAGCTCTCAGCCCCTGGGGAGAACTACTCCCTCCTCATCATAGGAGGCATCAACAGCGATGGAGATGGCGGTGAGGTCGATGGAGACCGATGGAGATGGCTCCGGGGGCACTTCCCCGTCCCTGCAGGGTGCCGGAACAGAGACTTCTATCCCCCGAAATTCGTCGGCGGCGGTGGCGGAGCTGCGGAACTGTTCTGGGAAAAACACCGATTGTTTTAGGGTTTTCGAGACGGAGGCTTTAAATAGGCAGAGAGGCGGCGTCAGGAGGCGACCAGGGCCACTTCACCCCTAGGGGGCACGGCTAGGAGGTGGCCCGCACCACCCTATGGTGTGGCTTCCCTCTGGCCCCCCTCCGGCTCTCGTTCGGTCTTCGTCTTCGTCCGGAAAAAATAGGAGTTTCTGCTTTTGTTTCGTCCAATTCCGAGAATATTTCCTGTGTAGCTTTTCTGAAACACAAAAATAGCAGAAAACATGGAACTGACACTGTGGCATCTTGTCAATAGGTTAGTTCCGGAAATCGCATAAAAAAGCCACAAAGTGTAACGAAACACAAGGCAAATGGTGCATAATCGAGCATGGAGCATCAAAAATTATAGATATGTTTCAGACGTATCACAGATCTGCACACAACACGGCCAAATCCAGGAGATCCAAGGGAACATATGCACCGGGCAGTGCTACAAGGATTGAAGATGGTAGGCAACAAATTATCCGCAAAAGAAGAGGAGGCATACCGCAACAAAGGAACACATAAACCAAGGTCACCACGACGTCACAATAGTCCTCGCCACAGAAGTGGAAGCCGAAGATCTAGAACACCATCACCAAGGCGACACAAAAGCCCGAAGCATGGAGGAACCCGAAGATCCAGGACTCCCACCAAAGCATATGACTACGAAGATGATGAAAAGGAGATGGGGGCATTGTGCTTTACTCATAGGGTTCGGACCACGCCAGTACCTAAGGGTTTCAAACTACCCCATGATCTGCAAAAATACGATGGATCTCAGGAACCACAGTCATGGCTCTCGGATTATTTGCAAGCAGTAAAAATATTGGGAGGAACAAAGGAAACAACAATGCAAAGTTTGCAATTACACCTCACCGGCGCAGCAAGGTCATCATTGAGCAAATTAGAAAAAGGAACAATTGGAAGCTGGGATTAGCTCACAAAGCAATTAACAAGCAACTTCAAGTCGACATACAAGCGGCCAGCGTCAATAGAAGAAGTCAAAGCCTGCGTACATCAACGCAATGCGACACTAAGGGCGTATATCTAAAGATGGAGCATTATAAAAAATTCAGCAGTCGAAGTCTCAGACAAAAGAGCAATAGATGCTTTCACACTCGGGTTGCGACGAGGAGACCTAGTCGAGGAGATGGGCAGAATCAAGCCGAAGAAAGTATCTGATTTAATGGATATAGCAAACAGATTTGCAGATGGCGAAGATGCGTGCACCAACAAATGGACACGATCACTAGAAGACGATACTATAACAGTACCCATAGAATATCTACACTGGTCAAAACAACCCATAGAATTCAGCAGGGATGATCACCCTATAACAGTACCTCAGCCAGGAAACGCGCCCCTGGTACTGAAAGCCCAAATCGGAACATACGACGTCGACAGAGTATTCATGGATGCAGGAAGTGGAATAAATCTTATATACGCAAAAACTCTCCGGGCAATGCACATATCATTAGAGTTCCTGAAACCAACCGACTGTTCCTTCCACGGAATCGTCCCAGGGAGTGCTAACATCCATTAGGTCGAATAGGACTCAACGTTTGCTTCAGGAATTGACAAAACTACGGAAGAGAGAAGCTCGACTTCGAAGTCATGGACTGGCCATCACAATATCACGCAATCCTCGAGCGACCCGCGTTTTCGCGATTTATGGCAGTGCTTCACTATACTTACCTGGTGATCAAGATGCCAGGACCCAATGGAATTATCACGGTAAAAGGAAGCTTCGAACTTTCGGATTTATGCGAGAAGGAATTCCACAAGATGGCCCAAAATTTTGGCATGATGGCCAACTACGGAGAACCCAAAGACAAGACAAAAGCGCGACTATAGGAGCCGCACAACAACCCGAAGGACGTTCAGTAGAGCCAGAGGTGAAGAAACTGTGGGTACAATCGTCAGATCCAGGGGGAGCTATAGGAGAAGACGAAAGGACCTCGGTGACATAAACAACAATTACGCAACAGTATAGTAGAAAAATAAGGCTATAAAAGCCATAAGCTATCCTAGGGCAATGCCCTCTAGATCTAGAACACGGGTCATTGGCCGGATCTCTTGGGACACCCCATGTATCTTACATTATAAGCATAAATAAAGACAAAGTTCCTCCTACTCGAGTTTACATGTCTTCAATATCTCAAATGAAATTGGGGCAAACGCACTAAGCACTGAGCGCCTCGAGAAATTTTCTGGCAAAAAGACCCAGAAAACAGAAACTCTCGCGTTTTACATACAAAACATATATACAACAAGCTACGACATTGGCTGATCTGAATCATCCACATTGAATGGGTTCAAGTAATGATGCTCGCGAAAAAACCTCGTGTCCTCCTGCAGCAACCTTGAAATAATCCTCCTCGCCGGCTGCAGTGTGGCATCCATATGAACACCAAGCGTCGCACGCCCTGGAGGCAAGTCTTGAGACATCGAGTCATAATTGAGCCTTGGATGCCATTTTCGCATCCATCCGAGAGCAAAATTAGCACCAGCAATCAAGTTGAGTTTTATCAAAAGATGAACCCGCTGGCTCGTCCTGAAGGTCTCAAGCAACTGTCTAAAAACTTCCCAGCTGAGGTTTGCGAGGAAGCATAACAGAATACATGGTCGTCAAAGATGTCTGACAACCGTCGACCGCTTCTCCAATATGTTGAGCACGATCTTGAAGAAGTACAATGGCACGATGGTGCCGGCAATTCGACCACAAACTATCAGTTCCCTGTGATGCCTTCACGAGAGCCACGATTCATTCAGAAACTCGATGTTTCACCAACAAAGTCCAGGCAATTACCTGAGGCATGAAAGAAAGTTAGCTCGCAAAAACACAACAAAGATACAAGGGGGCTTTCCTTACATCACAACATCTCACAAACAGACTCAACGGTACCAACAAGAAAGGAGTCGCATTCCTCAAGATGCATGATTCTGGCCACCAGACCCGACACTTTATCCTCAAGGATGGATATCTACTTCATCAAGCTGCAATACTTGCTGGCCTTGTCCAAAGCAGTCTTTGCCTGACGCTTCATCAAGGATAAACGCCCTTCGAGGTCTGAAATCCTCGACATATATTCAGTGCATCGGCAAGAAGAGCGAGGAGGCGAAGGAGCACCAGATTCAAACACATTGGCAGGCGACGAGCCGCGGTCACGATTTGGCGATTCACCAGCATGCGCAGGCTAGAAGCCAAATGATGAGGACATCCCTATAACACCGCCATTATCTCCTACTCCTTTTGATGAAGATGTTGCTGTGAAAAAGTCCAATGAGATTAGGATTGGACCAATTACAAGAGCACGTGCAAAGCTATTGGAACAACAGGTGATCTCACTCTTAGCTGAACCTGATCTTTTATTTAATGAGAATTTTATACTGCCTAAGTCTATGCATCTATGTATGATCAGGTTTGTTGATAACACGAGTGTTGCACGAGGAGGAGATGAGTCGCAGCAAGAAGAGCCAGACTTGATGATCAAGTGCGCGAGGGAGGAGAGGGAGGCAGGCGCACCATGAGATCACTAGAACGTCAAGACGACATGAGAGAGTCCGTGATGGCACACTAGGACAGCCTACGACACGATGTCTACACGTCTAAGGCGCGCCACACTCATGGCCTGCATGCCAAATTAGGCCAAACCCATGTATGGGTCGGTATGTACTCGTTTGAGTCGAACCGAGTCAGTTTGGGCCCAAACCAGGTTGGTTTTGGGCCAGGTCCATGCTGAGGACGCCCCAGCCTCCCTTAAGTAGCCAGGGGCGCCCCCTCAAGTCGCTTAGACCACGTTTAAACAAAACCCTTGTTTCTAGACAGAACCAAGTGTTCCTCTGAAATTATTCGCACCAATTCGTATCGATCTGGTGTTTGTTCTTCTGAAAGTCTGAGTGTAATCTGCTATTCCATTGGGAATTAGTATATTGCATCACCGCTTCATGGTCGGCGGCTATGTGCGCAAGCGTGTGACGTTGCGAATATCCAAAGGGTTGAGAGCTGTTGCGCTGGCAGCAGGGATTAGCCCGAGAGTTTACCGCGACACTCGAGTTATCTTCATCACCATCATCGCCATCTGCATCGCGCTCGCTGAGAAGATCGGGACACCCCTTATCATCTTGGTATCAGATTTCCACGGTTTCCTCGGTGAGCATCCACAAATTCATCCCTACAATTCGTTTTTGTTTTCAGTCCTATCCAGAAAAAGCCAAAAAAAATTAGGGTTCTTAGTTCTGCCATAGCCTAGATTGCACCGTTCTTGAGTTTTAGTCGCTGATCGTCTTTTCGCGTATCTTTTCTTCCAATTTGTAAGAGTCTAGGATCCTCGGTCTTTTCTACATCTTAGATTTGAGTTTGGATCTCGTTTGAAGTATCGCTGATCTTTGCCTTCTTCCCTGGTTCTACTGCCTGTTCATGAAAGAACTCGGTTCCGTTATTGCTTGATCCGATCGCAAAGGTAAAAAAAAGGAAACAAGGTCGATCCTACAACGCAAGATCTGATCGCTGGTAACGGCAAATCAAAAAAAAACAAGAGCGAGGGATCGGATCGGGAGTCCAGCTTCGCGTTGCATCGATCGCTAGTAATAAAAAAAATAAAAAAATAACCGACGCCAGTTCGCCCCGCGCTGCCCCCCAGACGTTCTCCGTGCCCGCGCGCGTGCCTGCTTCGCTCGCTCGCCGCGCATCGCTTGCTCTCTCGCGTACCAGCGCGGAGGCGGTCTGCCTCCCAGCGAGCAGGCCCGGCCCAAGGCAGACTCGCCCGCAGCGTCGCCCGGGTCGCTGCACCCCAGACGAGCTCCGCACTCGTGCGTGTGCGTGGCCCCGTCTTGTTCGGTCGGCTCGCTGAGGCGCGGAGGCTGTCTGCCCTCCAGCGCAATATCTGTTCAAGCCTGTTTAGCCTGTTTTAGTTAAAAAAGACAAACTACTTTGTCCGTTTTGCGTCGCCGTCGCGCTGCCGTGCGTTTCCGGCGTCGTATATCTCTGTCGCGACACGTTTTTTGTCGATTTCTCTACCGCGACAGCGTGTTACCACTGTGTCCACATAGCGTCCTTTTCTACACTATTTTGATCGCTTTAGCTACAGCCTATCTACAGCATCGTGTTAGGAGCTTACCCATACGAGACTAGCTATTTCGTGCTCATCAGGCTGCTGCCGTGTGCGCAATCTTGTGCCTGTTCGTCGAGCCAGTGCTAGCGTCTCTCTTGTGCATTGCAACACAAGCTATTGTGCTTTGTCACTTATATCGCTTGAGCTCTTTTTTCAGAGTTGCTTTGCCTCATTTATCTCCACCAAGATGATACGGATCAACGTGATCCGAAGGGGGTTTGGCCCAATCTTTCACGGCGATCAAACGAACAGCAAGATAGCGAAAGAGAACTCAATCTGAAATAGATCAAACTGATCTCTCTTCAATTCCTCGCGTTGAAACTGACCGGAATCAACTCCCACGCATGGCATAATATCAGATCTTGAAGATCAGCAATCAAACACACCGATATGCGCCCCCAAACATTGGGACTTTTCTGGTCTCTTTCTTAGCTCGAAAATAACAAGTCTGAGGATACAATGGCGGCTGCCATAACCCTATATTGGTGACTCTGAACGCTACCTTGGCTGGGCTAGGCCCCATACCAAACTAAAAGCCCAAATGGCCAAAACACACTTGACTTTGGACAGGCCCAAAACCATCACACACAAATAAAACCAAACTGAAATAAAAACACGACGCGAACTTAAATAAAATAGAACACCTAAATATCTTTGGCTGCAGCGCCTCGGCGAACATGAAACTCCATTGGAGGTGTACGAAAGTTGGGCTTCACATCATCTTGTGGAGGCACTTCAAAGCAGAATTGTCCAAACTTCAGAACATAAGGAGGTGGTAAAATAGTAGGAGTAGTAGCTATGCTCCCCTTATCATCCCCCCCAACTTGAAAGGAAACCGTCCTCGGTTTCGCCTGAATATGTTGGACCTTTTTCTGAGCAGCAAGCACGTCCACTTTGATATCCTTAGCGAGCATAGGCTGCAACACATGACGCTTCCCCTTATGCCACAAGGAATAAACATTGGACCTGCCTTCATGAGTGGAACGCCTATCAAATTGCCACGGTCGTCCTAGCAGCACATGACATGCATCCATAGGCAAAACATCACAGACCACTGTGTCCTCATAATTACCTACTGAAAATTTCAGGCGCACCTTATGTGTGACTTTCAGCTTCCCTGAATTATACAACCACTCAACACAATGTGGCTGCGGGTGCTTCCATGTAGGCAATGATAGAGAATCCACCAAACTCTTGCTAACAACATTTGTGTAGCTGCCACCATCAATAATCAGTTTGCAAGTGGTGTCCTTGACGATGCATTGGGTCTGAAATATATTCCAGCGCTGCCCTTGGTCGTGTATGCGATCTTCTGGTACGTGTTGCACCATTAGATTTTTAAAATTTGCAGCAAGTTCATACCCATCCACGATCACTTCAGAATTTTCCTTAGATTCCTCACTTGATGACGCATCAGCTTTCTCATCATCACTAGCAGAGACATAGCCATCATGTGTGAGCATCACCCCTTTTTCTATTAGGGCAATCACGCTTCATGTGTCCTCGTCCTCCACAAGTAAAACACTCGATGTTTGCTGTGGACTGCGTAGAGGCAGTTTTGGACACCCCAGATTTGGGTGCCTCGCTATGAGAAACACTATTAGAGCGTGTAGAAGGTGTCATCTGAACACTAGGACTAGCAGCCTCGGTATGAGAACGATGCCATGATTTTGTAGGTGTTGCAGCTTGACGTCATTTGATTTGTTGCTCCGCACGCTCAGCTTGGTGCACAAGATCCTGAAGATCATTATAGTAAACCATCTCCACATGATCACGCACCTCCAAATTCAGTCCATTCAAACACCGAGACATCGTGGCCTCTATATCCTCCCTTGTCCCTGTACGTATCATCAACAACTCCATCTCTTTATAATACTCATCCACAGATTTAGTACCTTGAGTGAGCTGCTGCAACTTATTATACATGTCTCTCTTGTAGTGTTCAGGAACAAAGCGATGGCGCATAAGATCTTTCATACCGGTCCATGATGTTGGGCGAGTACGCATACGCAGAATTTGATTCCACCAAATCAGCACATAACCGGTGAATTCAACGGCAGCCAGTTGAAGTCTCTTCTCCTCAGTGTAATAATGAGTAGCAAAAATCTGATCCATGCGCATCTCCCACTCCAAATAATCGTCAGGTCCGTGGTCACCGGAAAATGGAGGTATGGACAACTTGATGTGTCCAAGACCACCATCATCAAGTGGAACACGACCAGCATGGCCAACACGGTCACGATCATGTTGCTGTACACGATGAGCACCTCCAGGACGAGCAGCAAACTGTCGTTGTTGGTGTGAGGTTGAACTATCCTGTTTATGACAAAGAATTGTATGCGCTTGTTAGAGTTCTTGAGGTTTGGCAACATTATTTGTGGCCAAAAGAATTTATCATACATTCTGATCATGAAGCTTTGAAATATCTGAAAGCTCAATCTAATTTGCATAGGCGTCTTGCTAAGTGGGTTGAGTTTATTGAGTCTTTTCCTTACATAATTAAACATAAAAAGGGTAAAGACAATGTGGTTGCTGATGCTCTATCTTGGAAGAACATGTTGTTGACACAATTAGACATTAAGGTTCCTGGTTTAGAGAGCTTGTGTGATTTATATGCTACTGATCATGATTTTTCAGCGCCATATAGCATGTGTACTGGTGGGAAAGCATGGGATAAATATCACATCCATGATGGGTTTTTGTTTCGTGCTAACAAACTATATGTTCTAGAATCGTCCGTGCGTTTGCTATTGTTGCAGGAATCACATGCCGGCGGTTTGATGGGTCACTTTGGGCGTGAGAAGACGCTACTCATGCTCGCTAATCACTTTTATTGGCCTAGGATGAGGCGTGATGTGGATAGGTTCGTCAAGCGCTGCATTACATGCAACAAGTCGAAGTCCAAGCTGAAGCCTCACGGTTTGTATACTCCATTACCTGCACCTACTACACCATGGGAGGACATTAGCATGGATTTTGTATTAGGTTTGCCTAGGACTAAAAGAGGCCATGATTCTATATTTGTGGTAGTGGATAGATCTTCTAAAATGGCTCATTTTATTGCCTGCCACAAAAGCGACGATGCGTCGCATATTGCTAATCTGTTTTTCAGGGACATTGTACGTTTGCATGGAGTACCCAAGACAATTGTCTCTGATCGTGATGTGAAGTTTATGAGCTACTTCTAGAAGACACTTTGGGGAAAGCTGGGCACAAAGTTACTTTTCAGCACTACATGTCATCCCCAAACTGATGGTCAAACGGAGGTGGTAAATCGCACACTTTCAACAGTGCTACGATGCATGATCAAGAAGAACCTGCGTGAGTGGGAAGATTGTTTGCCGCATGTGGAGTTTGCATATAACAGGGCGGTTCACTCTACCACGCAGCTATGTCCTTTTGAGGTGGTCTATGGTTTCAAACCCATTACGCCACTTGATTTGTTGCCTCTTCCTATTCAAGAGCGAGTCAATATGGAGGCATCAAAGAGGGCAGATTTTGTGAGGAAGATACATGTGAAGACTAAAGAGGCTATTGAGAAGAAAGGCAAGTATACTGCAGATCGTGCAAACAAGAAGCAGAAGGAGGTATTGTTTCAGCCCGGTGATACGGTTTGGGTTCACTTTCGCAAGGATAGATTTCCACAGCTACGTAAGTCCAAGTTGCTACCCCGTGGTGCTGGTCCTTACAAGGTTCTTGCCAAGATCAATGATAATGCCTACAAGATAGATCTTCCTACAGCTGAGTATGGCGTCAGCAATAGTTTCAACGTTGCTGATTTGACACCGTATGAAGGTGACGACCTTGCAGCATCGAGGTCGACGCCTTTCGAAGGGGGGGGGATGATGAGGACATCCCTATTACACCGCCATTATCTCCTACTCCTTTTGATGAAGATGTTGCTGCGAAGAAGTCCAATGAGATTAGGATTGGACCAATTACAAGAGCACATGCAAAGCTATTGGAACAACAGGTGAACTCACTCTTAGCTGAACCTGATCTTTTATTTAATGAGAACTTTATACTGCCTAAGTCTATGCATCTATGTATGATCAGGTTTGTTGATAACACGAGTGTTGCACGAGGAGGAGATGAGTCGCAGCAAGAAGAGCCAGACTTGATGATCAAGTGCGCGAGGGAGGAGAGGGAGGCAGGCTTACCACGAGATCACTAGAACGTCAAGATGACATGAGAGAGTCCGTGATGGCGCACTAGGACAGCCTACGACACGATGTCTGCACGTCTAAGGCGCGCCACACTCATGGCCTGCGTGCCAAATTAGGCCGAACCCATGTATGGTGTGGTATGTACTCGTTTGAGTCGAACCGAGTCAGTTTGGACCCAAACCAGGTTGGTTTTGGGCCAGGTCCATGCTGAGGACGCCCCAGCCTCCCTTAAGTAGCCAGGGGCGCCCCCTCAAGTCGCTTAGACCATGTTTAAACAAAACCCTAGTTTCTAGACAGAACCAAGTGTTCCTCTGAAATTATTCACACCAATTCGTATCGATCTGGTGTTTGTTCTTCTGAAAGTCTGAGTGTAATCTGCTGTTCCATTGGGAATTAGTATATTGCATCACCGCTTCGTGGTCGGCGGCTACGTGCGCAAGCGTGTGACGTTGCGAATATCTAAAGGGTTGAGAGCTGTTGCGCTGGCAGCAGGGATTAGCCGGAGAGTTTACACTGACACTCGAGTTATCTTCATCACCATCATCGCCATCTACATCGCGCTCGCTGAGAAGATCGGGACACCCCTTATCACCAAAAGAAGGGAAAAGAAAACAATTTAGAAACCCAACCCAGCTCAACATTTCACAAAGGTGACATATTAACAAGCAGTACAATGCTTCCTGATAAAATCTCAGGCAAAATATGGGCAAAGTCTGCTGCATCTATCGCAAAGAAGGAAAATTACAAGAAGAGGCTAATTCTATGCCACCTCAGCAGCAGGTTCTGGAGAAGTGGAAGGCGCGCAATCGTTAGCACGAGTGCTTGGCGGAGGCATCGAGGCACTTGCCGCAAGAGTAGAAGAGGTCGGCGTGGAAGTCGCAGAAGCCGCTGATGGAGTGATAATCGAGACGATGCCTGGCGCATATTTCTTCACCTTCTCAAAAAACCCCAGCAGCTCCGAAAGAGGTCGAGCACGAGAAGAGCTAACCTTCTCCCAGTTAACCTCCTCACCATGTGATAGAGCAAGTGCAATGGCCCCTTCGACACCTCGCTTTACCGAGCGGCTCTTCATCGCCAGAATGGGATCTTGGACGGTGTCAAAGGTTGCGGCAAGATTCTTGAGGTCATCAGCTGGCATGCTCGCCCTTTTCTTCGGCCACAACCCGATAATCATCCGTGTTAGCACGCGTCGAGTTAGCTCGAGAATTTCATGGACTGATATCCAGTTCAACTCCAGCAAATTCACCACAGCCATCAGAGGATCTTCATCATTTGGCTGTAAAGGCGCCAAAGACACTCCAGTGTTCTCTGCAAATATAGAAAAGACAGAGACAAGAGATAATGAGCAAATATCTGCAAGTAGAAGAATGAGCAGATAGACAAAAATAAAATAGCATGATACTTACCACCAGCAAGAGCCAAAATCTGATTGAGGCATTGGGTTATGGCCTGCTCTCTTTGAACACACCCCTGATCAGCATCAGAAAGTGCCTTTTCAGCTTTCTTTGCCTTGGCTCCTGATGACTTAGCAGACTTCTCAACAGCAACCTTGGCAGCAGTAGCAGTGTCCCAGGCCTTCCTAGATGCATTGAGTTCGGCTTCTAGGGACGCCATGCAAGCATTGGCCGTCGTGAAAGCATCTGCAGTAGGGGAAAGAAAGTCGAATAAAAGGCCATGGAAAAACTAATGAGACAGGTAGAAGACACAACATAGCAAAGAGTTTACCCTGAGAAGCTCAAGCAGCCTTCAAGAACTCGACACACTCAGTGCCCAAAGAGACGAATTTCTTCATCAAAGTCTGTCAAAAGAAAGACATAAGAAAAAAAAGGATCAAGCAACAAAAAGAGCAAGCCACAAGAAGCAGTACTTACATCGTCAGCAGAACCCACTGGTCGATGGGTGTCAAGGGAAACATTCGCCTCCGGTGCCTTCTTCAGACATTTGGAAGAACGAGAAGAGGTACCCTTCTTAACGGGGGCCTCCGGCGGCTTCACTACCGTAGCAGCCTCTTGGGAAGGCGGGTCATTGGCAGCATCAGTATTAGCAAGGGAAGCAGTGGCAGCTTCCCTTTTTGGGTCCTCTTCGTCAGTAGAAAGGAAACAAAAAGCAAAAACTTTGCATTAGTCAAAAGAAAGAAAACGAATAAAAGATAAGTATTTGAGTCAGCAAGACTCACGAGTCCAAAGCGTCAAAAATTTCAATGTCAGAAAGATAGGGAGCAGAGGGCTCCCCGACCGCAGTTTTGGGAGCAGAGGTACTCGAAGAAAGAAGCTCTTCGACACATTTCCTCTTCTTATCAAGGCTAGGTTCTTCAGAATGTGTAGGAGGAGGTGACGTAGTCGAACTATCTTCTTCCAACAAAAATTCGGCATCATCTCCGTCCTGACTTTCGTCGGCATCGGGGGCTTTGGAAGTGGCAGAAACAGGATCAGCCTGAATAGGTTCTCCCTCTGGAAGAGGAGGATGAGAAACAAGGGATCAGTGGCCCTGCACAAAAGTAAGTCGCAAAACTGTCAGACAAGCAGCAATGAAGGGCAAGAATGCGAATAAATGAGAAGTTGGCGAATGAAAAAGCACATACCGTAGGCAAGGGATGCTCGGAGTCGAAGAAATCAGCTGCTAACGCTTGAATTTTGTCATCCTTTGTGAGAGTAGTCAAAGCTCTCACTCGTTTGTCAAGATCCTTCTTATCTATGTCCTCTTCAGACACTCGAGAAGAATCCTCCAAGCTAGAGTACGACCAGAACTTGGAGACACGATGCTGAAGAGGCTGAATTCGTCGCTGCAGAAAGAACGACATAAGCTGCGTCCCTGACAGCGCACCTCCACTCGCACTCTTTAGAGCCTGGATGTGGGCTAGCAGTGCCTTGATATCTTCCATCTCAACTTCCGTGGGAGGAGAATCCCATGACAACAATTTCTTCAAATCTTTATTGGCATCAAAGGGGGCAATACCGTATTGGTCAGAGGAGGTGTTTTTCTGATCTTTGATATAAAACCACTTCTTCCACCAACCTTGTATCGTGGAAGCCATGTTAAATTCCAAGTAATGTACCTCAGCACGGACGGAAACAACAGCCCCGCCTAGCTCGGGTTTCTTTGACAAAGAGACACTAGGGCGAAGGCGGAAGAGAAATTTCCAGAGAATCCAATGAGGTTCGATTCCCAGGAAAGACTCGCAAAGAGTAACAAAACAGGCAATGTACAAAATCGAATTCGGCGTGAGCTGGTGAAGTTGCACGCCGTAAACAAAGAGAAGCCCGTGAAGAAATTCGTGGGCACGAAAGAATAAGCTGTGCAAGAGAAAGGCGATGAACATCACCCGATAGCCGCTCTTGGGCTTGGGGATGTGTTCGGTGCTGGGGAAGACGACCTGGTCCCCTTCGGTAATGAGCCCCTCCTTCTGGGCTTTGGTGAGATTGGATTGCTGATACGTCTCCAACGTATCTATAATTTTTGATGCTCCATGCTTGTTTTTACACCATTTGCCTACTGTTTCGTTACACTTCGTGGCACTTTTATGCATTTTCCGGAACTAACCTACTAACAAGCTCTTGGGATTGTGTGAAGCTTTCGAAAATAATTTTGACTGGATCTGTCCCCAAAATCTTTTTAGTGATTTGAGTGAACCAAAGCGTGATCACAAAGGGGCTTCTAAAACTTATGTGGATGAAATACAATGCCTTATTGACAAAACTTCAGCAGTTGATCTTAATGCCCCTTCTGATGTTACTTGATTCGCAATTTTCTGCGCCTAGCTCAAAGGCGTTAAAGAAAAGCACTCTTGGGAGATAACCCAATGTTTTATTTTTAGTACTTTTTCTTTTATTTGAGTCTTGGAAGTCATTACTACTGTAATGACCGCTCCTTATCTTTTTATTTTATTGTTGTGCCAGGAGAAGCCTCTAATTTGAGTGAGGTAAGATTTGGGGATGTTGCTGTCCTGAAACTGTTTTCGGTGCTGCACCGTAAAAATTCGTATAAATTCTTTGTATATCTTTTGGACCTACGATTTCTTGTGCATATGCCCCAGGTTATATCCAAACTTTCGTTAGTTGAACACTTTTTGATTTGAGCAACAGAAATCCCCTAAAAAATTCGACCTTTGTCAGCTGTTCTGTTTTGACAGATTTCTGCCATTATTCGTGTTTGCCACTTTATCGCTTTCTTTTTGAGTTCTTTTGATCACAGAACTTTTGGGGAAGTTGCTACAGTAGTATATGCTATATATGTGGTGGTTTTCGGTTGAAACCTAAAGCAAAAAGAGGTTGATTATATGTTATTCTTACACTAATGTTGCTAATAGAATTATGTTTAGTTTTGTATGAAGGAAGTTTTCAAGTGTAGGGATTGGAGAATGATGAGATGAGTTGAAGAATGGACAAAAGATCAAGCTTGGGGATGCCCATGCATCACCCCAAGAAATATCCAAGAAGTACAAGCATCAAAGCTTGGGGATGCCCCCGAGGCACCCCTTCTTCATCGGCAAAAATCAGGTCACCTTTCAAGACACGGGATGCCCATGCATCACCCCAAGAAATATCCAAGAAGTACAAGCATCAAAGCTTGGGGATGCCCCTGAGGCACCCCTTCTTCATCGGCAAAAATCAGGTCACCTTTCAAGACACTATATTTTTATTGCTTCATGCACTATGTGTTTTTCTTGGAGCGTCAGTTGTTTTGGTTTCCTTAGTTAGTTTAGTTTTGTTTGCTGCAATAAATGGTTGGACCCCAACAAATTTCCTTTGGAGGAGATGTACTCGTTTTCATTTGCCAAGAACACTCCTTTTTCATTCTTATAATTTCACCGAGTGTTCTTCTTTTTCTGCTACTGCTTTTGGTTTTCGTTTTTGCCTTGATTTGCGTTCAGACCTTGTCATATCTCTTCATCAAGGTGTATTTTTGCCTCTGATCTTTATTGGTTTTCATCAAAAGAGGTGTCTTAAAAAAATTTCAAATGGTGTTGGAAAAGAGAAAAAGCTTTGTGCAAAATAGTGGTACAAGAAGGAGCTTGTGTAGACTGCGGCTTAGGCTTTTTCATGTCATGCTTGATGTCTTTTTGATAGTATGCTTAGTGGTTTTGCTATAGCATGACTTGTCTCAAATAACTGAGATTGCTTAATGAGCCTTTGAAAAAATCATGCGTTGTTTTTATTGTATGGAAGCATTATTTTGGTTTTCTCCTTGATGCTTTATTTGGGTTGACTTGGCGCATGCTCACACAAGTTAGACTCTTACAAAGTCGCCAATAGCCTCTATGATCATTTAGTTTTTGACTTTTGATGCCATCTTATGCTTCTTTTAATGTCGCTTTGTCGCTTTGCATGATTATGGCCATTATTGCTCTCTTAGTTGGTCGCTCCCAGTCTTTTGCTAGCCCTCGCCTTGTACTGAGTATGAGCTCTACTCGTGCATCCAACTTCTAAAAACCAAGTTTTGCCAAAGTGTCCACCATACATACCTACTAGCAATTTGCTATTCCAAGTAAATTTGACTTGCTTTTATTTTCTCTTCAAATTAAACTCTTACCAGTGTTATGCGAAAATTGGTCAGTAAATCTCTCACGAACCGGAAGGCACACTTTACTTTTTCTTGTTCTTAAAAATTTGACATTGTGGTCTCTTATGTTGAGTTGTTATGCTTGCAAGTTGTAAGTTGGATTCTAGCCCAACCATGCTATCATGGGGCAAGCTTTCAACATTACACTTTTTATTTGAGTTGATATCGTGATCTTTTGTTTATGGATGCCCGCGGTGTGAAATGAGTTGGGAATCTTGTGGGGATCATGGAGTTTGTATATGTGTTAGGGAAACGCCTGGGCCGCCAATCTAAGCCATGCATAATTCATGGTGGAAATTTGCAGCATACCCATGGTGGACATTCGACGACGCATCTCAAAATAAAAAGCTATACAAATGGTAAATAAAAGAGATGTCGAGGTGTTCATTGTCTGCTTGTCCTGTCATTTTGATGTGGGCTTGTTCCATGTCATCGGGCACGGAGGTACCCCGTTGGCGGTTCTCGATGATACATATATACTTACAATGACAAGAGCCTTGCTTGGGACTCTAAGTTGAGTAGCATGAGGTTTGGGTACTCGTATTCACGGGACACGAGGTTTTCGACTTATGATTTGTCAAGCATATGCATCATAATTGTTCTTGCATTAACTCTAACCATTCAAGATGCTTATGATGGGGGCAATGAGAGCTCAAAGCCGGTAAGTACCATAATTTTTGAAGGCTATAAAACTTGCAATCACTGCTTCCCTCTGTGAATGGCCTTTCTTCTACTTTCATGTTGAGTCACCACCTTCTTTCTTTATGCACCATAAGAGAGCAAAGTTGTCATTCTTAGTATAATGTGCATTGTCCCAAAGTTTTCATTGATTGATTCATATTGTTGGTTTCACTTGTTCTCAAATTATTTGTATCTAGTCGCCCTCTTAAACTTGAAGGCGTCCTATACATTTATGTTTTGCTCTCTATGAAGGACAAGCTGAAAACCACTTGTATGTTTTTCCTTATGATTTGAACACACGTTTGACTTTCATTGTTTCATTTTCATGATCTTTTGTTTGTGTTCATTTTCATGTTTACAACATGGTTGCTAAGTTTCTATTGTCAAGATTATATCTTCATGCCCATGTTTTAAGTTCTTATGATCCCAGCTCACAAATGCTTACATAGATGATCAAGATTGTGTAGGTGCATGTCACCTCAAAAATTATTCTTTTGTTATCACTTACCTACTCAAGGACGAGCAGGAGTTAAGCTTGGGGATGCTTGATACATCTCCAACGTATCTATAATTTTTGATGCTCCATGCTTGTTTTTACACCATTTGCCTACTATTTCATTACACTTCGTGGCACTTTTATGCATTTTCCGGAACTAACCTACTAACAAGTCGCCACAGTGCCAGTTCCCTGTTATCTGCTGTTTTTGTGTTTCAGAAGTGATACACAGTTCCAGAGATCCAAAGAGGAGACGGAGTGGGGCCACAAGAGGGCCACACACCAGGGCGGCGCGGCCCAGGCCCTAGCCGCGCCCCCTAGGTGTGAGGCCACCTCGGTCCACTTCTGACGATGCCCCTTCGCCTATAAAGACCCCCCAACGGGAAAAACCTAAGGACCCCGATCAATTTTCCAGAACACATCGCGATCCGCCGCCGCCGTCGACCCGAAGATCGGGAGGGTCCAGAAGCTCTTCCCGGCACCCTGCCGGAGAGGGGAATCGCCACCGGAGGTCTTCTTCATCACCATGCTTGTCTCCGGAGCAATGAGTGAGTAGTCTACCTTGGACTATGGGTCCATAGTAGTAGCTAGATGATTATCTTCTCCACCATGTGCTTCATGTTTAGATCTAATGAGCTGCCCTACATGATTGAGATCACCGTTATGTAATTCTACATGTTTGGTTTGTTGGGATCCGATGAATATTGGTGTTATGATTGAGTTGCTATACTGAAATATATCTTATGTTATCTCTATGTTGTTTATGATCTTGCATGCTCTCCGTTGTTAGTAGCTATCTTGGCCGAATAGTTGCTAGTGACTCCAAGAGGGGGTATTTATGCTCGATAGTGGGTTCATGCCTCTATTTAACCTGGGGGAGTGACAGAAACCTCTAAGGTTGTAGATGTGATGTTGCTACTAGGGAGAAATCAACATTCATATGCTCAAGGGCATATGCTTTGTTTACATTACACACTTTGCTTAATGCAATTATCTGTTGTTCGCAACTTAATACTTGTGGAGTTCTCGGATTGATTCGCCACAAGTGGATTATTAATCATAGATGCAGTTGGATGGCGGTCTATGTATCTTGTTGTAATGCCCAGAGTAAATCGCATAGTGATGTTCTTGACATATCACGTTTATCTTTATTCTATCAATTGCCCAACTGTAATTTGTTTACCCAGCATGTGTTATTTATCTTATGGAGAGACACCACTAGTGAACTGTGGACCCTGGTCCTATTTTCATCATATTGCTATCACCTGTTTACTTTACTCGCACTATTTACTTTACTTGCATACTTCTACTGTTTTCCACTCGATACGCTCATAACCTTTGTTTCAAGCAAACCGGTGAGATTGACAACCTCATCGCAAGTTGGGAGCAAAGTACTTGGTTGTGTTGTGTGCAGGTTCCGCGTTGCAGCTAGCAAGCAAAGCTTGGACGAGGCGCCATATATAAATTGTCCGAAGCTGTCGCAAACTAGCAAGCATCACCTTCAGTCGTATTGTTTGCTCTTCTCCTGAACGATAAACCTTGGTTTCTTAACTGAGGGAAAATCTGCTGCTATACTCATCACACCTTCCTCTTGGGGTTCCCAACGGGCTGGTCATTCACCACGCAACAAGCAACAATTGCCCAAACTCCGAGGGCACCCAGCTGGTCGACGCGTTCGTGATCTTCTTTTTCCCCGTCTGGTTCTTGTGAGCAAGACTCATCACGCGTATCTACAGAAGCTACGCTCGGGGGCTGTGAAAGAGCTCGGAAGCGGAAGGGAGATGCAGCAATGGTGGCGGCGGAAAAGCAAGGAACTGGTAAACAGTAAAACCCCACTCTCCCCCTTATAAAGCTTCTTGACGAAGGAACGTGGCCTAAGACGTGGCGCAAGAAACGGAAGCGGCAGCCCACTAACGGGCAGGAAAGTTGTAAAATTACTGCGCTGCCCACGAGCAACGGTCAGCACCCAGTCAAATCACACACAGAGTGATTCTACTAATGATGTCACGAGCGATTCGAGTAATGGGGAAATAAAAGCATTATAGTACAATGCGGCAGTTATGGATACTCATAGAAAATTCAGCAAAAAGTCTAGCATGCCATTCTGCGTATTGGTGCTGATCAAGGAACCTGACCAAAATTGTTATGAAAGATACAGAGGCATCAGGGAAGAAAACTCATTTTTTGAGTCTGTACCTGACAAGGGTATAGCTAATAGAGCCCGCTAGTTGAGTACCCCTGAGGCCCGTTTAGCTAGGCCCAATTGTAATGATAGTCGAAATACGAGTTCTTACCGTATATCGATGTTGTAATCTGTATCGGACCCTACCCGCTCCTCGAGACCTGGCCACCTATATATAGGGGCCAGAAGGGGATGGTGTAGGCCAGATTGAAAGCAAGCCAGGTTGAACACCCAAGTTTACTTTCGGTATACACCTATTTCGAATAACCTTACCTTCGAGTTCATCCGACGCCCTATCTCCCCGATCCTAAGTCCTTCATTTAGGACATTCGTCGAGTTAACCCTCGTCAATTGGCGCCGACCGTGGGGACTCTGGGCGTTGGAATCATGAATTCGACAGCTTTTTTGCTTTTAGCCAACAGCAGTGCAGGAATCGACGAAAATCAAGAGATGGAGTTAACAATCGGAAGTCTAAGCATCTTCATCGGGCCTTCGGGTTTGACTCGCCTTTCAGATCCGGCGAAACTAGATCCGTCAGCAAGTGAGACCGAAACAGTAGCAATGATGGAATATTCCAAAGGCTCTTCCAGCGAGGTAAACTCGCCGGTCATCTTAGGAGAAGTACAGAAAGGAAAAATCACAGAAGACGACGAAACAATGGAAAATCTCAACGTAGGGGTCCAACTCAAAGATCTCATGATTTGCCACGATGATATCTCAGACAAGTCAACAGATACGTGGAAGACAGGGTTAGAGCTTTCTGAAGATGATGACTCGATCTTCTCAAGCTTTAATAATAAAATTGGCAAACAATGCCAGGTGCTCGCCATTGTAGGAGACAACTCAGAAGAATTCGATGAAAATGACAATCTAGTGCTAAACCTAGCAAATATCGATAGAGGAGCAAATCATCTAGCAGAAGGGCAAACAGCAGAATCCCTCACAATCAGGGAAAAAAATTGACTATCAGCCGACGAATGGAGAGTAATAAGAGAAGCCGTAGAACACGGCACACCAATACCATCAAATTCCAGCAAGGATATGCTCTTGGGGTATCACTGTGCCCTAAGGCAACAGGCAAAGCAACTAGCAAAGGAGAAAATAGAGATACAACAAAGAAAAGAATCAGCCATTGCAGCTAGCAACGCTGCTCGCAGAGCACGAAGCGATGCATCACATACTAACGCAAGGAGGAATCGTCGACATGGTTCAAGGTATGAAAACCTAGAGTACTCAGAAAGGCAAAGCATCTCCAAAAATCTCGACTCGTCCTTCCTATCGGTCGACGAGCAGGGAAACATCGTACCAAAAACACCTGAAGCAGCACTAGTGGCAGCTCAAGCGTATCTGCTCACAACTCGACCAAGTCCAGGGGACCCCAGGGAACATATGCACAGAGCAGCGCTGAACGGACTAAATATGGTGGGCAACAAGCTATCAGCAAAAGGAGAGGAGGCATATCACCACAAGGAAACACACAAGCCAAGGTCACCTCACCGTCACAATAGTCCTCGGCACAAAAGCAGTAGTCGACGATCTCGATTGCCATCACCAAGACACCACGGGAGCCCAAAACATGGAGGAACCCGAAGATCTCGATCTCCAAACGGAAAGCACGGCTATGAAGATGATGAAAAGGAGATGGGAGCATCGTGCTTTACCCGCAGGGTTCGCACCACGCCAGTACCCAAGGGGTTCAAATTACCTCATGATCAACAAAAGTACGACGGATCGCAGGAACCACAGTCGTGGCTCTCAGACTATCTACAAGCAGTACAAATATTGGGAGGAACCAAAGAAACAACAATGCAAAGTTTGCAACTACACCTCATCGGCGCAGCAAGGTCATGGTTGAGCAAACTAGAGAAAGAAACTATTGGAAGTTGGGAAGATCTCACGAAGCAATTCACAAGCAACTTCAGGTCGACATACAAGCGGCCGGCATCGATAGATGAAGTCAAAGCGTCTGTACAACAACGCGACGAAACCTTAAGGGCATACATCCAAAGATGGAGCCTTATCAAAAACTTAGCAGTCGAAGTTTCAGACGAAAGAGCAATAGATGTGTTCATAATTGGATTAAGGCGAAGAGACTTAGTCGAAGAGATGGGCAAAATCAAGCCAAAAACAGTGTCAGACCTCATGGACATAGCAAATAGATTTGCAGATGGAGAAGACGCATGCAACAACAAGCGGACGCGATCGCCAGAGGACGATAGAAGAAACGGATATGGAAGCCAAAGAATAAGATCCCACAATTACGACAACTACGGCTCCCACAGCCAAGTAGCCGCGGGATATAAGGACAACAGCTACCAAGGGAGTGATCGCAGAAGCTCAGGATATCGAAGCTACGGAAAAGAGGACTACAAAAAGTTTCCCACGAAAGAATCCAGAGAGTATAACCCGTCGCCAGAAGACATGTTAAACGGGCCTTGCCATATACACTCAGCATTCGTTGATGGAAAGCGAGTGTCCAGGCACGCAATGAAAGACTGCACAACGTTCCTGAAACTACAAGAAGCAGCACTAAGAAAGCAAACCGAAGCAAAGCGACAAGGATACGAAGGAAACAACAAACCTCCCACAAGTCAACAAGGGAACAATGGAGCTCCTCAAGGACAAGACCAGCCAAACCAGGGACATGATGACGACGAAGGGTACGTTCCATCTAAGGGGCACATCACAGCAATGATACAACCCGTGCCCAAGTCGAACAAAGAAGAAAAAAGCATTACCCGACAAGTCAATCTAGCAGTTATTTCACCTCCAGCTACAACAGAATATCTACACTGGTCAGAACAACTAATCGAGTTCAACAGAGAAGATCACCCTATAATAGTACCTCGGCCAGGAAACGCGCCCTTGGTACTCAAAGCTCAAATCGGCGCATATGATGTCGACAGAATATTCATGGACGCGGGAAGTGGAATCAATTTGATATATGCGAAAATGCTCAGAGCAATGCACATATCACTAGAGTTCCTGAAGCCAACAGACTGTTCCTTCCATGGGATCGTACCAGGAAGTGCCAATTATCCACTAGGTCGGATAGCACTCAACGTTTGCTTTGGCAACTGACAAAATTACAGAAGAGAAAAGCTAGACTTTGAAGTCATGGACTGGCCATCTCAGTATCATGCGATCCTCGGGCGACCCGCGTTTTCGCGATTCATGGCAGTGCCTCACTATACATATCTAGTACTCAAGATGCCAGGACCAAAGGGAATCATCATAGTAAAGGGAAGCTTCGAGGTTTCAGACCTATGCGACAAGGAGTTCCACAAGATGGCGCAAAACTTTGGCATGATAGCCAACTATGCAAAAAAGGTGAAAAGCACGACTACGGAAGGCGTCAAGCTACCCGAAGGACGTAAATCAGAGCCAGAGATGAAGAAACCACGAGTAGAAGCATCAGGAGAAGACAAAACTACTGAAGAAGAAGAGAAGGCCATGACGGCATAAGTATCAAGAACAACAAAGTAGAGTAGAAGAATAAGGCTGTAAAAGCCATGAGTTATCCCAGGGCAATGCCCTCTAGATCCAGAACACAGGTCATAGGCCGGATCTCTTGGGTCATCTCATGTATCTTACATTACAAGTATAATAAAGACAAAACGTTCCTCATATTCGAGTTTACGAGTCTCTCAAAAGAAAAATGCGGCAAACATACGAATCACACAAAAACGCTCTGAGAAAATATTTCAGACATACAGTCGCGAAATAAGAAACTCTCGCGTTCCACATATACACAAGTATTACAACACCGGGTTATCAGAATCGTCTACACCTAAAGGATCTAAATAGTGATACTCGCGGAAAAACGTGACATCCTCTTGCAACAGCCTGGCTATAATCCTTCGAGCAGGCTGCAAGGTACTCTCCAGATGTACTCGAAGGCTAGCTCCACCTGGAGGATAGCTCAGCGACATAGAACTATAATTGAGCCTTGGGTGCCACTTACGCATCCACCCGAGAGCAAAGTTGGCACCCGCCACTAAGTTCAGTTCAATCAACCGATGAATACGCTGACTGGATCTGAAAGTATCAAGAAGCAGTGGGAAACTTCCAGGAAGAGGATTGCGAGGAAGCATGACAGAATGCATAGTTATGAGAGCTCTTCGGCAACCATCAACTGACTCGTCGATATGCTGGACATGGTCCTGAAGCAATACGATAGCGCGGCGGCAGCGAGGATCAGACCACAAAGTCTCAATACCCGCTGACATCTTTTCCAGAGCCACATTTCGCTCGGTAACCCGACGATCTTCAGCAGCAAAATCCAAACAAGTGCCTAAGATGGCAAAGGATATCACAAAGCAGCAGTGGAACAAAAGGGAAAAAAGAGAAGTAGCAAGGAATCTTACATCGCAACATCTCGCAGGCAGACTCGATAATGCCAATGACAAAAGAGTCGCATTCTTCATGATGCACAATCTTCGCCATCAGACTAGATACCTTATTGTCAAGAATAGATATCTGCTTCATCAAACCAGAAGCTTTGCTAGCTTTGTCAAACGCCATCTGTGCTTGGCATTTGGCCAAAGTTAAGCAATTCTCTAGATCCGAAATTCTTGAAGAATATTCCGCGCATTGGCAGCAGCGGCGAGGAGACAACAAAACTTTAGAGCCAAACGTGCTGGCAGAAGAGGGAGCATGGTCACGACTCAAAGGATCACCGATGCGCATAGACTGGAAGTCAAAAGAAAGGAAAGGAGAAACATTTCAGAAGCTAACACGATATATCATAGAAAAGAAGCATATTTACATAAATGCAAGCCCTTTGGCTAAGGTTCTCGGGTTGCATGCGACTAAAGGTTTTTACATCAAAAGCAGAAATTGGAAACTACAACAAAGAAGCCAAATCTACGCCACCTCAGCATTTTGCTCTATGGCAGAGGAAGGCATGACAAATTCAGTGCCAGCAGTTGAAGAAGGCACGGAATCAGCCGTCGCTGGAGTCAAGGGAGTTGGCGCCGTAGAAGTCGCGGAGGCCGCCGAAGGAGAAATAATCGATACTAGGGTGGGCGCAAACTTCTTTGCCTTCTCAAAGAACGCCTTTAACTCTGAACGGGTGCGGCCATGAGGAGAGCTAACCTTCTCCCAGTCGAAATCTGTACCATGTGCATAAGAAAGTGCGATAGCACCCTCAGCACCTCGCTTCAAAGAAAGCCCCTTCAGCTGGAGGACGGGGTCTTCAGTCGTGTTGAAAGCTTCGGCAAGTTTCTTCAAGTCATTGTTCGGAACCTCCGCCTTCTGCTTGGGCCACAACCCGACGAACATCCGCGTAAGAATGCGGCTCACCAACTCGAAGATCTCCTGGACAGATATCCAGTTTGCTTCGAGTAAGTTAACCGCGGTCATCAGAGGATCATCGCCTGGTTGCAGAGTCGACAAAGACACCTTGGTAAATCTTGTACAAACAAACGGGACAAGGAAAAAGTAGGAAAGAAAAGTATTAGCAAATGCAAGAAAGCAACAGCAGTTGAAGAAGATAGCAAGGCGAGTATGTACCTCCAGCAGCAGCAGACATCGTGTGAAGATGCTCAGCCACGGCTTGCTCTCGCTGAGAATGCTCTTTGTTAGCATCGGCCAAAACCTTCTCTGCTTTCTTCGCCTTAGCCAGTGCTGACTTTTGCGACTTCTCAGCACTTGCTTTGGCAGTGGTCGCAACATCAAAGGCTTTCCGCGAAGCACTGAGCTCGGCTTCCAGCGATGCAATGCGAGCATTGGCTGATGCTAGAGCATATGCAGTCCAGCAAAGAAAGGAGAAGTCAAACAAACAGCAAGAAGAGGTATGGAGGACAAGTAAAAATAGGATAAAGAGCTCACCTTCGGAAGCTTTAGCAACCTTTAGGTACTCAGCGCATTCAGTGCCCAAGGCCACAAATTTCTTCATCAAAGCCTGGCAAAAGAAGGATGCGTAAGAGTATAGATTATGCAAGGGAAGTAAGTTAGAGACATTTACTCACATCATCAGGGGAGACCGCAGATTCGTGAGCTTCAAGAGAAACGTCGGCTTCCTTGGCTTTTTTCGAGCGCCTGGTGCTTCGGGTCACAGGAACCTTCTTGACAGAAGCCCTGGTGGTCCTCGGCACCTGCACATCAGGCTCAATTTCTTGTGCAGCAGGCTCATCAGAAAGTACAGCTTGAGTAGAAGGAGCAGCTGCAGCATCCCTTTGCGGCTCCTCATCATCACTGCAAGAGGAAATAGGTTATAGACAACCCGAAAGAAAGAGAGCACATACAGTGCAATCGCAGAACTCGATTACACTTACGATGCCATGAGGTCGAAGAATTCAACATCTTTTTCTTGAACAGGGGCTTTGTCAGCCGCTGTTCTCTGCATAGAGGTACTCGAAGAAGTAAACTCGTCGACACGCTTCCTCTTCTTGTCCGCACCAGTGTCTTCAGAAAGCGCAGGAGGAGGCAATGTCGTCGAGCTGGTATCCTCTTCCGATTCTTCGGCTTCATCTCCGTCCTGATTTTCTTCAGCCTCGGGGGCTTCAGATGCAGAAGAGGCCAGACCAGCCGGAAGAGGCCCTTCCTCTGGAAGAGGAGGGCGTGAAACAAGGAACAGGTGGTCCTATAAATGAACAAGTCAGAAAAGTAATCGATGCAAGGATAAACACAGCGAGAAGCCGATGAATTCGACAACAAGTATACAATGCAAAAAATATGTACCTTGGGTAGGGGGTGCACGGAGTCAAAATAATCAGCAGCCAATTCTGCAACCGCATGATCCTTCGTGAGCTTGGTGAGGCTCCTAACTCGCTTGTCGACTTCCTGCTTCTCCATTAGATCTCCAAAGATGCGAGAAGGATCCACCAAGCCCGAGTAGTTCCAAAGTTTGGCAAGGCGATGCTGCAGGGGTTGAACTCGACGTTGCACAAAGAATGCCATGAGATGAATACCCGACAATGCACCTCCTTTACCTCCTTTCAGAGCTTGGATGCGGGTCAGTAAAGGAGCAGTTTGCTCCATCTCAGCATCTGTGGGAGGCGAATCCCTCGAGGCCAATTTCTTCAGCTCCTTGGAGGCATCAAAGGGGGCTAGGCCATATTCGTCTTTGGATGAGGCCTTACGGTCTTTGATGTAAAACCATTTGGTCCTCCAACCTTGGACTGACGCAGACATGGAAAATTCCAGATACTGTGCCTCAGGGCGCACAGAGACTATAGCACCGCCCAGTTCAGGTTTTTTGGCTAAAGCAACGCTGGGACGAACCCGGAAGATAGATCTCCAAAGAAGAAAATGGGGCTCAATCCCTAGGAATGACTCGCAAAGAGTCACGAAGCAAGCGATATGAAGAATGGAGTTAGGTGTGACCTGGTGAAGCTGCACACCATAAACAAAAAGAAGCCCACGAAGAAATTCGTGGGCAGGAAGAGAAAGTCCGCGGAAGAGGAAGGAAAGGAACATCACCCGATAACCGCTCGGGGGCTGAGGGATCCGCTCGGTGCTTGGGAACTTGATGGAGTCGCTGCTCGAGATGAGGTCATCCGTCCTGGCCTTCTCCACCTCCTTCTGCATGATGGATGGCAGAGGGCACCCAGCTAGTCGTGGAGTTCGTTGTCTTTCCCTTGGCCATGGTGTTCTTGGCCGCAAGGTGCTTCACGCGCATCTACAAATCTGCGCCTGGGGCTATGCATGAGAGGAACAGGAAGCAAGATCGACAATGGCGGTGGCAGCGGAGAGAAAGAGCTGGTAAACAGTACAAATCCCCACTATCCCTTTATATACCTTCTCGGTGAAGGAACGTGGGCTGAGACATGGCAAAAGGAGCGGAAGCAGCAGCCCACTAACGCGCAGAGAAATACAAAATTACCGCGCTACCCATGAAACGGTACGCGCTCAGTAAGGGTGACGTATAACTAAATTTTGCCACTGACGTCACGAAGAGGACGAAAGATTAGAGATCAATTCAACAGATGCATATAATCGACGAGTATCAAATATGGCGACTATCAAATATAAGATGACAGAAAAGAGCAAATAAGGATGGCGCCGACAATGCAAAAACCAAATTAGGAGACTATACCCGAAAACATTTGACTATAGCCTCGAGGGCTACTACCATCGGGAGCGCTGAACGCGCACCCGACGAAGTTATCGCTAAAACATTTCGAGTTGAAGCATGATGATGGAGTACACTATATTTGAGCCTATACTCGAAAAAAGTTTTGTTCGACTATAGCCTCGGGGGCTACTCCCATCGGGAGCGCTGAGTGCGCACCCGACGATGATTATTGACAAGCATTAGAGCACGGAAAGTGAAGGAGTATGCGATGAAATATTGTTACTCCCATCGGGAGCAAGTTTTTATGGTTGTATAACCCGAATATTTTCAGTCAAAATTTGACTGCGACATGTGATTCTCGAGTTGCGTTATCGCAACGAAACTCGAATGCCGTGGTTTATCACGAAGGTAAGACCCCAGGATCCGTCCTGTGTGGCCTGGTATACGCACATGGATGCACTCTGCTGGTATGTATCCGTGTCTATGACGTGAAGAAAATCCTGGTGGACGCACTGGGTACCCTTAGAACCACTGGGACTCATTCTTTGTAAGTCCTAAATGCGGCAAAAGAATAGGTTTGACCGGTATCCCAAATTCAAGTCTAAGGGGATTGAATTTGAAGTAGGTGGCAAGTATCTGTTCCAGCAGTTAACTGACCTCTTGATCCGTCAGAGTTGTCAGGCTTGTTCATCAAAACCCCTTGCGAGATATTATCATAAAAATAAGTCGAAAGACCAAGTCAAAGATTTTGAAGATACGAAAAAATCAAAGAACTGATTAAGTCGAAGATTTAAACATTAGAGATTCGACCCGAATCTGCAATTCTAGTAGAATCTCAGGGGCTACTGACAAGGGTATAGCTAATAGAGCCCGCTAGTTGAGTACCCCTGAGGCCCGTTTAGCTAGGCCCAATTGTAATGATAGTCGAAATATGAGTTCTTACCGTATGTCGATGTTGTAATCTGTATCGGACCCTACTCGCTCCTCGAGACCTGGCCACCTATATATAGGGGCCAGGAGGGGACGGTGTAGGCCAGATTGAAAGCAAGCCAGGTTGAACACCCAAGTTTACTTTCGGTATACACCTATTTTGAATAACCTTACCTTCGCGTTCATCCGACGCCCTATCTCCCCGATCCTAAGTCCTTCATTTAGGACATTCATCGAGTTAACCCTCGTAAGTACCCGAAAATATTCGACTATAGCCTCGGGGGCTACTACCATCGGGAGCGCTGGGCGCGCACCCGACGATATTATCAAATAAGCTATTATCTGATGATTAAAGGAAGGACAATTTATTTGAGCCTATACTCCAAACACGTTTTCGACTATAGCCTCGGGGGCTACTCCCATCGGCAGCGCTGGCCGCGCACCCAACGAAATTATTACATGCATAAAGAGAGTAAAGAAGGCGAAAGAAGACTTGGATAGTGCAATTACTCCCATCGGGAGGGAATTTATATTAGTCAAGGTTGGACAACCCAAAGATTTTCAGAGCTGAAACAGTCAAACAAGGCTGCGACATATGATTCTCGAGTTGCATCATCGTGACAAAACTCGAACGCCATGACTGAAACATATCATGAAGGTAAGACCCCAGGATCCGTCCTGTGTGGCCTGGTATACGCACATGGATGCACTCTGCTAGTAGATATCCGTGTCTACGACGCGAAGAAAATCCTGGTGGATGCACTGGGTACCCTGAGAACCACTGGGACTCGTTCTTTGTAAGTCATAAATGCGGCAAAAAAATCGGTTTGACCTGTTTCCCGGATTCAAGTCTATGGGGATTGAATTTGAAGTAGGTGACAAGTATCTGCTCTGACAGTTAACTGGCCTCTTGATCCGTCAGAGTTGTCAAGCTTGATCATCAAAACCCCTTGCGAGATAATATAATGAAAGATGTTTATTTTTGAGTACAGGGTGAAGAAGTCAAAAGATTGATCAAGTCGAAGATATGAAGATTTGAGATTCAACCCAAATCTACAATTCTGGTAGAATCTCGGGGGCTACTGACAAGGGTATAGACAATAGAGCCCGTTACTTGAGTACCCCTGAGGCCCGTTAAGCTAGGCCCAAATGTAATCCTAGTCGAGATATGAGTTCATATCGTATACCGATATTGTAATACGTACCGGACCCCTCCCATTCCTTGAGACCTAGCCACCTATATATAGGGGCCAGGAGAGGACGGTGAGGGAGAGATTGAAAGCAAGCCAAGTTCACCGCCACGTTTACTTTCGATACACGCCTTGTTTGATTGATTTACCTTCGAGTTCATCCGACGCCCTACTTCCCCAATCCTAAGTCCTTCATCTAGGACATTTGTCGAGTTAACCCTCATCACCAATTGAGTATCAGAAACAAACAATTTTAGATTCTGAACAAACAATCAAAATTATTATTACTATAGCTATTTAATTGAAAGAAGAGGATTTCTATTAACAAGAAAACCCTATATTTACCCCAAACAACTTATAGGTGTCAAAGCTTGGCCAAAAATCACAACCCGCATACCATCAAAAAGGTAACACATTTTTGAAGACAACAAAATTGGATTCACTCCAAAATCAGCTAGGGTTATTTTCTTATGATTTTTCTAGCAACAACAATTACTAGAGAGACAATTTAACTCCTAAAAATTCTCTATAACTCATAAAATTCTACCAGAGGACATTTTGGAAAGCTACTAAAGTGCATGATACAGAGAAGTTGGAAGCAAACTAAAATATTATTTCTAAAGTATATAATAAATAAAAAAGGCAATGTACCACAAGCACCAAATTAATTACTACAAAGAATATAGATATCCTAAAATGGTAAATCAAGTTCCTCATGCGGGACAATACATCAAGGTACCACTGGAAATTGGATTCACTCAATTTCTACTTATAAATCTTCAAATTTGGATTTTTGGGTGAAAAGCAACTAGATCTACACAATTAAATCACAGATACTTTACAGGGCCTTAATTATCAAACATGCAGTACCATTTGACAGGCAATAATACAAGGACTCCACAGAAATTTGAAATACCAAATTTGGATGCTCAAATTATTTTCTATGCTAATTTTAATCTAGCAGTGATTATTAAATAGCTAGAGATTTAACAGAAAAAGTAAAACGGGCCCAGAGCACCAGATCTAGGCGGATTTGAGCCAGGCCGACCTAGATCTGGTGGCCTGCCCGGTACGCCATTGTAGGCTCTCTGGAGACTTGCACGCGAGTGAGTCCATCCTCGCTGGCTAGGGTTTCAAGAGGCAGTGCTCACCGGGGGCTCTCTAGTGTCTAGCTGGGGGTCGATCAGTGGCGGAGGTAGTCAGGAAGAGGTCCGGGTCTAGCGGGGGTGCATGCAGGGGCTACGGTGACGGGGTCAATGTCAAACTTGTCAGAGACGTCCCCGGCAAACGATCAGAGATGGTGATGGCTACGGCTCGATCTAGACAAAAAGAAAATGCGCGTGAGCTTGAGGGGAGTGAGAGGAGGGCAGTGATGCAGAGGAGAGGAAGAGAGATTGAAAGCAGCGACGTCAACCTTCACCTCCTCTTCTCGGACTCTGGCGGCTTCGATCTTGCTCAGCAGAGAGGGAGAAGGGGTGGGATCTAGAGCATTGTCCTCTGGGAGGTGAGGAGAGATGGATGGGGTGAAATGGCAGCAAAGGGAGGGATCGAGACACGGTTCTAAGATTTATACTGGCCAGTGAGCTCGGTGTACGGTGAGATGGCTGGCTGCCACGGTGGTGCGCTGAGGAAAACATCGTGGGCTGGTTCCATTGATACAAGTGGCAATGTTGGTGGCTTCCCGGTTCGATCGCAAACCGAGTGGGTTTAGATGGTGTGCGGGCATTCTCGTGCTTGGCCGCGTCGCGTGCGTGCTCGAGGGTGCAGGGCAGGGGCAGCGTCGAGGTGTGGGTGGTCTGCCATGTCGAGGCGTGTGCTGTGCGGGACGCGAGCGTGTGTGTGTGATACGTCTCAAACGTATCTATAATTTTTGATGCTCCATGCTTGTTTATACGCTATTTGCTTTGTGTTTTGTTACACTTCGTGGCGTTTTTATCCATTTTCTAGAACTAACCTATTAGCGAGATGCCACAGTGCCAGTTCCCTATTTCTGCTATTTTTGTGTTTCAGAAAAGCTACACAGGAAATATTCTCGGAATTGGAAAAAACAAAAGCCAAAGTTCCTATTTTTCCCGAAGCGTGACGGAATCCAAAGATGAGACGGAAGGGAGCCAGGAGGCGGCCGCACCATGCCATGGCGCGGGCCACCCCCTGGCCGCGCCGGGCTATGGTGTGGGCCCCTGGCGCACACTCTGACGCTGCCCTTCCGCCTATATATTCCCCTCGACGGGAAAACCTAAAGCCCCGATCAATTTCCATGAAACATACTGCAAGCCGCCGCCGTCTTTGACGTGAGATCGGGAGGGTCCAGAAGCTCTTCCCGACACCCTGCCGGAGAGGGGAATCACCATCGGAGGCCTTCTTCATCACCATGCCTGCCTCTGGAGTAATGCGTGAGTAGTCTACCTTGGACTATGGGTCAATAGCAGTAGCTAGATGGTTGTCATCTCCTCCATGTGCTTCATGTTTAGATCTTGTGAGCTGCCTATCATGATCAAGATCATCGTTGTGTAATTCTACATGTTGGGTTTGTTGGGATCCGATGAATATTGATACTATGTCAAGTTGATTTGCTGAATTATTATCTTTATGTTATCTCTATGTTGTTTATGATCTTGTATGCTCTCCATTGCTAGTAGATATCTTGGCCGAGTAGATGCTAGGGACTCCAAGAGGGAGTATTTATGCTCGATAGTGGGTTCATGCCTCTAGTAATCTGGGGGAGTGACAGAAACCTCTAAGGTTGTAGATGTGCTATTGCTACTAGGGAGAAAACAACAATCTTGTGTTCAAGGACATTTGTATTGTTTACATCATGCACTTTGCTTAAGGCGATAATCTGTTGCTTGCAACTTAATACCCAATGGTTGCTCGGACGACATCCGGAGGGTGGATTATTAGTCATAGATGCAGTTGGATTACGGTCTATGTATTATGTCGTAATGCCCATAGTGAATCTCATAGTGATACTCATGACATTTCTATGCTTGCTTTATTCTATCAATTGCCCAACTGTAATTTGTTTACCCAGCATATTATTTACTTTATGGAGAGACACCACTAGTGAACTGTGGACCCCGGTCCATTCCTTTACATTGCTATTACCGTTTACCATTTACTCGCTTTATTTACATTCTTGCAAACTACTATATTTTACCACTCGATACACTTAATCCTTTCTTTACAGCAAACCGGTGAGATTGACAACCTCATCGTAAGTTGGGACAAAGTACTTGGTAGGTTCCACGTTGCTGCTGGTGCAAAGCTACGCCCTAGATGAGTCGCCATATAAAAATTGTTCGGAGCTGTCGCGAAGCTAGCGAGCATCAACCTTCGAAAGTTGGTTCTTTCTCCTACTGGTTCGGTAAACGTTGGTTCACACTGAGGGAAGACTTCCTGTTGTGCTCATCATAACCTTCTCTTGGGTTTCCAACTGGGCGGTCATCTATAAAATTCCTACATCAACACCGCACCACCAACAAGTTTTCTGGCGCCGTTGCCGGGGAGAAAGAGGATTTCCGCAAGGGGAGTCGCTCGCTTCCAATCTTTTACTTTGTTATTGTTTTGCTTTATTTTATTTTTGCTTGCATCTTTTTATCAAAAATACAAAAAATAGTTCCTTTATAGTTGTTTTTACCTATTTGCTTTTAGCTTTGCTAGAATGGGTACTCCTGAGAACACCAAGTTGTGTAATTTTACTAGCACCAATAACAATGATTTTATCTGCACTCCTATTGCGCCACCTGCTCCAGAGGCACATTTTTATGAGATTAAGCCTGCTTTGTTGAATTTTGTTATGAAAAGGTAGTTTTCTGGTGTTAGTACTGATGATGCTACAGCTCATCTCAACAATTTTTTTGAGCTATGTGAGATGCAAAAGTACAAGGATGTAGATGGTGATATTATTAAGCTTAAGTTGTTTCCTTTCTCTTTAAGAGGAAGAGCTAAGGATTGGTTGCTATCTTTGCCTAGAAATAGTATTGATTCTTGGGTTAAGTGTAAGGATGCTTTTATTGGAAAATATTATCCTCCTGCTAAGATTATAGCTTTGTGAAGTGATATTATGAAGTTTAGACAGTTTGATAATGAACATGTTGCTCAAGCTTGGGAAAGAATGAAATCTATGATAAAGAATTGTCCCACTCATGGACTGACTACTTGGATGATTATCCAAACCTTTTATGCAGGACTAAATTTTTCTTCAAGAAATCTATTGGATTCAACTACTGTTGGCACTTTTATGTCCATCACCTTGGGCGCCACACCAAAGCTTCTTGACACAATGATGGTAAATTATTCTGAGTGGCACACCGAGAGAGCTCCACAAGGTAAGAAGATAAATTCTGTTAAGGAAACCTCTTCCTTAAGTAATAAGATTGATACTATTATGCTTATGCTTGCTAATGATAGAGCTCATGTTGGTCCTAATAATGTTCCTTTGGCCTCTCTGGTTGCTCAAGAAGAGCATGTTGATGTAAACTTCATTAGAAATAATAATTTCAACAACAGTGCTTATAGGAACAATTTTGCTAGCAATAATTATAGGTCGTATCCTTCTACCAATGGTAATGGTTATGGTAACTCTTATGGTAATTCCTCCAAAAACACTAGGGGCGCGCCCTCTGAGCTTGAATTCATGATCAAGGACTTCATCGGTAAGCAAACTGCTTTTAACAAGTTTGTTGAGGAAAAGTTGGGTAAAATTGATATTCTTGCTTCTAAAGTTGATAGCCTTGCTCTTGATGTTGAACTTATTAAACTAAAAGTTTTGCCTAATGATGTGAAAGAAATCAAGACTTTGAATGCCATCCAGGTTAGAATTGATGATGTTAGGATGTTAGCAGAATTGTATGCCAGGTGGGAAAGAGAAGACGAGATGGCTAGAAATATGAAGGTATGTACTATTACAACCTCTAGTAATGTTGTTTCAAATGCTAGCAATCCTCCTACTTTGATTGGTGTAGAGAAAACTCCTACTCCTTGTGCGAAAAAGCCCAAAACTGCAAAAAACTTTTTCTACAAAAAGTGCTGAAATTTTTCGGAGTATGGGAGATGATAACTCTACTTCTTTTAATGATTTTGATGTTGATGGTTGCAACATCTCTGAAGTTATTTTGTTCTTCCAAAAGCTTGCTTTGAGTCCTAATGCTAGTTCTATGAATGTTGCTTTTACAGAGCATATTACAAATGCTCTCATGAAAATTAGGGAAGAAAAGTTGAAACAAAAGGTTTCTATTCCCAAGAAGTTAGAAGATGGTTGGGAGCCCATCATTGATATGAATGTGAATGATTTTGATTGCCATGCTTTATGTGACCTAGATGCAAGTATTTCTATTATGCCTACAAATATTTATGATATGCTTGGTTTACCACCGCTTGAAAATTGTTATTTTGATGTTCCTCTTGCTGATGTTGCTAAGAAGAAACCTTTGGGAAGGATTAATGATGTTCTTATTATGGTTAACAATAACCTTGTTCCCGTTGATTTTTTTGTTATGGATGTTGAATGCAATGCTTCATGTCCTATTATTTTGGGAAGACCTTTTCTTAGAACTGTTGGTGCCATCATTCATATGAAGGAAGGCACCATTAAATATCAATACCCACTCAAGAAAGGTATGGAACATTTCCCTAGGAAGAGAAAGAAATTACTTTCTGACTGTATTCTTAGAGCAAATTATGAACTTGATGCTTCATTGCTTGATATTACTTGATTTCTACTTTCTGCGCCTAGCTCAAAGGCGTTAAAGAAAAACACTCTTGGGAGATAACCCAATGTTTTCTTTTCAGTACTTTATATTTTATTTGAGTCTTGGAAGTTATTACTACTGTAATGACCTCTCCTTATCATTTTTATTTTGTTTTTGTGCCAGGAAGAAACTCTAATTTGAGGAAGGTAAGATTAGGGAAAGTTTCTGTCCTAAAACAGATTTTTGCGCTGCACCGTAAATATTCATGAAAATTCTCAGAATATCTTTTTGATCTGCAATTTCTTGTGCATAGGCCCCAGGTTATTTCCAAACTTTTATTAGTTTTGCACTTTTCTATTTGAGCAACAGAAGGTCCTCCAAAAAATCGATCTTTGTCAGCTGTTCTGTTTTGACAGATTTCTGCCACTATTTGTGTTTGCCTCTCGATCGCTTTCTTTTTGAGTTCTTTTGATCACGGAACTTTTGAGGAAGTTGCTACAGTAGCTTATGCTTTAATGGATGGTATATTTGAGTTTGAAACTGAACCAAAAGAGTAGATTTATTATCATGCTTATACTAATGTTGCTAATAGTATTGTGTGAAGTTTTGTATGAAGGAAGTTTTCAAGTGTAGGGAATGGAGAGTGATGAGATGAAGTATGGACAAAAGCTCAAGCTTGGGGATGCCCATGTCACCCCAAGAAATATCCAAGAGGTACAAGCGTCAAAGCTTGGGGATGCCCCCGAGGCACCCCTTCTTCATCGGCAAAAATCAGGTCACCTTTCAAGACACTATATTTTTATTGCTTCATGTACTATGCATTTTTCTTGGAGCGTCTTTACTTTCACTTTCAGTTTTCTTTTGTTTTGTTTGCTGCAATAAATGGTTGGACCCCAACAAATTTCTTTGGGAGAATACACACTCCGTTTTTTTTATTGTCAAGAACACTCTAGTTTTCACTCTTATCGTTCAACGAGTGTTCTCTTTTTCTAGTACTGCGTTTAGCTTTCATTTTTCACCTTGATTTTTTTTCAGATCTTGTTATATCTTTGTATCAAGTTGTATTTAGGCCACTGGTCTATGTTGGTTTTCATCAAAAGAGTTGTTTCAAAAAGGTTTGAATGGTGTTGGAAAAGAGAAAAAAGTTTCATGCCTAAAGTGGTGCAAATGGGAGCTTGTTTAGACTGCGGCTTAGACTTTTGCATGTCATGCTTGATGTTGTTTTGATAGTATTCTTAGTAGTTTTTGCTGTAGCATGACTTGTCTCAAATGACTGAGATTGCTTAATGAGCCTTTTGAAAAAATCATGCGTTGTTTTTATTATATGTGACAAGGGTATAGATAATAGAGCCCGTCAATTGAGTACCCCTGAGGCCCATTAAGCTAGGCCCAGTTCGTGTCGTATGTCGATATTGTAATCTGTATCGGATCCCTCCCGATCCTTGAGACCTGGCCACCTATATAGGGGCCAGAAGAGGATGGTGAGGGACAGATTGAGAGTAAGCCAAAGTTCACCCTATGTTTACTTTCGATACACACCTTGTTTGACTGATTTTACCTTCGAGTTCATCCGACGCCCTATTCCCCCGATCCTAAGTCCTTCATATTGGACATTTGTCGAGTTAACCCTCGTCAATTGGCGCCGACCGTCGGAATGGAAGGGGGGAGGGAAAGTATGGCGCCGTCCGTGGGGACTCTGGGCATTGGAATCATGAATTCGACGGCTTTTTCTCTTTTAGCCAATAGCAATCCCGAAGTCGACGAAAGTCAAGAGATGGAGCTGACAATCGGAAGTTTAAGCTTCTATGTCGGACCTTCGGGTTCAACCCGCCTTTTGGATCTAGCGAAATCGGATCCGTCGGCAAGCAAAGCCGAGAGAATCACAATGTCTAGATCATCCTTGGGCTCTTCCAGCGTGGTAAACTCGCTGGTCAGTCTCACAGAAACAACAGATACGCAAAAGAGACTTGAGGAATTCGACGAAATTTGGGGAAAGCCCGACATGGAAGCAACAGTGGTTAAACCGCACGATAGTCTAAGGGATTTTGCCACCGGAAGCAGTGGCGTCTCTAGAAGCGTACACCAGTTATGCGTCATTATAACTGAAGCAGCAGAAGAGAATGATTATGAAGGCAACAAAGAGGTCGACATGCAAGTCGACTACCAAGGAGTAACAGCAAGAAGGAAAAGGAGAAAATTCACGTTTCAACCGGAGAGTGGAGAATCATCATGTCAGCCATCAATCACGGCACGGAAGTACCCGCAGATTCAAGGAGAGAAGTTCTGATGGGATATCAATACGCGCTGCACCAGCGCAGAAAGAAGTTAAGGGAGGAAAGAGACATGTTTATGAGAAGCCGAGATAACAACAGCACATCAAGTGGAGGATATTGGGATAAGTACAGTGATGCATCAGAGTCTAGCATGGAAAGGCACAGAGACCCGAAGCACAACAGGAGGACAACAACACAGACAAGAGAAGAGAGCTATACGAAAAGTTTAAGCGCGCACCCATCAGATGAGGAAGAAGACTTTGTGCAAGAAACACCAGAAGCAGCATTGGTAGCAAAACAGACGTACCTCCTAACCACACAACCATAGCCTGGAGATCCGCGGGAGCACATGCATCAAGCCGCAATACGAAGCCTCGGGTTGATAGAAGACAAGCTAATGGGAAATCTTCCAGAGAAAAAGGTGACACATCGTAAGGAAAGGCGAAAGGAAGAGTTCAAGCGCAAATCCTCGCGAAACAAATCCAGTGAGTCATCAGGTGACGAGAAGCGACAAAAACAGAAGGAGGACGCAAGGAACATAATAGCACAAGCACGAGTAAACAACTCACGGTATGCGTGGAAAGAAGAAAATTACGAAGACGACGATAAAGAGATGGGCGCGTTATGCTTTACCCGCAGGGTTTGCAAAACGTGGGTACCCAAAGGATTCAAGTTACCGCACGACCAACAAAAATATGATGGGTCGCAGGAACCCACTCTATGGTTATCAGACTACCTGCAAGCAGTACAAATACTAGGAGTAACAAGAGCAACGGCCATGCAAAGTTTGCACTTACACCTCATTGGCGCAGCACGGTCCTGGTTGAACACATTACCCAATGATTCCATCGGGAGTTGGGGAGAACTAGAGAGCCAATTCACAAGAAATTTTTGCTCGACATATAAGCGCCCAGTGTCTCTGGAAGAAATCAAGTCGTGCATGCAGATGAAAGATGAAACGCTACGCTCTTATATACAATGCTGGAGTGTAATCAAAAATTCAGCAGAAGACGTCTCCGACGAGAGAGTAATAGATGCTTTTTCGGCTGGCCTTCGTCGTTCGGACCTCGTGGAAGAAATAGGGAGAACAAAGCCAAGGACAGCGTCTGAATTAATGGAAGTAGCCAACAGATTCACCGATGGAGAAGACACATATAACAACAAAAGGGGACGTTCACCAGAAGTCGACAGAGCAAGCAGGCAAAGGCGAAGATACCGCAACGGAGATAGCCATGCAAGGCAAAATCAGATAGCCGCAGGATACGAAAGAAGGAACGAGGAAGGCTAAGAAAACAGGGAGTTCCAGGCAAGAGGAAATCATGGAGTAGAAAAACCAAAGTACTCTGGCCCGTCGGTGGAGGACATGCTCTACGGACCTTGTCGAATCCACTACGCATACCTAGATGGGAAAAGAGTTTCTAACCACCAGATGAAGGATTGCAGAACCTTCTTAAGGTTATAAAGTGACATGGACTCAAACCAAGGAATACGGCAAGGAAAGAAAAGTATGAGTCAGGGATACCAAGTACAGCGACTAGCGAAACATCTGGAGTCGAAAGTATATATATCTGCAATGATCCAACCGGTGCCAAAATCCAAGAAAGAGCGCAAGAGCATATCCAGGCAAGTAAACCTAGCTATATCATCACCACCAGCCACTAGAGAGTACCTGCAGTGGTCCGATCAGCCAGTCAGGTTCAGCAGAGCAGACCACCCGAGGAAAGTGCCCAGACCGGGGCACTCACCGATGGTGCTGAAGGCGCAAATAGGAGGAGACGATATCGGGAGAGTATTCATAGACGCAGGAAGTAGCATAAACCTAATATATGCAAGAACTCTGAAGGCAATGTGCATCTCACTGGAAAATCTAAAGCCAACAGATTGTTCTTTCCACGGAATAGTACCAGGAGGCGCAAATTACCCTCTCGGAAAAATAGAACTCGACGTTTGCTTCGGCAATAGCAACAACTGTCGCAGAGAGAAGCTGGAGTTTGAAGTCATGGACTGGCCTTCACAGTATCATGCAATCCTGGGGCTCCTAGCATTTGCAAAGTTCATGGCAGTACCTCACTACGCATATCTCACGCTCAAAATCCCAGGACCCAAAGGAACAATCACGGTACAAGGCAGCTTTGAAGTATCCAACACTTGTGATAAAGAATTCAACAGGCTAGCACAAACCTTCGGCATGACTGCAGAGTACACAAGGCTGAAAGGTTAAACCGACCACAATGTGCTACCCGACGTCGGATGATCCCTGCTAGATCAGGCTTTCGATGCAACTCAAGACTCAAAGAAAATACAGGTCCACCCCACAGACCCAAACAAAACCACCTCCATAGCGGTAAACTTGGATCCCGCATAGGAAAGCGCGCTCGTCAAGTTCCTCCGTGAGCGCTGGGAAATCTTTGCCTGGTGTCCTTCAGACATGCCAGGGGTTCCCAGGGAACTCGTCGAGCACGCACTAAATGTGGATCCTAAAGCAAAGCCAGTCACGCAACCACTGCGATGATTTGATGAACCCAAAAGGAAAGCAATAGCATCCGAGCTACACAGGCTAGAAAACGCCGGATTCATCCGAGAAATCAAGTCATCAACCTGGGTATCTAACCCAGTCATTGTACCCAAGAAAAACATAGATGTACAAAGAGTGTGCGTCGACTACACATCTCTCAACAAGCACTGTCCAAAGGATCCCTTCCCTCTACCTCGCATTGATCAGATAATAGATTCAACAGTGGGGTGCGCAAGGCTTTCCTTCTTGGATGCATATTCTGGTTATAACCAGATCAAACTAAAGAAAGAAGACGAGGAAAAGACAGCTTTCATCACACCATATGGTGTGTTCTATTATCAAGTCATGCCCTTCGGCTTAAAAAATGCAGGAGCAACCTACCAACGGATGATGCAAAACTGCCTCGGAAGCCAAATAGGACGCAACATCCAAGTCTACATCGACGACGTAGTTATCACCCCAAGAAAAGAAGAGTCCCTGATCAGTGACTTGGCAAAAACTTTTGACAACCTAAACAGGTACAAACTCAAGCTCAACCCGACAAAGTGTTCCTTCGGCGTATCAGCAGGACAACTCCTGGGGTTCCTGGTATCGGCAAGAGGAATAGAGGCGAACCCAGAAAAGATCCAAGCAATCCTAACAATGGGGAAACCAACAAAACTGGACGACATACAGAAGCTCGCAGGACGCGTCGTGGCACTAAGTCGATTTGTTGCTCGATTGGGAGAGAAAGCACTCCCTTTCTATGCGCTCATGAAAAAGTCAGATGACAAATTCGAGTGGACAGAAGAGGCAGACGTAGCTTTCGCGCAGTTGAAAAAAGTGCTCTCCACACCACCAGTGTTGGTCGCACCAAATGAAAAAGAGCCACTACTACTGTACATCGCAGCAACACATCAAGTGGTGAGTACAGTAGTGGTAGTCGAAAGAAGTGAAGAGGGAAAAGCTCACGGTGTCCAGAGGCCAGTATATTTCATCAGCGAAGTACTATCTCCAACAAAACAGAGGTACCCGCACTATCAAAAGCTCGCATATAGTGTATTCACAACAGCACAAAAACTACGGCAATATTTCGCGGTACACCCAATTATAGTGGTTAACGAAGCACCACTATCCAATATATTGAACAACCCTTCAGCAACAGGATGTGTCTCCTTATGGGGAATTGAGTTATCACCCCTGGACATCACGTATGAAAAGCGAAAGGCGATCAAATCACAAGTTCTACCAGACTTCATAGCAGAATGGCTGGAGTTACAAAACACAGGACGCCAGATCTATTGAGTGTGTGGACTATGTACTTCGACGGTTCAAAAAGAATCCAAGGCGCAGGAGCAGGAGTGGTCCTGATATCGCCACAAGGTGACAAGTTAAAGTATGTGTTAAGGATGAGTTTTCCCCAAGCTTCTAATAATGAAGCCGAATACGAGGCGCTGCTCCATGGAATGAAAATGGCCAAAGCATGCGGAGCAACTCGACTGAAAATATTTGGACACTCGAATCTCGTCGTCCAACAAGTGATGAACAAGTGCGATGCCATCAGCGACAATATGACAGCATACAGAAACTTATACTATTATCTAGAGGGAACATTCGATGGGTGCGAAGTTTCGCACGTCAGCAGAGCTAGTAACGAGGAAGCCGACAATGTAACAAACATCGGGTCCCAGTGCTTACCCGTACCGCAAGGAGTCTTTTGGGAAGAAATCATAGAAAGATCAATAAAGAGCAACAAAACTTCGACTACAGAGGAACAAGGCCAGCACCAAGCAACAGGCTCGGGGGCTGGAAAAACAAGCGTAGTAGAACCAGAAGAAGTCATGATGATCGAAGAAACCTGGATGCAGCCATATCTGGCATACATGATAAACAAAGCACTACCCGAAGACGCAGTAGGAGCGAAGAGGATAATACGATGATCCAAGGCTTTCGTCGTGTTGCAAGGAAAATTATACAAGAAAAGTATAACAGGCGTCTTGCAACGATGCGTCACTCCTCAAGAAGGGCAAGAAATCTTAAAGGACATCCACGCAGGAGTATGTGGACATCACGCTAGCAGCAGAGCCATTGCAGCCAAAGCCTTTCGTGCAGGATTTTACTGGCTAATAGTCATTGAAGACGCGAAAGATATAGTGAGGAAGTGCGAGGCTTGTCAATGTTTCGCATCTCGACCACACGCACCAGCAGCAGAATTGCAACCAATACCACTATCCTGGCCCTTCGCGCAATGGGGTCTCGACATGGTAGGAAAACTGCACAAATCTTGGCCAGGAGGGCATGTTTACATGCTTGTGGCAGTCGACAAATTCACCAAGTGGGTAGAGGCAGCCCCAGTAACAACCCAAGATTCTACAGCTGCAATCAACTTCATCAAATCCATAGTTTTCCGCTTCGGAGTACCACACGGCATCATCACAGATAATGGGACAAACTTCACATCAAAGGAGTTCAAGAATTACTGTGAAAGTTTTGGAATTAAATAGAAATTTGCATCTATAGCGCATCCAAAAACGAATGGACAAGTCGAGAAAGCCAATGGCTTAATATGCAATGGAATAAAGAAAAGGCTGTTAGCACCCCTCGAGAAGGCCAAAAACGCTTGGGTAGATGAGCTACCCTCTGTGCTCTGGAGTCTCCGAACTACACCTAACGCAGCTACTCAAGAAACGCCCTTCTTTCTGGTCCACGGGGCAGAAGCCGTGCTTCCAGTCGAGATCACCCATGAAGCTCCAAGAATTGTGGTGTATGATGAGACAACTTCCACAAAAGCGCTTCAGGATGATGTCGATGCACTCGATGAAGCAAGAGATGTCCACGATCTTTTGTGGTGGGAGATCTAGTCCTACGACTCAAGCAAGACGGTCATGGAAAATTGGAGTCCCCATGGGTAGGACCCTACATCGTGACGGAAGTAATACCAGGAGGAGCTTATCGACTACAAGACAAGAAAACGGGGGAAGACAAGAGCAACCCGTGGAATGCAGAGCAACTACGCGCGGTTCTATGCGTAGACGACATAAGGCGATAAAGATCTTTTGGGTTATGACCCTCTGAACCCAGAACATAAGGACACAGGTCGGGTTCTTTGGGTCAACTTGACAATATGTATAAGTACTTTACTTTCCACTCAGGGGCTCAGCCCCTCGAGTCGTACGAAATAAAATTAACAAGTTATTGAGATCTGTGATTATCTGAGACATACTACTAGGTTGTTCGCAACCCGATATTCGGCAAAAACACGTAGAGTTCAAAAGGAACCCGATAATACATTAAGTGCATACCTTGGAACGACGATCCGTTCCCATGGTCTATTAATAAAGCAAGCACAAAATATACTCCAATATGACTACTTATTACAAATAGCACGAGAAAGAACAACTAGGAAAAGAGATTACATAAAGGGAGAATCTAATGAAAGTGCACTTCAGCTTCATACTCCTTCTGGCACTGGGTGCCATCGTAGATCCTCACGTCGAACTTTGACGTACCGATGTGGAAGTCGAAAGTCATGAAGAAGCCTTGGTGGAGGTCATGGTCTTCTGCAAATTGCGACCAGCCACCCTTGAAGTACATCTCGCCGGCCCTGTCATACTAGACCTCCACTTCATAGGGAGTTCCTCCCCCAAAGTGTTCACAAAGAACCGATTCCCGCAGTTCTCGCCCATCCGTGAACTTGGTGAACTTCAGCGGCACCCGCTGAATCTCACGGCACTGAGCGCCGGCGATGCAGAAGAAGGAGTACACTCTGGGCGGAGGAGGAGAAGCATTATGAGGAGGAGCGCTCGGACCTGGCGCAACAGAGGAAACTTTGGGCTTATTCTTGCTTCCCACTGGGCGGCCGGGGCGCCGCTTCGTCGGAGCAGACGACAAGGCCGCCACAGCTGGGATTGTAGGCTTGTTCTTACTACCGCGGGGGCGGCCGCGACCTCGTTTCTCCATAGGGGCGCTGATATTTAGACGCGATCCACCTACATCAGCCATGGAGACAAGTGTTGGGAAGGAAAAACCCTAGATGCGATGAGGAAGAGGAAGATGATGCGGCCAAGGAAGAAACTAATGAATGAATTAGGGTTTTTTACCCTCTCCAAATGTGCTTTATTTATAAGTACACACTAATGGGCCTTTGCAGCAGTGAGGTCCAAAATATATCTACGGGCTTTTATATTTTGCCCAGAGCAGACGATAAAGAAGCATCAACGTATCAAGAGAAAAGATACATACAAAAAAAGAGAGAGGAAAAAAGGGGGAAAATTATTTATCAAGAACCACAGCGTACCTCGTCTAGGACTCGAGGGCTGACGTCATAAGAAAAGAAGTGAAGAATCATTAAGTGCGCATCATATCAAAAAAATCGTAAGAGACAGTATATCGAACAAGTATGACTATGTTTTTGAGCCTATAGCCGAAAAAATTCGGCTATAGCCTCGGGGGCTACTGCCATCGGGAGCGCTGTTGCGCACCCGATAGAAAGAAGTCGACAGAAGAAAGATGGGAAATTGAAGCCAATAATAAAGAGCCAGCTGGTGGACAAGTGGTTTAGGCACAATCGGCTACATTTTGTCAACAACGAACTTCGACTACATTGTCAACAAAATAAAGATCGATTACTCCCATCGGGAGCTATTCGTGAGAGTTTCGAATATTTCATGTATTGAAACAGTCAAACAAGGCTGCGACATATGATTCTCGAGTTGCGTCATGGCGACAAAACTTGAATGTCGTGGTTGAAATATATCATGAAGGTAAGACCCCAGGATCTGTCCTGTGTGGCCCGGTATACGCACATGGATGCGCTCTGCTGGAACTTATCCATGTCTACGACGCGAAGAAAATCCTAGTGGACGCACTGGGTACCCTGAGAACTACTGGGATTCATTCTTTGTAAGTCCTAAATGCGGCAAAAGAATGGGTTTGACTGGTTTCCCGAATTCAAGTCCAAGGGGATTGAATTTGAAGTAGGTGACAAGTATCTGTTCCGGCAGTTAACTGGCCTCTTGATCCATCAGAGTTGTCAGGCTTGTTCATCAAAACCCCTTGCGAGACATTATAATAAAAAGATAAGTCGAAAGACCAAGTCAAAGATTTGAAGATATGAAGAAGTCAAGTATTGATCAAGTCGAAGATTTGAAGATCTGAGATTCAACCCGAATCTGCAATTCTGGTAGAATCTCGGGGGCTACTGACAAGGGTATAGATAATAGAGCCTGTTAGTTGAGTGCCCCTGAGGCCCATTAAGCTAGGCCAAGTTGTAACGCTAGTCGAAATACGATTTCATGTCGTATGTCGATATTGTAATCTGTATTGGATCCCTCCCGATCCTTGAGACCTGGCCACCTATATAGGAGCCAGAAGAGGACGGTGACGGACAGATTGAGAGTAAGCCAAAGTTCACCCTACATTTACTTTCGGTACACACATTGTTTGACTGATTTTACCTTCAAGTTCATCCGACGCCCTATTCCCCCGATCCTAAGTCCTTCATATTGGACATTTGTCGAGTTAACCCTCATCAATATGGGAGCATGTTATTGTGGTTTCTCCTTTGATGCTTTATTTGGGTTGACTTGGCGCATGCTTACAACATGTTTGACTCTAACAAGTCGCCATAAGCCTCTATGATCATTTGGTTTTTGACTTATGATACCACTTTATGCTTCGGTTAATGATGTTTTTTCGCTATGCATGATTATGGCCGTTATTGCTCTCTTAGTTGGTCGCTCTGAGTCTTTTGCTAGCCTTCATTTTGTACTGAGAGGGAATACTTCTCGTGCATCCAACTCCCAAAAACCAAGTTTTCCAATGAGTCCACTATAAATTCCTATGCATGGTATTTGAAAGCCATTCCAGTAAATTTTCATGTGCTACCTTTCAAAAAACCTTCAAAATACTTCTCATTTTGTGACACTATTTTCAGCTCATGGGGACGTAGTGGTCAGATTTCCTATCTTCCATATTGTTTTATTCAAAAAATTAAATAAGGGGAAAAAAGAAAAAAAATGCACTCCTCCATGGTATGTGAAAGTTGGTGGGCACCCGATGGAATCGGTTAGCCATGGTTTGTGAAAGGAAAAGTGGGGAGGAGGGCCAAGCTTTATAAAAGAGCATCAAAGTGCCAATCTCTCTCTCTCAAAAACTTGCTTAGTATGGAAGATAGTAAGAACCACTACAAGAATTCCCATGTATTGCAACAAAATTTATTGCCACAGCCACATTTCGTGGCAACAAAACACAATATTGCCACGAATTTTCCGTTTGTGGTAATAGGCCCCATGTATTGCCACAAGTTAGTTTTGATGTGATACGCCCGTATTCTGTTGCAATAGGGGACACATGTTACAACGAACTGCTCGAGCGTTGTAATATAGTAGAACTATCGCGACGTTTACATTTCGTTGCATCAAAAAGCCAACTTGTTGCAGTAGAAGCTAGATATTACAACAAAGTAAAACACCGAGGTAATATCCGCAAACATATTGCAACAATTTCTCCATGTCGCGTTACCTAAAAATATCGTTGCAAAAATGTGGTTTCATATTGCAACAAAGTCCATACTGGTTGCAACACTAAAAAGTTATCGCCCCAATTTCGTTTTGTTGCAATAGGCATTAAATATTGCGACAGATTTTATATCCATGGTAAAATGTACATGGGCTGAATAGGCCAAAAATACATGGGCTACCACCATAACCCATTTCAGCCACACTAAGGTTCCGTTTGTGACCTTTTTTTAATTAACTCATGCATATAGTATGTATGTAACACGTATGTAAGTGATGTTTAGAAGCATCATTCTCTCAAACCGTTCACCAAAATTGAATGAAACTTTCCCAGATTATTTACTTACATGTGTTTGAATTACTGAATTTTTTTCAAAATTTTGTAGAAACTTTGAACTTTTGGTCAAAATTTGTAAGTGAGTATTCAAATCAATCGTTCTCTCAAATCACTCGTCGAAACAGAATGAAACTTTCCCAGATTGCTTACATACATGTATATGAATTACTGGAATTTTTTCAATTTTTTATGGAAACTTTGAATTTTTGGTCAAAATTTGGAAGTAAAAATTCAAATAGACTTATCTCTCAAACAACTAAACGAAATGGAATGAAACTTTCCCAGATCAAGTACATACATGTACTTGAATTACTGGAATTATTTAAAATATTTCTGGAAACTTTGGATTTTCGGACAAAAATTGTAAGTCAGTTTTGAAATTGACCGTTCTTTCAAACCACACGAAGAAACGGAATGAGACTTTCCCAGATTGCTTACATACGTGTTTTTATCAAACTTTCAAAGTAAACTTTGATACCACCAAAGCTAACTATCCTGATCTAATTTAAGATATCACAGCCGAGGAGAAACAGTACAAACAGTAGTGTCCAAAACAGCACCCCATCAACACAGCTTCAGGCAAGAAAACGGACTCCAGATCTTCATCATATGCAAGCATGCATGATCTCATAATGCTTGAGATGAAGTTGGTCATAATCTGCAATGAATTGAGATAGATATTAGCATATTTAGCACCGTGGCACAAGATTATACAATCATTACAATAAGTCATGTGCTGATTGACGACCAGCAAGCGTAACCAATACTTCATACACTTCTACACTCTACTTCAGGCAAGGAAAAATAATCAGTTATGTTTACCTCAGGCACTTCTACATTCTACTTCAGGCAATACCTTAATATCATGCTTCTGTGGTTCCATACAAGTAATCTTGCTAAGTGAAAAAAAACCTGGTTTACATTTCTTTGCTGCTACTGAATTGATTTTAAGTGTATTGGTCTGTGTGCTTGGCAGGTAGAACCCCTGGTTTCTGCGGTGCATAGTGAAAATGCTGCTGTTGTCAACTATGTTCTGGCCTTGTGGGCTTAACCAATCTGTTGCTTCCATCAGTTTTACTTTAAAGTAGATGTGACCATTTATTTCCTTTTTCCATTCATAATACTAGATATAATCTACAGAAGTTTACTATTTCATTTGTTAGATGTACTAGATACAGAAAAAAGTTGCATATGAGCAGCAATATGTAACTTAGCAATATTCATCAATATGCGACATGCGAGGCACTACAGAAAGATGGTATGAGCAGCAATATGCAACTTACCAAAAGATCAAAACCTAAACAAAGAACCCCTTGTCGTCATCCAATCCTTCTTGTCCCAAAGGAGCAACATGGCCATCATTTACGTAAGCTTCATCGTCATCCGTATCATCATCGGATTCGATTTGAACTTCTTCAAACTCAGCGGGTCTTATATTTTTGATGACCGAAACATCAATGCTGGATCCTTCGACATCATTTCTGCACCAACTAGTGATATCTTCAGGTATGTCTGGCACTGTAATGTCTGTGTCGACGACATCCAACACGTCTGCCTCACCTTCGTCGGCTTCAGCAGGTTCATCAAGGCCTACGCCATTTATAGCGGAAGGAGCAAACAAATTGCGTGGATTCATTTTAATCACAGTTGCCCAATCAGGGTTCTTCACATCTCTGACATAGAAAACCTGTTGAGCTTGGAGGCCTAGAATGTATCTGTCACCACCATAATAAGTATGTTGCAATATGGTAATGCCACAAACATAGGATTCGTGGTAAAACAACTATGCCCACGAAGTCAAAAACTGTTGCCATAAGGTATTGCAACAATCGGCTATTGCCACGGAAGGGCACACGCCACGGAACAAGTGGTGTTGCAATAGGCTATCACCACGAATACATATCGCCACAAATGGGGTTTCGCAACAGTTTTGCTGCCTGTTGCAGGAAGCTATCCCCACAAAAGAGATCGTGGCATCAAGTGCGTACTGCCACGAGAAAAAACGTGGCAACTTGCGATATCTTTGTTGCAATTGAAGATTTTCTTGCCACATTTTGGTTTTCGCGGCAATAACCTATTACCATGCTTGCTATTGCAATGCTTGGCAACGAACACAATGTCGTGGCAATAGACACCTATTGCGACAATTTGCCACTTATCGCAACGAATATTGTTGTTGCAATAGACCGGAATCCTTGTAGTGAACCCCATTGCCAGTCGTTGACAAAGAACAACCACGTCTCAAAACAAATTTTTATCTCTCTGTTTTACAAATGAAAAGCCCTAGCACATGTTTAATCACTGCTTCCCTCTGCGAAGGGCCTTTCTTTTACTTTTATGTTGAGTCTCCACCTTCTACCTTTATGCACCGCCTAAGAGAGCATAGTTGTCATTCTGAGTTTAATGTGCATAGTCCCAAATTTTATTATTGATTGATTCATGATTATGGTTTTGCTTGTTCTTAAATTATTTGTATCTAGTCGCCCTCTTAAACTTGAAGGTGTCCTATGCATTTATGTTTTGCTATTCCATGAAGGACAAGCTGAAAACCACTTTGCTATGTTTTTCTATATGATTGAAACACACACTTGACTTTCAATGCTTCATTACTCATGATCTTTTGTTTGTGTTACTTTTCATGTTATAACATGGTTGCTAAGTTTTATGGTCAAGATTATGTCTCTTATGCCCATGTTTTAAGTGCTTTGATCTCAACACTCAATGCTTTACGTCGTTGATCAAGATTGTGATGGCGCATGTCACCTAAAAAATTATTGTTTTGTTATCACTTACCTACTCGAGGACGAGCAGGAGTTAAGCTTGGGGATGCTTGATACGTCTCAAACGTATCTATAATTTTTGATGCTCCATGCTTGTTTATACACCATTTGCTTTGTGTTTTGTTACACTTCGTGGCGTTTTTATGCATTTTCTAGAACTAAACTATTAACGAGATGCCATAGTGCCAGTTCCCTGTTTCTGCTGTTTTTGTGTTTCAGAAAAGCTACATAGGAAATATTCTCAGAATTGGACAAAACAAAAGCCAAAGTTCCTATTTTTCCCGAAGCATGACAGAGTCCAAAGATGAGACGGAAGGGAGCCAGGAGGCGGCCGCACCATGCCATGGCGCGGGCCACCCCCTGGCCACACCGGGCTATGGTGTGGGCCCCCGGCACCCTGCCGAAGAGAGGAATCACCGCCGGAGGCCTTCTTCATCACCATGCCTGCCTCTGGAGTGATGCGTGAGTAGTCTACCTTGGACTATGGGTCCATAGCAGTAGCTAGATGGTTGTCATCTCCTCCATGTGCTTCATGTTTAGATCTTATGAGCTGCCTATCATGATCAACATCATCGTTGTGTAATTCTACATGTTGTGTTTGTTGGGATCTGATGAATATTGATACTATGTCAAGTTGATTTTCTGAATTATTATCTTTATGTTATCTCTATGTTGTTTATGATCTTGCATGCTCTCCATTGCTAGTAGATATCTTGGCCGAGTAGATGCTAGTGACTCCAAGAGGGAGTATTTATTTTCATAGTGGCTGCATGCCTCTAGTAATCTGGGGAAGTGACAGAAACCTCTAAGGTTGTAGATGTGCTGTTGCTACTAGGGAGAAAACAACAATCTTGTGTTCAAGGACATTTGTATTGTTTACATTACGCACTTTGCTTAAGGCGATAATCTGTTGCTTGCAACTTAATACCCAATGGTTGCTCGGACGACATCCGGAGGGTGGATTATTAGTCATAGATGCAGTTGGATTACGGTCTATGTATTATGTTGTAATGCCCATAGTGAATCTGATAGTGATCCTCATGACATTTGTATGCTTGCTTTATTCTATCAATTGTCCAACTGTAATTTGTTTACCCAGCATGTTATTTAGTTTATGGAGAGACACCACTAGTGAACTGTGGACCCCGGTCCATTCCTTTACATTGCTATTACCGTTTACCATTTACTCGCTTTATTTACATTCTTGCAAATTACTATCTTTTACCACTCGATACGCTTAATCCTTTGTTTACAGCAAACCGGTGAGATTGACAACCTCATCGTAAGTTGGGACAAAGTATTGGTTGTGTTGTGTGCTGGTTCCACGTTGCTGCTGGTGCAAAGCTACGCCCTGGACAAGGCGCCATATATAAATTGTCCGGAGCTATCGCGAAGCTAGCGAGCATCAACCTTCGGAAGTTGGTTCTTTCTCCTACTGGTTTGATAAACCTTGGTTTCACACTGAGGGAAGACTTGCTGCTGTGCTCATCATAACCTTCTCTTGGGGTTTCCAACTGGGCGGTCATCTATAAAACTCCTACATCAACACCACACCACCAGTGTGCGGCTAGGAACACGATGCGCGCTCTCGGCATTCACGGGTGTGTAGGGCATCGCTAGAGCGGGGTGGCTAGGGTGGCCTACTGATGGCGTTGTCGGTGAACAGGGGTTGGGCGATGGGAGCGGTGCACAGAGGAGCTCGTTGGCGAGGCAGCAATGCATGGCTTGCCTCCTACGCCTAAGCCCAACTTGGGTGTGCACGGGGTGGCATCAGGGAATGGGGAGAGAGAGAGGGTGAGGTAGGGCTAGTGTGCCTCTATTTGGTGGGCTCAGAGGAGTGGGGAAGTGGCGGTGCTGGCTCCTGGTTGGGGGTAGAGGGTGGTGGAGAGGGAGAAGAGATGGGAGAGGGTGATCTAGGCAAGATTGCCTCGGGCTCCCCTCCTTCCTTGTGTCCAACCTGATAGGACAAAGAAGAGTGAGAGAGAGAAGGGCTGGGGTGAGAAGAGAGAGGGGTGGCGGGCTAGGGCTTTGCCCTTGGTCGAATTTGCATGGAGAAAGGAGGAAGAGGGTGATTTCTTGGCCTATTCGGCCGAATTTCATTTGAAATTTGAAGAGTTCAAAAGTAGCACAATGAGAGGGTTTGAATGGCTCAGGGGTGATAAGAAAAGTATAAATGATCATCCTACCAAATTCTAGGATTTTTGAAATAGTAGAGCTAGGGTTTTTGAGAAGCTCCTATTTTCCAGAGAAGGGCAAAAATAAAGATTTTAAATAAATGGGCACATCATATGGATGAAAGTTTTGATGTCCCTAGGGTTTTTAGTTTGATGCAAACACAATCACAATAAATTCACAAGAAATGTTGGCACTCAAGCATGAAATCATACAAGCACACGTTTGGAATTTTTTGGCACTCAATTTCTTTTAATGACACTTGTCAAATTTATTCAACCAGGGTTTCCCAAAAGTAGGGTGTTACATTTCTGATGAGGACATCCCTATTACACCACCATTATCTCCTACTCCTTTTGGTGATGAAGATGTTATTGCGAAGAAGCCCAATGAAATTAGGATTGGACCAATTACAAGAGCACGTGCAAAGCTATTGGAACAACAGCTGAACTCACTCTTAATAAAACCTAATCTTTTATTTAATGAGAACTTTATACTTCCTAAGTCTATGCAGCTATGTATGATCAGGTTTGTTGATAACACAAGCATTGCACGAGGAGGAGACGAGTCACAGCAAGAAGAGCAAGATTTGGTGATCAAGTGCGCGAGGGAGGAGAGGGAGGCAGGCGCCAGGAGATCACCAGAACGTCAAGTCTACATAGGAAAGTCTGTGATGGCACACTAGGACAGCCTACAACACGATGCCTACACGTCTAAGGCGCGCCACACTCATGGCCTGCGTACCAAATTAGGCCGAACCCAAGTATGGGTTGGTATGTACCCGTTTGATCGAACCGAGTCAGTTTGGGCCCAAACTAGGTTGTTTTTGGGCCAGGTCCATGCTGAGGACGCCCCAGCCTCCCTTAAGTAGCCAGGGGCGCCCCATCTATTCCCTTAGACCACGTTTAAACAAAACCCTAGTTGCCAGACAAAATCAAGTGTTTCTATGAAATTATACTCTCCAATTCATATCGATCTGGAGTTTTATCTACTGAAAGTTTGAGTGTTATCTATTGTTACATTGGGAATTGGTAGATTGCGATACCGCTTCGTGGTCGGCGGCTACATGTGCAAGCGTGTGAAGTTGCGAATCACTCCAAAGGGTTGAGAGCTGTTGCGCTGGCAGCAGGGATTAGCCGGAGAGTTTACGGCGATACTCGAGTTATCTCCATCACCATCATCGCCATCTACATCACGCTCGCTGAGAAGATCGGGACACCCCTTATCATCTTTGTATCAGATTCCAGCGTTTTCTTGGTGAGCATCCACGAATCCATCCCCATAATTCATCTTTGTTTTAGTCCTATCCAGAAAAAGCCACAAAAAAGTTAGAGTTCTTAGTTCTTGCCATAGCCTAGATTGCATTGGAGTTCAAGTTTTAGTTGTTGGTCATCATGTTTTTGCGTTTCCTTTCTTCCAATCTGAGTCGTAGGAGTCTAGGTCTAATCCAAGTCGTTTGGGGTGTTAGCAGTTCCAATCTCCATGGTCTGCGTCGTTGTTCTCTGGTCGTTGTGTTATTGCTCGTCCAAGTGGAGGCGAGTTCTTCGATCGACTTTCTTATCCGATCGAGCTCGTTCCGATCTCCTTTGATTGATATGCCAGAGTTCACCAAGTATACGTTTTCCCTGCCAGGCCGATTGATTCTTTCCAAAAAAAAACATTGTATCAATCCCCGTGCGAGCGCTCGCCCTTGTTTCCGATTGCCTGACATAGTCCCAGATTTCCTGCCTACGATCGCTGGTGGTTTCAGTCCAGACCGGCCACTACTCCCCAGGCCCGATCGGTCCAACTCAAAAAAAACCCACGCTAGCAATCAGACTGGGATCTCTCCGTGTCTGGTTCAGCGCGTAGCGCTCGATCGCTCTGTATCAGACAAAAGTAACAGTTTGTCTAGTTCAACGCGTGGGATTGCTGCTGCCATGGTACTCGTTGCAAATTGCTGTTGCACGCCCTGCTGTGCTCTACCGCAGTTTCCCGCACTCCGCTCACCACCGCGCGCTACCGCATCAGGACCGTAGCCGGCCGCGGCTCCCTTCGCTGCTCTTCTGCCGCGACAGCTGCTGCGTTTGCAAGTTCTGCCGTGGCCTAGTTTTGTCGTGATTTTCTGCTGCGGCACAGTTTCCATTGGTGAGTTAGGTCTTCCTCGTTTTCTCTTGATACCGAGTCCACATAGCATACCTTTCCGCATCTTTTGAAAGCCATAGCCACGGCCTTTTGACAACATCGTGTAGGAACCTTTCCTATAAGACTAGCATACCATTGCTCGACATGCTGCTTTGTAAGTTTTTCTGAGTGCTTTACATCTTGTGGCTGTATTAGAAAGAGGAGCGAGAGATAGCAAATAGTTTTTTTAAAAAGCAAAAAATACAAATGAAAAGAAAAAGATAGATAAAAAAGCTGAAAATTTGCTGCTCCATTACACAGTTTTGAGATGCCTAATTCATCCTTTGTCCACTCATAGTTTGAGCAATCTTGTGACTGGTCATATTGAGCTATTGCTAGCATCTCTCTTGTGCATTCGCAATATGAGCATATAATCCGATATATATATATAGGGTGCGACTATTTTGCAACTGATGATAGAATAATATCGGTTTTGCTAATTCTCAGCTAGCTGAGAATTAGCTTAGTGCTCAGTTAAATTCATTACCGTCAGATGTGGTGTGCGGAGATTTGTGCGCATTATTATTTTTTCTCTGGGCAAGTGGCGGCTGTATGGGCTGGACCGCTGGAGTTCGTTTGCTCGTCCGGCTGGGCTGCTGTTACCCGCTAGCATTAAGGCCTTTTTTTCCTTGTTATTATTCTACTGTGCGTGCACGCAATCTGCCTAAGTTAACTTTATCATTTGAGGGCTCCTAATGATGGTAGTTGACTTTGTTCTTTTGGGCTTTTGTGTGTGGGTTACTTTTTCTGGTTTTTCCTAGGATATGTATAGCCTATTAGAGCATTTTATTTTCTTTTAAATTTGTGTAGACCTTAAGTAGTTGTGTGGTGACTCAATAAAAATTGTAGAAAATTCTTCGTTATAATCCGTGTGTAACTGGTAAAATCTTAGTTGTAAATAGGGTTGTAACTAGGCATTTTTTTAGTTGCAAGTAGGGTTGCAATTGTGGTTTTCTCACATTTAACTAGCGCTTAAAGGAGTTACTTTTTCCTAGTTGCAAGTTGGGTTAAAATTGAGATATTTGTCAGTTGCAAGTTGAGTTGCAACTGAGATTTTTTCTAGTTGCAAGTTAGGTTGATGCTGAGTTTTCTGTTAATTGCAAGTGGAGTTGTAACTGGTAATGTTTTCTAGTTGCAAGTGGGGTTGTACCTGATATTTTTCTAATTGCAAGTTAAGTTGTAACTGAGATTTTTCTAGTTGCAAGTTAGGTTGATACTGAGTTTTCTGTCAATTGCAAGTGGAGTTGTAACTGGTAATGTTTTCTAGTTGCAAGTGGGGTTGTACCTAATATTTTTTCTAATTGCAAGTTAAGTTGTAACTGAGATTTTTCTAGTTGCGAGTTTGTGGTTGCAATTGAGATTTTTCCCGGTTGCAAGTAGGGTTAAAACTGAGAAATTTGTCAGTTGTGAGATTTTTTTAGTTGCAAGTTAGGTTGCAATTGAGACTTTTTGCCACTTACAACTGGGGTTGCAACTGAGATAAAATGTTGCCAAACGTTAAACTTTAGTCGAGATTCTTCCTAAATGAGAGCTACAAGTGGATTGAAGATAAAATTTACATAATGTAGTTTTGATTTTTATATATTTTTTTATATGTATCATGTTTTGTTGCTCACTAGCATTTTAGGAGTACATATGTTGTCGATATATACTCCATGGCACAGATGATGGACTGTGGAGACAATGCTCAAATGTTAGAAAGGCAAAAGACAAGAAAGATCGTTGCTTTTGTGGATGTGCATTCTGCATGCATACAGTGATACGGACTAGACAGCGAGTAGCTGGTGCGAGTGGCCAAAAAGGAATATGCCTAAGGGCCTGTTTGTTTGGGCTGGCTGTGGCTGGCTGTGCAGGGAAAGCTGCTGTGTAGAGGAAGCTGCTGTGGAGAGAAAGCTGCTGTTTTGAGTTTCACCGTTTGGCAATTTGGCTGGCTGCCTAGCTGTATGCTGAAGAATTGTCTAAAATAGCCCCACAGTTTTGAGAACATGTATTACTGATCGAAATATAGTACTAGTATTATATTTGTAACTATAAGATACCATAAATTTATAACAATAAATTGGAATTAAACTTTTTGCCCTCATTTACTTCAAAATATATGATTTGGCCTCTTTTACTTTGTACTTTTTTTGAATAGTTATTCTGGATAAGGCTAAAATCAAATACCAATCAAGCTCTCCTCTTCCCTGTGAACGGCTCCTCTTCCCCATACCAAAATATATGATTTGCCCTCTCGTGAACTGCTCCAGCTTGCTGGAATCAAAGGAATCTAAAAATTGGAAGGAGGGGGTCGGGGCGGCGTCCAAGGAGCTGCGTGGAGGCGCTGGGACTTGTGAATTCCTGAGGCCCTACCTCTGCTGGTTCTTATCGGCTGGGAGGAGGCCGGCCGGGGAGGAGTTAGGCCGAGGAAGAACTGAGGGGAGCAGTTTCACGGCGGGGACGCGGCTGGGCGCTGGCCGGAGTGGACGAGGGGCTACCTGTGAGTGGCGGCGCCGGCGATATGAACTCTGTCTCCTTTCGACAGGGTGGGGATACGGGAAAGGGATAGACCTGTCGTGGACAACGTTTCGCTCGTTAAGTGAAAGCTGCGGGAAGCACGTCTCTACATGCTTCGCCCGCGCTGTGTAGTTTGGGTCTCGGCTTCGGAAAAGCCACAGCCGAAGTATCCCGTTTGTTTCAATCTGCCTGCTTTTTCTAGTAGAAAGCAAATAAAAGCCCAAACAAACACCCCCTAACACTGCCCCGCGTTCGTTGCTGCCCGGCACCCGCGGGACGCCAGCAACCAGGCCCAAAAAAGCCTATAGGCAATAGAGAAACGTGGCTGATGTCAGTTAACTGAGAATTAGCTTAATTCTCAGTTAGCTGAGCATTAGATGGACCCAATAATATTGTGTACATTTAGACCTATATAGGCACGGTTCAGTAGAAAACGTCCCGAAACATCGCCCCGCGGACGCCACCTTCTTGTCCACCTTCAGCACAACCACTGCGCCTCCCGCAGCAACCGTCGATGCCTCCCGGGCAACCACCGCCGCCTCTTCTCCCTGCAAATGGCGCCGCTTTCCCCTAGGAAACTGCCGCCCCCGGATCCCCCTCCAACCGCCGTCGCCGCATCCCCCTCCAATCGCCGCATCCCCTGCAATGGCCGCACTGCCGCAGCCGCCTCCCCGGCAACAGCCGCTGCTGGCTTGCCCCGACGACCGGCGCCACCAGGTTCCCCCAGCAACCGCCGCCACCTGGTTCCCCACGTGGGCTGGCACCGGCCATCTCAGCGCCGCCGCCTGGGTCATCCTCTACCATCCGGACCCCCAAGCGAGCTTGCCCGTCCACCTGCAAACGCCGCGGGCCGCCACCGTCGTCCTCGGATAGGGAGCTGCCAGCTTCCCCCGGCCGAGCCAGTTTCCCATGCCGAAGGTCAGGTACCCATCACAGTCTGGCAGGGCTGCCGCCCCGGCGCTGCTGATTCTCGCCCAGAGTCATCGATGCCACACCGACGCCCCGACTAACCTACCGCTAGCCCTGCTCCCCTCCTGCCGCCCATGACTGCACCTCCTCCTCCCTATGCCGCCGTTCGCCCCTGCCGCAGGTGCCTCTGTTCCTCCGCTTGCTGTCCCGGATACACGGCGGCCTTGGTCTGCATCTTTGCCCAGGTCGCACCCGTGAAGCAGTTTGGGATTTTGTTCCCATTTTCTTTTTCTAAATGTGTAGCTATTTTTCTGATGTTTCAGTACCGCAGATTAAAGAAAACCTTAGAATATTTGCATAGTTTCAACAGGAAATGGGACACAGAATAAAAGTGCACATGTCTCGCTAGTCAAATTTCGCCCGGCCATGAGCCTCAGCTCCTCCTAGGACCTCGCACCGACAACGACCTCGGCGAGGAGTATGGGATTGACATGGATTTACCGAGGAGCTTGTCTAATTGGGAAGAGGAGCTTGGTAGGGGACGAATTTGCTTGGCGGATAATGGGGATTTTTCGGTGGACCGAGCTGGACGCGAAGAACTCCGGCGACGGAACTGCATGTTGGCTCGTGCTAAGTTTTCTATCCAAACGAGGGTCCTGATTTAATTTTTCTCGACGAAGGTTGTGACTTGTGAGATCTGTGTCATAAATATTTTTGGACATCGCTCGCATTTTCAGGTTTTGGGCTCTGACTACGTACTGGATTGCCGTACAGCTATGTCAGCTTGACTATATTTTTCAGATATAAATAAAAGCAGTAAAATAATATCAAAGCAGTACACTTTATTGAAATAATGAAGTATAATTTGCTTATGTTAAGCAGTAAAAATGGTTGTAACCTAGAAATGTACTCTTTTGATCAAAAAGTATGAAAATCTTATTAGGTAAGTGCATGAAAAAAAGGAAATACCCGATATAGTACAAATAATGAGACCAAGAATGCACACATTTTGTTTAAAATAGGAAGTACACTACATGGCCAGACCCTCCGATTAGTGAAGAAAATGTTATTAAAGGTTGAATTCTTTTGAGAACTACGGTTAGTAACATCTAATATACATATCTAGGTTTACTTAAGTTCAAATAAAAAATCCAAAAAATTTGATAAAGTATAGACAATGACTACGGGAACCACACACGATGATGACGGGAAGTACAACCGTTCAGTTTCTGAAAGTATAGATTCCACATGAAGTATAGCTAGCTCACCTCTTCACTATCGCTAGCCAGGCCTCAAGCTCCTCCGCCTCTTTTACGCAGCAACTTTGAAATTTCGTAGCCAGAGCACGAAAAGGGAGGTCGAAATTTCCCGAGAGTCGAAATTTCATAGCCGGAGAACGAAAGCGGAAGAGCGCCTGAAGTGGCACCAGAGCCTGGCGAGGAACAACTATGCTCTTGCCAACATCCGCTATCCCATGCACAACCTTGGGTGGCTGCTTAATTACTTCTACGGTTACCATGGGCTTTGGAGAAGGAACCACGGTACTAGAAGGTATAAAGCACTCTCGCAAAAATTTCCTGAAATTCGCCCAAGTTGCAGAGGTAATGCTCTTCTCCCACAACGCTTTTTGCCACCTATTGTGTAGCTTTATATCCACGCGTCGGTTTGCAAGAACCAAATGTGTAGAATCGTCCATTTTGTGATCATATGATAAGGGGTTGCCCGATCTTCTTAGTGAGCCGATGTAGATGGATGATAACTTGGTGGATAATCTATGAGACGCACACGAACTCTCCGGCTGTTCCCCCGTTGCCAATGCAACAGATCTTCAACCCTATGGATATTCGAGACACCACACACCTGCGCATGTAGCAGCCAACCACGAAGCGGTTCTGCAATCTCCTAATTCCCAATGGAACAACAGATCACACTTGAATTCTCAGTAGCAAAACTCTAGATCGAAACAAACTTGGAGTGGGGAAGATATTCTGAGCGAAACACAGAGGAATATATGATTTCAAAGGAAAGCTTACAAGCAATTTCGTTCTGATGTTTGGGGATAATCTAAACGTAGTCTGAACGACACAAGGGGGCGCCCCAGGGGTACTTAAAGGGGCTGGGGCGTCCTGGGCAAAGACCTGACCCAAAACCAACCTGGTTCGACTCAAACTGATACATACCGACCCATACATCGGTTTGGCCTATTTTCGCATGCATGCCATGAGTGTGGCGCACCTTAGACTCGTAGAAATCGCGTCGAAGGCTGTCCTAGTGCGCCATCTCATGCTCTCGCTCATGTAGACTTGATGTTCTAGTGATCTCCTGGTGTGTCTGCCTCCCTCTCCTCCCTCACGCACTTGATCATCAAGTCTTGCTCATCTCGCTGCGATGCATCTTCTCCTCGTGCAATGCTTGTGTTATCAACAAACCTAATCATACATAGATGCATAGATTTAGGTAGTATAAAGCTCTCATTAAATAAAACATCAGGTTCAATTAAGAGTGAGTTCACCTGTTGTTCCAGTAGCTTTGCACGTGCTCTTGTAGTTGGTCCAATCCTACTCTCGTTGGACTTTTTCGCAGCAACATCTTCATCATCAATAGGAGTAGGAGATAATGGTGGTGTAACAGGGATGTCCTCATCATCCTCCCCCCCTTCAAAAGGCATCGACCTCGACGCTACAATTTCTTCACCCTCATACGGTGTCAAATCAGCAACGTTGAAGCTATTACTCGCGCCATACTCAGCTATAGGAAGATCTATCTTGTAGGCTTTATCATTAATCTTGGCAAGAACTTTGTAAGGACCAGCACCACGGGGCAGCAAGTTGGACTTACGTAGCTGTGGAAATCTGTCCTTGCGAAAGTGTACCCACACCATATCGCCGGGCTGGAACAAGACCTCCTTTCGCTTCTTGTTTGCACGAGTTGCAGTATTCTTGCCTTTCTTTTCAATAGCTTATTTAGTCTTCACATGAATCTTCCTCACAAAATCTGCCCTCTTTGATGCCTCCATATTGACTCACTCTTGGATAGGAAGAGGCAACAAATCTAGTGGCATAATGGGTTTGAAGCCATAGACCACCTCGAAAGGACATAGCTGCATGGTAGAATGAACTGCCCTGTTATATGCAAACTCCACATGCGGCAAACAATCTTCCCACTCACGCAGGTTCTTCTTGATCATGCATCGCAGCACCATGGAAAGTGTGCGATTTACCACCTCCGTTTGACCATCAGTTTGGGGATGACATGTATTGCTAAAAAGTAACTTCGTGCCCAGCTTTCCCCAAAGTGTCTTTCAGGAGTAGCGCATAAACTTCACATCACGGTCAGAGAGAATTGTCTTGGGTACTCCATGCAAGCGTACAATGTCCCTAAAAAATAGGTTAGCAATATGCGATGCATTGTCGCTTTTGTGGCAGGCAATAAAATGAGCCATCTTTGAAAATCTGTCCACTACCACAAATATAGAATCATGGCCTCTTTTAGTCCTAGGCAAACCTAATACAAAATCCATGCTAATGTCCTCCCATGGTGTAGTAGGTGTAGGTAATGGAGTATACAAATCGTGAGACTTCAGCTTGGACTTCGACTTGTTGCATGTAATGCAACGCTTGACAAACCTGTCCACGTCACGCCTCATCCTAGGCCAATAAAAGTGATCAGCGAGCATGAGTAGCATCTTCTCACGCCCAAAGTGACCCATCAAACCGCCGGCATGTGATTCCTGCAACAATAGCAAACGCACGGACGATTCTGGAACACATAGTTTGTTAGCATGAAACAAAAACCCATCATGGATGTGATATTTATCTCATGCTTTCCCACTAGTACACATGCTATATGGCGCTGAAAAATCATGATCAGTAGCATATAAATCACACAAACTCTCTAAACCAGGAACCTTAATGTCTAATTGTATCAACAACATGTTCTTCCTAGAGAGAGCATCAACAACCACATTGTCTTTACCCTTTTTATGTTTAATTATGTATGGAAAAGACTCAATGAACTCAACCCACTTAGCAAGACGCATATGCAAATTAGATTGAGCTTTCAAATATTTCAAAGCTTCATGATCAGAATGTATGATAAATTCTTTTGGCCACAAATAATGTTGCCAAACCTCAAGAACTCTAACAAGTGTATACAATTCTTTATCATAAAATGGATAGTTCAACCTTGCACCACAAAGTTTTTCAGAAAAATAGGCAATAGGCCTACCCTCTTGCATCAACACACCACCAATACCAATGCCACTAGCACCACATTCAATCTCAAATTGCTTATTAGAATCTGGTAGTGCGAGCAAAGGTGCAGAAGTAACAAACGTTTTAGCTCATCAAAGGCATTATCTTGGGCTGCGCCCCATACAAATTATACACCTTTCTTAGTTAACTCATTTAAAGGTGCAGCAATAGTACTAAAGTCTTTCACAAAACGGCGATAAAAACCAGCAAGACCGTGAAAACTTCGTACTTGACTAACATTCATGGGAGTAGGCCAATTTTGAATAGCTTCAGTTTTAGATGCATCTACCTCTACTCCATGCTTAGAAACAACAAATCCCAGAAATATGACCTTATCTTTGCAAAATGTGCACTTCTCAAGGTTACCATATAACTTAGCATCATGCAACACTTGCAAAACTTGTCGAATATGATCACTATGTTTAGATTCATTGCGGCTGTAGATTAATATATCATCAAAATACACAACCACAAACTTGCCAATAAAATTACGCAAAACATGGTTCATTAATCTCATGAAGGTACTAGGTGCATTAGTTAACCCAAATGGCATGACTAACCACTCATATAAACCAAATTTTGTTTTAAAGGTTGTTTTCCACTCATCCCCTCTTTCATCCTAATTTGATGATAACCACTACGCAAATCAATTTTAGAGAAAACATCAGCACCACTCAATTCATCAAGCATATCTTCCAAGCGTGGAATAGGGTGACGATATCAAATAGTGATGTTATTTATTTCTCTACAATCTACACACATGCGCCAGGTACCATCTTTCTTAGGAACTAAAATAACAGGAACAACACAAGGGCTTCAGCTCACACGAATATAACCTTTGTCGAGAAGCGCTTGTACTTCTTTCTGAATTACTTTTGTCTCCTCGGGGTTGGTGCGGTATGGTGCTTGGTTGGGCAGCGATGCTCCTGGAATCAAGTCTATTTGATGCTCAATACCTCGCAATGGTGGCAAACCTGCAGGCACCTTGTCCGGAAACACGTCGCTGAATTCCTGTAACACATTAGAAACACCAATAGATAGAGGGGTCATGTCGTTAGAAACCAAAATGTTACCCTTGTACATAAGCACAAGAGGAACAACTGTAGGATCCTCACGAAACTCTCTCAGATCAGATTTGGTGGCTAACATTACTAAAGAATGCGCTCCCTCACTCATATTTTTACCACTCAGATTTGGCTTGTGGCTCTCCCTCACTGGAAGTGTAGGTGCTCGTCTATCTACTCTCTCACTCTCTTTCTCAAGATTGACTTCAATTTTTTGATGAGATTCATTTACAATAGCTTGCGGTGTCATAGGTCTCAAAGTAACATCCTTGCCACGCCAATGTAACTGATATATGTTGGCTTTCCCATTGTGACGGACATCACGATCATATTGCCATGGGCGGCCCAACAACAAATGACATACTGTCATAGGAACCACATCACACTCGACGGTGTCTTTATATGGTCCAATTTGAAACTCAACACGCACCATGTGGCTGATCTTCATCTCTCCGCCACTTAGCCACTTAATAAAATATGGATTGGGGTGCGGGATATATTTGAGCTTCAGTTTTGTACAGAGCTCTTTACTAGCCAAATTGCGACAACTCCCACCATCAATAATAACCTTGCACGCCTTGCCAGGACCAACAACAGCTTTTGTTTGAAACAAATTACATCGCTGTTCCGCAGAATCTGGGCTCACACTCAGCACCTTAGGCGAACAAACAATGGTAGGCAGTGGTGACGCATCACCATAGAGCATATCATCATTCTCCTCGTCTGAATTTGGATCAGCATCATCACCTGTCTCATACTCTTCAGTTACCTCATTTATCAACATAACCTTTTTATTGGGACAGTCTCGCCTGAAATGACCCTTGCCACCACATGTATGACAGTTCATATCCCTATTTCTTGCTGTAGAGTTGGAGGAACCAGTACCACTAGCAGCAGGTTGTGATGTTCTCTTGGCATTGGAAATAACCGAATCATGTTTTGAGGAAGCATTACCACAGAATCCAGAAGTACCACTAGAGGTAGGCACACTAGGGTCTGTCCGTGGGGAAAAATGACCTCTACTTGCTGTAGAGCGAGGTCCAAGTTTAGCATCTTCGGCCAATCTCAATTCTGCCTCATGTGCTTGATGAAGCAAATCTGTCATATCAAAGTATTGGTGATGCCAAACAATGCGTAGAATGTTGTAAGTTAAACCAGCAAGAAAATGCTGCATTGTTTGTTCCTCTGGTTCACGCACCCTAGCACGCTGCATAATCAACTCCATCTCCTAATGATAGTCATCGACAGACTTAAGACCTTGCTTCAAATTCGTCAATCTATCATAGAGAGAATGAATATAATTGTGGGGAATAAAACGAGCACGCATCGCTTCGTTCATACCCCTCCATGTAATAATATGTGGATCTCGAGCTTCAAGCCTGGACTGAACAATATTATCCCACCAAAGCAATGCATAACCATCAAATTCCGAAGATGCAAGTTTTATTTTTCTATCCTCGGTGTACTCATGCATGCGCCATAGTTTTTCCACCTTCAGCTCCCAGTTGAGGTACTCTTCCACATCAGTAGAACCAACAAACTTGGGTACAGTGAACTTTGGTTTGCCCAGCCCATCATCATCACGGTTGGCTGGTTGGGCAAAATCATCATCAAAGCGACGACATGCGCCAAGAGGAGCAAAACCACGACCAGGCGGGATACCAGCACCTCGGCCTCCATTCCCATGACCACCGTTACCACCAAGAAGCAATCCTTCATGACGACCAGCAGCAGCTACAGCATTAGCATCATCATGTGCGTGATTGTCATCATGGACACTCGCAGCAGCCTCATGATCACAGTTTCTTGTGTCGCAGTGTCTATATCATGTGTGGCATTCAGCTTATTGTCAACAGCAAGCATATCTTCATGTAAACTATCACAAACAACATTGAACCTCTTCGTCAAAGTATCACGAAGAGCTTCGTATTCATTCCAACGCATGACCTCATTTGGATCCTTTTTCTGCTGCACAACATCAGACTCAGACATGATTAGTAGGTTAGTGCAAACAAAAATAGGTGTATGGTGGAACTCTCACAACTCACGCAAAACTGAAAGAAAACGAGGTATCTTACGGTTCCAAAGTGAATTGAAGAGCTTACCAACTTATAGAGGCAAAAACGTGCACGGATGTGATGTAACGAATACCGAGGGAAAGACTATCACACGACAACTAGGGTATATGGTGGGGCTTGGTATGGATACCTAACTACACCAAAGTACAAGTCCTAGTGCTGATCGTATGACAAGACCTACGGAAACACACACGGTGGAGATAAATGTGGCAAAGCAACTCTAAACAAGAGCTCAACAGATATAAGTGACAACGCACAATAGCTCGTGTTGCAATGCACAAGAGAGACGCTAGCTTGATCAAAAGAAACAGGCACAAGATTGCGCACACACACGGCAGTAGCCTGATAAACCCAAAATAGCTAGGCTCGATGGGTAAGCTCCTAACACGATGTTGTAGAAAGGCTGTAACTAAAGCTCTCAAAAGTGTGTAGGAGGTATGCTATAAGGACACCGCGGAAGAGAAATGGATCGAAACAGTGTCGCAACAGAAGTTTACGCCGTCGGAAACAACACACGATGGCGAATATCGGATACAAACTGTCACGGCACAAAAACGCTGGAAACGTGTGTCGCGGCAGGAAACTTGGTGAAGCCGAAGAATTGTTTGTCTCTTTTTTTTATTTGGGTGCGGTGTGTACTGCGTAGAGTAATTGCAGTGTACATCCCCCTGTTTTTTTCTTTTTTTACTAAGTAATTCGGGCCAACACTATTGGGCCGGTCCTGGCGCCTTGAGGCAAACCGCCTCCGCGCTGGGGCGAGCCGAGCGGAACAGTGCTTGCGCTGCTGGCATCGGACCCTAGACGGCCTCCGCGCCCAAGCTCCCAAGCGGAGCAGTGCTCGCGCTAGAAGCGAGTCCCGATCGGGGGGACTCTACGTCAGGCCCCAGACGTCCTCCCTCCTCCGTGCCCAAGCGCATGTGACCACAGGCGTTGCAATTTTTGTTTTTCCTTGAATCGATCGCTGTACGCAGAAGCTGGACTCTTTGAGATAGCGATCGCGTGTTTTTTTTAACGTGTAGAGAGTAGAGATCCGATCTGCCCAGAGAAAACAATCAAGGATAATCGATCCGAACAGAAGATCGATATGGACAGGACTCTGATGCAACGACGACTTTAGACAGAGAAAGCAACTCAAAAGAGAATAATGACCAACAGCTAAAACTAGTACCTCGATGCAATCTAGGCTAAGGCAAAAAAAAAACTAAGAACCCTAATAATTTTTTTATGCTTTTTCTATATAGGAGGAAAACAAGAACTAATCTATCGGGATGGATTGCTGACCGAGTAAACTCTGGAAATCTGATACCAAGATGATAAGGGGTTGCCCGATCTTCTCAGTGAGCCGATGTAGATGGATGATAACTTGATGGATAATCTGTGAGACGCATATGAACTCTCTGGCTATTCCCCCGTTGCCAATGCAACAGATCTTCAACCCTATGGATATTCGAGACACCATACACCTGCGCACGTAGCCGCCGACCACGAAGCGGTTCTGCAATCTCATAATTCCCAATGGAACAGCAGATCACACTTGAATTCTTAGTAGCAAAACTCCAGATCGAAACAAACTTAGAGTGGGGTAGATATTCCGAAGGAAACACAGAGGAATATATGATTTCAGAGGAAAGCTTGCAAGCAATTTCGTTCTGATGTTTGGGAATAATCTAAATGTAGTCTGAACGACACAAGGGGGCGCCCCAGGGTACTTAAAGGGGTTGGGGCGTCCTAGGCAAAGACCTGGCCCAAAACCAACCTGGTTTGGGCCCAAACGGACTCGGTTCGACTCAAACTGGTACATACCGACCCATACATGGGTTCGGCCTATTTTGGCACGCAGGCCATGAGTGTGGCGCGCGTTAGACTCATAGAAATCGCGTCGAAGGCTGCCCTAGCGTGCCATCTCATGCTCTCGCTCATGTAGACTTGATGTTCTGGTGATCTCCTGGTGCGTCTGCCTCCCTCTCCTCCCTCGCGCACTTGATCATCAAGTCTTGCTCATCTCAGCTGCGACGCATCTCCTCCTCGTGCAATGCTTGTGTTATCAACAAACCTAATCATACATAGATACATAGATTTAGGTAGTATAAAGCTCTCATTAAATAAAACATCAGGTTCAATTAAGAGTGAGATCACCTGTTGTTCCAGTACCTTTGCACGTGCTCTTTTAATTGGTCCAATCCTAATCTCGTTAGACTTCTTCGCAGCAACATCTTCATCATCAATAGGAGCAGGAGATAATGGTGGTGTAACAGGGATGTCCTCATCATCATAGGTAGCACATCTATAAAGACCCTGTAGCATATGATGTTCCCATGACTCAAATTCTGCAGCTGTTGCATTGTGGTTCAGTTGCCAATTTAGCTCATCTTCAGCACATGCTACGCTGTCTAGCAGATCAAGATAGTCATTGAAAATATTGCTAGACTTCTTGTCACTTTGACACCTTTGACCGTAATAATCACCCGGAAAAGAATCCATCTTGATGTGTGCGGTCAAACGAGCTCAACAGTAGGTCTCCGTGGGCACGGTGCGGCGGCAGGGCGCGGCACAGAAGTGCCAAGAAAACTTGCCACGGCAGGATGCTGCCGAACTATATAGCTGTAGGAGAAGAACCAATGTCCAGAATCAACCCAATCTGCAATGAGTAACCAAGCTGATCGGTCAAAGATGTTGGAATCACTTTTTTAAAAAAATTATCGCCCTGGAACCTCTCGTTAGACAACAAAGATTGGCTAGGGTATGGCACAGCTTGCGAGATCTCTAGGAGTATGAGCGGGGGGCTCCTAGTCTCCGCGCGTTAGCGGGAGCTAGCGAAGCTCCGCCCGTGGAGGGCTTTTGTCGGCCGGCCCAGTAACAACTTCTTTTTTATTTGTTTTTTTTCTTTTCTGTTTTTTTGAGATTTCAACAATTTTAAATTTTGAACAAATTTAGAATTTAAATAAAATTCATATATGAACAAAAATTTAAATCTGAATAAAATTAAAATCTTAGCAATTTCCAAAAATTGTACAAATTTGAAAAAAAGTTCAAACATAAAAAATGTTCAAATATAAAAATGTTCAAATATAAAAAATGTTCAAATTTGAAAAATATTTAAAAATAAAAAATTCAAACATAAAAAATGTTCAACCATCAAAAATGTTCAACCATAAAAAATGTTCAAACATAAAAATGTTCAAATTTTAAAAATTGTCAAATTTTAAAAAATATTCAAATTTTGAAAAAAGTTCAAATTTTAAAAAATAGTTAGAATTGTAAGAAAAAAATAATGAAAATAGAAAAGGAAACAAAAAACAAGAAGAAAATAATAAAACCAGAAAAAAGAAAAAAAGAAAAAAAAACACGCAAAAAAAGCCCACCCTGCCACGTTAACGGGCCGGCCCAGCATCGCGCCCCCGTGGGCGGAGCTGAGTTCCACTCCGCTAACGGGCGGAGCATAGGATTTCCGGTATGAGCGGGGCGATTGTTTCCAGGCTTCGGCCGAGCGAGCGGTATGAGGCATGGGCCAGCCTGTCCGGGCGCGATTGCTAGACAGGTGCGGGCGGCCAACCGTGATCGCTAGGCACACCAGGGGACGGAGATCGTCTGGCGTCTAGCGCGAGTGAGCGAATCGCCGGGTCTACATATATTTTTTGAATTGGGCGAGATCGGATCTGGGAAAAGGAGATCGATAGAACTGTGATGGATCCCGACTTGGCTGAGCGATCTGCCTGGCAGTAAAACTTGGATTTCTTGGACTCTGGCAAATCAATTGATGATACAGAGTGATGAACCAGCAAGGAAGCGATCAGTCCTACACCAAGGGATGAACAATCCATAGTTCAATCTGATCTGTAAACTACTCGATCGGATCTGGAAGGAAAAACGTGGATCCCTTGGACTCTCGCGGATCAATCTCCAATACCAATGGCTGGGCAGATCGATCAACCAGCTGTGATGCGATCGACCCCAACGTGAATTCCAGCCACCGGTACTCACTGATCTGAAAACCTGCGATGTGAAAACCTCCAATCTGAAAACCTCGGATCAAAACCAACTTGCACCCAATATGATCTATAAACTGCCTCCGAAAGAACAATCCGCAGAACAACAATCAAAAGAAAACACTCGCCGTGATCAACCCAGTGCTCTGATACCACATGATAAGGGTCAAGCCGGTGATCCTTGAGTTTTGTCCCGATCTTTCACAGCGAGTCTAACCAGATAGAAATCTTCCAATAACGTGAGGAATGTCACCTAAAGAAGAGAAACAAATCCAGCAAGCAACATGATGAAGATCACCATGCCTCAAACCTGAGCCTGATAATTCTTGATGAACACAAGAACCCTCGCAGCAATCTCTATTTCATAACATGGCAGCGCCGTTTCCCCGGAGGGATGATACACGGTAGAGCACACGATAGTTTTAGACTAAACAACTGAAATCCCTAAACCCTAGACGACTGGCCTTCTTATATAGATGGCCAGAAAACTGTTGGGCTTGGACAGGCCCAACCTCAAAACACGGAATAACATGAACACAACTATAAATTTTTGACACAACCTTAGACTAAATTATTACATATCGTAGGTCATCTGGCGTGCCAATCTTCAATGAGCTGCCCTCATCTTGGTAGAGTCCTGAAATTCGAATTCACCTCCTCCTTCGTGCCCATATCATTCTCCCTATGGGTAACTTTTAGTGTAAAACCTTGGTAACTAATTTATTTTCATGTTGATTACTTTTGTATAGTGGCATGGATAACTTTTGTTTCTATCCGTGGATATATTTTGTATATTTACCTGAATAGCTTTATATGTTTACAATTATAACTTAGGATTGAGGTTGCAGGTGGTGTAATTAACCTCAATATGTATATCATTATGCAAAAAGATTTAGTTCCTACTAAAGTGAGATGGATAACTTTATTTCTCTCTACATGTGAGTACCTACTTTATTTTCAAGTGGGCAATTTTTGTCTCCGAGGAATTCATTGGAACATAGCAACATGGATCTAGTTTCTAAGATCTCGTCGTGACTAGCCCAATAGTAAAAATAGATCCTACGTGCTATGGCCTCAATAACTCATGTGTTAGGGATGGGCCTATGTTGGTATGGCCAGGATAACTCGTTTAGGTATGGTGGGTAACTTGTGCGTTACAGGTGGGTCACCTAGGTAGTACAGCCTGGATAACTCAAGTGTGAGGGGTGGGTAACTTTTTTGTCCAAAAAATATTGTTGAAACATATCAACATGGGATCTAGTTTCAAAGATCTTGTCGTGACTAGCCTAACATTTTGAATACAAAACATTTTGAATTTTCATATTTTTGTAGTTAATATGATGACATCACTTTTGTGATTTTCTGTTTTAGTGCTAATTAGGCTCTTGGAAAACTTCTCACGCGCATGCATGGCTAGGTGTCCCACGGGCTAATTTTTGTCGGAAGTGCTTGCTGAAAACTGTCGGTGTACTAGATTCTGGGGTATCCCAGTCCACCTGCTCCTGGGCCACCGCAACAGCCCATCTTCTTCCACAAGGTGCAAGAACAAATTTCAAGCCCAACCAACGAGATCCTCGTGAGGAGGCGCCTCACGAGGAGAACGACACTTACGCGGTGAAGACACAAAGCTCTCCTCACGAGCTCGTGAGGAGGAAGACCAAGCCAACTTCTCCCTGCGCACCCCCTACGCTTTGGAGACGGATAAGACAAGAAAAGAAGCAAAGATGGAGGCAAGCATACCATGTCACTCATGCCGCCTCGACCGGGAGGCGACAGCATCTGACGCACCTGCATAAAGCTATGCGGCGATTGCTGCTTTCCCGCAAAGCTCGGTGTGGATGGTGTAGCGCGCCAGGGAAGGACCTGGCCCTTCCCCAACCACTCCCGTGGATCCGTGCTTCTCTGCACCGTGGACAACGTCCACCAATGGAAGTAACAGGATAGCTGTAACTCTCCTTGGCCGTGCTTGTGGCAACCCCTTCCCCAGGTTGATGAGGGGAAGGAGGACCGTGGCCTCTATAAAAGGGGAGGTAGCTGCCGCAAAGAAGAGATCCCCAATCTAAAGTTCTAGCTAGGTGGAGTTAGGCTTAATCTAGCTTCCTCCAGCTTGAGCTCTGTAACCAAGACCTTGTACACCTCGCGAGAAATCGTGATGCAATACAAGAAGGCAGGAGTAGGGGCTTTACCTCCTCACGAGGGCCTCGAACCTAGGTAAGATCATTGTCTCTCTCTATCATGCAGTGTGCTTCACGGGCATCTCAAGTCCTCCACTGACGTGCTTCGTCGCTCCCTTGATCTTGCGCGTTCAGCCCGCTGCGTTCGATACCTTTGGGTCCTTCGTGTGGTACCCTTGTTCTTGCGACACGAAATCCCTCGACATTTGGCGCGCCAGGTAGGAGACTGAGTTGTGACTTCAAGATATGCTTCGACATGGCTGACGATCATCACGAGCGTCTTTGCCTCTGCGCCGATGTCGAGCACCATCGTCAAGTTTGCCACCACATCATCGACGCCTTGGATGCGGTTGGCCAGGGCGCCGAACCGATCAAGAACGTCTCCTACAACTCGGGCTTTGCCATGCTCGTCGAGTCTCTCTGCTATGTGGTCTGGCCTTACAAGTTCAAGCCAGCCACGCCTGTTTGCTATGACGGATCTTCCGATCCAATCGGCTTCCTGCAGCTTTACGCCATCGCCATTCGATCTGCGGGAGGGGGCAACGGCCGCATCATGACCAACTGGTTCTCGATGGCCACAAAGGGGGCATCCCGAGAGTGGCTCATGGGCCTACCACTGGGAACCATCGCACCGTGGAAGGATCTCCACGAGTTCTTCATCGACAAATTTGCTCACCTCAAAGCAGCGCCGGAGGCCATGTAGGAGACAGGGGCTCCCGCAGCCTCACCTTCAAAGGTGTGCCACCTTGGTAGGAGGCTAGGGGCTCAGATTTCCACCTTACCAGCTGCGGTGAAAAGGTTATCTCCTCGCAAGGAAGTGTGTATCCCTAGAAACCAGACTGTTTTCATTGATTTTGGGTCTATGTTTGTCCAATTATGTGAAAATTGTGACTAACTCTTAATTGGATCAGTGGATCTATGAAAAGCATGATCCTACGTGAACATGAGCTCTCACTTGCATGTCATTCGAGAAAGAGTTTGGGCACGGTGTCCATGCTGGGGCCTTTGCCCGAAAACAGCAGGCCTAAAAAACCCAGAACGGATCGAGCTCTTACTAAGGGCTAGACCTACTATAGTCACCTCACAAGGTCCATGGTGCTCTCTCCTCTCGAGCGACACTTGAATGGGGACGTGTGAGCGCGTAAGGGTCGCACATGTTCGGTACGAGTGTTTGCCTTTTCTTCCTTTTGGCTACAGGTTTCGTCAAGGGCTCTCGCTCCTACAGCTTTTACAAGCCCGTCAGCGGCCAACGTGAGCCACGGTCAAAGCTCCACGTCAGCTGAGTAATCGACTTCATGTAGTTTTGCCAAAGTGCTAAGAAAATGCAGTCATATCTGCAAGTTCCTCCTGGGACGTTTTTGCAACGCTGAAGCGCCTGGGGGCTGCAGGGATACAATCCTGCAAGCCATCACAGCCGCCCACCAAGCCATGGTGCCCGCTAGCCTTGCAAAGATCCACAAGCTACATACTAAGTGTCAGGCAGCCGTTGAGCTCGAGGGCTGGCCCCTGAATGGCGTAGAGAATTCACAACAAAAACCAAACATGAGCAAAACTTGCGTGCAGACTAACAACGAAAAATCTGGCAATATGTGCCTTAGGTGCATTAAAAATTTAAAAACGCTTAGTGGGGCAATGTCCTAACGGGCAAGACCAATATAGGAGAGGCCTCTCGGCCAGTGCATAGAACAAGCTTATAGGGCTTCCTCCTCAGAGTCATCGGTGTCGTTGAGGTCCATGCTCGACATGGAAGGAGCACCGGGTTTCTCCACCTCATCGTCGACAGGCTCATCCGAGCCCGAGCCGTCTTTGTTGGAAGAATTGTCGGACTCCCCGTCGACATCTACAGGCGCTGGGTGAAAGGAATATGCCCGAGAGGCAATAATAAAGTTTTTATTTTATTCCATGTTCATAATAGATGTTTATTTCTCATGCTAGAATTGTATTAATCGGAAACATTAATACTTGTATGATTAAGAAACTAAAAGGTTCCTAGTAAAGCCTCTCTTCTATACTAGCTCATTGATTAACCGATGATCAAGGTTTCCTAATCATGAACATTGGATGTTGTTAATAATAGGGTCATATCATTAGAAGAATGATGTGATGAACATTCACACCCCTAGTACGAATGGCAATACGATCAAGTCATCAAGTTTCATTGCTATATCAAACTCATATGAAATAGTTCTAATCCTCAGACCATGAGATCATGTTAATCACTTATACCGGAAGAGTACTTTGATGATATCAAACGTCACATCGTAATAGGGTGATTATAAAGTTTGATTTGGGTATTCTAAAAGTGTTAGTTGAGGCTCATAGATCAAGAGTGGAATTTGTCCGACCCGATGACGGGAAGATATTCTCTGGGCCCTTCTCGGTGATATTGCATTGACATCACTTGCAAGCATGTGACTAGGTCACGGGAATGCATTATCACAGAACGAGTAAAGAGACTTGTCGGGAACAAGATCGAACTAGGTATGGTTGATACCAAATGATCGGATCTCAGACAAGTAATAATATCACGAGACAAAAGGAATTAACTATGTTCATTATTGGTTCACACGATCACTAGTTCATCGTCGAGTAAGTGGGAGTCATCATGGATTTCCAGATCCCGCTGATGATTATTGATCGGAGAGGAGTCTCGATCATGTCCACGTTATTCACAAACCGTAGGGTGACACACTTAAGGTTCGCCGTCGTTTTTGAGTGGATACGATACTCCGATCGAATTACAGGACAACATAAGGGTTGTTTCAAAAAAGTGCTGAAACTATTTTGGGATATCGAAATAACTCAAGGGGTATTTGTTAATGTTTGTTAATTGAATGAATTAACAAATATTAAAGAAATAAAAATGTTTTTTTAAATCAATTAGTATGAATTTAATTAGGATGAATGTCATGCAAAATTAAATGGAGGGGTTACCTCATGTTGATGAGGGGGTTACCACCATGAAGAGGGGGTTACCACCATGAAGAGGAGGAGATTTTTCCTAGGGGCTGGTGATACGTCTCAAACATATCTATAATTTTTGATGCTCCATGCTTGTTTTTACACCATTTGCCTATTGTTTCGTTACACTTAGTGGCACTTTTATGCATTTTCCGGAACTAACCTATTAACAAGTTGCCACAGTGCCAGTTTCCTGTTTTCTGCTGTTTTTGTGTTTCAGAAGTGATACACAGGAAATATTCTCGGAATTGGACGAAACAAGTTCCTGAAGTCTTATTTTACCCGGAAGCTTCTAGAGATCCGAAGAGGAGTAGGAGGTGGGCCACCAGGGGCCCACACACAGGGGTGGCACGGCCAGCCCCTGGCCCGCGCCACCACCGTGTGAGGGAGCCTGGCTCCACCTCTGACATCGCCCCTTCGCCTATAAAGACCCCCCGACGGAAAAAACCTAAGTACCCGATCAGATTTCCAGAACACATCGCGATCCGCCGCCGCCGTCGACCCGAAGATCGGGAGGGTCCAGAAGCTCTTCCCGGCACCCTGCCGGAGAGGGGAATCGCCACCGGAGGTCTTCTTCATCGCCATGCTTGCCTCCGGAGCGATGAGTGAGTAGTCTACCTTGGACTATGGGTCCATAGCAGTAGCTAGATGGTTGTCTTCTCCACCATGTGCTTCATGTTTAGATCTCATGAGCTGCCCTACATGATTGAGATCACCGTTATGTAATTCTACATGTTTGGTTTGTTGGGATCCGATGAATATTGGTGTTTATGATTAAGTTGCTGTACTGAATATTATCTTTTGTTATCTCTATGTTTTTTATGATCTTGCATGCTCTCCGTTATTAGTGGCTATCTTGGCCGAGTAGTTGCTAGTGACTCCAGGAGGGGGTATTTATGCTCGATAGTGGGTTCATGCCTCTATTTCACATGGGGGAGTGATAGAAACCTCTAAGGTGGTAGATGTGCTGTTGCTACTAGGGAGAAAACAACATTCATATGCTCAAGGGCATATGCTTTGTTTACATTACACACTTTGCTTAATGCAATTATCTGTTGTTCGCAACTTAATACTTTTGGGGTGTTCGGATTGATATCCCCGGGGGTGGATTATTAGTCATAGATGCAGTTGGATGGCGGTCTATGTATTTTGTTGTAATGCCCAGAGTAAATCTCATAGTGATCTTCTTGACATATCACGTTTATCTTTATTCTATCAATTGCCCAACTGTAATTTGTTTACCCAACATGTGTTTTTTTATCTATGGAGAGACACCACTAGTGAACTGTGGACCCCGGTCCTATTTACATCATATTGCTATCACATGTTTACTTTCTCGCACTGTTTACTTTATTCGCATACTTTTACTGTTTGCCACTCGATACACTCATAACCTTTGTTTCAAGCAAACCGGTGAGATTGACAACCTCATCGTAAGTTGGGAGCAAAGTACTTGTTTGTGTGTGTGCAGGTTCCACGTTGCAGCTAGCAAGCAAAGCTTGGACGAGGCGCCAGTTGTCCGCTGCTGTCGCAAACTAGCAAGCATCACCTTCAGTCGTCATTGTCTCTCCTCTCCTGACCGACATTAAACCTTGGTTTCATAATTGAGGGAAAACCAGCTGCTATACTAATCACACCTTCCTCTTGGGGTTCCCAACGGCCTGGTCATTCACCACGCACAAGGATTGCTGCTGGGGGACGAAGAAGAATAATCTCCTTCATCAACTAGCCATCAGCTGTTTTTCTGGCGCCGTTGCCGGGGAGGAAGAGAAGACTTCTGTGAGGGGAGTTTTTCGCACACACATCCTTTACTTTGTTATTGTTTTGCTTTACTTTATTTATTTTACCTGCATCGTTTTTTTATCAAAAACCCAAAAAAAAAATAGAATCCTTGGTAGTTGTTATTTCTTTACTTTAGTTTATCATGCTATTCCCTAAGTTCGTTCTGGAGGACCTCTCAGTAGGTAGTGGTTCGATTATTGGCAAAAGTAACATTGAGGAGTTCTTTAATCACATTAGTATGCATGAGGAGGTTGAGGAAAAGACTTTGGTTGAGTTAGCTCCTAGTTATGAAGTTGCTTCTGCTCATTTAGTTCACATGTTAGAAGCTAGGTTTGCTAGTCTTAATCCTTCTATGCAATACATGTTCCTTAAGCTTCATGAAATTTAGGATCCCGAAAAGAAAGCTTTTATCTTAGAAACCTTGCGCACAGAATTTAGAGATGTTGCAATTGAGACTAGGAAAGTTTTTAAGAAGTTTAATAAGCTTGGCTCGCCTGTTAAGGTTGGTATGCCTGATGATTTTAAAATACCCGTACCTTATGAACTTATAGGAATTCATGATGCTTGGGAAAAGAATTCTAGTTGGATTTGCCCTGAAAATCTTTTCGATGAAAGTAGTGTGCCAAAGCGTGATCGTAAAGGAGTTTCAAAAACTCAGTTGAACACATTTTCCTTCATTATTGAAAAGATCTCCGCTGTTGATCTTAATGCTTCATCACTTGATATTACTTGATTCGCAAATTTCTGCGCCTAGCTCAAAGGCGTTAAAGAAAAGCACTCTTGGGAGATAACCCAATGTTTTCTTTTCAGTACTTTTTCTTTTATTTGAGTCTTGGAAGTCATTACTACTGTAATGACCGCTCCTTATCTTGTTTATTTCGTTTTTGTGCCAAGAGAAGCCTCTAATTTGAGTGAGGTAAAGATTTGGGGATGTTGCTGTCCTGAAACTGTTTTCGGTGCTGCACCGTAAAAATTCGTGAAAATTCTCTGTTTATCTTTTGGACCTGCGATTTCTTGTGCATATGCCCCAGGTTATATCCAAACTTTTCTTAGTTGAACACTTTTTGATTTGAGCAACAGAAAATCCCTCAAAAATTCGACCTTTGTCAGCTGTTCAGTTTTGACAGATTTCTGCCAATATTTGTGTTTGCCACTTTATCGCTTTCTTTTGAGTTCTTTTGATCATGGAACTTTTTGGGAAGTTGCTACAGTAGTATTTGCTATATATGTGGTGGTTTTGAGTTGAAACCTGAAGAAAATAGAGGATTGATTATATGTTATGCTTGCACTAATGTTGCTAATAGAATTGTGTTTAGTTTTGTATGAAGGAAGTTTTCAAGTGTAGGGATTGGAGAATGATGAGATGAGTTGAAGAATGGACAAAAGCTCAAGATTGGGGATGCCCATGCATCACCCCAAGAAATATCCAAGAAGTACAAGCGTCAAAGCTTGGGGATGCCCCCGAGGCACCCCTTCTTCATCGGCAAAAATCAGGTCACCTTTCAAAACACTATATTTTTATTGCTTCATGCACTATGTGTTTTTCTTGGAGCGTCAGTTGTTTTAGTTTTCTTAGTTGGTTTAGTTTGTTTGTTTGCTGCAATAAATGGTTGGACCCCAACAAATTTCTTTTGGAGGAGATGTACTCGTTTTCATTTGCAAAGAACGCTCAGTTTTTCATTCTTACAATTTCACCGGGTGTTCTTCTTTTTCTGCTACTGCTTTTGGTTTTCGTTTTCGCCTTGATTTGCATTCAGACCTTGTCATATCTTTTCATCAAGGTGTATTTTTGCCTCTGATCTTTATTGGTTTTCATCAAAGAGGTGTTTATAAAAGTTTCAAATGGTGTTGGAAAAGAGAAAAAGCTTTGTGCAAAATAGTGGTACAAGAAGGAGCTTGTGTAGACTGCGGCTTAGGCTTTTTCATGTCATGCTTGATGTCTTTTTGATAGTATGCTTAGTGGTTTTGCTGTAGCATGACTTGTCTCAAATAACTGAGATTGCTTAATGAGCCTTTGAAAAAATCATGCGTTGTTTTTATTGTATGGAAGCATTATTTTGGTTTTCTCCTTGATGCTTTATTTGGGTTGACTTGGCGCATGCTCACACATGTTAGACTCTTACAAAGTCGCCAATAGCCTTCATGATCATTTAGTTTTAGACTTTTGATGCCATCTTATGCTTCTTTTAATGTCGCTTTGTCGCTTTCCATGATTATGGCCATTATTGCTCTCTTAGTTGGTCGCTCCCAGTCTTTTGCTAGCCCTCACCTTGTACTGAGTATGAGCTCTACTCGTGCATCCAACTCCTAAAAGCCAAAGTTTTTCCAAAGTGTCCACCATACATACCTACTAGCAATTTGCTATTCCAAGTAAATTTGACTTGCTTTTATTTTCTCTTCAAATTAAACTCTTACCAGTGTTATGCGAAATTCGGTCAGTAAAGCTCTCACGAACCGGAAGGCACACTTTACTTTTTCCTGTTCTTAAAAATTTGACATTGTGGTCTCTTATGTTGAGTTGTTATGCTTGCAAGTTGTAAGTTGGATTCTAGCCCATCCATGCTGTCATGGGGCAAGCTTTCAACATTGCACTTCTTATTTGAGTTGATATCGTGATCTTTTGTTTATGGATGCCCGCGGTGTGAAATGAATTGGGAATCTTGTGGGGATCATGGAGTTTGTATATATGTTAGGGAAACGCCGGGCCGCCAATCTAAGCCATGCATAATTCATGGTGGAAATTTGCAGCATACCCATGGTGAACATTCGACGACGCATCTCACAATAAAAAGCTAAACAAAAGGCAAATAAAAGAGATGTCGAGGTGTTCATTGTCTGCTTGTCCTGTCATTTTGGTGTGGGCTTGTTCCATGTCATCGGGCACGGAGGTACCCCATTGGCGGTTCTCAATGATATGCATATACTTACAATGACAAGAGCCTTGCTTGGGACTCTAAGTAAAGTAGCATGAGGTCTGGGTACTCGTATTCACGGGGCACGAGGTTGTCAACTTATGATTTGTCAAGCATATGCATCATAATTGTTCTCGCATTAACTTTAACCATTCAAGATGCTTATGATGGGGGCAATGAGAGCTCAAAGCCGGTAAGTACCATAATTTTTGAAGGTTATAAAACTTGCAATCACTGCTTCCCTCTGCGAAGGGCCTTTCTTTTACTTTTATGTTGAGTCACCACCTTCTTTCTTTATGCACCATTAAGAGAGCATAGTTGTCATTCTTAGTGTGATATGCATTGTCCCAAAGTTCATTGATTGATTCATATTGTTGGTTTCACTTGTTCTTAAATTATTTGATATGGGGTGGCCCGATCTTCTCAGTAAGCTTGCGGTAATGATGATGATGGTGATAGATAACTTGGTGTCGCCGATGATCTCTCCTCGCTAGATCCCTGATGCCAATGCAACAGCTCTCTACCCTTCGGATATTCACGACTTCACACACTTACGCAACGCAGCCGTCGACCACGAAACGGTATAATTGCAATTCACTAATTCCCAATGGAACAGCAGATCACACTTAACTTGCAGTATATAATCTCCAGATCGAAACGAATTGGAGACAAGGATTCAAGATGAATGCTTGCAGCAGTCTCAAGAACTAGGGTTTATCTAAAACGTGGTCTAACCTCTCCTATGGCGCATAGGCACTTATTATATGGGAGGGGTGCGGCTGGCCCAAAGGCAGCCGACCTGACCTGGTCCTCTAACTTGGTTCGACTCAACCGGACGTGATACAAACTGACCCAAAGGTTGGGTGCAGCCAACTAGGCGCGCAGGCCTTATGTGTATGGCGCACATACACTTGGTGGTGCGCCATATGCAGCCTCCTGCGTGATGTCCTCCTCCTCCTCATGCTGGTCGTCAGCCTCCCTCTCCTCCCTCGCGTCCATGTGCATGATCATCACGTCTTGCTCCAGCTCCTCGCTCCCTCGTGCTATGTCTTCTTCTCCCATGAACCTGAGTATGCAAACACACAAAGACTTAGGCAGTAAACAATTCTCATTAACAAAATAATCAGATTCTATTAGGAGCAAATTCACCTGTTGTTCTATTAACTTTGCACGAGCTCTTGTGATAGGTCCAATTCTGATTTCATCATTGGACTTCTTCTTTGCAGCAACTTGCTTGTCATCATTACGAAGTGGAGATGGAACAATAGTAGGGATGTCCTCATCATCTCCCCCCCCTTCAAAAGGCGTCGACCTCGACGCTCCAAGGTCTTCTCCATCATATGGTGACAAATCCGCAACGTTGAAGCTGTTGCTAACGCCACCAAACTCAGCAATAGGAATATCAATCGAGTAGGCATTGTCATTTATCTTGGCGAGCACCTTGTAAGGACCAGCACCACGCGGCCTCAACTTGGACCTGCGCAGCTGTGGGAACCTATCCTTGCGCAGATGCACCCAAACCATATCTCCAGGCTGAAACAAAACTTGATTTCTTGATTGGTTTCGTGTAGCAGCAATGTTCTTGCCTTTCTTCTCAATGGCCTCTCGTGTCTTCTCATGAATTTTCTTCACATAATCTGCTCGTTTTGATGCCTCCATATTAACTCTCTCATGCAATGGAAGAGGCAGCAAATCTAGTGGTGTGATTGGTTTGAAACCATACACCACCTCGAAAGGACAAAGCTGAGTAGTAGTGTGCACCGCTCTGTTATATGCAAACTCAACATGTGGCAAACACTCCTCCCACTCACGCAGATTTTTCTTGATCATGGCTCGCAGCAATTGTGACAATGTTCTATTCACCACCTCCGTTTGACCATCAGTTTGGGGATGACATGTAGTGCTGAACAGTAACTTCGTTCCCAGCTTGCCCCATAGTGTCTTCCAGAAGTAGCTCATAAACTTCACGTCCCTGTCAGAAACAATTGTCTTGGGCACTCCATGCAAGCGAACAATGTCCCTGAAAAACAGATTAGCTATGTGCGACGCATCGTCGCTTTTGTGGCATGCAATAAAATGTGCCATCTTAGAGAATCTATCCACTACCACAAATATACTATCATGACCTCTTTTAGTGCGTGGCAAACCTAACACAAAATCTATACTTATATCTTCCCATGGTGTGGTAGGTGCAGGTAGTGGTGTATACAAACCGTGAGGCTTCAGCTTGGACTTGGACGTGTTGCATACAATGCAGCGCCTAACAAATCTGTCCACGTCACGCCTCATCTTGGGCCAATAAAAATGATCAGCGAGCATGAGAAGCGTCTTCTCACGCCCAAAGTGACCCATCAATCCGCCAGCATGTGATTCCTGCAACAATAGCAAACGTACCGACGATTCTGGAACACATAGTTTGTTAGCACGAAACAAAAATCTATCATGTATGTGGTACTTGTCCCATGCAGTTCTAAGCATACACAAACGATATGGTTCAGCAAAATCATGATCAGTGGCATACAAATCACACAAGCTCTCTAAACCAGGAATTTTAACATCAAGATGCGTCAATAACATGTTCTTCCTAGATAGAGCATCAGCAACAACATTTTCTTTCCCTTTCTTATACTTGATGATGTAGGGAAATGACTCAATGAACTCAACCCACTTAGCTAGGCGCCTATGCAAGTTAGATTGAGCTTTCAGATATTTTAAAGCTTCATGATCAGAATGTATGATAAATTCTTTTGGCCACAAATAATGTTGCCAAACCTCAAGAACTCGAACAAGCGCATACAATTCTTTATCATAAACAGGATAATTCAGTCTAGCACCAGAAAGTTTCTCGCTGAAATAAGCAATAGGTCTACCTTCTTGCATCAACACACCACCAATTCCTATACCACTAGCATCACATTCAACTTCAAATTGCTTAGAAAAATCTGGTAGTGCAAGCAATGGTGCAGAAGTAAGCAAACGTTTCAGCTCATCAAATGCATGATCTTGTGCAGCGCCCCATATAAAAGGCACTCCTTTCTTAGTTAATTCATTCAATGGTGCAGCAATAGTACTAAAGTCTTTCACAAAACGCCGATAGAAACCAGCAAGACCGTGAAAACTGCGTACTTGACTAACATTCATGGGAGTAGGCCAATTTTGAATTGCTTCAATTTTAGATGAATCTACCTCTACCCCATGCATAGATACAACATATCCCAGAAATATCACTTTATCTTTTGCAAATGTGCACTTCTCAAGGTTAGCATACAATTTAGCATCACGCAACACTTGCAAAACTTGTCTAATATGCTCACAATGTTCAGATTCAGTGCGGCTGTAAATAAGTATATCATCAAAATATACAACCACAAAACGACCAATAAACTCTCGCAAAACATGATTCATTAAGCGCATGAATGTGCTAGGTGCATTAGTAAGACCAAAAGGCATAACTAGCCACTCATATAAACCAAATTTAGTTTTGAGAGCAGTTTTCCATTCATCCCCTTCTTTCATCCTAATTTGATGGTATCCACTACGCAAATCAATCTTAGAGAAAATAGCAGCACCACTCAATTCATCTAGCATATCCTCTAAGCGTGGAATAGGATGACGATATCGAATAGTGATGTTATTAATAGCACTACAATCTACGCACATGCGCCATGTACCATCTTTCTTAGGCACCAAAATAACAGGAACAGCACAAGGGCTAAGAGAAACACGAATATACCCCCTGTCCAGAAGCGCTTGTACTTGTTGCTGTATTTCCTTTGTCTCGTCGGGGTTGGTCCTGTACGGCGCACGGTTTGGAAGAGTGGCACCAGGGATCAAATCAATTTGATGCTCAATTCCACGCAATGGTGGCAGTCCTACGGGCACCTCCTCCGGAAACACATCGTCGTACTCCTGCAATACATTAGAAACACCAAGAGAAACAGATTGCATATCATTAGAAACTAACACCTCGCCTTTGTACATAAGCACAAGTGGCATGGCTGTAGGATCCTCTCTAAATTCTACCATGTCTTCTTTGGTGGCTAATATAAGCAAACTAGGCACTCTCTCACTTTTCGTTATATTTTCACTCACAGCTATGACATTATTTTCTCGTGTAGGTGGCTGTTCTAGCTTCACTTCTGTTTTCTGACGAGACTCATTGACAATTTGCTGCGGTGACATAGGCTGTAGATTAATTTTCTTGCCCTTGAACTCCAAGTGATAGGTATTGGCTCGGCCATTGTGTTGCACATGGCGATCATACAGCCATGGGCGACCCAGTAGTAGGTGACAAACAGTCATAGGAACCACATCAAACTCAATTGAATCCTTGTATGGTCCTATCTCAAAATTCACACGCACCATATGATTTACCTTCATCTCGCCATTATCACTCAACCATTGGATGTAGTAGGGATTTGGATGAGGTAAATATTTCAGATTTAGCTTGGCACATAACTCCTTGCTTGCTAGATTGCGGCAGCTACCTCCATCAATGATTACTTTGCAAGCTTTGTTTGGGCCAACTAGTGCTTTCGTTTGGAACAGATTGCAGCGCTGGGAATCAGCATGTGGTGTGACACTCAATGCACGCTGCGAGACAACAATGGTAGGCGCTGGAGAAGCAAAGGCATCCATGCCGCCCTCACTTGTGTAACCATCATCATTGGAATCATACGGATCAGCGTCATCTCCAGTCTCATACTCATTATCATCATTAACAATCATCACCTTTCTGTTTGGACACTCTCGCTTGAAGTGCCCCTTGCCACCACATGTATGGCATTGCATATCTCTATTACGAGCTGTAGACATGTTGGAACCAGAGCTAGGTGCAGGAGCTGCTGGTTTCTTTGCAGTAGAAGCATTGGAGGCTGGGTGAGAATGTGAAGAAGAGGGGCCTCTGGTGGCACCCTCCATAGGCGCTGCAGATTGGTGTGGCGCCCTGCTAGAGAACCTCCCAGAAGGAGTATATCGTGCCTTGATTTGAGCCTCTTCAGCTAGCTGCGATTCAGCCTCCCTTGCATGATGCAAAAGCTCGTTCATATTGTTGTAGGAATGATGCCTAACAATACCTTTGATGTTGTACTTTAGCCCATGAAGAAATCGCTGCATGGTCATCTCAATAGACTCTCGAACACGTGCACGCTGCAGCAACATCTCCATCTCCATGTAATAAGCATCAACGGTCATGGTTCCTTGCTTCAACTGTGTCAATTTATCATAAACAGTACGCAGGTAATTAGTGGGAACAAAACGAGCTCGCATGATCTCCTTCATATTGCGCCATGTAAGAACAGGAAGCTCGTTGTTATCTCTTCTTTCCGTCACAATGCTATCCCACCAACGCAAGGCATAACCATCAAATTCTGAAGAAGCAAGCTTGATCTTCCTATCTTCAGTGTAATCATGCAAACGCCATAATTTTTCAATCTTGAGCTCCCAAGTAAGGTACTCCTCCGCATCAGTGGAACCTTCAAATCTGGGAATCGTGAACTTGGGCTTGCCCAAGCCATCATCCTCCTGAAATGGCACACGCCGAGCACCAGGTGGTGGTGGTCGACCCTGTCCTGGAAAACCACGCCCACGGCCATTGTTGCCCATCATGTGTTCATTATCTCCATGGACACTATCAACATCGCCATGGTCCTCATGGTGGCGTTGCTCAACAGTTACACGCAGCCCATTGACGGAAGTTGTCAATTGTTGTATGCTTGTCTGGAGAGCAGTGACTTGCGCTTGCATAGCATTGACTGTAGTTTCAGTGGCATCTACTTTCATTTGCACAGCTTGAATATCAGCGTCAATGTTTTCAGTGGATCTAGTAATAACCCCTTGCAAATGATCACGGAGAGCTTCATATTCCCTCCATGTAACAGTAGCATCATCAGCCTTTTTCTGCATCACATCATCAACACCACTAACAGACATGATTAGTAGGTTAGTGCACTAAATCAAAAAAATCTTTTTGGTGGCACACTCACAACTCACTCAAAACTGACAAGAAAAGGAAATCTTACCGTTCTAAAGTGAATAGCAAATGCGTACCCGTTCGGATAGATGACCAATGCACGGATGTGATGAAGTGAATACCAGGGTATAAGAGCAATCACACGACAAAGCAGGAGTATATGGTGGAGCTGTAGGTATGGTATCCTAACTACACCAAAGACAAGTCCTAGTGCTGATCGTGTGAACAAACACCCAAAGGAAACACACACGTGGAGATAAACGTGGCAAAGCAACTATAAAACAGGATACGTTGCAATGCACAAGAGAGACACTAGCAATGCTCAATGTAAACAGGCACAAGATTGCTCAAACTACTAGTGCAGCAACTTTAGATGTATGCTTCGGCCGGCTTCTCACTTTTCTGTTTTTGATTCTTCTCTCTTTTCTCCCTTTTTTTTGTCTTTTTTTTGACTTCTCTCCTCTCTCTTTTTCGGCCACAATACGTCGCACCGCGAAGATTTTTCAGCACGGCAGACAAAAATGCACTTGAAAACCCTAAACAGAGCAGCCCGTGGAGCAAAGATATGCTAGTCTCAAATAGGTAAGCTCCTACACAATTGTATAGTAGAAAGGCTGTGGCTATGTTTGTCACAAGATGCAGAAAGGTACGCTATGTGGACTCGGTTTTGAAGGAAAACGAGAAAAACTCGGATTTGTACCACGGCAGAAGAACGCACAGAACTCGTGCCGCGGCAGGACTCGGAGCAAGCTTGCCAACGCGCTGGACCAGACAAACGTCGCGCGGTGTCTGATCGGGAGCGTTCGCTTCCTACGCGCGAGACCAGACAGATCGCGTCTTTTGTCTGATGGCGAGCGATCGAAGTGTACTCGAAACCTAAAACCGACTAGAACCTAGACTCCTACGGAACAAGAAATAGATCGGATCAAAGAAGGAAAACGACCAGCAACTAAAACCAATCTACGATGCAATCTAGGCTATGGCAATACTATGAACCCTAATTTTTTTTGGCTTTTCTGGATAGGACGAAAATCAAAACTAAACTACGGATGATCTGGTGGATTGCTTACCGAGGAAACACTGGAAATCTGATACCAAGATGATATGGGGTGGCCCGATCTTCTCAGTAAGCTTGCGGTAATGATGATGATGGTGATAGATAACTTGGTGTCGCCGATGATCTCTCCTCGCTAGATCCCTGATGCCAATGCAACAGCTCTCTACCCTTCGGATATTCATGACTTCACACACTTACGCAACGCAGCCGTCGACCACGAAACGGTATAATTGCAATTCACTAATTCCCAATGGAACAACAGATCACACTTAACTTGCAGTATATAATCTCCAGATCGAAACGAATTGGAGACAAGGATTCAAGATGAATGCTTGCAGCAGTCTCAAGAACTAGGGTTTATCTAAAACGTGGTCTAACCTCTCCTATGGCGCATAGGCACTTATTATATGGGGGGGGTGCGGCTGGCCCAAAGGCAGCCGACCTGACCTGGTCCTCTAACTTGGTTCGACTCAACCGGACGTGATACAAACTGACCCAAAGGTTGGGTGCAGCCAACTAGGCGCGCAGGCCTTATGTGTATGGCGCACATACACTTGGTGGTGCGCCATATGCAGCCTCCTGCGTGATGTCCTCCTCCTCCTCATGCTGGTCGCCGGCCTCCCTCTCCTCCCTCGCGTCCATGTGCATGATCATCACGTCTTGCTCCAGCTCCTCGCTCCCTCGTGCTATGTCTTCTTCTCCCATGAACCTGAGTATGCAAACACACAAAGACTTAGGCAGTAAACAATTCTCATTAACAAAATAATCAGATTCTATTAGGAGCAAATTCACCTGTTGTTCTATTAACTTTGCACGAGCTCTTGTGATAGGTCCAATTCTGATTTCATCATTGGACTTCTTCTTTGCAGCAACTTGCTTGTCATCATTATGAAGTGGAGATGGAACAATAGTAGGGATGTCCTCATCATTATTTGTATCTAGTCGCCCTCTTAAACTTGAAGGTGTCCTATGCAATTATGTTTTGCTCTCTTTGAAGGACAAGCTGAAAACCTTTTGTATGTTTGTCCTTATGATTTGAACACACGTTTGACTTTCATTGTTTCATTTTCATGATCTTTTGTTTGTGTTCATTTACATGTTTACAACATGGTTGCTAAGTTCTTATTGTCATGATTATATCTTCATGCCCATGTTTTAAGTTCTTATGATCCCAGCTCACAAATGCTTACATATATGATCAAGATTGTGTAGGTGCATGTCACCTCAAAAATTATTCTTTTGTTATCACTTACCTACTCGAGGACGAGCAGGAGTTAAGCTTGGGGATGCTTGATACGTCTCAAACGTATCTATAATTTTTGATGCTCCATGCTTGTTTTTACACCATTTGCCTATTGTTTCGTTACACTTAGTGGCACTTTTATGCATTTTCCGGAACTAACCTATTAACAAGTTGCCACAGTGCCAGTTTCCTGTTTTCTGCTGTTTTTGTGTTTCAGAAGTGATACATAGGAAATATTCTCGGAATTGGACGAAACAAGTTCCTGAAGTCTTATTTTACCCGGAAGCTTCCAGAGATCCGAAGAGGAGTAGGAGGTGGGCCACCAGGGGCCCACACACAGGGGTGGCGCGGCCAGCCCCTGGCCCGCGCCACCACCGTGTGAGGGAGCCTGGCTCCACCTCTGACATCGCCCCTTCGCCTATAAAGACCCCCCGACGGAAAAAACCTACGTACCCGATCAGATTTCTAGAACACACCGCGATCCGCTGCCGCCGTCGACCCGAAGATCGGGAGGGTCCAGAAGCTCGTCCCGACACCCTGCCGGAGAGGGGAATCGCCACCGGAGGTCTTCTTCATCGCCATGCTTGCCTCCGGAGCGATGAGTGAGTAGTCTACCTTGGACTATGGGTCCATAGCAGTAGCTAGATGGTTGTCTTCTCCACCATGTGCTTCATGTTTAGATCTCATGAGCTGCCCTACATGATTGAGATCACCGTTATGTAATTCTACATGTTTGGTTTGTTGGGATCCGATGAATATTGGTGTTTATGATTAAGTTGCTGTACTGAATATTATCTTTTGTTATCTCTATGTTGTTTATGATCTTGCATGCTCTCCGTTATTAGTGGCTATCTTGGCCGAGTAGTTGCTAGTGACTCCAAGAGGGGGTATTTATGCTCGATAGTGGGTTCATGCCTCTATTTCACCTGGGGGAGTGACAGAAACCTGTAAGGTGGTAGATGTGATGTTGCTACTAGGGAGAAAACAACATTCATATGCTCAAGGGCATATGCTTTGTTTACATTACACACTTTGCTTAATGCAATTATCTGTTGTTCGCAACTTAATACTTTTGGGGTGTTCGGATTGATATCCCCGGGGGTGGATTATTAGTCATAGATGCAGTTGGATGGCGGTCTATGTATTTTGTTGTAATGCCCAGAGTAAATCTCATAGTGATCTTCTTGACATATCACGTTTATCTTTATTCTATCAATTGCCCAACTGTAATTTGTTTACCCAGCATGTGTTTTTTTATCTATGGAGAGACACCACTAGTGAACTATGGACCCCGGTCCTATTTACATCATATTGCTATCACCTGTTTACTTTCTCGCACTGTTTACTTTATTCGCATACTTTTACTGTTTGCCACTCGATACACTCATAACCTTTGTTTCAAGCAAACCGGTGAGATTGACAACCTCATCGTAAGTTGGGAGCAAAGTACTTGTTTGTGTGTGTGCAGGTTCCACGTTGCAGCTAGCAAGCAAAGCTTGGATGAGGCGCCAGTTGTCCGCTGCTGTCGCAAACTAGCAAGCATCACCTTCAGTCGTCATTGTCTCTCCTCTCCTGACCGACATTAAACCTTGGTTTCATAATTGAGGGAAAACCAGCTGCTATACTCATCACACCTTCCTCTTGGGGTTCCCAACGGGCTGGTCATTCACCACGCACAAGGATTGCTGCTGGGGGACGAAGAAGAATAATCTCCTTCATCAACTAGCCATCAGCTGGCGCACACCCGCCTTGGGGCTGCCCCGTCCTCTCCTATAAAAGGCGCCCCTCTCCTCCATGTTCATGCTTGCTTGATCCCTCCTTTCTCCCGCCAAGTTGTTGCCCCAAATCCGTCTTAGCTTAGCAAAGCTCTATCGGATTGTTAGTTCGAGGTTCACACACTTGGAGAAGTGTGTATTGGAGTGTCCGGCGTATCCTCTCTTTCGCTGCCCCGCTGGACTGTGGGCATGGAGGAGACGGTGACAAGCCGTACGTGTGACCGAGTACGGAGGCGCCGCCGGTTGTGGCGCCTTATACACGATCTTGAGGTCCTCAAGTGAACGACTACGTCGATTACGTGCGTCTTCGTCAAGTCTCCATTGGCAACGTTTGTGCGGGAACGTAATCCCCGCTTCCGGTCTTCGGGGGTTAGTTCTCCGTTGCTACCATCTCGTAGAGTTTTCTTGGCTAGTTTGAGTTCATGCATAGGAAAAAAAATTATTTTCCATGCTACGAACCCATCAGTGGTATCAGAGCCATCTCTATGCATAGTTGGTATGCACTATTAGAACACATGGCGATGTGGGCGTTGATGATCATGTTATTGCAATTTTTTTGTATTTTGGATCATAGTGGCATAGTGGGATTGAAGCTGCCCGAGACTAACCTTACGTGACCGCATTCATGAGACTTGTCCCACACTTGACATACTTCGGCATATGTGGCTTTGCGGGTGCACGTTTCTCCCACTATAGTTATGATCTATTTTACAAAGAGTTGTTAATAATATTTTTATCACCGTTGTGGTTACATGATCGTAGGTAAGAACGGTTCTTCCTAGAAAGCCCCAAACCATGTAAAATATGCAAGCCAAATTAGAAACGTCTAACTTGTTTTTGCAGGGCATGTGATGTGATATGGTCAAATTGTTTATGTTACAAATTGTATGCAATGAACATTTTTGTAAGTTATAAACAACTGGCAGGAGCCATATGGTTGTCTTTTTCATATTAAGGCATGCGTGCTGTATGTATATATCAAAGTTGATGAGGACATCCCTACAGTTGATACAATCGTTGCACCTACAGCCACATTTCCTCACATTCCACAATTCCAAGGACCTCTCACAAGAGCTCGTGCACGCCAACTAAATTATCAGGTACTTTCATTTCTAGGAACTATTCCTAATATTCATGAGAATATAATGCTGCCTAAATCAGATGTGTTTATGTTACTTAGGAATGATGGGCCTAGCATGGATGAGAGGGACAAGCATTGGAGCATGATCATGCATGGAGATGATGGCAGCAATCGTGTGAGGATTCAGGATGACGCTACAAGTGAAGATTTCAGAACTTTGAAGCCACCATAATGCTGCAAGGATGGTTGGACAAAATTCACAAGTTACCAAATCATAAAATTCGTCCAAGGCTTTATATGGTGCTGCGTCACCTTATTTTATGGGTTAAACTCATGTATTTTCGTCATAGGTATTTTAGGGATTTTCTGGAGGCTGTTTGAGTGGAAATCGGCCCATCTAGGGTTACTTTCGGATGGCCCATTAGGGTTGTACGAAAATCCCTGCCCTTTCCCTCATATAAACCTCCTACTAGCCGTCATTAAAACTTGGATTTTGTTTAGTTAAAGACTTAGCCATGAGCTACTCTTCGCCATAGGCACAAGTGTCAAACCGACCTTTTGTACTACGCACAGACAGAATCCCACCTCTTCAATAAAGCCTTCATCTATATTCGCAATATCTTGATCGCATCTATAATTCTTGCTTGTTCTTCGATTGCTTGCAGGGATTGATCCTCGTGATCAGGTTGATCTAGCTCCGGCGTGATCAATAGCCTCGGAAGTTGGTGTATCGATTGCTAAGGCGAAACGTCTCGCATGTTTGTAGTCGGATCGTCAACGTCGACCTCCACCATAATCGATAGTTATCGTCTCATCGAAAGATCGGGCACCTTTACCCTATCAAGTGGTATCAGATTTTGGGTTTCTCGGTGAGATCTTACTGTTTTCATAGTTTAGATTGCATCTGTTCTTCTTCCTATAAACCATAAAAAGCCAAAAAAATTAGGGTTAGATCCGTATCCTAGAAACACCTTTGGGCCTTTTGCATCTTTTCTTTTCAGTATTTGCTTTGTTGAATTCTAGTCTGCATCGTTATGTCCAGTGCTGGTTTTATGTCTAACTCTTTATAGTTTCGAGTTCTGGTCACAGCCATCACCACCGCCACCACCGATTTCGCTATCACCACCGCCACCACCGATTCCTCCATCACCACCGCCACCACCGATTCTGCTATCCCCACCGCCATACACTCTTTCGTTTTCCTACTCTTGTTTCCCATCTTTGTAGATTCGATCCGAGTTGTGACTTGATCCGAGTTCCAGAAAGTTTCGGCCAGAAGGAAAGAGGAAAAGGAGAGCAAAAAAAAGTCTGGAAACTCCTCCAAATTTTTTTTTGGCCTATACTGTTTTTAGGCTTCTGGGATCGTTTTGAGCTATACGCCATTATAGTGAAAAAAAATTGGCGTCTGCACGCTTTCCGGAGCAGTTGTCGGAAATTTCAAAAAAAAAATCTTGTTCCTATCCTGATATTTCACCTTGCTGATCGTTTTGAGACACTTTCCATCATAGTGATTTTTGCCTCATTCGCGCGCTATTCAGAGCACTGCTGCCTGTTGCTTTTCGGTGTCGCGGCGTGATTTGTGGTGTTCTCGGCTCGCGTCTCTAGTTTGGGCTAGTCTAGGACCAGCACAGTACCGTCGTTGAGCTGTTATTCAACTTTGCATTGCTGTTTTGAATTTTTGCTACAGATATTGCAGCCACCCAGAGCTCCACATATTCCTACACCGTGCGTTGACACCACCTGGCAATCGCTCTATTCAATCTTCCTGAAGTTTGATCACGACGGTTGCTGATCGCCACCTGCTGCAGGGTAAGAACGGGTAAGAGTATTGGTTTGCTTGACAGATTAAGCGTTTTCCACCCCTGTTCTTTCTATAACTGTGCTTTTGCGTACTAATCATGCCACCAGACAACACCGAGCCACAACCACTGGAGGGTGAAGCCTTGCAGGCTCACGTCACCAAACTTTTGTCTGATCATATGCAGGATGTGGACAAGCGTTTTAGTGACACAATGGAGCAACTCGAGGGACTCGAGACCACCTTCACCGCCAAACTCGACGCTAAATTCCAGGTGGTGCTAGCACGCTTACCACCTCCACCGCCGGCTCACGCGCCTCCTCCACAGCCAACTCGCGTGGCTCCTCCACCGACCTTTTTGGGACGTGCACAACGCATTCTCCATCACCCGGCACAAACTTCGGCTGCGGGTGCTACTGCGGGCACTGCGGCTGCTGGCGTTGCAGGAGCTACGGGTGTTACACAGGCCCGTGATGCACAGTTGGATGATTATTACGGGGAAGATGAGTACGAGGGCGAGTACACGGACGACTTCACAGTTGATCAGCCACCTGGTCGTCCTCGGCCCTATATTTGTCGTCTACCTCCTCGTCCGTTGGTACGTGATGATGACCATGTTGCTAAACTGAAATTAAATGTTCCTACGTTTGATGGTCGCTATAATCCTGATGCATACCTTTCTTGGGAATTAGAATTAGACCAACGTTTTGCATGCTTAAATTATCCCGAGGATAGACGTGTTATTGCTGCTACTTGTGAGTTCACTAGTTTTGCTTCCATATGGTGGTCTGAATATTGTCGTGCTAATCATGTTAATCCAATCACTACATGGGATGCTTTAAAACATGCTATGCATATTCGTTTTGTTCCACCATATTATCAACGTTCCATGCTTACCAAATTAGCGCATCTAGATCAAGGCAAAAATTTTGTAGAGGATTACTATCAGGAGTTGCAAACTGGCATGCTACGTTGTGGTATAGAGGAGGATAATGAAGCATTAATGGCACGTTTTGTAGGCGGGTTAAATAAGGAAATTCAGACCATTCTTCGATATAAATCTTATCACACTATTACCCATTTGTTCCATCTTGCTTGCAATGCTGAATGTGAAGTGCAGGATCGACGCGAGGCGACACGAACTAATTTTTCTGCAGGGCGTTCTTCTTGGAGATCACCGAATTCGGCGTCATGGGCTGCTACACCTACACCTCCAGCGACCACATCCACGCGATCTGCAGCATCTACACCACCTCCGTTTGCTGCACGGAAGACTACTACGGGACCAGCCCCGAGCGCTGCGTCCTCCATGGCATCTACGGGCAAGTCCAGCCAAATTCAGTGCCGCAAATGTGGTGGACTTGGTCACTTTGCACATGATTGTGCCTCCTCCCGCGTGATGATTGCTCTTGAGGATGGTGGATATGACTCCGCCAGTGACTATGATGAAGATACTTTGGCTCTTATTGCATCTGACGAGCAATGTGCTGCAGCACCCACGGAGCAAGAGTCTGAATATATGGCTGCAGAACATGCAGAGAAATACCCGAGTTTAGTTGCACAGCGAGTGTTGAGTGCACAAATTACCAAGGCCGAGCCCGACTAGCGCCATAATCTGTTCCATACCAAGGGCGTGGTTAAAGATCGCTGTATTCGCATTATTATTGATGGCGGGAGCTGCAACAACTTGGCAAGCATGGAGATGGTTGAAAAGCTTGCTCTTACGACACGACCCCATCCTCATCCATATCACATTCAATGGTTTAATAACAGCGGCAAGGTTAAGGTAACACGTATAGTTTGTGTGCATTTTACTATTGCTGCATATGCTGATTATGTTGAGTGTGATGTTGTTCCTATGCAAGCATGTGCTCTTTTACTTGGTAGACCATGGCAATTTGATACAAATTCTATACACTATGGTAGCACACATCAGTATTCTCTTGTTCATAATGATAAGAAAATTGTGTTACTTCCCATGTCTCCTGAAAGTATTTTAAAAGATGATCTTGCTAGAGCTAGTAGAGCACATAATGAGGGGAAAAAGCTGAGCAAAAATCAGATTGTTGCTAAGGAACTTATGCCTTCTACAAGTACTTCTAAATCTGCTTCAAAACATGCTAACGAAATTCGTTTGAAAAGTACTTGTTTGCTAGCTAGCAAATCTGATATTTCTGAAATTGATGTGAGTACTACTGCATGTTATGCTAACATTTGCAAAGAAGTGTTGTTTCCGGCTGAGGAGATGCCTTCTTCTTTGCCGCCTGCTGTTGCTAACATTTTGCAGGAGTATGCGGATGTTTTCCCACAAGATGTACCTCCAGGACTGCCACCTATTCGTGGAATTGAGCACCAAATTGATTTGATTCCTGGAGCATCTTTGCCCAACCGTGCACCATATCGTACCAATCCAGAGGAGATGAAAGAGATTCAGCGACAAATTCAAGAACTTCTTAACAAGGGTCATATTCGTGAGTCTCTTAGTCCTTGTGTTGTTCCTATTATTTTGGTACCAAAGAAAGATGGTTCTTCGCGCATGTGTACTGATTGTAGAGCAATCAATAATATTACTATTCATTATCGTCATCCTATTCCTCGTTTAGATGACATGCTTGATGAATTGAGTGGCTCTACCATGTTCTCTAAGGTTGATTTGCGTAGTGGTTACCACCAAATTCATATGAAATTAGGAGATGAATGGAAAACTGCATTTAAAACTAAATTTGGCCTATATGAGTGGTTAGTGATGCCCTTTGGTTTAACTAATGCTCCTAGCACTTTCATGAGATTAATGAATGAAGTTTTACGTGCTTTTATTGGACATTTTGTGGTGGTATATTTTGATGATATATTGATATATAGCAAATCTGTAGATGAACATTTGGAACATTTACGTGCTGTTTTTGATGCTTTACGTGCTGCACGTTTGTTTGATAACATTGCAAAGTGCACCTTTTGCATGGATAGAGTTGCTTTTCTTGGCTATGTTGTTACAGCACAGCGTATGGAAGTTGATCCCGCCAAGATTGAAGCAATTTCGAGTTGGCCGCAACCCAAAACAGTCACACAAGTGAGGAGCTTCCTTGGCCTCGCTGGATTTTATAGGCGCTTTGTCAAAGATTTTGGTTCCATTGCAGCGCCACTGAATGAGCTTACTAAGAAAGATGTGCCCTTTGTTTGGGGCAATGCACAACAAGACGCCTTCATGTTACTCAAAGATAAGCTTACACATGCTCTTTTACTCCAGCTTCCTAATTTTAATAAGACCTTTGAGTTGGAATGTGATGCTAGTGGGATTGGTTTAGGAGGAGTGTTGTTACAAGAGGGCAAACCTGTTGCATATTTCAGTGAGAAATTGAGTGGAGCTAGTTTGAACTATTCTACTTATGATAAGGAATTATATGCTCTTGTTAGGACATTAGAAACTTGGCAACATTATTTATGGCCTAAAGAATTTGTTATACATTCTGATCATGAATCTTTGAAGCATATTCGTAGTAAGCTAAGTTGAATAAACGTCATGCAAAGTGGGTTGAATTTATTGAATCTTTTCCTTATGTTATTAAACACAAAAAAGGTAAAGATAATATTATTGCTGATGCTTTGTCACGTCGTTATACCATGTTATCTCAACTTGACTTCAAAATCTTTGGTTTGGAAACTATTAAAGAACAATATATGAACGATGCCGACTTTAAAGATGTTTTGCAGCATTGTCTAGAGGGTAGAACTTGGAACAAATTCATCCTCAATGATGGGTTTGTGTTCCATGCTAACAAACTATGCATTCCAGAAGGTTCCGTTCGTCTTTTGTTGTTGCAGGAGGCGCATGGAGGAGGATTGATGGGTCACTTTGGAGTAAAGAAGACCGAAGACGTACTTGCTACACACTTCTTTTGGCCACGCATGAGAAGGGATGTTGAGAGGTTTATTGCTCGCTGCACAACATGTCAAAAAGCTAAGTCACGCCTTAATCCACATGGTTTATATATGCCTCTTCCTGTTCCTAGTATGCCTTGGGAGGATATTTCTATGGACTTTGTTTTAGGATTACCTTGAACATAGAAGGGGAGGGATAGTATTTTTGTGGTTGTGGATAGATTTTCTAAGATGGCACACTTTATTCCTTGTCATAAGAGTGATGATGCTGCTCATGTTGCTGAATTATTCTTTCGCAATGTTGTTCGCTTGCATGGTGTGCCTAATACTATTGTTTCAGATCGTGATACTAAATTTCTTAGCCATTTTTGGAGATATTTATGGGCTAGGTTGGGGACTAAATTGCTGTTTAGTACTACATGTCATCCCCAAACTGATGGACAAACTGAAGTAGTAAATAGAACTTTATCAACCATGTTAAGGGTTGTTTTAAAGAAGAACTAAAAAATGTGGGAAGATTGTTTACCTCATATTGAATTTGCTTACAATCGTTCCGTGCATTCTACAACTAAGTTATGTCCTTTTGAGATTGTGTATGGTTTTGTTCCTCGTGCACCTATTGATTTATTACCTATTCCATCTTCGGTGCAACATAATTTTGATGCTACACAACATGCTGAACAGATTCTTATGTTGCATAGGATTACTAAGGAAAATATAGAATGTATGAATGCTAAATATAAAGTTGCTGGTGATAAAGGATGAAAGCATATTGTGTTTGATGTGGGAGATCTAGTTTGGTTGCATTTGCGCAAAGATCGTTTTCCTGATTTGCGCAAGTTTAAATTAATGACACGTGCTGCTGGTCCTTTTAAAGTGTTAGAGAAAATGAATGATAATGCATATAAACTTGAGCTTCCTGCAGAGATGGGCATGGTAAGTCCTTCATTTAACATTGCAGATTTGAAGCCATACTTTGGAGAAGATGATGAGATTGCGTCGAGGACGACTTCAATTCAAGAAGGTGAGGATGATGAGGACATCCCTACGGTTGATACAACCATTGCACCTACAGCCACACTTCCTCACATTCCACAATTCCAAGGACCTCTCACAAGAGCTCGTGCACGCCAACTAAATTATCAGGTACTTTCGTTTCTAGGAACTATTCCTACTATTCATGAGAATATGATGCTGCCTAAATCAGATATGTTTATGTTACTTAGGAATGATGGACCTAGCATGGATGAGAGGGACAAGCATTGGAACATGATCATGCATGGAGATGATGGCAGCAATCGTGTGAGGATTCAGGATGACGCTGCAAGTGAAGATTTCAGAACTTTGAAGCCACCATAATGCTGCAAGGATGCTTGGACAAAATTCACAAGTTACCAAATCATAAAATTCGTCCAAGGCTTTATATGGTGCTGCGTCACCTTATTTTATGCGTTAAACCCATGTATTTTCGTCAAAGGTATTTTAGGGATTTTCTGGAGGCTGTTTGAGTGGAAATCGGCCCATCTAGGGTTATTTTCGGATGGCCCATTGGGGTTGTACGAAAATCCCTGCTCTTTCCCTCATATAAACCTCCTACTAGCCGTCATTAGAACTTGGATTTTGTTTAGTTAAAGACTTAGCCACGAGCTACTCTTCGCCATAGGCACAAGTGTCAAACCGACCTTTTGTACTACGCACAGACAGAATCCCACCTCTTCAATAAAGCCTTCATCTATATTCGCAATATCTTGATTGCATCTATAATTCTTGCTTGTTCTTTGATTGCTTGCAGGGATTGATCCTCGTGATCAGGTTGATCTAGCTCCGGCGTGATCAATAGCCTCGGAAGTTGGTGTATCGATTGCTAAGGCGAAACGTCTCGCACGTTTTTAGTCGGATCGTCAACGTCGACCTCCAGCATAATCGATAGTTATCGTCTCATGGAAAGATCGGGCACCTTTACCCTATCAAAAGTGATATATTGTAATGGAGGAAGACAATCAAGATGGCATGCTATGGACCTTGGTGCTGCGCTGGTGGAATGATGGAGATCATACCATGCCGCACAAGATGGAGATTGATACGTCTCCAACGTATCTATAATTTTTGATGCTCCATGCTTGTTTTTACACCATTTGCCTAATGTTTCGTTACACTTCGTGGCACTTTTATGCATTTTCCGGAACTAACCTATTAACAAGTTGCCATAGTGCCAGTTCCCTGTTTTCTGCTGTTTTTGTGTTTCAGAAGTGATACACAGGAAATATTCTCGGAATTGGACGAAACAAGTTCCTGAAGTCTTATTTTACTCGGAAGCTTCCAGAGATCCGAAGGAGAGTAGGAGGGGGGCCACAGGGGCCCCACACACCAGGCTGGCGCGGCCAGGGCCTGGGCCGCGCCACCCTGGCGTGAGGCCGCCTGGCTCCACCTCTGACATCGCCCCTTCGCCTATAAAGACTCCCCGACGGAAAAAACCTAAGGACCCGATCACTTTTCCAGAACACATCGCGATCCGCCGCTGCCGTCGACCCGAAGATCGGGAGGGTCCAGAAGCTCTTCCCGGCACCCTGCCGGAGAGGAGAATCGCCACCGGAGGTCTTCTTCATCGCCATGCTTGCCTCCAGAGCGATGAGTGAGTAGTCTACCTTGGACTATGGGTCCATAGCAGTAGCTAGATGGTTGTCTTCTCCACCATGTGCTTCATGTTTAGATCTCATGAGCTGCCCTACATGGATCACCGTTATGTAATTCTACATGTTTGGTTTGTTGGGATCCGATAAATATTGGTGTTATGATTGAGTTGCTATACTGAATTATATCTTATCTTATCTCTATGTTGTTTATGATCTTGCATGCTCTCCGTTGTTGGTAGCTATCTTGGCCGAGTAGTTGCTAGTGACTCCAAGAGGGGGTATGTATGCACGATAGTGGGTTCATGCCTCTATTTAACCTGGGGGAGTGACAGAAACCTCTAAGGTTGTAGATGTGCTGTTGCTACTTGGGAGAAAACAACATTCATATGCTCGAGGGCATATGCTTTGTTTACATTACACACTTTGCTTAATGCAATTATCTGTTGTTCGCAACTTAATACTTGTGGAGTTCTCGGATTGATTCGCCACAAGTGGATTATTAGTCATAGATGCAGTTGGATGGCGGTCTATGTATTTTGTTGTAATGCCCAGAGTAAATCTCATAGTGATCTTCTTGACATATCACGTTTATCTTTATTCTATCAATTGCCCAACTGTAATCTGTTTAACCAGCATGTGTTATTTATCTTATGGAGAGACACCACTAGTGAACTGTGGACCCCGGTCCTATTTCCATCATATTGCTATCACCTGTTTACTTTACATGCACTGTTTACTTTACTCGCATACTTCTACTGTTTTCCACTCGATACGCTCATAACCTTTGTTTCAAGCAAACCGGTGAGATTGACAACCTCATCGCAAGTTGGGAGCAAAGTACTTGGTTGTGTTGTGTGCAGGTTCTGCGTTGCAGCTAGCAAGCAAAGCTTGGACGAGGCGCCATATATAAATTGTCCGAAGCTGTCGCAAACTAGCAAGCATCACCTTCAGTCGTCATTGTCTGCTCTTCTCCTGATCGACAAAACCTTGGTTTCTTAACTGAGGGAAAATCTTGCTGCTATATTCATCACACCTTCCTCTTGGGGTTCCCAATGGGCTGGACATTCAACTAGGCACCAACTCTTTTCTGGCGCCATCAACCAGCAATCAAGCTCTTTTCTAGCGCCGTTGCCGGGGAAGAGTGGAAGACTTCTGCGAGGGGAGTTCTCGCACACACATCCTTTACTTTGTTATTGTTTTGCTTTACTTTATTTATTTTACCTGCATCGTTTTATATCAAAAACCCAAAAAATTTAGAATCCTTGGTAGTTGTTATTTCTTTACTTTAGTTCATCATGTTGATCCCTAAGTACGTTCTGGAGGACCTCTCAGTAGGTAGTGGTTCGATTATTGGCAAAAGTAACATTGAGGAGTTCTTTAATCACATTAGTATGCATGAGGAAGTTGAGGAGAAATCTTTGGTTGAGCTAGCTCCTAGTATTGAAGTTGCTTCTGCTTATTTAATTCACATGTTGGAAACTAGGTTTGCTAGCTTAATCCTTTTATGCAATACATCTTCCTTAAGCTTCATGAAATTGAAGATCCTGAAAAGAAAGCTTTTATTTTGGAAGCTTTGCGCTTAGAATTTAAAGATGTCGTTATTGAAGCTAGGAAAGTTCTTAAACATTTTAATAAACTCGGTTCACCTATAAAGGTTATTAGTACAAATGATGAAGGAGCCGAAATACCTATACCTAGCAAGCTCTTGGGATTGTGTGAAGCTTTCGAAAATAATTTTGACTGGATCTGTCCCAAAAATCTTTTTTGTGATTTGAGTGAACCAAAGCGTGATCACAAAGGGTCTTCTAAAACTTATGTGGATGAAATACAATGCCTTATTGACAAGACCTCTACAGTTGATCTTAATGCTTCTTCTAAAAATACTTGATTCGCAATTTTCTGCGCCTAGCTCAAAGGCGTTAAAGAAAAGCACTCTTGGGAGATAACCCAATGTTTTATTTTCAGTACTTTTTCTTTTATTTGAGTCTTGGAAGTCATTACTACTGTAATTACCGCTCCTTATCCTTTTTTATTTTGTTTTTGTGCCAAGAGAAGCCTCTAATTTGAGTGAGGTAAGGATTTGGGGATGTTGCTGTCCTGAAACTGTTTTCGGTGCTGCACCGTAAAAATTCGTATAAATTCTCTGTATATCTTTTGGACCTGCGATTTCTTGTGCATATGCCCCAGGTTATATCCAAACTTTCGTTAGTTGAACACTTTTTGATTTAAGCAACAGAAAACCCCTCAAAAATTCGACCTTTGCCAGCTGTTCAGTTTTGACAGATTTCTGCCAATATTTGTGTTTGCCACTTTATCGCTTTCTTTTGAGTTCTTTTGATCACGGAACTTTTGGAGAAGTTGCTACAGTAGTATTTGCTATATATGTGGTGGTTTTGAGTTGAAACCTGAAGCAAAAAGAGGTTGATTATATCTTATGCTTACACTAATGTTGCTAATCGATTTATGTTTAGTTTTGTATGAGGAAGTTTTCAAGTGTAGGGATTGGAGAATGATGAGATGAGTTGAAGAATGGACAAAAGCTCAAGCTTGGGTATGCCCATGCATCACCCCAAGAAATATCCAAGAAGTACAAGCGTCAAAGCTTGGGGATGCCCCCGAGGCACCCCTTCTTCATCGGCAAAAATCAGGTCACCTTTCAAAACACTATTTTTTTATTGCTTCATGCACTATATGTTTTTCTTGGAGCGTCAGTTGTTTTAGTTTTCTTTATTAGTTTGTTTGTTTGCTGCAATAAATGGTTGGACCCCAACAAATTTCCTTTGGAGGAGATGTACTCGTTTTCATTTGCCAAGAACACTCCGTTTTTCATTCTTACAATTTCATCGAGTGTTCTTCTTTTTTCGCTACTGCTTTTGGTTTTCGTTTTCGCCTTGATTTGCGTTTAGACCTTGTCATATCTTTTCATCAAGGTGTATTTTTGCCTCTGATCTTTATTGGTTTTCATCAAAAGAGGTGTCTTTAAAAATTTCAAATGGTGTTGGAAAAGAGAAAAGGCTTTGTGCAAAATAGTGGTACAAGAAGGAGCTTGTGTAGACTGCGGCTTAGGCTTTTTCATGTCATGCTTGATGTCTTTTTGATAGTATGCTTAGTGGTTTTGCTGTAGCATGACTTGTCTCAAATAACTGAGATTGCTTAATGAGCCTTTGAAAAAATCATGCGTTGTTTTTAATTATTTGGAAGCATTATTTTGGTTTTCTCCTTGATGCTTTATTTGGGTTGACTTGGCGCATGCTCACACATGTTAGACTCTTACAAAGTCGCCAATAGCCTCTATGATCATTTAGTTTTTGACTTTTGATGCCATCTTATGCTTCTTTTAATGTCACTTTGTCGCTTTGCATGATTATGGCCATTATTGCTCTCTTAGTTGGTCGCTCCCAGTCTTTTGCTAGCCTTCGCCTTGTACTGAGTATGAGCTCTACTCGTGCATCCAACTCCTAAAAGCCAAAGTTTTCCAAAGTGTCCACCATACATACCTACTAGCAATTTGCTATTCCAAGTAAATTTGACTTGCTTTTATTTTCTCTTCAAATTAAACTCTTACCAGTGTTATGCGAAATTCGGTCACTAAACCTCTCACGAACCGGAAGGCACACTTTACTTTTTCCTGTTCTTAAAAATTTGACATTGTGGTCTCTTATGTTGAGTTGTTATGCTTGCAAGTTGTAAGTTGGAGACTAGCCCAGCCATGCAGTCATGGGCAAGCTTTCAACATTGCACTTCTTAATTGAGTTGATATCGTGATCTTTTGTTTATGGATGCCCGTGGTGTGAAATGAATTGGGAATCTTGTGGGGATCATGGAGTTTGTATATGTGTTAGGGAAACGCCGGGCCGCTAATCTAAGCCATGCATAATTCATGGTGGAAATTTGCAGCATACCCATGGTGAACATTCGACGACGCATCTCACAATAAAAAGCTAAACAAATGGCAAATAAAAGAGATGTCAAGGTGTTCATTGTCTGCTTGTCCTGTCATTTTGGTGTGGGCTTGTTCCATGTCATCGGGCACGGAGGTACCCCATTGGCGATTCTCAATGATATGCATATATTTACAATGACAAGAGCCTTGCTTGGGACTCTAAGTAAAGTAGCATGAGGTTTGGGTACTCGTATTCACGGGGCACGAGGTTTTCAACTTATGATTTGTGAAGCATATGCATCATAATTGTTCTTGCATTAACTTTAACCATTCAAGATGCTTATGATGGGGGCAATGAGAGCTCAAAGCCGGTAAGTACCATAATTTTTGAAGGTTATAAAACTTGCAATCACTGCTTCCCTCTGCGAAGGGCCTTTCTTCTACTTTTATGTTGAGTCACCACCTTCTATCTTTATGCACCATTAAGAGAGCATAGTTGTCATTCTTAGTATAATGTGCATTGTCCCAAAGTTTTCATTGATTGATTCATATTGTTGGTTTCACTTGTTCTCAAATTATTTGTATCTAGTCGCCCTCTTAAACTTGAAGGTGTCCTATGCATTTATGTTTTGCTCTCCATGAAGGACAAGCTGAAAACCATTTGTATGTTTTTCCTTATGATTTGAACACACGTTTGACTTTCATTGTTTTATTTTCATGATCTTTTGTTTGTGTTCATTTGCATGTTTACAACATGGTTGCTAAGTTCTTATTGTCAAGATTATATCTTCATGCCCATGTTTTAAGTTCTTATGATCCCAGCTCACAAATGCTTACATATATGATCAAGATTGTGTAGGTGCATGTCACCTCAAAAATTATTCTTTGTTATCACTTACCTACTCGAGGACGAGCAGGAGTTAAGCTTGGGGATGCTTGATACGTCTCCAACGTATCTATAATTTTTGATGCTCCATGCTTGTTTTTACACCATTTGCCTAATGTTTCGTTACACTTCGTGGCACTTTTATGCATTTTCCGGAACTAACCTATTAACAAGTTGCCACAGTGCCAGTTCCCTGTTTTCTGCTATTTTTGTGTTTCAGAAGTGATACATAGGAAATATTCTTGGAATTGGATGAAACAAGTTCCTGAAGTCTTATTTTACCCGGAAGCTTCCAGAGATCCGAAGGAGAGTAGGATGGGGGCCACAGGGGCCCCACACACTAGGCTGGCGCGGCCAGGGCCTGGGCCGCGCCACCCTGGCGTGAGGCCGCCTGGCTCCACCTCTGACATCGCCCCTTCGCCTATCAAGACCCCCCGGCGGAAAAAACCTAAGGACCCAATCACTTTTCCAGAACACATCGCGATCTGCCGCCACCGTCGACCCGAAGATCGGGAGGGTCCAGAAGCTCTTCCCGGCACCCTGCCGGAAAGGGGAATCGCCACCGGAGGTCTTCTTCATCGCCATGCTTGCCTCCTAAGCGATGAGTGAGTAGTCTACCTTGGACTATGGGTCCATAGCAGTAGCTAGATGGTTGTCTTCTCCACCATGTGCTTCATGTTTAGATCTCATGAGCTGCCCTACATGATTGAGATCACCGTTATGTAATTCTATATGTTTGGTTTGTTGGGATCCGATGAATATTGGTGTTATGATTGAGTTGCTATACTGAATTATATCTTATGTTATCTCTATGTTGTTTATGATCTTGCATGCTCTCCGTTGTTGGTAGCTATCTTGGCCGAGTAGTTGCTAGTGACTCCAAGAGGGGGTATTTATGCTCGATAGTGGGTTCATGCCTCTATTTAACCTGGGGGAGTGACAGAAACCTCTAAGGTTGTAGATGTGCTGTTGCTACTAGGGAGAAAACAACATTCATATGCTCGAGGGCATATGCTTTGTTTATATTACACACTTTGCTTAATGCAATTATCTGTTGTTCGCAACTTAATACTTGTGGAGTTCTCGGATTGATTCGCCACAAGTGGATTATTAGTCATAGATGCAGCTGGATGGCGGTCTATGTATTTTGTTGTAATGCCCAGAGTAAATCTCATAGTGATCTTCTTGACATATCACGTTTATCTTTATTCTATCAATTGCCCAACTGTAATATGTTTACCCAGCATATGTTATTTATCTTATGGAGAGACACCACTAGTGAACTGTGGACCCCGGTCCTATTTCCATCATATTGCTATCACCTGTTTACTTTACTCGCATACTTCTACTGTTTTCCACTCGATACGCTCATAACCTTTGTTTCAAGCAAACCGGTGAGATTGACAACCTCATCGCAAGTTGGGAGCAAAGTACTTGGTTGTGTTGTGTGCAGGTTCCGAGTTGCAGCTAGCAAGCAAAGCTTGGACGAGGCGCCATATATAAATTGTCCAAAGCTGTCGCAAACTAGCAAGCATCACCTTCAGTCGTCATTGTCTGCTCTTCTCCTGATCGACAAAACCTTGGTTTCTTAACTGAGGGAAAATCTTGCTGCTATATTCATCACACCTTCCTCTTGGGGTTCCCAATGGGCTGGACATTCAACTAGGCACCAACTCTTTTCTGGCGCCATCAACCAGCAATCAGAGATCGAATGCATGAAGGACCATATCATATCACATTTTATATGCATGTGATGTTTATCCTTTTATGCATCTTATTTTGCTTAGATTTGATCGTGCGGTAGTATTATAAGATGATCCGTCTCACATAAATATCAAGATAAAAATGTGTGCTCCCATAACATGCACCGTCAAGAAAATTCATCATTTTGAGACACCTCGTGATGATCGGGTGTGATATACTCTACGTTCACATACGACGGGTGTAAGACAGTTTTACACACGCGAATGTTATGGTTCTACTTGGCGAGCCTAGCATGTACAGACATGGCCTTGAAACACGAACCGAAAGGTTAAGCATGAGTCATATGGTTGATATGATGAACATGGTGATGTTCTCCTTTGAAACTATGCCGTTACACGTGATGATCGGTTGCGGTATAGTGGATTTGGTTCGTGTAATCACTTAAGAAAACTAGGAGGGATGTTGTTTTTAAGTGGGAGTTCACATAGAATTTTGAATTGGTCGGGCGCATTTCTTCAAATCCTCCAGGATCACAAGTGGAACGCTAAGCAAGGTGGGGAGACTGCGAGCTCCGCGTCGAACAGAAAGAAGCAAGCAGGGGGTGTCGCTGTAGCGCGCCGGAGAGGAAGCGTAGGCAACTAAACTAAATAAGGCTACAAAACTAGCTAGCATTTTTAAGCTGGCTGCCTTTTCTAGCGCGCGTACTCTTCTGTGGAGTCGCACGGAACGAGCCTTGTCTTCCCTCCAACGACTAGCTCCCTTTTCTTGTTCCGGTCACCCTTCTCTTGCCGTGGAAGGACTTTTGCCTGTGGTGTGGTCCAACCCGTGGGCGGAGTCGCCCTCATTGCTCAGTGCTCCCCGCAGTTTCGCTGGGCTTTAACCTGAACTCATTCTATTTTGAACTTAGTCTAAATTAAATTTGCAAATAATTTGTAGATCATGGCACCACCTGCTCTGAATTTCAATATGTTCATGGAGAAAGAAAAACTAGCCACCAACGGTAGCAACTTCACCAACTGGGCACTTAACTTGAGGATCCTCCTCAATGCCTCACAAAAGGGCTATGTGCTTGAGGCACCGCTAGGTAACCCACCTGCAAAAGATGCTCCCGATGAAGAGAAAAATGTTTTTCTGACTCGTAAGGAGGACCACAGTTTAGTTCATTGAGGCATACTGTACGGACTTGAGCCGGAGCTGCGAAAATGTTTTGAGAACAGCAACGCTTATGATACCATGTATGTTTGAATTGATTGAAATTTCACAAGGAATTAAAACTTTTGATTTATTTAAAAACTTTACTAGGAAAACTTTATCAAACTTCTATTATCCCTTGAAGAACCTTTTTGAGAAAATAGAATCTCAAAATATTAATTTGCATTTACCCAAAACCTATGCAAACTCATTTGCAAAGGAAATACTTACAAAAGGTTTTATATCAAATAAAGTTTGCTATGCGAAAGGAATGTTTGAAAATAAATTTTAGAAACTATTTTTATAAAGTTTATTCTCTGATTTTAAAAGGAATTATTTTGAAAGCCCTAATTTTATTGATCTTATACAAATAAGCCCTTTGGATAAATTATAAAGTTTTTATTGGAAATTAGTTTTATTTATGAAAACATGTTTCTTACTGTCTTAGAATGTTAAGTTGAATTTTAGAAAAATTTACAAATTGGTTTGAATCAATTTGGACCAATTTTGAAAAAGATATGAAAGAAATACAAAACAAAGAAAAAGAAAAGAAAAGGAAATAAAGAAAATAGAAAGGGCCACGGGGAAACCTTTCAGCCCATCTTCAGAAACGGCTCGCGGCCAGAGCCGAATCGGTACCGTCCCCCCCCCCTTCGTCAGCCACTGACACACCGGGCCCACCTGGTAGGAGCTCCTTCTTCCTCGGGACAGAAACCTGGACGAGCCCGACACCCTCCCCTCCGTCCGATCGCCCCCGTGTCCAAACCCTAACCCCCTACGCAAACCACGGCCCTCTATGAAACCCCCAGGGACTCCTCCCTCGCCTCCTTTTGTCCTTTCTCATGAAGACGCACTCCAAGCTGACGAATTCGTCGCCGAAGATCTGCAGACACCGCCGCTATTCCTCGTCAAATTCGACGCCGACGGTGAACACCGCCGCCTCTTTCTGGCCTCCCTCCACCCTCTCTGCCCCGGCGCACCTCCCTGATCTCTTGGTTTGTCCAATCTCGCAGGAAATCAACGCGCCCGACCAATGCCCGAAGGTCACTGCCGCCCGTGCCGCTCCAGCCGATCCCCTCTTCCTCTTTTGGAAACGATTGAAGACGCCGATCAAACACCCGAGCCCGCCTCATCGCCATGCACCTCGTCGTGCCATCGCCGTCGTCCAGAAGCCACCAGATCGCAGCCGGAGACCACCACCTGCACACCCTCACCGGCGACTCGATGGAACCCTAGCTAGGTGAGTTTCTCCCCTCTGTTTTAATCTTGGCCGTTAGATCTTGTTCGGATGGATAGGATTAGATCACTAGATCGAAGAGGTACACGCAGATCTGAACCATTCAGATCTCTTTAAATCTCACGGACCAAAACCCTAATCCGTGCGAAGCGGTACCAGCCAACCAGAAGCCTGCACGTGGTCGTCTCTGGATAAGCCCGGTTCAATTTCGTTTTAAAATCTCAGAAAATAGTCTAACCTTCAAAAACGCATATCTTTTGTTCTGTAGATCCAAAAATTGCAAGTAATCTGTCCCTGGATTCCTAAAAATGTGTAGAACACTATTCCGTAATAAAATTTGTCTTTTGAACTAGTTGAAAACATTCAAATTTAAATATGTGAGTTTGAGTGTTTTTAATATAGTTCAAATTCTATAAATCCTTTTCAGTTGATTCTTTTTGCAGTAGGATCATATTGTTGTCCTATATCCAGTAGAACCATTGCACAAATTATTTGAACCAATTTTATCAAGTACTAAAATTCAAATGAGGATTTGAGTATTTTCTCCCTAGATTTAATTCTATAAATATTTTAGGCATAATTCCTTTTGTAAAATTGCCTACCTTTATACTAAAAACCCATCAGAATACTTCTCACACACTTATCCAAATGTCAACTCCACTAGTTCATCCTTTTGTAAGAAATAGTTGTGTTTCTAAGCATCTTGCAAAAATATCAAATTCTTATTGTGCACCTTGTGCCTTTTTGGTGTACAAATGGTGTGAATTTATCCTAAGTCCTAATGACCACATCAAATCTACCATGACTTAGTAAAAATCCACTCTATTCTTGCCCAAGTGCAAAACTATCAATCCCATCTTACCCAAAAATTCTTCTAAGTATTTTGACTACCCCATCCAACACTATGGCATATAAGTTTTTCCCATATCAATACCATGGAGAAGAAGTTGAAGAGAAGACAAGGAGTTGAAGGCAAAGCAAGAAGTTGAAAGAGAAGACAAGGAGATGAAGGAAAAGAAGAAGTTGAAAAGAAGACAAGAGATGAAGGGAAGACAAGAAGATCAAGAGAAGAGAGACCAAGTCAAGAAGATGAAAGTGTTAGACCTCATGACTTAGAAATTATTCATCCAACTTCTCAAACCAAGCCTAAGAATCTCCTTGAAGCTATTTTTACTAAGTGTTTGACACTTCTTAACAATCTAAAAAACCCCCATCAATCCTTTGAAGTCTTTGACTTAGCCATTCTCTCCATCCATATCAAGTCAACTTCATGCCCAATCTTTTGTCCAATTATCACTAAGACTTTGAAGACTAAGCTAAAACAAATAAACACTTTTGTTGTCTTGTTTGATTATATTGCTTGATTGGTGTGTTTATGTTGTGTTACTTTCTATCTTATAGTTGTACGGAGAGCCACGTGTGTTGATTAAGAGAAGTACAATCTTCAGAAATTTCTAAGGCAAGTGTCACTCTGGTTCATAAAATTCCCAATGATGTTTTACTATGCATGTAGTGTTTCTCTTCTTTTAATAATATGCATGTGTAGATTGTTAGGCTTGCTATCTCCTATTTAGGATATCCCTAATTACCCCGTTAGAAGAAACACCGTAAGTGTAGATTGCTTAGTTGTGCTATAGAATTCGTGGTTGGGATTCCACATGTTCTTTTATTAAGTTTGAAAACTATGTTTTGCAAAAACTAAGAAAACAACTAAGTTAATGAAACACCTGGGTGGAAATTGGTAAGATGGATTTATGTTGAGTGGTTACACCAGAGCCATCTCTATGGCGGTCGTGTGTATCTCACTTGTGGACGGCCACCCAAGAACAAAGAGATTGGAGACGTTCAAGTCGTGAAGCTTCCAGTGCAACCACGAGTCATATGGGCTCTATCTTGACTAACTAAGTTGCGAGAACTCAGCCAGACGGACAGAGGGTGGTAGTGATTTGTAGGATGGAATGTGTCCGGGTTGGTCTGAGGGATTGCTTCTGAAAGGTCTTGTCTTAGTCTTCACTTGGCCATTTGAGCAAAATGAGCATCATGGCAAAAGAGGTTGACTGAGTCTTGTGGGAAAAGTGCACCACCTCTGCAGAGTGTTGAAACTAAGTACTTAGCCGTGTCCCCGGTTACGGACAATTTTGAGCGACATGATTATGAAGCTGTTCAAGAACCTCCTCATCCCAATTTCTTTAAATTAAAACTTGAGTGGTTAACAAGGGATTGTTGTGTGATCATAATTATGTACACCTGGTGGATTCCTGTGTGTGCATAATTAACTAGGAGCACCTGGTGGATTCCAGTGTGTCCAATAGTGTTTTAAAAGAAAAATGAGATCTTTTGAAAAGTAGGATAAACAATTACTTTTCTGCAAGCTTAGCCTGAAGATCCACTTAGCCAAATATTCATTTAAGTGTTAGGTTCCATTTGTGTCCACCCAAAAGTGACATCTTGCCAATACAATTCAAGTGTATTGACCCTTTGTGGCTGCAACGTTTCATGTTGCAGGTTTTTGACGATAAGAAAGGTACGACAGGGTTACGAGTCTATCCGCAGCATGTTCGCCTGTGGCACATGAAGAAGAAGGACTCCATGCTATTTATGTTTTTGTTGTAAACTCTGATAGCTTTATGCTATGAGTATTGTAAAGTTTCTTTATGTAATTGCTGGATCATGCGATGTAATAAAATGACCCTTATTTCTTGATATTACATCTTAAACTGTGTGTGCTAGCGTTTGATCCAGGGACTAGCACTAAAAAGCACAGGAATCATCATCTTTAAAAGGTGAGGTCAGTACAAATGGATGGAAGTAAGAAAGGGTACTTACCTATGTTGCAAGGAAAGACATTGAGTAAGACTCAAAGTCCAGCTACAGCTGAAGATAGAGAAGAAATGAATAAGATTCCATGCCTCTGCCATAGGCTCTATCATGTATGCCATGTTATGTACAAGATTGGATGTGGCACATCCTATTAGTTTGACTAGTAGGTACCAATCCGATCCAGGTTTGGAACACTAGACGGCGGTCATCTTTAAGTACTTACGAAGGACTAAGGATATGTTTCTCGTGTATGGTGGTGAAGAAGAGCTCGTCGCAAGTTGTTACGTTGATGCTAGCTTCGACACCAATCCGGATGACTCCAAGTCTTAATCTGGGTACGTATTTGTTATGAATGGAGGAGTAGTGAGCTGGAGGAGTTCCAAGCAAAGCGTGGTAGCGAGATTATCTACAGAAGCGAAATATGTTGCTGCTTCAGAAGCAGCGCAGGAAGCAGTTTGGATGAAGGAGTTCATATCTAAACTAGGTGTGGTTCTGAGTGCGTTGGATCCAATGGTTATCTATTGTGACAACAATGGTGCCATAGCCAATGCTAAGGAGCCAAGGTCTCACAAGAATTCCAAGCATATAAAGCGCCAATTTCACTCCATCCATGAACATGTCAAGGATGGTGATATAAAGATTTGCAAAGTACACACGGATCTGAATGTGGCAGACCCGTTGACTAAAGCTCTCCCCAAGGCAAAACATGATCAGCACCAGAACTCAATGGGTGTTAGATTCATCACTATGTAATCTAGATTATTGACTCTAGTGCAAGTGGGAGACTAAAAGGAATATGCCCGAGAGGTAATAATAAAGTTGTTATTATTTTATTCCATGTTCATAATAGATGTTTATTTCTCATGCTAGAATTGTATTAATCAGAAACATTAATACTTGTATGATTAATAAAATAAAATGTTCCTAGTAAAGCCTCTCTTTTATACTAGCTCGTTGATTAATCGATGATCAAGGTTTCCTGATCATGAACATTGGATGTTGTTAATAATGGGGTCATATCATTAGAAGAATGAAGTGATGAACATTCACACCCATAGTACAAATAGCAATACGATCAAGTCATCAAGTTTCATTGCTATATCAAACTCATACGAAATAGTTCTAATCCTCAGACCATGAGATCATGTTAATCACTGATACCGTAAGAGTACTTTGATAATATCAAACGTCACACCATAACAGGGTGATAATAAAGGTTGATTTGGGTATTCTGAAAGTGTTAGTTGAGGCTCATGGATCAAGAGTGGAATTTGTCCGACCCGATGACGGGAAGATATTCTCTGGGCCCTTCTCGGTGATATTGCATTGACATCGCTTGCAAGCATGTGACTAGGTCACGGGAATGCATTATCACAGAATGAGTAAAGAGACTTGTCAGGAACGAGATTGAACTAGGTATGGTTGATACCAAATGATCAGATCTTGGACAAGTAATAATATCGCGAGACAAAAGGAATTAACTATGTTCGTTATTGGTTCACACGATCACTAGTTCATCGTCGAGTAAGTGGGAGTCGTCATGGATTTCCAGATCCCGCTGTTGAATATTGACCGGAGAGGAGTCTCGATCATATCCACGTTATTCATGAATGGTAGGGTGACACACTTAAGGTTCGCCGATATTTTTTAGTGGATACGATACTCTGATCGAATTACATGACAGCATAAGGGTTGTTTCAGAAAAGTGTCAAAACGGTTTCGAGATATCGAAATAACTCAAGGGGTATTTGTTAATGTTTGTTAATTGAATGAATTAACAAATATTTAAAAAATAAAAATGTTTTATTAAATCAATTAGTATGAATTTAATTAGCATGAATGTCATGCAAAATTAAATGGGGGGTTACCTCATATTGATGAGGGGGTTACCACCATGAAGAGGGGGTTACCACCATGAAGAGGAGGAGATTTTCTCCTAGGGGCTAGCGCACACCCCCCTTGGGGCTGCCCCCTCCTCTCCTATAAAAGGCCCCCCTCTCCTCCATGTTCTTGCTTGCTTGATCCCTCCTTTCTCCCGCAATGTTGCTGCCCCAAATCCGTCTTAGCTTAGCGAAGCTCTGTTGGATTGTTAGTTTGAGGTTCACACACTTGGAGAAGTGTGTGTTGGAGTGTCCGGCGGATCCCCTCTTTCGCTGCCCCGCTGGACCGTGGGCATGGAGGAGACGACGACAAGCCATACGTGTGACCGAGTACGGAGGAGCCGCCGGTTGTGGTGCCTTGTACATGATCTTGAGATCGTCAAGTGAACGACTACGTCGACTACGTGCGTCTTCGTCAAGTCTCCATCGGCAACATTTGTGCGGGAACGTAATCCCCGCTTTCGGTTATCGAGGGTTAGTTCTCCGTTGCTACCATCTCGTAGAGTTTTCTTGGCTAGTTTGTGTTCATGCGTAGGAAATTTTTTTGTTTTCCATGCTATGAACCCATCACTGGGGCAGTTCCCGCCCGGGCTCCTGGCCTCTCATAGATTGCTAGGAGGCGCTCAACTGTAGCATTTACCTGGGCGGCCCTGGCGGCTGCTCGGCGATCTAAAGGGCCTGCAGCTGGAACCTTCCACACCTTGCGCAGGACGTCGAGTAAGTCGAGCTCGGGGCATTGGCGCTGGAGGTTGGTGAAGATGCATGTCCCAGCAATCCCTAGGAGCTCCCGGCATTCGGTGTCGACGACCTTCGTGAGCCTTCCCGCTGCATCAAGCAGCTTCTCGGTGAGCTTCTCAAAGAAGAGTAGGAACGCCCCGTCGGCTTCAAGGGCTGGAGGCTGGCCCAAGTCCTGGATGTCCAGCCACTGGGCTGCCTTCATCACACGAGGAGCGATGGAGCGGAACATCAGCACCCGCTGCCTCTTTAGAAGCAGCTCCTCCTGCACCCTGGAGCTCCCTAGTGAGGGGCACAATCTACCGGACCATCGCCTGGTTCTCCCGCTCGACTCGCTCTAGGTTGGAGAGGGCGTCGTCCCGTTGGGCGACCACTTCTTCCAAGGCTCGCTCGACGCCCCTGCGCGACTCCATCGCCTTCCTCAGCCCGGCTTCTAGGTCCTGCTTCTGCTGCTCGAAGGCATCCCTCTGCTGCTTTAAGCGCACCAGGGAGACGTCAGTCTTGGCACGGAACTCCGCGGGGATCGCCTCATAGTTCTCGACGCGTTTCTGCTTGGTGTCATTCTCTAGACATATCCGCCGCTGATTCTGATAAGGGGTGTCCCGATCTTCTCAGCGAGCGCGATGTAGATGACGACGATGGTGATGAAGATAACTCGAGTGTTGCTGTAAACTCTCTGGCTAATCCCTGCTGCCAGCGCAACAACTCTCAACCCTTTGGATATTCGCAACGTCACACGCTTGTGCACGTAGCCGCCGACCATGAAGCGGTGATGCAATATACTAATTCCCAATGGAACAACAGATTACACTCAGACTTTCAGTAGAACGAACACCAAATCGATACGAATTGGTGCGAATAATTTCAGAGGAACACTTGGTTCTGTCTAGAAACTAGGGTTTTGTTTAAACGTGGTCTAAGGGACTAGAGGGGGTGCCCCTAGCTAGAGGTGGGGCGTCCTCAGCATGGACCTGGCCCAAAACCAACCTGGTTTAGGCCCAAACTGACTCGGTTCGAATCAAACGAGTACATACCGACCCATACATGGGTTCGGCCTAATTTGGCACGCAGGCCATGAGTGTGGCGCGCCTTAGATGTGTAGACATCGTGTCGTAGGCTGTCCTAGTGCGCCAACACGGACTCTCTCATGTATACTTGATGTTCTGGTGATCTCCTGGTGCGCATGCCTCCCTCTCCTCCCTCGCGCACTTGATCATCAAGTCTTGCTCTTCTTGCTGCGACTCATCTCCTCCTCGTGCAACGCTCATGTTATCAACAAACCTGATCATACATAGATGCATAGAGTTAGGCAGCATAAAGTTCTCGGTAAATAAAAGATCAGGTTCAATTAAGAGTGAGCTCACCTATTGTTCTAATAGCTTTGCACGTGCTCTTGTAATTGGTCCAATCCTAATCTCATTGGACTTCTTCGCAACAATATCTTCATCATCAAAAGGAGTAGGGGATAATGGTGGTGTACTAGGGATGTCCTCATCATCCTCCCCCATTCAAAAGGCGTCGACCTCGACGCTGCAAGGTCTTCACCTTCATATGGTGTCAAATCAGCAACGTTGAAACAATTGTTGATGCCATACTCAGCTGTAGGAAGATCTATCTTGTAGGAATTATCATTGATCTTGGCAAGAACCTTGTAAGGACCAGCGCCACGGGGCAGCAACTTGGACTTACATAGCTGTGGAAATCTATCCTTGCGAAAGTGAACCCAAACCATATCACCGGGCTGAAACAATACCTCCTTGCACTTCTTGTTTGCACGATCTGCAGTATACTTGCCTTTCTTCTCAATAGCCTCTTTAGTCTTCACATGAATCTTCCTCACAAAATCTGCCCTCTTGGATGCCCCATATTGATTCGCTCTTGGATAGGAAGAGGCAACAAATCAAGTGGCGTAATGGGTTTGAAACCACAGACCACCTTGAAAGGACATAGCTGTGTGGTAGAGTGAACCGCCCTGTTATATGCAAACTCCACATGCGGCAAACAATCTTCCCACTCACGCAGGTTCTTCTTGATCATGCATCGCAGCACTGTTGAAAGTGTGCGATTTACCACCTCCGTTTGACCATCAGTTTGGGGATGACATGTAGTGCTGAAAAGTAACTTCGTGCCCAGCTTTTCCCAAAGTGTCTTCCAGAAGTAGCTCATAAACTTCACATCACGATTAGAGACAATTGTCTTGGGGTACTCCATGCATGCGTACAATGTCCCGGAAAAACGGGTTAGCAATATGCGACACATCGTCGCTTTTGTGGCAGCCAATAAAATGAGCCATCTTAGAAAATCTGTCCACTACCACAAATATAGAATCATGGCCTCTTTTAGTTCTAGGCAAACCTAATACAAAATCCATACTAGTGTCCTCCCATGGTGTAGTAGGTGCAGGTAATGGAGTATACAACCCGTGAGGCTTCAGCTTGGACTTGGACTTGTTGCATGTAATGCAACGCTTCACAAACCTGTCCACATCATGATGAGGACATCCCATCTATTGATACACCTGCTGCACCTACAGCGGAACACATACAAGGAACTATCAGTCGAGCTCATGCCAAGCAACTTAACTATCAGGTACTTTTGTTTCTTGGAACTCTTTCTCACATACATGAGAATATGATGCTGCCTAAATCAGATATGTTTGTTACTCTTAGGAATGATGGACCTAGCATGGATGAGAGGGACAAGCATTGGAGCATGATCGTGCATGGAGATGGCAGCAAGCGTTTGAGGATGGAAGAAGATGCCACGAGTGGATATTTCAGAACTTTGAAGCCACCATAATGATGGATGAAGACTTGGACGAAATATACAGAGAGCTACTTCATAAATTCGACCATAGATAAATATGGTGCTGCGTCACATTTTTTTTGGGCCAGGCCCATGTAATTTTCGCAGCAAATAAGACAACCACTTTTAGGAGTCCGAATTTGAGGAGAAAAGGCCTGTTAGGGTTCCGTTCGACCACCATACCCATGGCTGGTCGCACCCCTACCTTTTCCTCCTCAAATACCCCCCGTAGTCATCATTAGAATGTGTATTTTGTTTAGACTAAAGTTAGCCATTGTTGCAACTACGAGCTCGACTTTTGAGGCCAATCGTCCAGAAGAAGACCGCCTATTCGGAATCCCACCTTTTTAATAAAGCATACATCTTTCATCCGCAATTTCTTGATTGCAGTATTAGTTCTTACTTGTTCTCGATTTCAGGTAGGAATTAAGACCCTCGTTGGTCAGGCTGATCGTGCATCTGCAAGATCGTTAACTCCCGGAGATTGTCCTAGCGATTGTATAGGCGCACGAGCTTCGCACGTGTAGTCGGATCGTCAAGCACGAACTCCACCCACCAAATCGACATATCAAGATCTCATCAAAAGATCGGACACCTTTGCCCTATCAAGTGGTATCAGATTTCAGGTTGCTCGGTGAGATTTATTGTTTTCATAGTCTAGATTGTATCTGTGTTCATACCTATAAACCATGAAAAAGCCAAAAATACAGTTAGGGTTTAAATCATCTTGTCCCATAAACCATCCGAGCCTTTGCATTGTCTTTTCAGTTTGCATCGTTGAATTTGTGTCTGCATCCGCGTGTCGAGTTGTTGGTCTTAGTGTATGTTCCATTAGAGTTTCGATTTCGAATCACCATAGTCACGCCGCTGCCGCATGCTTGCACCACCGCTCCACCATATCCTTCCACCACCATGCCATATACTTCCGCCACCGCCTTCACATTAGGCTTTGTTCGTTCCTTCCAATTTCATCTGTGCCTTTTTCCGAGTCCGTGAGTTAATTTTCGGTCGCCAGACAAGAGGAAGAAGATGAGCAAAAAAAAAATCCTGAAAAAAAAGTCAAATCCGCATCCAAGTCGGTTTGACCCGATTCCTACTAGTCCAGTCCGAATTTAGTCCGAATTGGACAGTTTCGTTAGTTTTTGACAGTTTTTGACAGCAAACTTCAATTGGCCATAACTTTTGCATACGAACTCCGTTTTCGACGTGCGACCACTCAAAATGCTCAGCACACAAAGTTCTGTCGCCTAAGCGGCCTTTGGAACGCTCAGAATTCCCAAAAGAGTTCGGGAAGGTCGAGTTTTTGCCATATGAAGTTTTGGACCCGGAAATTTCTGCAGATCTTCACTTATATCTTGCTTTTGAGCTGTTTCTTTCTGCTTGTTGTGCCGCGCTGTGACTTTCTTAGTGTTCTCGGCTCGCGTCTCTAGCACGGGCTAGCCTAGGACCAGCACAGTACCGTTGTTGTGCATTCTTTCAACATTGCATTACTGTTTTGATATTTTTTGTTTTTGCTACCATATAAGCCTTCCTACATCTCCACATATTTCTGCACGTGCTTTGTATCAACACCTGGTAATCGCTTTGTGCAATTTTGGGAGTCGCTAATAATTGCTGGTTGCATATCACCTTCCTCCTATTTGGTAAGAACTTGTAAGAGCTTTGTATACTACTTAACGGATTACGCGTGATTCCACCATATTCTATAGTGCGTAGGTAATATATTTGTGCTTGCTTCTATGCTAACCATGACAGGAACCACGAAGGATGATGTTGATCCGGAGAATATGACTAGTGCAGAGTTGCATGCCCACTTCACTTGGCTGTTGGTGGGGCGTGCACAAGATGTGGACACACGCTTGGGTGATGTTGATTCCAAGCTTTCTGATGCGATGGACAAGATTGCTGGCCTTGAGGAATCCTTCAACACCAAGCTCGATGCCAAGTTCCAGGAAGTCCTGGCCCGTTTACCACCATAGCCACAGTCGGGCGTCCACGCACCATGTGCTCGCCGCGTTCCTCTCGTACCACCATCTGCGGGTACCATTACAGTTGCGGTAGCTGCTGCGGCCGCTACGGACGCGGCCACCCGGGATGGATATGCTGCTAATGAGGGGGAAAACGAGTTCGATGATGAAAACAAGCTCGAGGAGAACAAGGTCCAACAACCTGCACCTGGCCGTCCGCGGCAATACAACCGCAACGCTCGTCCACCTCCACGTCCGGTACGTGATGATGAACATGTTGCCAAACTGAAATTAAATATTCTGCCATTTAAGGGTAGATATAATCCTGATGCATATCTCACTAGGGAATTAGAAGTAGAGCAACGTTTTGCATGTTTACGCTATCCTGAGCATTTGCGTGTTAGTGCTGCTACATGTGAATTTACAGATTTTGCTTCTATCTGGTGGTCTGAATATTGTAGAGTCAATCATGCTAATATTCCTGCTACTTGGCTTGGTGTAAACATGCCATGCATACTCGTTTTGTACCTCCACATTATCAACGGGACTTGCTTAAAAAATTTGCTCGTTTAGAACAAGGCAAAAATTCCGTACAAGAATATTATCAAGAGTTACAAACAGGCATGATTCATTGTTGTATTGTAGAGGATAATGAAGCTATGCTTGCACGTTTCTTTGGTGGTTTAAATAAGGAGATTCAGCATATTTTAGACTATAAGGAGTACAACACTATTACTCATTTATTTCATCTTACTTGCTAAGCTGAACTTGAAGTGCAGGATCGTCAACCATCATGGAGAAGAGCTAATAATTCTGCAGGTCGTACTTCTTCATGGTCTGCGCGCCAATCAGCTCAACCTTCTCATGGGGATGCACCAGGACCTTCCACCTCCAGGTATACCATGCCCACGTCAAGAACGCCACCTGCTCCTGCTCCATCACCATCTGCTAGTCCGACACGGAGTTCTTCTTCCATGGCCTCCACGAGGAAGACTCACGACATTCAATATCGCAAATGTTTTGGGTTTGGTCACATCGAAAAAGAATGTAGAACCAAACGTGTGATGGTGGTGCTTGAAGATGGCGAATATGACTCTGCGAGTGATTTTGATGATGATACATTGGCACTTATTGCTGCACGTGATGGTGCTAATTCCGATTCTGACAAGGAGATGGAGGTAATGGGAGCTGAAACTGCTGATCAATATAAGAGTTTAGTTGCACAACGTGTCTTGAGTGTGCAATTGAGCAAAGCTGAGCATGATCAACGCCACAATTTGTTTCAAACAAGAGGCGTTGTTAAGGAGAGAGCTATCCGGATCATCATTGATGGAGGGAGTTGTAACAATCTGGCTAGTATTGACATGGTGGAGAAGCTTGCTCTACCCACACGACAACGACCTCATCCCTATTACATTCAATGGTTTGAGAGCTCCCGTAAGCTCAACGTAACGAGAACTGCACGCGTGCATTTTACTATTGGTACCTATTCAGATTTTGTTGATTGTGATGTTGTACCTATGCAAGCTTGTTCTATGTTACTTGGTAGACCATGGCAATTTGATAGAGAATCTATACATAATGGTAAAACTAATCAGTATTCTCTTACACATGCTGGCAAGAAAATTGGAATTAAACCCATGACTCCGGAACAAATTTTGAAAGATGATCTTGCTAGAGTAGATTAAAAAGAGGAAAACCATAAGAGTGAGGATCAGATTATTGCTGCAGATTTTGTAACCCCTAAGCATACTTCTAAATCTCATTCTAACCATGCTACTGGAATTCGTTTGAAGAATCCTTGTTTACTTGCTAGCAAATCTGATATTGCTGAAATTGATGTGAATATTACTCCATGCTATGCCATTGTTTGCAAAGAAGTTCTGTTTACATTTGAGGATATGCCTCCTTCTTTGCCACTTGCGGTTGCTAACCTTTTGCAGGAATACATGGACGTTTTCCCACAAGATGTTCCACCTGGACTTCCACCTATTCGTGGGATAGAACACCAAATTGATTTGATTCCAGGAGCCTCGCTGCCCAACCGTGCGCCATATCGCACCAATCCTGAAGAAACAAAAGAGATCCAACGACAAATCCAGAATTTATTGGACAAAGGTTATATTCGTGAGTCTCTTAGTCCATGCGCTGTTTTATTTTAGTACCTAAGAAAGATGGTTCTTCACGCATGTGTACTGATTGTCGAGCTATTAATAATATTACCATTCGATATCGTCACCCTATACCTTGTTTGGATGACATGTTGGATGAGTTGAGTGGTTCTATTATGTTCTCTAAAGTTGATTTGCGTAGTGGTTACCACCAAATTCGTATGCAATTAGGAGATGAATGGAAAACAACTTTTAAAACTAGGTTTGGTTTATATGAGTGGTTAGTAATGCCATTTGGTTTAACTAATGCACCTAGTACCTTTATGAGACTGATGAACGAAGTTTTATGTCCTTTTATTGGTCGTTTTGTGGTGGTATATTTTGATGACATTCTCATATATAGCAAGTCTTTAGAGGACCATTTGGATCATTTACGTGCTATTTTCAATGCTTTACGTGATGCACGTTTGTATGGTAATCTTGAGAAGTGCACCTTTTGCAAAAATAGAGTTGCTTTCTTGGTTATGTCGTTACAGAATAGGGAATTGAAGTTGATCCAGCCAAGATTGAAGCAATTGAGAATTGGCCATAGCCTATGACGGTCACACAAGTGAGGAGTTTTCTTGGCCTCGCTGGATTTTATAGGCGCTTTGTCAAAGATTTTGATTCTATTGCTGCGCCATTGAATGAGCTCACAAAGAAAGATGTGCCCTTTGTTTGGGGCGAGGCACAACCAGAAGCTTTCATGATACTGAAAGATAAGTTAACACATGCTCCATTACTCCAACTTCCTGATTTTAATAAGACGTTTGAACTTGAATGTGATGCTAGTGGAATTGGTTTGGGAGGTGTGTTATTACAAGAAGGCAAACCTGTAGCATATTTTAGTGAAAAATTGAGTGGGCCTAGTCTAAACTATTCTACTTATGATAAAGAATGATATGCGCTGGTTCGGACATTAGAAACTTAGCAGCATTATTTATGGCCTAAAGAATTTATTATACATTCTAATCATGAATCTTTGAAGCATATTCGTAGTCAAGCAAAACTGAATCGTCGCCATGCAAAGTGAGTTGAATTTATTGAATCTTTTCCTTATGTTATCAAACAAAAAAAGGGTAAAGATAATGTTATTGCTGATGCTTTGTCGCGCTGCTATACTATGCTATCTCAGCTTGACTTCAAAATTTTTGGGTTGGAAACTATAAAGGAACAATACTTGCATGATGCTGAATTTAAAGATGTGTTGCAGAATTGTAGAGATGGTAGAACATGGAACAAATTCATCCTTAATGATGGATTTGTGTTCCGTGCTAACAAACTATGCATCCCAGATGGTTCTGTTCATCTTTTGTTGTTACAGGAGGCGCATGGAGGAGGATTAATGGGACACTTTGGTGTCAAGAAAATGGAGGATGTTCTTGCTGCACACTTCTTTTGGCCACGCATGCGGCGAGATGTTGAGAGATTCGTGGCATGCTGCACTACTTGTCAAAAAGCTAAGTCTCGCCTTAATCCACATGGTTTAAATATGCCTCTTCCTGTTCCAAGTGTTCCTTGGGAGGATATTTCGATGGACTTTGTTTTGGTATTACCTCGTACATAGAAGGGGAGGAGTAGTATTTTTGTTGTTGTGGATCGGTTTTCTAAGATGGCACTCTTTATTGCTTGTCACAAGACCGATGATGCTGCGCACATTGCTGATTTGTTTTTTCATGATATCGTTCGTTTGCATGGTGTGCCAAATACTATTGTTTCTGACCGTGATACTAAATTTCTTAGCCACTTTTGGAGATGTTTATGGGCTAAGTTGGGGACTAAATTGTTGTTTAGTACTACATATAATCCCCAAACTGATGGACAAACTGAAGTAGTCAATAGAACTTTATCTACTATGTTGTGGGCTGTTTTAAAGAAGAACTTAAAATTTTGGGAAGAGTGTTTGCCTCATATTGAATTTCCTTATAATCGTTCGCTGCATTCTACCACAAAGATAAGCCCTTTTCAGATTGTCTATGGTTTTGTTCCACGTGCACCTATTGATTTGTTGCCTTTACCATCTTCAGTGCAAAATAATTTCGATGCTACACAGCATGCTGAATTGATTTTAAAATTGCATGCAACTACTAAAGACAACATAGAACAAATGAATGTTAAGTATAAAGTTAATGGGGATAGAGGACGAAAGCATGTTGTGTTTGAGGTTGGTGATCTTGTTTGGTTGCATTTGCGCAAAGATTGTTTTCCTGATTTGTGCAAGTTTAAGTTAATGCCACTTGCTGATGGTCCTTTTAAGGTGATAGCGAAAATCAATGATAATGCATATAAACTTGAGCTTCCTGCAGATTTTGGTACGGTAAGTCCTACATTTAACATTGTAGATTTGAAGCCTTACTTCGGTGAAGATGATGAGGTTGCGTCGAGGACGACTTCAATTCAAGAAGGGGAGCCTGATGAGGACATCCCATCTATTGATACACCCACTGCACCTACAGCGGAACACATACAAGGACCTATCACTCGAGCTCGTGCCAAGCAACTTAACTACCAGGTACTTTTGTTTCTTGGAACTCTTTCTCACATACATGAGAATATGATGCTTCCTAAATCAGATATGTTTGTTACTCTTAGGAATGATGGACCTAGCATGGATGAGAGGGACAAGCATTGGAGCATGATCGTGCATGGAGATGGCAGCAAGCGTTTGAGGATGGAAGAAGATGCCACGAGTGGAGATTTCAGAACTTTGAAGCCACCATAATGATGGATGAAGACTTGGACAAAATATACAAAGAGCTACTTCATAAATTCGTCCTTAGATAAATATGGTGCTGCGTCACTTTTATTTTTGGGCCAGGCCCATGTAATTTTCGCAGCAAATAAGACAGCCACTTTTAGGAGTCTGAATTTGAGGAGAAAAGGCCTGTTAGGGTTCAGTTTGACCACCATACCCATGGCTGGCTGACCTCAAATACCCCTACCACCATAGCCATTGCTGCAACTATGAGCTCGACTTTTGAGGCCAATCGCCCAGAAGAAGACCGCATATTCGGAATCCCACCTTTTTAATAAAGCATACATCTTTCATCCGTAATTTCTTGATTACAGTATTAGTTCTTACTTGTTCTCGATTTCAGGTAGGAATTAAGACCCTCGCTGGTCAGGCTGATCGTGCATCCGCAAGATTGGTAACTCCCAGAGATTGTCCTAGCGATTGCATAGGAGCACGAGCTTCGCACGTGTAGTCGGATCGTCAAGCACGAACTCCACCCACCAAATCGACATATCAAGATCTCATCGAAAGATCGGACACCTTTGCCCTATCACATCACGTATCATTCTAGGCCAATAAAAGTGATCAGCGAGCATGAGTAGCGTCTTCTCACGCCCAAAGTGACCCATCAAACCGCCGGCATGTGATTCCTACAACAATAGCAAATGCATGGATGATTTTGGAACACATAGTTTGTTGGCACGAAACAAAAACCCATCATGGATGTGATATTTATCCCATGCTTTCCCACCAGTACACATGCTATATGGTGCTAAAAAATCATGATCAGTAGCATATAAATCACACAAGCTCTCTAAACTAGGAACCTTAATGTCTAATTGTGTCAACATGTTCTTCCTAGATAGAGCATCAGCAACCACATTGTCTTTACCCTTTTTATGTTTAATTATGTAAGGAAAAGACTCAATGAACTCAACCCACTTAGCAAGACGCCTATGCAAATTAGATTGAGCTTTCAGATATTTCAAAGCTTCATGATTAGAATGTATGATAAATTCTTTTGGCCACAAATAATGTTGCCAAACCTCAAGAACTCTAACAAGCGCATACAATTCTTTGTCATAAACAGGATAGTTCAACCTCGCACCACAAAGTTTTTCAGAAAAGTAGGCAATAGGCCGACCCTCTTGCATCAACACACCACCAATACCAATGCCACTAGCATCACATTCAATCTCAAATTGATTATTAAAATTTGGTAGTGCAAGCAAAGGTGCAGAAGTTAATAAACATTTCAGTTCATCAAAAGCATGATCTTGGGTTGCGCCCTATACAAATTCAACACCTTTTTTGTTAACTCATTTAAAGGTGCAGCAACAGTACTAAAGTCCTTGACAAAATGGCGATAAAAACCAGCAAGACCATGAAAACTTCATACTTGACTAACATTCATGGGAGTAGGCCAATTTTGAATAGCTTCAATTTTAGATGCATCGACCTCTACTCCATTTTTAGAAACAACATATCCAAGGAAGATTACCTTATCTTTGTAAAATGTGCACTTTTCAAGATTACCATAAAGCTTAGAATCACGCAACACTTGTAAAACTTGTCTAATATGATCACTATGGTCAGATTCATTGCGGCTGTAGATTCATATATCATCAAAATACACAACCACAAACTTGCCAATAAAATTTCACAAAACATGGTTCATTAATCTCATGAAGGTACTAGGTGCATTAGTTAAACCAAATGGCATGACTAACCTCTCATATAAACCAAGTTTTGTATTAAAGGCAGTTTTCCACTCATCCCCCTCTTTCATCCTAATCTGATGGTAACCACTACGCAAATCAATCTTAGACAAAACAGCAGCACCACTCAACTCATCAAGCATATCATCCAAGTGCGGTATAGGGTGATGATATCGAATAGTGATGTTATTAATAGCTCTACAATCTACACACATGCGCCATGTACCATCTTTCTTAGGAACTAGAATAACAGGAACAGCAAAAGGCCTTAAGCTCACACGAATATAACCTTTGTCGAGTAGCGCTTGCACTTGTTTCTGAATCTCCTTAGTTTCTTCGGGGTTGGTGCAGTAAGCAGCGCGGTTTGGCAAGGTGGCAATAGGGATGAAGTCAATCTAGTGCTCAATGCCGCGCAAAGGGGGCAAACCAGCTGGGACCTCCTCCGGAAACACATCGCCAAAATCCTACAAGACACTAGAAACACCAAAAGGAAGAGGAGTCATGTCGTTAGAAACCAAAATCTCACCCTTGTACATAAGCACAAGTGGCATGGTTGTAGGATCCTCTCTAAATTCTCTCATATCTTCTTTGGTGGCTAGCAGGACTAGAGAATTCACTCGCTCACTTTGGTGTAGATCTCTCGGTGTGGCTGGGTGGCTCTCACTCACCGAGGTAATAGTCTCTCATTTAGCTACTCTCTTAGTCTCATGTACTAAGTTCACTTCAGTTTTTTGATGAAATTCATTTGCAATATGTTGTGGGGACATAGTCTGCAAGTTAATTTTTCTGCCCTTGAACTCCAAATGATATGTGTTGGTGCGGCCATTGTGTAACACGTTGCGATCAAACTGCCATGGGCGGCCCAACAAGAGGTGACAAACCTTCATAGGAACCACATCAAACTCAATGGAGTCCTTGTATGGTCCAATCTCGAAATCAACTCGCACCATGTGGCTGACCTTCATCTCTCCATTGTCACTGAGCCACTGGATATAATATGGATGCGGGTGTGGGATGTATTTCAGTGTCAGCTTTGCACACAACTCTTTGCTAGCAAGGTTGCGGCAACTACCACCATCGATGATGAGTTTGCAAGCTTTGTCCGGTCCAACAAGTGCTTTAGTTTGGAACAAATTGCACCGCTGACTTTCAGATTTAGGAGACACATTGAGCATACGCTGCGAGCAAACAATGTTATTGGCGGTGGAAGGATAGGCATCAACACCGTCATGACCAAAGTCATCATCATCGGAACCATCTGGATCAGCATCATCACCTGTCTCGTACTCATTGGTGTCCTCATTGACGATCATGACTTTTCTATTGGGGCAATCCTGTTTAAAATGACCCTTTCCACCACAAGTATGACACTCCATATCATGATTACATGCTGTAGACATGTTCGAACCCGTACCACTAGTAGCAGGTGCGGATTTCTTTGCACTAGAATCAGATCGCAATGACGAAGGAGCACGAAAATCTGAATGGGAACTTGGTGTGGGTGCCACAGGCCTGGGTGTGAAACGGCTGCCTGAAGTAGTACGAGCCTTAAACTGAGCTTCTTCGGCAAACTGTGCTTCAGCTTCACGTGCATGATGTAGCAGCTCATTCATATCACGATGCCGATGATGCTGAACAATGCTCTTGATATTATACTTCAGACCATGGAGAAAACGCTGCAAGGTCTGCTCAAGAGGCTCACGAATGCGAGCTCATTGTAGAAGCATCTCCATCTCCATATAGTACTCATTAATGGACATCGAACCTTGCTTCAATTGCTGTAACTTATAAAAAACTGAACGGAGGTAGTTATGTGGAACAAAATGTGCCCGCATCACTTCCTTCATATGGCGCCAAATTATAATGGGCAGCTCGTTGTTTTCTTGACGTGTATGCACAATGCTGTCCCACCATCACAAAGCATAGCCATCAAACTCTGAAGAAGCAAGCTTGATTTTCTTGTCCTCCGTATAATCATGAAGACGCAACAACTTCTCTATCTTCAACTCCCATGTGAGGTACTCTTCAACATCAGTACCACCCTCAAATTTGGGAATAGAAAACTTTGGCTTACCCAATCCACCATCCTGCTGAAAAGGAACTCGCTGGGCGCCAAGGGGAACAAAACCACGGGCACGAACAGGATGACCATTACCTCAGCCATTACCACGATCTTCTGCAGCAAAACCCGCATTGTCGCCATGAGCACTCACGTCATCGGCATCAATATGTGGTGGGGGTCGCTGCTCAACAGTAAGACGCAGTGCATTGACAGATTGTGTCAACGCCTGGATGTTAGTTTGGAGATCATTGACTTGCACTTGCATATTATTAACAGTAGCATCAGTGGCTTATACTTTCATTTGGACAGCTTGAATATCAGAATCAATAGTGTCAATTGCACGTGTTATAATTCTTTCCAAATGACCACGAAGAGCTTCATACTACCTCCATATGACAGGAGTATCATCAGCCTTTTTCTGCATCACATCAACATGACTAGCAGACATGATTAGTAGGTTAGTGCACAAACAATAAACGGGTGGTGGTTACGCTCACAACTCACTCAAAACTGAAAGAAAGAGGTATGTTACCGTTCCAAAGTGAATAATAAATGCTTACCACTTGTAGAGACTGAAACATGCACGGATCTGATGAAGCGAATACCGAGGGTATAAGAAACTATCACACGACAAACCAGGGTATATGGTGGGGCTTGGTATGGATACCTAACTACATCAAAATACAAGTCCTAGTGCTGATCCTCGACAAAGACCCACGGAAACACACACGATGGAGACAAACGGGGCAACGCAACTATGAAAAGTGAGCTCAAAAAAAGTATATGTCAGAGTATATGCTCGTGTTGCAATGCACAATAGAGACGCTAGCAATAGCCCAGTATGACCAGGCAGAAGATTGCTCAAACTACGAGTGCACAAAAGATGAACTAGGCCTCTCAAAACTGTGGAATGGAGCAGCAAACTTTCAGCTAGTTTGTATCTCTCTTTTCTTTTCTATTTTATTAATACAACTTTTTTTCTCTTTTCTCTTTTCTCTTTTTCTCTTTTTTTTTTGTTTTTCTGAAACTATTTGCTATCTCTTGTTCCTCTGTCTTATATGGCCACAAGATGTAAAGCACTCAGAAAACCTACAAAGCAACCTATCGAGCTAAGGTATGCTAGTCTCGTAGGAAAGGTTCCTACACAATATATTGAAAGGTTGTAGCTATGGCTTCCAAATAATGTAGTAAAATATGCTATGTGGACAAAGTTTAGAACAAAAACAAGCAAAAACGGACTCACAAACAGTACCGCAACACCAAAACTCAGCAAAACGCGGCAAGACAGCACGCGCGGCTGGGCGCGGCGCGGGGCACGCGCGCGGGAAGACAAATAGAACCAAAGTGTCTGATCGATAGCGTGGCCAACTTATGCGCGGTAGCAGACACAATCGCCAAGTAGTCTGGTCTGGCGCATGGTATTTTATTTTGTTTGACTGGAACCAATCATAACAGGTACTCGATACAAAAGCGCTTGTCCTTGGATCGGTCTAACAAGTCAAAGTATTGCTGGAGAACTCTTTTTGATCAGATCTGAATGGTTTTTTTTACTAGACAACAATTGGATTCAGATCGGAAATGATCGGAAACTGGAGGATGAACACACGGTGGACTGATACGTCTCAAATGTATCTATAATTTTTGATGCTCCATGCTTGTTTATGCACCATTTGCTTTGTATTTTGTTACACTTCGTGGCATTTTTATGCGTTTTCCGGAACTAACCTATTGACGAGATACCACAGTATCAGTTCCCTGTTTTCTGCTATTTTTGTGTTTCAGAAAAGCTACACAGGAAATATTCTCGGAATTGGACAAAACAAAACCCGAACCTCCTATTTTTCCCGGACACAAGAAGAAGACCGAAGGAGAGCCGGAGGGGGGCCAGGGAGCAGCCACACCTAGGGCTGCCCCCCCTTGGCCACGCGAGGGGGTGGTGTGGGCCCCCTGGTCCACATATGATGCCGCCTCTCCACCTATATAAAGCCTTTTGACTCCAAACCCGAAATCAATCGGTGTTTTTCGAGAAAGAGTTTGGCAGCTCCGTCGTCGCCACCGACGAATTTTAGGGGACAGAAGTCTCTGTTCTGGCACCCTGCCAGAACGGGGAAGTGCCCCCGGAGCCATCTCCATCGACGCCATCGCCTCCACCGCCGTCTCCATCGACTTCACTGCCATCTCCATCGACGTTGTTGTCTCCCATGATGAGAAGGGAGTAGTTCTCCCCCAGGGCTAAGGGCTCTACTGGTAGCTATGTGGTTCATCTCTCTCTCCCATGATGTGATCTATATATGATCGTGAGCTCTGTATCTAGTTGAATTGGTTGGTGCTATTCTTCATATATTATGCTACTCCCGTGCTTTATTATTGTAATCTCCAGAGATACTTTGTACCATGATGTGAAGCTGACAGTCTGCACATTATGTGTGTCTCTTTGGCTAGTGTCTCTACAAATTGTTGGTGTTTGTTGGAACCATCTAGTATCCTCAAGGTGATAGTGTGGGGCAATCTAGTTTGGGGAAATGCGAACTTTGAGGAGTGCTTCGTAGCCCTACACATGATTAGTGTTCATTATTCATCGGAGAGTAGTTTAGAGTAGCATAGTGGAAGATAGTTATTTATGTGTTCAATTATGTTATCTTTGTTGAGAGTGTCCACTAGTGAAACTATGATCCCTAGGCCTTGTTTCCAAGCATTGAAACACCGTTTACATTCAGTTTTGTTACATGTTTGCTCGCAGCGATATTTATTTCAGACTGCATTTACTACTTATTATCATCCATATTACTTGTATTTCATTATCTCTTCGCCGAACAAGTGCACCAATACATCTGACATGTGTATTGGGTGTGTTAGGGACACGAGAGACTTCTTCTATCGTAATTGCAGGGTTGCTTGAGAGGGATAGCTTTGACCTCCTCCTCCCTGAGTTCGATAAACCTTAGGTGATCCACTTAAGGGAAACTTGCTGCTGTTCTACAAACCTCTACACTTGGAGGCCCAATACTGTCTACAAGAACAGACGTGTGCGTAGACATCAAGCTCTTTTCTGGCGCCGTTGTTGGGGAGGTAAGGTAAAAGGTACTCACATCCTCGTGTGTGAGTGCTCGAAGTTATTTCCTTTAGATTCTGCAATTATATCTTTTTGTTTCTTGTTTTTATTTTCACTAGTTAGGCTTAATGGAAAACAAAGAGTTTTATAGTATTTTTCCTGAGTTAGGACATGAAGTGTTTGAAAAATCTTTGGAGCTTTATTCACATAGCAATGTTATTTGTATGAATTCTTTGAACACCGTTATTGCTAATGCTATAGAAAAGTCTAAGCTTGGGGAAGCTGGTTTTGTTAAGCTTGATATTTTTAGTTCCCCAGCTTTAGTGGAGAAAATTTGCTCTGATGATATTTTATCTCCCATATGTGTTAGTTCTAATGATGCTTGTGATCCTCGTTCCTTTAAAATACCTATGAAAACTATTGAACATGCTATGAATAACTGCTATTTAGGGATGGAACTGTCCATCCTGGTGATCATTTGCTCTTTATACATGAATTATGCGAGTTGTTCAAGTGTGCAGGTATTTCTACAAGTGAAGTTAAGAGGAAGCTATTCTCTTTATCACTAAAGGGCAGAGCTGCGGAATGGTATAAGACGATGAAGGATGGTCGATCTATTGGCTGGGAGGAAATTGTATCTCTCTTTTATTCTAAATTCTATCCTTCTAGTGAGGTTCATAAAGATAGGAATTATATTTATAATTTTCATCCTCATGATGGAGAAAGCATTGCCCAAGTGTGGGGAAGATTGAAGTCACTAATGCTCAAATGTCCCATTCATGATCTTCCCCGTAATATTGTTATTAATAATTTTTATGCAAGGCTTTCAGGAAATTATAAGGACTATCTAGATGCCTATTTTGAGGGATCCTTCACAAGCAAGGAGGTTGACGCTAAGTGGGATCTACTTGAAACAATTCAAAGCAATATTGAATATTGGGATAGCGACAAAGGTAAAGGATCAGGTATAAATTATGAGTATGATTGCATTAAGTCTTTCGCTGAAACTGCTGATTTTCAAGAGCTTAGTGCTAAATATGTTCTTGATCCTCAAATTATGGTTGATTGCTTTAGTGCCTTTGCTTCTCATATTAATGTTCCCAAAGGAAATTGGGATGTGTATCATGAACCTTTTAAAGACACTTGCATAGAAAGTGATATTGTTATTGATGGTTGCAATAAACATGCTCAAACTTCTGAAAGTATTATTTCTTATAAGCATGTTAATTTTGTGGAGCACTTAGAAATTGCAAACAGAATCACATCAAAGAGGATTATTGTATCCACCATAGGAATGAAGAAACTAGAATGTGGGACAGGGCTCTAAATGAGCTTGGTTAAAAGGTTTGTGCCCTCTATCCTTTTATTTGTGAACTTTGCTATAAATTGGGTCATTTTAATTTTCAACGCCCAGGCCATGATAGTAGCCTTTCTAATCCTATGAGTACTGCAAGTTTGTATTGTGATGACATGATCACTGCCAATCAGCATGATGAGCTTACTTTATTTTTGGGGTGTGAAGAGTTATCGAGAAAAACTTCTTTGGTAGATATGAGTTCTTTTAATATTAATAGCATCCTGCATGGTTGTCATCTTTATTGTGTTAAAGATTGCCTCGCAAATACTTACATACAAAATGTTATAAAAGATGATGCTTTACCAAAATATGAGAGGACTAATATGTGTTTTGTTCTTATTAATGAGAGTGAGGAATCCTCCAAAGTTTCTTCTATCATTTCTGTCATTAAACCAGGGTATGTGGAGAACCTTCCTTTCAAGCCTCTCCCTCCTAAAGAAGAGAAGAAGATGAAGAAGAAGAAGAAGAAGAGGAGTAAAAGAAGAGAGGAAACAATATCTTCCCCTAAGCATGTTGCTCCTATTATAGTTTTTGATGAGTCTGAACTCGATGATGTTCCTATGCCTGTTACCTATAGTAGTGATCATGATTGGGAAAAGCACACTACTTTTGATATTGAAAATCTTTTTGGTACCAATTCTGAGGTTAATAATTGTTGTACTATTAGAGCTATCCATGTTTCTTCCAATGATGATGTGTTTACCACTGAACACACTCCAGAAGATAGCTATTTTGTTGAATTTGCTCCTACTATGATTGCTAAGAATGACTATGTTCATGTGGGGACTAAGAATGACTATGTAGCTCATGATAAGAATGTTTTATGTGATAGTTATATTGTTAATTCTATTCATGTTGCTACTGAAAGTTATTATGAGAGAGGGAAACATGGTTTGAGGGATCTCAACAATATTAAGTTTCCCCTCTTTTTGTTGGAATTCTTGAAGTTGCACTTATTTTGCCTTCCTACGCTTGTTGCTTTGTGCTTTCATGACTTGTCTCTTTACAAGACTCTTTTTCATAGGAAGTAGTTTAGATTTAAATTTGTTTCATATTTGCTTTTCGATGCTCTCTCTTGCTTCAAGTTCTTTCCGGTGTTTATGTGAGCATCTTCTCAAATTACTGCGCCTAGCTCAAAGGCGTTAAAGAAAAGCACTCTTGGGAGATAACCCAATGTTTTCTTTTCAGTACCTTTTCTTTTATTTGATCCTTGGAAGTTATTACTACTGTAATGACCTCTCCTTATCATTTTTATTTCATTTTCGTGCCAAGAAGAACCTCTAATTTGAGGAAGGTAAGATTTGGGGAAGTTGTTGTCCTGAAACAGATTTCTGCGCTGCACTGTAAAAATTCGTGAAAATTCTCAGAATATCCTTTTGATCTGCGATTTCTTTTGCACATGCCCCAAGTTATTTCCAAACTTTTATTTGTTTTGCACTTTTCGATTTGAGCAACAAAAGGTCCTCCGAAAAATCGATCTTTGTCAGCTGTTCTGTTTTGACAGATTTCTGCCACTATTTGTGTTTGCCTCTCGATCGCTTTCTTTTTGAGTTCATTTGATCACAGAACTTTTGGGGAAGTTGCTACTGTAGCTTATGCTTTAATAGATGGGATATCTGTGTTTGAAACTGAACCAAAAGAGTAGATTTACTATCATGCTTACACTAATGTTGCTAATAGAATTGTGTGAAGTTTTGTATGAAGGAAGTTTTCAAGTGTAGGGAGGAGAGTGATGGGATGAGATGAAGTATGGACAAGAGATCAATCTTGGGGATGCCCATTTCACCCCAAGAAATATCCAAGAGGTACAAGCGTCAAAGCTTGGGGATGCCCCAAGGCACCCCTTCTTCATCGGCAAAAATCAGGTCACCTTTCAAGACACTATATTTTTATTGCTTTGTATACTATGCGTTATTCTTGGAGCATCTTTACTTTTGCTTTCAATTTTCATTTGTTTTGTTTTCTGCAATAAATGGTTGGATCACATCATGTTTGTTTTGGAGAGAGCCATACTCCATTTTTCATTGCCAAGAACACTCCAGTTTTCACTCTTATCGTTCAATGAGTGTTCTCTTTTTCTAGTACTGCATTTAGCTTTCATTTTTCGCCTTGATTTTTGTTCAGATCTTGTTATATCTTTGCATCAAGGTGTATTTAGACCACTGGTCTATGTTGGTTTCCATCAAAAGAGTTGTTTCCAAAAGGTTTGAATGGTGTTGGAAAAGAGAAAAAGTTTCATGACTATAGTGGTACAAATGGGAGCTTGTTTAGACTGTGGCTTAAACTTTTGCATGTCATGCTTGATGTCATTTTGATAGTATGCTTAGTACTTTTTGTTGTAGCATGACTTGTCTCAAATGACTAAGATTGCTTAATGAGCCTTTGAAAAAATCATGCGTTGTTTTTATTATATGGGAGCATATTATTGTGGTTTTCTCCTTTGATGCTTTATTTGGGTTGACTTGGCGCATGCTTACAACATGTTTGACTTTAACAAGTCGCCATATAGCCTCTATGATCATTTGGTTTTTGACTTGTGATACCACTTTATGCTTTGGTTAATGATGTTTTGTCGCTATGCATGATTATGGCCGTTATTGCTCTCTTAGTTGGTCGCTCCCAGTCTTTTGCTAGCCTTCATTTTGTACTGAGAGGGAATACTTCTCATGCATCCAACTCCCAAAAACCAAAGTTTTCCAATGTGTCCACCATACATACCTATTAGCAATTTGCTATTCCAAGTACATTCGACTTGCTTTTATCTATCCTTCAAATTAAACTTTTTGGTGTTATGTGAAAATTAGTCAGTAAAGCTCTCACGAACCTGATGGCACACTTTACCTTCTTGCTTTTAATAATTTTGACCATTGTGGCTCTCTTATGTTACGTTATGCTTGCAAGTTGTAAATTGGAGGTTAGCCCAGCCATGCCGTCATGGGGCAAGCTTTCAACATTGCACTTTCTCTCATTTAGTAGATATCGTGATCTTTTGTTTATGGATACTCGCGATGTGAAATAAGTTGGAAAGTTGTGAGCTCATGGAGTTTGTATATGTGGTAGAGAAACGCCTGGGCTGCTAATCTAAACCATGCATCATTCATGGTGGAAATTTACATCATGCCCATAGTGGACATTCGACGATGCATCTCACAATAAAAAGCTATACCAATGGTAAATAAAAGAGATGCCGATGTGTTCATTGTTGTTTGTCTTGTCATTTTGATGTGGGCTTGTTCCATGTCATCGGGCAAGAGGTACCCCGTTGGCATTCTCGATGATACATAAATGCTTACAATGACAAGAACTTGCTTGGGACCTAAGTCGAGTAGCATGAGGTTTGGGTATTCGTACTTCACGGGACACAAGATTTTCGACTTATAATTTGTTAAGCATATGCTTCATAATTGTAATCGCATTAACCTTAACCACTCAAGATGCCTATGATGAGGGCAATGAGAGCTCAAAGCTAGTAAGTATCATAATTTTTGGAGGTTTATAAAACTTGCAATCACTGCTTCCCTCTGTGAAGGGCCTTTCTTTTACTTTTATGTTGAGTTTCCACCTTCTACCTTTATGCACCGTCTAAGAGAGCATAGTTGTCATTCTGAGTTTAATGTGCATAGTCCCAAAATTTATTATTGATTGATTCATGATTTTGGTTTTGCTTGTTCTTAAATTATTTGTATCTAGTCGCCCTCTTAAACTTGAAGGTGTCCTATGCATTTATGTTTTTCTACTCCATGAGGGACAAGCGGAAAACCACTTTTCTATGTTTTTCTATATGGTTGCAACACAGTTGACTTTCAATGCATCATTACTCATGATCTTTTGTTTGTGTTACTTTTCATGTTATAACATGGTTGTGAAGTTTTATTGTCAAGATTATGTCTCTTACGTCCATGTTTTAAATACTTTGATCTCAGCATTCAATGCTTTACATTGTTGATCAAAATTGTGTTGGTGCATGTCCCCTCAAAAATTATTGTTTTGTTTATCACTTACCTACTCGAGGACGAGCAGGAGTTAAGCTTGGGGATGCTTGATACGTCTCAAACGTATCTATAATTTTTGATGCTCCATGCTTGTTTATGCACCATTTGCTTTGTGTTTTGTTACACTTCTTGGCGTTTTTATGCGTTTTCTGGAACTAACCTATTGACGAGATGCCACAGTACCAGTTCCCTGTTTTTTGCTATTTTTGTGTTTCAGAAAAGCTACACAGGAAATATTCTCGGAATTGGACGAAACAAAACCCGAACCTCCTATTTTTCCTGGACACAAGACGAAGACCGAAGGAGAGTCGGAGGGGGGCTAGGGAGCAGCCACACCTAGTGCTGGCGCCCCCCTCCCCCCTCTTAGCCACGTGAGGGGGTCGTGTGGGCCCCCTGTTCCACCTCTGACGTTGCCTCTCCGCCTATTTAAAGCCTTCCGACTCCAAACCCTAAATCAATCGGTGTTTTTTGAGAAAGAGTTCTGCAGCTCCACCGCCACCACCGAAGAATTTCGGGGGATAGAAGACTCTGTTCCGGCACCCTCCCGGAATGGGGAAGTACCCCCGGAGCCGTCTCCATCAATGCCATCACCTCCACCGCCGTCTCCATCGACTTCACCGCCATCTCCATCGACGTTGTTGTCTCCCATGCTGAGGAGGGAGTAGTTCTCCCCCGGGGCTGAGGGCTCTACCGGTAGCTATGTGGTTCATCTCTCTCTCCCATGATGTGATCTATATGTGATCGTGAGCTTTGTATCTAGTTGAATTGGTAGATTCTATTCTTCATATATTATGCTACTCCCGTGCTTTATTATTGTAATCTCCGGAGATACTTTGTACCATGATGTGAAGGTGACAGTGTGCGCATTGTGTGTGTCTCTTTGGCTAGTGTCTATGAATTGTTGGTGTTTGTTGGAACCATCTAGTGCGCTCAAGGTGATAGTGTGGGGCAATCTAGTTTGGGCAAATGCAAACTTTGAGGAGTGCTTCGTAGCCCTACACATGATTAGTGTTCGTTATTCATCAGAGAATAGTTTAGAGTAGCATAGTGAAGATAGTTATTTATGTGTTCAATTATGTTATCTTTGTTGAGAGTGTCCACTAGTGAAAGTATGATCCCTATGCCTTGTTTCCAAGCATTGAAACACCGTTTACATTCAGTTTTGTTACATGTCTGCTCACAACGATATTTATTTCAGATTGCATTTACTACTTATTATCATCCATATTACTTGTATTTCACTATCTCTTCGCCGAACTAGTGTATTGGGTGTGTTGGGGACACAAGAGACTTCTTGTATCGTAATTGTAGGGTTGCTTGAGAGGGATAGCTTTGACCTCCTCCTCCTTGAGTTCGATAAACCTTGGGTGATCCACTTAAGGGAAACTTGCTGCGGTTCTACAAACCTTTGCACTTGGAGGTCCAACACTGTCTACAAGAACAGACGCGTGCGTAGACATCACGGACGGAAAAACAGCTTTGACGAGGATGACGACAACACAGAAGAGAAAAAAACGTAAGGAAAATTAGACACGACTAAATGGATTGAAAAAGCTACACTAAAAAGAAATACAACTAGCAACTAAAACAAATACTTCGATGCAATCTAGGCTATGGCAAGAACTAAGAACCCTAAATTTTTGTGTGGCTTTTTCTGGATAGGACTAAAAACAAAAACGAATCTACGGGGATGGATTTGTAGATGCTCACCGGGGAAATGCTGGAATCTGATACCAAGATGATAAGGGGTGTCCCGATCTTCTCAGCGAGCACGATGTAGATGGCGATGATGGTGATGAAGATAACTCGAGTGTCGCTGTAAACTCTCCGGCTAATCCCTGCTGCCAGCGCAATAGCTCTCAACCCTTTGGATATTCACAACGTCACACGCTTGCGCACATAGTCGCCGACCACGAAGCGGTGATGCAATATACTAATTCCCAATGGAACAGCAGATTACACTCAGACTTTCAGTAGAACGAACACCAGATCGATACGAATTAGTGCGAATAATTTCAGAGGAACACTTGGTTCTGTCTAGAAACTACGGTTTTGTTTAAACGTGGTCTAAGGGACTAGAGGGGGCACCCCTGGCTACTTAAGGGAGGTTGGGGCGTCCTCAGCATGGACCTGGCCCAAAACCAACCTGGTTTGGGCCCAAACTGACTGGTTCAACTCAAACGAGTACATACCGACCCATACATGGGTTCGGCCTAATTTGGCATGCAGGCCATGAGTGTGGCGTGCCTTAGACATGTAGACATCGTGTCGTAGGCTGTTCTAGTGCGCCAACACGTACTCTCTCTATAACATCCCAGATTTTCATTATTGAAATTCTGCTGTGCATCATGTCATCTTAAAGTTTCCTTTGCTCCTTTCTATTCCTCTTATTGCCAATAGGCTAAGTTGTCACAAAAAAACCTTTGATTTTGGTTTCAAACAGTGAAATAGTTTCCTAAATGCTTTATTGAGCTACAAGAATTTTTATGATTTTTTCCGTATTTTTATTGGCTAATTTAAAGGCCAAAAGCCAAAATAGTAAAAAGGAAAAATAGTTTTGAAAAAAAAAGAGAAACAGCCGCGGACCGAACTGGGCCGAATCCGGCCCAGCCGGCCACAGTCCGCCCCCCCCCCCCCCCCCCCCCCCCCCCCCCGCGCGCTGCACGCCCGGCCACGAGGCCCAGCAGCGGGCCAGCGGGCCAGCCCAGCCCGAGCGTGCCCCCTTACCTTTTCCTTTTCTTTTTTTTCTAACCTTCGGACCCCACATGTCATCACTTACCTCTGGACCAGAGACCGACCCGAGCACGTTTTTGAGCCCGATCGGGACTCCATGAAATTCGCGAGTTTTTCATTGCCCCTGCCCCGATTTTTCCACTCCTATATACCCCTAACTGCCGCATCTCCCCCCTCCCCAAAAAGCCCTAAAAATACCGCCGCCAGGCCGCCGGAATATGTCGTCGTTCTTCCGTGACTGCCACCGCCTTCGGAGCACAGTGCAAGCTTGAGCCCGAGCTTCCTGACCACCGCGCCTCTCCCTTAACTTCCCCTCCCTTCTCCTCTCTTTTCCGCACCCCTCTCACCCTCTTTCTTCATCAGCAGGACAACCGGGAGCACCGCTGCAGTCCGCCGTACCGCCACCGCCTCCAGCCGCCCATCACCGCCGATACAAGGGGCGGGAGAGCTCGCCGAGGAGACCCCCGAGACTGCCGCTTCGAGACGCGCACCGTCCGCTGTACCGCCGCCGCCAGAGTTCGCCGGAGCGCTGTCGAGGACCTCGCTCGAGCCGACTACCGCCGTACCGCCGCCGCCTCTCCGGTGAGCACCTAGGGAAAAGATCCCGGCCGCCTGATTCATTCCGATCTGACGGCCTAAATGCACGATCCGCATGAACCAGTATCGGCCAACCAGATCTTGCCACGTCGCGCTGACTTCTCCAGGAAAATCCGAATTTCGTTTTAATAGTCACATTATTAGCAAAACTTGCAAAATTCGTATCTTGAGTTTCGTAACTTGAAAAATTGCAAATGATATACCGTTGGATTCAGAAAAATGCAAACTATTTTCTTTACCATTAGTTTTATTTGTTACTGAATGACATTTTTATCATTTTTAAAACTCTCATAAAGTGTATTTTGTGCATATTTTTATTTCTGTAACTTATAAAATTATGATTCCAACGGCATTTGAAAACTAGTTACTTTGTCTATCCATGGACACCTGTTTCATAATTTTATAAACTATTTTCATACTGAAAGTTTTCAGAATACCTTAATGCATGATTATGTCTCTTTTCTATTATGGAAAATGATTCATAAAGGCTTTAATATTTATTTTTACTTCTGTAAAGCATGCATATTGCATTGTTGTGTTTTGTACTGCTGTGTATTGATTGGAAATTGTTTGCCATGATAGATTGCCCGGACTGCAAACCCTGTGATTGTGAGGAGTGCTTTAGCAGGAACAACAACCAAGGCAAGTGTCACATCATAAATCTCCTACTTTTTCCTATGCATGTATTTGTTTTTAGTAGTTTGCATGTGTAGGGATGTTTTCAAGTTTATTTATATTGCTTTGCTTTAGACCCAATAGATGAGCCATAGAACTCCTAGTTGATTCCTTGATAGTCATCGTACTGTAGAATTGCTTAGCCATGCTATTAGTTGCGTGGGTGGTTTTCATGACATGAGTACTGAAAGATTTGTTTACTTTAATGAAAACCACAAATCAATGAATCACCTGGGTGGAATGGCTTTGATTGGGTCATCGGGTGTGTTTTATGGTGGGGAAAGCCACCCATGCTTAAAGAGATTGATAGACGTTCATGTTTAGTGGCTTCTGAGTACAACCACATGTCAATGGGCTCTGTCTTGACTGATTAAGTTATGAAACCGTGACCAGTTGATGTAGCTAAGATAGGTGGTATGGGTCTGGGGCTAGGCTCATTGTTTTGTTTCCCAAAGGTTTCGGCTTGGTGTTCGACCGAGCCATGTGGTGAAAGTGTACTAACCTCTGCATAGTGTCAAAACTAAGTACTTAGCCGTGTCCCCGGTTATGGACAATTTGAGCAGCTTTTCATGAAGTAGTTGAAGGATCTGATCACTCTAATTTCTTTAATAAAACTTGATGGGTGAACAATGGGTTAGGAGCACTTGAGTGAATCAATGTGTCCTTAGAATTTAATAGGAGCACTTGAGTGATTCAATGTGTCCTTAGTTGTTTTGAAGATGATGAGGACATCCCTACGGTTGATACAACCGTTGCACCTATAGCCACACTTCCTCACATTCCACAATTCCAAGGACCTCTCACAAGAGCTCGTGCATGCCAACTAAATTATCAGGTACTTTTGTTTCTAGGAACTATTCCTAATATTCATGAGAATATGATGCTGCCTAAATCAGATGTGTTTATGTTACTTAGGAATGATGGGCCTAGCATGGATGAGAGGGACAAGCATTGGAGCATGATCATGCATGGAGATGATGGCAGCAATCATGTAAGGAATCAGGATGATGCTGCAAGTGAAGATTTCAGAACTTTGAAGCCACCATAATGCTGCAAGGATGCTTGGACGAAATTCACAAGTTACCAAATCATAAAATTCGTCCAAGGCTTTATATGGTGATGCGTCACCTTAATTTATGGGTTAAACCCATGTATTTTCGTCATAGGTATTTTAGGGATTTTTTGGAGGCAGTTTGAGTGGAAATCGGCCCATCTAGGGTTATTTTCGGATGGCCCATTAGGGCTATACGAAAATCCCTGCCCTTTCCCTCATATATACCTCCTCCTAGCCGTCATTAGAACTTGGATTTTGTTTAGTTAAAGACTTAGCCACGAGCTACTCTTCGCCATAGGCACAAGTGTCAAACCGACCTTTTGTACTACGCACAGACAGAATCCCACCTCTTCAATAAAGCCTTCATCTTTATTCGCAATATCATGATTGCATCTATAATTCTTGCTGGTTCTTCGATTGCTTGCAGGGATTGATCCTCGTGATCAGGTTGATCAAGCTCCGGCGTGATCAATAGCCTCAGAAGTTGGTGTATCGATTGCTAAGGCGCAACGTCTCGCACGTTTGTAGTCGGATCGTCAACATCGACCTCCACCAAAAATCGATAGTTATCGTCTCATCGAAAGATCGGGCACCTTTACCCTATCAAGTGGTATCAGATTTTAGGTTGATCGGTGAGATTTACTATTTTCGTAGTTTAGATTGCATCTTCTTACCTAGAATCCACGAAAAAGCCAAAAATATTAGGGTTAGATCTTTTCCTAGAAACAGTTCGAGCCTTTGCATCTTTTCTTTTCAGTACTTGCATTGTTGAATTCTAGTCTGCATCGTCGTGTCCAGTGCTGGTTTTACGTCTAGCTCTTTAGAGTTTCGAGTTCTGGTCACCGCCACCGATCTCGCCACCACCGATTCCACGCTCACCACCGCCACCACCGATTCCGCGATCACCACCGCCACCACCGATTCCGCCATACCCTTGCTACAACCCTGCGCCCACATACTGCCTCCGCCACCACATATCCTTGTTTTCATTTTCCTACTCTTGTTTCCCATCATTGCATATCCGATCGGAGTTGTAACTTGAGCCGAGTTCCAGAAAGTTTCAGCCAGAAGGAAAGAGGAGGGGAGAGCAAAAAAAAGAAATCGGTCTATACTGTTTTTAGACTTCTGGGATCGTTTTGAGCTATACGCCATTATAGTGAAAAAAAATTGGCGTCTGCACGCTTTTCGGAGCAGTTTCGTGTAGTTTTCGGAAATTTCAAAAAAAATCTTGATCCTATACTGATATTTCACCTTGCTGATCGTTTTGAGACACTTTCCATCATAGTGATTTTCGCCTCATTCGCACGCTGTTCAGAGCACTGCTGCCTGTTGCTTTTCGGTCTCGCGGCGTGACTCGTGGTGTTCTAGGCTCGCGTCTCTAGCTTGGGATAGTCTAGGACCAGCACAGTACCGACATTGAGCTGTTATTCAACCTTGCATTGCTGTTTTAAATTTTTGCTACAGATATTGCAGCCACCCAGAGCTCCACATATTCCTACACCGTGCGTTGACACCACCTGGCAATCGCTCTATTCAATCTTCCTAAAGTTTGATCACGACGGTTGCTGATCGCCACCTGCTGCAGGGTATGAACGGGTAAGAGTATTGGTTTGCTTAACAGATTAAGTGTTTTCCACCCCTATCCCTGTTGCATCTCTATTCTATAACTGTGCTTTTGCATACTAATCATGCCACCAGACAACACCGAGCCACAGCCACTGGAGGGTGAAGCCTTGTAGGCTCACGTCACCAAACTTTTGTCTGATCATATGCAGGATGTGGACAAGCATTTTAGTGACACGATGGAGCAACTCGAGGTACTCGAGACCACCTTCACCGCCAAACTCGACGCTAAATTCCAGGAGGTGCTAGCATGCTTACCACCTCCACCACCGGCTTGCGCGCCTCCTCCACAGCCGACTCGCGTGGCTCCTCCACCGACCTTTTTGGGACGTGCACAGCACATTCTCCATCAACCGGCACAAACTTCAGCTGCGGGTGCTACTGCGGGCACTGCGGCTGCTGGCGTTGCAGGAGCTACGGGTGTTACACAGGCCCGTGATGCACAGTTGGATGATTATTACGGGGAAGATGAGTATGAGGGCGAGTACGCGGATGACTTCACAGTTGATCAGCCACATGGTCATCCTCGGCCCTATATTCGCCGTCCACCTCCTCGTCCGTTGGTACGTGATGATGACCATGTTGCTAAACTGAAATTACATGTTCCTCTGTTTGATGGTCGCTATAATCCTGATGCATACCTTTCTTGGGAATTAGAATTAGACCAGCATTTTGCATGCTTAAATTATCCCGAGGATAGACGTGTTAGTGCTGCTACTTGTGAGTTCACTAGTTTTGCTTCCATATGGTGGTCTGAATATTGTCGTGCTAATCATGCTAATCCAGTCACTACATGGCATGCTTTAAAACATGCTATGCATATTTTTTTTGTTCCACCATATTATCAGCGTTCCATGCTTACCAAATTAGCACGTCTAGATCAAGGCAAAAATTCTGTAGAGGATTACTATCAGGAGTTGCAAACTGGCATGCTACGTTGTGGTATAGAGGAGGATAATGAAGCTTTAATGGCATGTTTTGTAGGCGGGTTAAATAAGGAAATTCAGACCATTCTTAGATATAAATCTTATCACACTATTACCCGTTTGTTCCATCTTGCTTGCAATGCTAAATGTGAAGTGCAGGATCGACGCGAGGCGACACAAACTAATTTTTCTGCAGGGCGTTCTTCTTGGAGATCACCGAATTCGGCTTCACGGGCTGCTGCACCTACACCTCCAATGACAACATTCATGCGATCTGCAGCATCTACACCACCTCCATTTGTTGCACGGAAGACTACTACGGGACCAGCCCCGAGTGCTGCGTCCTCCATGGCATCTACGGGCAAGTCCAGTGATACGTCTCCAACGTATCTATAATATTTGATGCTCCATGCTTGTTTTTACACCATTTGCCTATTGTTTCGTTACACTTCGTGGCACTTTTATGCATTTTCCGGAACTAACCTATTAACAAGATGCCACAGTGTCAGTTCCCTGTTTTCTGCTGTTTTTGTGTTTCAGAAGTGATACACAGGAAATATTCTCGGAATTGGACGAAACCTCATCCTGAAGTCTTATTTTACCTGGAAGCTTCCAGAGATCCGAAGAGGAGTAGGAGGTGGGCCACAGGGGCCCCACATGCAGGGGTGGCGTGAGGGCGCCTGGTGCCACCCCTGACATTGCCCCTTCGCCTATAAGAAGCCTCGGGACGGAAAACCCCAAAGGAGTCGGCAAATTTCCAGAAAGAGTTCTGTAGTTCCGCCGCCGCCACCGACGAATTTCGGGGGACAGAAGTCTCTGTTCTGGCACCCTGCCGGGACGGGGAAGTGCCCCCGGAGCCATCTCCATCGGTCTCCATCGCCGTCTTCGCCGTCTCCATCGACCTCACCGCCATCTCCATCAACCTTGCTGTCTCCTATGATGAGGAGGGAGTAGTTCATCCCCGGGGCTGAGGGCTCTACCGGTAGCTATGTGGTTCACCTCTCTCTCCCATGATGTGATCTTTATGTGATTGTGAGCTTTGTATCATGTTGAACAAGTAGATGTTATTATTTAGATATTATGCTACTCCTATGCTTAATTATTATAGTGTACTCTAGTGATGTTATTAAAGTAATCTATTCCTCCTGCCATGGTGTAACGGTGACAGTGCGTGCATCGTGGTGGTACTTGGTTTAGGCTATGATCGTGATCTCTTGTGGATTATGAGAGTAATTATTACTATGATAGTATTGAGTGATCTATTCCTCCTTTCATGGTGTAAAGTTGACAGTGTGTGCACCGTGTTAGTACTTGGTCTAAGTCGCAATGATTTCTATCTTGAATTGTGATCTGATTTGGATGTCTCTATGAGTGGTGTTTGTCAAGTACTTGATGAACTTTAAGGGGTGCTTCTGTAGCCACTACACAATGATTAGTGTTATTCAATAGGAGAGTAATTCAGAGTACCATAGTGCAGAGAAGTTGTTTATTTGTTCAATCATGTTATATTGTTGGGAGTGTGTCCACTAGTGAAAGTATGATCCCTAGGCCTTGTTTCCAAGCTTTGCACACCGTTTACTTGCTGTTTTGTTACTTGTTTGCTCGCAGCGATATTTATTTCACATGACGTTTGCTACTTATAATCATCACTGCTACTTGTATTTCACTATCTCTTCGCCAAACTAGTACACCTATACATCTGACAAGTGTATTGGGTGTGTTGGGGACACAAGAGACTTTCTGTATCGTAATTGCAGGGTTGCTTGAGAGGGATAGCTTTGACCTCTAACCTCCCTGAGTTCGATAAACCTTGGGTGATCCACTTAAGGAAAACTTGCTGCTGCTCTACAAACCTCTGCACTTGGAGGCCCAACAAGTGTCTACAAGAATAGAAGTGCGTAGACATCAAGCTCTTTTCTGGCGCCGTTGCCGTGGAGGTAAGGTAAAAGGTACTCGCATCCTCCTGTGTGAGTGCTCGGAGTTATTTCCTTTAGATTCTGCAATTACATCTTTTTGTTTCTTGTTTTTATTTTCACTAGTTAGGCTTAATGGAAAATAAAGAGTTCTTTAGTCTTTTTCCTGAGTTTAGATATGAAGTGTTTGAAGAGAAAATCGAAAAACCTTTGGAGCTTAATTTGCATGCTAATAGTGTTGTTAGTATGAATGTTTTGAACACTGTTATTACTAATGCTATAGAAAAGTCTAAGCTTGGGGAAGCTGGTTTTGTTAAGCATGATATTTTTAGTTCCCCAGCTTTAGTGGAGAAAGTTTGTTCTGATAATATTTTATCTCCCATATGTGATGTTCCTTCTTATGATGATATGTTTGAAGAATATGCTTTGCGAAATAGTTGCTCTCTAGCTTGTGATGATACTAAGCCTCTAGTTTATGATGGCTATGATGATGAGTATAATATTTTCAGTTCATCTACTATTGAGGATAAAATTAGTTATGATTACAATATGCCTCCTATTTATGATGATTATGGTGATGAGAATAATTATTCTGTTGAATCTGCTCCTATTACTATTGTTCCTGTGGTGAGTATTAATTCTTTTATGCATGTGGCTCATGATAGGGATGCTTTATGTGATAGTTATATTGTTAGTTCTATTCATGATGCTACTGAAAGTTATTATGAGAGAGGGAAACCTGGTTTGATGGATCTCAACAATATTAAGTTTCCCCTCTTTATGTTGCAAATCTTGAAGTGGCACTTGTTTTATCTATCCATGCTTGCTACTATGTGCCTCATTGATTTATTTTCTTACAAGATTCCTATGCATAGGAAGTGGTTCAGATATAAATGTCTTTCACATTTGCTTTTTGATGCTCTCTATTGCTTTAAGTTCCTATATGGCGCCTTTGCCTCAAGCTCTTATATGGCGCCCACATGAGCATCTTTGCAAATTACTGCGCCTAGCTCAAAGGCGTTAAAGAAAAGCACTCTTGGGAGATAACCCATTGTTTTATTTTCAGTACTTTTTCTTTTATTTGAGTCTTGGAAGTCATTACTACTGTAATGACCTCTCCTTATCCTTTTTATTTCGTTTTTGTGCCAAGAGAAGCCTCTAATTTGAGTGAGGTAAAGATTTGGGGATGTTGCTGTCCTGAAACTGTTTTCGGTGCTGCACTGTAAAAATTCGTGAAAATTCTCTGTACATCTTTTGGACCTGCGATTTCTTGTCCATATGCCCCAGGTTATATCGAAACTTTTGTTAGTTGAACACTTTTTGATTTGAGTAACAGAAAACCCCTCAAAAATTAGACCTTTGTCAGCTGTTCAGTTTTGACAGATTTCTGCCAATATTTGTGTTTGCCACTTTATCGCTTTCTTTTGCATTCTTTTGATCATGGAACTTTTTGGGAAGTTGCTACAGTAGTATTTGCTATATATGTGGTGGTTTTGAGTTGAAACCTGAAGCAAAAAGAGGTTGATTATATGTTATGTTACACTAATGTTGCTAATAGAATTGTGTTTAGTTTTGTATGAAGGAAGTTTTCAAGTGTAGGGATTGGAGAATGATGAGATGAGTTGAAGAATGGACAAAAGCTCAAGCTTGGGGATGCCCATGCATCACCCCAAGAAATATCCAAGAAGTACAAGAGTCAAAGCTTGGGGAAGCCCCGAGGCACCCCTTCTTCATCGGCAAAAATCAGGTCACCTTTCAAGACACTATATTTTTATTGCTTCATGCACTATGTGTTTTTCTTGGAGCGTCAGTTTTTTTAGTTTTCTTAGTTAGTTTAGTTTCATTTGCTGCAATAAATGGTTAGATCACATCATGTTTCTTTTGGAGGAGATGAACTCGTTTTTCATTGCCAAGAACACTCTAGTTTTCACTCTTATCAAAAACCGAGTGTTCTTCTTTTTCTGCTACTGCTTTTGGTTTTCGTTTTCGCCTTGATTTGCGTTCAGAACATGTCATATCTTTTCATCAAGGTGTATTTTTGCCTCTGATCTTTATTGGTTTTCATCAAAAGAGGTGTTTTTAAAAAACTTCAAATGGTGTTGGAAAAGAGAAAAAGCTTTGTGCAAAATAGTGGTACAAGTAGGAGCTTGTGTAGACTGCGGCCTAGGCTTTTGCATGTCGTGCTTGATGCCTTTTTGATAGTATGCTTAGTGGTTTTGCTGTAGCATGACTTGTCTCAAATAACTGAGATTGCTTAATGAGCCTTTGGAAAAATCATGCGTTGTTTTTATTATATGGAAGCATTTATTTGGTTTTCTCCTTTGATGCTTTATTTGGGTTGACTTGGTGGATGCTCACACATGTTTGACTCATACAAAGTCGCCAATAGCCTCTATGATCATTTAGTTTTTAACTTTTGATGCCATCTTATGCTTCTTTTAATGTCGCTTTGTCGCTTTGCATGATTATGGCCGTTATTGCTCTCTTAGTTGGTCGCTCCCAGTCTTTTGCTAGCCCTCATTTTGTACTGAGTATGAGCTCTACTCGTGCATCCAACTCCCTAAAACCAAGTTTGCCAAAGTGTCCACTATAAATTCCTATGCATGGTATTTGTAAGCCATTCCAAAGTAAATTTTCATGTGCTACCTTTCAAAACCTTCAAAATACTTCTCGTTTTGTGACACTGTTTTCAGCTCATGGGGACGTAGTGGTCGGATTTGCTATCTTCCATATTGCTTATTCCAAAAAAGAAAAAAAAAAGAAAAAAGAAAGAAAAAAGGCACTCCTCCATGGAATGTGAATGTTGGTGGGCACCCGATGGAATCGGTTAGCCATGGTTTGTGAAAGGAAAAAAGGTGGGGAGGAGTGCCAAGCTTTATAAAAGAGCACAAAAGTGCCAATCTCTCTCTCAAAAACTTGCTTCATTTTTGTATGGAAGATAGTAAGAACCCCATTGCCAGTCGTTGACAAAGACAACCACCTCTCAAAACCAATTTTTATCTCTCTGTTTTACAAATGAAAAGCTCTAGCACATGTTTAATCACTGCTTCCCTCTGCGAAGGGCCTTTCTTTTACTTTTATGTTGAGTCACCACCTTCTATCTTTATGCACCATTAAGAGAGCATAGTTGTCATTCTTAGTGTAATGTGCATTGTCCCAAAGTTTATCATTGATTGATTCATATTGTTGGTTTCACTTGTTCTTAAATTATTTGTATCTAGTCGCCCTCTTAAACTTGAAGGTGTCCTATGCATTTATGTTTTGCTCTCCATGAAGGACAAGCTGAAAACCATTTGTATGTTTTTCCTTATGATTTGAACACACGTTTGACTTTCATTGTTTCATTTTCATGATCTTTTGTTTGTGTTCATTTGCATGTTATAACATGGTTGCTAAGTTCTTATTGTCAAGATTATGTCTTTCATGCCCATGTTTTAAGTTCTTTGATCTCAGCTCACAATGCTTACATATATGATCAAGATTGTGTAGGTGCATGTCACCTCAAAAATTATTTCTTTTGTTATCACTTACCTACTCGGGGACGAGCAGGAGTTAAGCTTGGGGATGCTGATACGTCTCCAACGTATCTATAATTTTTGATGCTCCATGCTTGTTTTTACACCATTTGCCTATTGTTTCGTTACACTTCGTGGCACTTTTATGCATTTTCCGGAACTAACCTATTAAAAAGATGCCACAGTGCCAGTTCCCTGTTTTCTGCTGTTTTTGTGTTTCAGAAGTGATACACAGGAAATATTCTCGGAATTGGACGAAACCTCATCCTGAAGTCTTATTTTACCCGGAAGCTTCCAGAGATCCGAAGAGGAGTAGGAGGTGGGCCACAGGGGCCCCACATGTAGGGGTGGCGCGGCCAGGCCCCTGGCCGCGCCAGCCATGCGTGAGGGCGCCTGGTCCCACCCCTGACATCGCCCCTTCGCCTATAAGAAGCCGCGGGACGGAAAACCCCAAAGGAGTCGGCAAATTTCCAGAAAGAGTTCCGTAGTTCCGCCGCCGCCACCGACGAATTTCGGGGGACAGAAGTCTCTGTTCCGGCACCCTGCCGGGACAGGGGAAGTGCCCCCGGAGCCATCTCCATCGGTCTCCATCGCCGTCTTCGCCGTCTCCATCGACCTCACCGCCATCTCCATCAACCTTGCTGTCTCCTATGATGAAGAGGGAGTAGTTCATCCCCGGGGCTGAGGGCTCTACCGGTAGCTATGTGGTTCACCTCTCTCTCCCATGATGTGATCTTTATGTGATCGTGAGCTTTGTATCATGTTGAACAAGTAGATGTTATTATTCAGATATTATGCTACTCCTATGCTTAATTATTATAGTGTACTCTAGTGATGTTATTAAAGTAATCTATTCCTCCTGCCATGGTGTAACGGTGATAGTGCGTGCATCGTGGTGGTACTTGGTTTAGGCTATGATCGTGATCTCTTGTGGATTATGAGAGTAATTATTACTATGATAGTATTGAGTGATCTATTCCTCCTTTCATGGTATAAAGTTGACAGTGTGTGCACCGTGTTAGTACTTGGTCTAAGTCGCAATGATTTCTATCTTGAATTGTGATCTGATTTGGATGTCTCTATGAGTGGTGTTTGTCAAGTACTTGATGAACTCTAAGGGGTGCTTCTGTAGCCACTACACAATGATTAGTGTTATTCAATAGGAGAGTAATTCAGAGTACCATAGTGGAGAGAAGTTGTTTATTTGTTCAATCATGTTATATTGTTGGGAGTGTGTCCACTAGTGAAAGTATGATCCCTAGGCCTTGTTTCCAAGCTTTGCACACCGTTTACTTGCTATTTTGTTACTTGTTTGCTCACAGCGATATTTATTTCACATCACGTTTGCTACTTATAATCATCACTACTACTTGTATTTCACTATCTCTTCGCCGAACTAGTGCACCTATACATCTGACAAGTGTATTGGGTGTGTTGGGGACACAAGAGACTTTCTGTATCGTAATTGCAGGGTTGCTTGAGAGGGATAGCTTTGACCTCTAACCTCCCTGAGTTCGATAAACGTTGGGTGATCCACTTAAGGGAAACTTGCTGCTGCTCTACAAACCTCTGCACTTGGAGGCCCAACAAGTGTCTACAAGAATAGAAGTGCGTAGACATCATCCAGCCAAATTCAGTGCCGCAAATGTGGTGGACTTGGTCACTTTGCACGTGATTGTGCCTCCTCCCGTGTGATGATTGCTCTTGAGGATGGTGGATACGACTCCGTCAGTGATTATGATGAAGATACCTTGGCTCTTATTGCATCTGATGAGCAATGTGCTGCAGCACCCACGGAGCAAGATTCTGAATATATGGCTGCAGAACATGCGGAGAAATACCCGAGTTTAGTTGCACAGCAAGTCTTGAGTGCACAAATTACCAAGGCCGAGCCCGACCAGCGCCATAATCTGTTCCATATCAAAGGCGTGGTTAAAGATCGCTGTATTCGCATTATTATTGATGGAGGGAGCTGCAACAACTTGGCGAGCATGGAGATGGTTGAAAAGCTTGCTCTTACGACATGACCCCATCCTCGTCCATATCACATTCAATGGTTTAATAACAGCGGCAAGGTTAAGGTAACACATACAGTTCGTGTGCATTTTACTATTGCTGCCTATGCTGATTATGTTGAGTGTGATGTTGTTCCTATGCAAGCATGTGCACTTTTACTTGGTAGACCATGGCAATTTGATACAAATTCTATACACTATGGTAGCACAAATCAGTATTCTCTTGTTCATAATGATAAGAAAATTGTGTTACTTCCCATGTCTCCTGAAAGTATTTTAAAAGATGATCTTGCTAGAGCTAGTAGAGCACATAATGAGGGGAAAAAGCTGAGCAAAAATTAGATTGTTGCTAAGGAACTTATGCCTTCTACAATTACTTCTAAATCTACTCCAAAATATGCTAACGAAATTTGTTTGAAAAGGACTTGTTTGCTAGCTAGCAAATCTGATATTTCTAAAATTGATGTGAGTACTACTGCATGTTATGCTATCATTTGCAAAGAAGTGTTGTTTTCGGGTGAGGAGATGCCTTCTTCTTTGCCACCTGCTGTTGCTAACATTTTGCAGGAGTATGCGGACGTTTTCCCACAAGATGTACCTCCAGGACTGCCACTTATTCGTGGAATTGAGCACCAAATTGATTTGATTCCTGGAGCATCTTTGCCCAACCGTGCGCCATATCATACCAATCCGGAGGAGACAAAAGAAATTCAGCGACAAATTCAAGAACTTCTTGACAAGGGTCATATTCGTGAGTCTCTTAGTCCTTGTGTTGTTCCTATTATTTTGGTACCAAAGAAAGATGGTTCTTCGCGCATGTGTACTGATTGTAGAGCAATCAATAATATTACTATTTGCTATCGTCATCCTATTCCTTGTTTAGATGACATGCTTGATGAATTAAGTGGCTCTACCATGTTCTCTAAGGTTGATTTGCGTAGTGGTTACCACCAAATTCGTATGAAGTTAGGAGATGAATGGAAAACTGCATTTAAAACTAAATTTGGCCTATATGAGTGGTTAGTGATGCCCTTTGGGTTAACTAATGCTCCCAGCACTTTCATAAGATTAATGAATGAAGTTTTACGTGCTTTTATTAGACATTTTGTGGTGGTATATTTTGACGATATATTGATATATAGCAAATCTGTAGAAGAACATTTGGAACATTTACGTGCTGTTTTTGATGCTTTACGTGCTGCACATTTGTTTGGTAACATTGCAAAGTGCACCTTTTGCACGAATAGAGTTGCTTTTCTTGGCTACGTCGTTACAGCACAGGGTATTGAAGTTGATCCCGCCAAGATTGAAGCCATTTCGAGTTGGCCACAACCCAAAACAGTTACACAAGTGAGGAGCTTCCTTGGCCTCGCTGGATTTTATGGGCGCTTTATCAAAGATTTTGGTTCCATTGCAGCGCCGCTGAACGAGCTTACTAAGAAAGATGTGCCCTTTGTTTGGGGCAATGCACAACAAGACGCCTTCATGTTACTCAAAGATAAGCTTACACATGCTCCTTTACTCCAACTTCCTGATTTTAATAAGACTTTTGAGTTGGAATGTGATGCTAGTGGAATTGGTTTAGGAGGAGTGTTGTTACAAGAGGGCAAACCTGTTGCATATTTTAGTGAGAAATTGAGTGGAGCTAGTTTGAACTATTCTACTTATGATATGGAATTATATGCTCTTGTTTGGACATTAGAAACTTGGCAACATTATTTATGGCCAAAAGAATTTGTTATACATTCTGATCATGAATCTTTGAAGCATATTCGAAGTCAAGCTAAGTTGAATAAATGTCATGCAAAGTGGGTTGAATTCATTGAATCTTTTCCTTATGTTATTAAACACAAAAAGGGTAAAGATAATATTATTGCTGATGCTTTGTCACGTCGTTATGCCATGTTATCTCAACTTGACTTCAAAATCTTTGGATTAGAAACTATTAAAGAACAATATGTGAACGTTGCCGATTTTAAAGATGTTTTGCAGCATTGTCTAGAGGGTAGAACTTGGAACAAATTCATCCTTAATGATGGGTTTGTGTTCCATGCTAACAAACTATGCATTCCAGAAGGTTCCGTTCATCTTTTGTTATTGTAGGAGCCGCATGGAGGAGGATTGATGGGTCACTTTGGAGTAAAGAAGACAGAAGACGTACTTGCTACACACTTCTTTTGGCCACGCATGAGAAGGGATGTTGAGAGGTTTGTTGCTCGCTGCACAACATGTCAAAAAGCTAAGTCCTGCCTTAATCCACATGGTTTATATATGCCTCTTCCTGTTCCTAGTGTACCTTGGGAGGATATTTCTATGGACTTTGTTTTAGGCTTACCTCGAACACAGAAGGAGAGGGATGGTATTTTTGTGGTTGTGGATAGATTTTCTAAGATGGCACACTTTATTCCTTGTCATAAGAGTGATGATGCTGCTCATGTTGCTGAATTATTCTTTTGCGATGTTGTTCGCTTGCATGGTGTGCCTAATACTATTGTTTCAGATCGTGATACTAAATTTCTTAGCCATTTTTGGAGATGTTTATGGGCTAGGTTGGGGACTAAATTGCTGTTTAGTACTACATGTCATCCCCAAACTGATGGACAAACTGAAGTCGTAAATAGAACTTTATCTACCATGTTAAGGGCTATTTTAAAGAAGAACTAAAAAATGTGGGAAGATTGTTTACCTCATATTGAATTTGCTTACAATCGTTCCGTGCATTCTACAACTAAGTTATGCCCTTTTGAGATTGTGTATAGTTTTGTTCCTCGTGCACCTATTGATTTATTACCTATTCCATCTTCGGTGCAACATAATTTTGATGCTACACAACGTGCTGAACATATTCTTACGTTGCATAGGATTACTAAGGAAAATATAGAACGTATGAATGCTAAATATAAAGTTGCTGGTGATAAAGGACGAAAGCATATTGTGTTTGATGTGGGAGATTTAGTTTGGTTGCATTTGTGCAAAGATCGTTTTCCTGATTTGCGCAAGTCTAAATTAATGCCACGTGTTGCTGGTCCTTTTAAAGTGTTAGAGAAAATGAATGATAATGCATATAAACTTGAGCTTCCTGTAGAGATGGGCACGGTAAGTCCTTCATTTAACATTGCAGATTTGAAGCCATACTTTGGAGAAGAAGATGAGATTGCATCGAGGACGACTTCAATTCAAGAAGGGGAGGATGATAAGGACACCCCTACGGTTGATACAACCGTTGCACCTACAGCCACACTTCCTCACATTCCACAATTCCAAGGACCTCTCACAAGAGCTCGTGCACACCAACTAAATTATCAGGTACTTTCGTTTCTAGGAACTATTCCTAATATTCATGAGAATATGATGCTGCCTAAATCAGATGTGTTTATGTTACTTAGGAATGATGGGCCTAGCATGGATGAGAGGGACAAGCATTGGAGCATGATCATGCATGAAGATGATGGCAGCAATCATGTGAGGAATCAGGATGACGCTGCAAGTGAAGATTTCAGAACTTTGAAGCCACCATAATGCTGCAAGGATGCTTGGACGAAATTCACAAGTTACCAAATCATAAAATTTGTCCAAGGCTTTATATGGTGTTGCGTCACCTAAATTTATGGGTTAAACCCATGTATTTTCGTCATAGGTATTTTAGGGATTTTCTGGAGGCAGTTTGAGTGGAAATCGGCCCATCTAGGGTTATTTTCGGATGGCCCATTAGGGCTATACGAAAATCCCTGCCCTTTCCGTCATATATACCTCCTCCTAGCCGTCATTAGAACTTGGATTTTGTTTAGTTAAAGACTTAGCCACGAGCTACTCTTCGCCATAGGCACAAGTGTCAAACCGACCTTTTGTACTACTGATGAGGGCATCCCTACTACACAGCCATCTCCACCTACTGTTGATGATCCTATTGTTGCTGATCAAGATAAGTCCAATGACGAGATTAGGATTGGACCAATTACTCGAGCCCGTGCTAAGTTGTTACAACAGCAGGTGAACTCACTCCTTGCTGAATCTGATATTTATTGTAATGAGAATTTTATACTGCCTAAGTCTTTGTTCATATATATGATCAGGTTCATTGGAGAAGAAGGGGTTCGAGGGAGCGAGGAGATGCAACACATGGAGCACGACGTGGTGATCAAGCAAGAGAGCGCGAGGGAGGAGAGGGAGGCCGGCGCCCAAAGCATGGAGAACATCACCACATGAAGAAGATCAAGTCTGGATGAGCACGAGCACGTGATGGCGCACTAGGACTGCCTACGACACGATGTCTACATGTCTAAGGCGCACTACACACATGGCCTGCGTGCTAAAATTAGGCCGAACCCATATATGGGTCGGTATGTACCCGTTTGAGTCGAACCGAGTCAGTTTGGGCCCAAACCAGGCATGTTTTGGGCCAGGTCTTTGCTGAGGACGCCCGGCCACCTATAAGTAGCCCTGGGCACCCCCTCAATTAGGGTTAGACCACGTTTAGACTACATAATATTTCGTTGAACTGCTGTAAGCATTCATCTGAATTCCTCCGCACCAATTCATCTGGATTTGGTGATATACTGCTGCAAGTTTAGTGTCATCTGTTGTTCCACTGGGAATTAGTAGATTGCAAACTACCGTTTCATGGTCGACGGCTATGTGCGCAAGTGTGAGGAGTCGTGAATATCCTACAGGGTTTGAGAGCTGTTGCATTGGCATCAGGGTTCAAGCGAGGAGAGTTCATCGGTGACACCAAGTTATCCCCGGCAATCATCCGCTGCCATCATCACCATCGCATCGCTCATGAGAAGATCGGGCCACCCCATATCATCTTGGTATCAGATTTCCACGGTTAACTCGGTGAGCATCCACAAATTCATCCCTGCAATTTGTCTTTGTTTTCAGTCCTATCCAGGAAAAGCCAAAAAAATTAGGGTTCTTAGTTTCTGTCATAGCCTAGATTGCACCGTTCTTGAGTTTTAGTCGCTGATCGTCTTTTCGCGCATCTTTTCTTCCAATTTGTAGGAGTCTAGGTTCACCAATCTTTTCTGCATATTAGTTTTGAGTTTGGATCTTGTTTGCAGTATCCTTGATCATCGCCTTGTGCTTGGTTCCTGCGGCCTGTTCTTGCTGAGAACGAGTCACCAGATCCGATCACTCGTCGAAGACGCCACCGTGTCCACATCTTCAATTTTTTTTTCTCTTTCTCCGTTACGAGTGGCCAGATCCGATCGGCAGTCCTCGATCGCCAAGTCCAAAAAACCAAAAAAATAAAAAACAAAGAGCAAGGTCGCCTGTGCATATCGGTTTCCTCTGGCAGTCCCTGCACCGATCGCGATTCAAACAAAAACAAAAACAAAAACAGCCAGCGTGCCTCGCCTCGGGCGCCTGGGCACGGAAATCGTCTGGGGTCCGGCGCCCCAGCGATCGCGTGGCTCGCGCGGAGCGCCCGCTCGCTCGCCCGACCACGGAGACCGTCTGGCCTCCAGCGCCAGATCGGGCCTCTTCTTTTTAGGCCCAAATTCGAGTTAAAAAAAAGGGACGTGCCTGCACACGTCGCACCTATAATTAAAAAAAGAGACAAACTACTTTGTCCGTTTCGCGTCGCCGTCGCGCTGCCATGTGTTTCTGGCGTCGTATATCTCTGTTTCGGCATATTTTTCGTCGTTTTCTCTGCCGCGATAGCGTGTTACCACTGTGTCCACATAGCGTCCTTTCTACATGATTTTGATCGCTTTAGCTACAGCCTGTCTACAGCATCGTGTTAGGAGCTTACCCATACGAGACTAGCTACTTCGTGCTCATCAGGCTGCTGCCGTGTGCGCAATCTTGTGCCTGTTCGTCGAGCCAGTGCTAGCGTCTCTCTTGTGCATTGCAACACGAGCTATTGTGCGTTGTCACTAATATCTCTTGAGCTCTTTTTCAGAGTTGCTTTGCCTCGCTTATCTCCACCGTGTGTGTTTCGTGGGTCTTGTCATACGATCAGCACTAGGACTTATTTGCGGTGTACTTAGGATACATACCTACAGCTCCACCATATATTCCTGGTTTGTCGTGTGATCGCTCTTATACCCTCGGTATTCACTTCATCACATCCGTGCACGAGCTTGATACTTTGTTCTGGTACGCACTACTATTCACTTTGGAACGGTAAGATTACCTTTTCTTGTCAGTTTTTGAGTGAGTTGTGAGAGGCACCACACGTTTTTGATTTTGTGCACTAATCTACTAATCATGTCTAGTAGTGGTTATGATGTGATGCAGGAAAAAGATGGGGATACACCGGTGGTTTGGACAGACTTTGTTGGACTGCGCACTCATCTGGAGGGGGTGTTGGATCGTTCTACTGCCGACGCTGTGACTGCACATCAGCAACTCCAGTTCAAAGTGCAAGGCACCACAGATACTGTTCAAGCTATGCAAGCTCAGTTCACTACCTTCCAGCATAGCATTGATCAGTTGAACCAATCCCTAGCGGAGCTGCGTCGACCCATGGTACCACCGCCTGTGCAGACTGCTGCTGACTTTGCTGATGATGACAGTGTCCATGACAATGCCAATCTACTAGGCCCCAATGCTCGTGGGTGTGGTCTTGGACAACATGGTCGGCCCCCACATGGCCTTGGTGCCCGACGTGTAATACCTGCTGAGGATGATTTTCTAGGGAAGCCAAAGTTCTCGATACCCAGATTTGATGGTGAAGGTGATGTGGAGGATTACCTCACTTGGGAGCTCAAGATCGACAACCTGTGGCATTTGCATGCTTACACTGAAGATAAGAAGATCAAACTTGCATCCTCAGAATTTGATGGTTATGCCCTGCGTTGGTGCGATAATATTCTGTCACAACGACGAGCAGCTCATGAGCTTCCTATTTTGCGATGGATAGAGATGAAGGAAATCATGCAGGCTCATTTTGTACCCACCAATTATTTGTGTTCAGTTTTTGATAGATTGACACAGCTGAACAAGGATTTTTGACAGTTGATGCTTATTACAAGGAGATGGAACTGTTGATGCAGCGATCGCGAGTTCAAGAGTCTAGTCACATGACTATGCAACGGTTTTTGCACGGACTCAGACTTCCTATCAAGAACATCGTCCGGCATCATACTTACAATGATATGAATCAGTTGCTTCACCATGCTATGGAGGCTGAGGCACAGCTTGCTGAAGAGGCGCAACAAAAATCTCGTTTTTCAACTGCCAGTCGATACACTGCCAGGGCGCCTTCTAGCCCTGCCCCAGCGCCACTGGAGGGGACTCCTACTCGCCCCTCCTCGTCCACTAGGCCAGCGACCTCTGGAGCTCCGTCCAGACGTCCCGCTACCACACCAGCCGCTAGTTCTGGTTCGAGTGCCTCCGTGACTCGTGCTACTGAGAAACTATGTCATACGTGTGGAGGCAAGGGACACTTTAAAAGAGATTGTCCCAACAACAAAGTGATAGTGGTTACTGAGAACGGATATGAGACCGGAGAAGATGCTGATCCGTTTGGTTCTGATGATGAAGATGAAGATGCTTATGCTGACTCTTCTCCTATTATTGTTGTCTCTCCACGTACGTTGAGTGTGCAGCCCAATATTGATTCTCAGCGCTGCAACCTGTTTCAAACCAAGGCACTAGTTGGTCCCAATAAAGCTTGCAAGGTGATCATTGATGGCGGAAGTTGTCGCAATCTCGCAAGTAAGGAGTTATGTGCCAAGCTGGGTTTGAAATATTTACCTCATCCTAACCCATATTATATTCAGTGGTTAAGTGACAATGGTGAGATGAAGGTAAACTACATGGTACGTGTGAACTTTGAGATAGGGCCATACAAGGATTCTATTGATTTTGATGTGGTTCCTATGACGGTTTGTCATCTCTTGTTGGGTCGGCCATGGCTCTATGATCGACATGTGCAACACAATGGTCGAGCAAATACTTATCACTTGGAGTTCAAGGGCAAGAAAATCAACCTACTGCCTATGTCACCATAGCAAATTGTTAATGAATCTCGTCAGAAGACTGAAGTGAAACTCGAACAGCCACCTCCACGAGATAATGTAACAGCCGTGAGTGATATAACGAAAAGTGAGGGAGTGCCCAACTTGTTAGTTTTAGCCACCAAAGAAGACATGAGAGAATTTAGTGAGGATCCTACAGCCATGCCTCTTGTGCTCATGTACAAGGGCGAGGTCTTAGTTTCTAACGATATGCAACCTGTTTCTCTTGGTGTCTCAACTGTTTTGCAGGACTTTGATGATGTGTTTTCCGACGGAGGTACCTGCTGGGCTGCCACCATTATGAGGCATCGAGCACCAGATCGACTTGATCTGATGAGGATATTGGCACGCCAGGACGACCTACGATATGTGATAATTAAGTCTAAGGCTGTGTCATTAATTTGTATCTGTTCATGTTATTTCTTAGCCTGGTCACGTTGTGGGCCAATTAGGGTTTTATTTTATGTTTTGGGTTTGGGCCTGTCCAAGCCCAATAGTTTTCTGGCCGTCTATATAAGGAGGTTGGACGGCTAGGGTTTAGGGAGGCTGAAAATTATGTAGAACTTTTAGTTCAAGTTATCACCGTCCCTCTGGGATCGGGGTGTGTGACGGCGTCTCGGACGTTCGTCTAGTTATCTATCAATAAAGACAAGAGAGTTCTTGAATTGTCAAGAGTAATCATCTGTGCGCGAAGGTCCTTGAATCTGTCAAGGGTTGTCGAGCTATTGGCGTGTTGATTCAGCGTGAGGTTCGTCGTTCATCGTCGAGTTGCTCGCAGGATTGGCGTTCCCCAATCTTCAGGTCGCGTGTTCCGCTCACGTGGTTGGGAGATCTATCAGATCAGGAGGTGCATCATGAAAGATCGGGCAAACAGTCTTCATCATCTTGGTATCAGAGCGCCAGATTGATCACGGTGCAGAGTTGTTGTCGACGGGCTGATCGTAAGATCTGTTAGTCGGCGAGGTTTGTTGGATGCAGGTTGTAGATCGGCGAGATCGGCAAGTTCTCGTTGGAGATCGATTCTCACTTGATCGATTTTTATCAGATCCAGGTGCTGGTGGGCGCCGGCTATTTCCTTCGGAGGCAACGCAGATCAGGCTGCAAACAGTCATGTATGATGGTGGCGACCTAACAGCTCGCGATGTCAATTTGGTGGAGATTGATTTCCGTCGAGATCGGTTTCTGTTGGTAGCCCAGCGAGCAGTCCGGATCAGATATGCTGCATGTTTTTGCGTGACGGGAAAAAAAAGGAACGAGGTAGTACTGAAAGTTTGGATCGGACTTGTTTTTTCCTTTCAGATCGGCGAGTATCAAGATCGATATCCAAATCGTAGAGTCAGGTAGCGCAGTAGCGCACTCCTTTTCAGATCCGATCGGTTCAGAAAAAAAAGTCGCGAGCTAGCCCCACGCGCCGAACCGCAGACGAGCTCTGTGGTCGAGCGAGCCCGGCCTCGCTCGCCCTGCCTATTGTGGGATTGCGTGCGTCTCGCTCGCCCTATTGCTTTTTTTGTCAGTCTGTGCTACGACCGCACTGGAAAAGAAGCGGAGCAAATCATTGACTTCGTGGTGTCCGTGCAGATTAGGAAAAGGCAAAAGAGGCAAGTTGAATTAGTTTTGGTTTGATACAGTACGAATTCATGAGAAGACATTGGATCTGCAAGGAATTGTTTACGTGCAAAGCTAGGCGTGTCAGGCGTGCTGGAACTACATCAGCGCAAGGAGAAGGTACAGATCGCTAAAAAAAAGGTTTGATAATACGTACATATTGGAAGACCATAGTTTCACGTTTTTTTAGTTCTGGATATTTTGGTGCATTCACGTGCATTATGGAGGATTTCATGCAGAATATATTGGCTACTTTTACGTGACTATTTTCAGTCTGACTAATTGTGGAAATTTCTGAAAAAAGGGATATCGATTGTTAGCAGTTCCAAAGAGGTGGCAGATTCAGTACGTTTGGATACTTGGCGTACAGGAATTTGTTCTGTTTGTTTTGTGTGATGTGCTTTATTTGCTACCAAAATTCAGTTTACGTCTGCGGGCATATTCAGCTCATTTGGACCCTCCGTGTGCAGGAGTATGTCCTGTCCGTTTTGGGTGATCTGCTCATGTGCTTCGAGACTGCATTCTGATGATCGTTTGTGTCTCAATCAAGTTTGTTGGTGGGTGGCATCGAAGACTAAATGGTGCCAAGGTCAAGTCAAGCTAGCCGAGAGGGAGGATGTGGTGTGGCAGGCTGGCAAGACTTGAAGATGGACAGTGGCGATATTACAGATTTGACGCCACGTTTTACGAGAAGACCCTCTGGCGTTGAGGACAACGCCTTTCTAAGAAGGGGAGGATGATGAGGATATTGGCACGCCAGGACGACCTACGATATGTGATAATTAAGTCTAAGGCTGTGTCATGAATTTGTATCTGTTCATGTTATTTCTTAGCCTGGTCACGTTGTGGGCCAATTAGGGTTTTATTTTATGTTTTGGGTTTGGGTCTGTCCAAGCCCAATAGTTTTCTGGCCGTCTATATAAGGAGGTTGGACGGCTCGGGTTTAGGGAGGCTGAAAATTATGTAGAACTTTTAGTTCAAGTTATCACCGTCCCTCTGGGATCGGGGTGTGTGACGGCGTCTCGGACGTTCGTCTAGTTATCTATCAATAAAGACAAGAGAGTTCTTGAATTGTCAAGAGTAATCATGTGTGCGCGAAGGTCCTTGAATCTGTCAAGGGTTGTCGAGCTATTGGCGTGTTGATTCAGCGTGAGGTTCGTCGTTCATCGTCGAGTTGCTCGCAGGATTGGCGTTCCCCAATCTTCAGGTCGCGTGTTCCGCTCACGTGGTTGGGAGATCTATCAGATCAGGAGGTGCATCGTGAAAGATCGGGCAAACAGTCTTCATCATCTTGGTATCAGAGCGCCAGATTGATCACGGTGCAGAGTTGTTGTCGACGGGCTGATCGTAAGATCTGTTAGTCGGCGAGGTTTGTTGGATGCAGGTTGTAGATCGGCGAGATCGGCAAGTTCTCGTTGGAGGTCGATTCTCACTTGATCGATTTTTATCAGATCCAGGTGCTGGTGGGCGCCGGCTATTTCCTTCGGAGGCAACGCAGATCAGGCTGCAAACAGTCATGTATGATGGTGGCGACCTAACAGTTCGCGATGTCAATTTGGTGGAGATTGATTTCCGTCGAGATCGGTTTCTGTTGGTAGCCCAGCGAGCAGTCCGGATCAGATATGCTGCATGTTTTTGCGTGACGGGAAAAAAAAGGAACGAGGTAGTACTGAAAGTTTGGATCGGACTTGTTTTTTCCTTTCAGATCGGCGATCGAGAGACAAGTGGAGATCAAGTCTGGATGAGCACGAGCATGTGATGGCGCACTAGGACTGCCTTCGGCACGATGTCTACATGTCTAAGGCGCGCTATACACATGGCCTGCATGCTAAAATTAGGCCGAACCCATATATGGGTCGGTATGTACCCGTTTGAGTCGAACCGAGTCAGTTTTGGCCCAAACCAGGTTGGTTTTGGGCCAGGTCCATGTTGAGGACGCCCCAGCCTCCCTTAAGTAGCCAGGGGCGCCCCCTCAAGTCGGTTAGACCACGTTTAAACAAAACCCTAGTTTCTAGACAGAACCAAGTGTTCCTCTGAAATTATTCGCACCAATTCGTATCGATCTGGTGTTCGTTCTACTGAAAGTTTGAGTGTAATCTGCTGTTCCATTGGGAATTAGTATATTGCATCACCGCTTCGTGGTCGGCGGCTACGTGCGCAAGCGTGTGACGTTGCGAATATCCAAAGGGTTGAGAGCTGTTGCGCTGGCAGCAGGGATTAGCCGGAGAGTTCTCTGCGACACTCGAGTATCTTCATCACCATCATCGCCATCTACCCCGCGCTCGCTGAGAAGATCGGGACACCCCTTATCATGATCCCTGGCGCCTCCTTGCCCAACCGCGCCCCCTACAGGACCAACCCCGATGAAACAAAGGAGATACAAGGACAAGTGCAAGCTCTTCTGGATAAAGGGTACATTCGTGTCTCTCTTAGTCCTTGTGTTGTTCCTGTGATTTTGGTGCCTAAGAAAGATGGTACATGGCGCATGTGCGTAGATTGTAGAGCTATAAACAACATTACTATTCGATATCATCATCCTATTCCCCGTCTCGAGGATATGTTAGATGAATTGAGTGGTGCTGCTGTTTTCTCTAAAATTGATTTGCGTAGTGGTTACCATCAAATTCGCATGAAAGAAGGAGATGAATGGAAAACTGCTTTCAAAACTAAATTTGGTTTATATGAGTGGCTAGTCATGCCTTTTGGTCTTACTAATGCACCTAGTACATTCATGCGCTTAATGAATCATGTTTTGAGAGAGTTCATTGGTCGTTTTGTGGTTGTCTATTTTGATGACATACTTATTTACAGCCGCAATGAAACTGAACACTGTACTCATATTAGACAAGTTTTGCAAGTGCTGCGTGATAATAAATTGTATGCTAATCTTGAGAAGTGCACATTTGCAAAAGATAAGGTCATATTTCTGGGTTATGTTGTTTCTAAGCATGGAGTAGAGGTAGATCAATCTAAAATTGCTGCTATTCAAGATTGGCCTACTCCCATGAATGTTAGTCAAGTATGAAGTTTTCACGGTCTTGCTGGTTTTTATCGCCGTTTTGTGAAAGACTTTAGTACTATTGCTGCACCATTAAATGAGTTAACGAAGAAAGGTGTTCCTTTTGTCTAGGGCGCAGCCCAAGATCATGCATTTGATGAATTAAAACATTTGCTTACTTCTGCCCCTTTACTTGCATTGCCTGATTTTTCAAAGCAATTTGAAGTTGAATGTGATGCTAGTGGTATAGGCATAGGTGGCGTTTTGATGCAAGAGGGTCGTCCTATTGCTTATTTTTCTGAGAAATTATCTGGTGCTAGACTGAATTATCCTGTTTATGATAAAGAATTGTATGCACTTGTTAGAGTTCTTGAGGTTTGGCAACATTATTTGTGGCCAAAAGAATTTATCATACATTCTGATCATGAAGCTTTGAAATATTTGAAAGCACAATCCAACCTGCATAGGTGTCTCGCTAAGTGGGTTGAGTTTATTGAATCTTTTCCGTACATCATTAAACATAAGAAGGGAAAAGATAATGTGGTTGCTGATGCTCTATCTAGGAAGAATATGTTATTGACACAACTGGATATTAATATTCCTGGTTTAGAGAGTATTTGTGAGCTTTATGCAACTGATCATGATTTTGCTGAACCATATCATTTGTGTGCTTTGAAAAAAGCTTGGGAGAAATATCACATACATGATGGGTTTCTATTTCGAGCTAACAAACTATGTGTTCTGGAGTCATTTTTGCGTTTGCTCTTATTGCAGGAATCACATGCTGGAGGTTTGATGGGTCACTTTGGGCGTGAGAAGACATTACTCATGCTAGCTGATCACTTCTTTTGGCCCCGGATGAGGCGTGATCTGGACAGGTTTGTGCGGCACTGCATTGTGTGCAACACATCCAAGTCCAAGCTGAAGCCTCACAGTTTGTATACACCACTACCTGCACCTATTACACCATGGGAAGATATTAGTATGGATTTTGTGCTAGGACTGCCAAAAACTAAACATGGTCATGATTCTATATTTGTGGTAGTGGATAGATTCTCTAAGATGGCACACTTTATTGCATGTCATAAGAGCGACGATGCGTCGCATGTGGCTAACCTGTTTTTCAGGGATATTGTATGCTTGCATGGAGTGCCCAAGACTATTGTTTCTGACAGGGACGTCAAGTTCATGAGCTACTTCTGGAAGACCTTATGGGGAAAGCTAGGAATGAAGCTGTTGTTCAGCACTACATGTCATCCCCAAACTGACGGCCAGACCGAGGTGGTGAATCGAACTTTGTCACAGTTGCTAAGGACAATGATCAAGAAAAATCTACGGGAGTGGGAAGATTGTTTGCCGCATGTGGAGTTTGCATACAACAGGGCGGTACATTCTACTCCTCAGCTTTGTCCGTTTGAGGTGGTGTATGGCTTCAAACCTATTACACCACTAGATTTGTTGCCTCTTCCATTGCATGAGAGAGTTAATATGGAGGCATCAAAGAGAGCTGATTTTGTGAAGAAAATTCATGAGAAGACTCGAGAGGCTATTGAGAAGAAAGGGAAGAATACTGCTGCTGTGCTCGCAACAAGTCAAGAAAGCAGGTTCTTTTTCAGCCCGGCGATATGGTATGGGTGCACCTGCGCAAGGACAGATTTCCTTTGCTTAGGCGTTCCATGTTGAGGCCCCGAGGTGCTGGTCCCTATAAAGTGCTTGTAAAGATCAATGATAATGCCTACTCGATTGATATTCCTATTGCTGAGTTTGGTGGTGTTAGCAACAGTTTCAATGTTGCTGATTTATCACCATATGATGGAGATGACCTTGGAGCGTCGAGGTCGACGCCTTTTGAAGGGGGGGAGATGATGAGGACATCCCTACTACACAGCCATCTCCACCTACTGTTGATGATCCTATTGTTGCTGATCAAGATAAGTCCAATGACGAGATTAGGATTGGACCAATTACTCGAGCCCGTGCTAAGTTGTTACAACAGCAGGTGAACTCACTCCTTGCTGAATCTGATATTTATTGTAATGAGAATTTTATATTGCCTAAGTCTTTGTTCATATGTATGATCAGGTTCATTGGAGAAGAAGGGGTTCGAGGGAGCGAGGAGATGCAACACATGGAGCATGACGTGGTGATCAAGCAAGGGAGCGTGAGGGAGGAGAGGGAGGCCGGCGCCACAAGCATGGAGAACATCACCACGTGAAGAAGATCAAGTCTGGATGAGCATGAGCACGTGATGGCACACTAGGACTGCCTACGACACGATGTCTACACGTCTAAGGCGCGCTACACACATGGCCTGCGTGCTAAAATTAGGCCGAACCCATATATGGGTCGGTATGTACCCGTTTGAGTCGAACCGAGTCAGTTTGGGCCCAAACCAGGCATGTTTTGGGCCAGGTCTTTGCTGAGGATGCCCGACCACCTATAAGTAGCCCTGGGTGCCCCCTCAATTAGGGTTAGACCACGTTTAGACTACAGAATATTTCGTTGAACTTTTGTAAGCATTCATCTGAATTCCTCCGCACCAATTCATCTGGATTTGGTGATATACTGCTGCAAGTTTAGTGTGATCTGTTGTTCCACTGGGAATCAGTAGATTGCAAACTACCATTTCGTGGTCGACGGCTACGTGCGCAAGTGTGTGGAGTCGTGAATATCCTACAGGGTTTGAGAGCTGTTGCATTGGCATCAGGGTTGAAGCGAGGAGAGTTCATCGGTGACACCAAGTTATCCCCGACAATCACCCGCTGTCATCACCATCATCGCATTGCTCACGAGAAGATCGGGCCACCCCATATCAACTACGCACAGATAGAATCCCACCTCTTCAATAAAGCCTTCATCTTTATTCGCAATATCTTGATTGCATCTATAATTCTTGCTGGTTCTTCGATTGCTTGCAGGGATTGATCCTCGTGATCAGGTTGATCAAGCTCCGGCGTGATCAATAGCCTCGGAAGTTGGTGTATCGATTGCTAAGGCGCAACGTCTCGCACGTTTGTAGTCGGATCATCAACGTCGACCTCCACCAAAAATCGATAGTTATTGTCTCATCGAAAGATCGGTCACCTTTACCCTATCAGAAGAAATAAAAGAGATTTAAAAAGTAGGAGAAAATATATCGCTTTATGCAAAGAGCATGAACTCCACCAGCCAAATATGCATGTATGATAGGTCGCCATTGATATCCACCATAGTGACATCTTGCCAATACCATTCCAAGTGTATTGACCCTCGTGGCTGCAACCTTTTCATGTTGCAGGTTATTATTCTGAGGACGATTGAGTTATATCATTTAGGTTGCGAGTCTCCACCCCGCGGTGCCTGTGGAGTAATGGAGCTTTATTTATTTGCTATGTTGAACTTTTGTTTGTGAGCTATCCATCGATGCTACACCTTTTGTAATAATCATACTCTTGGATCATACGTTGTAATAAATTTGACATATTGGTACTCTTTTATACATCTACTGTGTGTGGTAGCTATTGATCCAGGGACTAGCACTTGTATGCACAGGATTCAATCCATTTAACGGGTAGGATCGCCACAGATGGTATCAGAGCCTATGCATTGGCTGTAGGTTCGTGACCTTAGGAAAATGGCTAGATGATAGGAAGCTCATAGGATTTAAAATTACCTATTTTAAATGTCTCTACTTCTTGCATTTTCATTCTTTTAAGATCCCGAGGAGATAGTCCTTGAGGTCTCCAGTGATGAAGACTTAGGGGAGGAGTACACACCTTTGTCATATGGCAACCGTGGTGGAAAGTGCAAGCGCATGTCGTCATCAGCCTATTGCAAGATGTTCAAGAAGATAGATTAGTTGCCCACCATTTTATATGTCGCTATTGTAATCGTTTAGGGTGTTGGCTATATCAAACTTGATATATGTCAACTATATTATTGTGGTAATGTTATTTTCGAAACTTTAAAGTTCCAGGTTATTTTGTGACAATTTATATCAATTTAATGAAAGGTTTTAGTTAAAAGTTATGTTTTGCGATTATGCAGTTTCTACAGAAATCTGTTTGGTGCGCGATTTTTCATATTTTACTGGTTACTCTGATTGAGCTCATATTTTAGGATCTGGTGCGAAATTACATGTACTACTTGTAAAAAAATTAGAAAAAAATTTCTGATGAGTTTTGGTCACCCAGAAAAATACGTTTCTGCTGCAGCAGTTTTCTGTCAGATTTCCTGTTTTGCTTCATAAACTGAATTTTCGACCCAAATTGTATTACCTACTGTTTTAAATTGTTTTGTGGATGTTAACCACTGAATATACACCCCTGGAACTATATTTTGAAACTATATTATGCATGTGCTGAATGTCATGGCTGTTGCTTGATGATTGCTTGTTTGCTGATTGCTATTTGTATGATCATGTTGCATGGGTAGATTTTATTTCCGTAGATCTTTCTATCTAAACTTACCTATGCTGAACCGCAGATGCCGCCCTGTCGTCAACCTACTGAGATGGAATAGCTGATAGCAGCACAGGCGCAGATGACGCAAGTCATGGCTCAATTCATGGCAAACAACAATGGGAACAATGGCAACAACAACAATCCGCCTCCACAAGTGGACGCTCTGGCAAGGTTTCTGAGGTTGAGGCCTGCTAAGTTCTCAAGTGCATCTGAACCAATGGTTGCTCTTGACTGGCTCCGTTCTGTGAACAAAGATCTAGTAACTGTGGGATGCACTGATGCGGAGAAGGTGAGATTTGCTGCTCACTTATTGGAAGGACCGGCTGCTTCTTGGTGGGAAACTTTTCAGATCACCCATCCCATTGACACTATCACCTAGACCATGTTTGAGGAAGGTTTCAAAACCAACCATGTCTCATCTGGAGTACTGAGTTTGAAGAGGAAGGAGTTCCGCAACCTGCGTCAAACCAATCGCACGGCGGTGGAGTACATTGAAGAATTCAACAACCTGTCTCGCTATGCTCCTGAGGATGTTGATACTGATGCCAAGAGGAGAGAGAGGTTTCTTGATGGACTAAGTGATGAACTCTCACTTCAGCTGTCTGTGGCTACTGGCCTACTTTCCAGGAGTTGATGGACAAGGCTAGGATCCTTGAAGGGAAGCATCAGGAGGTGGAAAGATGCAAGAGGAAGCACAATGGCAACTACAACTCGGGATCAAATCAGAGGACCCGTAGCTTTCCCCATGATCATGGGAATTTTGGTTATCACAGGCATGGAGACAATGGACACCATCAGCGCAATGGTAATGAATATCAGCACCGTGGAGGGAATGGCCACCACCATAATGGCAACAAGGGACACAACTACAACCCTTGAAGAGGGAATGGTCATAACCATGGAGGTAATAATGGCCATAACCATAGCAATGACAAGAACAGGGTGCAGAAGGACATTAGCCAAGTGCTATGCTACAAGGGCAACAACAAGGGGCACTATGCCAATGATTGCCCTGAGAAGAAAGCAAAGGAGGGATTCCAGCCGAACCCATTTCAGAAGGGACATGTTAACCATGTCAAGTTGAGGAAGTTCAGGAGGAACCCGATGTTGTGATTGGTACACTCTTACTCAATAAATTTCCAGCAATTGTTCTATTTGATACTGGTGCATCGCATTCATTCATATCAAGGGTATTTGTGGATAGAAATAGCATACCTACTAAAAGCATCCCCACTCCTATAAAAATAAGCTCTCCTCGTGGAGAATTGGTAGCAGCTTTTGGATGCCGTAATCTGAGTCTAGATATTGGTGCATACAGTTTTCCCACTAGTCTAATTGTTTTGGAGTCGTAAGGCTTAGATGTAATTCTAGGCATGAATTGGATGACCGAGTATGAAGGTGTGACAGATTGCGCTAAAAGATCCATTACACTCACAACCCCAGAAAAGAAACGCATTCGTTTCAAGTCTACCTTTGAGCTTAGAGGAACCAAGGTTAATTCTCTTAAGGGGGTTAGTCTAGAGGATGTACCTATAGTGAGGGAATACCCAGATGTGTTTCCGGAAGAGTTGCCAGGAATGCCACCGGATAGAGATATTGAATTTCTCATTGATTTGTTGCCTAGAACTGGACCGATATCTAAGAGGCCGTACAAGATGGACGTGGATGAATTGAAGGAATTGAAGAAATAGCTTAGGGAGCAACTGGATAAAGGTTTTATTTAGCCAAGTTCATCTTCATGGGGCGCACCTGTCTTATTTGTGGAGAAGAAGGATACGAGCAAGAGATTAGTTGTGGACTATCGATCACTTAATGAGGTGACAATCAAGAACAAATACCCACTGCCCAACATTAATGATCTATTTGACCAATTGAAGGAAGCAAGAGTGTTCTCAAAACTTGATCTTTGATCCGGATACTTCCAATTGAAGATTAGAGGGCAAGACATCCCTAAGACTGCATTTACTACTAGGTATGGTTTATATGAGTATACTGTTATGTCTATTGGATTAACCAATGCTCCTGCATACTTTATGACCATGATGAACAAGGTATTTATGGAGTACTTGGATAAGTTTGTGGTGGTATTCATTGATGACATATTGATATACTCAAAGGATGATAATGAGCATGAGAATCATCTGCGCTTAATCATGGAGAAGCTTAGAGAGCACAAGCTTTATGCCAAATTCAGCAAATGTGAGTTCTGGTTAAAAAAAGTAGGATTTCTTGGACATATAGTTTCAGCAGAAGGAGTTGCAGTGGATCCCAGCAAAGTAGAATCAGTGACTAAATGGGAATCACCTAAGAATCCGGGAGAGATTCGTAGTTTCTTAGGACTTGCTGGATATTATCATAGGTTCATAAAGAATTTTTCCAAGATTGCAAAGCCCATGACTGAATTGCTGAAGAAGGAGAAGACATTTGAATGGACTGATGCATGTGAAGCTAGCTTTCAGGATTTGAAGCAACGCTTAGTGACCACACCTGTTTTGTGTTTGCCAGCTATTTTGAAGGACTTCCAAGTTTATTGTGATGCCTCTCGTCAAGGACTTGGTAGTGTGTTAATGTAGGATGGGAGGGTGGTTTGCCTCACGGCAACTTAAACACCATGAGAGGAAGTACCCAACACATGATTTGGAATTAGCCTCAGTTGTGCATGCTCTCAAGGTGTGGAGACATTATTTAATGGGAAAGCATTGTGATGTGTTCACCGATCACAAGAGTTTGAAGTATATTTTCACTCAGAAGGAATTGAATATGAGAAAAAGGAGATGGCTAGAATTAATAAAGGATTATGAAATGAATCTGCAATATCATCCAGGAAAAGCTAATGTCGTGGCTGATGCACTAAGCCGCAAAGTATATGCAAACGGTATAACCGCGAGAGAATTGCCTGAGGATTTATGTGAGCAACTCAAGTACCTTAGGTTGGAATTAGTACCTAAGGGATATCTAGCAGCTATGGAGGTGAAGCCTATTCTTCTAGACATGATTAGAGAAGCTCAAAAGAAAGATAGTGATTTGGAAGAAATCCGAGGGAACATGGTTAATGGTAAAGGTGAAGGTTTTCGTGAAGATGAGATGGGAACACTATGGTTTGATTAGCGCTTATGCATGCCCAATGATCCGGAGATTAAGAAATTAATTCTCCAAGAGGCTCATGATTCGCCTTATTCGATTCACCCAGGAAACACCAAAATGTACATGGATTTGAAGGAAAGATTTTGGTGCGTTAGCATGAAGAGAGAAATTGCTCAGTATATTGCTCTATCTGATGTGTGCAGTAGAATTAAAGCTGAGCATCAGAAACCAACAGGGTTGCTACAATCATTGCCCAGACCTGATTGGAAGTGGGACAAAGTTGGAATGGATTTCATTACAGGATTACCAAGAACAAAGTCTGGTTATGATTCGATATGGGTGGTAGTTGATCACTTGACCAAGGTAGCTCACTTTATACCCGTGAAGACTACCTATACTAGCGCTAAACTAGCCAAGATATACATGAACAGGATTGTGTGCTTGCATGGAGTTCCTAAGAGCATTGTGTCAGATAGAGGTACTCAGTTTACATCACACTTTTGGCACCAACTACATGAGTCGTTGGGAACTAGGTTGGAGTTTAGCACCACTTTTCACCCACAAACAGATAGACAGACCAAGAGGGTAAATCAGATTTTGGAGGACATGTTGAGAGCATGTGCTCTAGATTATGGGTCTAGTTGGGATGGTAATTTACCATATGCAGAAATTCTCGTACAACAACAGCTGCCAATCTAGCATCAAGACGTCACCGTTTGAGGTATTATATGGAAGGAAGTGTAGGACACCACTACTACGGGATGGAGTTGGTGAACGTCAACTAATTGGGCCTGACTTGATCAAGGATGCTGAGGAGAAGGTGAAGCTGATTCGTGATTGGCTGAAGATAGCACAATCAAGGCAAAAGAGCTATGTTGATTCCAAGCGCAAGGAAGTGACATATGAGGTTGGAGATAGAGCATATCTTAGAGTTTCACCACTACGTGGCATTAAGAGGTTTGGAATTAAAGGCAAGTTGGCACCTCGGTTTATAGGACCATACAAGATATTAGCACGCAAAGAAGAGGTTGCTTATAAGCTAGAATTGCCAGAGGTTCTAGCTGTTGTTCATGATGTGTTCCATGTGTCCCAACTGAAGAAGTGTCACCCAGGAATGGCGGATACACCATTGAGAGACACCGTCGCACTAGATGAAGTTCAGTTGGAAAGTGATTTGACTTATGAGGAGAAACCCATCAAGATTCTAGATACAGCAGAGAGATTTACCCGCAGCAAGACGATCAGGTTTTGCAAGGTTCAATGGAGTCACCATACCGAGGAAGAATCTACATGGGAACGAGAAGACGACCTTCGTCAAGATCACCCAAACCTATTTGCTAGCCACGCCGAATCTCGAGGGCGAGATTCATCTTAAGGGGGTTAGTTCTGTAACATCCTAGATTTTCATTATTGAAATTCTGTTGTGCATCATGTTATCATTCATATATTTCTTGCATCTTAAAAAAATTTGCTTTGTTTCCATTAAAGTTTCCTTTGCTCCTTTCTATTCCTCTTATTGCCAATAGGCTAAGTTGTCACGAAAATACCTTTTGATTTTTGTTTTAAATAGTGAAATAGTATCCTAAATGCTTTATTGAGCTATAGGAATTTTTACAATTTTTTCCGTATTTTTATTGGCTAATTTAAAGGCCAAAAGCCAAAATAGTAAAAAGAAAAAATAGTTTTGGCAAAAAAAGAGAAACAGCCGCTAACCGAACTGGGCCGAATCCGGCCCAGCCGGCCACGGTCCGCCCCGTGCACGTGCTGCGCGCCCGGCCGCGAGGCCCAGCAGGCCAGCCCAGCCCGAGCGCGCCCCCCTTCCCTTTTCCTTTTTTTTTCTGACTGTCGGACCCCACATGTCATCACTTACCTCTGAACCAGAGACCGACCCGAGCATGTTTTCGAGCCTGATCGGGACTCCGCGAAATTCGCGAGTTTTTCGTTGCTCCTGCCCCGATTTTCCACTACTATAAAAGCTCCTAACCGCCACATCTCCCCCCCCCCAAAAGCCCTAAAAATACCACCGCCAGGCCGCCGGAATTTGTCGCCGTTCTTCCGTGACCGCCGCCGCCTTCGGAGCACGGTGCGAGCTCGAGCTCGAGCTTCCCGACCACCGCGCCTCTCCCTTAACTCCCCCTCCCTTCTCCTCTCTTTGCCGCGCCCCTCTCACCCTCTTTCTTCCTCAGCAGGATCACCGGGAGCGCCGACGGAGTCCGCCGTACTAACACCGCCTCCAGCCGCCCGTCACCGCCGATACAAGGGGCAGGAGAGCTCGTCTAGGAGACCCCCGTGACTGCCGCCTCGAGCCGCCCACCGTCCGCCGTACCGCTGCCGCCAGAGTTTGCCGGAGCACCGCCGAGGACCTCGCCCGAGCCGACTGCCGCCGTACCGCCGCCGCCTCTCCGGTGAGCACCCAGGGAAAAGATCCTGGCCGCCCGATTCGTTCCGATCCGATGGCCTAAACGCGCGATCCGCGTGAACCAGTATTGGCCAACCAGATCTCGCCACGTCGCGCTGACTTTTCCAGGAAAATCGGAATTTCGTTTTAATAGTCAGATTATTAGCAAAACTTGCAAAATTCGTATCTTGAGTTTCGTAACTCGAAAAATTGCAAATGATATACCGTCGGATTCAAAAAAATGCAAGCTATTTTTCTATACCATTATTTTTATTTGTTACTGAACGAAATTTTTATCAAATTTAAAACTCTTATAAAGTGTATTTTGTGCATATTTTTATTTCTGTAACTTACAAAATTATGATTCCAACGGCATTTGAAAGCTAGTTACTTTGTCTTTCCATGGACCCCTGTTTAATAATTTTATAAACTATTTTCATACTGAAAGTTTCCAGAATGCCTTAATGCATGATTATGTCTCTTTTCTATTATGGAAAATGATTCATAAAGGCTTTAATATTTATTTTCACTTCTGTAAAGCATGCATATTGCATTGTTATGTTTTGTACTGCTGTGTATTGACCGGAAATTGTTTGCCATGATAGATTGCCCACACTGCGAACCCTGTGATTGTGAGGAGTGCTTAAGGGGGAACAACAACCAAGGCAAGTGTCACATCATAAATCTCCTACTTTTTCCTATGCATGTATTTGTTTTCAGTAGTTTGCATGTGTAGGGATGTTTTCAAGTTTATTTATATTGCTTTTCTTTAGACCCAATAGATGAGCCATAGAACTCCTAGTTGATTCCTTGATAGTCATCGTACTGTAGAATTGCTTAGCCTTGCTATTAGTTGCGTGGGTGGTTTTCATGACATGACTACTGAAAGTTTTGTTTACTTTAATGAAAACCACAAATCAATGAATCACCTTGGTGGAATGGCTTTGATTGGGTCATCGAGTGTGTTTTATGGTGGGGAAAGCCACCCAGGCTTAAAGAGATTGATAGACGTTCATGTTTAGTGGCTTCCGAGTACAACCATATGTCAATGGGCTCTAGCTTGACTGATTAAGTTATGAAACCTTGACCTACCGTGACCAGCTGATGTAGCTAAGATAGGTGGTATGGGTCCGGGGCTAGGCTCATTGTTTTGTTTCCCAAAGGTCTCGGCTTGGTCTTCGACCGAGCCATGTGGTGAAAGTGTACTAACCTCTGCAGAGTGTCAAAACTAAGTACTTAGCCGTGTCCCCGGTTATGGACAATTTGAGCAGCTTTTCATGAAGTAGTTGAAGGATCTCATCACTCTAATTTCTTTAAAAAACATGATGGGTGAACAATGGGTTAGGAGCACTTGAGTGAATCAATGTGTCCTTGGAATTTAATAGGAGCACTTGAGTGATTCAATGTGTCCTTAGTTGTTTTGAAGAAATAAAAGAGATTTGAAAAGTAGGAGAAAATATATCGCTTTATGCAAAGAGCCTGAACTCCACCAGCCAAATATGCATGTATGATAGGTCGCCATTGCTATCCACCATAGTGACATCTTTCCAATACCATTCCAAGTTTATTGACCCTCCTGGCTGTAACCTTTTCATGTTGCAGGTTAGTATTCTGAGGACGATTGAGTTATATCGTTTAGGTCACGAGTCTCCACCCAGCGGTGCCTGTGGAGTAATGGAGCTTTATTTATTTGCTATGTTGAACTTTTATTTGTGAGCTAGCCATCGATACTACGCCTTTTGTAATAATTATACTCTTGGATCATACATTGTAATAAATTTGATGCATTGGTACTCTTTTATACATCTACTGTGTGTGCTAGCTATTGATCCAGGGACTAGCACTTGTATGCACAGGATTGAATCCATTTTACGGGTTGGATTGCCACACTCTCATGTATACTTGATGTTCTGGTGATCTCCTGGTGCGCATGCCTCCCTCTCCTCCCTCGTGCACTTGATCATCAAGTCTTGCTCTTCTTGCTGTGACTCATCTCCTCCTCGTGCAACGCTCGTGTTATCAACAAACTTGATCATACATAGATGCATAGACTTAGGCAGTATAAAGTTCTCAGTAAATAAAAGATCAGGTTCAATTAAGAGTGAGTTCACCTGTTGTTCTAATAGCTTTGCATGTGCTCTTGTAATTGGTCCAGTCCTAATCTCATTGGACTTATTTGCAGCAATATCTTCATCATCAAAAGGAGTAGGAGATAATGGTGGTGTACTAGGGATGTCCTCATCAGATTCAGCATGCGGTCCATTCTCTCCTGGAGGGTGGCCTCCCGCTGGTTCAACTCATCTTCACGCCGGGCCAACGCCCCAGAAGCCTCCCTGGCTATATTCTCCCTGGTCTTGAGGGCCTCTCGCTCCTTGTTGAGCCGATCCTCGAGCACAGAGAGTTGCTCCTCGCGACGTGACTCCAGCTTCCAGCTCCCGCTGGAGGACCTCTTGCTCACACACGACCAGCTCTATGCCGTGGAGGACCAGATTGGCTGCTTGGGAGCCAACGCTCTCCTCGGGGCATGGACCAGGGCTTCCCGCTCCTCGGCAGCCTCCAGCTTCTGCTTCGTGCCGGTAAGAACGCCGTCTACATCAGATTTCGCCTGCTCCAAAAGATGCGCCGCTGCGCGCCTCGCCTCTTCTCTGGCCAGGGCTGGATTGGGTGGACCCACGATGAGGGGAATCCTATGGCGCATTGTGGCCAGGATTCCTTCAGCTTCGGCTGTCGCCTGGGCCTAAACCTCTTCCACCGCTGCCCTCGCCTTCACTAGGATTTGCTCAGCCTCGATAGTCGTGCTATCATGGATCTCTGTCGCCTCCCTCCTGGCCACCTGGCGATGAGCCATCGCCTGCTCCTCGGCCAGGACACACCTCTGCAGGACCTCGTGGAGCTTGCCCCAGCTCGCCTCAAGCTCTGCGCGCTCGGCAGCTCGAGCCCTGGCAACCCCGGTGCTGAAGAACGCGATTAGATCGCGCTATGTCCTCTCCCATTCTTCATCAGCCGAGGGCCGCTCATGCGACATAAGTCGCAGGACGTCTCCTCCAATCACCAGCAGGGGTGGCGATGGCGCCCTCGATGGTCCCGGATCCTGCCAGACAATTTCTCCCTCGATGTGATGACCAGGAGCCGTCTCTGCAGGCGAGGGACGCTCATGAGCTCCATCGCCTATGCCTCCTCTCGAGGCCCCAGCTTTGCTGGAGCCACCGACACCGCTGCAGCTGCCGCCGGTGAGGGATGCTGATGTCTCAAAGGACCCGTTGGGAAACCCCAAGAGGAAGGTATGATGAGCACAACAGTAAGTTTTCACTCAGTATGAAACCAAAGTTTAATCGACCAGTAGGAGAAAAAATCACTTCTGAAGGTTGCTGCTAGCTGGCTTGTGGTAGGGCGCACTACCGGCGTCAGCCTACAACGTGGAACCTACACACAACACAACCAAAATACTTTGCCCCAACTTACAGTGAGGTTGTCAATCTCACTAGTTTGTTGAAAACAAAGGATTAGACGTACAGTGTGGAAGGAGATGTTTGTTTGCTGTGAAATAGAATAATGCTTGCAGAAAGTAAACAGGGTTTACAGTAGATGGTAATGTAAAAGAATGGACCGGGGTCCACAGTTCACTAGAGGTGTCTCTCCATAAAGATATAACATGCTGGGTAAACAAATTACAGTTGGGCAATTGACAAAATAAAGAATGCATAGCAATGCCTGTACATGTCATGAAGATCAATATGAGATTCAATTGGGCATTACAATATAATACATAGACCATAATCCAACTACATCTATGACTAATAATCCACCCGCAGGATATCATCCGAACAACCCTTGGGTATTAAGTTGCAAGCAACAGATTATCGCCTTAAGCAAAGTGTGTAATGTAAACAATACAAATGTCTTTGAACAAAAGATTGTTGTTTTCTCCCTCGTAGCAACAACACATCTACAACCTTGGAAGTTATTGTCACTCTCCCAGATTACTAGAGGCATGAACCCACTATCGAGCATAAATACTCCCTCTGGAGTCACTAGCATCTACTTGGCCAAAGCATCTACTAACAATGGAGAGCATGCAAGATCACAAATAACATAGACATGATAAATCAACAATCAACTTGACATAGTACTCAATATTCATCGGATCCCAACAAACAAAACATGTAGAATTACATAAAGATGATCTTGATCATGTAGGCAGCTACAAGATTTAAACATGGAGGCGCATAGATGTGAAGACAACCATCTAGCTACTGCTATGGACCCATAGTCCAAGATGAACTACTCATGCATCACTCCGGAGGTAGGCATGGCGATAAAGAAGGCCTCCGATTATGATTCCCTTCTCTGGCAGGGTGTCAGGAAGAGTTTCTAGACCCTCCCGAACTCGGGTCGACAACGGCGGCGGCTTACATTACTATTTGTGGATAGATGTTCGGGCCTTTAGGGTTTTCCCGATGAAGTGAATTTATAGGCGGAGGGGCGATGTCAGACGGCGCCTGGGGGGCCCACACCAGGGCCTGGCGTGGCCAAGGGTGGGGCCACGCCACCCCATGGTGTGGCCGCCTCCTGGCTCTTCTTCGTCTCTCCTTTGGACTCCGTCTTCATGTCAGATAAATAGGAACTTTGGCTTTTGTTTCGTCCAATTCCGAGAATATTTTCTGTATAACTTTTCTGAAATACAAAAACAACAGAAAATAGAAACCGGTGATGCAAAAAATCAGAGACGCTATGGTTGAAATGTATTTGAATATCTGATTTGCAAGTGTAGTAGAGTTGTTCTTTTGCAGCTGTGGTATTCGTTATTAGTACTTTAGTGCTAATTGTTCGTAAGAATTGTAGTTGTTACTTTGTGAATCATCAGCAAGTTTATTTGAACATCTATCTATACATATATAAAAGTTGGAGGATTTAACACTCCCTCGGCTATGCCACGTACTCCTTTGACACTGTAGATGTGAAACTTTGGCATCTACAGTGTCTTCTATCTATAATACCCTTGGATGCAATCTGGATGGTGGATGGCCTACACAAAGCGGTGCCCATGTTCCAACATCTCTTCACATCCGGTTTTGTTGGCTTTAGTCAAAGCGGTGGTGTCGGCCCCACCTCCACTGCTTGTGTAACACCTCCACTGCTTGTGTAACAGAAAAAGAAGTCCAGTTCCACGACACTGCCTCTTCATTGATTCTCTTCCACCTCTAGCTCTTCACCAGTAGCGGTCGCCCGTCCTCTCCCATCCTTCTCCTCACAAAGTGATTCTGCGCCGCAGCGGTGGTGAGTGGGACCATGGCGCCGGTGACCATGGGTTGCAGCTTGCGGCGCCAGTTGGCGAAGGACGACGGCGGACGAGGAAGTAGCCGCCATGAATTGGGTGAGGATCCAGAACCCCCCTCAACAATGATGGTGGCAACACCGAGGATGGTTCCATCCTCATGGAAGCGGCACTGGCCGGCTTGAATTGATGTAGCAGGCGCTGACATGGTCGCCGAGGAGGCATGTCTGGGTGCTGCATCGCACGTCATCGTCCGTCATCGACCTGCGCGACGTTCTAGGGCGCAAGCCCTGCTCCGGTTTGCTATTTGCCTCCATGTCGTGGAAGCTGTTCACCTCCGCAACATCGTAGAAGCCGAGGTGCTGATGGCAAAGGCGTCCATCTCTCCTATTCGGCATGACTGGTGAAAAGGAGGAGAAACTCGGAGTCGTCTTCTGCATCCCGAGGAGGCGCCCTAAGGCAAAGGCTCGAGCATGCTCTCTGATTTTGCAAAAAAAAAAACAAATCTATATGTTAGAGTTGTTATCCATAAGTTGGAGATTTCTCTGTGCGTGTGCGTGCGCATAACAGGAAGAAGAAGAAGCCAGTAGACTAAACTCACCTTTTCTGACAGACCAGTGAGCTGCAATTACCGAAACTGCAATTACCAAAGGATACATCCACGTTGGCCAATAACGACACCATCTGGTTACTAGCCCTTGGAGAGGACGAGTGGGTAATAGCGTCAAGCTTCATCTCTGTCTCCATCGATGCAACCTGCACCGTCGCATCGTCCCACATCACCCACTGGAAGTACTACATGCTCGAGTAGTTCAGATGCAGGCTCGACCTTAGCCGAGGGCCGGGACACTGGTAGATTGTTGCTTGGCACCTCACTGTCCCAGGATCTCGAATACCCAACAACAAATGGTGTAGCTTAGCAGCAGTAGCAAATCTGTATCAACAACAAAACATCATCAGCAAGAATGGCACCACCAATTTTGGACGTCAATTACAATCCTCCACAAAGAAGAGGATCTCAACATACATGAAGAACAAGAGGACTATCAGAGTCAATATGCAGGTGAGTCTGAGTTTATTCTGAAACTTTGCTCAAATATGTACTCCTTGGTAGCAGAAACTAAAAAACAAATGATAAATGTCAGTAAGTTTTCACTCCAATCCAATACAGATGGTCATGGATGCATCTGCAAACCAAAAAGAAAATGCACTACCACATGGTATCCAAGAGAACAAGATAACAGACAGCCGATAACATATCTCAAAGACAATTTGTGTGTGTAAAAAAAACACGTTGCCTAAAAGTTCCAGGTTGAGGCATGCATGCATCGCTCCCTGCCTCCCGCAATGCTTACATGCATGTTCCACTCAAAGGAAAAAGAAGAAGATGCAATGTATGTTTCATCTAGATTCTGTAAATCACTTTTGCGTTCTTACCTTTCACCATATCAAACTACCCAAACTTAAAGTGATCTAAGAAGTTCCATAAATATTTGGAGAAAAGCAATGAAACAAATTGCTCTTAGTCAAGAGGTAAATATCAGCAGCAAAAGGAAGGGAAGACGCGGCCGCAAACCCTCTAATTGTAATCTATCCCTAATCTGCACAATCCTCTTAAATAGGCGATCAATCGTGCAAAGTCTTGCTAATTTGTTGGGTAGCACTACAACTTTCACTAGTAGAGAAAACGCTATCGCCGGCGCTCCAAAAAGGGCTACCGCCGGCGCATTTTGGTGCGATGGCGACCCTAATGCCGGTGGTAATTCTTATCGCTGGAGCATTCTGTTATTCGCCGGCGGTAAGGTCATATACTGCTGGCGAATAGTGTTATGCACCAGGGGTAAACTGTTTCACTGGCAAATGAAGCTATGCGCCAGGGATAAAAGGGCTTTGCGCTGGCGAATACTTATGCGCCAGGGACAATGTTTCTATGCGTCAACAAAAATAATTGCAGCAGTAAAAAATAAAATTTTATACAGCAGATATACAACAAATATATAGCAAATAATACACAGAATAGCAGTAGCTAAATAATATTCACAAGTAACACAAAAGTACTGATCCAAAGTTGCACAAAGTCTTGATCCGGACTTACACACATAATAGACAAGTAGCTAAACAAGTTGCACCAATTCTCGATCCGGACTTACAAGTTTTGTTCGGGAGAGTACACAAAGTAGCTAAACAAGGAACAGATAGAAAAGAAAGACAGTGGCGGCAGTGAGCATCATCACGAGGAAGGTGGTCATCCGACTCCTCTCCATCTCCCTCGTCCTCTCTCGCGCTAGATAGTTGGCATATCTAGTTTGCGCCTCCGCCAAAGTATTGTATCCCTTGTAGCTGTTGCCACTGAAATGGTGTACATGCCTCCTACATTCTTCCCAGTCATCGTAGACTCCGGGAAAAAGTTAGTGGTTAAGTAATGAAGCATGAAAGTTGTGCAATAAATACGGTTTATAAACTAACTCTAAGTTTTGGGTTTTGGCGGGAAGGGATGGATTCCATCGAGCGTGTTGAATGTCCTCGTGTCATAGCACAACTCTAAGCGGGTCTCGATTTTTGCATTTGGCGGTGGTGTGAAGCCGGCGTGGAACAAGCCACCCTTCTTGGTCACATCCCTCGAAATGATCGAGCAAATGGTCCGTTGAATGGCACGGAACTCAGCTCGCACTTGTGCATAGGTGGCGTTCGCCATGTCTATGCTAGCTTTTCGGAGGCTTTCTGGCACCAAGAGGTCTTGTTCGGTTTTGATGATGTCCCTCATATGTAGGATGGCGTACCAGGCCTCCAGCCCACTATCTGGCTCAGCCTGCTTGTGGCAGCAGAACTCGGTTCTGTAGAAGAGGGTATGATGAGGATACAATCATGGATCATGCTGATTTTGAGTGTTTGAGCTGGAAAGAAATATTGAGTCTAATTGATGATTATTATAAGGTGAATTCTTTCCTAGCTGAAAAGAATGTCTTGATATCTCCGAATTATATACTACCTAAAGCAATGTACTATGTTGTATTTAGGTATCTCATCTGTCAAGATATCGCCAGCGGGAGGAGAGGGAGGACGGCGATCGAGAGACAAGTGGAGATCAAGTCTGGATGAGCACGAGCACGTGATGGCGCACTAGGACTGCCTTCGACACGATGTCTACACGTCTGAGGCATGCTATACACATGGCCTACATGCTAAAATTAGGCTGAACCCATATATGGGTCGGTATGTACCCGTTTGAGCCAAACCGAGTCAGTTTGGGCCCAAACCAGGCAGGTTTTGGGCGAGGTCAAAGCTGAGGACGCCCGGCCACCTATAAGTACCCCTGGGCGCCCCCTCAATTAGGGTTATACCACGTTTAGACTAAAGATTACTTCGTTGAACTGCTGTAAGCATTCATCTGAATTCCTCCGCACCAATTCATCTGGATTTGGTGTTATACTGCTGCAAGTTTAGTGTGATCTGTTGTTCCATTGGGAATCAGTAGATTGCAAACTACCGTTTCGTGGTCGACGGCTATGTGCGCAAGTGTGTGGAGTCGTGAATATCCTACAGGGTTTGAGAGCTGTTGCATTGGCATCAGGGTTCAAGCGAGGAGAGTTCATCGGTGACACCAAGTTATCCCCGACAATCATCCGCTGCCATCATCACCATCGCATCGCTCACGAGAAGATCGGGCCACCCCATATCATCTTGGTATCAGATTTCCATAGTTTACTCGGTGAGCATCCACAAATTCATCCCTGCAATTCGTTTTTGTTTTCAGTCCTATCCAGAAAAGCCAAAAAAAAATTAGGGTTCTTAGTTTCTGCCATAGCCTAGATTGCACCATTCTTGAGTTTTAGTCGCTGATCATCGTTTTGCGTATCTTTTCTTCCAATTTGTAGGAGTCTAGGTTCACCTATATTTTCTGCATCTTAGTTTCAAGTTTAGATCTCGTTTGAAGTCTCGTTGATCTTGGTCTTTTTCCTTAGTCTGGACGTTTTGTTTGGAGTCGCTCTTGTGGACGTCCAGATCCGATCGACAAATAAATCTTTTAGTTACGCGTTGTTTACTAGATCCGATCGCTAGTTGAGATAGAAAAAAAAACAAGCCACGAGCGTGGGCGTTGTGGCCGGACTTGATCTCCTCGATCTCCTCGATCTGTACGATCGTTGCCTGTGCAAGTACCTGACTGGCATCGATCGCTAATCAAAAAAAAAAAGAAAAAAGGAGTGCAGCCTCGCTCGCCCACGCGTCGCTCGCGCGCCTCAGTGCGGAGACCGTCTGGGGTCGAGCGCCCCCGCTCGCCTGACCGCGTAGGTCGTCTGGTGTCTAGCGCCAGTTCGGGCCTCGTCAGTTTAGGCCCAATTTTCGTACAGTAAAAAAAACAGAAAAAAGGGGCTGATATGGGGCACCTTGGTGCCCGGGCACCATGCTTCAAATACGTACATTTTGCTTACAGTTATGCATACCCAAAGGTATACATACCCAAGATACATATACCCAACTCATATATACCCAAAATATGCATACCCAAGATACATATACCAAGGATACACATACCCAATATATATATACCCGGAATACGTATATATACATACTTTTACATACCTTAGGTATATATTCCAAAAAAATAACATACCTAAGGTATACATACCTCATTTATGTCTACTAAGTATATGCAAAGTCATATATACCTTGGGGTATGTACAAAACATCACATATTTTGTACGTATTGAGCATGGTGCCCGGGCACCAAGGTGCCCTGGTTATTTTACCTATATATATATATATATATATATATATATATATATATAAAGAAGACAAACTACTTTATCCGTTTCGCGTCGTCGTCACGCTGCCGTGTGTTTCCGGCGTCGTATATCTCTGCCGTGTCATATTTTTCGTCGGTTTCTCTGCCGCGACAGCGTGTTACCACTGTGTCCACATAGCGTCATTTCTACACGATTTTGATCGCTTTAGCTACAGCCTGTCTACAACATCGTGTTAGGAGCTTACCCATACGAGACTAGCTACTTCGTGCTCATCAGGCTGCTGCAGTGTGCGCAATCTTGTGCCTGTTCCTCGAGCCAGTGCTAGCGTCTCTCTTGTGCATTGCAACACGAGCTACTGTGCGTTGTCACTTATATCTCTTGAGCTCTTTTTCAGAGTTGCTTTGCCTCGCTTATCTCCACCGTGTGTGTTTCCGTAAGTCTTGTCACACGATCAGCACTAGGACTTATTTGCGGTGTACTTAGGATACCATACCTACAGCTCCACCATATATTCCTGGTTTGTCGTGTGATCGCTCTTATACCCCTGGTATTCACTTCTTCACATCAGTGCATTGGTCGTTTATCCGATTTGGTAAGCATCGCTATTCACCTTGGAACGGTAAGATTCACCTTTTCTTGTCAGTTTGAGTGAGTAGAGTGTTTCACTATGTATACATATTTGTTGCTGCACTAATTATGGCAGATGACGTTACGGATACTGTGGAGGCTGGCAGATATCAATTTTTCTGCCACAGATATTGTAGTGCCACTTTTTGGGAGGAAGAACGTGGAAACTTTGACAATGATGGGCTCTTTCACCATGGTGTGATGATTGGAGATAGATGTGCTGCAACCACCATTGACCACATCTCTACCGTCAATTTAATCAGCATTGAGGTCGTCGAGATGTTGCACCTAGCCACACATGCTAGTACAGCGCCATACCTCTTGCGTTCCTCATATGGCACCTTGCTGATTTCACACATAGCTGATGTTCCTATTACTTACACAGGGCATACCGAGGTTATTCATTGTGGTGTATCCCCAATGCCACTTGAATCTTGTCATATTCTGTTGGGTTATCCTTGGTTCCACACCTATCATGCTCAGCCTTGTCGTGATAGGCCGGCAGTATCGTTCAAGTGGAATAAGCAGCGATGTGCTTGGCTGCGTCTAACAGCTGAACAGTTTCATAAGAATCATCTTCTTCGCAAGGAGAGGACAAAGGAGTTCTGCTTGTCGCCTAAGCACAAGGTCATGATGGATGGTGGCATTCCCATTATTTGCCATCTTGACCATGGTGTGCTTCACAACCCATGTGAGAATGAGAGCCTGTCACATCCCAAAATTTTGGAATGTGAAAATGAATAAAATAGGAACCATGTTCACTTGTCTTGATTGAAATTTCACAAGGAATTAAAAAAAAATTGGTTAATTTAAACCTTATTAGGAAAACCATTTCAAACCTTCTATTATTATTACTGGAAGAACTTCTTTAAGAAAAGAAAAACCAAAAATCAAAAAATATCATTTCCTATATCTTTTATTCAAACCTATGCAAGTTTGTCTGCAAAGGAATGAATTTACAAATATGTTTATAAAGGTTGTCCTTTCAAACTATTATTGAGGTTGCTTCCAATTATTATTTTTAAAATAGTGTTCTTCTAATTTTAAAGATTTGCTCTCAAACCCTACTTCCATTATTTCATGTAAGCAAAACCACTTTGCTTAAACATGAAGATTTACCCAAAATCTTATTTTGTTTTGAAAACATATTTCTTAATGGTTTAAAACACTGTATTGGATATTAGAGGAATTTGGAACCTTGTTTGACTTGATTTGAATCAAATTTACAAATTATATGAAAGAAAAAAAAGGAAAACAGAAAAAGAAAAATGGAAAGAAAATCGGAATTAAGAAAAAGGGCCAGGAGGACCAAAATGGCCCAGCCTTGCTTTTGGCCCATGGCCCAGCCGGGCGAAACCCGAAGGGGTACGCCCCCATCCCCTTTTCCCTCGCTGACCGGGAGGCCCCACCAGTCAGGCCCCGTCTCCCTCCTCTGGACGAGACCCGCCCAAGCCCGACGCTTCCTCCGCCGTCGATCTTGCCCTACGCCCTAACCCTAGCCCCTCCTGCAAGCTAGAGCCGGCTATAAATAGCCCTGCATCTCCGCCCTCGCCTCCCTTTTCCTCTCGTCCGAATCGTCCCCAGAAACGACGTAGATCTCTCGCCGGACTCCGTCCTACCAGCAGACATCGCCGGCCGATTCCTCCACCAACGGTGAGCCCGAGCCACTCCCCTTCTTCTTATCCTCTCTGTCATGCCCTGGCGCTCCCTCTGATCACCTTTTCCTGCACGATTTTGCTCCAGAACAAGCCAGCCCTCATGAACCCGAAGTGCACCGCCGCCACACCACCTCCAGTCGCACCCTCCTCCCTCTGCTGGACGAAATCGAGGACGACGTTCACACAGAGGAGATCCCCTCGTCTAGCTGCACCCCGTCGACCACTTCTACCTGATAAGGATCACGCCGGTGATCCTTGGAGTTTTGTCCCGATCTTTCACAGCGAGTCTACCCGGATAGAAATCTTCCAACAACGCGAAGAACGTCACCTGAAGAAGAGGAACGAATCCAGCAAGCAACGTGATGAAGATCACCACGCCTCAAACCACAGCTCGATAATCCTTGATGACGCAAGAACCCTCGCAGCAATCTTTATTAGAAACACGGCAACGCCGTTTCCCCGGAGGGATGATACACGGTGGAGCACACGATAGTTTTCAACTAAACAACTGAACTCCCTAAACCCTAACCTGCTGGCCTCCTTATATAGACGGCCAGAAAATTGTTGGGCTTGGACAGGCCCAAACCCAAAACACAAATAAAACTAAGTGGCCCATAACATGACCTGACACACGAAATAACATGAACAGATATGCAAACTAATGACACAGCCTTAGACTTAATTATCTCATATCGTAGGTCGTCCTGGCGTGCCAATCTGCAACGAGCTTCCCTCATCTTGGTGGAGTCCTGAAATTGGGCTTCACCTCCTCCTTCGTGCCCATATCATCCTCCCCCCTTCAAGAAGCGTTGTCCCCAACGCGTGAGGGTCTGCTCGAAAGGGTGGCGGAATATCAATAATAGCACCCTGCATATTCGCCGTCTTCAAGTCTTGCTTGCCTTCCTCACCACATCCTCCCTCTTGGCCTGCTCGACTTGATACAGCCCTAGGTGGTTGCACCTCTTTTCTTCGCCAAATAAACTTGTACTTAGGCGCCTCCACCTTCTTCTTCTCAATCCTTGCTGGAACCTTGCGTTGCTGAACATGAACCTGCTTAGCACGACCCTGCAAAGTAGTAATGCCTGGGCCACACAACTGACGAACACGTCCATCTTTGCCTGTATGCACACGCACTGCTGCTCCAACAAAACGTCTACGAGGTGTTCTAACAAAACTATGGCTGACTACCCGCGGTACCGTATGCACCGGAACACGATCAGCAACAAAGTCATCGGTCTAAACACCCATGTCAACACGAACTGGAAGTGGAACACATGGAACACATGCTGACATATCCTTCCCTTCATCAATATGAGGCTTGACTTCAACCGGCTTGTCACTAACAAGAACAACTGGCTTGTCATCTACAGGCTTGGCTGAAACAATATCACCATGGATGCTCTTCGCATCATGCTCCTCAGGTTGTGGCGTAGCTAACCCAAATTTTGGCGTAGCCTTGCGCAACTTCTCCTTGTGTACCACCAGCTCAACATCGGACTTGATTTGATCATCTCTCATAGGCTTCAAAGTCCGCTGTTTGCCATCATGCACAAAAGAATATGTATTTGCTCTCCCAGCATGCATAGCATTGCGATCATACTGCCAGGGACGTCCAAGTAACAGCCCACATACCTCCAATGGCAACACATCGCATTCCACCTCATCAACATAGTCAGCAACTGTAAATGGCACACGCACCTTGTGAGTAATCTTCAGCATACCGCAGCTATTAATCCACTCAACATGCCTCGGTTCTGGAATACGCCATGTGGATAAACCCAAAGCCTCCACAACCGACTTGCTAATGCCATTACAGTAACTACCACTATCAATCATCAACTTGCATCCTTTGCCTTTGATTATGCACTGCGCCTGAAATAAATTCCATCGCTGGCCTCTATCCGCTGTCATGCAAGTCTCATCATGTACTCTTTTGAGTTGCATATTCAGCCCACTCAATGGTACAACCTCCTCCACGATATCCTTTACAACATCAGCCTTGACAACATCAACCGCTGAAAATTCAGAATTCGTGGCTGCCACCTTGCTAACTGTCGGCAATGGAACAACTGTCAACTTCTCATGAGTAGTCACAGCTGTCGCGACCTTCGGTATAGGAGCTATGCTCTTGCCAACATCCTCTATCCGATGCACAACCTTGGGTGGCTGCTGAATCACTTCTACGGTTACCATGGGCTTTCGAGAAGGAACCACGGTGCTAGAAGGGATAATGCACTCTCGCAGAAATTTTCTGAAATTCGCCCAAGTAGCAGAGGTAATACTCTTCTCGCTCAACGCTTTATGCCACCAACTGTATAGCCTGGCATCCACGCGTCGGTCTGCAAGAGCTAAACGGTGAGAATCATTCAAGTTTTGATCATAGGTAGCACACCTGTAGAAACCCTGTAGCATATGACGTTCCCATGACTCATACTCTTCAGCTGTTGCATCATAGGTCAGTTGCCAATTGATCTCATATGCATCATATGCTAAAACACCATCCAGCAGGTCTAGATAATCATTGAAGATATCGCTAGATTTCTTGCCACGGCGACACTTATAGCCGTAATAATCATCCAGAAAAGAGTCCATTGTAGTACTATTTTATCCCAGCCGGCACTGATTCAAAATATCCTGTGTTACTCCTAGTGATCAGTCACACAAAAATCTGCAAAAAAAATCTGTGCAAAAGAAGATGCAGACTCGCGGGCGCCTGGGGGCAGACAGTCTCCGCGCCTTGGCGCGAGCGAGCAAGTGAAGAGGGGCGGGCGTCGCTCCAGCGATCGGCCAGCACGGGGCGCTCGATCGGGAGGACAGACAGCAGCCGGCTCCAACGCGTGCACGGGGAATCCCAGCCGGCCTCCAACGCGAGCTGCTCAAGGTAGATGGGCCGGCCCACTCCTCAACAGCCCAGCCAACTAGCAGCGATCCAGGCAGTGCCGGCCTAGGCGCGGGCGAGCGAGCGCGCGGCCGAGCGAGGGCCTCGCCTGGGGGCAGACCGTCTCCGCCCCTGGGCGAGCGAGGCGGCGCTGGTTTTCTCTTCTTTTTTTTTCAATTCCTCAATCGATCGGATCTGCAGTCGTCGGGAGTAGAAATGAGGCCAGGAAAAATAGATCGATCTGCCCTGCAACTCGAGACCAACTCAGAGCACACCAAAGCTGAAACCTCCTTGCGATCGGATCTGAGAAAACCTCCTTGACGGAAAACAATCTGATCTGAATACTTGTTGGGGAAAAGAACAATCCGCAGATCAGCAATCAACAGAAACTACCCGCAGTGATAAACCCAGTAATCTGATACCACATGATAAGGATCACGCCGGTGATCCTTGGAGTTTTGTCCCGATCTTTCACAGCGAGTCTACCCGGATAGAAATCTTCCAACAACGCGAAGAACGTCACCTGAAGAAGAGGAACGAATCCAGCAAGCAACGTGATGAAGATCACCACGCCTCAAACCACAGCTCGATAATCCTTGATGACGCAAGAACCCTCGCAGCAATCTTTATTAGAAACACGGCAGCGCCGTTTCCCCGGAGGGATGATACACGGTGGAGCACACGATAGTTTTCAACTAAACAACTGAACTCCCTAAACCCTAACCTGCTGGCCTCCTTATATAGACGGCCAGAAAACTGTTGGGCTTGGACAGGCCCAAACCCAAAACACAAATAAAACTAAGTGGCCCATAACATGACCTGACACACGAAATAACATGAACAGATATGCAAACTAATGACACAGCCTTAGACTTAATTATCTCATATCGTAGGTCGTCCTGGCGTGCCAATCTGCAACGAGCTTCCCTCATCTTGGTGGAGTCCTGAAATTGGGCTTCACCTCCTCCTTCGTGCCCATATCACTACCTCCCTAGAAGCCCCGGAAGCATCGCCGGAGTTCGATTCCAGTGCGCAAGCTCATCGCCGGCATCTACAGGAAACCCTAAGTGAGTCCCACTCTCTTCCTTCTTTTCTCGCCGTCAGATCGTGATCCAAGGGCCCCTAACAGATCACTTACCCGAAGGGGTATTAGCTGATCCTGGCCGCCCAGATCTCCTAGGATCCAACGGTGCTCAGATCGGACCCGCCCGAACCGGTACGCACCAGTAAAGATGCGACACGTGTCGGCTCCCGAATCAAATAGGGTTCATATTAGAAATTCGAATATGATTTTAGCTAGATCTTTGGAAAATTATATCTTTTGATCCATGAGTCCAAAAATTACAAACAAGATATCATTGGAATCCTTAGGACGTGTAGAACCCATCAGTGCACACAAACTTTGTAGTTTCAGTATTAATTAAGAAACTATTTTCAAATTACATCAAACACCTTTGTTAGTTTAGTAAATTCATATCTTTTGTTCTAATTATCCAAAAATTGCAATTAATATATCCCTGAAATCCTAAAATTGTGTAGAACATTATTCTGTAATAAAATCTGCCTTTTGAATTATCTGAAAACATTCAAATTTAAATATATGAGTTTGAGTGTTTTTAATATAGTTCAAATTCTATTAATTACTTTCAGATGATTCTTTTTGCAAATAGATCATATTGTTGTCCCCTATCCAGTAGAACTACTGCATAATTTAATTGGGCAAATTTTATCAAGTATTCAAATTCAATTAGAGATTTGAGTATTTTCTATCTAGAATTAATTCTATATATAATTATTTTAGGCATAATTCCTTTTGCGAAATTGAATATCTTGATATTATAAAACCACCAGAATACTTCACATACATTTATCACTCTTCCAAGAGTCAATTCCACAAGATCATATTATTTTTGCAAGCTATAGTTATGTTTCTGGGCATCTTGCAAAATATCAAGTCCAAACCCTCATTTTGCACTTTGTGCTATTTGATTTTGCTCCACCTTGCAAAGGTGAGAATAGTCCTAGGTCCTAGTGACCACATCAACTCTACCATAACTTAGCCAAAATGTACTCTCTATTCTTGCCCAAGTGCAAAACTATCAATTCCCTCTTACCCAAAAATTCTTCTAAGTATTTGGACTACCTCTCCAACACGATGGCAAAGAAGTTTTCTCCTATCAAGACCGTGAAGAAGAAGTTGAAGAGAAGACGTGAAGTTGAAGGCCAAACAAGAAGTTGAAGAAAAGACAAGAAGTTGAAGTCAAAGAAGAAGATCAAGAGAAGAGAGCCCAAGTCAAGAAGATGAAAGAGATGGACCTCAAGACTTAGAGTTTTATCCAACCAACTTCTCAACCCAAGCCTAAGAATCCCCTTAGGTTATTTTGCTAAGTGTTTGACACTTCTTAACAATTTAGGAAACCACATCAATATTTAAAACTCTTGACCAAACCATTCCTCCATATCAAGTCCAAATTACCACTAAGACAATTGAAGACTAAACTAAAACAAATAAACACTTTAGTTTGTCTTGTATGATTTGTTGCTTTGAATGGTGTGTTTATGTTGAGTTCTTTTCTATCTTATAGTTGTACGGAGGACTACATGTATTAAGAGAAGGGCAATCTTCAGAAAATTGCTAAGGCAAGTATCATTTTTATGGTGTCTCTATCTGTTCTATACAAGTTTTGTGATTGTGAGTGTAAGTGCGGGTGTTGTGGTTAAATTGTTAAACGCGCTGGAGATTAGCATGGTAAGGGCGTGGAGCCTGACTTACTGACATGTACGATGGTAGAGAGAAGATTGATATGGTAAGGGCGTGGAGCCTGACTTACTGACATGACCAAAGGAGAAAAGAAGATTGGCATGGTAAGGGCATGGGGCCTGACTTACTAACATGCATGGTGATTGGCATGGTAGGGGCTTGAGCCTAACCTACTGACATGTACCCTTGTGGAGTTAGAAACTTTATAACTTTGAAAAACTAGAATATTGAATGGGATGATAGGACGAAGTCTGAGACTGTTAACCTAAGCTAAAATTGAAAAGTTAGACTCATAGTAGTGATATCTTGCCAATACAATTCAAGTGTATTGACCCTTTGTGGCTGCAACGTTTCATGTTGCAGATTTCGACGACAAGTAAGATACAACCGGGTTACGAGTCTATCCGCAGCATGTTCGCCTGTGGCACATGAAGAAGAAGGACTCCATGCTAGTTTTGATTTCGTTGTAAACTCTGAAAGCTCTATGCTATGAGCATTGTAAGTTCTTTATGTAATTGCTGGATCATGCGATGTAATAAATGACCTTTGTTTTCACAATATTTCATCTTGTACTCTGTGTGCTGGTAATTGATCCTGGACTAGCACAAATAAAGCACAGGTACGCTACAGATGGTATCAGAGCAAAGTGTTGCCCTTAGGTTCGTGACCCTAGGATTGGACAAAGACCCCTAGAAACATAGGAGTTGCTTTTATTTCTAAGTTAAAAATTTACACTCAATTCCTCGTAAACTCTTCCCTTAGTCATTTAGTCTCTACTTCTTCTCATTTCAAATTCAAAGACAAAGAGCTTCAACTTTAGCACCTCAAGGAACTCCAAGATCATCAAGTGAAGCAAATTGAAGAAGTCTAGAAGAAAAGGTCTAAGCATCAATAGTTCTAGGACTTAGAAAATTCTTACGAAGGAACTTGATAGCAATAGGACGAACTGTTCTACAAACGATGAGCTACTTGCCCCACCCAAGGAGAATGACAAGATGATGAGCTTAGGAAATACCCTAGGATTTAAAAATTTATTCAAGTTTTACTTTCTTGTTATAATATTCTTCCACTACTCATTCTGTTGTTTCAAAATCTTTTAGGTGGCCAACATCAATGAATCTGTCAAGAAAGGACCCGTGATGATACTACTAAATTGAAGGAAACCATAAGTCAACTTCGGTGACATGGTAGAACTTGCTTTTGAGCTTAGTGTTCAAAATGACCTCAACATCACCAAGGATAATCAGATTGCAGCCCTGAAGGAGAAGATTGACCAAAACAATGGATCTGCCTGAAAGAAAACTAAGAAGATTTAGTTGGACCTCCATATAAGACTTTCAATAAAGCGACGTCATTGTAATAAAAGGTTATGATCATACCGACTTGTGGAATGATCGTACCCTTGTTTGTGTTAAAAACTTGTTTGCTTAATGAGTTGTGAAAGCTTCTTTGTTTTTGAAGATTGTTTCTATGCATGTGTTGTGGGTAGGAAATTTTATCCCTTTAGACTCTATCTCTAAGTCTAACCTCACCTATTTCAAACCCAACAGATGCCTCCTCGCCGTGCTCCTGAGGAACAGATGCAACAGATGATGGAAGCCCAGGCTCAACTCATGCAAGTCATGACACAGATTCTTGCCAACACTCAGAACAACAACAACAACAACAACAACAACCCTCCACCACCACCACCCCCTCAGGTCGACATGCTTGCAAGGTTCTTAAGGCTTCGCCCTGCCAAGTTTTCTCGTGCTGCTGAACCACTAGAGGCCATGGATTGGCTCTGTTCAGTTAACAAAGACTTGGTGACTACCGGTTGCACTGATGCTGAAAAGGTCAGGTTTGCAGCTCATCTGTTGGAAGGACCAGCAGCAAGCTGGTGGGACACCTACCAGATCACTCATCCCATTGAAGAAGTGACATGGGACTCGTTCCAAGAGGGATTTCAAGCCGCACATATTTCAGCTGGAGTGATGAGCCTGAAGAAGAAAGAGTTTCGTGATCTCAGACAGAAGCACCGCAGCATGTCTGAGTACATTGATGAGTTCACCAATCTGTCCCGCTATGCACCAGATGACATTGACACCGATGCAAAGAGGAAGGAGAAGTTCTTAGAGGGCCTCAACGACAAACTGTCGATCCCTCTGTCTGTTGCTTACACTCCTACCTTTCAGTCTCTGCTGGATCAAGCTATAACTCTTGAGAGCAAGATAAAGCAATCCGAAAGCAGAAAAAGGAAGCACCATAGTGCCGAATATCACGAGCATGTGCAAAAGCGCTACTTGCATGATGACAATGGAGGATCTGGATCTCACAAGCATGGGAATGGTAACCACCGCTATGGCCATAACCACCACTATCATGATAGACATGAGGGAAATGGACATGACCATGATGGCCACAAAAACCATAACAAAAACTATGGAAGTGGCAACAACAACAGAAGTGGCCACACTAATGGAGGCAACAATGGTATGAATGGCCATACTAGCAAGAGAGATATTAGTCAGGTGCAGTGCTACAATTGTAAGGAGCTAGGGCACTATTCGTGGGATTGCCCAGAAAAGAAGAAAGATGATGGGCGCCACAATCGCTCTGACAAGAGAGACAAGAACCAAGTGGAGTGCTACAAGTGTCATGAGTTGGGACACTATTCATGGGACTGCCCTGAAGGGAAGAATGAACCTAGAGGTTCCAACGGGAACGAACTCAATTCATCCAAAGAGGGATACATAAACCACGTCGAAGTGGAAGAAGTTGTGGAAGAGGCCCTTGAAGCTCCAAATACAACAACTCATAAGTAGTGATCAAGCTGATTGCTCTACAACACCTTGTAACTCTCTATGCTATTGTTTTCCACATTCTGTACCAAACCAAGAGTCACTTTTAAGGGTGGTAGCCCACCTATTATCCCCAAACCCACCTTTCTTTCTAGCCTCTCCAAATCTCGGGACGAGATTTCTTTTAAGGGTGGTAGTCTGTCACATCCCAAAATTTTGGAATGTGAAAATGAATAAAATAGGAACCATGTTCACTTGTCTTGATTGAAATTTCACAAGGAATTAAAAAAATTTGGTTAATTTAAACCTTATTAGGAAAACCATTTCAAACCTTCTATTATTATTACTGGAAGAACTTCTTTAAGAAAAGAAAAACCAAAAATCAAAAAATATCATTTCCTATATCTTTTATTCAAACCTATGCAAGTTTGTCTGCAAAGGAATGAATTTACAAATATGTTTATAAAGGTTGTCCTTTCAAACTATTATTGAGGTTGCTTCCAATTATTATTTTTAAAATAGTGTTCTTCTAATTTTAAAGATTTGCTCTCAAACCCTACTTCCATTATTTCATGTAAGCAAAACCACTTTGCTTAAACATGAAGATTTACCCAAAATCTTATTTTGTTTTGAAAACATATTTCTTAATGGTTTAAAACACTGTATTGGATATTAGAGGAATTTGGAACCTTGTTTGACTTGATTTGAATCAAATTTACAAATTATATGAAAGAAAAAAAAGGAAAACAGAAAAAGAAAAATGGAAAGAAAATCGGAATTAAGAAAAAGGGCCGGGGGGACCAAAATGGCCCAGCCTTGCTTTTGGCCCACGGCCCAGCCGGGCGAAACCCGAAGGGGTACGCCCCCATCCCCTTTTCCCTCGCTGACCGGGAGGCCCCACCAGTCAGGCGCCGTCTCCCTCCTCTGGACGAGACCCGCCCAAGCCCGACGCTTCCTCCACCGTCGATCTCGCCCTGCGCCCTAACCCTAGCCCCTCCTGCAAGCTAGAGCCGGCTATAAATAGCCCTGCATCTCCGCCCTCGCCTCCCTTTTCCTCTCGTCCGAATCGTCCCCAGAAATGACGTAGATCTCTCGCCGGACTCCGCCCTACCAGCAGACATCGCCGGCCGATTTGATAAGGATCACGCCGATGATCCTTGGAGTTTTGTCCCGATCTTTCACAGCGAGTCAACCTGGATAAATAATCTTCCAACAACGCAATGAACGTCACCTGAAGAAGAGGAACGGATCCAGCAAGCAATGTGATGAAGATCACCACGCCTCAAACCACAGCTCGATAATCCTTGATGACGCAAGAACCCTCGCAGCAATCTTTATTAGAAACACGGCAGCGCCGTTTCCCCGGAGGGATGATACACGGTGGAGCACACGATAGTTTTCAACTAAACAACTGAACCCCCCTAACCCGATGATATGGGCACGAAGGAGGAGGTGAAGCCCAATTTCAGGACTCCACCAAGATGAGGGAAGCTCGTTGCAGATTGGCACGCCAGGACGACCTACGATATGAGATAATTAAGTCTAAGGCTGTGTCATTAGTTTGCATATCTGTTCATGTTATTTCGTGTGTCAGGTCATGTTATGGGCCACTTAGTTTTATTTGTGTTTTGGGTTTGGGCCTGTCCAAGCCCAACAGTTTTCTGGCCATCTATATAAGGAGGCCAGCAGTCTAGGGTTAGGGGAGTTCAGTTGTTTAGTTGAAAACTATCGTGTGCTCCACCGTGTATCATCCCTCCGGGGAAACGGCGCTGCCGTGTTTCTAATAAAGATTGCTGCGAGGGTTCTTGCGTCATCAAGGATTATCGAGCTGTGGTTTGAGGCGTGGTGATCTTCATCACGTTGCTTGCTGGATCCGTTCCTCTTCTTCAGGTGACGTTCATTGCGTTGTTGGAAGATTATTTATCCGGGTTGACTCGCTGTGAAAGATCGGGACAAAACTCCAAGGATCATCGGCGTGATCCTTATCATGTGGTATCAGATTACTGGGTTGCTCACGGCGAGATTGCTCTACTGATTGTTCATCATACGGGCAGTTGTCAGATTGGAGATATTGGTAGCGGAGTTGTTTGGTGGAAGAATTGATCTGCAAATTGCTCTGGCGTTCGTAGAGGGCCAGTACGTACTAGATTACCTCGGCGCTGTTGTGCTGATTGTCGATTCGTTGGTGGCAAGTCAGGATCGAGCTGTTTGTTCTCCGGTAATTTTTGGATCGCTGAGGAGTTGGCTACAGGTTTTTCCTCTCAAGATCCGTTCGGTTTGCAGAGTCCGCTCCATCGAGGTCTGTTGCTGCAAGGAAACTGATCGATTGTTCAGGAGATCCGATCGCTACCGAGTAAGAGAAAAAAAAACAATCTGCAACGCTCGATCTTTTCGTCCAGATCCGATCGAACATCGCCGCTCGATCGCGGTTCGCTCGCCCAGGAATCGCCCGCAGCCGCAGGTCCCTGGAGCTCTCGATCGCGGCCTTGCTATCCCACGCGGGCCGGCCCAATCTGAACAGGACGCGAGCCGGGGCAGCGCACGCGAGCAGAGGCGCTCGAGGCTGGGGCGTCCCGGGTCGCTCGACCTCAGACGACCTCTGCCCTTCAGCGCGACCTGGCCGCGCCTGTGGCCCGCGTCAGCTCCTCGCCTGCGCGTGCTGCCTGCAGAATCCAGCCCCGTGCGCATCCAAGCTCAGTCTTGTGTGAGTATCAGCCTCCGTGTTTCTTTTTTCACTATTTGGTGTACGTTTTCAGCAGAAATTTTACCTGTAGAAGAACAGGAACAATACTTGTACTGCTGTATTTTGTGCATGCTAGCAATATTTTGGTATGGGTTCAAGACCTGTCCGGTTGACTGACAAAGCGGACGATATCTACAGTGACTATTTAGAGATCTTGGCTAGTTTTCGGTATGATGCAACTAAAATCACGTGGAGTTTGAACAGTGCTGCAAAGTGTGCAGAGTATGAGTCTTGGGAATCTCACATGGAGCGTGGCTTTGCACAATGTCGTGCCCGTGATAGCAAGTTTGGTGGTTTTACTGAATTTGTACTTGCCCATCGGCGTGTGGATACGCAGGTGGTTGGTTGGTGGCGTGAAGAACGGCGCGCAAAGGGCATCACACTTGAAACATCTCGTTGGGAGGTTTTTAAGCAATTTCTGCGTGCTAGATTTGTGGAGAAGTCCGTGGAGTCGGACAAGGTGGTTGTTCCAGAAGTACAAGCCAATGTTATACTTGATCGAGATGACACACCATTGAGAGGTATGAGTATACAGCTTCACAAATTGACCAATGGTGATGAGGCAGTAAGGAGGAATCAGCGATGCAGCCTTTTTCAAACACAGTGCACCATCAAGGAGAAGGCATGCAAACTGATTATTGACAGCGGTAGTTACTGTAATGGCATCAGTAGGGCTGTGGTGGCATCATTGGGGTTGTCCACATGGCGTATTCCTGAACCTAAGCATGTTGAGTGGTTGAATAGCTGCGGTATGCTGAAGATTACTCACAAGGTACGTGTGCCATTTACAGTTGGTGATTATGTTGATGAGGTTGAGTGCGATGTGTTGCCATTGGAGGTGTGTGGATTGTTACTTGGGCGTCCATGGCAGTATGATCGTAATGCTATACATGCTGGAAGAGCAAATACATATTCCTTTATGCATGATGGCAAACAGCGGACTTTGAAACCTATGCAGGATGATCAAATAAAGTCTGATGTTGAGCTGGTGGTACACAAGGAGAAGTTGCACAAGGCTAAGCCAAAATCTGGGCTAGCTACGCCGCAGCATGAGGAGCATGATGCGAAAAGCATCAATGGTGATAATGTTTCAGCCAAGCCTGTAGATGACAAGCCAGTTGTTCTTGTTAGTGACAAGCCGGTTGAAGTCAAGCCTCATATTGATGAAGGGAAGGATATGTCAGCATGTGTTCCATGTGTTCCCCTTCCAGTTCGTGTTGACATGGGTGTTCAGACCGATGACGGTGATGCTGATTGTGTTCCGGTGCATATGGTGCCGCGGGTAATCAGCCACAGTTTTGTGAGAACACCTCGGAGACGTTTTGTTGGAGCAGCAGTGCGTGTGCATATAGGCAAAGATGGACGTGTTCGTCAGTTGTGTGGCCCGGGTATTACTACTTTGCAGGGTCATGCTAAGCAGGTTCATGTTCAGCAACGCAAGGTTCCAGCAAGCCCCGTGATAAAGAAGGGGATATGGGCACGAAGGAGGAGGTGAAGCCCAATTTCAGGACTCCACCAAGATGTGGGAAGCTCGTTGCAGATTGGCACGCCAGGACGACCTACGATATGAGATAATTAAGTCTAAGGCTGTGTCATTAGTTTGCATATCTGTTCATGTTATTTCGTGTGTCAGGTCATGTTATGGGCCACTTAGTTTTATTTGTGTTTTGGGTTTGGGCCTGTCCAAGCCCAACAGTTTTCTGGCCATCTATATAAGGAGGCCAGCAGTCTAGGGTTAGGGGAGTTCAGTTGTTTAGTTGAAAACTATCATGTGCTCCACCGTGTATCATCCCTCCGGGGAAACGGCGCTGCCGTGTTTCTAATAAAGATTGCTGCGAGGGTTCTTGCGTCATCAAGGATTATCGAGCTGTGGTTTGAGGCGTGGTGATCTTCATCACGTTGCTTGCTGGATCCGTTCCTCTTCTTCAGGTGACGTTCATTGCGTTGTTGGAAGATTATTTATCCGGGTTGACTCGCTGTGAAAGATCGGGATAAAACTCCAAGGATCATCGGCGTGATCCTTATCACGATTCCTCCACCAACGGTGAGCCCGAGCCACTTCCCTTCTTCCTATCCTCTCTGTCATGCCCTGGCGCTCCCTCTGATCACCTTTTCCTGCACGATTTTGCTCCAGAACAAGCCAGTCCTCGTGAACCCGAAGTGCACCGCCGCCACACCACCTCCAGTCGCACCCTCCTCCCTCTGCTGGACGAAATCGAGGACGACATTCACACAGAGGAGATCCCCTCGTCTAGCTGCACCCCGTCGACCACTTCTACCTCCCTGGAAGCCCCGGAAGCATCGTCGGAGTTCGATTCCAGTGCGCAAGCTCGTCGCCGGCGTCTACAGGAAACCCTAAGTGAGTCCCACTCTCTTCCTTCTTTTCTCGCCGTCAGATCGTGATCCAAGGGCCCCTAACAGATCACTTACCCGAAGGGGTATTAGCTGATCCTGGCCGCCCAGATCTCCTAGGATCCAACGGTGCTCAGATCGGATCCGCCCGAACCGGTACGCACCAGTAAAGATGCGACACGTGTCGGCTCCCGAATCAAATAGGGTTCATATTAGAAATTCGAATCTGATTTTAGCTAGATCTTTGGAAAATCATATCTTTTGATCCATAAGTCCAAAAATTACAAACAAGATATCATTGGAATCCTTAGGACGTGTAGAACCCATCAGTGCACACAAACTTCGTAGTTTCAGTACTAATTAAGAAACTATTTTCAAATTACATCAAACACCTTTGTTAGTTTAATAAATTCATATCTTTTGTTCTAATTATCCAAAAATTGCAATTAATATGTCCCTGAAATCCTAAAATTGTGTAGAACATTATTCTGTAATAAAATTTGCCTTTTGAATTATCTGAAAACATTCAAATTTAAATATGTGAGTTTGAGTGTTTTTAATATAGTTCAAATTCTATTAATTATTTTCAGATGATTCTTTTTGCAAATAGATCATATTGTTGTCCCCTATCTAGTAGAACTACTGCATAATTTAATTGGGCAAATTTTATCAAGTATTCAAATTCAATTGGAGATTTGAGTATTTTCTATCTAGAATTAGTTCTATAATTATTTTAGGCATAATTCCTTTTGCGAAATTGAATATCTTGATATTATAAAACCACCAGAATACTTCACATACATTTATCACTCTTCCAAGAGTCAATTCCATGAGATCAAGCTATAGTTATGTTTCTGGGCATCTTGCAAAATATCAAGTCCAAACCCTCATTGTGCACTTTGTGCTATTTGATTTTGCTCCACCTTGCAAAGGTGAGAATAGTCCTAGGTCCTAGTGACCACATCAACTCTACCATAACTTAGCCAAAATGTACTCTCTATTCTTGCCCAAGTGCAAAACTATCAATTCCCTCTTACCCAAAAATTCTTCTAAGTATTTTGACTACCTCTCCAACACGATGGCAAAGAAGTTTTCTCCTATCAAGACCGTGAAGAAGAAGTTGAAGAGAAGACGTGAAGTTGAAGGCCAAACAAGAAGTTGAAGAAAAGACAAGAAGTTGAAGTCAAAGAAGAAGATCAAGAGAAGAGAGCCCAAGTCAAGAAGATGAAAGAGATGGACCTCAAGACTTAGAGTTTTATCCAACCAACTTCTCAACCCAAGCCTAAGAATCCCCTTAGGTTATTTTGCTAAGTGTTTGACACTTCTTAACAATTTAGGAAACCACATCAATCTTTAAAACTCTTGACCAAACCATTCCTCCATATCAAGTCCAAATTACCACTAAGACAATTGAAGACTAAACTAAAACAAATAAACACTTTAGTTTGTCTTGTATGATTTGTTGCTTTGAATGGTGTGTTTATGTTGAGTTCTTTTCTATCTTATAGTTATACGGAGGACTACGTGTATTAAGAGAAGGGCAATCTTCAGAAAATTGCTAAGGCAAGTATCATTTTTATGGTGTCTCTATCTGTTCTATACAAGTTTTGTGATTGTGAGTGTAAGTGCGGGTGTTGTGGTTAAATTGTTAAACGCGCTGGAGATTAGCATGGTAAGGGCATGGAGCCTGACTTACTGACATGTACGATGGTAGAGAGAAGATTGATATGGTAAGGGCGTGGAGCTTGACTTACTGACATGACCAAAGGAGAAAAGAAGATTGGCATGGTAAGGGCATGGGGCCTTACTTACTGACATGCATGGTGATTGGCATGGTAGGGGCTTGAGCCTGACCTACTGACATGTACCCTTGTGGAGTTAGAAACTTTATAACTTTGAAAAACTAGAATATTGAATGGGATGATAGGACGAAGTCTGAGACTGTTAACCTAAGCTAAAATTGAAAAGTTAGACTCATAGTAGTGATATCTTGCCAATACAATTCAAGTGTATTGACCCTTTGTGGCTGCAACGTTTCATGTTGCAGATTTCGACGACAAGTAAGATACAACCGGGTTACGAGTCTATCCGCAGCATGTTTGCCTGTGGCACATGAAGAAGAAGGACTCCATGCTAGTTTTGATTTCGTTGTAAACTCTGAAAGCTCTATGCTATGAGCATTGTAAGTTCTTTATGTAATTGCTGGATCATGCGATGTAATAAATGACCTTTGTTTACTCAATATTTCATCTTGTACTCTGTGTGCTGGTAATTGATCCTGGACTAGCACAAATAAAGCACAGGTACGCTACAGATGGTATCAGAGCAAAGTGTTTCCCTTAGGTTCGTGACCCTAGGATTGGACAAAGACCCCTAGAAACATAGGAGTTGCTTTTATTTCTAAGTTAAAAATTTACACTCAATTCCTCGTAAACTCTTCCCTTAGTCATTTAGTCTCTACTTCTCCTCATTTCAAATTCAAAGACAAAGAGCTTCAACTTCAGCACTTCAAGGAACTCCAAGATCATCAAGTGAAGCAAATTGAAGAAGTCTAGAAGAAAAGGTCTAAGCATCAATAGTTCTAGGACTTAGAAAATTCTTACGAAGGAACTTGATAGCAATAGGACCAACGAACTGTTCTGCAAACGATGAGCTACTTGCCCCACCCAAGGAGAATGATAAGATGATGAGCTTAGGAAATACCCTAGGATTTAAAAATTTATTCAAGTTTTACTTTCTTGTTATAATATTCTTCCACTACTCATTCTGTTGTTTCAAAATCTTTTAGGTGGCCAGCATCAACGAATCCGTCAAGAAAGGACCCGTGATGATACTACTGAATTGAAGGAAACCATAAGTCAACTTCGGTGACATGGTAGAACTTGCTTTTGAGCTTAGTGTTCAAAATGACCTCAACATCACCAAGGATAATCAGATTGCAGCCCTGAAGGAGAAGATTGACCAAAACAATGGATCTGCCTGTAAGAAAACTAAGAAGATTTAGTTGGACCTCCATATAAGACTTTCAATAAAGCGACGTCATTGTAATAAAAGGTTATGATCATACCGACTTGTGGAATGATCGTACCCTTGTTTGTGTTAAAAACTTGTTTGCTTAATGAGTTGTGAAAGCTTCTTTGTTTTTGAAGATTGTTTCTATGCATGTGTTGTGGGTAGGAAATTTTATTCCTTTAGACTCTATCTCTAAGTCTAACCTCACCTATTTCAAACCCAACAGATGCCTCCTCGCCGTGCTCCTGAAGAACAGATGCAACAGATGATGGAAACCCAGGCTCAACTCATGCAAGTCATGACACAGATTCTTGCCAACACTCAGAACAACAACAACAACAACCCTCCACCACCACCACCCCCTCAGGTCGACATGCTTGCAAGGTTCTTAAGGCTTCGCCCTGCCAAGTTTTCTCGTGCTGCTGAACCACTAGAGGCCATGGATTGGCTCTGTTCAGTTAACAAAGACTTGGTGACTACCGGTTGCACTGATGCTGAAAAGGTCAGGTTTGCAGCTCATCTATTGGAAGGACCAGCAGCAAGCTGGTGGGACACCTACCAGATCACTCATCCCATTGAAGAAGTGACATGGGACTCGTTCCAAGAGGGATTTCGAGCCGCACATATTTCAGCTGGAGTGATGAGCCTGAAGAAGAAAGAGTTTCGTGATCTCAGACAGAAGCACCGCAGCATGTCTGAGTACATTGATGAGTTCACCAATCTGTCCCGCTACGCACCAGATGACATTGACACCGATGCAAAGAGGAAGGAGAAGTTCTTAGAGGGCCTCAACAACGAACTGTCGATCCCTCTGTCTGTTGCTTACACTCCTACCTTTCAGTCTCTGCTGGATCAAGCTATAACTCTTGAGAGCAAGATAAAGCAATCCGAAAGCAGAAAAAGGAAGCACCATAGTGCCGAATATCACGAGCATGTGCAAAAGCGCTACTTGCATGATGACAATGGAGGATCTGGATCTCACAAGCATGGGAATGGTAACCACCGCTATGGCCATAACCACCACTATCATGGTAGACATGAGGGAAATGGACATGACCATGATGGCCACAAAAACCATAACAAAAACTATGGAAGTGGCAACAACAACAGAAGTGGCCACACTAATGGAGGCAACAATGGTATGAATGGCCGTACTAGCAAGAGAGATATTAGTCAGGTGCAGTGCTACAATTGTAAGGAGCTAGGGCACTATTCGTGGGATTGCCCAGAAAAGAAGAAAGATGATGGGCGCCACAATCGCTCTGACAAGAGAGACAAGAACCAAGTGGAGTGCTACAAGTGTCATGAGTTGGGACACTATTTATGGGACTGCCCTGAAGGGAAGAATGAACCTAGAGGTTCCAACGGGAATGAACTCAATTCATCCAAAGAGGGATACATAAACCACGTCGAAGTGGAAGAAGTTGTGGAAGAGGCCCTTGAAGCTCCAAATACAACAACTCATAAGTAGTGATCAAGCTGATTGCTCTACAACACCTTGCAACTCTCTATGCTATTGTTTTCCACATTCTGTACCAAACCAAGAGTCACTTTTAAGGGTGGTAGCCCACCTATTATCCCCAAACCCACCTTTCTTTCTAGCTTCTCCAAATCTCGGGACGAGATTTCTTTTAAGGGTGGTAGTTTGTCACATCCCAAAATTTTGGAATGTGAAAATGAATAAAATAGGAACCATGTTCACTTGTCTTGATTGAAATTTCACAAGGAATTAAAATTTTTTTGGTTAATTTAAACCTTATTAGGAAAACCATTTCAAACCTTCCATTATTATTACTGGAAGAACTTCTTTAAGAAAAGAAAAACCAAAAATCAAAAAATATCATTTCCTATATCTTTTATTCAAACCTATGCAAGTTTGTCTGCAAAGGAATGAATTTACAAATATGTTTATAAAGGTTGTCCTTTCAAACTATTATTGAGGTTGCTTCCAATTATTATTTTTAAAATAGTGTTCTTCTAATTTTAAAGATTTGCTCTCAAACCCTACTTCCATTATTTCATGTAAGCAAAACCACTTTGCTTAAACATGAAGATTTACCCAAAATCTTATTTTGTTTTGAAAACATATTTCTTAATGGTTTAAAACACTGTATTGGATATTAGAGGAATTTGGAACCTTGTTTGACTTGATTTGAATCAAATTTACAAATTATATGAAAGAAAAAAAAGGAAAACAGAAAAAGAAAAATGGAAAGAAAATCGGAACTAAGAAAAAGGGCCGGGGGGACCAAAATGGCCCAGCCTTGCTTTTAGCCCACGGCCCAGCCGGGCGAAACCCGAAGGGGTACGCCCTCATCCCCTTTGCCCTCGCTGACCGGGTGATATGGGGTGGCCCGATCTTCTCAGTAAGCTTGCGGTAATGGTGATGATGGTGATAGATAACTTGGTGTCGCCGATGATCTCTCCTCGCTAGATCCCTGATGCCAATGCAACAGCTCTCTACCCTTCGGATATTCACGACTTCACACACTTGCGCAACGCAGCCGTCGACCACGAAACGGTATAATTGCAATTCACTAATTCCCAATGGAACAGCAGATCACACTTAACTTGCAGTATATAATCTCCAGATCGAAACGAATTGGAGACAAGAATTCCAGATGAATGCTTGCAGCAGTCTCAAGAACTAGGGTTTATCTAAAACGTGGTCTAACCTCTCTATGGCGCATAGGCACTTATTATATGGGGGGTGCGGCTGGCCCAAAGGCAGCCGACCTGACCTGGTCCTCTAACTTGGTTCGACTCAACCGGACGTGATACAAACTGACCCAAAGGTTGGGTGCAGCCAACTAGGCGCGCAGGCCTTATGTGTATGGCGCACATACACTTGGTGGTGCGCCATATGTAGCCTCCTGCGTGATGTCCTCCTCCTCCTCATGCTGGTCGCCGGCCTCCCTCTCCTCCCTCGCGTCCATGTGCATGATCATCACGTCTTGCTCCAGCTCCTCGCTCCCTCGTGCTATGTCTTCTTCTCCCATGAACCTGAGTATGCAAACACACAAAGACTTAGGCAGTAAACAATTCTTATTAACAAAATAATCAGATTCTATTAGGAGCAAATTCACCTGTTGTTCTATTAACTTTGCACGAGCTCTTGTGATAGGTCCAATTCTGATTTCATCATTGGACTTCTTCTTTGCAGCAACTTGCTTGTCATCATTACGAAGTGGAGATGGAACAATAGTAGGGATGTCCTCATCATCTCCCCCCCCTTCAAAAGGCGTCGACCTCGACGCTCCAAGGTCTTCTCCATCATATGGTGACAAATCAGCAACGTTGAAGCTGTTGCTAACGCCACCAAACTCAGCAATAGGAATATCAATCGAGTAGGCATTGTCATTTATCTTGGCGAGCACCTTGTAAGGACCAGCACCACGCGGCCTCAACTTGGACCTGCGCAGCTGTGGGAACCTATCCTTGCGCAGATGCACCCAAACCATATCTCCAGGCTGAAACAAAACTTGCTTTCTTGATTGGTTTCGTGTAGCAGCAATGTTCTTGCCTTTCTTCTCAATGGCCTCTCGTGTCTTCTCATGAATTTTCTTCACATAATCTGCTCATTTTGATGCCTCCATATTAACTCTCTCATGCAATGGAAGAGGCAGCAAATCTAGTGGTGTGATTGGTTTGAAACCATACACCACCTCGAAAGGACAAAGCTGAGTAGTAGTGTGCACCGCTCTGTTATATGCAAACTCAACATGTGGCAAACACTCCTCCCACTCACGCAGATTTTTCTTGATCATGGCTCGCAGCAATTGTGACAATGTTCTATTCACCACCTCCGTTTGACCATCAGTTTGGGGATGACATGTAGTGCTGAACAGTAACTTCGTTCCCAGCTTGCCCCATAGTGTCTTCCAGAAGTAGCTCATAAACTTCACGTCCCTGTCAGAAACAATTGTCTTGGGCACTCCATGCAAGCGAACAATGTCCCTGAAAAACAGATTAGCTATGTGCGACGCATCGTCGCTTTTGTGGCATGCAATAAAATGTGCCATCTTAGAGAATCTATCCACTACCACAAATATACTATCATGACCTCTTTTAGTGCGTGGCAAACCTAACACAAAATCCATACTTATATCTTCCCATGGTGTGGTAGGTGCAGGTAGTGGTGTATACAAACCGTGAGGCTTCAGCTTGGACTTGGACGTGTTGCATACAATGCAGCGCCTAACAAATCTGTCCACGTCACGCCTCATCTTCGGCCAATAAAAATGATCAGCGAGCATGAGAAGCGTCTTCTCACGCCCAAAGTGACCCATCAATCCGCCAGCATGTGATTCCTGCAACAATAGCAAATGTATCGACGATTCTGGAACACATAGTTTGTTAGCACGAAACAAAAATCTATCATGTATGTGGTACTTGTCCCATGCAGTTCTAAGCATACACAAACGATATGGTTCAGCAAAATCATGATCAGTGGCATACAAATCACACAAGCTCTCTAAACCAGGAATTTTAACATCAAGATGCGTCAATAACATGTTCTTCCTAGATAGAGCATCAGCAACAACATTTTATTTCCCTTTCTTATACTTGATTATGTAGGGAAACGACTCAATGAACTCAACCCACTTAGCTAGGCGCCTATGCAAGTTAGATTGAGCTTTCAGATATTTTAAAGCTTCATGATCAGAATGTATGATAAATTCTTTTGGCCACAAATAATGTTGCCAAACCTCAAGAACTCGAACAAGCGCATACAATTCTTTATCATAAACAGGATAATTCAGTCTAGCACCAGAAAGTTTCTCGCTGAAATAAGCAATAGGTCTACCTTCTTGCATCAACACACCACCAATTCCTATACCACTAGCATCACATTCAACTTCAAATTGCTTAGAAAAATCTGGTAGTGCAAGCAATGGTGCAGAAGTAAGCAAACGTTTCAGCTCATCAAATGCATGATCTTGGGCAGCGCCCCATACAAAAGGCACTCCGTTCTTAGTTAATTCATTCAATGGTGCAGCAATAGTACTGAAGTCTTTCACAAAACGCCGATAGAAACCAGCAAGACCGTGAAAACTGCGTACTTGACTAACATTCATGGGAGTAGGCCAATTTTGAATTGCTTCAATTTTAGATGAATCTACCTCTACCCCATGCAAAGATACAACATATCCCAGAAATCACTTTATCTTTTGCAAATGTGCACTTCTCAAGGTTAGCATACAATTTAGCATCACGCAACACTTGCAAAACTTGTCTAATATGCTCACAATGTTCAGATTCAGTGCGGCTATAAATAAGTATATCATCAAAATATACAACCACAAAACGACCAATAAACTCTCGCAAAACATGATTCATTAAGCGCATGAATGTGCTAGGTGCATTAGTAAGACCAAAAGGCATAACTAGCCACTCATATAAACCAAATTTAGTTTTGAAAGCAGTTTTCCATTCATCCCCTTCTTTCATCCTAATTTGATGGTATCCACTACGCAAATCAATCTTAGAGAAAATAGCAGCACCACTCAATTCATCGAGCATATCCTCTAAGCGTGGAATAGGATGACGATATCGAATAGTGATGTTATTAATAGCTCTACAATCTACGCACATGCGCCATGTACCATCTTTCTTAGGCACCAAAATAACAGGAACAGCACAAGGGCTAAGAGAAACACGAATATACCCCTTGTCCAGAAGCGCTTGTACTTGTTGCTGTATTTCCTTTGTCTCTTCGGGGTTGGTCCTGTACGGCGCACGGTTTGGAAGAGTGGCACCAGGGATCAAATCAATTTGATGCTCAATTCCACGCAATGGTGGCAGTCCTGCGGGCACCTCCTCCGGAAACACATCGTCGTACTCCTGCAATACATTAGAAACACCAAGAGAAACAGGTTGCATATCATTAGAAACTAACACCTCGCCTTTGTACATAAGCACAAGTGGCATGGCTGTAGGATCCTCTCTAAATTCTACCATGTCTTCTTTGGTGGCTAATATAAGCAAACTAGGCACTCTCTCACTTTTCGTTATATTTTCACTCACAGCTATTACATTATTTTCTCGTGTAGGTGGCTGTTCTAGCTTCACTTCTGTTTTCTGACGAGACTCATTGACAATTTGCTGCGGTGACATAGGCTGTAGATTAATTTTCTTGCCCTTGAACTCCAAGTGATAGGTATTGGCTCGGCCATTGTGTTGCACATGGCGATCATACAGCCATGGCCGACCCAGTAGTAGGTGACAAATAGTCATAGGAACCACATCAAACTCAATTGAATCCTTGTATGGTCCTATCTCAAAATTCACACGCACCATATGATTTACCTTCATCTCTCCATTATCACTCAACCATTGGATGTAGTAGGGATTTGGATGAGGTAAATATTTCAGATTTAGCTTGGCACATAACTCCTTGCTTGCTAGATTGCGGCAGCTACCTCCATCAATGATTACTTTGCAAGCTTTGTTTGGGCCAACTAGTGCTTTTGTTTGGAACAGATTGCAGCGCTGGGAATCAGCATGTGGCGTGACACTCAATGCACGCTGTGAGACAACAATGGTAGGCGCTGGAGAAGCAAAGGCATCCATGCCGCCCTCACTTGTGTAACCAGCATCATGTGAATCATACGGATCAGCGTCATCTCCAGTCTCATACTCATTATCATCATTAACAATCATCACCTTTCTGTTTGGACACTCTCGCTTGAAGTGCCCCTTGCCACCATATGTATGGCATTGCATATCTCTATTACGAGCTGTAGACATGTTGGAACCAGAGCTAGGCGCAGGAGCTGCTGGTTTCTTTGCATTAGAAACATTGGAGGCTGGGTGAGAATGTGAAGAAGAGGGGCCTCTGGTGGCACCCTCCATAGGTGCTGCAGATTGATGCGGCGCCCTGCTAGAGAACCTCCCAGAAGGAGTATATCGTGCCTTGATTTGAGCCTCTTCAGCTAGCTGCGATTCAGCCTCCCTTGCATGATGCAAAAGCTCGTTCATATTGTTGTAGGAATGATGCCTAACAATACCTTTGATGTTGTACTTCAGCCCATGAAGAAATCGCTGCATGGTCATCTCAATAGACTCTCGAACACGTGCACGCTGCAGCAACATCTCCATCTCCATGTAATAAGCATCAACGGTCATGGTTCCTTGCTTCAACTGTGTCAATTTATCATAAACAGTACGCAGGTAATTAGTGGGAACAAAACGAGCTCGCATGATCTCCTTCATATTGCGCCATGTAAGAACAGGAAGCTCGTTGTTATCTCTTCTTTCCGTCACAATGCTATCCCACCAACGCAAGGCATAACCATCAAATTCTGAAGAAGCAAGCTTAATCTTCCTATCTTCAGTGTAATCATGCAAACGCCACAATTTTTCAATCTTGAGCTCCCAAGTAAGGTACTCCTCCGCATCAGTGGAACCTTCAAATCTGGGAATCGTGAACTTGGGCTTGCCCAAGCCATCATCCTCCTGAAATGGCACACGCCGAGCACCAGGTGGTGGTGGTGGCCGACCCTGTCCTGGAAAACCACGCCCGCGGCCATTGTTGCCCATCATGTGTTCATTATCTCCATGGACACTATCAACATCGCCATGGTCCTCATGGTGGCGTTGCTCAACAGTTACACGCAGCCCATTGACGGAAGTTGTCAATTGCTGTATGCTTGTCTGGAGAGCAGTGACTTGCGCTTGCATAGCATTGACTGTAGTTTCAGTGGCATCTACTTTCATTTGCACAGCTTGAATATCAGCGTCAATGTTTTCAGTGGATCTAGTAATAACCCCTTGCAAATGATCACGGAGAGCTTCATATTCCCTCCATGTAACAGTAGCATCATCAGCCTTTTTCTGCATCACATCATCAACACCACTAACAGACATGATTAGTAGGTTAGTGCACTAAATCAAAAATCTTTTTGGTGGCACACTCACAACTCACTCAAAACTGACAAGAAAAGGAAATCTTACCGTTCCAAAGTGAATAGCAACTGCGTACCCGTTCGGATAGATGACTAATGCACGGATGTGATGAAGTGAATACCAGGGTATAAGAGCAATCACACGACAAAGCAGGAGTGTATGGTGGAGCTGTAGGTATGGTATCCTAACTACACCAAAGACAAGTCCTAGTGCTGATCGTGTGAACAAACACCCAAAGGAAACACACACGTGGAGATAAACGTGGCAAAGCAACTATAAAACAGGATATGTTGCAATGCACAAGAGAGACACTAGCAATGCTCAATGTAAACAGGCACAAGATTGCTCAATCTACTAGTGCAGCAAATTAGATAGATGCTTCGGCCTCTCACTTTTCTGTTTTTTGATTCTTCTCTCTTTGCTCTTTTTTTTCACTTTTTTTGACTTCTCTTTATAAAACCAATTCACGGAGTACTGTAGCTACAGTACTTTTCCATTTTCTCCCTCTCTCCTCTCTCTTTTTCGGCCACAATACGTCGCACCGCGAAGATTTTTCAGCACGGCAGACAAAAATGCACTTGAAAACCCTAAACAGAGCAGCCCGTGGAGCAAAAATATGCTAGTCTCAAATAGGGAAGCTCCTACACAAATATATAGTAGAAAGGCTGTGGCTATGTTTGTCAAACGGAAAAGGAAAAGGACACTATGTGGACTCGGTTTGGAAAAGAAACGAAAAAGACTGGAATCTGTACCGCGGCAGGAAAACACACGAAACGCGTGCCGCGGCAGGGCTCTGAGAGCGACGAAGGCCAACGCGCTGGAGCAGACAAACATCAAGCAATGTCTGACCGGGAGCGTTTGCTTCCTACGCGCGAGACCAGACAGAACAGCGATGTTGTCTGATGGCGAGCGATCGATCGTATATGGACTCGGTGGAATACAAAACTCAGATCCTAAACCTAAAACCGACTAGAACCTAGACTCCTACGGAACAAGAAATAGATCGGATCAAAGAAGGAAAAACGACCAGCAACTAAAACCAATCTACGATGCAATCTAGGCTATGGCAATACTATGAACCCTAATATTTTTTTTTGTGGCTTTTCTGGATAGGACGAAAATCAAAACTAAACTACGGATGATCTGGTGGATGCTTACCGAGGAAACACTGGAAATCTGATACCAAGATGATATGGGGTGGCCCGATCTTCTCAGTAAGCTTGCGGTAATGGTGATGATGGTGATAGATAACTTGGTGTCGCCGATGATCTCTCCTCGCTAGATCCCTGATGCCAATGCAACAGCTCTCTACCCTTCGGGTATTCACGACTTCACACACTTGCGCAACGCAGCCGTCAACCACGAAACGGTATAATTGCAATTCACTAATTCCCAATGGAACAGCAGATCACACTTAACTTGCAGTATATAATCTCCAGATCGAAACGAATTGGAGACAAGAATTCCAGATGAATGCTTGCAGCAGTCTCAAGAACTAGGGTTTATCTAAAACGTGGTCTAACCTCTCTATGGCGCATAGGCACTTATTATATGGGGGGTGCGGCTGGCCCAAAGGCAGCCGACCTGACCTGGTCCTCTAACTTGGTTCGACTCAACCGGACGTGATACAAACTGACCCAAAGGTTGGGTGCAGCCAACTAGGCGCGCAGGCCTTATGTGTATGGCGCACATACACTTGGTGGTGCGCCATATGCAGCCTCCTGCGTGATGTCCTCCTCCTCATGCTGGTCGCCGGCCTCCCTCTCCTCCCTCGCGTCCATGTGCATGATCATCACGTCTTGCTCCAGCTCCTCGCTCCCTCGTGCTATGTCTTCTTCTCCCATGAACCTGAGTATGCAAACACACAAAGACTTAGGCAGTAAACAATTCTCATTAACAAAATAATCAGATTCTATTAGGAGCAAATTCACCTGTTGTTCTATTAACTTTGCACGAGCTCTTGTGATAGGTCCAATTCTGATTTCATCATTGGACTTCTTCTTTGCAGCAACTTGCTTGTCATCATTACGAAGTGGAGATGGAACAATAGTAGGGATGTCCTCATCACCGGGAGGCCCCATCGGTCAGGCCCCGTCTCCCTCCTCTGGACGAGACCCGCCCAAGCCCGACGCTTCCTCCGCCGTCGATCTCGCCCTGCGCCCTAACCCCAGCCCCTCCTGCAAGCTAGAGCCGGCTATAAATAGCCCTGCATCTCCGCCCTCGCCTCCCTTTTCCTCTCGTCCGAATCGTCCCCAGAAATGACGTAGATCTCTCGCCGGACTCCGCCCTACCAGCAGACATCGCCGGCCGATTCCTCCACCAACGGTGAGCCCGAGCCACTCCCCTTCTTCCTATCCTCTCTGCCATGCCCTGGCGCTCCCTCTGATCACCTTTTCCTGCACGATTTTGCTCCAGAACAAGCCAGCCCTCGTGAACCCGAAGTGCACCGCCGCCACACCACCTCTAGTCGCACCCTCCTCCCTCCGCTGGACGAAATCGAGGACGACGTTCACACAGAGGAGATCCCCTCGTCTAGCTGCACCCCGTCGACCACTTCTACCTCCCTGGAAGCCCCGGAAGCATCGCCGGAGTTCGATTCTAGTGCGCAAGCTCGTCGGCGGCATCTACAGGAAACCCTAAGTGAGTCCCACTCTCTTCCTTCTTTTCTCGCCGTTAGATCGTGATCCAAGGGCCCCTAACAGATCACTTACCCGAAGGGGTATTAGCTGATCCTGGCCGCCCAGATCTCCTAGGATCCAACGGTGCTCAGATCGGATCCGCCCGAACTGGTACGCACTAGTAAAGATGTGACACGTGTCGGCACCCGAATCAAATAGGGTTCATATTAGAAATTCGAATCTGATTTTAGCTAGATCTTTGGAAAATCATATCTTTTGATCCATGAGTCCAAAAATTACAAACAAGATATCATTGGAATCCTTAGGACGTGTAGAACCCATCAGTGCACACAAACTTCGTAGTTTCAGTATTAATTAAGAAACTATTTTCAAATTACATCAAACACCTTTGTTAGTTTAGTAAATTCATATCTTTTGTTCTAATTATCCAAAAATTGCAATTAATATGTCCCTGAAATCCTAAAATTGTGTAGAACATTATTCTGTAATAAAATTTGCCTTTTGAATTATCTGAAAACATTCAAATTTAAATATGTGAGTTTGAGTGTTTTTAATATAGTTCAAATTCTATTAATTACTTTCAGATGATTCTTTTTGCAAATAGATCATATTGTTGTCCCCTATCCAGTAGAACTACTGCATAATTTAATTGGGAAAATTTTATCAAGTATTCAAATTCAATTGGAGATTTGAGTATTTTCTATCTAGAATTAATTCTATAATTATTTTAGGCATAATTCCTTTTGCGAAATTGAATATCTTGATATTATAAAACCACCAGAATACTTCACATACATTTATCACTCTTCCAAGAGTCAATTCCATGAGATCATATTATTTTTGCAAGCTATAGTTATGTTTCTGGGCATCTTGCAAAATATCAAGTCCAAACCCTCATTGTGCACTTTGTGCTATTTGATTTTGCTCCACCTTGCAAAGGTGAGAATAGTCCTAGGTCCTAGTGACCACATCAACTCTACCATAACTTAGCCAAAATGTACTCTCTATTCTTGCCCAAGTGCAAAACTATCAATTCCCTCTTACCCAAAAATTCTTCTAAGTATTTTGACTACCTCTCCAACACGATGGCAAAGAAGTTTTCTCCTATCAAGACCGTGAAGAAGAAGTTGAAGAGAAGACGTGAAGTTGAAGGCCAAACAAGAAGTTGAAGAAAAGACAAAAAGTTGAAGTCAAAGAAGAAGATCAAGAGAAGAGAGCCCAAGTCAAGAAGATGAAAGAGATGGACCTCAAGACTTAGAGTTTTATCCAACCAACTTCTCAACCCAAGCCTAAGAATCCCCTTAGGTTATTTTGCTAAGTGTTTGACACTTCTTAACAATTTAGGAAACCACATCAATCTTTAAAACTCTTGACCAAACCATTCCTCCATATCAAGTCCAAATTACCACTAAGACAATTGAAGACTAAACTAAAACAAATAAACACTTTAGTTTGTCTTGTATGATTTGTTGCTTTGAATGGTGTGTTTATGTTGAGTTCTTTTCTATCTTATCGTTGTATGGAGGACTACGTGTATTAAGAGAAGGGCAATCTTCAGAAAATTGCTAAGGCAAGTATCATTTTTATGGTGTCTCTATCTGTTCTATACAAGTTTTGTGATTGTGAGTGTAAGTGCGGGTGTTGTGGTTAAATTGTTAAACGCGCTGGAGATTAGCATGGTAAGGGCGTGGAGCCTGACTTACTGACATGTACGATGGTAGAGAGAAGATTGATATGGTAAGGGCGTGGAGCCTGACTTACTGACATGACCAAAGGAGAAAAGAAGATTGGCATGGTAAGGGCATGGGGCCTGACTTACTGACATGCATCGTGATTGGCATGGTAGGGGCTTGAGCCTGACCTACTGACATGTACCCTTGTGGAGTTAGAAACTTTATAACTTTGAAAAACTAGAATATTGAATGGGATGATAGGACGAAGTCTGAGACTGTTAACCTAAGCTAAAATTGAAAAGTTAGACTCATAGTAGTGATATCTTGCCAATACAATTCAAGTGTATTGACGCTTTGTGGCTGCAACGTTTCATGTTGCAGATTTCGACGACAAGTAAGATACAACCGGGTTACGAGTCTATCCGCAGCATGTTCGCCTGTGGCACATGAAGAAGAAGGACTCCATGCTAGTTTTGATTTCGTTGTAAACTCTGAAAGCTCTATGCTATGAGCATTGTAAGTTCTTTATGTAATTGCTGGATCATGCAATGTAATAAATGACCTTTGTTTTCTCAATATTTCATCTTGTACTCTGTGTGCTGGTAATTGATCCTGGACTAGCACAAATAAAGCACAGGTACGCTACAGAGCTACATAGCCAAATTGAGTGAGAGTATTATAAAAAGTGAGCTGTGTGATTCTACCAAACGTGAGGTTGAGAGTATACACTTTGAGAGTATGAGCAAAAATCAAAACACAAGAGTAATCGACGATAGGATATGTGAGGATATTTCAACTAATGTAACTCTGTCTACTCCTAGTGTTGTTTCTTATGATATGCAGGTTGCTTTTGAAGAAAGGGAGCCGCCTATTTTACAACCTGCATCACCAATTTGTGCATTATCACTTGAGGAGGATGTTCCAGTGCCTACTACTTCCGAGGAGCATGTCATTGACATAGGTACGGACTTGGAACCACAACCAGCAGCTATGGATAATATTTGTGAGTCTACTCCTTTGCTGATTCCTTTTGGTGCACTAATGTTTCAGCACCATGTGATAATTTGCATATTTCGAATTTTGATCATGTGGTAGTGCTGACACATAAGGAAGTACTTGCTAGAATACCATCGAATGACATTGTGTATTCCATCATGTTAAAAGAACCTCTTAGTTTGTGTTGTGCTATGAATAAGATTTCTGAAATTTCATATTTGAATTCTAGTACACATGCCTATTGCTTCATGTTTAACTTGATTGGTGAATATAGCATGAATGATAATTTCCTTGTCGATCACATATGCATAACCTGTGATAGAATTAATGAACTGAAACTTGCTGTTTTCAGTCCTATATGCTATGTGTCGCAGTCCTTTTGCTGTGGGACACTAGATTATGTTCGAAATAGTTTGATGCATTCTGGTCTAGTTGAAGTGTTTCAGCCCACAAAACTTGATATGTTGGGTTGCTCTAATCTTGCTAGTTTGCCATCAAATTGGTTCAATTCATTGTGTTTGTTCCACAATTTGTTGCCTACGTGTGCTATTGATCCCTACTTCACTTATATTAGCACTTTGAGTTGCATGTTACCTATAGGACATAATGATCATGCACACATCACTGAATACTATTGTGTCCGTTCATCACTTGTTCATCATAATCCGAGTAGCACAGCTGAGTCATGGCATAAACCAATTTTGTTTTCACAATTTTTGGACTGGTTTGACCTTGTTCATCATAAATTTGATCATCGATCTTCTTTGCGAAAACTGAATTTAATATTCAGCAACAAGACTATATATCTCTTTGTTTTTCACGATGATTATGATTCTTTGTACTTCACTTATACCTGCAATTTAAGTTGCTTGATGTATAGTAGACATATTTTTCATGTGAACAAAAATCATACAACATGTTCTGTATACATCTACTCTGCGTACACGTTGTTCTTTTTGTTCCTACCACTTTCAGTTTACCCAAAGCCGAGGACGGCTTTTCTTGAAGAAAGGGAGGATGATGAGGATACAATCATGGATCATGCTGATTTTGAGTGTTTGAGCTGGAAAGAAATATTGAGTCTAATTGATGATTATTATAAGGTGAATTCTTTCCTAGTTGAAAAGAATGTCTTGATATCTCCGAATTATATACTACCTAAAGCAATGTACTATGTTGTATTTAGGTATCTCATCTGTCAAGATATCGCCAGCGGGAGGAGAGGAAGGACGGCGATCGAGAGACAAGTGGAGATCAAGTCTGGATGAGAACGAGCACGTGATGGCGCACTAGGACTGCCTTTGACACGATGTCTACACGTCTGAGGCGTGCTATACACATGGCCTGCGTGCTAAAATTAGGCCGAACCCATATATGGGTCGGTATGTACCCGTTTGAGCCGAACCGAGTCAGTTTGGGCCCAAACCAGGCAGGTTTTGGGCCAGGTCAAAGCTGAGGACGCCCGGCCACCTATAAGTACCCCTGGGCGCCCCCTCAATTAGGGTTAGACCACGTTTAGACTAAAGATTACTTCGTTGAACTGTTGTAAGCATTCATTTGAATTCCTCTGCACCAATTCATCTGGATTTGGTGTTATACTGCTGCAAGTTTAGTGTGATTTGTTGTTCCATTGGGAATCAGTAGATTGCAAACTACCGTTTCGTGGTCGACGGCTACGTGCGCAAGTGTGTGGAGTCATGAATATCCTATAGGGTTTGAGAGCTGTTGCATTGGCATCAGGGTTCAAGCAAGGAGAGTTCATCGGTGACACCAAGTTATCCCCGACAATCATCCGCTGCCATCATCACCATCGCATCGCTCACGAGAACATCGGGTCACCCCATATCAGGGTAAAGCAGCCTCGTATTTTTTTCTGCTTTTTGATGGGGCGGTCGGACTTAGCGACGAAGCCATTGAAGGCTTTATCAAGAACACCCTTAATCTTGGTGTAGTCCTTGCAATTCGCACTCCCCGAGTCCAGGTAAACCACTCCCGATTCATACGGGTGAACGACGAGGAGGGTATAGTGAATTCCTCTGCGCAAAACAACAAGTGATCCTTAGATAAAGAAAATTTACGGAAGAATTAATATACCGATGGGCAGCAAAGGACTACTTACTCGGGGAAGTAGGGCATGAGAAAGCAGTCCTTATCCTTGTTGGCTACCATGAAATCCTCGATGTACTTTGAGACAATCGCCTGATTCCCAGGGGCGCCGGGAAATAGTTCATCCATGTAGAAGGGGTCCATTATCATGTGCCTCCCTCTTCTCTCTATGATGATATCGTGCACCATGTTGAGCGATATCAGACGGACCAAGCTTTTGTCCATCTGAAACATGTGCAAGAGCCTAAAGATGTCTTTGAATCTAATAAAGAAAAGATCCCCTGGGTACCCATCCACAAAGCCCACATTGGTGGGCACCTTGTCCACATGTACCGGGTACCCAGGATTTTCTCTCTGAGAAGTTGGTCCTCCAAATACATGATGCTGTCATGCACGTCCTTGATGCTGCCCCCCATATCTTTGAGAATCTCACTCGGCAGCATCGGTGAACCGAGATAATGCATCTTCCTCCAAGGGGTCGACAACCTGTCGAGAACCCGAGCCGCTGGGCGAACAAAGGTAGAGGTCGCTTCACCTTTCTTCTTCCGCTTCCTCTCCTTCTTCTTGTTGCAGAAGGGAGTGCCTTTTTGTTGCATCTCCTCCTTGGTTAGAACGAAGAGTGTCTTCGGCGAAATCATAGATTGCGGCAGCGCGGTGAAGGCGGCAGCTTGTTCCTCTAGCGTTTCCAGAGAACTGAACAACAGCTTCTTCGCCAGAGGACCATGGCCTTGATCGGGTACATGTCAAGGAGCATTGTCGACCTCCAAATCAGCGATAAAAGTATCGATGGGAGCCTGTCAATATCCATTGCGGCATCATGCTCGGGAGGATCATAAGCGGGTGGAGTGTCGGGCCTTTCTTCCCTTTCCTCTGACACAGAGGGCGGAGCGACCTTGCCTTGGCTCGGCGCCGCCGACGCAACCGGTGGAGTGACCCTTTCTTGTGGCTTTCCTCCGACCTTAAGGCGGTGTTCAGCCGAATCAGGGCTTTCAGCCATAGCAAGATGTGGTTCTTCAGTTGTCTGATCTTCATCTCGCTTTCGGCGTCCGCTGGTTGGTTAGGAGGATCCAACTCATGGCAGAACGGCAACACATGTGCCACCTAAACCCGGTGCATGCTATCGGGCATAGGGTTGCCGTGGTACTACTGGCTGAGTGGCATCAAGATGTTTCCCTTCGCCACGTCCTTGAACTGGTTGTCGAGTTTCAGTAGCAAGGTGCATTGTGTCGAGCTCTCTTCCAGAAACACAACACATATTTCAAAAGAGAGTGGCGATGATGAAGTAATTGACTGCTTGAAGAGGAGGCTTTATTTATTACCATGAGGGCGTCGAGCTCGGCAAGCGTCAATGGACCGGTGGGCGTGCAAGTGATGGAGGGGCTGCTAGCCGCCATGGCCGGCGAGTCCTCCATATGGCCAGCACATGTGTTGCTGCCCTCCGGAGTCACCGTTGCAGCGTGTGAATCATGGTGTGGTTCACTTTGAGCCCACGGCGCCTCTTTGTCCGAGTTGCTGGCGCCTAAGCTCAGCAACGGTAATGGCCCCGTTTGGCCTCCCGTGATATAAGCGGTGATCCTCTGGGCGAGGTCGGGCATGATTCCGTTGACCTTCGCAACAGTTTTCTCCTCGACCCTCCTTTCCATGTTTGTTTCCAAGTCCACGATCTTTCTCTTGAGGGCCTCCGTCTCTGAAGTCCTGGCTCTTCTTCGCCTGTCGCGACTCCTTGGTGCTAGGCTCAGCCAAGCCATAGGCGGAGTGTGATAAGGGGTTGCCCAATCTTCTCAGTGAGCCGATGTAGATGGATGATAACTTGGTGGATAATCTGTGAGATGCATACGAACTCTCCGGCTGTTCCCCCGTTGCCAATGCAACAGATCTTCAACCATATGGATATTCGAGACACCACACACTTGCGCATGTAGCCGCCGACCACGAAGCGGTTCTGCAATCTCCTAATTCCCAATGGAACAGCAGATCACACTTGAATTCTCAGTAGCAAAACTCCAGATCGAAACAAACTTGGAGTGGGGTAGATATTCCGAGCGAAACACAGAGGAATATATGATTTGAGAGGAAAGCTTACAAGCAATTTCGTTCTGATGTTTGGGGGTAATCTAAACGTAGTCTAAATGACAGAAGGGGCGCCCCAAAGGTACTTAAAGGGGGTTGGGGCGTCCTGGGCGAAGACCTGGCCCAAAACCAACCTGTTTTGGGCCCAAACGGACTCGGTTCTACTCAAACTGGTACATACCGACCCATACATGGGTTCGGCCTATTTTGGCACGCAGGCCATGAGTGTGGCGCGCCTTAGACTTGTAGACATCGTGTCGAAGGCTGTCCTAGTGCGCCATCTTGTGCTCTCTCTCATGTAGACTTGATGTTCTGGTGATCTCCGGGTGCGCCTGCCTCCCTCTCCTCCCTCGCGCACTTGATCTTCAAGTCTTGCTCATCTCGCTATGACGCATCTCCTCCTCGTGCAATGATTGTGTTATCAACAAACCTAATCATACATAGATGCATAGACTTAGGTAGTATAAAGCTCTCATTAAATAAAACATCAGGTTCAATTAAGAGTGAGTTCACCTGTTGTTCCAATAGCTTTGCACGTGCTCTTGTAATTGGTCCAATCCTAATCTCGTTGGACTTCTTTGCAGCAACATCTTCATCATCAATAGGAGCAGGAGATAATGGTGGTGTAATAGGGATGTCCTCATCATCCTCCCCCCCTTCAAAAGGCGTCGACCTCGACGCTGCAATGTCTTCACCCTCATACGGTGTCAAATCAGCAATTTTGAAGCTATTGCTCACTCCATATTCAGATATAGGAAGATCTATCTTGTAGGCATTATCATTAATCTTGGCAAGAACCTTGTAAAGACCAGCACCACAGGGCAGCAACTTGGACTTACGTAGCTGTGGAAATCTGTCCTTGCGAAAGTGTACCCAAACCATATCACCAGGCTGGAACAAGACCTCCTTTCGCTTCTTGTTTGCACGATCTGCAGTATACTTGCCTTTCTTCTCAATAGCCTCTTTAGTCTTCACATGAATCTTCCTCACAAAATCTGCCCTCTTTGATGCCTCCATATTGACTCGCTCTTGGATAGGAAGAGGCAACAAATCAAGAGGCGTAATGGGTTTGAAACCATAGACCACATCGAAAGGACATAGCTTTGTGGTAGAGTGAACCACCCTGTTATATGCAAACTCCACATGCGGCAAACAATCTTCCCACTCACGCAGGTTCTTCTTGATCATGCATCGCAACACTGTTGAAAGTGTGCGATTTACCACCTCCGTTTGACCATCAGTTTGGGGATGACATGTAGTGCTGAATAATAACTTTGTGCCCAGCTTTCCCCAAAGTGTCTTCCAGAAGTAGCTCATAAACTTCACATCAGGATCAGAGACAATTGTCTTGGGTACTCCATGCAAGCATACAATGTCCCTGAAAAACAGGTTAGCAATATGCGACGCATCATCGCTTTTGTGGCAGGCAATAAAATGAGCCATCTTAGAAAATCTGTCTACTACCACAAATATAGAATCATGGCCTCTTTTAGTCCTAGGCAAACCTAATACAAAATCTATGCTAATGTCCTCCCATGGTGTAGTAGGTGCAGGTAATGGAGTATACAAACCGTGAGGCTTCAGCTTGGACTTCGACTTGTTGCATGTAATGCAACGCTTGACAAACCTATCCACATCACGCCTCATCCTAGGCCAATAAAAGTGATCAGCGAGCATGAGTAGTGTCTTCTCACGCCCAAAGTGACCCATCAAACCGCCGGCATGTGATTCCTGCAACAATAGCAAACGCACGGATGATTCTGGAACACATAGTTTGTTAGCACGAAACAAAAACCCATCATGAATGTGATATTTATCCCATGCTTTCCCACCAGTACACATGCTATATGGCGCTGAAAAATCATGATCAGTAGCATATAAATCACACAAACTCTCTAAACCAGGAACCTTAATGTCTAATTGTGTCAACAACATGTTCTTCCTAGAGAGAGCATCAGCAACCACATTGTCTTTACCCTTTTTATGTTTAATTATGTATGGAAAAGACTCAATGAACTCAACCCACTTAGCAAGACGCCTATGCAAATTAGATTGAGCTTTCAGATATTTCAAAGCTTCATGATCAGAATGTATGATAAATTCTTTTGGCCACAAATAATGTTGCCAAACCTCAAGAACTCTAACAAGTGCATACAATTCTTTATCATAAACTGGATAGTTCAACCTCGCACCACAAAGTTTTTCAGAAAAATAGGCAATAGGCCTACCCTCTTGCATCAAAACACCACCAATACCAATGCCACTAGCATCACATTCAATCTCAAATTGCTAAGTAAAATCTGGTAGTGCGAGCAAAGGTGCAGAAGTTAACAAACGTTTCAGCTCATCAAAGGCATTATCTTGGGCTGTGCCCCATACAAATTCTACACCTTTCTTAGTTAACTCATACAAAGGTGCAGCAATAGTACTAAAGTCTTTCACAAAACGGCGATAAAAACCAGCAAGACCGTGAAAACTTCGTACTTGACTAACATTCATAGGAGTAGGCCAATTTTGAATAGCTTCAATTTTAGATGCATCTACCTCTACTCCATGCTTAGAAACAACAAATCCCAGAAATATGACCTTATCTTTGCAAAAAGTGCACTTCTCAAGATTACCATATAACTTAGCATCACGCAACACTTGCAAAACTTGTCGAATATGATCACTATGTTTAGATTCATTGCGGCTGTAGATTAATATATCATCAAAATACAGAACCACAAACTTGCCAATAAAATTACGCAAAACATGGTTCATTAATCTCATGAAGGTACTAGGTGCATTAGTTAACCCAAATGGCATGACTAACCACTCATATAAACCAAATTTTGTTTTAAAGGCTGTTTTCCACTCATCCCCCTCTTTCATCCTAATTTGATGATAACCACTATGCAAATCAATTTTAGAGAAAACAGCAGCACCACTCAATTCATCAAGCATATCTTCCAAGCGTGGAATAGGGTGACGATATCGAATAGTGATGTTATTTATTGCTCTACAATCTACGCACATGCGCCAGGTACCATCTTTCTTAGAAACTAAAATGACAGGAACAGCACAAGGGCTTAAGCTCACACGAATATAACCTTTGTCGAGAAGCGCTTGTACTTGTTTCTGAATTTCTTTTGTCTCCTCGGGGTTGGTGCGGTATGATGCTCGGTTGGGCAGCGATGCTCCTGGAATCAAGTCTATTTGATGCTCAATGCCTCGCAAGGGTGGCAGACCTGCAGGCACCTCTTCCAGAAACACATCGCTGAATTCCTGTAACACATGAGAAACACCAATAGATAGAGGGGTCATGTCGTTAGAAACCAAAATGTTACCCTTGTACATAAGCACAAGAGGAACAGCTGTAGGATCCTCACGAAACTCTCTCAGATCAGATTTGGTGGCTAACATGACTAAAGAATGCGCTCCCTCACTCATACTTTTACCACTCAGATTTGGCTTGTGGCTCTCCCTCACCGGAAGTGTAGGCTCTCGTCTATCTACTCTCTCGCTCTCTTTCTCAAGATTGACGTCAATTTTTTGACAAGATTCATTTACAATAGCTTGCGGTGTCATAGGTCTCAAAGTAACATCCTTGCCACGCCAATGTAACTGATATGTATTGGCTTTCCCATTGTGACAGACATCACGATCATATTGCCATGGGCGGCCCAACAACAAATGACATACTGTCATAGGAACCACATCACACTCAACGGTGTCTTTATATGGTCCAATCTGAAACTCAACAAGCACCATGTGGCTGATCTTCATCTCGTCGCTATCACTTAGCCACTGAATAAAATATGGATTGGGGTGCGGGATATATTTGAGCTCCAGTTTTGTACAGAGCTCTTTACTAGCCAAATTGTGACAACTCCCACCATCAATAATAACCTTGCACGCCTTGCCAGGACCAACAGCAGCTTTTGTTTCAAACAAATTACACCGCTGTTCCGCAGAATCTGGGCTCACACTCAGCACCTTAGGCGAACAAACAATGGTAGGCAGTGATGACGCATCACCATAGAGCATATCATCAGCCTCCTCATCTGAATTTGGATCAGCATCATCACCTGTCTCATACTCTTCAGTTTCCTCATTTATCAACATAACCTTTTTATTGGGACAGTCTCGCCTGAAGTGACCCTTGCCACCACACGTATGACAGTTCATATCCCTATTTCTTGCTGTAGAATTGGAGGAACCAGTACCACTTGCAGCAGGTTGTGATGTTTTCTTGGCATTGGAAATAACTGAATCAGGTTTTGAGGAAGCATTACCACGGAAACCAGAAGTACCACTAGAGGTAGGCACACAAGATTGCGGAACAGAGCAGCCCGTAGAGCACTAAGCATGCTAGTCTCGTAGGATGGTTCTAGACACCAAGAAAGGTTTACTAAGGGCTGACAAAGAAAAGGGACAATATGTGGACTCAGCAAAGAGAAATAAGAAAAAAAATTGATATAAGCTCACGCCAGAGCACAGAACAAGTCTGAGGTCCAGCGCCAAAAGCAAGGCAGCGATCCAGTTTTTTTTTTAAAAAAAAATCAAATTGGGCCAACAACTTGGGCCGGTCTTGGCGCTGAGGCGGCTCGAGGATACACGATCGAGGAGCGCACCTAGCCTCACGAGCGAGCAGCGCTCGAGGCTGGGGCGTCGCTGCACCCGAGACGCCCTCTGCGCCCAGGCGCGCGGGAGGAGCGGCCGATCCGCCCGGGCGAGCGAGTCTGGTCCTCGCGCGACCACAGACTCCCTCTGTGGTGAGGCGCCCGGCGATGCACTTTTTTTTTAAAACTTGTTTCCAATTGGATCTGGTGTTAGCTCGATCGAGTACTTCTCCTGAAGAACAAAGTACACAGCCGCCGGCTTATGGAAGAAGCGGGAGATCAAAGATTGACCAAACGACGACGAAATCCGCGACGAATATACAGAAAAGAACGAGGATCCTAGACTCCTACAGATTTGATGAAAAGATACGCGAAAAGACGATCAACGACTAAAACCAGTACCTCGATGCAATCTAGGCTATGGCGAAACTAAGAACCCTAATTTTTTTTGTGGCTTTTTCTGTATAGGACAAAAACAAAAACGAATCTACGGGGATAAATTTGTGGATGCTCACCGAGTAAACGCTGGAATCTGATACCAAGATGATAAGGGGTTGCCCGATCTTCACAGTGAGCCGATGTAGATGGATGATAACTTGGTCGATAATCTGTGAGACGCACACGAACTCTCCGGCTGTTCCCCCGTTGCCAATGCAACAGATCTTCAACCCTATGGATATTCGAGACACCACACACTTGTGCACGTAGCCGCTGACCACGAAGCGGTTCTGCAATCTCCTAATTCCCAATGGAACAGCAGATCACACTTGAATTCTCAGTAGCAAAACTCCAGATCAAAACAAACTTGGAGTGGGGTAGATATTCCGAGCGAAACACAGAGGAATATATGATTTCAGAGGAAAGCTTACAAGCAATTTCGTTCTGATGTTTGGGGGTAGTCTAAACGTAGTCTAAACGACAGAAGGGGGCGCCCCAGGGGTACTTAAAGGGGTTGGGGCGTCCTGGGAAAAGACCTGGCCCAAAACCAACCTGTTTTGGGCCCAAACGGACTCGGTTCGACTCAAACTGGTACATACCGACCCATACATGGGTTCGGCCTATTTTGGCACGCAGGCCATGAGTGTGGTGCGCCTTAGACTTGTAGACATCGCGTCGAAGGCTGTCCTAGTGCGCCATCTTGTGCTCTCTCTCATGTAGACTTGATGTTCTGGTGATCTCCGGGTGTGCCTACCTCCCTCTCCTCCCTCGCGCACTTGATCTTCAAGTCTTGCTCATCTCGCTGCGACGCGTCTCCTCCTCGTGCAATGCTTGTGTTATCAACAAACCAAATCATACATAGATGCATAGACTTAGGTAGTATAAAGCTCTCATTAAATAAAACATCAAGTTCAATTAAGAGTGAGTTCACCTATTGTTCAAATAGCTTTGCACGTGCTCTTGTAATTGGTCCAATCCTAATCTCGTTGGACTTCTTCGCAGCAACATCTTCATCATCAATAGGAGCAGGAGATAATGGTGGTGTAATAGGGATGTCCTCATCAGAGTGCTTGCGACCTGCTCCGGCGCTGGTGACACGGCCTAAATACGGTCTCTTCAACAGCGGCTGCTCATTTGCGATGTTTATGCCCCTTACGTAAGGATTGTCCCACAGGACTTTGCATGTCGACGTCTAGGACGAGGAGCCGGCGGAATCAGTTGCTTGTATTTGTGCTTGCTGCAGAAGAGACAACGTGAACAATTTTTGAATTGTGTGCTACTAGCTTGCAATGGACTTAACAATCTTGTAAATTTCTTACCACTACTTTCTCGACTTCCACAACCTTCGGGTCCGTGCGCAAAACTACACCCTGCACCACCTTGGGGTCCGTGATGAGTTTCCCGGTTTCCGTTTCTTTACGGTACTGGGACCTGACAAATGCCCTGCTCTATGTATGCCTGGTCCTCCTTGTCCCATTTTGGCTTCTTGTCGTCGTAACCACGGCAACCGAGACGGTGGTGCCCAATGTTCTTCTCCGCGAGGTCCTTCCCCCATTTGCTTTGCGCCTTGGTGAAATCATCGGCTTCATTCGCAAGGAAGACCTTGAAGTCCTCTTCCGTCATCCGCAGAAAGTGGCGATGGACCTCTTCAAAAGGCTCATGATAAGCAATCATTTCCCTCAGCATAGTTTTATAACTGCTAAGGTGTTTGGTGAACCTAGTGAGGGCATATATGTTCACAGTATTCTTCTTCAGATCCTGGTTTCTGTACTCCGGAGGGAACTCATACCGTGCGTGCAGCCTTGAAATTAGCTGGACGCGCAGATGGTCCTTACTTCGGAGGTTCATGTCATTGACGTTGATGATATCACGAAGGATTGCTGCCAGCTGGAGGCCGTACCCCTTCGCGAATTTTACTGGCTCCTTAGGAATCCCACTAGCGGGGTCAACCAATGTGAATGTGTCCCGCTGGGCGGCGACAAGGTTTGGGCACCGCTTCTTCTGAACTCTTCTGTTCGCCTGGCTAGATGTCTCGGAGCCACCCGCGCTGGCGCCACTATCGGTGGTTTCCTGGTCGATGACCCTCCTCTCATAGTCATCACCAGCGTCAGCATCGTCATCGGCATCATCATCATCACTAGGCCGATATTCAGCATCTTCCTACTGTGACTCCAGGGCCATGAGCCTGTAGTGCTCTTCCATATCTAATTGCCAAGAAGACGACCCGGCGACGTCGCCGTCGATGTTCCGGTTTCTAGAAGACGATATGGCTACACAAGAGATAAGAGTTTTTAAACAAGAGACAAGAGATAGCGACACAATTTTTCACGGCAAAAATTCGGCATGACCTTTGCTAAAAATGGTCATGTAGGAGTGCCAGAAATTCGCCGGAATGGAAGTTAATCAACATTCTGGCGAAACATTGGCACTCAATGTACCTGCACAACATACACATAGATAGAAATTTCACAGCCATGTTCCCAGTACACTTCCCAGTACACATAGACAAAAAATTTCAGCCATGTTCCCAATACAATTCCATGTACGCATAGACAGAAATTCACAGTTTTAATATGGCTGTTGAATTTTTTCATTTACATGCCCTTTAACTGCTGTTAAGTGAGCTAATTTACAGAGCTTGTTATGCTTATAGGTCCTTGAAACAATAAATGATTACAAAATATCTGAGTTGAGTGTCAACAGAAATAGCACATAGCCCTTGTTAAGTAAGCATAACTGCATATGAATTCTCAAAATAAATGAAGTTTACAGAGCTTGAAACAATCCTTCTTAATCACTTCTAAGCATAGAGGAGCTTGCAGGCTAGCTTACTATTTCTTGTAAAGAAGAATGCAAACATCAGTCATAAAGCCACATTGTAAATGAGACCATTCATGCAGACAATCCCAGGTGTAACTGTTTATAGTGGATATTTTAGCCATACAAAATAGCAGGATTAACTACAAAGGGCAACCAACAAACATCACATCATATTAATAAGTTCTTACATTATGTCAAAAGACCAGTCAGAGATGGTATCACATTGCACGCAAATGGTAAACCAGACAGAGCAATAGCAAGCATGCAGATTATCTTGGGTCAGTGATAATGTAAATAACAATGCAAGATTTGTAGGTCAATTTGTTGATTTATAGCATCTTAACGGTATCTAGCATGATAACAATGTATATAATATGCAAGCACAATAAACATGATAGCTTATGGTGCTATGTAAGTGCTGGAAACAACCCCAAACACCAAGTTATGTGAGTCACTAGACAGTGGACACCATCTCCTCACCGTAGCTGAACCTAAACCCATAAGTGCTTGATAAATGTGAAGATACATGAATTTTATATGTACAAAAGGCCCAAATTCAATGCTTGGAAGATAGTCAGATACAGGTGGGCAACTGAGCATCCTTGGGCTTTGCAGGTAGTGGGTATTTAAGAAATCAGTAAGTTGCATTTAGGCATTCAGTTAGTTAGTACATAAAACATGTTTACACAGGTTTTAGGAATACTGATTCATTCTAGAAAAAAATCAGCAAATAAAAATGCTACTTCCATGACAATGAAAACTTATGATAGCTCCTTAAATAAAAGATAATAAAGGTAACCACAAAAAACATATTGTGACTGTTAAGAAAGAACATGCGGTACTAATTCAGACTTTAAACCTTTGATGAGCTGTATTCTATCTACAAAAGAAACTATGAGATTATAATATTCATGATCAAATGTTGGTGGTCCTCAAATCAAATGTTCTCAGCGTGAAGGGTCTCTAGACACACCATTGTTTTTGTTCTCTACTGGGTTGTTTGGCTGCCCAGCTAACTACGCACCACTCCAGCTAACATGTTTGATGAGGGGTGACCTCTTGGGTGTGGCCCGATCTTCACGGATTCACGAGATTTGTGGCGGGGAACGAGGATGAACACGAAGAACATGATGAACACGATGAACAAATCGAAGGCAAACACACACACACACAAGATACACACCGGTTGTCCTCGTTGGCCCGATTCACCAACTCAATAGAATCGCAAGGAAGAGACTCCAAGAGTAGAATTCCTTGTGAGAGATTGATTTGCTAGGAGTAGAATTCCACTTGGGGAAGAGACCAAATCAATGGATAGAATTACACACAAAGTATGCAAGAGATCCACTACAAGGTAGAATTCCCCAAATAGAAGAGATCCCAAACAAAGAGGGATGATGGTTTACTCTAGATTTGAGATCTAGTAGCAAGTTCCCTAAGGGAAAGGGCATGAAGCCATGTTTTATCTTAATTCTTATCTAAGCTAGAAAGGGAAAGAGAGAGCCATATAAATAGGCAGCCACGTCCCGGGGGCAACTTGGTAATTTAGGGAAGATTACAAGGGTGGCTTCCAGGCCAAAGGCGCATTGACTCAGCCAGGCCGGCTTTAGCCGGTGTTAAGTCCGGCTTCAGCCGGTCTCGCCGGCTATAGCCGGTCTTGGGGCCGGCTAAAGCCGGTGGCCGGCTATAGCCGGTGTCAGGGCCGGCTTTAGCCGGTCCGTCGCTTGCTCCGACTTCTTCTTCCGGCGTTTCCATGCTTCCTCTTCGTGTTCCTCGTCCTTGGTCGTCTCCCCATATGGTTCGTAACGGACTGCACAAATGATGTTGCCATGAGGTAGCGAACCATTCACCGTATTCTCAAGATCAAGAGTGTTTAGGAGCAAATTCACCTTATCATGGAGGGCTTTAGCTCGAGCTCTTGTCATTGGCCCTTGTGGGGAACTTTGTGGTCTTGAGGCGGAGGTGTCCGAAGGCCACCCCACATCATCTCCCCCCCTTGGGAAAGAGTCGACCTTGACTCTTCATCGATCATCTCACCATGAAAGGGGGATAGGTCCTTGATGTTGAAGGTGTTTCTCACGAGGTACTTGGAAGTTGGAATGTCGATGACGTAAGCGTTGTCGTTGATGCGCTTGAGAACCTTGAAGGGGCCATCACTTCGTGGCTTGAGTTTTGAATTGCGTTCATGTGGAAACCGATCCTTGCTCAAATGAATCCAAACAAGGTCGCCCTCCTCGAAGATGCGTGGAGTCTTGTTCTTGTTGATCATGGCGGTATGGCGATTGACATGGTCTTCAATTGTCTTCCTTGTGCTCTCGTGCAAGTTCTTCATGATGTCGGCGTGCTTGGTGATGTCCATGTTGACGCGCTCGTGAAATGGTAGTGGAAGAAGGTCGAGTGCCGTTGGTGGGTTGAACCCATAGACGATCTCGAAGGGGCTTCGCTTGGTGATGCTATGTTCGGCGCGGTTGTAGGCGAACTCCGCATGAGGAATGCATTCCTCCCATGACTTGGGGTTCTTCTTGATCAACACACGGAGTAGGTTCCCAAGACTCCGGTTCACCACTTCGGTTTGCCCATCCGTTTGTGGACGTGATGATGAAGAAAAGAGGAGCTTGATCCCTAGCTTGGCCATTAGGGTCTTCCATAAGTAGCTCATGAACTTGACGTCGCGATCCGAGATGATGCTTGTTGGAAACCCATGAAGTCGAATGATATCCCTGAAAAACAAAGTAGCAATATGTGAAGCATCGTCGGTCTTGTGACAAGGGATGAAATGTGCCATTTTGGAAAAATGGTCAACTACCACAAATATTGAATCATGTCCATTGCGTGTACGAGGCAAACCCAAAACAAAATCCATGCTAATGTCCGACCAAGGTGCATGTGGAATAGGTAAAGGCATGTAGAGACCAAAGGACTTAGTTTTGGACTTAGCTTGTATGCATGTAGCGCATCGTTGGACGTGCCTCTCAACGTCTTGGTACATTCTTGGCCAAAAGTAGTGTGTTGAAAGCATTGCATAAGTCTTCTCACGTCCGAAATGTCCCATTAGTCCTCCACCATGTGCCTCTTGCAATAACAACATACGAAGAGAGGACTCGGGAATGCATAACTTGTTAGCCTTAAAAAGGAAACCGTCATGCAAATAGAAATCATCTACCCTTCGGGAGGTCGAGCATTGTTCAAATATGGTTCCAAAGAAAGAATCGGAAGGATACAAATGCGGTAGCTCATCCAAACCCAAAATATGTGTGTCAATGCGAGTGAGAAGGTTGGTATTTTTGCGAGATAAAGCATCCGCGACCACATTTTCTTTGCCCTTTTTGTACTTGATGACATAAGGTAAAGATTCAATGAACTCAACCCACTTGGCATGACGCTTGTTCAAATTTGCTTGGCTTTTCAAAAACTTCAAGGATTCGTGGTCCGAATGTATGACAAATTCTTTTGGCCAAAGATAATGTTGCCAAACTTCCAAAACACGAACAAGAGCAAAGAGTTCTTTGTCATAAATTGAATAGTTGAGGCATGCACCATCCAACTTTTCACTATGATAAGCAACGGGGCGTCCATTTTGCATGAGAACACCACCTATGCCAATTCCACTAGCATCACATTCAATTTCAAATGTTTGTTGGAAATCGGGTAAAACAAGCAATGGTGCCTCCGTAAGGCGTTTCTTTAGTTCATCGAAAGCATGTTGTTGAGCTTTGCCCCAAATGAAAGGTACATTTTTCTTCGTAAGCTCGTTTAGAGGGCAAGCAATGGTGCTAAAATCTTTAACAAAGCGACGATAAAATCCAGCTAGGCCATGAAAACTTCTCACTTGGCCAACCGTTGTTGGTGTTGGCCAATTCCATATGGCCTCAATTTTGGAAGTGTCTACTTCAATGCCATTGTGAGAGATAACAAATCCAAGAAAAACCAACTTGTTTTGAGCAAAGTTACACTTTGGAAGGTTTGCATAAAGCTTTTCTTTGCGAAGAACATGCAAAACTTGCTCAACATGGGAAACATGGTTCGAAAATGACTTGCTATAAATGAGGATGTCGTCAAAATAAACCACAACAAATTTGCCAATGAAAGATCACAAAACGTGGTTCATAAGACGCATAAAAGTCGACGGAGCATTAGACAAACCAAAAGGCATGACAAGCCATTCATAGAGACCAAGTTTGGTCTTGAATGTCGTCTTCCATTCATCTCCTATGGCCATGCGTATTTGATGGTATCCACTACAAAGATCTATTTTAGAAAATATAGTGGAACCCGCAAGCTCATCAAGCATGTCATCTAAGCGAGGAATAGGATGGCGATAACGAACGGTAATGGCATTGATGGGACGACAATCCATACACATTCGAAGTGTGTCATCACTCTTGGGGACAAGAATTACCGGGACGGCACAAGGAGATAGGCTTTCACGAACATACCCTTTTTGTAGAAGGTCATGAATTTGACGTTCGATCTCCTTTGTCTCTTCCGGATTTGTGCGGTACGCGGCACGGTTTGGAAGGGGGGCGCCCGGAATGAGGTCGATCCGATGTTCGATGCCGCGTAGAGGTGGTAGTCCATGAGGAAGTTTGTCTGGGAAAACATCTTGAAATTCCTTCAAAAGAGACAACAAAGGAGAAGGAATAGTGGAATGATCATTAGTAGTTAGAATGGTGCCCTTGCAAATGAGCACAAAGTGCAAGGTGGATGGGTTGTGGTGTAACTCCCTCATCTCACGTTTGGTGGCAATCAAGGCGTGGGTGTCTCTATCGCTCATGTATGGCTTGTGGCGCTCACTTTCTTTGTTGTGGCTAAGTCGCTCATCACTCAACTCACTTGGAATGGCAACTTGTTGGACCCTCGCTAAAGCCTTTGCATTGTCCGCAATTATTTGGCTAGGAGTCATCGGGCGAAGCGTGAAGGTCTTGTCGTCTTCCTTGAAGGTGTAAGCATTTGTATATCCATTGTGTATAGCCTTCTTGTCAAATTGCCAAGGGCGGCCAAGAAGTACGTGGCACACCGTCATGGGAACAACATCACACTCCACCGTGTCTTCATAAGCTCCAATCTTGAATGTAACGGAGACGGTGTGTTCAATCTTGACATTGCCATTGTCGCTTAACCATTGCACATGGTATGGGTGAGCATGCTTGCGGAGTTGGAGATTGAGCTTGGAACATAACTCGGTGCTTGCAAGGTTGTGGCAACTTCCTCCATCAATGATCACCTTGATTGACTTTCCATGAATGCCGGCTTTTGTTTGGAAGATGTTGCATCGTTGGTCTTCTAAGTCTTGGGATTGAGTCGTCAACACCTTTGTGACGACAAGTGATGGGCTAGTGTCATGAGTGCATAGCACATGTTCCTCTTCATCACCCATGTCATCCGCTTCCATGGCAACAGCCGCTTGGACAAAGGCTTCATACTCATCTTCAGCATAGTAGTCAATGGTTCCATTGTCTTTGGTGATCATCACCCTAGTGTTCTTGCACTCAAATGACTTGTGTCCTTGAACACCACACTTGAAACAAGTTACTTTGGGTGGTGCCGATGATGCTTTGGAGGATGTTGTTGTAGAAGGTGCGGGAACTTGAGTTGTTGATTGTGGTGGTTTGGAGAAAGGCTTGGATGAAGATGCAAATGAGGGCTTGAGTGTTGATGTAGTGCTTGCCGAAGAGGTACGTGAGGCGAAAAAGCCCTTGGTGCGCTCATACTTTGCCTCTTCTTGGAGTTGGCGTTCGGCGCGAGTCGCTTTGTGTACAAGGTCCCACAAGGTAGAGTAAGGTAGGAACTCCACAATGCGCTTGATGGGATATTTCAATCCATTGAAGAAACGTGCCATTGTTTGTTCTTCTTTCTCCTCCAACTTGAGGCGCATCATAGTTAATTCCATTTCCTTGAAGTATTCTTCCACGGACTTGGTGCCTTGTGTTAGCTTTTGAAGCTTGTTGAAAAGATCACGGGTGTAATGGTCCGGTACGAAGCGGGTGTGCATTTCAAGCTTCATCTCCTCCCAAGTTGCAATTGGTTCTCGAAGGTTTTTTTCACGGACGGACGTCACTTGTTCCCACCAAATATTGGCATAGCCTTCAAACTCAAGGGAAGCCATGGCAACTTTATTTCTTCGGAGTAGTTGTGCATCCGGAAGATCTTGTCAACTTTGATGACCCATGATAGATAGGCGTCGGCATCGTCGTCACCCGTGAACTTGGGTATGGTGAACTTGAGTTTGCCAAACTTGTCGTCCGCATCATGTGGGCGGCGAGGATGTCTTGTATCATCATCATGTTGGTGGGGGGGCGGTTGGGCATCCTCATCAAATTGTCGACGCGGAGGTCTTGCATTAGCTTGTAGGTCTTGGTCACGATGTCGATGGTGTGGGTGGAGCCGCGGTTCCTCCTCATGGCGTGGACGGTGTCGGCGAGGTTGCACACTATCTTCACTTAACGCCCCATGGTGATCATGTTCATGGTGAACCTCATGGCGGTGGTGGTGGTCATGGTGCCGGCGGCCATCTTGATCATGGAGAATGGGACGATGACCATCATGGTCATGTGGGAGATGGCGCCGTCCATCTTGTTGTGGAGGTCGGTTGACGTGCCCGGTGGCTTGGGGATGATGTGGTTGGTCCACGTGGAGAAGTTGTCATTCATGATTGATAATCGGCGGGGCGTCATGGTGGGCTTGACCTTGAGGAGTGTGCTCCGCTTGTGGGCGATCTTGATTGACCAAGGGTGGAACACCTTGGTGTGCTTGGCCTTGGGGTGGGTGGTCTGTTTGGTGACGCTCTTGATTCACTACACGTGGTGCATCATGTTGTGTAGCTTGATGAAGATGTTCATGATGGCCTTGTTTGTCGCCGTCGTGGCGTTGTGGACCATGAGCACCATGCTTGTGAGGTTGAGGCCGAGGTTGTTGGGGACGCGCATGGTCATCCACATGGGCGGAGCGGGAAGAAGATGATCTTGACGAACGTGACCTTGATCGGTGATGTTGATGTTGTAGGAGTTGGCCTAACATTGCGGTGACGTCGTCGAACCGTTGGTCGATGGAGATCTTGTTGGCGGTGTTCCGCTTGTCGGAGGCTTGTAGGTGCTCATTGGTGGTAAGTAGATGGTTCTCATTCGCGAGCATGCGATCGTCAAGTCGTCGGAGCGTGGCATTGATGTCACCAAACTTTGAGTCACTTGTGGCTTGGAAGTCGTCGAGTCTCTCGGCCCAAGACTCCTCAACTTGCTCCGGGGCGTCGTGAATTTTGTCTTGCCTAGGCATGGTCACAAAGAGGAAGAAATTGGTGGAAAGGTGAGTTGGTTAGAGGAAAAATACACTTGAAACACGTCCCGTAAAGACTATTGAATTGATGAAAACACCCAAGGACAACCGTTGTGCACAAGTTAGAACACACACAAAAGGCTATCTATTGGATGGGAAGGAAAAGTGGCAATGCCAAACGAAAATGATCAAAAGAAAAGTGTATTGTCAAATGTGGAGGTGATGCAACAATTTCAAATGTCAAAAGGGCGATAAAAAAGAACACACACGTGGAGATGGATGGGGTTAGTGTGACGGACAAAAACGAGCACAACAAAAATGGTCCTAACGACGACTACGCTCAATGTCGCACTAACACTCGAGAGACCGTGGCTTGGTTGCAAAAAGGAGAAGCAACAAGATTCGCACACTTGCCTCTCTTCTCACTCTCTCTTTTGGTTACAAGCTTGTGGACTCTTTTGTAGTTGTGGACTATGGATGGCACACACACACACTATGTGTTACTTCTCTTTCTTTCTCTCTTTGTGTTCTTGTTTGATTGGAAGTATCTCTTTTCTCTTTCTCTTTGTCCACTTCAAAACTTGGTAGTGCTAGATTGAAACACACACTCTCACAATTCGGGGTCAAGTGTACGATGCTTCACAACTCTAGGAAAGCCACTCTCAAAGGGTAAGATCACCAAAAGAAAAGAGGTTTGCAAAGAAGAAGGAAATCTGCGAGTGCCAGTCTAGACCGGCTTTAGCCGGTGTATAGGCCGGCTATAGCCGGTGTCCAGGCCGGCTTTAGCCGGTTCGGTCTTTTTCGAGAAAACTGGACAGACCGGCTATTTGTTGCGCAGGCCGACTTTAGCCGGTTCGGACAATTTCGCACGAGCAGTTCATCTTTGGTGGCGGAAATTGGGCACAAAAATCCTCAAATCCGGAAAAAATAGGAAGAATTAGGCTAAGGGGACGCCAAGGAAGGTAGATCAGCACTTGAGACACGAAATCTTTGGATCAAAACCACAAAAAACTCAACAAATCTTGAGATCAAAATTCGAGGCAATTTTGGGGCTATTTTTTGGATTTTCAAAATTTATGGTGGAAATCACAAACGAGAGTAAATCCGTGGCAACCAAAAGCTCTGATACCATATGATGAGGGGTGACCTCTTGGGTGTGGCCCGATCTTCACGGATTCACGAGATTTGTGGCGGGGAACGAGGATGAACACGAAGAACACGATGAACAAATCGAAGGCAAACACACACACACACAAGATACACACCGGTTGTCCTCGTTGGCCCGATTCACCAACTCAATAGAATCGCAAGGAAGAGACTCCAAGAGTAGAATTCCTTGTGAGAGATTGATTTGCTAGGAGTAGAATTCCACTTGGGGAAGAGAACAAATCAATGGATAGAATTACACACAAAGTATGCAAGAGATCCACTACAAGGTAGAATTCCCCAAATAGAAGAGACCCCAAACAAAGAGGGATGATGGTTTACTCTAGATTTGAGATCTAGTAGCAAGTTCCCTAAGGGAAAGGGCATGAAGCCATGTTTTATCTTAATTCTTATCTAAGCTAGAAAGGGAAAGAGAGAGCCATATAAATAGGCAGCCACGTCCTGGGGGCAACTTGGTCATTTAGGGAAGATTACAAGGGTGGCTTCCAGGCCAAAGGCGCATTGACTTAGCCAGGCCGGCTTTAGCCGGTGTTAAGTCCGGCTTTAGCCGGTCTCGCCGGCTATAGCCGGTCTTGGGGCCGGCTATAGCCGGTGTCAGGGCCGGCTTTAGCCGGTCCGTCGCTTGCTCCGACTTCTTCTTCCGGCGTTTCCATGCTTCCTCTTCGTGTTCCTCGTCCTTGGTCGTCTCCCCATATGGTTCGTAACGGACTGCACAAATGATGTTGCCATGAGGTAGTGAACCATTCACCGTATGCTCAAGATCAAGAGTGTTTAGGAGCAAATTCACCTTATCATGGAGGGCTTTAGCTCGAGCTCTTGTCATTGGCCCTTGTGGGGAACTTTGTGGTCTTGAGGCGGAGGTGTCCGAAGGCCACCCCACATCAATGTTGGCCTAGCTTGGTTGTACTGACCTCCTATACCCTAACTTGCTGTTGATTTGCCACTGTTGCAAATGTTATAAATTCAAACATTCCATTCGTTACACAACAGAAATCCTGAGAGTCAAATTCAGCATAAGAATTATGCAACACTTTCAAATCCTAGAGTGAACTTGTTTCTGAAAATACAACTTATGCCCATTCTAATTATGGTTATTTACAAATCCTAGAGTGGCCTAGCTTGATGGTTATTTACAAGCCTACAAAGTTTTATAGATTCAGATATAGAGAATACAACATATGCCCATTCTAATTATGCTTCTCAAAGTGGCCATAGATTATTTCCAGTACTTAAATCCTTGCCACTGTTCCGTTATTGCATTTGAACATTTATATATCATAGTTAAGTGGCAGTATCCTTGCAAGAACAGGGATTCACTGCTGGAATTTTGGATGTATGATGTATCCTACAGTCTGTGCAATTTTTTTAAGCTTACTATATTTTCACAAGTTATACACTAGGAACATGGTGGTGATGTGCGACACTTAGTAACCAAATGCAAATTTTCCTAGTGAATATAATTTTTTTGTTTTCATTTGCCGGTTGAGAACTACAAGATAATTAATTTCTGTTTTCATTTGCCAACTGAGAACTGTAAGATAATTAATTTCTGCAAGAAAATTGGCACTACACAAAATGGTAATAACATGTAGCAGAGTAGTTATTCACTGGTCTGAACTAACAAAGGAACTAGAGGTCCGTGGCATCATTTTTTCTTTCTTAACTAGGCTCATTTTAATGTTGAGATAATACACTGATGCTAATGACTAACTCGTAAGAAGAACTAATCCTCTGTGTGTAGTACAATCAATGCAAACAGAGCAGAAACCCCCAACGGAAACAGTAAACTACCGATTCTTGCCTAGCAGAGACCACCGAGAGCACAGGCAAGACCAATTCACCCACACACGCGCCGGCGGCACCGCAATTGGACTAATCAGCGCGGAGCAACCGTCCTAGAGGAATCAGGGGAGAAGTGTGGAAAAGAATCACCTTGGTGGGGCCGGGAAGAGGCGGCGTTCGGCGTGGGATCTCGGCCGCGTCGGGTTGGCTCCGGCGAGGAGCTCGGCGCAGACCTTGCGGATGAAGCCCCAGCGGAGGGTGTTCTCCTTCGGCTCCGGTGGCGTTCTATGGGCTCCGGTGGCACGTCTCCTTCGGCTCCGGTGGCGCATCTCCTTCGGCTCCGGCTATGGTGATGGGGGAGGGGATTGATTAGGGTTTGCAGTGGCGATGGGGAGAGGGACCAACCGGTATAGGGGGAGGTTTACCCCTGGCGAATACCGCATTAGACCAGAAATTTGTCGGGGATAACCCTTGTCCCTATGACATGTGGGCCTGCACAGATTACCCCTAGCGAATTTAGGTTTCAGTTTGCCGGCGATAAAACAACACTGGGACCCAGCGGTCAGCTTATCCCTGGCAAATTTAGGGTACAGGTCGCCAGGGATAAAGTAACACTGGTTTTTCTTTTTGCTTTGTTTTTTGTGTTTCTTTGTTCTTCTTTTTTGCTTTTTGTGTTTCTTTGTTTTTCTTTTTGCTTTTTTGTGTTCCTTTGTTTTTTGTGTTTCTTTCTTTTTCCTTTTTCCTTTGTTTTTTGTGTTTCTTTCTTTGTGACTAATTAAGAAATATGTGATAAATATATGGGCATAAGACAAGGAAAATATAATTGATAAATATAAGTATATGTGTCCTAAACTTATACATCATTAATTGGAGATCGATACATATCATTGTGATGGAATTTGTATCGTTTCCATGCATCACACTCATCTTTGTCTCTGCGAATTGCCTTTCTTGGTCGTCGTTGTTGAATACTTGACCCCCATATCGTGACTTCTTCTTGTGTACGGAACACCTGTCCTAGGTAGCGCGGTCCTGCTTCTTCTTTTGGTGTATGTTGCATCGTATTCATCGGATTCTTCCATCATTGGGTCTCCTACGAGGTCATCGAAGTCTTGCTCGTCGGCGACTCCATCCATTCCGACGAGGGCCCTTTTTCCACTCCTTACAATAACACGACTAGGCCTGGACGGGTCGGTTATGAAGAAGCATTGCTCCACATGCCTAGCTAGTACCCATGGCTCATTTTGCGCGGTAGGGTTCTTGGTCTTGGATTTGTTGGCTTCGGGCATACACATAGTGGTGAAATATTTGTCTTTTTTTGTGATGTTTGTAGCCCATCTAACACGGAACATCGGAAGCTTCTCACCGATGTAGTCGAGCTCCCAGATTTCCTTGATCTTTTTGTAGTATCTTTTCTTCTCTTCACCCGTGTAAGACACCATCATTACAGACGAGTTCTGATAATCGCCTCCTTTGTCTCTTTCCTCCGTGTAGAATGTGTACCCGTTGATGTCGTATGCTTGATAAGTCATGAGGTTGGGCGCGGGTCCATATGACAAGGCGAGTAACATTCTGTCGCTCTCAGAGGTCATTGGCGGGGGATTGGCATCGATCCGGTCTTTGAACCAGCGTGCGAAAGAGGAGTTGTGTGCTCTAAATATCTCTTCTTCCGTCATCGGCTTGCGTGCACTGTTCTTGATCATGGTTTTGTGCTCTTCCACCCAAGGTTCGAGATATTCAATGTGTTGTAGTGCTACTAAGTGGGCTTGTTGAAGTCGGCTCTCCGACCAGAGCAGTCCACATCCATTTCCCTCTTGCCAGTGTTATGGCCTACTCCCTCAAACCTGCCAAGGTGCTTGTTTGCGGGCAAACCAACCGGTGTGTTCTCCTCATTTAGATAGTTCTTGCAGAAAGAGATGCACTCTTCGGTGAGAAAGCCCTGGACGATGCTTCCATCTGGATGTGCCCTGTTACGAACATATGCTTTGATGATCCCGTTCATTCATTCTAACGCCATCATGTTGTGCAAGAATGCAGGCCCGAGATCCTCGATATCATCCACTATATGGACAAGCAGATGGACCATGATGTCAAAGAATGCGGGCGGGAAGTACATCTCAAGCTCGTTTATGATGGTGACGATCTCTTCCTGCAGCCTCCCTAGTTTCTTCACGCTTATCGACTTTCGAGTGATGACGTCAAAAAAGTGACAGAGCCCAGTAAGTGTTTGACGGACGTGCGGTTCCATTATCCCTCGGATTGCTGCTGGAAGTACCTGCGTCATCATGACGTGACAATCATGTGACTTCATCCCGCTGAAGATTTTTTGTTTGGGTCCAGGTATCTGCTTATGAGCCCTGCGTAGCCTAAGGGAAATCTGACTCCCGTGAGGCACTTGAACATCTGGTCTAGCTCGTTGGGACTTAGAGTGAACCAGGAGGGGACGAGGCTGCATGATTTGCCCTTGCTGATCTCCTCCGCTGGCGGTAAGTGATGCTCTTTCCTTATATTTAGGGCCATGAGGTCATTTCTCGCTTTCGGCCCATCTTTGGTCCTATCCGGCATGTTGAACAGAGTGCCGAGCAAGCTCTCACACACATTCTTCGTGATGTGCATGACATCAAGGCAATGAGGCATACCGAGGATCTTCCAGTACGGCAAGTCCCAAAACACGGACCTCCTTTTCCATACACCCATGAACGGTTCCACTTCAGCCTTGTTCTTCTTCTCTCCTCGCTTTCGCTTCTTTATTATCTTTCCCGGCGGAGGGCAATTTTTCCAATCTTTCAACAAAATACCGATCTCTACGCCGCTCCTCTTAGGTGGAGGTCCTTCGAGCTCATCTTTACCGTTGAAAAGATCTCCACGCCTTCTCTAGGGATCGTTCTTGGGTAACCACATTAGATGCCTCATGTAGACGGTTTTCGAAGATCCGGGATCCGTACCCAGCTCTAGAAATGGCGTCAATTCCATGCACCTCACACAAGCCTTGTGTCTGTGGCACACCTGGCATGCAATATATCCGTATCCAAGATAGTCCTGCACCGTCGTGAGCAGCGCGAATTTGAGACAGAAAGTTTCTTCCTTGTGGGCGTCCCATGTTTCCACCCCTTCCTCCCACAAGGTGTCTAGCTCTTCCTTCAACAACTCGAGATACAGGTTGATATCGCTCCCTGGCTGTGTCGGCCCTTGAATTAGCATACTCATGTGTATGTACTTCTTCTTCAGGCATAGCCAGGGGGGATGTTGTACATCCATACAAACACCGGTGAGGTGCTGTGCTTGCTACTCTGGTTCCCAAACGAATTGAGTCCATCGGTGCTCGCACCAAGCCTGATGTTCCTTGGATCTCTCCCGAATTCTTCATAGTACTCCTCGTCTAATGCTCTCCACTGGCTTGCATCCGAAGGGTGCGTCAGCAGTGGCTCTTCAACCCGTTTTGGATCAAGCAACACCGCCGCCTTTCTATCCGCGTGCCAGAGCATGAGCTTTGCTTCCTTGGGGTCCGCGAAGTACTGCTGTAGACGGTGCCTTAGCGGGAAGTACCACACAACTTTTTGAGGAGCCTTCTTGGTCCCTCTCTTGTACCGATCAGCTTCACACACTGGGCATGTGGTCTCGTCCGCGTGCTCATTCCGCTAAATTATGCAGTCATTGACGCAGGCGTGGTATTTTGTGTGCGGCAAATCGAGAAGGCACAGGATTTTCTTGGCCTCATTTAGACTACCGGCACACGTGTTATCTTTAGGAAAGCGCTTCTTCAGCCATCGGAAGAGGTCGTCCACGCTCGAGTTGGACCATCCGTGTCTTGCCTTCATCTCCAGAAGATCGAGAGCTACTCTCAAGCGGTTCTCCTCCGGCTCGCGACCAAGTGCGTCGTACAATGGAGTTCTCGAGTCTATCTCCAGTTGCGCCAGCTTAGATTTCCGTCTATAGCCAGCTCTGGCGCAAGTCGATATGTTGTTCATAAGAAGTTCTTGAAAGTGAGAGTCCCGCATGGCTGCGGTTAGCGGGGTACTCCTGTCCTTGACTTCTATATTTTCCACTTCTTCTTCATCATCATGGGCGGCATCCTCTTCGTCGTCTTCATTGCCGTCTTCCTCATTTTTTGATCTCGCCGCCCCATCTTGGTCATGATTATCATCTTGGTTATCATCACCCATCCACTGGATGTGGTCCTCCATGAAACTAGACCTAAGCAGGTGCTCCTTCACCGTGCCTGAAGAGGGGGTGAGCATGGACCCTAGTTTGCATCTTCGGCAGGGACACCTTATATACATGTCGTTATTTCGATGCATCTTGGCTATCGCGCGTTGCACGTATCTATCCACATCGCTTGCTCTCATCGTGAACACCATTGTTGCCTGTTACAACAAGAGAATTGATTAGAACGATCGTCTCGGTTATCACGGAAAATTTTGGCATGACCATCCCTAAAAAGGTCAAGTGGAGAGCCGGAAATTCATCGGAATGGAAGTCAATCAACATTCTGGCAAAATATCGGCAACTCATTCTCATGCCATCATGTCTTTCTCTCTTGTTATATACGTACCTATTAGATCGGTATGTATATTAAGGCGTTAACCGTTCCAATGAAGTTCTAGATCTAGATCTAGATATAAAAGCATGCATGTATTTGGGAGAGATCTAATTTGGTAGTGGGTGAGTGCATGTGGGTAGGAAGAGATTGACCAAGATACATAAAATATTGTTGGTTAAAATAGCTAAATTGGGAGGAGGGATGTGGGGAAATGAGTTTGGAAGTGGTTTGGCTCAAGTTGCAATAAGTGAGGGAGGGAGATGGGTGGTGGTGGTAGGTGGAGAGTTTGGCTGGAAATATCCTAGGTTATCCCTGGTGCATAAGCTCATTTGCGCCGGGGATAACGCCCATTATCACCGGCGCATAGGACTTATTCGCCAGGGATAGTATTTATCGCCGGCGCATAACTTACCGATTCGCCAGGGGTAAAAATCACACTGGAAGGGGTGGCCCCAGCCCACCTTATGATGAGGGGTGTTTGGCCCGATCTTTCACGATGCACCTTCTGATCCAATGGATCTGATAAATCTTCCAATCACGTGAGCGATACACGTAACCTGAAGATGGGGGAACGTCAATCCTGCGAGCAACTCGTCGATGTAGACAAACCTCACGCTGAATAGATGAATCCAACGAGCAACTCGATGACGAACAACGAGCCTCACGCCAAAGCACGACAATACTTGTATAACAAGCACCTTCACGCAAAACATAATATACTGGATAACTATACGAACGTCAGAGACGCCGTCACAACACGCCAACCCCGGAGGGATGGAACACACGCGGGAACACAATGTTCTACATAATTTTTTGCCTCCCTAAACCCTAGCCGTCCAACCTCCGTATATAGACGGCCAGAAAACTGTTGGGCTTGGACAGGCCCAAACCCAAAACATAAAATAAAACCTAAGTGGCCCACAACGTGACCTAGCTACGAAATAACATGAACAGATATGTAAATTAATGACATAGCCTTAGACTTAATTATCACATATCGTAGGTCGTCCTGGCGTGCCAATATCCTCATCATCCTCCCCTTCTTGGAAATGCGTTGTCCTCAACGCTGGAGGGTCTTCTCGAGCATGTGACATCAAATGAGCAATATCGCCACTATCCATCTTCAAGCCTTGTCAGCCTTCCACACCACACCTCCCTCTTGGCTAGCTTGACTTGTTTTTGGCGTCCCTTTCAACGACGCCACCAACCTAATTGAGACACAAAACTCTTCTAAAAGCAATCTGGGAACATACCTAGCAGATCACCCAAAATAAACAGGACAAATTCCTGCACACCAAGGGTCCAAATAAGCTGAATATACCCGCAGACACAAACTGAATATTGGTAGCAAACGAAGCACATCATCCAAAACAAACAGGACAAATTCCTGTACGCCAAGGATCCAAACGGACTGAATCTGCCACCTCTTTGGAACGACTAACAGTGTCTCTATTTTCTTCTTCACCCTTGTCACACGCAAAAGCTGCCAGTACCAATGCAATCTGCATCTTTTTTTTTCCTCTCAAGCAAAAACGTGTACCAAACCGAACACATATACAACACCATGCAATCTGCTCTTTGGTTTTATTAGTTCCAGTCCGATGCAAGCTTCTCACATTTGATTTACGCAAACCGATGCAAACCTTAACACAATCCAATTCCTGATTTTTTTTCACAACGTGTTGACCAATCCTCGTCCTTTCATTTCCCAAACGCATCAGCAGATTCCAAATTTCTATTTGGACTCGATCGAATCTGAAAACAGACGCATGGAACCCACATCGATCGATCGGAAGCGAAACTTCCCTGGCGCGGCGTGATGATGGCCAGAGCACGGTCGGGGCAATGGGCCGGCCCATGCCAGACCCGTCGGGCGACCAGGCCAGTTCGCCAGGGCGCGGCGTTGCGAGCGCTCGCTCCAGGATAGACCGTCTCCGTCCCTGGGCGCTGACGCCGATTGCTGTAATTTTTTTTCCTCTTCTTTTGATCGATCTGCAAACCATCTGGACGCTGGCTCGATCTGGATGAAGTGTATCGGATCCGAGGAGAACTTCGACGAGAAAAACCAACGAAGAACAAACACAATCAAGGCTGCACCAGATCGATGACCTCAGCAGAACACGATCTTTCCTTTCCTTTTCCTGCATGGACTGTTGCGATCAGATCTCTTCCAATCTGCGAGTTGTGAATCAAAACCAGCCGACGATCCAATTTGAGAAACTCGTCTAGATTGCAACAATCGCCACTAGAAAACTTGGCCGCCTAGCAGATCAATAAGCAAGCGATGACACAACTTCACCTTGCATCGTGATCAACCTGGCGCTTTGATACCAAGATGATGAGGGGTGTTTGGCCCGATCTTTCACGATGCACCTTCTGATCCAATGGATCTGATAAATCTTCCAATCACGTGAGCGATACACGTAACCTGAAGATGGGGGAACGTCAATCCTGCGAGCAACTCGTCGATGTAGACAAACCTCACGCTGAATAGATGAATCCAACGAGCAACTCGATGATGAACAACGAGCCTCACGCCGAAGCACGACAATACTTGTATAACAAGCACCTTCACGCAAAACATAATATACTGGATAACTAGACGAACATCAGAGACGCCGTCACAGCACGCCAACCCCAGAGGGATGGAACACACGCGGGAACACAATGTTCTACATAATTTTCTACCTCCCTAAACCCTAGCCGTCCAGCCTCCTTATATAGACGGCCATAAAACTGTTGGGCTTGGACAGGCCCAAACCCAAAACATAAAATAAAACCTAATTGGCCCACAATGTGACCTAGCTACGAAATAACATGAACAGATATGTAAATTAATGACACAGCCTTAGACTTAATTATCACATATCGTAGGTCGTCCTGGCGTGCCAATATCCTCATCACCTTATCCCCGGCGCATACGAGCTCTATTCGCCGGCGGTAAGTCAGCTATCCCCGGCGCATACGGGCTATATGCGCCGGGGATAAATATTCCTATGGGTCTTCCCAGCCTTTGTGGGCCCCCCATCCAGTATAGCTAGCGAATAAATATATCATGCGCCGACAATAACTATGTATCACCGGCCATAGTTTTAAAAACCGGACCGGCGAGTGAACCGGTGAGGTAACTGGCTCACTGGTTCATTGGTCCAACCAGTGGCTCAACTGGTTCAATAGCGACAAAAAACCATCAAACTAAATAAATAATTTAGTTAATTTTAGAAATATTTAGCATCAAAATCACATATTTTATGTTTACTTTCATAGTAGATCACAAACTAAGTGCAGTAGAGGTGCTATTAGTCCTTATGCGAGGTATTTGGAGCATGGTTCTAGGTTTTAGGATCATATGCTCGCGAAAACACATTACTTTTATGCAGTTTTTTTGGTTTTTTGTTAGTTAGACCGGTGACTCTTAAAAAACCAAAGAGGGCGTCGGTTCAGATTTTTTCTGGTCGAACCACCAAACCGGTTTGGTTTTTAAAACTATGTTATTCGCTAGGGGTAATTTTACCACTGGCGAATTACTTTGTTGTGCACCGACGATAGGCCTGCTGGCTATAAGCAATTCTCTACTAATGTTTGTTCTACATATATAAAAGTTGGAGGATTTAACACTCCCTGTACTCCTTTGACACTGTAGATGTGAAACTTTGGCATCTACAGTGTCATCTATCTATAATACCCTTGGATGCAATCTGGATGGTGGATGGCCTACACAAAGCGGTGCCCATGTTCCAACATCTCTTCACATCCGGTTTTGTTGGCTTTAGTCAAAGCGGTGGTGCCGGCCCCACCTCCACTGCTTGTGTAACACCTCCACTGCTTGTGTAACAGAAAAATAAGTCCAGTTCCACGACACTACCTCTTCATTGATTCTCTTTCACCTCTAGCTCTTCACCAGTAGCGGTCGCCCGTCCTCTCCCATTCTTCTCCTCACAAAGTGATTCTGCGCCGCAGCGGTGGTGAGTGGGACCATGGCGCCGGCGACCATGGGTTGCAGCTTGCGGCGCCAGTTGGCGGAGGACGACAGCGGACGAGGAAGTAGCCGCCATGAATTGGGTGAGGATCCAGAACCCCCCTCAACAACGATGGTGGCAACACCGGGGACAGTTCCATCCTCGTGGAAGTGGCACTGGCCGGCTTGAATTGCTATAGGATGCGCTGACATGGTCGCCGAGGAGGCATGTTCGGGTGCCGCATCGCCCGTCATCATCCGTCATCGACTAGCACGACGTTCTAGGGCGCAAGCCCTGCTCCGGTTTGCTATTTGCCTCCACGTCGTGGAAGCTGTTCACCTCCGCAACATCTTGGAAGCCATGGTGCTGATGGCAAAGGCGTCCATCTCTCCTATCCGGCATGACTGGTGAAAAGGAGGAGAAACTCGAAGTCGTCTTCTGCATCCCGAGGAGGCGCCCTAAGGCAAAGGCTCGAGCATGCTCTCTGATTTTGCAAAAAAAAAAATCTATATGTTAGAGTTGTTATCCATAAGTTGGAGATTTCTCTGTGAGTGTGCGTGCGCATAACAGGAAGAAGAGAAAGCCAGTAGACTAAACTCACCTTTTCTGACAGACCAGTGAGCTGCAATTACCGAAACTGCAATTACCGAAGGATACATCCACGTAGGCCAACAACGACACCATCTGGTTACTAGCCCTAGGAGAGGACGAGTGGGTAACAACGTCAAGCTTCATCTCTGTCTCCGTCGATGCAATCTGCACCGTCGCATCGTCCCACATCACCCACTGGAAGTACTACATGCTCAAGTAGTTCAGATGCAGGCTCGACCTCAGCCGATGGCCGGGACACTGGTAGATTGTTGCTTGGCACCTCACTGTCCCAGGATCTCGCCTACCCAACAACAAATGGAGTAGCTTAGCAGCAGTAGCAAATCTGTATCAACAACAAAACAGCATCAGCAAGAATGGCACCACCAATTTTGGACGTCAATTACAATCCTCCACAAAGAAGAGGATCTCAACATACATGAAGAACAAGAGGACTATCAGAATCAATATGCAGGTGAGTCTGAGTTTATTCTGGAACTTTGCTCAAATATGTACTCCTTGGTAGCAGAAACTGAAAAACAAATGATAAATGTCAGTAAGTTTTCACTCTAATCCAATACAGATGGTCATGGATGCATCTGCAAACCAAAAAGAAAATGCACTACCACATGGTATCCAAGAGAACAAGATAACAGACAGCCGATAACATATCTCAAAGACAATTTGTGTGCGTAAAAAACACGTTGCCTAAAAGTTCTAGGTCGAGGCATGCATGCATCGCTCCCTGCCTCCCGCAATGCTTACATGCATGTTCCACTCAAAGGAAAAAGAAGAAGATGCAATGTATGTTTCATCTAGATTCAGTAAAGCACTTTTGCGTTCTTACCTTTCACCATATCAAACTACCCAAACTTAAAGTGATCTGAGAAGTTCCATAAATATTTGGAGAAAAGCAATGAAACAAATTGCTCTTGGTCAAGAGGTAAATATCAGCAGCAAAAGGAAGGGAAGATGCAGCCGAAAACCCTCTAATTGTGACCTATCCCTAATCTGCACAATCCTCTTAAATAGACGATCGATCGTGCAAAGTCTTGCTAATTTGTTGGGTAGCACTACAACTTTGTTTAGGAGGGTTACCAAACAAGGACTAGAAAGGGAACATAAGGTACCAACCAAGATATCTTGTGAGACTGCATGATTGATATGGTGCTAGAGATACTGGGAGAAGATTTCCATTCAAATGGTGCTACTGTTATTATTTTGTGCTTCAGCAGTAACACATGTATTGCTATTATACTACTATATACTCCAGCAGTAATACTCCTATGACATTCTACTACTATTGTGCTCCTATGTGTATCCAATATTGTACTGCTATGTGTATCCAGCAGTAGTACTGCTATGTCCAGCAGCGCTACAAGCAGTAGAAGCATCGGAGGATCACCTCCAAGTTGCTCTATTAAACACAGAAATTGTTGTCACAAACCACAGGAAACATTCTAAACTCCCAACGCTTGTGTCGCGTGAACTTTCCAAGCAAAATCAGTATCCTCAAGCAGCACAAGCTACCAGGATTTCAGATAAACATGCATGTGAATGAAATGGGCAGCCATAATTCATACGGAAAGAAATTGAGAGAGAGAGATGAATGAGAGACGGGCCAAACCTGCGCAGGACGACGAGAACATGTTGATGACGGCCCCCGAGGGGAGGCGGAGGGAGTTGAAGTGGAGGCACTGGAGGTACTCGTGCTCGCGCATCAAGCCGCGGACCGGGGACGCCCAACCCTTGGCGAGCAGGTGCGCCCACTCGACGCCGACGGAAACGCCGCGGATGCGGAAGGCGCACCTATAGAGTGTAGACGCATCCAAAGCCGCTCTTGCTGACTATGAGGAACGGCCTGAAGTTGGCCTCCTTCTCCTTCGCCTCCAGCACCACCAGGGCACTGGTAACGCGACGCCCAGGTCGACCCCGGTAGCATACCCAGCAAGAGGAACGCGGATCCAGCCACACAGTCGACGGATCAAGCACCAACGCTCGCAGATCCTGCGGCCTTGGGCGGAAAAAATGTAACCTCTAACCGAAGAAGCCTCCTCTGTCAGCGACGCTTTGGGGGAAGCTAGAGAGCGAGCGAGGTGGCGGAAACCAGGAAATCGAAGAGGAAGGCAACTGCGATTTGGATGGGCGGGGATGCCGGCGGCGTCGTGGGATGGGGGCAAGACGATGCCGAGGAAGCGAGCGAAGGGACAAAGAGTGGAATTCGCGAGGGGCATTTTTTAGAAATAAGAAAAAAAATTATGCAGGGTCGAGCGATAAGGGGATTTCTAAAATTTCAGAACAGAGGGAGTGATGATGGCCTAATATTGCGACGAGCGTGCGCGTATGTGCTGAACCATATCCTGTACGGGTGTGCTTAATTTATGCGCGTATGTGATGGCCTAAAAATAAATATTTATTTAGAGTAATGGTAGATACGTTTAGAGTAATGGTAGATACGTCTAGATTTACATAGTTTTATGAATAAAATGCAATATCTATGATGTTGTATATTGGAGAATTTTCATACTTTCAGGCGCTCAAAGTAGAGAAAATTTTGATAATTTTCCTCTGTCGACAAAAGTTTGTATTTTCAACTTTTTTTAGATTCAAACTATGTCAACCTTGGACTGAGGTTGCAAAAATATATATTATGAAATCACATAGTTATATGATGCAAATATATTATAATTATTCTAATAATACTAATTTGTCACATAATTGTTGATACCCTTTTGTTTGGACACAGTCAGTGTTTAAAAAAAACTAAATCATGTTAAATTAATAATCTCTACTATCGTATTTCCTCAATTTACGTCCTTCAAAATCTCTTAGAACTTATGAACAAATAAGAAACACTTTATCTCAAAATGCATTTAAATGGCATGAGAATATATTTAATAAGACAAAAAAATATAGGGAAGTTAATAAGAAATCAATTAATTTACCAACGTGCGCGGTAACTTCCTAGTTTACATTTACTTTGGCTGGGATAAGCCCCACGTCAACCTAAAAGCCCGGCCGAACACACTTGATTTTGTTGGACAGGCCCAAAACCATGGCACAAAATTAAAAAATAAACACATCGGACTTGAATAAAAAAGGAAATAGAAAAACTCAAACGTCTCAAACCAAAACTGAAATTAACCCAATTTTTTACTGAGCGTAGCCGCGCCTTGACCAAAGTAAAACAAAAGGTGTTTTGAAATTGGGCCTAACCACATCCTCGGGAGGAAGGTCAATGCAGAAAGCTTAAACTTCAGAATATATGGAGGTGGTGAAATAGAACGAGTAATAGTCTAATAGAAATCCACCCCTCACATGAAAGGAAAGTGTCCTCGGTTTCGCCTTAATATGTTGGATTTTTTCCGCACCAAACACATCCATTTTCATATCCTTATGAAGCATAGGATTCAGCACATGACGCTTCCCCTTATGCCACAAAGAATAAACATTGGAGCTGCCTTCATTAGTGGAACGCTGATCAAATTGCCATGGTCGGCCTAGCAGCACATGATATACATCATTGCATCCATAGACAAAACACTGCAGACGACAGTCCTCATAATTACCTATTGGAAATTTCATATTGTTGCTCTAGTTTTATTTCCTAGATAATGCAAACGTTTAGTGTGCGTAGAGTTGTATCAGTGGTTGATAGAACTTGAGAGAACATTTATCCTACCTTTAGCTCCTTGTTGGGTTTGACACTCTTACTTATCGAAAAGGCTACACACGATCCCCTATACTTGTGGGATATCAAGACCTTTTCTGGCGCCGTTGCCGGGGAGCAATAGCGTGTGGGTGAATATTCTTGTGTGCACTTGTTTGCTTTATCTCTAAGTAGTTTTTACTTCCAGTTTTAAGTTGTTCTCTATCTTAGTATGGATAGGGAATGCGAATTACAAAAAAATTAGTTGTACTTGTTACCTAAAAATGTTTTCAAAAAGGGAAGTGATTGGAAAGATGAGTAATGGTTAAGTGGGGGTCGACCTTGAACACTTGTGTTCATGCCTATGAAATCAAAACAAATCTTTCCATGGAAGCTTTTCAGTTAAAAACTTGTACATATTCCTTTGTACCATAAAAGTAAAGTGATAATTGTAGTTCCTAGTTACTTGGAAGTTGATAGTTTTGCTTTGCTGTCCAAAAATAGATTTTCTGTGCTTCACCGTATAAAATGTTTAAAATCACCAGAACGTGATATTGACCTGAAATTTCTTGAGTACAAAGTAATGCTTATTATCTTTCTTTCATTAGACTAACTTTTTCTGATTTGAGTTACATAGCTGTCTCAAAAAATTCGATTTTCACCGACTATTCTATTTAGACAGATTTCTGTGCTTCACTATAAAAAATCGTGAAAAATCTCAGAATAATGTTTTGATCTGATTTTTTGTGTGTGCATAAACCTGAGATTATGATCTGTCTTTATTTAGTTTGGAGTTTTTCGATTTGAGCTAACTAACTATCTTGTTGAGTGTCATCTTTACAGACTGTTCAGTTTTGACAGATTTCTTAGTTTATTCAATATTGTACTTGGTGTTATTAGTTTCATTAGTTTTTCGACGGACGACGGAAATCATGAATACCTTAGTATATATTGGCTAATGTTGAGTTTAGATTATGAAACTTGTCAATGCTTAAACATGAGTGGATTTTACTTAATGAGTACTAACCCTACTAATGAGTTTTGTGAAGTTTTATGTGGATGTAGCTTATAAGTTCTAATCAATATGGTGATATGAGATGAACAAGAAGACACAAGAGCTCAAGCTTGGGGATGTTTAGGTGCATCCCAAGAAGATACAATCATCTAAGCTTGGGGATGCTCGAGTCATCCCCTTATTCATCAACTAACATGAGGTTGTCTCCTTCATACTCTATATTACGCATCCACATGATATATATTGTGTTAACTTGTATTATAATTGCTTTTCTATGTCTTGCTTTTTATCTTCTTTAATTTTATTAGGCTCTTTATTTTGTTTTTATTACTTCTTTACTTTCACTTATAAATTGAAAATAACAAAAATAGTTCCTTTTTTTGCTTCTTTGTTTGGTTCTCTATTTTGTGCCTAGCTGAAAGGCGTTAAAGAAAAGCACTTTTGGGAGATAACCCATGTTTTTTTTCAGTATTTTTTCTTTTATTTGAGTCTTGGAAGTTATTACTACTGTAATGACCTCTCCTTATCATTTTTATTTCGTTTTTGTGCCAAGAAGAACCTCTAATTTGAGGGAGGTAAGAATTAGGGAAGTTGCTGTCCTAAAACAGATTTTGGTGCTGCACCGTAAAAATTCGTGAAAATTCTTAGAATATCTTTTTGACCTACAATTTGTTGTGCATATGCCCCAGGTTATATCCAAACTTTCATTAGTTTTGCACTTTTCGATTTGAGCAATAGAACGTCCTCAAAAAAATCGACCTTTGTCAGCTGTTCTGTTTTGATAGATTTCTGCCACTATTTGTGTTTGCCTCTCAATCGCTTTCTTTTTTAGTTCTTTTGATCATGGAGCTTTTGAGGAAGTTACTACCGCAGTATATGCTTAATATGTAGTGTTTTTGAGTTTAAACCTGAACCAAAAAGGGTTGATCTACTATTATGCTTATGCTAACATTGCTAATAGAATTGTGTGAAGTTTTGCATGAAGGAAGTTTTCAATTGTAGGGATTGGAGAATGATGAGATGAGATGAAGAAAGGACAAAATCTCTAGCTTGGGGATGCCCATGTCACCCCAAGAAATATCCAAGATGTACAAGCGTCAAAGCTTGGGGATGCCCCCGAGGCACCCCTTCTTCATCAGCAAAAATCAGGACACTTTTCAACACACTATATTTTTATAGCTTAATGCACTATGCGTTTTTCTTGGAGCGTCTTTACTTTTTGCTTTCAGTTTTGTTTTGTTTTGTTTGCTGCAATAAATGGTTGGACGCCAACAAATTTCTTTTGGAGGAGATGCACTCGCTTTTCATTTGCCAAGAACACTCTAGTTTTCACTCTTATCGTTCAACGATTGTTCTCTTTTTCTAGAACTGCGTTTAGCTTTTATTTTCGGCCTTGATTTTTGTTCAGATCTTGTTATATCTTTGCATCAAGGTGTATTTGGACCTCTGGTCTATGTTGGTTTTCATCAAAAGAGTTGTCTCAAAAAGGTTTGAATGGTGTTGGAAAAGAGAAAAAAGTTTTATGCAAAAAAGTGGTACAAAAATGATGAGGACATCCCTACGGTTGATACAACCGTTGCACCTACAGCCACACTTCCTCACATTCCACAATTCCAAGGACCTCTCACAAGAGCTCGTGCACGCCAACTAAATTATCAGGTACTTTCGTTTCTAGGAACTATTCCTAATATTCATGAGAATATGATGCTGCCTAAATCAGATGTGTTTATGTTACTTAGGAATGATGGGCCTAGCATGGATGAGAGGGACAAGCATTGGAGCATGATCATGCATGGAGATGATGGCAGCAATCATGTGAGGATTCAGGATGACGCTGCAAGTGAAGATTTCAGAACTTTGAAGCCACCATAATGCTGCAAGGATGCTTGGACGAAATTCACAAGTTACCAAATCATAAAATTTGTCCAAGGCTTTATATGGTGCTGCATCACCTTATTTTATGGGTTAAACCCATGTATTTTCGTCATAGGTATTTTAGGGATTTTCTGGAGGCTGTTTGAGTGGAAATCGGCCCATCTAGGGTTATTTTCGGATGGCCCACTAGGGCTATACGAAAATCCCTGCCCTTTCCCTCATATATACCTCCTCCTAGCTGTCATTAGAACTTGGATTTTGTTTAGTTAAAGACTTAGCCACGAGCTACTCTTCACCATAGGCACAAGTGTCAAACCGACCTTTTGTACTACGCACAGACAGAATCCCATCTCTTCAATAAAGCCTTCATTTTTATTCGCAATATCTTGATTGCATCAATAATTCTTGCTGGTTCTTCGATTGCTTGCAGGGATTGATCCTCGTGATCAGGTTGATCAAGCTCCGGCGTGATCAATAGCCTCGGAAGTTGGTGTATCGATTGCTAAGGCGCAACGTCTCGCACGTTTGTAGTCGGATCGTCAACGTCGACCTCCACCAAAAATCGATAGTTATCGTCTCATCGAAAGATTGGGCACCTTTACCCTATCAAGTGGTATCAGATTTCGGGTTTCTCGGTGAGATCTTACTGTTTTTGTAGTTTAGATTGCATCTGTTCTTCTTCCTATAAACCATAAAAAGCCAAAAAAAATTAGGGTTAGATCCGTCTCCTAGAAACACTTTTGGGCCTTTTGCATCTTTTCTTTTGAGTATTTGCTTTGTTGACTTCTAGTCTGCATCGTCGTGTCCAGTGCTGGTTTTACGTCTAGCTCCTTAGAGTTTCAAGTTCTGGTCACAGCCATCACCACCGCCACCAATGTTTTTGCTATCACCACCGCCACCACCGCCATCACCGATTCCGCCATCACCACCGCCACCACCGATTCTGCTATCACCACCGCCATACACTCTGTCGTTTTCTTACTTTTGCTTTCCATCATTGTAGATCCGATCCGAGTGGTATCTTGATCCGAGTTCTAGAAAGTTTCGGCCAGCAGGAAAGAGGAGGGGAGAGCAAAAAAAAAAGGTCTGGAAACTCCTCCGAATTTTTTTCAGCCTATACTGTTTTTAGGCTTCTGGGATCGTTTTGAGCTATACGCCATTATAGTGAAAAAAAATTGGCGTCTGCATGCTTTCCGGAGCAGTTTTGTGCTGATTTTGGAAATTTCAAAACAAAAATCTTGATCCTATACTGATATTTCACCTTGCTGATCGTTTTGAGACACTTTCCATCATAGTGATTTTCGCCTCATTCGCACGCTGTTCAGAGCACTGCTATCTGTTGCTTTTCGGTCTCGCGGCGTGACTCGTGGTGTTCTAGGCTCGCGTCTCTAGCTTGGGCTAGTCTAGGACTAGCACAGTACCGTCGTTGAGCTGTTATTCAACCTTGCATTGCTGTTTTGAATTTTTGCTATAGATATTGCAGCCACCCAGAGCTCCACATATTCCTACACCATGCGTTGACACCACCTGACAATCGCTCTATTCAATCTTCCTAAAGTTTGATCACGACGGTTGCTGATCGCCACCTGCTGCAGGGTAAGAATGGGTAAGAGTATTGGTTTGCTTGATAGATTAAGCGTTTTCCACCCCTTTTCCTATTGTATCTCCATTCTATAACTGTGCTTTTGCATCCTAATCATGCCACCAGACAACACCGAGACACCGCCACTAGAGGGTGAAGCCTTGCAGGCTCACGTCACCAAACTTTTGTCTGATCATATGCAGGATGTGGACAAAGCGTTTCAGTGACACGATGGAGCAACTCGAGGGACTCGAGACCACCTTCACCGCCAAACTCGACGCGAAATTCCAGGAGGTGCTAGCACACTTACCACCACCACCGCCGGCTCGCGCGCCTCCTCCATAGCCGAATCGCGTGGCTCCTACACCGACCTTTGTGGGACGTGCACAGCGCGTTCTCCATCAACCGGCACAAACTTCGGCTACGGGTGCTACTGCGGGCACTGCGGCTGCTAGCGTTGCAGGAGCTACGGGTGTTACACAGGCCTGTGATGCACAACTAGATGATTACTACGGGGAAGATGAGTACGAGGGCGAGTACGTGGATGACTTCACAGTTGATCAGCCACCTGGTCGTCCTCGGCCCTACATTCGCCGTCCACCTCCTCGTCCGTTGGTACGTGATGATGACCATGTTGCTAAGCTGAAATTACATGTTCCTACATTTGATGGTCGCTATAACCCTGATGCATACCTCTCTTGGGAATTAGAATTAGACCAGCGTTTTGCATGCTTAAATTATCCCGAGGATAGACGTGTTAGTGCTGCTACTTGTGAGTTCACTAGTTTTGCTTCCATATAGTGGTCTGAATACTGTCGTGCTAATCATGCTAATCCAATCACTACGTGGGATGCTTTAAAACATGCTATGCGTATTCGTTTTGTTCCACCATATTATCAGCGTTCCATGTTACCAAATTAGCACGTCTAGATCAAGGCAAAAATTCTGTAGAGGATTACTATCAGGAGTTGCAAACTGGCATGCTACGTTGTGGTATAGAGGAGGATAATGAAGCATTAATGGCATGTTTTGTAGGCGGGTTAAATAAGGAAATTTAGACCATTCTTCGATATAAATCTTATCACACTATTACCCGTTTGTTCCATTTTGCTTGCAATGCTGAATGTGAAGTGCAGGATCGACGCGAGGTGACTCGAACTAATTTGTCTGCAGGGCGTTCTTCTTGGAGATCACCGAATTCGGCTTCACGGGCTGCTGCACCTACACCTTCAATGACCACATCCACGCGATCTGCAGCATCTACACCACCTCCGTTTGCTGCACGGAAGACTACTACGGGACCAGCCCCGAGCGCTGCGTCCTCCACGGCATCTACGGGCAAGTCCAGCCAAATTCAGTGCCGCAAATGTGGTGGACTTGGTCACTTTGCACGTGATTGTGCCTCCTCCGTGTGATGATTGCTCTTGAGGATGGTGGATACGACTCCGCCAGTGATTATGATGAAGATACTTTGGCTCTTATTGCATCTGATGAGCAATGTGCTGCAGCACCCACGGAGCAAGATTCTGAATATATGGCTGCAGAACATGCAGAGAAATACCCGAGTTTAGTTGCACAGCGAGTCTTGAGTGCACAAATTAACAAGGCCGAGCCCGACCAGCGCCATAATCTGTTCCATACCAAAGGCGTGGTTAAAGATCGCTGTATTCGCATTATTATTGATGGAGGGAGCTGCAACAACTTGGCGAGCATGGAGATGGTTGAAAAGCTTGCTCTTACGACACGACCCCATCCTCGTCCATATCACATTCAATGGTTTAATAACAACGGCAAGGTTAAGGTAACACGTACAGTTCGTGTGCATTTTACTATTGCTGCCTATGCTGATTATGTTGAGTGTGATGTTGTTCCTATGCAAGCATGTGCTCTTTTATTTGGTAGACCATGGCAATTTGATACAAATTCTATACACTATGATAGCACAAATCAGTATTCTCTTGTTCATAATGATAAGAAAATTGTGTTACTTCCCATGTCTCCTGAAAGTATTTTAAAAGATGATCTTGCTAGAGCTAGTAGAGCACATAATGAGGGGACAAAGCTGAGCGAAAATCAGATTGTTGCTAAGGAACTTATGCCTTCTACAAGTACTTCTAAATCTGCTCCAAAACATGCTAACGAAATTCGTTTGAAAAGTACTTGTTTGCTAGCTAGCAAATCTGATATTTCTGAAATTGATGTGAGTACTACTGCATGTTATGCTATCATTTGCAAAGAAGTGTTGTTTTCAGCTAAGGAGATGCCTTCTTCTTTGCCACCTGCTGTTGCTAACATTTTGTAGGAGTATGCGAACGTTTTCCCACAAGATGTACCTCCAGGACTGCCACCTATTCGTGGAATTGAGCACCAAATTGATTTGATTCCTGGAGCATCTTTGCCCAACCATGCGCCATATCGTACCAATCCAGAGGAGACGAAAGAGATTCAGCGACAAATTCAAGAACTTCTTGACAAGGGTCATATTCGTGAGTCTCTTAGTCCTTGTGCTGTTCCTATTATTTTGGTACCAAAGAAAGATGGTTCTTTGCGCATGTGTACTGATTGTAGAGCAATCAATAATATTACTATTCGCTATCGTCATCCTATTCCTCGTTTAGATGACATGCTTGATGAATTAAGTGGCTCTACCATGTTCTCTAAGGTTGATTTGCGTAGTGGTTACCACCAAATTCGTATGAAGTTAGGAGATGAATGAAAAACTGCATTTAAAACTAAATTTGGCCTATATGAGTGGTTAGTGATGCCCTTTGGGTTAACTAATGCTCCCAGCACTTTCATGAGATTAATGAATGAAGTTTTACGTGATTTTATTGGACATTTTGTGGTGGTACATTTTGATGATATATTGATATATAGCAAATCTGTAGAAGAACATTTGGAACATTTACGTGCTGTTTTTGATGCTTTACGTGCTGCACGTTTGTTTGGTAACATTAAAACGTGCACCTTTTGCACGAATAGAGTTGCTTTTCTTGGCTATGTTGTTACATCACAGGGTATTGAAGTTGATCCCGCCAAGATTGAAGCCATTTCGAGTTGGCCACAACCCAAAACAGTTACACAAGTGAGGAGCTTCCTTGGCCTCGCTGGATTTTATCGGCGCTTTGTCAAATATTTTGGTTCCATTGCAGCGCCGCTGAATGAGCTTACTAAGAAAGATGTGCCCTTTGTTTGGGGCAATGCACAACAAGACGCCTTCATGTTACTCAAAGATAAGCTTACACATGCTCCTTTACTCCAACTTCCTGATTTTAATAAGACTTTTGAGTTGGAATGTGATGCTAGTGGAATTGGTTTAGGAGGAGTGTTGTTACAAGAGGGCAAACATGTTGCATATTTTAGTGAGAAATTGAGTGGAGCTAGTTTGAACTATTCTACTTATCATAAGGAATTATATGCTCTTGTTCGGACATTAGAAACTTGGCAACATTATTTATGGCCTAAAGAATTTGTTATACATTCTGATCATGAATCTTTGAAGCATATTTGTAGTCAAGCTAAGTTGAATAAACGTCATGCAAAGTGGGTTGAATTCATTGAATCTTTTCCTTATGTTATTAAACACAAAAAGGGTAAAGATAATATTATTGCTGATGCTTTGTCACGTCGTTATGCCATGTTATCTCAACTTGACTTCAAAATCTTTGGATTGGAAACTATTAAAGAACAATATGTGAACGATGCCGATTTTAAAGATGTTTTGCAGCATTGTCTAGAGGGTAGAACTTGGAACAAATTCATCCTCAATGATGGGTTTGTGTTCTGTGCTAACAAACTATGCATTCCAGAAGGTTCCGTTCATCTTTTGTTGTTGCAGGAGGCGCATGGAGGAGGATTGATGGGTCACTTTGGAGTAAAGAAGACAGAAGACGTACTTGCTACACACTTCTTTTGGCCACGCATGAGAAGGGATGTTGAGAGGTTTGTTGCTCGCTGCACAACATGTCAAAAAGCTAAGTCCCGCCTTAATCCACATGGTTTATATATGCCTCTTCCTGTTCCTAGTGTACCTTGGGAGGATATTTCTATGGACTTTGTTTTAGGCTTACCTCGAACACAGAAGGGGAGGGATAGTATTTTTGTGGTTGTGGATAGATTTTCTAAGATGGCACACTTTATTCCTTGTCATAAGAGTGATGATGCTGCTCATGTTGCTGAATTATTCTTTCGCGATGTTGTTCGCTTGCATGGTGTGCCTAATACTATTGTTTCAGATAGTGATACTAAATTTCTTAGCCATTTTTGGAGATGTTTATGGGCTAGGTTGGGGACTAAATTGCTGTTTAGTACTACATGTCATCCCCAAACTGATGGACAAACTGAAGTAGTAAATAGAACTTTATCTACCATGTTAAGGGTTGTTTTAAAGAACTTAAAAATGTGGGAAGATTGTTTACCTCATATTGAATTTGCTTACAATCGTTCCGTGCATTCTACAACTAAGCTATGTCCTTTTGAGATTGTGTATGGTTTTGTTCCTCGTGCACCTATTGATTTATTACCTATTCTATCTTCGGTGCAACATAATTTTGATGCTACACAACGTGTGGAATAGATTCTTATGTTGCATAGGATTACTAAGGAAAATATAGAACGTATGAATGCTAAATATAAAGTTGCTGGTGATAAAGGACGAAAGCATATTGTGTTTGATGTGGGAGATTTAGTTTGGTTGCATTTGCGCAAAGATCATTTTCCTGATTTGCGCAAGTCTAAATTAATGCCACGTGCTGCTGGTCCTTTTAAAGTGTTAGAGAAAATGAATGATAATGCATATAAACTTGAGCTTCCTGCAGAGATGGGCACGGTAAGTCCTTCATTTAACATTGCAGATTTGAAGCCATACTTTGGAGAAGAATATGAGATTGCGTCGAGGACGACTTCAATTCAAGAAGGGAAGGATGATGAGGACATCCCTACGGTTGATACAACCGTTGCACCTACAGCCACACTTCCTCACATTCCACAATTCCAAGGACCTCTCACAAGAGCTCGTGCACGCCAACTAAATTATCAGGTACTTTCGTTTCTAGGAACTATTCCTAATATTCATGAGAATATGATGCTGCCTAAATCAGATGTGTTTATGTTACTTAGGAATGATGGGCCTAGCATGGATGAGAGGGACAAGCATTGGAGCATGATCATGCATGAAGATGATGGCAGCAATCATGTGAGGATTCAGGATGATGCTGCAAGTGAAGATTTCAGAACTTTGAAGCCACCATAATGCTGCAAGGATGCTTGGACGAAATTCACAAGTTACCAAATCATAAAATTCGTCCAAGGCTTTATATGGTGCTGCGTCACCTTATTTTATGGGTTAAACCCATGTATTTTCGTCATAGGTATTTTAGGGATTTTCTGGAGGCTATTTGAGTGGAAATCGGCCCATCTAGGATTATTTTCGGATGGCCCACTAGGGCTATACGAAAATCCCTGCCCTTTCCCTCATATATACCTCCTCCTAGCCGTCATTAGAACTTGGATTTTGTTTAGTTAAAGACTTAGCCACGAGCTACTCTTCGCCATAGGCACAAGTGTCAAACCGACCTTTTGTACTACGCACAGACAGAATCCCACCTCTTCAATAAAGCCTTCATCTTTATTCGCAATATCTTGATTGCATCTATAATTCTTGCTGGTTCCTTGATTGCTTGCAGGGATTGATCCTCGTGATCAGGTTGATCAAGCTCCGGCGTGATCAATAGCCTCGGAAGTTGGTGTATCAATTGCTAAGGCGCAACGTCTAGCACGTTTGTAGTCGGATCGTCAACGTCGACCTCCACCAAAAATCGATAGTTATCGTCTCATCGAAAGATTGGGCACCTTTACCCTATCAAAAAAGGAGCTTGTTTAGACTGCGGCTTAGACTTTTTCATGCCATGCTTGATGTCGTTTTGATAGTATACTTAGTAGTTTTTGCTGTAGCATGACTTGTCTCAAATGACTGAGATTGCTTAATGAGCCTGTGAAAAAAATCATGCGTTGTTTTTATTATATGGAAGAATTTATTTGGTTTTCTCCTTGATGCTTTATTTGGGTTGACTTGGCGCATGCTTACAACATGTTTGACTCTTACAAAGTCGCCATAAGCCTCTATGATCATTTGGTTTTTGACTTGTGATGCCATTTTAAGCTTCTTTTAATGATGTTTTGTCGCTATGCATGATTATGGCCGTTATTGCTTTCTTAGTTGGTCGCTCCCAGTCTTTTGCTAGCCCTCATTTTGTACTAGGTATGAGCTCTACTCGTGCAACCAACTCCCCGAAACCAAGTTATTCCAAGTGTCCACTATAAATTCCTATGCATGGTATTTATAAGCCATTCCAAGTAAATTTTCATGTGCTACCTTTCAAAAAACCTTCAAAATACTTCTCATTTTGTGACACTGTTTTCAGCTCATGGGGACGTAGTGGTCGGATTTGCTATCTTCCATATTGTTTCATTCCAAAAAGAAAAAAAAGGGAAAAAAGAAAAGAAAAAAGGCACTCCTCCATGGTATGTGAATGTTGGTGGGCACCCGATGAAATCGGTTAGCCATGGTTTGTGAAAGGAAAAAGGTGGGGAGGAGTGCCAAGCTTTACAAAAGAACACAAAAGTGCCAATCTCTCTCTCTCAAAAACTTGCTCATTTTTGTATGGAAGACAGTAAGAACCCCATTGCCAGTCGTTGACAAAGACAACCACCTCTCAAAACCAAATTTTTATCTCTCTGTTTTACAAATGAAAAGCTCTAGCACATGTTTAATCACTGCTTCCCTCTGCAAAGAGCCTTTCTTTACTTTTATGTTGAGTCTCCACCTTCTACCTTTATGCACCATCTAAAAGAGCATAGTTGCCATTCTAAGTTTAATGTGCATAGTCCCAAAGTTTATCATTGATTGATTTATGATTATGGTTCCATTTGTTCTTAAATTATTTGTATCTAGTCGCCCTTTTAAACTTGAAGGTGTCCTATGTTTTGCTATTCCATGAAGGACAAGTTGAAAACCCCTTGTTTATGTTTTTCCATATGATTTGAACACACGTTTGGCTTTCATTGTTTCATTATTCATGATCTTTTGTTTGTGTTTCTTTTTTAAGTTATAACATGGTTGCTAAGTTTATATTGTCAAGATTATGTCTCTTATGCCCATGTTTTATGTTCTTTGATCCCAGCACTCAATGCTTTACTTAGATGATCAAGATTGTGATGGTGCATGTTACCTCAAAAATTATTCTTTTGTTATCACTTACCTACTCGAGGACGAGCAGGAGTTAAGCTTGGGGATGTTGATACGTTGCAAACGTATCTATAATTTTTGATGCTTCATGCTTGTTTTACACCAATTGCTATATGTTTTGTCTACAGTTTGTAGCACTTTTATGATTTATTTGGACTAACCTACTAATAGTTGCAAAAGTGCACAATGTTCTTGTTTTACACTTTGATGTGTAGGAATTACCAAGAATACAAGTGGAAACCTTATTGGAGTCAAATTGGGACTTTCTAGAAATCTATGCCAGAACTCTTTTCGAAGATGGTCATGTTACGGGTCTAAGATAGCATCAAACAGAAAACTCTTCAACTACAAAGTTGTAGGGAATTTCATGGAAAACGTTCTGGACATAAAATTCACCTAATTCCGAGTCCGGACGGCCGAGTTAGGCCCGATCTAGTGCGGCCCAAGATGGGGAGATGGGAATCCGAGAGATGGAGGAACCCTAGCTCGTGGGAGACACCTCCACCCACGAATTTGCAGCCACCAGAGCCACGTTTTCGCCTCCCCCATGGATCTCATCTCCATGGGGGAGGGCTCCCATGAAGCCATGAAGGAAGGGGGCTAAGGGGCGGCGCTCCCCCATGATGCCGGCGGCGGGGGAGTCCCCCGTGCCGCCGCCGCCGCCCGCGCCCCTCGCTGCTCATCTCTGCCATCTTCACCGATATCTCCATTACCAACTCCTCCTATTATGAAGTGGTTCATCCTCCCACACACCTATGTACCGTCCTAAGTAAACATGGTGTTTGATGCTATAATATTTATCCTATGATCTATGTCATGTTTGCATAGTTTATTTGTTCTTAGATTGATTTGTTGAATGTCTTTGGTTCATTAGAGTTGTATGTTGATATGGTACTGTCCTTTGGTGTCCATTATATTTATGCGCGCAAGGATTAAACATCTGAGGGCTAGTAGTATATGCAAAAGGAAGGGGGCAGTCCTGCCAGAGCGACAGAAACCTGAGGACACGAACCGGAATGTTGAACGTATGGGATTAAGAGGACCATTAACTTAAGGCTATGGTTGGGGAAACCTTAATGCATTGTTAGTATTTGCGGATGCTTGCTAATAATCCAATCATATAGTACTTGTAATTCCAAGTAGTGAAGTGCATGTATATTTAGCCTCTCCCACATAGAAAACTGCATCGAAGACAGTGAACCTGATTTATTCACTAATCGAACTTAGACAAAGCCACCACTATTACCACCACTTTTCCACACTCATGGTACTGTTAGTTTATGGTTACTTAGTATATTTTATTGCTGCAGCACTAACAATTACTTTCTTGTATTTATTATCTTGCAAAGCTATCTCTCATACCCGTATTGTTGCTCTAGTTTTATTTCCTAGATAATGCAAACATTTAGTGTGGAGTTGTATCAGTGGTTGATAGAACTTGAGAGAACATTTATCCTACCTTTAGCTCCTCGTTGGGTTCGACACTCTTACTTATCGAAAAGGCTACACACGATCCCCTATACTTGTGGGATATCATTCATTAAAATAGCAAACACTCAATTTTAATAAATAGGAAGCCATATAAAATAATATATGAGTTATAGTATGATTTATAGAAATTCCTAAGTTATAAATGATAATTTGGAATTGATATGAATAATTCTTTGTAGTGTGTCCTTATTTGTAATATGGACATGTCTTCCATAAACCAAAAGGGCAAAATTTGTATTGCAAAGTTTTGGTGCACTCTAGAGGAAGAGTATTCTCGGTGACGAGGTTTAACTCGACAAATGTCCAATATGAAGGACTTAGGATCGGGGGAGTAGGGTGTCGGATGAACTCAAAGGTGAAATCAGTCAAACAAGGTGTGTATCGAAAGTAAATGTAGGTGTCAACTTGGCTTGCTTTCAATTTGTCCCTCACTGTCCTCAAATGGCCCCTATATATAGGTGGCTAGGTCTCAAGGAACGGGAGGGGTCCGGTACGTATTACAACATTGGTATACGACATGAACTCGTATTTCGACTAGAATTACACTTGGGCCTAGCTTAACGGGCCTCAGGGGTACTCAAGTAACGGGACCTATTATCTATACCCTTGTCAGTAGCCCCCGAGATTCTACCAGAATTGTAGATTCGGGTTGAATCTCAAATCTTCATTTCTTCGACTTGATCAATCTTTCGACTTCTTCTTCCTGTATTCAGAAATAAATATCTTTCATTACATTATCTTGCAAGGGGTTTTTGATGAACAAGCCTGGCAACTCTGATGGATCAAGAGGCCAGTTAACTGCCGGAACAGATACTTGTCACCTACTTCAAATTCAATCCCCTTGGACTTGAATTCGGGAAACTGGTCAAACCCATTCTTTTGCCGCATTTAGGACTTGCAAAGAACGAGTCCTAGTGGTTCTCAGGGTACCCAGTGCGTCCACCAGGATTTTCTTCGCATCATAGACACGGATAATTACTAGCAGAGCGCATTCATGTGCATATACCAGGCCACACAGGATGGATCCCGGGGTCTTACCTTCACGATATATTTCAATCATGGCATTCAAGTTTTGTCGCGATGACGCAGCTCGAGAATCATATGTCGCAGCCTTGTTTGACTGTTGGAATATACAAAATATTCGAGTTGTTCTTTCAGACTCTCATAAATAGCTCCTGATGGGAGTAATTGATTTTTATTTCGTCGACAATGAAGTCGAAGTTTGTTGTCGATGAAAGGTAGTCGATTGCACCTATATTATTTGTCGCCAAGTTGGTCCATTATCATTGGGTGCACAACCAGTGCTCCTGATGTAAGTAGCCCCCGAGGCTTTGGATGGGTACTTGTAGCCGATCATGGACTCCAATTTATTCTTCTTTCTGTCGACTTCTTTTTATCGGGTGCGTGGCCAGCGCTCCCGATGGGAGTAGCCCCCGAGGCTATAGCCGAAATTTTTCGGGTATAGGCTCAAAAATATAAATATGTCTGCCTAATATATTGTCTCCTGTGATAGTTTCGGCATGATTTGTGCTTAATTATTCATTCCTTATCTTCTCATAATATGAGCCCCCGAGTCCATGACGAGGTGCGTTGTGCTCCTTGACATATACTTTTTCATCTTTTACACATATCTGTGTCTTTGATACGCTATCGCTTCCTTATCTTCTGCTTGGGGCAAAATATAAAAGCCCGTGGACCTTTAATTTACTGAGGCCCATGATAATTTGGTTATAAATAAAGCACATTGGCTAGGAAAAAAACCCTAACTCTTTCATTACTATCTTCTTCCGCCGCATCGTCTTCTTCTTCCTCACCCCATCTAGGGTTTCCTCTTCAAGTGCTTGCCCTCCATGGCCGATGCTGATGGTTCGCATCTAAACATCGGTGCGCAGGTGGCGAAGCAAGGTCGTGGCTGTCCTCGCGGCAGTAAAAATAAATCCAAAGATCCTGCTGCGGCGGCTGCGCCGTCCGTGCCTGTGAAATGGCGCCCTGGCCGCCCTGTGGGGAGTAAGAAAAAACCCAAGGGTTCTGCTGCTGCACCAGGTCCTAGCACTCCGCCATGTAATGCTTCTCCTCCTCCTTCTCCTAAAGTGTTTTCCTTCTTCTGTATCGCCGGCACTCAATGCCGTGAAATTCAGCGGGTGCCGCTGAAGTTTACTGAATTCATGGATGGGCGAGAAATTCGTGAAGCAGTTCTTCACGAACACTCTGAAGGAGAAACTCCCTACGAGGTAGAGGTGTGGTATGACGGGGACGGCGAGATGTACTTCAGGGGTGGATAGTCCCATTTTGCAGAAGACCACGACCTCCACCAAGGGTTTTTCATGATCTTCGATTACCATTGTGGTACATCGAAGTTTGATGTGAAGATCTATGATGGTACTCAGTGCCAAAAGAAGTATGAGGCAGAAGTGCACTTTCATTAGATGCTCCCTCGATGTAATCTCTCCCTTTTAGTTCTTAATGTAATAAGTACTCGTGATGATCTTTAGTTTGTGTCTCCTTATTTATCTATTAATAGACCATGGGAACTAGTCAGTGTTCCGAGGTATGCTTTTGATTTATCGCTGAGTTATCTTTGAACTGTTCTTGTTTTTGCTGTTAAATATCGGGTTGTGAACAACGTTGTAAATTTTCCTCGAATAATCATAGATATGGGATCTTGATAAATGCTTATTTTATTTCGTATGACTCGAGGGTCGGAGCCCCCGAGTGGAAAAGTAGAAACATGTTTACACATATTGTCGAGTTGACCCAAAGAACCCGACCTGTGGCCTCATGTTCTGGGTTCAGAGGGTCATGACTCGAAAGTTCCTGTCGCCATACTCCTTCTATGCATAGAAACGCCATAGTTGTTCTGCATTCCACGGGTTGCTTTCATCTTTCCTTGTTTTCTTGTCTTGTAGTCGATAAGCTCCTCCTGGTATTACTTCTATTACGATGTAAGGTCCTACCCATGGGGACTCTAATTTGCCATGACCGTCATGCTTGAGTCGTAAGACCAAATCTCCTACCACGAAATATCATGGACGAACTCGACTACTATGGTAGTTTCATAAGTTTTGCTGGTATTGCGTAGCTCTGGTGAGCGCTATGTCTCTTGCTTTGTCGAGTGCATTGACATCATCCTAAAGTGCTTCTGTGGAAGTTTTCTTGTCGTAAGCCGCGATTCTTGGGGCTTCGTGGGTGATTTTGACTGGAAGCATGGCTTCTGCACCATGGACTAGAAAGAAGGGGGTTTCTTGAGTAGCCGCATTGGGCGTAGTTCTAAGACTCCATAGCACGGAGGGAAGCTCGTCTACCCAAGCATGTTTGGCTTTCTCGAGGGGTGCTAATAGCCTCTTTTTTATCCCGTTGCATATTAACTCATTGGCTTTCTTGACTTGTCCATTTGTCTTTGGATGCACTACAAATGCGAATTTCAGTTTGATTTCCATACTTTCACAGTAGCTCTTGAACTCTTTTGATGTGAAGTTTGTTCCATTGTCCGTGATGATGTTGTGTGGTACTCCGAAGCGAAAAACTATAGACTTGATGAAGTTGATTGCAGCTGTGGAATCTTGGGTTGTTACGGGGGTTGCCTCTACCCATTTGGTAAATTTGTCGACTGCCACCAACATATAGACATATCCTCCTGGCCAAGATTTGTGCAATTTTCCTACCATATCGAGACCCCATTGCGCAAAAGGCTAGGATAGTGGTATCGGTTGCAATTCTGCTGCTGGTTTGTGTGGTCGAGATGCGAAACATTGACAAGCCTCGCATTTTCTGACTATATTTTTCACGTCTTCAATGGCTATTAACCAGTAGAACCCTGCACGAAAGGCTTTAGCTGCAATGGCTCTACTGCTAGCGTGATGTCCGCATACTCCTGCGTGGATGTCTTTTAATATTTCTTATCCTTCTTGAGGAGTGACGCATCGTTGCAGAACGCCCGTTATACTTTTCTTGTACAGTTTCCATTGTAACACGATGAAAGCCTTGGATCGTCGTATTATCCTTCTTGCTTCTACTATGTCTTCGGGTAGTACCTTGTTTATCATGTACGCCAAGTATGGCTGCATCTAGGTTTCTTTGATCATCATAACTTCTTCTGGTTCCGCTGTGCTTCCTTGGCCAGGCTTGCCAGCCCCCGAGCCTGTTGCTTGGTGCCGGCCTTGTTCTTTTGTAGTCGAAGTTTTGTTATTCTTTATTGATCTCTCTATGATTTCTTCCCAAAAGACTCCTGGCGGTATGGGCAAGCATTGGGACCCAATATTTGCTAGATTGTCGGCTTCCTCGTTGATGGCCCTGCTGACATGTGAAACTTTGCATCCATCGAATGTTCCCTCTAGATAATAGTATAAGTTTCTATATGCTGTCATATTGTCACTGATGGCGTCACATTTGTTCATCACTTGTTGGATGATGAGATTTGAGTCCTCGAATATTTTCAGTCGAGTCACTCCGCATGCTTTGGCCATTTTCATTCCGTGGAGCAGAGCCTCATATTCGGCTTCATTATTAGAAGCTTGAGGAAAACTCATCCTTAAAACATATTTTAACTTGTCGCCTTGTAGTGATATCAGGACTACTCCTGCTCCTGCGCCTTGGACCCTTTTTGATCCATCGAAGTACATTGTCCACACGCTTGATAGATCTTGCGGTCCTGTGTTTTGTAACTCTAGCCACTCTGCTGTGAAATCCGGCAGAACTTGTGATTTGATCGCCTTTCGCTTTTCATACGTGATGTCCAGGGGTGATAAATCGATTCCCCATAAGGAGACACGTCCTGTTGCTGAAGGGTTGTTCAATATGTTGGATAGTGGTGCTTTGTTAAACACTATTATTGGATGCACTGCGAAGTATTGCCGTAGCTTCCGTGCTGTTGTGAATACACTGTATGAGAGTTTTTGATAGTGCGGGTACCTCTGTTTTGTTGGAGATAGTACTTCGCTGACGAAATATACTGGCCTCTGGACTCCATGAGCTTTTCCCTCTTCGCTTCTTTCGACTACTAATATTGTACTTACCACTTGATGTGTTGCTGCAATATACAGTAGTAGCGGCTCTTTTTTGTTTGGTGCGACCAACACCGGCGGTGTGGAAAGCACTTTTTTCAATTGTGCGAAAGCGGTGTCTGCTTCTTCTATCCACTCGAACTTGTCGTCTGATTTTTTCATGAGTGCGTAGAAAGGAAGTGCCTTTTCTCCTAATCGTGTGACGAATCGACTTAGTGTCGCGACGTGCCCTGCGAGCTTCTGTACGTTGTGTACTTTTGTTGGTTTCCCCATCGTTAGTATCGCTTGGATCTTCTCTGGGTTTGCTTCTATTCCTCTTGCTGATACCGGGAATCCCAGTAGTTGTCATGCCGACATGCCAAAAGAACATTTTGTTGGGTTAAGCTTGAGCTTGTACCTGTTTAGGTTGTTGAATGTTTCTGCCAAATCACTGATTAAGGACTCCTCTTTTCTTGTGGTGATGACCACGTCGTCGATGTAGACTTGAATGTTGCGTCCTATTTGACTTCTGAGACAGTTTTGCATCATCTGCTGGTAGGTTGCTCCTGCATTTTTTAAGCCGAAAGGCATGACTTGATAGCAGAACACGCTGTATGGTTTGATAAAAGTTGTTTTTCCTCTTCTTTCTTTAGCTTGATCTGGTTGTAACCAGAATATGCATCCAGGAAGGAAAGCCTTGCGCACCCCGCTATTGAGTCTATTATCTGATCAATGCGAGGTAGAGGGAAGGGATCCTTTGGACAGTGCTTGTTGAGAGATGTGTAGTCGACACACACTCTTTGTACGTCTGTGTTTTTCTTGGGGACAATGACTGGATTGGACACCCAAGTCGATGCTTTGATTTCTCGGATGAATCCTACATTTTCTAGCCTGTGCAGCTTGGATGCTATAGCTTTCCATTTAGGTTCGTCAAATCGTCGCAGGGGTTGCTTGACTGGCTTTGCTTTAGGATCCACATTTAGTGCGTGCTCAATGAGTTCCCTAGGAACCCCTGGCATGTCTGAAGGACACCAGGCGAAGATTTCCCAGCGCTCACGGAGGAACTCAATGAGCACGCTTTCCTATGCGGGATCCAAGTTTATTGCTATGGAGGTAGTCTTGTTCGGGTCCGTAGGGTGGACTTGGATTTTCTTCGAGTCTTGTGTTGCATCGAAAGCCTGATCTTGCAGGGATCGCCCAACATCGGGTAGCACGTTGTGGTTAGTTTCGCCCTTCAGCCTTGCGTATTCCGCTGCCATGCCAAAGGTTTGTGCCAGCCTATTGAATTCTTTGTCACAAGTGTTAGATACTTCGAAGGTGCCTCGTATCGTGATTGTTCCTTTGGGTCCTGGGATTTTGAGCACGAGATATGCATAGTGAGGTACTGCCATAAACTTTACAAATGCTGGGCGCCCCAGGATTGCATGATACTGTGAAGGCCAGTCTATGACTTCAAACTCTAACTTTTCTCTATGATAATTGTTGCTATTGCCGAAGCAAACGTCAAGTTCTATTTTCCCGAGGGGGTAATTTGCGCCTCCTGGTACTATCCCGTGGAAGGAACAATCTGTTGGCTTTAGACTTTCCAGTGAGATGCACATTGCCTTCAGTGTTCTTGCGTATATTAGGTTTATGCCGCTTCCTGCGTCCATGAATACTCGCCCGACATCGTACCCCCCTATTTGAGCCTTTAGCACCATTGGCGCGTGCCCTGGCCTGGGCACTTTCCTCGGGTGGTCTGCTCTGCTGAACCTGACTGGTTGATCGGACCATCTCAGGTACTCTATAGTAGCTGGTGGTGATGACATTGCTAGATTTACTTGTCTGGATATGCTCTTCCGCTCTTTCTTGGATTTTGGCACCAGTTGGATCATTGCAGATATATATACTTTTGACTCCACTGTACTTGATATCCCTGACTCGTACTCTTTCCTCCCTATCGCGCTCCTTGGTTCGAGTCCATGGCGCTTTGCAACCTCAGGAAGGTTCTGCAATCCTTCATCTGGTGATTAGAAACTCTCTTCCCATCTAGGTACGCATAATGGATGCGACAAGGTCCATGGAGCATGTCCTCCACCGATGGGCCGGAGTACTTTGGCTTTCTGCTCCACAATTACCTCCTGCGTGAAACTCCCTACTTTCATAGCCTTTGTCGTCCCTTCTTTCATATCCTGTGGCTATCTAATTATGCCTTGCGTGGCTATCTCCATTGCGGTATCTTTGCCTTTGCCTGCTCGCTCTGTCGACTTCTAGTGAACGTCCCCGTTTATTGTTATATGCATCCTCTCCATCGGCGAATCTGTTGGCTACTTCCATTAATTCCGATACTGTCCTAGGCTTTGTTCTCCCTACCTCTTCCACGAGGTCCGAACGACAAAGGCCAGCCAAAAAAGCATTTTTTGCCCGCTCGTCGGAGACGTCTTCTGCGGAATTTTTGATTACACTCCAACGTTGTATATAAGAGCGCAGAGTTTCATCTTTCCTCTGTACGCACGACTTGATTTCTTCCAGTGATGCCGGGCGTTTGTATGTTGAGCGAAAATTTCTTGCGAATTGGCTCTCTAGTTCTCCCCAACTCCCGATGGAATCGTTCGGTAGAGTATTTAACTAGGACCGCGCTGCGTGTAACGGCCCGAAAAAATCCCCTTGACTAGTTTTGCTTGTTCTTTTGTTTTTGTGAATCATCATGCATCAAGCACCTTGCATGTTTTTATCAAATCAAAAATTTATTTGAAATAAAATCTATGTTTCTATTGGACTTGTATGGTCTCATAATAAACCCTCCCTCTCTTTTCTTATTTTAAATTCAAGTAAGATTATAATGTTTGCAAACCTTTTTTTTAAAATGGTTTAGAGACATAATCTAAGTTTCTGAAAATGGTTTTGCAAATCTTTTCAAACCTCTCTCTTTTCTCTCGTTTCTCTCCTCATTCAAAACAGCAGAAGGGAGAAGAAGATTCAGAAGAATTAGAATAGAAGAAGAAAGAAGCCTAGCGTTGCAGCCCATCTATCCCTTCAGAAAAACAGCCCACCGAACCTTCCCTTCTTTGCCTTCTTCCTGCTTGTACGGCAGCCATCCCAACGGAGCCACGTAGCTGTACCGATCGATGGGACGGACGAGCAGCTCCCGCTTCCTCTATATAAATCACTCCTGCAACCCTAGCCTGCCTAGCTTTCTTCTTCCTACCCTCGCGCCGCCGCTCTCCTACTGTTGTCACTCACCTCACGTGCTCGAGCGCGCCCACAGGCTTCTTCAGTTCGCCTTCCCACCTTCCTCTGCAGCGCGCACGCCCCTGCTTCGAGCGCGTTCCGCGCGCGCCTTGCCGTAGACTACCTCGTCACCGACTGTTGTCCCGCTTCTATCGCTGCGAGCACGTCGACCTTGCCTCTCGTCCAGGGAGTCGCCAGCGCATCTCCTCTCTTCGGCGCGACGCCCACCGTCTTCCACCGTGGGCGGGCCTCTTCATCGTATCTGCAAGTCGCGTGCACCGCCGCCGCGCGCCATCAAGTCCCCGATCGAGGATCTCCCTGACCATCGCTGCTTCAACCCCACCCGTGTTCCCTGCCGCCAAGCCCCGGCCTTTCTTCCTCGACAACAGCCGGGGCCTCCCAGAGCATCGCCTCCAAGGTCTCCAGTTGCTGCGCACTCCTACGTCGCCGCAGACGCTTCAAGTCCGTCGCCTACGCACTCTGTGCCTCGCCAAGTTCTTCGCTGGCGTGTCCTCATCTCCGACCGGCGTCCTCCCGGCGCTCGTCGTCGCCGTCATCTCATGTACCGGCGCCCACTCTGTTCACCAGCACGGCGCCGTTCTACACAGCCACGATCATGTACGCCGCCGCGCGCATGCTCCAGCAACAGCCGGCGAGCTCCTGCATGCTGCAGTTCTGTACTCCGTCCGTCGGCCTCGTCTCTGCCTCCACGCACGCACGCACGCCCGCAGCAGCTTGCGCACCTGGCCTCCTCCAGTAGCTGCTCGTCCTCGGCCGCCATGCCCGTCTGGTCCAAGCACTGCATCACGGCGACCGGACATCCTGGAACCGGCCCGGCTCACTCCTTCTCTTTGTTCAGAACGACGCCTAGCCTCGTCTTCCTCTGATCCGACCAGCTCACAAGCAGCTATGATAAATATCGGCCCTCATGTTTTATCAACATCTAATGCCTAGATAAGTGGTTCTGTCCCTTTGATCCCGCTGTAAAGATCGTGAGTTCAAGTTCAGGATTTGGGATTAAATCCTATCTTTTTGCTTCTTCTTATCCTGCTGACAGGAAGGCCCCACCTGTCGGTCCTTGCCGGTGTCTTGTCAGCAGCTCAGCGCCATGTGACCATGCCTGGACCCGCTGTCACATGCATGGGCTAGATCGCCTGGGTGAGAAACGACGTCTCTATTTTTCCTGTTTTTTTTGAAAATGGCAGAAATTGTTCAAATCTTGTATAATTTATATCTTCTAATCCGTAACTCGGAATAAAAAGTATTTTATATAAAAATTTATCAGAAAAATGTGAAGAATATGAATATGACATCCATTTGCCTGTTTGCATCTTGCATCATGTAATGACGTGGTAGTTTGCATATCACCTAATACATAACATATGGAGTATTTGGGATTACCAACTATGGTTTCACCATTTCATTTAAGTTTGTGTAGATCACCCATGTCTTGCTTTGCCATGCTAATCAACATTTAAATTTGCCGGGTAGATAAATAACTTGAACCATATATGCGTGTGTCGGAATCCTATTCCGCTTAATTTGAATAAGTTGCATTGCATCATAATTGCCATAACATGCATGCATGCCTCACATGATCATGCCGATTCTTTTGTCATAGTAGTAAGTGTTGCATCCGTTGCTTGTTGTAGCAATTTGCTTCTTCCCGGATAGGACGCTTCGTGATGTTGTGAGCAACGACAAGTTCTTCGGGTGTTCTTCAACAATCTTGCCAGGCAAGCTTTCCGCCCCTTACCTATTTATAGGGGTACTCATTACCTATTTGTGTTTATGCTTTCTCTTATTCTTTATGCTAGAATTGTGTTTCGATGCTTTGTTCGAGTCACGTATTCTATCCACCTGTTTTCCCCAAAGCAAAACTATATTTCTGCCACTTCCCGCCTATTACCCTTTGCTTGTTGTTTGAGTTGGCCTTGCGAGTCGTAGGCATGCTTAGGTTGTTTCAAGTTGTTTTATCTAATCGGGTAATTGGGAAGTTATCACATGCTTTACTTTATGGTTATGAGATGGATATGAATTGGAGATTAGTTGGTTATAAGATGTTGGAGATAAACATGTTTTATTTATGTTATAACTACACTTGATTAAAGCAGAGGCATCGGTGAGTCATTTTGCCCGTTTTACGACGGCTCACTTGTGCCCCCTAGGACCCCGAGTTCGCATGAACTGTTCTAAGCTGAGCGCACTAACCACTCGTGGAGATGCCGTGGGATCTCCCTTGACTTACTACTTTTTCTCGAGTTAGTTTACCGGGGGCCACAACACCGTATTTACATTTGGATTTGGATTTGGGTGGAGTCACCTTTGATGGTGGCGGAGTCTCTAAGCCCCCTTTTGATGGGTGTGGTTGCGTCACCTCCGATGGTTGACGGGTTTATTTGCTTGCGGCACGCTTTGTGAAGCTTGTGGATCCCTCCGATGGGCTCTCTTCTAGTCTTCTCCGTCCTCGCAAACTTCTGAGTCCGTCTTCGGAGCTCGGCCGACTTCGTTACGGGTAGCTTAGTAGGGTGGCCTCCCGAAACTCTCTTGTAGAATTAGCAACGGTCTCGTCGTGATTTCCATCCCTTGTCTAGGTTGGATTGATCGAGCGTGTATGGGTACATTGGTGCACCCCTGCAGGGTAAATCTTTTCGAAAAGCCATGTCCGCGGTTATGGACGACTTGGAGCCGTTCTACTCGATCATAGAACAACTTACACCTAATTGATGTTATAAAGTGGCGTAGTAAATAGTTCTACTATAATATTAAATTGTTATAAAATTGTCAACCGTGTGAGTGCCTTTGATGTTGCTTCTTCGTGTGGTCGCGATGAGGTGAATCATCGGCTGGGTTATGCTTGCTTAGTTTTCTAGTTGGTTCCTTTATGCGCTCTCTTATCTTATTCTAATTAGACGGAAGTTGTAGAGTGTCTCTATATGTTCTTTAGTGCTTGCTCGCTGCCGCTTAACCCCACCATACAACTGACGTCCTTTTGAGTCTCTCGAGTTGTCTGCGTACCCCACGTACAAAGGTGGCTTGTTGACTATGCTTTATACGTCTTGAAGTCTTGCTAAGTACTTTGTACTTATTGCTGCTCGTCTCGGATTTCTCGCCGGAGCAGGTTTGAAGAAAGGTACATGGGAGCGACGACGTTAGCAAGGTTACCCTTCCGGCTTGGCCTGGGCAGGGTTATGGACGCCACCGTTTATCTTCAGGCCTCTTAGGCCCATTTGTATTCTTGTCCGTACTCGGATACTATTTTGCTTTATGTATGATTTGGATCTTTGTATGTATCTATTTGGATCTTGACTCGTGGAGTCTTCGCGGTTGTATTATATTCTTTTGTGGGTTCCATCGTGAACTTGTGCAATGTTGCTACCTTGATTCCACCCGCATAATGTGTATGTTGTGACGTGCATATTTTGCTTGGTGGTGCATTTCCAAAGCGACATCGTGCAAATTGTGGCGTGATTGCTGTAATTCGCAAGGTGCCGATTTTGGGGCATCACAAGTGGTATCAGAGCCCAGGTTTTGTCGATACCCGCGGTCCTCTCTGCCTGTAGGATAACCTTGCCAACGGACGTTGTTGTGTCTAGTGTCCAAACTACTTTGCTAAAAATGTGTTGGATAGTTCTGGTTAGCTCTGCATTTTACTCCTTACCTATGTGCTTCTCTCCTCTTACCTTTGCGAGTTTTGAGTCCTCTCTCTTGCCTTCTTCTCTGAGTTTTATAATCCTTCGTGGGTGGACGATCTCTTGCCTTTAACCTAATAGGTCCGCTCTTCGGAAGTTCATCATTGTCAACATGAGCAAGAATCTTTTGTTGGTGGTGTCGAGAAGAAACCTCTTGTCGGTGGTGTCGACAAGTTCAACACGATGAAGATCCGATAGTCTAACCATCTCTCCCCCCTACACGAGCGTGGATCTCGGGGCGAGATCCCTTGTTGGTGGTGTCGATTGTAACGGCCCGAAAAAATCCCCTTGATTAGTTTTGCTTGTTCTTTTGTTTTTGTGCATCATCATGCATCAAGCACCTTGCATGTTTTTATCAAATCAAAAATTTATTTGAAATAAAATCTATGTTTCTATTAGACTTGTATGGTCTCATAATAAACCCTCCCTCTCTTTTCTTATTTTAAATTCAAGTAAGATTATAATGTTTGCAAACCTTTTTTTTAAATGGTTTAGAGACATAATCTAAGTTTCTGAAAATGGTTTTGCAAATCTTTTCAAACCTCTCTCTTTTCTCTCATTTCTCTCCTCATTCAAAACAGCAGAAGGGAGAAGAAGATTCAGAAGAATTAGAATAGAAGGAGAAAGAAGCCTAGCGTTGCAGCCCATCTATCCCTTCAGAAAAACAGCCCACCGAACCTTCCCTTCTTTGCCTTCTTCCTGCTTGTACGGCAGCCATCCCAACGGAGCCACGTAGCTGTACCGATCGATGGGACGGACGAGCAGCTCCCGCTTCCTCTATATAAATCACTCCTGCAACCCTAGCCTGCCTAGCTTTCTTCTTCCTACCCTCGCGCCGCCGCTCTCCTACTGTTGTCACTCACCTCACGTGCTCGAGCGCGCCCACAGGCTTCTTCAGTTCGCCTTCCCACCTTCCTCTGTAGCGCGCACGCCCCTGCTTCGAGCGCGTTCCGTGCGCCTTGCCGTAGACTACCTCGTCACCGACTGCTGTCCCGCTTCTATCGCTGCGAGCACGTCGACCTTGCCTCTCGTCCAGGGAGTCGCCAGCGCATCTCCTCTCTTCGGCGCGGCGCCCACCGTCTTCCACCGTGGGCGGGCCTCTTCATCGTATCTGCAAGTCGCGTGCACCGCCGCCGCGCGCCATCAAGTCCCCGATTGAGGACGTCCCTGACCATCGCTGCTTCAACCCCACCCGTGTTCCCTGCCGACAAGCCCCGGCCCTTCTTCCTCGACAACAGCCGGGGCCTCCCAGAGCATCGCCTCCAAGGTCTCCAGTTGCTGCGCACTCCTACGTCGCCGCAGATGCTTCAAGTCCGTCGCCTACGCACTCTGTGCCTCGCCAAGTTCTTCGCTGGCGTGTCCTCGTCTCCGACCGGCGTCCTCCCGGCGCTCGTCGTCGCCGTCATCTCATGTACCGGCGCCCACTCTGTTCGCCAGCACGGCGCCGTTCTACACAGCCACGATCATGTACGCCGCCGCGCGCATGCTCCAGCAACAGCCGGCGAGCTCCTGCATGCTGCAGTTCTGTACTCCGTCCGTCGGCCTCGTCTCTGCCTCCGCGCACGCACGCACGCCCGCAGCAGCTTGCGCACCTGGCCTCCTCCAGTAGCTGCTCGTCCTCGGCCGCCATGCCCGTCTGGTCCAAGCACTGCATCACGGCGACCGGACATCCTGGAACCGGCCCGGCTCACTCCTTCTCTTTGTTCAGAACGACGCCTAGCCTCGTCTTCCTCTGATCCGACCAGCTCACAAGCAGCTATGATAAATATCGGCCCTCATGTTTTATCAACATCTAATGCCTAGATAAGTGGTTCTGTCCCTTTGATCCCGCTGTAAAGATCGTGAGTTCAAGTTCAGGATTTGGGATTAAATCCTATCTTTTTGCTTCTTCTTATCCTGCTGACAGGAAGGCCCCACCTGTCGGTCCTTGCCGGTGTCTTGTCAGCAGCTCAGCGCCATGTGACCATGCCTGGACCCGCTGTCACATGCATGGGCTAGATCGCCTGGGTGAGAAACGACGTCTCTATTTTTCTTGTTTTTTTTGAAAATGGCAGAAATTGTTCAAATCTTGTATAATTTATATCTTCTAATCCGTAACTCGGAATAAAAAGTATTTTATATAAAAATTTATCAGAAAAATGTGAAGAATATGAATATGACATCCATTTGCCTGTTTGCATCTTGCATCATGTAATGACGTGGTAGTTTGCATATCACCTAATACATAACATATGGAGTATTTGGGATTACCAACTATGGTTTCACCATTTCATTTAAGTTTGTGTAGATCACCCATGTCTTGCTTTGGCATGCTAATCAACATTTAAATTTGCCGGGTAGATAAATAACTTGAACCATATATGTGTGTGTCGGAATCCTATTCCGCTTAATTTGAATAAGTTGCATTGCATCATAATTGCCATAACATGCATGCATGCCTCACATGATCATGCCGATTCTTTTGTCATAGTAGTAAGTGTTGCATCCATTGCTTGTTGTAGCAATTTGCTTCTTCCCGGATAGGACGCTTCGTGATGTTGTGAGCAACGACAAGTTCTTCGGGTGTTCTTCAACAATCTTGCCAGGCAAGCTTTCCGCCCCTTACCTATTTATAGGGGTACTCATTACCTATTTGTGTTTATGCTTTCTCTTATTCTTTATGCTAACCTTGTGTTTCGATGCTTTGTTCGAGTCACGTATCCTATCCACCTGTTTTCCCCAAAGCAAATCTATATTTCTGCCACTTCCCGCCTATTACCCATTGCTTGTTGTTTGAGTTGGCCTTGCGAGTCGTAGGCATGCTTAGGTTGTTTCAAGTTGTTTTATCTAATCGGGTAATTGGGAAGTTATCACATGCTTTACTTTATGGTTATGAGATGGATATGAATTGGAGATTAGTTGGTTATAAGATGTTGGAGATAAACATGTTTTATTTATGTTATAACTACACTTGATTAAAGCAGAGGCATCGGTGAGTCATTTTGCCCGTTTTACGACGGCTCACTTGTGCCCCCTAGGACCCCGAGTTCGCATGAACTGTTCTAAGCTGAGCGCACTAACCACTCGTGGAGATGCCGTGGGATCTCCCTTGACTTACTACTTTTTCTCGAGTTAGTTTACCGGGGGCCACAACACCGTATTTACATTTGGATTTGGATTTGGGTGGAGTCACCTTTGATGGTGGCGGAGTCTCTAAGCCCCCTTTTGATGGGTGTGGTTGCGTCGCCTCCGATGGTTGATGGGTTTATTTGCTTGCGGCACGCATTGTGAAGCTGGTGGATCCCTCCGATGGGCTCTCTGCCAGTCTTCTCCGTCCTCGCAAACTTCTGAGTCCGTCTTCGGAGCTCGGCCGACTTCGTTACGGGTAGCTTAGTAGGGTGGCCTCCCTAAACTCTCTTGTAGAATTAGCAACGGTCTCGTCGTGATTTCCATCCCTTGTCTAGGTTGGATTGATCGAGCGTGTATGGGTACATTGGTGCACCCCTGCAGGGTAAATCTTTTCGAAAAGCCGTGTCCGCGGTTATGGACGACTTGGAGCCGTTCTACTCGATCATAGAACAACTTACACCTAATTGATGTTATAAAGTGGCGTAGTAAATAGTTCTACTATAATATTAAATTGTTATAAAATTGTCAACCGTGTGAGTGCCTTTGATGTTGCTTCTTCGTGTGGTCGCGATGAGGTGAATCATCGGCTGGGTTATGCTTGCTTAGTTTTCTAGTTGGTTCCTTTATGCGCTCTCTTATCTTATTCTAATTAGACGGAAGTTGTAGAGTGTCTCTATATGTTCTTTAGTGCTTGCTCGCTGCCGCTTAACCCCACCATACAACTGACGTCCTTTTGAGTCTCTCGAGTTGTCTGCGTACCCCACGTACAAAGGTGGCTTGTTGACTATGCTTTATACGTCTTAAAGTCTTGCTAAGTACTTTGTACTTATTGCTGCTCCTCTCGGATTTCTCGCCGGAGCAGGTTTGAAGAAAGGTACATGGGAGCGACGACGTTAGCAAGGTTACCCTTCCGGCTTGGCCTGGGCAGGGTTATGGACGCCACCGTTTATCTTCAGGCCTCTTAGGCCCATTTGTATTCTTGTCCGTACTCGGATACTATTTTGCTTTATGTATGATTTGGATCTTTGTATGTATCTATTTGGATCTTGACTCGTGGAGTCTTCGCGGTTGTATTATATTTTTTTGTGGGTTCCATCGTGAACTTGTGCAATGTTGCTACCTTGATTCCACCCGCATAATGTGTATGTTGTGACGTGCATATTTTGCTTGGTGGTGCGTTTCCAAAGCGACATCGTGCGAATTGTGGCGTGATTGCTGTAATTCGCAAGGTGCCGATTTTGGGGCATCACAAGTGGTATCAGAGCCCAGGTTTTGTCGATAACCGCGGTCCTCTCTGCCTGTAGGATAACCTTGCCAACGGACGTTGTTGTGTCTAGTGTCCAAACTACTTTGCTAAAAATGTGTTGGATAGTTCTGGTTAGCTCTGCATTTTACTCCTTACCTATGTGCTTCTCTCCTCTTACCTTTGCGAGTTTTGAGTCCTCTCTCTTGCCTTCTTCTCTGAGTTTTATAATCCTTCGTGGGTGGACGATCTCTTGCCTTTAACCTAATAGGTCCGCTCTTCGGAAGTTCATCATTATCAACATGAGCAAGAATCTTTTGTTGGTGGTGTCGAGAAGAAACCTCTTGTCGGTGGTGTCGACAAGTTCAACACGATGAAGATCCGATAGTCTAACCATCTCTCCCCCCTACACGAGCGTGGATCTCGGGGCGAGATCCCTTGTTGGTGGTGTCGATTGTAACGGCCCGAAAAAATCCCCTTGATTAGTTTTGCTTGTTCTTTTGTTTTTGTGCATCATCATGCATCAAGCACCTTGCATGTTTTTATCAAATCAAAAATTTATTTGAAATAAAATCTATGTTTCTATTGGACTTGTATGGTCTCATAATAAACCCTCCCTCTCTTTTCTTATTTTAAATTCAAGTAAGATTATAATGTTTTCAAACCTTTTTTTTAAATGGTTTAGAGACATAATCTAAGTTTCTGAAAATGGTTTTGCAAATCTTTTCAAACCTCTCTCTTTTCTCTCGTTTCTCTCCTCATTCAAAACAGCAGAAGGGAGAAGAAGATTCAGAAGAATTAGAATAGAAGAAGAAAGAAGCCTAGCGTTGCAGCCCATCTATCCCTTCAGAAAAATAGCCCACCGAACCTTCCCTTCTTTGCCTTCTTCCTGCTTGTACGGCAGCCATCCCAACGGAGCCACGTAGCTGTACCGATCGATGGGACGGACGAGCAGCTCCCGCTTCCTCTATATAAATCACTCCTGCAACCCTAGCCTACCTAGCTTTCTTCTTCCTACCCTCGCGCCGCCGCTCTCCTACTGTTGTCACTCACCTCACGTGCTCGAGCGCGCCCACAGGCTTCTTCAGTTCGCCTTCCCACCTTCCTCTGCAGCGCGCACGCCCCTGCTTCGAGCGCGTTCCGCGCGCCTTGCCTTAGACTACCTCGTCACCGACTGCTGTCCCGCTTCTATCGCTGCGAGCACGTCGACCTTGCCTCTCGTCCAGGGAGTCGCCAGCGCATCTCCTCTCTTCGGCGCGACGCCCACCGTCTTCCACCGTGGGTGGGCCTCTTCATCGTATCTGCAAGTCGCGTGCACCGCCGCCGCGCGCCATCAAGTCCCCGATCGAGGACGTCCCTGACCATCGCTGCTTCAACCCCACCCGTGTTCCCTGCCGCCAAGCCCCGGCCTTTCTTCCTCGACAACAGCCGGGGCCTCCCAGAGCATCGCCTCCAAGGTCTCCAGTTGCTGCGCACTCCTACGTCGCCGCAGACGCTTCAAGTCCGTCGCCTACGCACTCTGTGCCTCGCCAAGTTCTTCGCTGGCGTGTCCTCGTCTCCGACCGGCGTCCTCCCGGCGCTCGTCGTCGCCGTCATCTCATGTACCGGCGCCCACTCTGTTCGCCAGCACGGCGCCGTTCTACACAGCCACGATCATGTACGCCGCCGCGCGCATGCTCCAGCAACAGCCGGCGAGCTCCTGCATGCTGCAGTTCTGTACTCCGTCCGTCGGCCTCGTCTCTGCCTCCGCGCACGCACGCACGCCCGCAGCAGCTTGCGCACCTGGCCTCCTCCAGTAGCTGCTCGTCCTCGGCCGCCATGCCCGTCTGGTCCAAGCACTGCATCACGGCGACCGGACATCCTGGAACCGGCCCGGCTCACTCCTTCTCTTTGTTCAGAACGACGCCTAGCCTCGTCTTCCTCTGATCCGACCAGCTCACAAGCAGCTATGATAAATATCGGCCCTCATGTTTTATCAACATCTAATGCCTAGATAAGTGGTTCTGTCCCTTTGATCCCGCTGTAAAGATCGTGAGTTCAAGTTCAGGATTTGGGATTAAATCCTATCTTTTTGCTTCTTCTTATCCTGCTGACAGGAAGGCCCCACCTGTCGGTCCTTGCCGGTGTCTTGTCAGCAGCTCAGCGCCATGTGACCATGCCTGGACCCGCTGTCACATGCATGGGCTAGATCGCCTGGGTGAGAAACGACGTCTCTATTTTTCCTGTTTTTTTTTAAATGGCAGAAATTGTTCAAATCTTGTATAATTTATATCTTCTAATCCGTAACTCGGAATAAAAAGTATTTTATATAAAAATTTATCAGAAAAATGTGAAGAATATGAATATGACATCCATTTGCCTGTTTGCATCTTGCATCATGTAATGACGTGGTAGTTTGCATATCACCTAATACATAACATATGGAGTATTTGGGATTACCAACTATGGTTTCACCATTTCATTTAAGTTTGTGTAGATCACCCATGTCTTGCTTTGGCATGCTAATCAACATTTAAATTTGCCGGGTAGATAAATAACTTGAACCATATATGTGTGTGTCGGAATCCTATTCCGCTTAATTTGAATAAGTTGCATTGCATCATAATTGCCATAACATGCATGCATGCCTCACATGATCATGCCGATTCTTTTGTCATAGTAGTAAGTGTTGCATCCATTGCTTGTTATAGCAATTTGCTTCTTCCCGGATAGGACGCTTCGTGATGTTGTGAGCAACGACAAGTTCTTCGGGTGTTCTTCAACAATCTTGCCAGGCAAGCTTTCCGCCCCTTACCTATTTATAGGGGTACTCATTACCTATTTGTGTTTATGCTTTCTCTTATTCTTTATGCTAGCCTTGTGTTTCGATGCTTTGTTCGAGTCACGTATCCTATCCACCTGTTTTTCCCAAAGCAAATCTATATTTCTGCCACTTCCCGCCTATTACCCTTTGCTTGTTGTTTGAGTTGGCCTTGCGAGTCGTAGGCATGCTTAGGTTGTTTCAAGTTGTTTTATCTAATCGGGTAATTGGGAAGTTATCACATGCTTTACTTTATGGTTATGAGATGGATATGAATTGGAGATTAGTTGGTTATAAGATGTTGGAGATAAACATGTTTTATTTATGTTATAACTACACTTGATTAAAGCAGAGGCATCGGTGAGTCATTTTGCCCGTTTTACGACGGCTCACTTGTGCCCCCTAGGACCCCGAGTTCGCATGAACTGTTCTAAGCTGAGCGCACTAACCACTCGTGGAGATGCCGTGGGATCTCCCTTGACTTACTACTTTTTCTCGAGTTAGTTTACCGGGGGCCACAACACCGTATTTACATTTGGATTTGGATTTGGGTGGAGTCACCTTTGATGGTGGCGGAGTCTCTAAGCCCCCTTTTGATGGGTGTGGTTGCGTCGCCTCCGATGGTTGATGGGTTTATTTGCTTGCGGCACGCTTTGTGAAGCTGGTGGATCCCTCCGATGGGCTCTCTGCCAGTCTTCTCCGTCCTCGCAAACTTCTGAGTCCGTCTTCGGAGCTCGGCCGACTTCGTTACGGGTAGCTTAGTAGGGTGGCCTCCCTAAACTCTCTTGTAGAATTAGCAACGGTCTCGTCGTGATTTCCATCCCTTGTCTAGGTTGGATTGATCGAGCGTGTATGGGTACATTGGTGCACCCCTGCAGGGTAAATCTTTTCGAAAAGCCGTGTCCGCGGTTATGGACGACTTCGAGCCGTTCTACTCGATCATAGAACAACTTACACCTAATTGATGTTATAAAGTGGCGTAGTAAATAGTTCTACTATAATATTAAATTGTTATAAAATTGTCAACCGTGTGAGTGCCTTTGATGTTGCTTCTTCGTGTGGTCGCGATGAGGTGAATCATCGGCTGGGTTATGCTTGCTTAGTTTTCTAGTTGGTTCCTTTATGCGCTCTCTTATCTTATTCTAATTAGACGGAAGTTGTAGAGTGTCTCTATATGTTCTTTAGTGCTTGCTCGCTGCCGCTTAACCCCACCATACAACTGACGTCCTTTTGAGTCTCTCGAGTTGTCTGCGTACCCCACGTACAAAGGTGGCTTGTTGACTATGCTTTATACGTCTTAAAGTCTTGCTAAGTACTTTGTACTTATTGCTGCTCATCTCGGATTTCTCGCCGGAGCAGGTTTGAAGAAAGGTACATGGGAGCGACGACGTTAGCAAGGTTACCCTTCCGGCTTGGCCTGGGCAGGGTTATGGACGCCACCGTTTATCTTCAGGCCTCTTAGGCCCATTTGTATTCTTGTCCGTACTCGGATACTATTTTGCTTTATGTATGATTTGGATCTTTGTATGTATCTATTTGGATCTTGACTCGTGGAGTCTTCGCGGTTGTATTATATTTTTTTGTAGGTTCCATCGTGAACTTGTGCAATGTTGCTACCTTGATTCCACCCGCATAATGTGTATGTTGTGACGTGCATATTTTGCTTGGTGGTGCGTTTCCAAAGCGACATCGTGCGAATTGTGGCGTGATTGCTGTAATTCGCAAGGTGCCGATTTTGGGGCATCACAAGTGGTATCAGAGCCCAAGTTTTGTCGATAACCGCGGTCCTCTCTGCCTGTAGGATAACCTTGCCAACGGACGTTGTTGTGTCTAGTGTCCAAACTACTTTGCTAAAAATGTGTTGGATAGTTCTGGTTAGCTCTGCATTTTACTCCTTACCTATGTGCTTCTCTCCTCTTACCTTTGCGAGTTTTGAGTCCTCTCTCTTGCCTTCTTCTCTGAGTTTTATAATCCTTCGTGGGTGGACGATCTCTTGCCTTTAACCTAATAGGTCCGCTCTTCGGAAGTTCATCATTATCAACATGAGCAAGAATCTTTTGTTGGTGGTGTCGAGAAGAAACCTCTTGTCGGTGGTGTCGACAAGTTCAACACGATGAAGATCCGATAGTCTAACCATCTCTCCCCCCTACACGAGCGTGGATCTCGGGGCGAGATCCCTTGTTGGTGGTGTCGATTGTAACGGCCCGAAAAAATCCCCTTGATTAGTTTTGCTTGTTCTTTTGTTTTTGTGCATCATCATGCATCAAGCACCTTGCATGTTTTTATCAAATCAAAAATTTATTTGAAATAAAATCTATGTTTCTATTGGACTTGTATGGTCTCATAATAAACCCTCCCTCTCTTTTCTTATTTTAAATTCAAGTAAGATTATAATGTTTGCAAACCTTTTTTTTAAATGGTTTAGAGACATAATCTAAGTTTCTGAAAATGGTTTTGCAAATCTTTTCAAACCTCTCTCTTTTCTCTCGTTTCTCTCCTCATTCAAAACAGCAGAAGGGAGAAGAAGATTCAGAAGAATTAGAATAGAAGAAGAAAGAAGCCTAGCGTTGCAGCCCATCTATCCCTTCAGAAAAATAGCCCACCGAACCTTCCCTTCTTTGCCTTCTTCCTGCTTGTACGGCAGCCATCCCAATGGAGCCACGTAGCTGTACCGATCGATGGGACGGACGAGCAGCTCCCGCTTCCTCTATATAAATCACTCCTGCAACCCTAGCCTGCCTAGCTTTCTTCTTCCTACCCTCGCGCCGCCGCTCTCCTACTGTTGTCACTCACGTCACGTGCTCGAGCGCGCCCACAGGCTTCTTCAGTTCGCCTTCCCACCTTCCTCTGCAGCGCGCACGCCCCTGCTTCGAGCGCGTTCCGTGCGCCTTGCCGTAGACTACCTCGTCACCGACTGCTGTCCCGCTTCTATCGCTGCGAGCACGTCGACCTTGCCTCTCGTCCAGGGAGTCGCCAGCGCATCTCCTCTCTTCGGCGCGACGCCCACCGTCTTCCACCGTGGGCGGGCCTCTTCATCGTATCTGCAAGTTGCGTGCACCGCCGCCGCGCGCCATCAAGTCCCCGATTGAGGACGTCCCTGACCATCGCTGCTTCAACCCCACCCGTGTTCCCTACCGCCAAGCCCCGACCTTTCTTCCTCGAAAACAGCCGGGGCCTCCCAGAGCATCGCCTCCAAGGTCTCCAGTTGCTGCGCACTCCTACGTCGCCGCAGACGCTTCAAGTCCGTCGCCTACGCACTCTGTGCCTCGCCAAGTTCTTCGCTGGCGTGTCCTCGTCTCCGACCGGCGTCCTCCCGGCGCTCGTCGTCGCCGTCATCTCATGTACCGGCGCCCACTCTGTTCGCCAGCACGGCGCCGTTCTACACAGCCACGATCATGTACGCCGCCGCGCGCATGCTCCAGCAACAGCCGGCGAGCTCCTGCATGCTGCAGTTCTGTACTCCGTCCGTCGGCCTCGTCTCTGCCTCCGCGCACGCACGCACGCCCGCAGCAGCTTGCGCACCTGGCCTCCTCCAGTAGCTGCTCGTCCTCGGCCGCCATGCCCGTCTGGTCCAAGCACTGCATCACGGCGACCGGACATCCTGGAACCGGCCCGGCTCACTCCTTCTCTTTGTTCAGAACGACGCCTAGCCTCGTCTTCCTCTGATCCGACCAGCTCACAAGCAGCTATGATAAATATCGGCCCTCATGTTTTATCAACATCTAATGCCTAGATAAGTGGTTCTGTCCCTTTGATCCCGCTGTAAAGATCGTGAGTTCAAGTTCAGGATTTGGGATTAAATCCTATCTTTTTGCTTCTTCTTATCCTGCTGACAGGAAGGCCCCACCTGTCGGTCCTTGCCGGTGTCTTGTCAGCAGCTCAGCGCCATGTGACCATGCCTGGACCCGCTGTCACATGCATGGGCTAGATCGCCTGGGTGAGAAACGACGTCTCTATTTTTCTTGTTTTTTTTGAAAATGGCAGAAATTGTTCAAATCTTGTATAATTTATATCTTCTAATCCGTAACTCGGAATAAAAAGTATTTTATATAAAAATTTATCAGAAAAATGTGAAGAATATGAATATGACATCCATTTGCCTGTTTGCATCTTGCATCATGTAATGACGTGGTAGTTTGCATATCACCTAATACATAACATATGGAGTATTTGGGATTACCAACTATGGTTTCACCATTTCATTTAAGTTTGTGTAGATCACCCATGTCTTGCTTTGGCATGCTAATCAACATTTAAATTTGCCGGGTAGATAAATAACTTGAACCATATATGTGTGTGTCGGAATCCTATTCCGCTTAATTTGAATAAGTTGCATTGCATCATAATTGCCATAACATGCATGCATGCCTCACATGATCATGCCGATTCTTTTGTCATAGTAGTAAGTGTTGCATCCATTGCTTGTTGTAGCAATTTGCTTCTTCCCGGATAGGACGCTTCGTGATGTTGTGAGCAACGACAAGTTCTTCGGGTGTTCTTCAACAATCTTGCCAGGCAAGCTTTCCGCCCCTTACCTATTTATAGGGGTACTCATTACCTATTTGTGTTTATGCTTTCTCTTATTCTTTATGCTAGCCTTGTGTTTCGATGCTTTGTTCGAGTCACGTATCCTATCCACCTGTTTTCCCCAAAGCAAATCTATATTTCTGCCACTTCCCGCCTATTACCCATTGCTTGTTGTTTGAGTTGGCCTTGCGAGTCGTAGGCATGCTTAGGTTGTTTCAAGTTGTTTTATCTAATCGGGTAATTGGGAAGTTATCACATGCTTTACTTTATGGTTATGAGATGGATATGAATTGGAGATTAGTTGGTTATAAGATGTTGGAGATAAACATGTTTTATTTATGTTATAACTACACTTGATTAAAGCAGAGGCATCGGTGAGTCATTTTGCCCGTTTTACGACGGCTCACTTGTGCGCCCTAGGACCCCGAGTTCGCATGAACTGTTCTAAGCTGAGCGCACTAACCACTCGTGGAGATGCCGTGGGATCTCCCTTGACTTACTACTTTTTCTCGAGTTAGTTTACCGGGGGCCACAACACCGTATTTACATTTGGATTTGGATTTGGGTGGAGTCACCTTTGATGGTGGCGGAGTCTCTAAGCCCCCTTTTGATGGGTGTGGTTGCGTCGCCTCCGATGGTTGATGGGTTTATTTGCTTGCGGCACGCTTTGTGAAGCTGGTGGATCCCTCCGATGGGCTCTCTGCCAGTCTTCTCCATCCTCGCAAACTTCTGAGTCTGTCTTCGGAGCTCGGCCGACTTCGTTACGGGTAGCTTAGTAGGGTGGCCTCCCTAAACTCTCTTGTAGAATTAGCAACGGTCTCGTCGTGATTTCCATCCCTTGTCTAGGTTGGATTGATCGAGCGTGTATGGGTACATTGGTGCACCCCTGCAGGGTAAATCTTTTCGAAAAGCCGTGTCCGCGGTTATGGACGACTTCGAGCCGTTCTACTCGATCATAGAACAACTTACACCTAATTGATGTTATAAAGTGGCATAGTAAATAGTTCTACTATAATATTAAATTGTTATAAAATTGTCAACCGTGTGAGTGCCTTTGATGTTGCTTCTTCGTGTGGTCGCGATGAGGTGAATCATCGGCTGGGTTATGCTTGCTTAGTTTTCTAGTTGGTTCCTTTATGCGCTCTCTTATCTTATTCTAATTAGACGGAAGTTGTAGAGTGTCTCTATATGTTCTTTAGTGCTTGCTCGCTGCCGCTTAACCCCACCATACAACTGACATCCTTTTGAGTCTCTCGAGTTGTCTGCGTACCCCACGTACAAAGGTGGCTTGTTGACTATGCTTTATACGTCTTGAAGTCTTGCTAAGTACTTTGTACTTATTGCTGCTCGTCTCGGATTTCTCGCCGGAGCAGGTTTGAAGAAAGGTACATGGGAGCGACGACGTTAGCAAGGTTACCCTTCCGGCTTGGCCTGGGCAGGGTTATGGACGCCACCGTTTATCTTCAGGCCTCTTAGGCCCATTTGTATTCTTGTCCGTACTCGGATACTATTTTGCTTTATGTATGATTTGGATCTTTGTATGTATCTATTTGGATCTTGACTCGTGGAGTCTTCGCGGTTGTATTATATTCTTTTGTGGGTTCCATCGTGAACTTGTGCAATGTTGCTACCTTGATTCCACCCGCATAATGTGTATGTTGTGACGTGCATATTTTGCTTGGTGGTGCGTTTCCAAAGCGACATCGTGCGAATTGTGGCGTGATTGCTGTAATTCGCAAGGTGCCGATTTTGGGGCATCACAAGTGGTATCAGAGCCCAGGTTTTGTCGATAACCGCGGTCCTCTCTGCCTGTAGGATAACCTTGCCAACGGACATTGTTGTGTCTAGTGTCCAAACTACTTTGCTAAAAATGTGTTGGATAGTTCTGGTTAGCTCTGCATTTTACTCCTTACCTATGTGCTTCTCTCCTCTTACCTTTGCGAGTTTTGAGTCCTCTCTCTTGCCTTCTTCTCTGAGTTTTATAATCCTTCGTGGGTGGACGATCTCTTGCCTTTAACCTAATAGGTCCGCTCTTCGGAAGTTCATCATTGTCAACATGAGCAAGAATCTTTTGTTGGTGGTGTCGAGAAGAAACCTCTTGTCGGTGGTGTCGACAAGTTCAACACGATGAAGATCCGATAGTCTAACCATCTCTCCCCCCTACACGAGCGTGGATCTCGGGGCGAGATCCCTTGTTGGTGGTGTCGATTGTAACGGCCCGAAAAAATCCCCTTGATTAGTTTTGCTTGTTCTTTTGTTTTTGTGCATCATCATGCATCAAGCACCTTGCATGTTTTTATCAAATCAAAAATTTATTTGAAATAAAATCTATGTTTCTATTGGACTTGTATGGTCTCATAATAAACCCTCCCTCTCTTTTCTTATTTTAAATTCAAGTAAGATTATAATGTTTGAAAACCTTTTTTTTAAAATGGTTTAGAGACATAATCTAAGTTTCTGAAAATGGTTTTGCAAATCTTTTCAAACCTCTCTCTTTTCTCTCGTTTCTCTCCTCATTCAAAATAGCAGAAGGGAGAAGAAGATTCAGAAGAATTAGAATAGAAGAAGAAAGAAGCCTAGCGTTGCAGCCCATCTACCCCTTCAGAAAAACAGCCCACCGAACCTTCCCTTCTTTTCCTTCTTCCTGCTTGTACGGCAGCCATCCCAACGGAGCCACGTAGCTGTACCGATCGATGGGATGGACGAGCAGCTCCCGCTTCCTCTATATAAATCACTCCTGCAACCCTAGCCTGCCTAGCTTTCTTCTTCCTACCCTCGCGCCGCCGCTCTCCTACTGTTGTCACTCACCTCACGTGCTCGAGCGCGCCCACAGGCTTCTTCAGTTCGCCTTCCCACCTTCCTCTGCAGCGCGCACGCCCCTGCTTCGAGCGCGTTCCGCGCGCCTTGCCGTAGACTACCTCGTCACCGACTGCTGTCCCGCTTCTATCGCTGCGAGCATGTCGACCTTGCCTCTCGTCCAGGGAGTCGCCAGCGCATCTCCTCTCTTCGGCGCGACGCCCACCGTCTTCCACCGTGGGCGGGCCTCTTCATCGTATCTGCAAGTCGCGTGCACCGCCGCCGCGCGCCATCAAGTCCCCGATCGAGGACGTCCCTGACCATCGCTGCTTCAACCCCACCCGTGTTCCCTGCCGCCAAGCCCCGGCCTTTCTTCCTCGACAACAGCCGGGGCCTCCCAGAGCATCGCCTCCAAGGTCTCCAGTTGCTGCGCACTCCTACGTCGCCGCAGATGCTTCAAGTCCGTCGCCTACGCACTCTGTGCCTCGCCAAGTTCTTCGCTGGCGTGTCCTCGTCTCCGACCGGCGTCCTCCCGGCGCTCGTCATCGCCGTCATCTCATGTACCGGCGCCCACTCTGTTCGCCAGCACGGCGCCGTTCTACACAGCCACGATCATGTACGCCGCCGCGCGCATGCTCCAGCAACAGCCGGCGAGCTCCTGCATGCTGCAGTTCTGTACTCCGTCCGTCGGCCTCATCTCTGCCTCCGCGCACGCACGCACGCCCGCAGCAGCTTGCGCACCTGGCCTCCTCCAGTAGCTGCTCGTCCTCAGCCGCCATGCCCGTCTGGTCCAAGCACTGCATCACGGCGACCGGACATCCTGGAACCGGCCCGGCTCACTCCTTCTCTTTGTTCAGAACGACGCCTAGCCTCGTCTTCCTCTGATCCGACCAGCTCACAAGCAGCTATGATAAATATCGGCCCTCATGTTTTATCAACATCTAATGCCTAGATAAGTGGTTCTGTCCCTTTAATCCCGCTGTAAAGATCGTGAGTTCAAGTTCAGGATTTGGGATTAAATCCTATCTTTTTGCTTCTTCTTATCCTGCTGACAGGAAGGCCCCACCTGTCGGTCCTTGCCGGTGTCTTGTCAGCAGCTCAGCGCCATGTGACCATGCCTGGACCCGCTGTCACATGCATGGGCTAGATCGCCTGGGTGAGAAACGACGTCTCTATTTTTCCTGTTTTTTTTTTGAAAATGGCAGAAATTGTTCAAATCTTGTATAATTTATATCTTCTAATCCGTAACTCGGAATAAAAAGTATTTTATATAAAAATTTATTAGAAAAATGTGAAGAATATGAATATGACATCCATTTGCCTGTTTGCATCTTGCATCATGTAATGACATGGTAGTTTGCATATCACCTAATACATAACATATGGAGTATTTGGGATTACCAACTATGGTTTCACCATTTCATTTAAGTTTGTGTAGATCACCCATGTCTTGCTTTGCCATGCTAATCAACATTTAAATTTGCCGGGTAGATAAATAACTTGAACCATATATGTGTGTGTCGGAATCCTATTCCGCTTAATTTGAATAAGTTGCATTGCATCATAATTGCCATAACATGCATGCATGCCTCACATGATCATGCCGATTCTTTTGTCATAGTAGTAAGTGTTGCATCTGTTGCTTGTTGTAGCAATTTGCTTCTTCCCGGATAGGACGCTTCGTGATGTTGTGAGCAACGACAAGTTCTTCGGGTGTTCTTCAACAATCTTGCCAGGCAAGCTTTCCGCCCCTTACCTATTTATAGGGGTACTCATTACCTATTTGTGTTTATGCTTTCTCTTATTCTTTATGCTAGCCTTGTGTTTCGATGCTTTGTTCGAGTCACGTATCCTATCTACCTGGTTTCCCCAAAGCAAAACTATATTTCTGCCACTTCCCGCCTATTACCCTTTGCTTGTTGTTTGAGTTGGCCTTGCGAGTCGTAGGCATTCTTAGGTTGTTTCAAGTTGTTTTATCTAATCGGGTTATTGGGAAGTTATCACATGCTTTACTTTATGGTTATGAGATGGATATGAATTGGAGATTAGTTGGTTATAAGATGTTGGAGATAAACATGTTTTATTTATGTTATAACTACACTTGATTAAAGCAGAGGCATCGGTGAGTCATTTTGCCCGTTTTACGACGGCTCACTTGTGCCCCCTAGGACCCCGAGTTCGCATGAACTGTTCTAAGCTGAGCGCACTAACCACTCGTGGAGATGCCGTGGGATCTCCCTTGACTTACTACTTTTTCTCGAGTTAGTTTACCGGGGGCCACAACACCGTATTTACATTTGGATTTGGATTTGGGTGGAGTCACCTTTGATGGTGGCGGAGTCTCTAAGCCCCCTTTTGATGGGTGTGGTTGCGTCGCCTCCGATGGTTGACGGGTTTATTTGCTTGCGGCACGCTTTGTGAAGCTGGCGGATCCCTCCGATGGGCTCTCTTCCAGTCTTCTCCGTCCTCGCAAACTTCTGAGTCCGTCTTCGGAGCTTGGCCGACTTCGTTACGGGTAGCTTAGTAGGGTGGCCTCCCTAAACTCTCTTGTAGAATTAGCAACGGTCTCGTCGTGATTTCCATCCCTTGTCTAGGTTGGATTGATCGAGCGTGTATGGGTACATTGGTGCACCCCTGCAGGGTAAATCTTTTCGAAAAGCTGTGTCCGCGGTTATGGACGACTTGGAGCCGTTCTACTCGATCATAGAACAACTTACACCTAATTGATGTTATAAAGTGGCGTAGTAAATAGTTCTACTATAATATTAAATTGTTATAAAATTTTCAACCGTGTGAGTGCCATTGATGTTGCTTCTTCGTGTGGTCGCGATGAGGTGAATCATCGGCTGGGTTATGCTTGCTTAGTTTTCTAGTTGGTTCCTTTATGCGCTCTCTTATCTTATTCTAATTAGACGGAAGTTGTAGAGTGTCTCTATATGTTCTTTAGTGCTTGCTCGCTGCCGCTTAACCCCACCATACAACTGACGTCCTTTTGAGTCTCTCGAGTTGTCTGCGTACCCCACGTACAAAGGTGGCTTGTTGACTATGCTTTATACGTCTTGAAGTCTTGCTAAGTACTTTGTACTTATTGCTGCTCGTCTCGGATTTCTTGCCGGAGCAGGTTTGAAGAAAGGTACATGGGAGCGACGACGTTAGCATGGTTACCCTTCCGGCTTGGCCTGGGCAGGGTTATGGACGCCACCGTTTATCTTCAGGCCTCTTAGGCCCATTTGTATTCTTGTCCGTACTCGGATACTATTTTGCTTTATGTATGATTTGGATCTTTGTATGTATCTATTTGGATCTTGACTCGTGGAGTCTTCGCGGTTGTATTATATTCTTTTGTGGGTTCCATCGTGAACTTGTGCAATGTTGCTACCTTGATTCCACCCGCATAATGTGTATGTTGTGACGTGCATATTTTGCTTGGTGGTGCGTTTCCAAAGCGACATCGTGCGAATTGTGGCGTGATTGCTGTAATTCGCAAGGTGCCGATTTTGGGGCGTCACACTGCGCCGTTGCTCTTGTTTCTCTTAGTATTTGTACTGCTTGCAGGTAGTCTGATAACCATAGCGTGGGTTCTTGCGACCCGTCATAATTTTGCTGATTGTGCGGCAGCTTGAATCCTTTGGGTACCTGCGTTCTGCGAACCCTTCGGGTAAAGCATAGCGCGCCCATCTCTTTTCGTTGTCTTCGTAATTTTCTTCTTTCCACGCGTAGCATGCATTGTTTACTCTTGCTTGCGCTATGATATTCCTTGCATCCTCCTTTCGTGTTTTACGCTTTTCGTCGCCTGACGACTCGCTTGTTTCGTTTTGCGAAGGTTGGCGCTTGAGTCCTTCCTTTCACTTCTCCTTATGATATGTCGCCTTTTTCTCTGGAAGATGTTTCCTTAGCTTGTCTTCTACCAACCCTGATAAGGATCACGCCGGTGATCCTATGAGTTTTGTCCCGATCTTTCACAGCGAGTCAACCAGATGGATAATCTTCCAATCACGCGATGAACGCAACCTGAAGAAGAGGAACGAATCTAGCAAGCAACGTGAAGAGAATCAACACGCCTCAAACCTGAGCCTGATAATCCTTGATGAACACAAGAACCTTCACAGCAATATATTTGATAAGATAGATGACGGCAGCGCCGTCCCCGGAGGGATGCTACACGCAGCACACAACTCAATATTTTGTCTAAACAACTGAACTCCCTAAACCCTAACCTGCTGGCCTCCTTATATAGATGGCCAGAAAACTGTTGGGCTTGGACAGGCCCAAACCCAAAACACAAATAAAACTAAGTGGCCCATAACATGACCTGACACACGAAATAACATGAACAGATATGCAAACTAATGACACAGCCTTAGACTTAATTATCTCATATCGTAGGTCGTCCTGGCGTGCCAATATGCAACGAGCTTCCCTCATCTTGGTGGAGTCCTGAAATTGGGCTTCACCTCCTCCTTCGTGCCCATATCATCCTCCCCCCCTTCAAGAAGCGTTGTCCCCAACGCGTGAGGGTCTGCTCGAAAGGGTGGCGGAATATCAATAGCACCACGCATATTCGCCGTCTTCAAGTCTTGCTTGCCTTCCTCACCACATCCTCCCTCTTGGCCTGCTTGACTTGATACAGCCCTGGGTGGTTGCACCTCTTTTCTTCGCCAAATGAACTTGTACTTAGGCGCCTCCACCTTCTTCTTCTCAAACCTTGCTGGAACCTTGCGTTGCTGAACATGAACCTGCTTAGCACGACCCTGCAAAGTAGTAATGCCTGGGCCACACAACTGACGAACACGTCCATCTTTGCCTGTATGCACACGCACTGCTGCTCCAACAAAACGTCCCCGTGGTGTTCTAACAAAACTGTGGCTGACTACCCGCGGTACCGTATGCACCGGAACACGATCAGCAACAAAGTCATCAGTCTGAACACCCATGTCAACACGAACTGGAAGTGGAACACATGGAACACATGCTGACATATCCTTCCCTTCATCAATATGAGGCTTGACTTCAACCGGCTTGTCACTAACAAGAACAACTGGCTTGTCATCTACAGGCTTGGCTGAAACAATATCACCATGGATGCTCTTCGCATCATGCTCCTCAGGTTGCGGCGTAGCTAACCCAGATTTTGGCTTAGCCTTGCGCAACTTCTCCTTGTGTACCACCAGCTCAACATCGGACTTGATTTGATCATCTCTCATAGGCTTCAAAGTCCGCTGTTTGCCATCATGCACAAAAGAATATGTATTTGCTCTCCCAGCATGCATAGCATTGTGATCATACTGCCATGGCCGTGCAAGTAACAGCCCACACACCTCCAATGGCAACACATCACATTCCACCTCATCAACATAGTCAGCAACTGTAAATGGCACACGTACCTTGTGAGTAATCTTCAGCATACCGCAGCTATTAACCCACTCAACATGTCTCGGTTCTGGAATACGCCATGTGGATAAACCCAAAGCCTCCACAACCGCCTTGCTAATGCCATTACAGTAACTACCACTGTCAATCATCAACTTGCATGCTTTGCCTTTGATTATGCACTGCGCCTGAAATAAATTCCATCGCTGGTCTCTATCCGCTGTCATGCAAGTCTCATCATGTACTCTTTTGAGTTGCATATTCAGCCCACTCAATGGTACAACCTCCTCCACGACATCCTTGACAACATCAGCCTTGACAACATCAACCGCTGACAATTCAGAATTCGTGGCTACCACCTTGCTAACTGTTAGCAATGGAACAACTGTCAACTTCGCATGAGTAGTCACAGCTGTTGCGACCTTCTATATAGGAGCTATGCTCTTGCCAACATCCTCTATCCGATGCACAACCTTGGGTGGCTGCTGAATCACTTCTACGGTTATCATGGGCTTTCGAGAAGGAACCACGGTGCTAGAAGGGATAAAGCACTCTCGCAGAAATTTTCTGAAATTTGCCCAAGTTGCAGAGGTAATGCTCTTCTCGCTCAACGCTTTATGCCACCAACTGTATAGCCTGGCATCCACGCGTCGGTCTGCAAGAGCCAAACGGTTAGAATCATTCATGTTTTCATCATAGGTAACACACCTGTAGAAACTCTGTAGCATATGACGTTCCCATGACTCATACTCTTCAGCTGTTGCATCATAGGTCAGTTGCCAAGTGATCTCATATGCATCATATGTTAAAACACCATCCAACAGATCAAGATAGTCATTAAAAATATCACTAGATTTCTTGCCACAGCGACACTTATAGCCGTAATAATCATCCGGAAAAGAGTCCATTGTAGTACTATTTTATCCCAGCCGGCACTGAGTCAAAATATCCTGTGTTACTCCTAGTGATCAGTCACACAAAAATCTGCAAAAATTCTGTGCAAACTGAAGTAAATCAGGACTAACTGAGAGCTGACAAAACGAAGAGCTGCTGGCGCCCGACCACAGAGATGGTCTGGGGTCGCGCGCGAGTGGAAACGTAGCCAGGACTCGATCGCTAGAAAGATTGGCCGATGGCGGAAGCCCCTGGCGATGGTGGTACACGCGCAGGCGAGCGAGGCAATGAGCGAGAGCACGAGACTGGGCCGGCCCACTGGAAAAAATCGACCGCTCGGCCAAGCGTTCAGGCGCAGCCTCACGATCGAGAGCAAGCACGTGGGATCCCGCGACGAGAGCACGGACAGCGAGGCGAGACCCTCGATGAGCGCGGCGGGTGGAAATCGTGCAGGAAAAAAAAATCACCTGGCGCGCGGGACACGGTCTGCACCGAGCGATAGCACCAGGCGCGCGGCAGCTCGATCGCCAGGAGTCGCGCTCGAGGGCAGACGACCTCCGTCGTCAGGCGAGCCCGGATCGAGCCGAGCGCTGTTGCTCTTTTTTTTTGACTACTCCTTCGATCGGCTTTTCAGCAGCGATCGGATCTTGTACTTGGCTCGATCTGCTTTTTTTTGTCTCTTCAAGCCTGGCAGGATCGGATATGGTACTTGGCTCAATCTGGTACTTGTATCGGATCTATGAACCTGCAAACCGATCTCCACTGGATGACGCCAATGAAGACAACGAATTTCACAACTTCAATTGCAGCTCTTTCCGATCTGAAGACCCCCGATGAAGAACAAGCTGACCAAATTAAAACCTCAACTTCAATCTGAAAACTGCTCAGAGAAGGAACAATCCGCAGATCAACAGAAAACACTCGCGGTGATCAACCCAGTAATCTGATACCACATGATAAGGATCACGCCGGTGATCCTATGAGTTTTGTCCCGATCTTTCACAGCGAGTCAACCAGATAGATAATCTTCCAATCACGCGATGAACGCAACCTGAAGAAGAGGAACGAATCCAGCAAGCAACGTGAAGAGAATCAACACGCCTCAAACCTGAGCCTGATAATCCTTGATGAACACAAGAACCTTCACAGCAATATATTTGATAAGATAGATGACGGCAGCGCCGTCCCCGGAGGGATGCTACATGCAGCACACAACTCAATATTTTGTCTAAGCAACTGAACTCCCTAAACCCTAACCTGCTGGCCTCCTTATATAGATGGCCAGAAAACTGTTGGGCTTGGACAGGCCCAAACCCAAAACACAAATAAAACTAAGTGGCCCATAACATGACCTGACACGCGAAATAACATGAACAGATATGCAAACTAATGACACAGCCTTAGACTTAATTATCTCATATCGTAGGTCGTCCTGGCGTGCCAATATGCAACGAGCTTCCCTCATCTTGGTGGAGTCCTGAAATTGGGCTTCACCTCCTCCTTCGTGCCCATATCATCCATCTATATAAGGAGGCCAGCAGGTTAGGGTTTAGGGAGTTCAGTTGTTTAGACAAAATATTGAGTTGTGTGCTGCGTGTAGCATCCCTCCGGGGACGGCGCTGCCGTCATCTATCTTATCAAATATATTGCTGTGAAGGTTCTTGTGTTCATCAAGGATTATCAGGCTCAGGTTTGAGGCGTGTTGATTCTCTTCACGTTGCTTGCTGGATTCGTTCCTCTTCTTCAGGTTGCGTTCATCGCGTGATTGGAAGATTATCTATCTGGTTGACTCGCTGTGAAAGATCGGGACAAAACTCATAGGATCACCGGCGTGATCCTTATCAAACCCGAGGCTTTGTATTGCGGCTTGATGCATGTGCTCCCGCGGATCTCCAGGCTTTGGTTGCGTAGTTAGTAGGTACGCCTGTGCTGCTACCAATGCTGCTTCTGGTGTTTCTTGCACAAAGTCCTCTTCATCATCTGATGGGTGTGCGCTTATACTTTTCGTATGGCTTTCTTCTCTTGTCCATGCTGTTGTCCTCCTGCTGTGCTTCGGGTCTCTGCGCCTTTCTATGCTGGACTCTGATGCATCACTGTATTCATCCCAATATCCTCTACTTGATACGCTGTTGTTTTCTTGGCTTCTCATAAACATGTCTTTTTCCTTCCTCAACTTCTTTCTGCGTTGGCGCAATGCGTATTAATACCCCATCAGAACTTCTCTTCTTGAATCAGCGGGTACTTTCGTGCCATCATTAATGGCGGACATGATGATTCTCCACTCCCCGGTGGAGACATGAATTTTTTCCTTCTCCTTTTTGCTATTGCTCCTTAATTTGTCGACTTGCATGTCGACTTCTTCATTGCCTACATGATTATTATCTTCTGCTGCTTCAATGATAATGACGCATAACTGGTGTATGCTTCTCAAGACGCCACTGCTTCCGTTGGCGAAATCCCTGTGACTGTCGTGTGACTTATCCACTGTTACTTCCACGTCGGGTTCTCCCCGAGTTCCGTCGAATTCCTCGAATTTCTTTTGCATATTTTCTGTTGCTGCAAGACTGACCAGCGAGTTTACCTCGCTGGAAGAGCCCACAGATGATCCATATATTGTGATTGTCTTGGTTTTACTTGCCGACGGACCCGATTTTGCTATATCCAAAAGACGAGTCGAACCCGAAGATCCCACGTGGAAGCTCAGACTTCCGATCGTCAACTCCATCTCGTGATTTTCATCGACTTCTGGATTGCTGTTGGCTAAAAGCGAAAAAGCCATCGAATTCATGACTCCAACACCCAGAGTCCCCACGGTCGGTGCCAATTGACGAGGGTTAACTCGACAAATGTCCAATATGAAGGACTTAGGATCGGGGGAGTAGGGTGTCGGATGAACTCGAAGGTGAAATCAGTGAAACAAGGTGTGTATCGAAAGTAAACGTAGGTGTCAACTTGGCTTGCTTTCAATCTATCCCTCACCGTCCTCTCCTGGCCCCTATATATAGGTGGCCAGGTCTCAAGGAACGGGAGTGGTCCTGGTACGTATTACAACATCGGTATACGACATGAACTCGTATTTCGACTAGAATTACACTTGGGCCTAGCTTAACGGGCCTCAGGGGTACTGATATGGGCACGAAGGAGGAGGTGAAGCCCAATTTCAGGACTCCACCAAGATGAGGGAAGCTTGTTGCTGATTGGCACGCCAGGACGACCGACATCGACGGAAACCCAGTTCCATGTGCCTTTCCCAATCGTGGTACTCCGCAATTGTCGCAAGTTGATGTAAACACCAGCTAGGCTTGGAGAGCGGCACTCCCTTCTTGATATCAAGATAATCATTAAAAATATCACTAGACTTCTTGCCAAGATAGCACCTTTTGCCAAAAACATCTCCTGAAAAAGAATCCATCTTTATATGTACTCTGCCGTTACAAATTGCTGAATGCAAAAACGCAGCAGCAACTAATGTCCTCTGTCAAGCAAATAATGTCCACCGTCAAGCAAAAATTTGCAGACTAGTACAGCCTTTACGTACTCATTAAATCAGAATAGAGATCTGTCGATGTATGACGGGAAGCGATCAATTCCAGCTGCTTTGCCTGTTGCCTATTCACACAGTATGGTATAGCTTCCTGATGCAAAAGGAAAAAGAGCACAACGACGAGAGCGGAGCGAGCAATCCAGCTCGCTGGAGCACAGAGACCGTCTGGGGTCGAGCGACCAGGAGATCGCTCCCAGGCGGCGAGCGTTCCGCGTGAGTGTTGGACCGGCCCGCTAGGCGCGATCCGTGCTGAGCGCCTTCTCCTCTCTGGATCGAGCAAGGGTGCGGGGAGTATTGTCGCCCGGGGCGCGTCGACCAGGCACACTCGATGGCCACCCCGCGGGAAGCGTTCCTCGATGGCCCACGAGGACGGGCGGGACGAGGACGCCTGGTTACGGCGCGAGGCACGCACGGCTCGCACGGGGATAGGCAGTCTCCGTGTTGTAGCGATCGCCGGGCCAAATCGTGTCCTTTTTTTTCTCTTTTGCTTGGAGCGATCGGCTCTGGCCTCAACTATCGAGCAGATTGGATCTGAGAGCAGGGCAAGAATTCGATCAGATCTTCCTGAACCGATCTCGAGATCATAAACCTGCAACTCCTCACCGATCTAAAAATTTCCACTTCTGATCTGAAACTTGCAATGAAGAACTAGAACCGATCAGAAAAGTGCTCGGAGAAGACAATGCGCAGATCAATCAGCAGAATATACTCACGGTGATCAACCCAGTAATCTGATACCACATGATAAGGATCAAACCAATGGTCCTTGAGTTTTGTCCCGATCTTTGACAGCGATTCAACCCGGTAAGAAATCTTCCAATAACGCGAAGAACGTCACCTGAAGATGGGGAACGAATCCAGCAAGCAATGTGATGAAGATCACCACGCCTCAAACCACAGCTCGATAATCCTTGATGACACAAGAACCTTCGCAGCAATCTTTATTAGATAACACGGCAACGCCGTTTCCCCGGAGGGATGATACACGGTGGAGCACACGATAGTTTTAGACTAAACAACTGAACTCCCCAAACCCTAACCGGCTGGCCTCCTTATATAGATGGCCAGAAAACTATTGGGCTTGGATAGGCCCAAACCCAACACACACAAAACCCTAAGTGGCCCATAACATGACCTGACACACGAAATAACATAAACAGATATATAAATTGCTGACACAACCTTAGACTAAATTATCTCATATCGTAGGTCGTCCTGGCGTGCCAATCAGCAATGAGCTTCCCTCATCTTGGTGGAGTCCTGAAATTGGGCTTCACCTCCTCCTTCGTGCCCATATCAGGTACTCAAGTAACGGCCCTATTATCTATACCTTTGTCACTCGGTGAGGGTGTTAAAAGGAAAAAAAGGACTAAAATAAAGTCATTGACTTTATCTTGATAATGTCAGAATAGCGCAACGGAATATGTTTTGGAGCAATGGTCTACATTAGAAAGAGAAAATTAATGATGAAGATCATGATATTTTCAATTGAAGTCCTTTATTGAAGAAAGTAGGATTCATGAATAATTTTGTGCCTGTTCACAAAACATAATTCATGATTTACTTGTCATGTTATAGGAACAAGACATACCTACGAACTATGAAGAAAAGATGGTGGACCTAAATGCGAGAAATGACTTGGAGTCATGAAATCCTATTAAGTAAAATTGTTACTTAATTTGAAGTTACATTTCAGATTGAAAAGTAAGAGTACTTGGTATTATTAAGTAAAGTGTTACTTAAATCTTCCCGAATAATGCAAGATTATGAGGTAGAAATGGAACTTCTAAAGAAAGACATGAAGAGCTAGATTTGTCACAAAAGTGTATTTATGACAAATTCAATAGTTTGACTACAACATGTAGTGATGCTTAAGTCTTTTAGGTAATTGAAACCATTACGTTGTAAAAATTGCAAGTTCTTAAAATTTGTTTAAGAAGAGGCTAAGTTTTGAAATCTTTTGGAATTAATTTCTTGCAACTGGAAATCCCAGTTTGATATGTGATCAAAGGATTTTGGAATTGTCCAAAATATCGAGAAGACCTATGATTTACATTAAATTGAATGGGGGCTAAATTAAATAGTTTCTCATCATTATATGTAAGATACATATTTCTGAGTGGGAGCTATGAAAAGCTTACTCAAACATATATGCCACAGACATATTTTTGAGTCAGAACTTGACAAACATTCTTATATGTACATGACATATTATGAATGGACTAGTTGGTATTAAGGAATATTAATAAGTGGTATTAAAAGATAAACAGAAAATATTGATATCTATAGAGATAGATTGATATGTTAAATGAAACGTTAAGTCTGAATGTTTTCTTAGTTGAAATTTTGAAAGTCCAGAATGGAACAAAGTCAGAGAGGAAGGTCTTGGATGACTAAGTGGCTAAGGGAAACATTGAGTTGGAAGTCAATGCAATAATAGTGGTTGATAGATGTGCCACGTTGTGAATGTCATCTAAACCGTATTATGTATACGACATAATGTGACCCGAGTTCTTGGATAGAAGAACGGGTTCTGGAATGATTTGAGAATCATTGAACAAAGAATAAGTTTGAAGAACAAATTCCGGAACAATTGGAGAATCGTTGAACAAAAGTTTGTCCTTGAGGTTCTAGAATGATTGGAGAATCATTGAACAAAAGGCTTACATAAATGAAAGGTTGGATATCGAAGCTGCATTTTGCACCTTCGATTGAATCTACATAAATTGAAAAGTTAGAGGCTTTTTTTATAGTGGCGAGTATAATGTTATGGCCTGGAAAGTTTGTATTCTAGATGAGTGTGTTTCTGGTGTGCATGCGATAGAGAAAGTCCATTTGTGACTGATCGAATGACCATTACTAGAATACAAAGTCTCACTCTTCTGCCAAAAACATATATACACTTTAACGACATCATTAGATGATGGAATAATGTCAAACTAGTTGACAAGTTGCAAAGAACATAAAAGGTGTGAGTTGTACAGATCATTGAGAACACTCTCTCATGAGCAAGCATGATCAAGAACACATATGGCTGATATGATATCATGATCGAATATAATGCAGTTGGATTATTTGTACTCTAGTGCAAGTGGGAGAGTGTAGGAATTATGCCCTAGAGGAAAATAATAATGGGTTTAATTTGCATATTCCGAAGAGTTCGTAATAAGTTTAATACTGTGCGATAACTATGTTGGTCCGGAGACACCGATACACGTGTGGTATTAAACAACCTAGAGTCCCTAGTAGAACCTCTATACTAGCTCATTGGACAACTGATGATCAGTCTCTGGATCACGTGACAAATGCATCAATTAACAATGGGGTTCATGCCATTGTGTAAATGCCATGAAGGACATACCCAACATTTTTATGTAACATGATCGTGTCATGATTTTCATGTTACAATAATAAGAAATGTTGTGACCTAATCCTTAGACCGTGAGGTCACTACGATAATGATGCTTCCACTAGGTTGAGACTCTAAGAGTAGAGCGTTTAGCATAGAGAAGCTTGATTTTCCCCACGAAGGTGACTCGAGGGTTTATATCAAACTATCGGGGAACTATGTGTATAAGGATCCTTCATGTCCTTCTTCTAACAACCTGCAAGGTAAAATAAATTTGCTTTGTGCCCTCAACCTCACCAAGTGGTTGTCAAACACAAGGTGTGTGTAAGTATACAAAACCAAAAGTAAATATGCAATACTAAATAAATAAACATGCAAATGCAATGGCGCCAGAAAATCCTTTGCCGCAGGAATATGCAAACTAAAGTAATACGCAATGCAATGATAAACTGTAAAAGATATAGCTGTAGTGTTTTGGTTTGTGAAATGCAATAAAGGAAATATTTTTGTATTTTCGAAATTGATAATGACTAAAAATAAAAATAGCGATAAAGTGAATGGAAAGTTGTTTCTTATAATAAAAAGAGGATCGGGGTTGATGGGTTCACTAATGCACTCTCTCATAAAAGTTATGGCAGACATAGGATCATACAACTAACATAAAGGATTGCAACAAAGTTCACATTCAGATGAATTCATATGGGCATCATGTCCTATATAGAGATGTTTTGGTTATTCATCTCTCTCATACTCCACCAAGATGGGAATTTAATCTAGTCATCTTGGTATTAAGATAAACTCAGAGCATAGCATTAAGCACAATGACATGAAGTTAAAATAAGAACATGCTAGATTTAGTTGCGGATACTCAGCAAGGTCACGCTAGAGATACCCTGTAGCATGGTATTTTCTTTATCCCTAGTGAGGCAACAAAGTAAGATAAACACCCAAGTGACTCCAAAGGACTGTCCTCCCCGGAATAATCACCCCCGTTACTCCAACTAATGCACATGTTCCCCCACACATGCTCTCATAAACATGCTTGATCATAATAAGTAAATAAGAATGGGGTACATAATATACATCTACTCATACACTAAAATTAAAGAACAATTGCAATCCCATATGTTAACTCATAGAAAGATCCACCACAAAAGTGATACAAAGATGGCCATAATCATGTTATGCAGCTCATATGGCGCTAAGACGATTAAGAACAAGAGAGAGATACAATTAGCTACTGCCACAAACCCGTAGTCCAGAGATGGACTACTCCCTCTTCATCATGGTGATGAAGGTAGAGTCATTGGATGGGATGGAGATCACACCGGCAGCGCCCCACCAGCGTTTTCTCCTCCAATTTTCGATCTCCCAGGCTTATGTTTCGTGTTTCTATGTTTCGGCTGCGCTCCCTTTCGCGACCCGCAGGGGCACCCTTTTTATTGATGGTTTTAGGTCAAGACGAATCCATCGAGACGAAGATCAATGGCATCGGAGCAACAAGGTGGCAACGTGTAGGCCCCATGCGGCCCAAGCATGTGACTGCGTGGGCCATGCCCATTTCCTCCTCGGACCTCCTCTGTTGCACTTCCTTCTCTCCAATGTCTTGTTTTGTGTAAAAACCGGCTCCCGCAAAGTTTCAGGTAATTTGGACTCTGTTTGGGTCCCTGAAAGATAAAAAATAATAAAAATGAGGTTTTCTGGTTTTCCCAGGTCAATCCGATAAAATTGGGGAACATGTGAATTATTCCCAATAATCATCAAGAAGCATGAATATAACCAATATATGATGCAAATAAGATGGAATATCAAGTGGTAAAGTGCAAAGATCATCTATGCATTTTAAATGCATCAACATCCCCAAGCTTAACCTATACTCTTTCTCAAGTATAAAGGTTATAAAACCAACATGAGCTTTGTACTTTACTACTATCTAAGATATCAAAGAAGATTATTGCTGATACACATAATTAAATGATTCATTCTATAAATAAGTAGCAATATGCAAGATAGATTATCAAATGATATCAACATTTCAATGTAAGGATGTCTAATAAGGATTCACAAAGCAAAACATAGAATGATGTGGCGTCTCCCATGTATGATAGTGCTTACTATACTATCTCTGGTTATGTTGTTGCTAATACTACAAAGACAAAGTTTTTGTTCCTATTTCTACCACGCAAGGAAAAGATTAGGGACGCAATTGGAGTGCAATATTGGTGGAGCGTGTTGTACTTGAAGGAGTCCAGTTGGGGACCACCTAGCAGCATGTTGAAGATGGTGGCGCACCAACAAAAGAGTCCTTTTTATTTTAGTTCTGTTTATTTTAGTTTTTGGTTTAGGAAACAGTTGTCCGAGTTGTTGAGTTTATTTTATTTCTGTATTTTCGTTTTGCTTGTAAGTCAAGTAATAGGGAGGTCGGCTACAACTATAAAGCCAAAGGGGTGCGCACCAATGTAAGGGGATTTGAATTTTTGAGTTGAGAATATACAGGAAAAAGGTCCCATGTCGGGGGACACCAATATCGTTGGTTTTGCTTGCTGATTCGCAAGGATATGTTTTACAGTTCGTGGAGTAGATCTAATCTACTCAACGACTGATTTATCTTGCTGTCTGTTTGATCGCCGTGAAAGATTGGGCCTAAAACCCCTTTGGATCACATTGATCCGTATCATCTTGGTATCAGATTCATCGGGTTTCTCACGGCGTAATTTGTTGTTGAGATCGATCTGCTGAGTTTGTTCTACTGGTGAAGTTGCTGCGGGAGGCGTCAAAGCCAAAACACCGGTTCCAAGATTCATCTGTGGAATACGATCTGCTGCAGAGACTATCGCTGCCGGTGGGTTTGGCAACACACAGGTTCTGTGAGTTTGAATTGGAGGCGCGGGGCTCTGCGATCTGAAACTCTATCGCAGTGCTGCTCTGCTAGCGGTGCAGACTGAAGAACGACGAAGTTTGCATCAGTGTGGAGATCCGATCAGGTTTTACCTTGCTATATACGATTTGTTCTGCCACTCCTGATTGGTTGGTCTTCACGTGCACAAGAAAAATAAATAGAGGAGATTAGATTGGTTTGGTCTCTTCCTGTTCGTGGTGTCCAAGATAGAATTAAAAAAGGCAAACGAGAATTCAGGATCGTTGTGTCTACTTTCACGTGAGTACACTTCCTTTGCAGCTACGAGCAATTTTCTGCCTGTGACCCTGCCACCCGATCTGAGATACTATCTCCTCTTGGGCGTCAGTACGCAGTTCCCTGTTATTTGTTCGCCGTAATTGTTACTGCAATATCACCGTTTACTGGCTGTATGTTCTGCTGATATCTGATTCAATTATGGAGGAAAAGAACGTGTTCTCACATTGGTTTCAGAAAGAAGAGAAAGGGCATGCTCAGCAACTGTTCCATACTCGTGTGATTGTGCAAGAACAAGTGTGTGCTTTGACGATCGACCAAACGGCTCTAATCAACGCTGTTAGCAATGAGATGGTGGAGAAGTTAGAGATGCCGATGACGCCACTTCACGAACCATATTTTCTGCGTATAGGTGACAATAAGCTTGCCATCACCCATCACACAATGGTTCAATTTATGTTGGGCAACTTAGCTTTTGCTGTTTGGTGTGATGTGCTTCCTCTACACACGGTTTCATGTCATCTCCTTTTGGGAAGGCCATGGTGCAAGGACCAAGGTGCATCATATCACATGAATAATTACTGTTATACCAAGTATGTTTTATCCTATGGCAAGAAGACATATCATCTGCTCTCCATGGATACCTTGACGTATAAGGCTTGGAGAGATGAAAAACTCCAGCAACTCAAGGAGGTTGAAGCAAAAGTCAAGGAGTACGAAGAGGTGAAGCAGAAGGAAGCCGAAGCTGCTATACCCCTTTCTGAGCACCTTGAACATAATGAAACAAGGGCCGAATCTGCTGCTGCCATTTCTGTTGTTGATAGTCCTATAGTATCAGCTCAATATGTCCCTATTGATGTTTTGCTGATTGACTCAAAACCGAGGACGGTTTCGCCTAAAGAAGGGGAGGATGATGTGGCGTCTCCCATGTATGATAGTGCTTACTATACTATCTCTGGTTATGTTGTTGCTGATACTACCAAGACAAAGTTTTTGTTCCTATTTATACCACGCAAGGAAAAGATTAGGGATGCAATTGGAGTGCAATATTGGTTGAGCGTGTTGTCCTTGAAGGAGTCCGGTTGGGGACCACCTAGCAGCATGTTGAAGATGGTGGCGCACCAACAGAAGAGTCCTTTTTATTTTAGTTCTGTTTATTTTAGTTTTTGGTTTAGGAAACAGTTGTCCGAGTTGTTGAGTTTATTTTATTTCTATATTTTTGTTTTGCTTGTAAGTCAAGTAATAGGGAGGTCGGCTGCAACTATAAAGCCAAAGGGGTGCGCACCAATGTAAGGGGAGTTGAATTTTCGAGTTGAGAATATACAGGAAAAAGGTCCCATGTTGGGGGACACCAATATCGTTGGTTTTGCTTGCTGATTCGCAAGGATCTGTTTTACAGTTCGTGGAGTAGATCTAATCTGCTCAACGACTGATTTATCTTGCTGTCTGTTTGATCGCCGTGAAAGATTGGGCCTAAAACCCCTTCGGATCACGTTGATCCGTATCATAGAAGAAAGTACTATGGACCAAATGTATGCAAAATGAAATAAAATAAAGTAAGGACATCATATAATGGTCATAGAGTATTCTTCTTGAAACTGAATGTAAAGGTGGAAACTTTAGATAAACAGATGATAAGCAGAGGTAATACATGAGTAAAGTAGTATCTAGCTTCCAAATGCTTCAACTTAAGCTTATGTTTGAGACATGATATTCATTGGTTTCAGGCTCCCATTGCCCCTATCATTAGCATCTTGAAATGGTTAATGGTTAAAGTGAAAGAAAATATGAGTAGTACCCTTGACAAAATATAAGTTGAACGCCTCATGCCCCTTGAAAATGAGTGCCTACACCAGATGTAACTAAACTTGGGAAACAAAGCAAATTCTTGTCATTGTAAGTATAATAGTATCATAGAGAATCTCAACCGGGGTACCTCTTGCCCGATGATATGGAAGCTTTCCCATACCAAAATGACAAGACAAACAGACAATGAACACCTCGACATCTCTTTTATTTACCATTGGGTATAGCTTTTTATTATGAGATGCGTCGTTAAACTCTCACTATGGAATGATGTAAATTTCCACCATGAATGATGCATGGTTTAGATTAGCAGCCCGAGAGTTTCCTCTAACCATTTATACAAACTCCATGAACGAACAATGTTTCCTCACTTAGTTCACAAATGATAAGCATCCAAAAACAAAGAATCATGACATCAACTAAATATAAACAAGTGCAATGTTGAAAGCATTCCCTATGACAGCATAGATCAGGTAACTCCCAACTCACACTTTGTCAAGCTCACAACTTCATAATCTTAATCACAATGGTTCAAATTTATTAAATGCAAGAAATAAAGTGTGCATTCAAGTTTGTGGGGGCCTTTAGGCCACTTTTCTCATAACAAACATACTCATAAGCATTTTAATATTTGGAAACTAAGTAAAACAATAAACATGAGAAACATACCCTGGATAGCATCAAAGCTAATAGGTAGATATGGTGGACTCACTAGAGTAACTTGGTTTGAAGGTGTTGGAAAAACAAGTTTTGACTTGTTGGATTTTTTTTTATTTTTGGGCTAGCAAGAGGGAGAAAGTTGACCAACTACATGCATGCATAAGTGTCCATAGAGCTAAACAATCCATGTTAAAAATGTAAACCAGTATTAAGCATCAAAACAATGAATACAAGATATCTCCTAATAAACCACATGCAGATCAAAACTTATTCAAAGCATATGAAGCATGCAACTATATGTATCTTAATAATCAACTCCTATATCTGAATCCCAAATCTTTCAATGCATCCAAATCAAATCAAATCAAACCTCCAGTATATTTCTCTCAAAGTAAATAAACATGGTGGTCTCACCCAAATAAAAAGAAAACAAAGTAAAAACAAACTATAACAATACTATAAAAGACGCTCCAAGTTTATGCGATAAAACTGTGTTGATGGAAAAACAAAAAGTAGACATGTGCAAACCAAGAGTGTTTAGTCCAGTGGGGTCTTGACATCCCCAAGCTTATGGTTTTAACATTTCTTGAATAGCTCTTGGCGCAGCTTCTCTAATTCATGTGAAAAAACTTCAACACAAAGATATCTCCCATCTCTTTTTCTGTGGGATGACATTAGTAGGCATAAAAAGCATGATGCTTGCTGCATGTAATTCCCAAACAAATTGCTTGAAAAGTGTCTAGTAGGTATGTATGTTTTATTCCTTCTCATAAACTCAAACCAATCAAAAAGATTAAGCTTTAAAGCTCAAAGAATGCATAAAACAAAATAGGACAGAATCTATCCAGAAATATTGCAGCAGCAAAACGTAATTAATTACCCTATTTAAACATGTCGAAAAAATCTGTAAAAAATAAAGCATACATAGGATAAAAAGTTGCACCTTTAGTTAAAAGGGGAGATCAATCGGAGCTATAGAAAAAATCTGAGAATTTTTACGGTGAACAGACTTTGTGCAGGAATTTCTGCTCCATAAGTCTTTGGCAACTTTAACAATCCAAAATGAGTAAAACTTGGCACTTTATTAAAAAATTTAGTAGCAAAACAAAAAAATAAAGTCTCTTGTTACAGCAAGAGGACACAAACGAAATCAAAATAAAAACAACCGGGTTGACTCCCGTAAGGCGCTTTCATTATAGCCATATAGCTAGGCTTACTTACTTGATAATTAAGATAGGTGAAGCTCATGAGGGAACTTGTACTTCGGCGTGTCCCTCTTCCTTGGGAAGTGTTCCATACACTTTTTGTCTGGAAACTAAAACTTCACATTGCCTTTCTTCGAATCAATGATAGCTCATGTAGTACGATGAAAAGGTATACCCAGAATAATAGGACTAGAGGTTTTATTCCCCATATCCATGATAATGAAATCAACAGGTATAAAAGTCATGTGCAGCTCTACCATAAAATTACTAACCTTGCCTAAAGCATGTTTAATAGAATCATCAGCAAGTAGCAAGTCAATAGAGCATTTTTCAATATTTTGTAACTCTAGAAATTCATATATCTCTTTAGATAAAACAAAGACACTAGATCCAAGATCTAATATAGCATGATGTGTTACTTTTCCAATAGTTACTAGTACCTTTGGGATCCATGCATCCCAAGCTTTGGTGGTATCATGGCCTCCTGGTTGTACCTAGCAATCTTTTCTTTCAAGACATGATTAGCAATATAAGAACCAACACCTGCTTGGTTAGCATTTATAGATGGATCACTTGCAAACTTTTGTAGTATATTAATGAGTTCATGCAAGCTACACTTTTCCAAATCAAGCTAAGGATCTTTAACTTCACTAAGCATTTTTACTTCTACTTTTTTCTCCTTTTTAGCCCAAACTTGTTTTTGAAGAGGAAGTATCTCATAATGTTTAACAGGTGCATCCTTCTCTAGAATATCGCTAATAAAAACCACTTTCCTTTCAACATTATTGAGATGGTCCTTTCTTTCAAGGAATTCTCCTTCACATAATTGCACTTTATACATGATATCAACCAATTTATCGTCTAGTCTTGGAATAACTTCTTTAGAGTAAAGTGCTAAATGCTCAAAATCTTCCCTATCAGGAAGTTTACTCAACCTACTTTCAAGTTTATCAATAGACAAAGGAAGTTGAACGGTGGTATCTTGCATTTTTTTCTTCCAACAAAGCTACCAAAAATTCTTCTTAATGTCATGGCTGCGCAAGATGGTGTTGACAAGACAAAACTTCCACCAGTTGCTCCATCTAAAGCATTTTGATATAATGGGTCTGGTCCATAATTAAAGTAAAGGTTTAATTTCTCATCCTCATAAAGTATCCTATTAATTTCTCATCCTCATAAAGAATGAACACTGAAACTAAAATGATGCTACAACTAATGCAACCGAAATAAAAGTAGTAAATAAAATGCAAAATGAAAAATAAAAATGCAAACCGAAATATAAACAAAATGCAAAACTGAAAATAAAATGATATGCAAGACAATAACAAAAAAAAGTACTTTGCAAATCTAAAAGGGCAAGATGATAGTCACGTAGGTGCAACATCCCCAAGCTTAGGTGTTTGCACAAGTTGGTGATGAAGACTTTCTTGTGAGCAATCCTTCTACTAGTTCCCCAGCAACGGCGCCAGAAAATCGCTTGATGCTTCCGCTAGGTGGAGACTCCAAGAGTAGTGTTTAGCATAGGGAAGCTATATTTTTCCCCACGAAGGTGACTCGAGGGTTTATATCGAACTCTTGGGGAACTGTGTGTATAAGGATCCTTCCTGTCCTTCTTCTAACAACCTGCAAGGTAAAATAAATTTGCTTTGTGCCCTCAACCTCACCAAGTGGTTATCAAGCACAAGATGTGATACGGGGTGGCCTTCGGACACCTCGGCCTCAAGACCGCCAAGTCCCCCGCAAGGACCCATGACAAGAGCTCGAGCTAAAGCACTCCATGATAAGGTGAATTTGCTCCTAAACACACTTGATCTAGAGCATACATTGAATGGTTCGCTACCTCATTGCAACACCTTTTGTGCAGTCCGATACGAACCACATGGAACAACGACCGAGAGCAAGGAACACGGAGAGGAAGCCTGGAAATGCCGAAAGAAGAAGACGAAGCAAATGTCGAACCGGCTAAAGCCGGCCCCAGCACAGGCTAAAGTCGGCCGCCAGCTTAAGCCGGCCCTAGAACTGGTTATAGCCGGCCACACCGGCTAAAGCCGGACTTAACCCCGGCTATAGCCGGTCTGGTCGAGTCAACGCATCCTTGGCCACGAAGCCACCTATGTAATCTCTCCCAAATTACCAGTTTGCCCTCAGATCATGGCTGCCTACTTATATGGCCCTCTTTCCCCACTCTAGACTTAGACAAGAATTAAGATAAAACATGGCTTCATGCCCTTTCCCTTAGGGAACTTGCTACTATATCTCAAATCTAGAGTAAACCATCATCCCTCTTTGTTTGGGGTCTCTTCTATTTGGGGAATTCTACCTTGTAGTGGATCTCTTGCATACTTTGTGTGTAATTCTATCCATTGATTTGGTCTCTTCCCCAAGTGGAATTCTACTCCTAGCAAATCAATCTCTCATGAGGAATTCTACTCTTGGAGTCTCTTCCTTGTGATTCTATTGAGTTGGTGAATCGGGCCAACGAGGACAACCGGTGTGTATCTTGTGTGTGTGTGTTTGCCTTCGATTTGTTCATCATGTTCATCGTGTTCATTGTGTTCATCATGTTCTTCGTGTTCATCCTCATTTCCCGCCATCACTCTCGTGAATCCGTGAAGATCGGGCCACACCCAAGGGGTCACCCCACATCATATGGTATCAGTAGCTTTTGGTTGCCACGGATTTACTCTCGTTTGTGATTTCCACCATAAATTTCGAAAATCCAAAAAATAGCCCCAAATTTGCCTCGAATTTTGATCTCAAGATTTGTTGAGTTTTTTGTGGTTTTGATCCAAGGTTTTCGTGTCTCAAGTGCTGATCTACCTTCCTTTGCGTTCCCTTAGCCTAATTCTTCCTAATTTTTCCGGATTTGAGGATTTTTGTGCCCAATTTCCGCCACCAAAGACGAACTGCTCGTGCGAAATTGTCCGATCCGGCTAAAGCCGGCCTGCGCAACAAATAGCCGGTCTGTCCAGTTTTCTCGAAAAAGACCGAACCGGCTAAAGCCGGCCTGGACACCGGTTAAAGCCGGCCACCGGCTATAGCCGGCCTATACACCGGCTAAAGCCGGTCTAGACTGGCACTCGCAGATTTCCTTCTTCTTTGCAAACCTCTTTTCTTTTGGTGATCTTACCCTTTGAGAGTGGCTTTCCTAGAGTTGTGAAGCATCGTACACTTGACCCCGAATTGTGAGAGTGTGTGTTTCTATCTAGCACTACCAAGTTTTGAAGTGGACCAAGAGAAAGAGAAAAGAGATACTCCCAATCAAACAAAAACACAAAGAGAGCAAGAAAGATAATACACACATAGTGTGTGTGTGCCATCCATAGTCCACAAGCTTGTAGCCAAAAGAGAGAGTGAGAAGAGAGGCAAGTGTGCGAATCTTGTTGCTTCTCCTTTTTGCAACCAAGCCACGGTCTCTCGAGTGTTAGTGCGTCATTGAGCGTAGTCGTCGTTAGGACCATTTTTGTTGTGCTCATTTTTGTCCGTCGCACTAACCCAATCCATCTCCACGTGTGTGTTCTTTTTGATCGCCCTTTTGACATTTGAAATTTTTGCATCACCTCCACATTCGACAATACACTTCTCTTTTGATCATTTTCGTTTGGCATTGACACTTTTCCTTCCTATCCACTAGATAGCCCTTTGCGTGTGTTCTAACTTGTGCATAACGGTTGTCCTTGGGTGTTTTCATCAATTCAATAGTTTTTACGGGACGTGTTTCAAGTGTATTTTCCTCTAACCAACTCACTTTTTCCACCAATTTCTTTCTCTTTTGTAACCATGCCTAGGAGAGACACATCGGAACACGGTGAGGAGTCCTTGGCCGAGCGCCTCGACGCCTTCCAAGCTACCAATGCTAAAACATTCGGGAACATCAATGCCTCCCTCCAACGACTTGAGGCCAACGTGCTCTCCAACGACAATCATTTATTCACCACACAAGGACATCAACAAGCCACCGACAAGGAACTCACCACCTTCAAGCGCGACATCAACAAAAAATTCGACGGCTTTGTGGAATCACAAGCAAGGCTCAAAGGAAGAATGAAGGACTCGCACGCAAGACTTGAAGCAAGAATTGGGGACTCACACGCCTCGCTCAACGAAAGGATTGAGGACTCGCGCGCAAGCATTGAGAACTTGGGCGCGGAGATGAAGGACTTGAGCACGACGATGAAGCAAATCATGTCGACCGTCGACACCTTGGTGCGCAAACATCACCGCTCAAGGTCGCGCTCATCAAGATCTTCTTCCCACTCCAACCATGTGTATGACCAAGTGCGACTCCAACAACCTCGTCCTCCGCCTCACACGCATCCCCAACATGACACTACCCGTCGGGAGACTCAAGAGCGTCCCCAAGCGGACCACCCACCCCAAGACCAAGCACACCAAGGAGATCAACGCATTGTCAACCAAGATCAACCCCAAGTGGAGCACCCTCCTCAAGGTCAAGCTCAACGGGACACCCAACCGATTCTCAATCAAGAACGACAACTTCTTCATGTGAACCGTCCACAAGCTCCCCACGCCACCGGGCCCGTAGGTCGACCTCCACAACAAGATGGTCGACGTCATCTTCCACATGACCATGATGGTCACCGCTCCATTCTCCATGATCAAGATGGCCGCCGACACCATGATCACCATCGCCGCCATGAGTTTCAACTTCAACATGATCGCCAAGGGGCATTAAGTGAAGATAGTGTGCAACCTCGCCGACACCGCCCACACAATGATGAAGAACCGCGTCCCCAACCACAACATCGCCACCGTGACCAAGACCTACACGTTTTTGCAAGACCTCCGCGTCGACAATTTGATGATGATGATGATGATGCACACCCTCTGCGTCGCCCATTTGAGGCGAACGACAAGTTTGGCAAACTAAAGTTCACCATACCAAAGTTCACGGGCGACGACGGCGCCGACGCTTACTTCTCATGGGCCATCAAGGTTGACAAGATCTTCCGCATGCACAATTACTCCGCAGAGAAGAAAGTCGCCATGGCTTCCCTTGAGTTTGAGGGCTATGCCAATATTTGGTGGGAACAAGTGGTGGCCAAACGAGAAGAAGACCTCATGGAACCAATTGACACTTGGGAAGACATGAAGCTTCAAATGCAAACCCGCTTCGTCCCGGATCATTACAACCGTGACCTTTTCAACAAGCTTCAAAAGTTAACTCAAGGCACCAAGTCCGTGGAAGAATACTACAAGGAAATGCAATTGACTATGATGCGCCTAAAGTTGGAGGAGAAAGAAGAACAAACATTGGCACGCTTCTTCAATGGATTGAACCATCCCATCAAGCGCATTGTGGAGTTCCTCCCTTACACCACCGTGTGTGATCTTGTACACAAAGCAACTCGAGCCGAGCGCCAACTCCAAGAAGATGCCAAGTATGAGCGCACCAAAGGTTTCTTCACCTCCCGCAACTCTTCGGCAAGCACTCCACCATCACTCAAGCCATCATTTGCATCTTCGTCCAAGCCTTTCTCCAAACCACCACAATCAACAACTCAAGCTCCCGCACCTTCTACAACAACCTCCTCCAAGGCATCATCGGCACCACCCAAAGTAACTTGTTTCAAGTGTGGCGTTCAAGGACACAAATCATTTGAGTGCAAGAACACTAGGGTGATGATCACCAAAGACAATGGAACCATTGACTACTATGATGAAGATGAGTATGAAGCCTTTGTCCAAGCGGCCGTCGCCATGGAAGCGGATGACATAGGTGATGAAGAGGAACATGTGCTATGCACTCATGACACTAGCCCATCACTTGTCGTCGCAAAGGTGTTGACTACTCAATCCCAAGACTTAGAAGACCAACGATGCAACATCTTCCAAACAAAGGCCGGCATTCATGGAAAGTCAATCAAGGTGATCATTGATGGAGGAAGTTGCCACAACCTTGCAAGCACCGAGTTATGTTCCAAGCTCAATCTCCAACTCCGCAAGCATGCTCACCCATACCATGTGCAATGGTTAAGCGACACCGGCAATGTCAAGATTGAACACACCGTCTCCGTTACATTCAAGATTGGAGCTTATGAAGACACGGTGGAGTGTGATGTTGTTCCCATGACGGTGTGTCATGTACTTCTTGGCTGCCCTTGGCAATTTGACAAGAAGGCCATACACAATGGATATACAAATGCTTACACCTTCAAGGAAGACGACAAGACCTTCACACTTAGCCCGATGACTCCTAGCCAAATCATTGCGGACAATGCAAAGGCTTTAGCGAGGGTCCAACAAGTTACTTTTCCAAGTGAGTTGAGTGATGAGCGACTTAGCCACAACAAATTAAAGTGAGCGGCACAAGCCATATATGAGCGATAGAACCACCCACGCCTTGATTGCCACCAAAAGTGAGATGAGGGCTTTACACCACAACCCATCCACCTTACACTTTGTGCTCATTTGCAAGGGCACCATTCTAACTACTAATGATCATTCCACAATTCCTTCTCCTTTGTTGTCTCTTTTGAAGGAATTTCAAGATGTTTTCCCAGACAAACTTCCTCATGGACTACCACCTCTACGCGGCATCGAACATCGGATCGACCTCATTCCGGGCGCCCCACTTCCGAACCACGCTGCGTACCGCACAAATCCGGAAGAGACAAAGGAGATCGAACGTCAAATTCATGACCTTCTACAAAAAGGGTATGTTCGTGAAAGCCTATCTCCTTGTGCCGTCCCGGTAATTCTTGTCCCCAAGAGTGATGACACACTTCGAATGTGTATGGATTGTCATCCCATCAATGCCATTACCGTTCATTATCGCCATCCTATTCCTCGCTTAGACGACATGCTTGATGAGCTTGCGGGTTCCACTATATTTTCTAAAATTGATCTTCGTAGTGGATACCATCAAATATGCATGGCCATTGGCGATGAATGGAAGACGGCATTCAAGACCAAACTTGGTCTCTATGAATGGCTTGTCATGCCTTTTGGTTTGTCTAATGCACCGTCGACTTTTATGCGTCTTATGAACTACGTTTTGCGATCTTTCATTGGAAAATTTGTTGTTGTTTATTTTGACGACATCCTCATTTATAGCAAGTCATTTTCGAACCATGTTGCCCATGTTGAGCAAGTTTTGCACGTTCTTCGCAAAGAAAAGCTTTATGCAAACCTTCCAAAGTGTACCTTTGCTCAAAACAAGTTGGTTTTTCTTGGATTCGTTATCTCTCACAATGGCATTGAAGTAGACAATTCCAAAATTGAGGCCATACGGAATTGGCCAACACCAACAACGGTTGGCCAAGTGAGAAGTTTTCATGGCCTAGCCGGATTTTACCGTCGCTTTATTAAAAAATTTAGCACCATTGCTTGCCCTCTAAACGAGCTTACAAAGAAAAATGTACCTTTCGTTTGGGGCAAAGCCCAACAACATGCTTTCGATGAACTAAAGAAACGCCTTACGGAGGCACCATTGCTTGTTTTACCCGATTTCCAACAAACCTTTGAAATTGAATGTGATGCTAGTGGACTTGGAATCGGTGGTGTTCTCATGCAAAATGGACGCCCCGTTGCTTATCATAGTGAGAAGTTGGATGGTGCACGCCTCAACTATTCAATCTATGACAAAGAACTCTTTGCTCTAGTTCGTGTTTTGGAAGTTTGGCAACATTATCTTTGGCCAAAAGAATTTGTCATCCATTCGGACCATGAATCCTTGAAGTTTTTGAAAAGCCAAGCAAACTTGAACAAACGTCATGCGAAGTGGGTTGAATTCATTGAATCTTTCCCTTATGTCATCAAGTACAAAAAGGGAAAAGAAAACATGGTCGCGGATGCTCTATCCCGCAAAAATAACACACTTCTCACTCGCATTGACACACATATATTGGGTTTTGGATGAGCTCCCGAATTTGTACCCTTCCGATTCTTTCTTTGGAACCATTTTTGAACAATGCTCGACCTCCCGGAGGGTCGATGATTTCTATTTGCATAAGGGTTTCCTTTTTAAGGCTAACAAATTATGCATTCCCGAGTCCTCTCTTCGTATGTTGTTATTGCAAGAGGCACATGGTGGAGGACTCATGGGACACTTTGGACGTGAGAAGACTTATGCCAGGCTTTCCACACACTACTTTTGGCCAAGGATGTACCGCGACGTCGAGAGGCACGTCCAACGTTGCACTACATGCATACAAGCTAAGTCCAAAACTAACTCCTTGGGTCTCTATATGCCTTTACCTATCCCACATGCACCATCGTCGGACATTAGCATGGATTTCGTTTTGGGTTTGCCACGTACACGAAATGGACACAACTCAATCTTTGTGGTCGTTGACCGTTTTTCCAGGATGGCCCACTTTATTCCATGCCATAAGACCGACGATGCTTCACATATTGCTAATTTGTTTTTTAGGGATATCATTCGACTTCATGGGTTTCCAACAAGCATCGTGTCAGATCGCGACGTCAAGTTTATGAGCTACTTGTGGAAGACCCTAATGGCCAAACTAGGGATCAAGCTCCTCTTTTCTTCATCATCACATCCTCAAACGGACGGACAAACCGAAGTGGTCAATCAGAGTCTTGGAAACCTCCTACGCGTGTTGATCAAGAAGAACCCCAAGTCATGGGAGGAATGCATTCCTCATGCGGAGTTCGCCTACAACCACGCCGAACATAGCCTCACCAAGCGAAGCCCCTTCAAGATCGTCTATGGTTTCAACCCACCAACGGCACTTGACCTTCTACCACTACCACTTCACGAGCGTGTCAACATGGACATCACCAAGCGAGCCGACGTCATGAAGACCTTGCACGGCAACACACGGAAGACAATTGAAGAACAAGTCATGCGCCATACCGCCAAGATCAACAAGAACAAGACTCCACACATCTTCGAGGAAGGCGACCTTGTTTGGATTCATTTGAGCAAGGATTGGTTCCCACATGACCAAAATTCCAAACTCAAGCCACGGCGTGATGGTCCCTTCAAGGTTCTCAAGCGCATCAACGACAACGCCTATGTCATCGACATTCCAACCTCCAAGTACCTTGTGAGCAACACTTTCAACATCAAGGATCTCTCCCCCTTTCATGGTGAGATGGTCAATGAAGAGTCGAGGTCGACTCTTCCCCAAGGGGGGGGAGATGATACGGGGTGGCCTTCGGACACCTCCGCCTCAAGACCGCCAAGTCCCCCGCAAGGACCCATGACAAGAGCTCGAGCTAAAGTACTCCATGATAAGGTGAATTTGCTCCTAAACACACTTGATCTAGAGCATACATTGAATGGTTCGCTACCTCATTGCAACACCTTTTGTGCAGTCCGATACGAACCACATGGAACAACAACTGAGAGCGAGAAACACGGAGAGGAAGCCTGGAAACGCCGAAAGAAGAAGACGAAGCAAATGTCGAACCGGCTAAAGCCGGCCCCAGCACCGGCTAAAGCCGGCCGCCAGCTTAAGCCGGCCCCAGAACCGGTTATAGCCGGCCACACCGGCTAAAGCCGGACTTAACCCCGGCTATAGCCGGTCTGGTCGAGTCAACGCATCCTTGGCCACGAAGCGACCTATGTAATCTCTCCCAAATTACCAGTTTGCCCTTAGATCGTGGCTGCCTACTTATATGGCCCTCTTTCCCCACTCTAGACTTAGACAAGAATTAAGATAAAACATGGCTTCATGCCCTTTCCCTTAGGGAACTTGCTACTAGATCTCAAATCTAGAGTAAACCATCATCCCTCTTTGTTTGGGGTCTCTTCTATTTGGGGAATTCTACCTTGTATTGGATGTCTTGCATACTTTGTGTGTAATTCTATCCATTGATTTGGTCTCTTCCCCAAGTGGAATTCTACTCCTAGCAAATCAATCTCTCATGAGGAATTCTACTCTTGGAGTCTCTTCTTTGTGATTCTATTGAGTTGGTGAATCAGGCCAACGAGGACAACCGGTGTGTATCTTGTGTGTGTGTGTGTTTGCCTTCGATTTGTTCATCGTGTTCTTCGTGTTCATCCTCGTTTCCCGCCATCACTCTCGTGAATCCGTGAAGATCGGGCCACACCCAAGGGGTCACCCCACATCAAGATGTGTGTAAGTATACAAAACTGAAAGTAAATATGCAATACTAAATAAATAAATATGAAAATGCAATGGCACCAGAAAATCCTTTGCCGTAGGAATATGCAAACTAAAGTAATATGCAATGCAATGATAAACTATAAAAGATATAGTTGTATTGTTTTGGTTAGTGAAATGCAATAAAGGAAATATTTTTGTATTTTCGAAATTGATAATGACTGAAAATAAAAAGAGCAATAAAGTGAATGGAAAGTTGCTTCTTATAATAAAAAGTGGACCGGGGTTCATGGGTTCACTAATGCACCTCTCATAAAAGATATGGCGGACATAGGATCATACAATTGACATAAAGGATTGTAACAAAGTTCACATTCAGGTGAATTCATATGGGCATCACATCCTATATATGGATGCTTTGGTTATTCATCTCTCTCATACACCACCAAGATGGGAATTTAATCTAGTCATTTCGGTATTAAGATAAACTCAGAGCATAGCATTAAGCACAATGACATGAAGTTAAAATAAGAACATGCTAGATCTAGTTGTGAATACTCAGCAAGGTCACGCTAGAGATAGCATGGTATTTTCTTTATCCCTAGTGAGGCAACAAAGTAAGGTAAACACCCAAGTGACTCCAAAGGACTGTCCTCCCCGGAATAATCACCCCCCTCGTTACTCCAACTAATGCACATGTTCGCCCACACACGCTCTCATAAACATGCTTGATCATAACAAGTAAATAAGAATGGGGTACATAATATACATCTACTCATACACTGAAATTAAAGAACAATTGCAATCTCATATATTAACTCATAGAAAGATCCACCACAAAAGTGATACAAAGATGGCCGTAATCATGTTATGCAGCTCATATGGCGCTAAGACGATGAAGAACAAGAGAGAGATACATTTAGCTACTGCCACAAACCCGTAGTCCAGAGGTGGACTACTCCCTCTTCATCATGGTGACGAAGGTAGAGTCGTTGGATGGGATGGAGATCACACCGGAAGCACCCCGCCGGAGTTTTCCCCTCCAATCTTAGATCTCCCAGCTTTTGTTTCGTGTTTCTATGTTTCAGCGGCGCTTCCTTTCGTGACCCACAGGGGCACCCTTTTTATAGATGGTTTTAGGTCAAGACGAGTCCACCGAGACGAAGATTGATGGCATCGGAGCAACGAGGTGGCAACGGGTAGGCCCCACATGGCCCAAGCCCCTGGCCGTGTGGGCCATGCATGTTTCCTCCTTGAACCTTCTCTGTTGCACTTCCTTCTCTCCAAAGTCTTGTTCCGTGGAAAACTGCCTCCCGCAAAGTTTCAGGTAATTTGGACTCTGTTTGGGTCCCTGAAAGTTAAAAACATTGAAAAAGAGGTTGTCTGGTTTTCCCAGGTTAATCCGATAAAATTGGGGAACATGTGAATTATTCCCAATAATCATCAAAAAGCACGAATATAACCAATATATGATTCAAATAAGGTGGAATATCAAGTGGTAAAGTGTAAAGATCATGTATGCATTTTACATGCATCGGATAATCACTACATCTAAAGACTGCTTTGATTGCATCAACCGTCTTCACGTAACTGGTTGACTGAAAAGGTGTATATTGGGTATGCCAAAGGATTAGGTTGAGGAGTGTGAACCAAGAGCGGGATTTGCTCATCCAAGTGACGGAAGATACTATGGGCCCACTCGGTGAGATTCATCCAATGTTGCAACATGTGACTAGGTCACGGAGGATGGGATATCACGGGAACGAGTTGAAATAGCAATATCGGTAATGAGGTTGAACCAGGTATGGAGATACATTGGATGTTGATGCCGACGATCAAACCTCAGATATAGCAAGTATTGCAGAAGCAAAAGGAATAGGACTTTAACGTTTACGGCAATGACAAAATTCATTCGTGGGAATACACAGGGATCATCAAGGAGTTGGATGTCCAGATCTGATCGATGATCATTTACCGGAGAGGAGTCTTGGTAATGTCTGTAACATTCCCGAGCCGTAGGGTAACTCAAAATAAGGGTATGATGACATTAAGATGTTTCTGGAATTGTCAAGGAGTTGACAGGAGGAAACCGGAAAAGTTCCGTGAAGATCCGAAAGTCGTTCGAAGGGTTTCAGAAGGAGTTTCGGAGCTGTGGGGAATTAAATAAAGAAGTAATTGATATTAATTAATGAATTAATATTAATAAACATTATTTAATTAATAAATAAAGGCAGCCCACCTATTTGGGCCCTCCCGGGAAGGAGAAGCCCATTAGGAGGCCAACCATGGCATAGGGCGCCATGGGCCAAAGGCCCAGGGCCTAGCCAGCCAAAGGGGCTAGGGTTTTGGGGGTTGGTGGCAGCCCTAGGGCATGCTCCACCTAGCCCTAGCCGCTGGCCCCCTAGATGCCTTAGTGTGGGGTAAAGTCTCCCCCCACCCGCTTATATAAACCACCCCCCCCATAGAGGAGAGTTTGACATAAGTGGATTGAGGGAGTTCCTAGATGAGCTCTCCTCTCCTCTCCCCTATGCGCCACCTCTCTTCCTCTTTCCCTCTGGATCATCTCCCTTGTTTGGAGTCATGCCAGTGAGTTAGAGGATTCTCCTCATGCCGAACGTCATAAGGCTGCCGGATTCTCCAGTCCAAATACTTCTTCTTTCGCTGCACTGGTGGACTAGATCCGGAAGGAGTCATGGTGCACCGTACGTGTGGGAGTACTACGATGTACTCCACGTGCGGCACTATATTGTTGCGTTGGTGCCATCACACTAGCATCATGGCACGAGGTGTCGTGGCGTTGTTACGTCAAGATCTTCACGACCTTGAGGTTGGCTACGTCGTGTTCATCGTCAACGCTTGTGCGGGAGTGTAATCCCTGCGATCGGTCTACGAGGGTACATCACCTGTGATAACCCAGATTTTCAGCGATTCAACTAATTTAAATTAACTCGTAATTGTTTTGATAATCTCTAGTATGAAAATTCTAATCTTTGCATGCAACCAAAACTAGAAAAGATAGTCTAAATGAAAAGCTAACCTGACTTTGCTTGTGCGCCATCACTAACTAGTACAACCATGCATGTATCGGTCGAGCTAGCTACTACAAGGCAAACAAAGTGCAAGCTTAATCATGAAGGAGTGAAGGTGTTACGTGGATGTGCATGGATACGTTGGTAGCATAAGAGAGACTAGCTGATCCAAGTTTTCTACATGCATGGAGGCATGCATGGTGGCCACGCAGCTGCAAGTAAAGATTTTGCTAACCTTCAGGACGTTGGACTTGGACAGGGTTTCTTTTAGAAGCGTCTATGGCGAGCGACTTCTATTCAGCTCGAAGGGTCAAGAGGCAAAGGTAAAGGCGGCTAGATATTTTGCTAGTGTTGCTATGGAGCATGCATGGTATAAATAGGAGTTCTCATATGGTGACTGATGGTACAACTTCAAACCATCGCATGGAAGCCAGCGAGAGTGAGAGAAAGATGGATAACAAGGAGAGACGCCGATGATCATACAATCTATGGAGGAAGATGCTGACACCATGAAGACGGGGGCCGAGCCAGCCACTGATTGACGCTTATATTGCTACTTGATTTTATATGATGGCATGATTCATCGGCTGATAAGAATCGCTGACATAGTTCATGGATATTCTATCAAGGCAAGTAGTTGATGAGGGGTGACCCCCTGGGTGTGGCCCGATCTTCACGGATTCACGAGATTTGTGGCGGGGAACGAGGATGAACATGAAGAACACGATGAACATGAAGAACATGATGAACAAATCGAAGGCAAACACACACACAAGATACACACCGGTTGTCCTCATTGGCCTGATTCACCAACTCAATAGAATCACAAGGAAGAGACTCCAAGAGTAGAATTCCTTGTGAGAGATTGATATGCTTGAAATAGAATTCTAATTGGAGAAGAGACCAATCAATTGGATAGAATTACACACTCTTGTATGCAAGAGATCCAAATCAAGGTAGAATTCTCAAACTAGAAGAGATCCCAAACAAAGAGGGTGATTTCTAGATGTAGATCTAGTTGGGTTCCCATAAGGGAGAAGGCATCATGCCAATTCTTATCTTAATTCATCTCTATCTCATCTCTAGGGGAGGGGGAGCCATATATATAGGCAGCCACGAGCTAGGGGTAGTTTGGTCACTAGGGAAATAGATAACATAGGTGGCTTCATGGCCAAGACATAGCTGACTCAAGCAGGCCGGCTATAGCCGGGGTTAAGGCCGGCTTTAGCCGAGGTAGGACCGGCTTTAGCCGGTCCAGGTTCAGCTGCCGCCTCTTCTTGCAGCGTTTCCAAACTTCTTTTCGGTGGTTCTTCTTCTTCCTTCTCTTCCACGCCTCGATGATGTCGGACTTGATTGTTGACGCACATGATGTGGTGGAGTCTGAAAGCCACCCCACACCATCTCCCCCCCCCCGCTTCAAAGAACGTCGTCCTCGACGTTGACTCAACATCATCATGTAGGGGAGGTAGATGTAGGCGATTGTACTTGGAGTGCGTCATGTGGTCGTACTTGCAAAGATCGGTTTGGCAACTCTTCAATGTTCCTTCACCTTCTATGAAGCCTACAAAGGTCACAAGCAAAGTGAAACAACCCTCAATGAGTAGCCAATTCTTAGAGTTTATGGCATGAGTTTGTGAGTAGAAGGAGGTCACCTTACAAATTTGTTGATGTGCTCTCGTTGGAGAAGTTGTTGATTGAAACCACTCACGGGAGCGCATCCACCGATAGAATCCATTTGTACCTATGCACAACAAAGACCAAGCAAAGTATGTGGGGGCGTGATAGGGGACAATATCATCAAGGACATGTCCATTCTTGTTCACAACACCATTAGCACAACACAAGTATAATAAAGGGAATGCATATGCAAGGTCTATGTGTAAGAATATTGTTTGAACATCTTCCAAATGTGGGAACACAAAAACTCCATCAAAATTTGAGAAGACCATGGTGTCCATCTCATGTTGAAAAATATGCATATTATTGCGCTCAAGGCTTTGGAAAGAGCAAGTAGTCAACATCCTAGAAGCAATAAGAGGAGAGTTTGGCAAAAACACATACGACAAGATGTCAAAATCATCATCAACATGTGTGCAAACAAACCATAAGAAAGAACAAGTTTTCATCATATTTGTTGCAACACAAATCATATTCATCCACAAGTAGAAGAAGATATCGTTATCACAAGTGGTTATGCACCCCAACCAAAAGAAAGAGCAATTTGTCAACTTGTTGGATGCAACACCAATGAACTCAAAGCGGGAACACATGTGACAAGTCATGACCAATATAGCAATGTGGCTGCACACAAAACAAAAGAAAGAGAAATCGTTCCACATGTATGTTGCAACACATAAAGCATCAATGTTCAATATCATGGGAGCATGAATGTCACAAGTGTCACAAAAATCATCAACATGCTTTCAAAGAAACCATATAGAAGAACAAGTTCTCAACATGTTTGATGCATAGTATGTGAAGGGTATGCGAGCGGAGTTTGAGTTTGAACTCACAAGTATTATACTCTCAAGATCTCGTGTCGCCAACTCGTGCTCAATCAAGGTTGACGTTGTTATCCGTGTACCTACACACACAAAAGATAGCCAAAACAACGTGTGTGCATGGTAGATGAATACATCATCCATCATGATGCATCTCTTTATTTGCACATCACCATTAGCATCAAGCAAGATATCATAATATTCATGGTGATTATGCAATGTATATTTGGGAACATGCTTATCATGTGCAAATGCAAAATCTTCATTAGTGGAGAGAGCTATGTGGGACGTCTCATTATCCAACATATTAACATTATTGCAAACCAAACATTTGAAAGAGCAAGTGTTCAACATTTTGGTTGCATTAATGGAAGAATATTGCAAGCATTATGCACAAAACATTTTCAAAATTTTATCCTTGTTGTCGATAAACCTAGGGAAAGAGCAATTGTTCGACAAGGTTGTCACAACCAAAGTATCATTGTCATCATTGCAAGCAATATATGGGAAAGAGCAATTGTTCAACATATTGCATGCAATAGGAGATAACTTGAAGCACTCATACCTTAGCATCTTCATGGGAATCATGGCATCACCAACACCTATGTTGTTACCTTTGTAGTCGCACTCCTTTTGAGGTAGGTGTTGTGGAAGTAGGTAGCTCCATGTGGCCGACATGCTCATCATCTTCTAAGCATGGTGTATGATCATCAAGTGTATGCACCATGTATATCTTTTCCAAGGTTGGCGTCTTGTCAACCATGGAATCTATTGCAACATGAGAAAACACACTCAAGGTAGAGGGTAAGTTGGTAGAAATCGAAATGGCCTCACTTGACCTATCAACTACCACTCTTGTTTCACTCGGTGTATCACTCATGCCCTCAAAGTGGAAGCATTCACTCTCACATATAGTGGATTCACTCATCTCACGTATAGTGGATTCACTCATCTCACATTTAGTGGAGTCACTCATCTCACATATAGTGGATTCACTTATCGCACATATAGTGGAGTCACTTATCTCACATATAGTGGAGTCCCTCATCTCCATGGAATGGACGTCATCATCATCCGAGCAACCTAGCAAAGAAGAAGACAACACAAGAGGAGTAGAGGTTAAGTTGTTAGAAAGCAAAATGTCCTCACTCAACTCATGTGGTGTATCACTCTTGCTCTCAATGTGTATGTGGTTCTCATCCTTGCATGGGGTAGGTTTCTTCCTCTCACATAGGCTATCAAGATGGTGTTGTTGGTTTGCACCATGCTCTTGAGGGTGAGGTTGTCGATGGCGCTCATGTTTACCCCCATGTTTGGAGCGTGAAGATCTTGATGATCGCGACTTCGAGCGGTGACTTTGATGAAGAAGTTGTTGAAGCTTTGCGTCGACGTCATCGAACCATTTGTTCATGTGAAGGTTGAGGTCGGCGATGTTCTTGTCGGTGGCGTGGCGGTGGTCATCAAATTGTCGGTAGGAGTCGGCGAGCTTTTTGTCCATGGCGGCGCGCCCTTGCGTTGAAGTCATCCCTAGACATGGTCACAAAGCTAAAAGTATATGGTGGAAAGTGAGGTGGTTAGAAAACTACAATTAGAACACTTCCCGTAGAAACTATTGAAAGGATGAAACACCAAAGGACAACCGTGGTGCACAAGTTAGAACACACGCAAAAGGCTATATAGTGGATGGGTAAGAAATGTGGAAATGCCAAACGAAATGATCAAAAGAAAAGTCTATTGTCAAATGTGGGTAAAATCCAAATGCAAATGTCAAGAACGATGATCTACGTCAAGGAAACATGGAAACACACACAAAAAGATATAATGAGGTTAGCGTGACCAAAGAAGTGAGCAAGAAACAAAATGGTCCTAACAAAGACTATTAGCTCGGTGTCACACCAACGCAAGAGAGACCGTAGCTTGGTTGCATACGAAAGAAGCAACAAGATTTGCACAAGATGCCACTCTTCTCTGTTCTCTCTTTTGCTTACAAGCTTTGAACTCCTTTGTATCGGTGGAACACACGCTCTTTTTGGATTTTTGGTGTTTTGATGCTTAAAAGCTTATTTGCTATCTATTTATGTCACACAATGGCTATTTCTTCTTTTGTGTATCTCTCTCACCGAGCTTGCTTCGGAGCTTTGCTCAACCTAGGCACACACACAAACCCTCTCACGGTCGTGAACACTTGTGCAATGCTTCGCAACACTCGAAAAGCCACTCTCAATAGGATAGGTACACAAAGGAAGAAAAGGGGATACAAAGGTGGTGCAAGTTATACCTATGCAAAGGTTAGGCGGTGTCAAAACACACGACTTGCGATGATGTCGATGGAGGTGGAGTCAAAAGACTAGTCGAAGTTTCGGGGTGTCGATGCCGTCATCGCGATGTTGATGTAGGTGTGGTATTACTTGGCACGAACAAGGCACGCAAAAACCGAAACCCGAACACACACGTCAATGCCCGAAAAATTTGGGACAAAAAGGACTCACAAAAGTTATCAAAATTGTGTCAAGATAACGTCAGGTTTTTATGTCAAAGGGATAAATGAGTGTCAAAAGGGTAATATGGTGTTAAAGCAATGTCAAAATGGAGTGTCAAATAGATGTTGGCCGGCTTAAGCCGGTATGGGTCCGGCTTTTTCCGGTCTTCTTGCGGCACGCGTTGGGGGTTGGTGAGCGGAGCTGCACGGGAGATGGCAGCTAGGTGTGGAGCAGGGCGTGGAATCTTTGGCCGATGGCGGCTGCGCCTAGGAGCTGGCCAGGACTACAACACATGGGGGCGGGAGCTGGGCGGCCGGGGTGGGTGCGTGGCGGCGTTTACTATTGGCGCAGGCGAGAGCGAGCTGGTGGGGCGCGCGCTGGTCGAGCGGGAGCCAGGCGGGGCGAGCGGGGGCCTCGAGCGGGGCTAGGCCAGAGCGGGGGCGGGAGCCTGCTGGGCGCGTGGGGCGGCTTGGACCAGGGCGGACGAGGTGATGCTGTGGCGTGCTATGCGAGGTGGAGCTAGGAACTGGCCTGGCGAGGGGCTTTGGCAGCTTGGCAGGGGCGGTTGAGCTGGGGCAAGGCGGGCGTGCTGGCGGCTGGGCTCGTGGCCAGGCGAGGAGTTGGAGCGAGGAGCTGGGCGGTCGGGAGCAGGAGGCGGAGAGAGGCAGGGTCGAGGCGGAGCGGCAGGAGAGCTGGGCGGGCGGGCTGTCCCGGGGCAGTGCAGAGCGAAGGTGGACGATGGCCGGCGAGCTGATCGATGCGGGGACTGTGCGCAGATGGATTGAGGCGAGGAGCGCGGTGACCTGCGGAAGAGGATGGGCCGGCTTTAGCCGGGCTTGGGCTGGCTTTAGCCGGTGGTACTGCTTTAGCCGGTCTGAGGGCCGGCTTTAGCCGGTTCGGAACTTTTCGAGTCCGGAAATTTTGAGACGGTCTGGCTATTTCCGGTATGCAGACCAGCTTTAGCCGGTTCGGAATACTGCGTGAGAAATTTGTCGATTTGGGCACAAATTGAAAGATAAAATCGTCGATTCCGGCCAAAATAAGAGGGATTGGGGCTAGAAAATTTGTGGAAATGTAGATCAACACCCAAGAAATAAAATCTATGGATCAAAACCAAAAAAACTCAACAAATCCAGAGATCCAAATTCGAGGCAATTTTGGGGCTATTTTTTGGATTTTCGAAATTTATGGTGGAAATCACAACACGAGAGTAAATCCGTGGCAACCAAAAGCTGCTGATACCATATGATGAGGGGTGACCCCCTAGGTGTGGCCCGATCTTCACGGATTCATGAGATTTGTGGCGGGGAATGAGGATGAACACGACGAACACGATGAACACGAAGAACACGATGAACAAATCGAAGGCAAACACACAGACAAGATACACACCGGTTGTCCTCGTTGGCCCGATTCACCAACTCAATAGAATCACAAGGAAGAGACTCCAAGAGTAGAATTCCTTGTGAGAGATTGATATGCTTGTAATAGAATTCTAATTGGAGAAGAGACCAATCAATTGGATAGAATTACACACTCTTGTATGCAAGAGATCCAAATCAAGGTAGAATTCTCAAACTAGAAGAGATCCCAAACAAAGAGGGTGATTTCTAGATGTAGATCTAGTTGGGTTCCCATAATGATGAGGACATCCCTACTATTGTTCCATCTCCACTTCGTAATGATGACAAGCAAGTTGCTGCAAAGAAGAAGTCCAATGATGAAATCAGAATTGGACCTATCACAAGAGCTCGTGCAAAGTTAATAGAACAACAGGTGAATTTGCTCCTAATAGAATCTGATTATTTTGTTAATGAGAATTGTTTACTGCCTAAGTCTTTGTGTGTTTGCATACTCAGGTTCATGGGAGAAGAAGACATAGCACGAGGGAGCGAGGAGCTGGAGCAAGACGTGATGATCATGCACATGGACGCGAGGGAGGAGAGGGAGGCCGGCGACCAGCATGAGGAGGAGGAGGACATCATGCAGGAGGTTGCATATGGCGCACCACCAAGTGTATGTGCGCCATACACATAAGGCCTGCGCGCCTAGTTGGCTGCACCCAACCTTTGGGTCAGTTTGTATCACGTCAGGTTGAGTCGAACCATGTTAGAGGACCAGGTCAGGTCGGTTGCCCTTGGGCCAGCCGCACCCCCCATATATTGTGTGCTGATGCGCCATAGAGAGGTTAGACCACGTTTTAGATAAACCCTAGTTCTTGAGACTGCTGCAAGCATTCATCTAGAATTCTTGTCTCCAATTCGTTTCGATCTGGAGATTATATACTGCAAGTTAAGTGTGATCTGCTGTTCCATTGGGAATTAGTGAATTGCAATTATACCGTTTCGTGGTCGACGGCCGCGTTGCGCAAGTGTGTGAAGTCGTGAATATCTGAAGGGTAGAGAGCTGTTGCATTGGCATCAGGGATCTAGCGAGGAGAGATCATCGGCGACACCAAGTTATCTATCACCATCATCACCATTACCGCAAGCTTACTGAGAAGATCGGGCCACCCCATATCATCTTGGTATCAGATTTCCAGTGTTTCCTCGGTAAGCATCCACCAGATCATCCGTAGTTTAGTTTTGATTTTCGTCCTATCCAGAAAAGCCAAAAAAAATTAGGGTTCATAGTATTGCCATAGCCTAGATTGCATCGTAGATTGGTTTTAGTTGCTGGTCGTTTTCCTTCTTTGATCCGATCTGTTTCTTGTTCCGTAGGAGTCTAGGTTCTAGTCGGTTTTAGGTTTCGAATCTGAGTTTTGTTTTTCATCTCGAGTCCACTTCGATCGCTCGCCTTTAGACAAAAGACGCGATCTGTCTGGTCTCGCGCACAGGAAGCGAACGCTCCCGATCAGACACCGCGCCACTTTTGTCTGGTCCAGCGCGTTGGCAAGATTGCTCCGAGTCCTGCCGCGGCACGAGTCTGTGCGTTCTTCTGCCGTGGTACAAATCCGAGTCTTGTTCGTTTGTCTTTCCAAACCGAGTCCACATAGCGTTCCTTTTCTTCTTCCGTTTGATAAACATAGCCACAGCCTTTCTACTATATAATTGTGTAGGAGCTACAGTACTCCGTGAATTGGATTTATAAAGAGAAGTCAAAAGAAGTGAAAAAAAAGAGAAAAGAGAAACGAATCAAAAACAGAAAAGTGAGAAGCTGGCCGAAGCATACATCTAAGTTGCTGCACTAGTAGATTGAGCAATCTTGTGCCTGTTTACATTGAGCATTGCTAGTGTCTCTCTTGTGCATTGCAACATATCCTGTTTTATAGTTGCTTTGCCACGTTTATCTTCACGTGTGTGTTTCCTTTGGGTGTTTGTTCACACGATCAGCACTAGGACTTGTCTTTGGTGTAGTTAGGATACCATACCTACAGCTCCACCATATACTCCTGCTTTGTCGTGTGATTGCTCTTATACCCTGGTATTCACTTCATCACATCCGTGCATTGGTCATCTATCCGAACGGGTACGCATTTGCTATTCACTTTGGAACGGTAAGATTTCCTTTTCTTGTCAGTTTTGAGTGAGTTGTGAGTGTGCCACCAAAAAGATTTTTTTTGATTTAGTGCACTAACCTACTAATCATGTCTGTTAGTGGTGTTGATGATGTGATGCAGAAAAAGGCTGATGATGCTACTGTTACATGGAGGGAATATGAAGCTCTCCGTGATCATTTGCAAGGGGTTATTACTAGATCCACTGAAAACATTGACGCTGATATTCAAGCTGTGCAAATGAAAGTAGATGCCACTGAAACTACAGTCAATGCTATGCAAGCGCAAGTCACTGCTCTCCAGACAAGCATACAACAATTGACAACTTCCGTCAATGGGCTGCGTGTAACTGTTGAGCAACGCCACCATGAGGACCATGGCGATGTTGATAGTGTCCATGGAGATAATGAAAATATGATGGGCAACAATGGCCGTGGGCGTGGTTTTCCAGGACAGGGTCGACCACCACCACCTGGTGCTCGGCGTGTGCCATTTCAGGAGGATGATGGCTTGGGCAAGCCCAAGTTCACGATTCCCAGATTTGAAGGCTCCACTGATGCGGAGGAGTATCTTACTTGGGAGCTCAAGATTGAAAAATTATGGCGTTTGCATGATTACACTGAAGATAGGAAGATCAAGCTTGCTTCTTCAGAATTTGATGGTTATGCCTTGCGTTGGTGGGATAGCATTGTGACGGAAAGAAGAGATAACAACGAGCTTCCTGTTCTTACATGGCGCAATATGAAGGAGATCATGCGAGCTCGTTTTGTTCCCACTAATTACCTGCGTACTGTTTATGATAAATTGACACAGTTGAAGCAAGGAACCATGACCGTTGATGCTTATTACATGGAGATGGAGATGTTGCTGCAGCGTGCACGTGTTAGAGAGTCTATTGAGATGACCATGCAGCGATTTCTTCATGGGCTGAAGTACAACATAAAAGGCATTGTTAGGCATCATTCCTACAACACTATGAACGAGCTTTTGCATCATGCAAGGGAGGCTGAATCGCAGCTTGCTGAAGAGGCTCAAATCAAGGCAAGATATCCTAGTTCTGGGAGGTTCTCTAGCAGGGCGCTGCACCAATCTGCAGCGCCTATGGAGGGTGCCACCAGAGGCCCCTCTTCTTCACATTCTCACCCAGCCTCCAATGCTTCTACTGCAAAGAAACCAGCAGCTCCTGCGCCTAGTTCTGGTTCTAACATGTCTACAGCTCGTAATAGAGATATGCAATGCCATACATGTGGTGGCAAGGGGCACTTCAAGCGAGAGTGTCCAAACAGAAAGGTGATGATTGTTAATGATGATAATGAGTATGAGACTGGAGATGACGCTGATCCGTATGATTCCAATGATGATGGTTACACAAGTGAGGGCGGCATGGATGCCTTTGCTTCTCCAGCGCCTACCATTATTGTCTCGCAGCGTGCATTGAGTGTCACGCCACATGCTGATTCCCAGCGCTGCAATTTGTTCCAAACGAAAGCACTAGTTGGCCCAAACAAAGCTTGCAAAGTAATCATTGATGGAGGTAGCTGCCGCAATCTAGCAAGCAAGGAGTTATGTGCCAAGCTAAATCTGAAATATTTACCTCATCCAAATCCCTACTACATCCAATGGTTGAGTGATAATGGAGAGATGAAGGTAAATCATATGGTGCGTGTGAATTTTGAGATAGGACCATACAAGGATTCCATTGAGTTTGATGTGGTTCCTATGACTGTTTGTCACCTACTACTGGGTCGGCCATGGCTGTATGATCGCCATGTGCAACACAATGGCCGAGCCAATACCTATCACTTGGAGTTCAAGGGCAAGAAAATTAATCTACAGCCTATGTCACCGCAGCAAATTGTCAATGAGTCTCGTCAGAAAACAGAAGTGAAGCTAGAACAGCCACCTACACGAGAAAATAATGTAATAGCTGTGAGTGAAAATATAACGAAAAGTGAGAGAGTGCCTAGTTTGCTTATATTAGCCACCAAAGAAGACATGGTAGAATTTAGAGCGGATCCTACAGCCATGCCACTTGTGCTTATGTACAAAGGCGAGGTGTTAGTTTCTAATGATATGCAACCTGTTTCTCTTGGTGTTTCTAATGTATTGCAGGAGTACGACGATGTGTTTCCGGAGGAGGTGCCCGCAGGACTGCCACCATTGCGTGGAATTGAGCATCAAATTGATTTGATCCCTGGTGCCACTCTTCCAAACCGTGCGCCGTACAGGACCAACCCCGAAGAGACAAAGGAAATACAGTGACAAGTACAAGCGCTTCTGGACAAGGGGTATATTCGTGTTTCTCTTAGCCCTTGTGCTGTTCCTGTTATTTTGGTGCCTAAGAAAGATGGTACATGGCGCATGTGCGTAGATTGTAGAGCTATTAATAACATCACTATTCGATATCGTCATCCCATTCCACGCTTAGAGGATATGCTCGATGAATTGAGTGGTGCTGCTATTTTCTCTAAGATTGATTTGCGTAGTGGATACCATCAAATTAGGATGAAAGAAGGGGATGAATGGAAAACTGCTTTCAAAACTAAATTTGGGTTATATGAGTGGCTAGTTATGCCTTTTGGTCTTACTAATGCACCTAGCACATTCATGCGCTTAATGAATCATGTTTTGCGAGAGTTTATTGGTCGTTTTGTGGTTGTATATTTTGATGATATACTTATTTACAGCCGCACTGAATCTGAACATTGTGAGCATATTAGACAAGTTTTGCAAGTGTTGCGTGATGCTAAATTGTATGCTAACCTTGAGAAGTGCACATTTGCAAAAGATAAAGTGATATTTCTGGGATATGTTGTATCTATGCATGGGGTAGAGGTAGATTCATCTAAAATTGAAGCAATTCAAAATTGGCCTACTCCCATGAATGTTAGTCAAGTACGAAGTTTTCACGGTCTTGCTGGTTTCTATCGGCGTTTTGTGAAAGACTTTAGTACTATTGCTGCACCATTGAATGAATTAACTAAGAAAGGAGTGCCTTTTGTATGGGGCGCTGCTCAAGATCATGCATTTGATGAGCTGAAACGTTTGCTTACTTCTGCACCATTGCTTGCACTACCAGATTTTTCTAAGCAATTTGAAGTTGAATGTGATGCTAGTGGTATAGGAATTGGTGGTGTGTTGATGCAAGAAGGTAGACCTATTGCTTATTTCAGCGAGAAACTTTCTGGTGCTAGACTGAATTATCCTGTTTATGATAAAGAATTGTATGCGCTTGTTCGAGTTCTTGAGGTTTGGCAACATTATTTGTGGCCAAAAGAATTTATCATACATTCTGATCATGAAGCTTTAAAATATCTGAAAGCTCAATCTAACTTGCATAGGCGCCTAGCTAAGTGGGTTGAGTTCATTGAGTCATTTCCCTACATCATCAAGTATAAGAAAGGGAAAGAAAATGTTGTTGCTGATGCTCTATCTAGGAAGAACATGTTATTGACGCATCTTGATGTTAAAATTCCTGGTTTAGAGAGCTTGTGTGATTTGTATGCTACTGATCATGATTTTGCTGAACCATATCGTTTGTGTATGCTTAGAACTCCATGGGATAAGTACCACATACATGATAGATTTTTGTTTCGTGCTAACAAACTATGTGTTCCAGAATCGTCGGTACGTTTGCTATTGTTGCAGGAATCACATGCTGGCGGATTGATGGGTCACTTTGGGCGTGAGAAGACGCTTCTCATGCTCGCTGATCATTTTTATTGGCCCAAGATGAGGCGTGATGTGGACAGATTTGTTAGGCGCTGCATTGTATGCAACACGTCCAAGTCCAAGTCCAAGCTGAAGCCTCACGGTTTGTATACACCACTACCTGCACCTACCACACCATGGGAAGATATAAGTATGGATTTTGTGTTAGGTTTGCCACGCACTAAAAGAGGTCATGATAGTATATTTGTGGTAGTGGATAGATTCTCTAAGATGGCACATTTTATTGCATGCCACAAAAGCGACGATGCGTCGCACATAGCTAATCTGTTTTTCAGGGACATTGTTCGCTTGCATGGAGTGCCCAAGACAATTGTTTCTGACAGGGACGTGAAGTTTATGAGCTACTTCTGGAAGACACTATGGGGCAAGCTGGGAACGAAGTTACTGTTCAGCACTACATGTCATCCCCAAACTGATGGTCAAACGGAGGTGGTGAATAGAACATTGTCACAATTGCTGCGAGCCATGATCAAGAAAAATCTGCGTGAGTGGGAGGAGTGTTTGCCACATGTTGAGTTTGCATATAACAGAGCGGTGCACACTACTACTCAGCTTTGTCCTTTCGAGGTGGTGTATGGTTTCAAACCAATCACACCACTAGATTTGCTGCCTCTTCCATTGCATGAGAGAGTTAATATGGAGGCATCAAAAAGAGCAGATTATGTGAAGAAAATTCATGAGAAGACACGAGAGGCCATTGAGAAGAAAGGCAAGAACATTGCTGCTGCACGCAACCAATCAAGAAAGCAAGTTTTGTTTCAGCCTGGAGATATGGTTTGGGTGCATCTGCGCAAGGATAGGTTCCCACAGCTGCGAAGTTCCAAGTTGAGGCCGCGTGGTGCTGGTCCTTACAAGGTGCTAGCCAAGATAAATGACAATGCCTACTCGATTGATATTCCTATTGCTGAGTTTGGTGGCGTTAGCAACAGCTTCAACGTTGCTGATTTGTCACCATATGATGGAGAAGACCTTGGAGCATCGAGGTCGACGCTTTTTGAAGGGGGGGAGATGATGAGGACATCCCTACTATTGTTCCATCTCCACTTCGTAATGATGACAAGCAAGTTGCTGCAAAGAAGAAGTCCAATGATGAAATCAGAATTGGACCTATCACAAGAGCTCGTGCAAAGTTAATAGAACAACAGGTGAATTTGCTCCTAATAGAATCTGATTATTTTGTTAATGAGAATTGTTTACTGCCTAAGTCTTTGTGTGTTTGCATACTCAGGTTCATGGGAGAAGAAGACATAGCACGAGGGAGCGAGGAGCTGGAGCAAGACGTGATGATCATGCACATGGACGCGAGGGAGGAGAGGGAGGCCGGCGACCAGCATGAGGAGGAGGAGGACATCACGCAGGAGGTTGCATATGGTGCACCACCAAGTGTATGTTCACCATACACATAAGGCCTGCGCGCCTAGTTGGCTGCACCCAACCTTTGGGTCAGTTTGTATCACGTCAGGTTGAGTCGAACCATGTTAGAGGACCAGGTCAGGTCGGTTGCCCTTGGGCCAGCCGCACCCCCCATATATTGTGTGCTGATGCGCCATAGAGAGGTTAGACCACGTTTTAGATAAACCCTAGTTCTTGAGACTGCTGCAAGCATTCATCTGGAATTCTTGTCTCCAATTCGTTTCGATCTGGAGATTATATACTGCAAGTTAAGTGTGATCTGCTGTTCCATTGGGAATTAGTGAATTGCAATTATACCGTTTCGTGGTCGACGGCTGCGTTGCGCAAGTGTGTGAAGTCGTGAATATCTGAAGGGTAGAGAGCTGTTGCATTGGCATCAGGGATCTAGCGAGGAGAGATCATCGGCGACACCAAGTTATCTATCACCATCATCACCATTACCGCAAGCTTACTGAGAAGATCGGGCCACCCCATATCACATAAGGGAGAAGGCATCATGCCAATTCTTATCTTAATTCATCTCTATCTCATCTCTAGGGGAGGGGGAGCCATATATATAGGCAGCCACGAGCTAGGGGTAGTTTGGTCACTAGGGAAATAGATAACATAGGTGGCTTCATGACCAAGACATAGCTGACTCGAGCAGGCCAGCTATAGCCAGGGTTAAGGCCGGCTTTAGCCGGTGGGCCAGCTTTAGCTGGGGTAGGACCGGCTTTAGCCGGTCCAGCTTCAGCTGCCGCCTCTTGTTGCGGCGCTTCCAAGCTTCTTTCCGGTGGTTCTTCTTCTTCCTTCTCTTCCACGCCTCGATGATGTCGGACTTGATTGTTGACGCACATGATGTGGTGGAGTCTGAAAGCCACCCCACATCAGTAGTAGTTCTCTCATCCTTGATTTCTGTAAGTAGTATGTTGCTACTTATAATTCTCCCTTGACTCCATTGTGGTACTTGTACTTTTACATGCACTAGACTATTATCGTTGCCATAATATTATTGGAGGAATTCTGTTGATTCTACCTCTTCATTGCTCATAATATTATGGATTGTCTTAGCACTTGTTATCAGATTGGATATAACCTTCCTTTGGTCATTGTGCTATCGGAGAGAGACTGCGGTGCTCTCGTCCTGGTGAAATCAGCATGATTTGCAGGGGCTCATATGTAGAGCCGTGGATATAGTATTTTGGTTTCACTTCTATCCAAATATCTTGTCATATCCAGTATTGGTGTCACGACTGTGATCGTATTGTACCGGTCATGGTTCAGGTATGGGACTGTCTGAGTTCTCCAATGGGAGCGACGCTTGGTCCGAACAGGGCACCGGTGATGGATCCTTGGGAGTGACCTGTGCTAGTAAGTCAAGTTATCGTGTCTCGGCGGGCTAAAGAGCTCTGCTCTTTTGGAGCCTTTGTGGTTCTGGTTGAGGCTGTCGATGTCGGAGTACCCCTCTGCAGAGTGTAAAAGTGTGAAATTTCACCCCTGTGACTCCCGGGTAGGGAAGCTTGCGGTCATATGTGACGCCGATACTTTTCCATTTGTTATCACTAAATTCATCCCGTTGTTACCTTATTTATCTTTGGCGAATTCAGTCATTCATTCCTTCCTGAATTCATCACATCATTGATTATCATTACCTTGTTGATTCCTTTGATTTCAGATAATCTTTTGACCAGCTATCCTTTTTGTTGTATCTACTTGTTGAGTATGATTTATCGTACTCACCCCAGCTCCCCTTATTTTGTTTAGATGCAGCGGATGCTAACGTATGCGCGTGATGGAGCTGGTGTCGTTCGAGGAATAGGCTGGACCGGCGGGTGGGACGCAGTAGAGAATTTATATTTCTATTGTAATTGTATATAAACTTGTAAAATTAATATATGAGCTGCTTGTGATCCACTGTGCTGGTTTATGCCTGCAATTTAGCCTTGTGCATGTATATGCCTCTCGGTGTATAGGCGCGCGGCGGCTGTCATTCTTCCGAGCCGGGTCTCGGAGCGTGATAGTTAAAGTGGTATCAGAGCTCAAGACCTAGGACGCGTGGGAAATGGGTAGAACGATCAGAGAGTTTGAGACTAACTCTGACAGAAAAGAATTTGGTGTTTAGCTAACTAGCAATGTTTTAAAATTGTTTGTTAGAACCATGTTTTGATCGCATGATAAAATATTCTGTTTACTAAAATTTGGTAAGGTGAAATTATGCATGTTTGATTTAAAAAAGGGGTTTTGTTTTGAATTTCGGGGATGAAATTCTTATAAGGTGGGATGTGATACCCCAGATTTTTAAGTAATTAATTAACTTGAGCTAACTTCTATTCGTGGTGATTTTGCTCATCTCTAGAATTTAAATTAAATGCTAACATTGGCATGTAATATGAACTATAGTAGTACAAATTAACCAGAAGTTGTAGTGGTGCATGTACTAGAAGGCAAAGTAGAAGGTCGACATGCTTAATTATGAAGAAATGGAGGAGAAGGCAACATGCCCATGCATGTATGCGTTGGCAGCAAATCAGAGGCTAGCTGATCCAAGTTTTCTACATGGGTTCATGCATGGTGACCAGATCAGTTAGCTACGTACAATGCTCTACTTCAACCATCACTCCAAGGGTCAGCCGACAGTTTCCTTGACATTGTCGAAGGGTCAAGCGGCAAAGGTCAAGACGGCTAGATATTTCGCTAGTCTTGCTAGACGCTGGGATGCTATAAATAGGATCGCTCTTAAGGTACGACTTAGAAGCATCGCCCGGAAGCCAGAGTGTGAGAGAAATACTACTATAGATAGCTCTCTAGCGAGGAGTAACACCCATGACCGTACAAGACATACTGAGAGATCCTGGCGTGGAGGAGATGCTATTGTCTACATGTATCTGATATGAAGGAACGTAGAAGGAGGGATGATCGTATATTTAGAAGTTATTCATATGATGGCATGATTCATCGGCTGATAAGAATCGCTGACATAGTTCGTGGATATTCTATCGAGGCAAGTAGTAGTTCTCTCATCCTTGATTTCTGTAAGTAGTATGTTGCTACTTATAATTCTCCCTTGACTCCATTGTGGTGCTTGTACTTTTACATGCACTAGATTATTATCGTTGCCATAATATTATTGGAGGAATTCTGTTGATTCTATCTCTTCGTTGCTCATAATATTATGGATTGTCTTAGCACTTGTTATCAGATTGGATATAACCTTCCTTTGATCATTGTGCTATCGGAGAGAGACTGCGGTGCTCTCGTCCTGGTGAAATCTGCATGATTTGCAGGGGCTCATATGTAGAGCCGTGGATATAGTATTTTGGTTTCACTTCTATCCAAATATCTTGTATTGGTGTCACGACTGCGATCGTATTGTACCGGTCACGGTTCAGGTATGGGACTGTCTGAGTTCTCCAATGGGAGCGACGCTTGGTCCGAACAGGGCACCGGTGATGGATCCTTGGGGACGACCCGTGCTAGTAAGTCAAGTTGTCGTGTCTCGGCGGGCTAAAGAGCTCTGCTCTTCTGGAGCCTTCGTGGCTTTGGTTGAGGCTGTCGATGTCAGAGTACCCCTCCGTAGAGTGTAAAAGTGTGGAATTTCACCCCTGTAACTCCCGGGTAGGGAAGCTTGCGGTCATATGTGACACCGATACTTTTCCATTTATTATCACTAAATTCATCCCTGTTGTTACCTTATTTATCTTTGGCGAATTCAGTCATTCATTCCTTCCTGAATTCATCACATCACTGATTATCATTACCTTGTTGATTCCTTTGATTTCAGATAATCCTTTGACCATCTATCCTTTTTGTTGTATCTACTTGCTGAGTATGATTTATCGTACTCACCCCAGCTCCCCTTATTTTTTAGATGCAGCGGATGCTAACGTATGCGCGTGATGGAGCTGGTGTGGTTCGAGGAATAGGCTGGACCAGCGGGTGGGATGCAGTAGAGAATTTATATTTCTATTGTAATTGTTGATTCTATCTCTTTGTTGCTCATAATATTATGGATTGTCTTAGCATTTGTTATCAGATTGGATATAACCTTCCTTTGGTCATTATGCTATCGGAGAGAGACTGCGGTGCTCTCGTCCTGGTGAAATCAACATGATTTGCAGGGGCTCATATGTAGAGCCGTGGATATTGTATTTTGGTTTCACTTCTATACAAATATCTTTCCATATCCAGTATTGGTGTCATGACTGCGATCGTATTGTACCGGTCACGGTTCAGGTATGGGACTGTCTGAGTTCTCCAATAGGAGAGACGCTTGGTCCGAACAGGGCACCGGTGATGGATCCTAGGGAGCGACCCGTGCTAGTAAGTCAAGTTATCGTGTCTCGGCGGGCTAAAGAGCTCTGCTCTTCTGGAGCCTTCGTGGTTCTGGTTGAGGCTGTCGATGTCGGAGTACCCCTCTGCAGAGTGTAAAAGTGTGAAATTTCACCCCTGTGACTCCCGGGTAGGGAAGCTTGCGATCATATGTGACACCGATACTTTTCCATTTGTTATCACTAAATTCATCCCGTTGTTACCTTATTTATGTTTGGCGAATTCAGTTATTCATTCCTTCCTGAATTCATAACTAATTATCATTACCTTGTTGACTCCTTTGATTCCAGATAATCCATTGATCATCCCTTGTTGTATCTACTTGCTGAGTATGATTTATCGTACTCACCCGAGCTCCCCTTTTTTTTAGATGCAACGGACGCTAACCTAAGCGCGTGATGGAGCTGGCGTCGTTCGAGGAGTAGGCGTGATTAGCGGGGTGGAATGCGACTTAGAAAACATTATGTTCCTTTGTAAATGTAAAGAAACATGTAAAATTAAATTAACGAGGTGATTGTGATCCACTGCGCTAGTTTATGCCTGCTTTTCTAAGCCTTGCGCGTGTATATGCCTCCCGGTATATAGGCGCGCGGCGGCTGTCATTCTTCCGGGCCGGGTCTCGGGGCGTGACAGTTAAAGGACCACTTTAACTGTCACACCCCGAGACCCAGCCCAAAAGAATGACAGTCGCCGCGCTCCTATACACCGGGAGGCATATACACGCGCAAGGCTTAGAAAAGCAGGCATAAACTAGCACAGTGGATCACAAGCAGCTCATATATTAATTTTACAAGTTTATATACAATTACAATAGAAATATAAATTCTCTACTGCGTCCCACCCGCCGATCCAGCCTATTCCTCGAACGACGTCTTCTTCCTCACGATCTTATGTTAGCATCCGCGCTTTATCTAAAAAAAATAAGGAAGCTGGGGTGAGTACGATAAATCATACTCAACAAGTAGGTACAACAAAAAGGATAGATGATCAAAGGATTATCTGAAAATCAAAGTAATCAGAAGCTAACTATTTTCTAAATCAAATTAGTTAATAGCAGTCGCGCGCCTATACACCGAGAGGCATATACACGCACAAGGCTAAATTGCAGTCATAAAACCAACATAGTGGATCACAAGCAGCTCATATATTAATTTTACAAGTTTATATACAATTATAATAGAAATAGAAATTCTCTACTGCGTCCCACCCGCCAGTCCAGCCTATTCCTCGAACGACACCAGCTCCATCACGCGCATACGTTAGCATCCGCTGCATCTAAAAAATGAGGGGAGCTAGGGTGAGTACGATAAATCATACTCAGCAAGTAGATACAACAAAAAGTATAGATGGTCAAAGGATTATCTGAAATCAAAGGAATCAACAAGGTAATAATAATCAGTGATGTGATGAATTCGGGAAGGAATGAATGACTGAATTCGCCAAAGATAAATAAGGTAACAACAGGGATGAATTTAGTGAAAATAAATGGAAAAGTATCGGTGTCACATATGACTGCAAGCTTCCCTACCCGGGAGTCACAGGGGTGAAATTCCACACTTTTACACTCTGCAGAGGGGTACTCTGACATCGACAGCCTCAACCAAAACCACGAAGGCTCCAGAAGAGCAGAGCTCTTTAGCCCGCCGAGACACGACAACTTGACTTACTAGCATGGTTCGTCCCCAAGGATCCATCACCGGTGCCCTGTTCGGACCAAACGTCGCTCCCATTGGAGAACTCAGACAGTCCCATACCTGAACCATGACCGATACAATACGTAGGTACAATACGTTCGCAATCGTGACACCAATACTGGATAAATGACAAGTTTATAGAAGTGAAACCAAGAAATGATATCCACAGCTCTACGCGAGCCCTGCAAGATCGAGAGCACCACAGTCTCTCTCAAAAGATTAGGCATCACGGTGCCACAATATCCAATCAGATGAGATTATTCATCCATAATATTATGAGCATGAAGAGTTGGAGTCAACAGAATATCTCTCCACAAATATTATGGCAACAACAAGATCAACAATAATCTAGTGCATGTAAAAGTACAAGCACCACAATGGAATCAAGGGAGAATTATAAATAGCAACATACTACTTACAGAAATCAAAGGATGAGAGAACGTCTACTTGCCTTGATAGAATATCCACGAACTATGTCAGCGATTCTTATTAGCCGATGAATCATGCCATCATATAAAATCAAGTAGCAATATAAGCGTCAATCAGTGGCTGGCTCGGCCCCCATCTTCATGGAGTCAGCATCTTCCTCCGTAGATTGTATGATCATCGGCGTCTCTTCGTGTTATCTATCTTTCGCTCACTCTCGCTGGCTTCCATGCGATGGTTTGAATTTGTACCATCAGTCACCGTATGAGGACTCCTATTTATACCATGCATGCTCCGTAGCAACACTAGCAAAATATCTAGCCGCCTTTACCTTTGCCTCTTGACCCTTCGAGCTGAATAGAAGTCGCTCGCCGTAGACGCTTCTAAAAGAAACCCTGTCCAAGTCCAACGTCCTGAAGGTTAGCAAAATCTTTACGTGCAGCTGCGTGGCCACCATGCATGCCTCCACGCATGTAGAAAACTTGGATCAGCTAGTCTCTCTTATGCTACCAACGTATCCATGCACATCCACGTAGCACCTTCACTCCTTCATGATTAAGCTTGCACTTTGTTTGCCTTGTAGTAGCCAGCTCGACCGATACATGCATGGTTGTACTAGTTAGTGATGGCGCACAAGCAAAGTCAGGTTAGCTTTTCATTTAGACTATCTTTTCTAGTTTTGGTTGCATGCAAAGATAGAATTTTCATACTAGAGATTATCAAAACAATTAGGAGTTAATTTAAATTAGTTGAATCGCTGAAAATCTGGGTTATCACATCCTCCTGACTTTGCTTGTGCGCCATCACTAACTAGTATAACCATGCATGTATCGGTCGAGCTAGCTACTACAAGGCAAACAAAGTGCAAGCTTAATCATGAAGGAGTGAAGGTGCTACGTGGATGTGCATGGATACGTTGGTAGCATAAGAGAGACTAGCTGATCCAAGTTTTCTACATGCGTGGAGGCATGCATGGTGGCCACGCAGCTGCACGTAAAGATTTTGATAACCTTCAGGATGTTGGACTTGGACAGGGTTTCTTTTAGAAGCGTCTACGGCGAGCGACTTCTATTCAGCTCGAAGGGTCAAGAGGCAAAGGTAAAGGCGGCTAGATATTTTGCTATTGTTGCTACGGAGCATGCATGGTATAAATAGGAGTTCTCATACAGTGACTGATGGTACAACTTCAAACCATCGCATGGAAGCCAGCGAGAGTGAGAGAAATATAGATAACAGGGAGAGACGCCGATGATCATACAATCTACGGAGAAAGATGCTGACTCCATGAAGACGGGGGCCGAGCCAGCCACTAATTGACGCTTATAATGCTACTTGATTTTATATGATGGCATGATTCATCGGCTGATAAGAATCGCTGACATAGTTCGTGGATATTCTATCAAGGCAAGTAGTAGTTCTCTCATCCTTGATTTCTGTAAGTAGTATGTTGCTACTTATAGTTCTCCCTTGACTCCATTGTGGTGCTTGTACTTTTACATGCACTAGACTATTATTGTTGCCATAATATTATTGGAGGAATTCTGTTGATTCTATATCTTTGTTGCTCATAATATTATGGATTGTCTTAGCACTTGTTATCAGATTGGATATAACCTTCCTTTGGTCATTGTGCTATCGGAGAGAGACTGCGGTGCTCTCGTCCTGGTGAAATCAGCATGATTTGCAGGGGCTCATATGTAGAGCCGTGGATACAATATTTTGGTTTCACTTCTATCCAAATATCTTGTCATATCCAGTATTGGTATCACGACTGCGATCGTATTGTACCGGTCACGGTTCAGGTATGGGACTGTCTGAGTTCTCCAATGGGAGCGACGCTTGCTCCGAACAGGGCACCGGTGATGGATCCTTGGGAGCGACCTGTGCTAGTAAGTCAAGTTGTCGTGTCTCGGCAGGCTAAAGAGCTCTGCTCTTCTGGAGCCTTCATGGTTCTGGTTGAGGCTGTCGATGTCGGAGTACCCCTCTGCAGAGTGTAAAAGTGTGAAATTTCACCCCTGTGACTCCCGGGTAGGGAAGCTTGCGGTCATATGTGACGCCGATACTTTTCCATTTGTTATCACTAAATTCATCCCGTTGTTACCTTATTTATCTTTGGCGAATTCAGTCATTCATTCCTTCCCGAATTCATCACATCACTGATTATCATTACCTTGTTGATTCCTTTGATTTCAGATAATCCTTTGACCATCTATCCTTTTTGTTGTATCTACTTGCTGAGTATGATTTATCGTACTCACCCCAGCTCCCCTTATTTTTTTAGATGCAGCGGATGCTAACGTATGCGTGTGATGGAGCTGGTGTCGTTCGAGGAATAGGCTGGACCGGCGGGTGGGACGCAGTAGAGAATTTATATTTCTATTGTAATTTTATATAAACTTGTAAAATTAATATATGAGCTGCTTGTGATCCACTGTGCTGGTTTATGCCTGCAATTTAGCCTTGTGCGTGTATATGCCTCTCGGTGTATAGGCGCGCGGCGGCTGTCATTCTTCTGAGCCAGGTCTCGGGGCGTGACATCACCGATCTCTAGTTAATCGTTACAGCATTACTAGATAGAAAGATCTGTGCAATTCAGGGTTCTGTAGGGAATAATTTTTTTGTTATCTGCACCAAACCCCAACAGAAGCAACTGATTCATATCATTGTAAGTGTGATGCATGATGATGTTCTTGATAGGAAGCCTGAGTCCGTGCAGAAACCTTTGCAAAGTCATCTGAATAGACTCTTGAACTCGCGATCGCTGCATCAACAGTTCCATCTCCTTGATTAAAGCATCAACGGACAAAGAACCTTGCTTTAGCTGTCTCAATCTATCAAAAACTAAACACAAATAATTGGTGGGCACAAAATGAGCCTGCATGAGTGCCTTCATCTCTCTCTAGTTCAAAACATGAGCCTCTCATCATTGTCGCATAATATTATCCCACCAACACAATGCATAGCCATCAAATTCTAAGGATGCAAGTTTGACCTTCTTATCTTTAGTGTAAGCATGCATACTCCACATCCTCCACATCACCTTCACCATCAAATCTGGGTATCGAGAACTTTGGCTTGCCCAGATAATCATCCTCAGCAGGTAATACACGTCGGGCACCAAGGACTAGTGGTGGCCTGACCACGCCCACGTGCATTGGGGCCCATCAGATTGGCATTGTCATGGACACTGGCATCATCTACAAACTCATCAGTAGGCTCCACAGGTGGCGGTGCAATAGGATACGCAGCGCCACAATGGATTGGCTCAACTGATCATTGCTTTGCTGGAAAGTGGTGAACTAGCCTGCATAGCTGTTATATTTTCAGTAGTGCCTTTCACTTGCAACTGGAGTTTCTGATGTGCAGCCACAGCTTCTTGAGTAGAATTCTCCAACACACCCTCCAGATGATTGCCCCAGTCCCACAAAGTCTTTCCAGACCACAGGTGCATCAGCCTCTTTTTCCTGCATCACATCATAATCGCTAGCAGACATGATTAGTAGGTTAATGCACTAAATCAAAAACTCATGGTGCCTCTCACAACTCACTCAAAAACTGACAAGAAAAGGTAACCTTACCGTTCCAAATTGAAAAGTAGTATCAAGCTCATGCACGAATGTGATGAAGTGAATACTGAGGGTAGAAGAGCGATCACACGACAAACCATGAATATATAGTGGAGTTGTAGGTATGGTATCCTAAGTACACCGCAAATAAGTCCTAGTGTTGATCGTATGACAAGACCCCCAGAAAGACACACGGTGGAGATAAATGGGGCAAAGCAACTATGAACAAGAGCTCAACAAATATAAGGGACAATGCACAAAAGTTCATGTTGCAATGCACAAGAGAGATGTTAGCAAAGGCTCAATGAATAGGCACAAGATTGCGCACACACACGGCAACAGCCTGATAAGCACAAAATAGCTAGTCTCATATGGGTAAGCTCCTAACACAATGTTGTAGAAAGGCCGTAGCTATAGCTCTCAAAGTATGCAGGAGGTACGCTATGTGGACACCGTGGGAGAAACTGACCAAAACCGTGTCGCGGCAGAAGTTTACAACGATGGAAACGCCCGACTGCAAATCAGCGGAAAGACGCTGTCGCGGCAGAGAAAGTTGCCGGAACGTGTGTCACGGCAGGCGGCAGAGATAGACTGCGACCAAACACGCATGGCAGCGACCAATCGGAAAAACGCTGCCGCGACAGAGAATACGTCAGAAAAGTGTGTCGCGGCAGGAACTTGGCGTGGCAGAAGTTTTGTTTCTTTTTTTGATTTGGGTGCGGCGTGTACTACTCGGATTGGGTGCAGCGCACGTCCTTCCTTTTTTGAATCTCTTTCTTTTTTTAATCTAACCGGCCAATTGGCTTGGGCTGGCCCTAGCGCCTGAGGCCAGACGGTCTCTACGCCCTGGCGAGCCGAGCGAGCGAGGCACTCAAGGCCAAACGGTCTCCACCCTTGGGCGAGAACGAGTGCCGCTGCTATTTTTTTGTAAAACTGAGATCGATCGGTTTGATCGCCTGGACTGATCAAGGAAACATAAAACATGTGGACTCCTCCCCCAACAGCGATCAGATCAGGCTGGGAAGAAAAACAGGTAGGATCACGAGCGGAAAAGCTCGATCTCGATGCTGACTCCAACGAAGAACACGAAACAAGAACGACAAAGACTTTGACGACTCTGAACCGGAAAAACAAACCTAAACACTACGACTCAGATGGAAGAAAGGAAACACAAAAGAAAACACGATCAGCAGCTAAAACTCAAGAATGATGCAATCTGGGCTATGGCGAAACTATGAACGCTAATTTTTAAAGCTTTTTCTAGATAAGAAATAAACACTCAAATTAAACTAATGGATGGATTGTGGATTCTCACCGAGTAAACAATGGAAATCTGATACCAAGATGATATGGGGTGGCCCGATCTTTCGTGAGCAACGCGATGGTGATGATGGCAGCGGATGATAACGTCGGGGATAACTTGGTATCACTGATGAACTCTCCTCGCTTGAGCACTTATGCCAATGAAACAGCCCTCACCCCATTGGATATTCAGGAATCCACACACTTGCGCACGTATCTGTCGACCACGAAATAGTAGTTTGCAATCTACTGATTCCCAATGGAACAACAGATCACACTAAACTTGCAGTAGTATCTCACCAATCAATATGACTGGGTGTAGAAGAATTCAGATGAGAGCTTATAGCAGTTCAATGAAAAGGTCATTTGTCTAAACATGGTATGAGATCTAATCTAGGGGCTGCCCTCTATATGAGAGGGGGCTAGGGGCGGCCAGACTTGGGGTGTCGGCTTAGGACTGCGGCCAGGTCTGGAACCCTCCAACTCAAGTGTGGTTCGACTCAACCCAAACTGATACAAACTGAACTTTGAGTTTAGCCTTAGGGTACGCAGACCCAATGATGTCCACATGGTGTTGTCCTCCGTGCTTGTGGCGCCGGCCTCCCTCTTCTCCCTCGTGCTCTCTTGCTTGATCACCACGTCATGCTCCATGTAATGCATCTCCTCGCTCCCTCGAACCCCTTTCTTCTCCATTGAACCTGATCATACATATGAACAAAGACTTAGGTAGTATAAAGTTATCATTATAATAAACATCAGATTCAATGAGGAATGAGTTCACCTATTGTTCTAGTAACTTAGCACGAGCTCGAGTAATTGGTCCAATCCTGATCTCATTATTGGACTTGTCTTTAGCAGCAACAACTGGATCGTCGATAGTAGGTGGAGATGGCTGTGTAGTAGGGATGTCGTCATCATATGGAGTCAGCAAGAGTCACGTGGAGGAGTTCGACTACTATACTAGTAGCTTAGTAGCTTGATTAGCACCAAAAACTATAGAATAAAGCTGCTTAATGGAGTCGTCATGTTTAGTCTATTACTTTCCATTGCAGTTAAGGTTTGTAGCATCAAGGTAGAGCCTTCTAGTGTTCCTCTTTGGACCGAAGGGGAACTGGAGTCCTTTGTACAGTTATGGCTTGTAATATCAAGTGCTTGAATAAAGACCGATATGTTTCTATTGTACCACTCTGAGGGATGTAATATTATGAAATGGTACTTCACGAGTGTTATGTCAATGACTTGCATACTACAACATGCAGTGGTATGCTGGGTCGCCATGAAAAGTTTGATAGAAAATTTAGGAAAAATACATATAATCATATGGAGTCAAGTTCGAACTAAATGAAGTAAAATTCACCGATGAATAATAAAGCCATTATTCTTGAATGAATTTAACCTAACATATACTCCTTCAAAATCATAATAGGAGTATATAAAGTCCCTAAAATCATAAATCATCACATGGGGTTATAAACCAGATAACATTCTAAGGCATGGCACTATTTGAATCTTTAACCATTGCCCTTATTGGACAATGATGTTGTTTTCCAGAACCCAAGGTCCCAGGTCACTCTAAAACATCGAAATACACCACCTTGCAGTTTGCATGCAAGTTCATCACTTGCTCATGCCTTTGCAGTATCTTATCAGATTACCCGCAACTATATTATGTCTTATCACTACTGCATTAAAGCAAAAGGTTCTTCTTTCATAATTAACATGGAATAGTGGTTTCAACTGGAATGGTTGTTACCCTAAGATGGTAGGAAGTGGGACCATGGTATGGTAATTGTGGTTGGTGGAGGTCCCACTGCAATTGGAATGTTCACCTAGGATTAATAACCAATGTCGCTAGTGATTCTAGCACCGTAAATAACTGTCAACCATAAGATCTGGAATGGGATGGAAAAATCCACTATATCTTTTTTGCTTTCGCATATCAATGAATCTATAGCTGAGGATTGTCTGCCTGGTCAATCTATAGAGTATAGGGGAGGATGTGGGATTCCCGCCCGGTCTATCTATGGATATAGAGGAGGGTAGACTAGCTAATTGGTCTATGATGGATTGTAAGGGTCGCCCAGAATGGTCTACCATAAAGGTGCAGACAGGTGGTCAACACGGTCTATCTATGAGGTAAAGGTGTGGGTGGACTTACAAAAGGGTGGGTACACGGGGTCACGAAGAAGAACAGTATGGCTTGGATTACCGACTGGGCCCCATACCAAGGAAGTATGGATGGGAAAGTACGCCCGGTTGAGCAGCAAGGCTTTGATCTCTTATGGGTACAAGCGACCACCTCTGCAGAGTGTAAGAAAGTATCAAGATACTCCCTATTCCGAGAAAAAGCTACGAATGCGGTAGGATAGGATCCCACCAAAGATCTAATCGACCCATGAAGACTGACGGTCATAATTTTATGAATAAAACTAACCTTTTGAAGAAATGATAATGAAAACCTGCATTTTCCTAGGACACTTTGGCCCACGGCTGTAGTTACTACATGAAACACCTTCTACCTTTAAAATGAACTTGTTGAGTATGCTCGTACTCATCCCACCTTAAATACCATGCTTAGACTCGGAGGACCAGCATGAGGCGACTGACAAAGCTCTGGAGGGCATTGAAGATGTCTATTACCAAGAGCCGGATCTATCTGGAGGAGTGGAAGGCGTGGACTACACCATCACATACAGAGTTAGCGAAGGCCATGAGGAGGAGTCCGACAACTAGACTAGTAGTTTATTAACCTGAGCGGCACCAAACACTTTTGAATAAAGTTGCTTGAGTAGTCATGTTTAGTTTATTGCTTTCAGTTGTAGTTAAGGCTTGTAGCGTCGAATTTGAGTCATCTAGAGTTCCTCTTTGGACCGAGGAGGAACTGAAGTCCTTTGTACACTTCTGGCTTGTAATATTAAGTGCTTGAATAAAGACCGCTATGTTTTTGTTGTACCACTCCGAGGGATGTAATATTTGTGAAATGGTACTTCACGAGTGTTATGTCAATGACTTGCATATTACAACATGCAGTGGTGATGCATGTAAAATGCATACATGATCTTTGCACTTTACCACTTGATATTCCACCTTATTTGCATCATATATTGGTTATATTCATGCTTTTTGATGATTATTGGGAATAGTTTACATGTTCCCCAATTTTATCGGATTAACCTGGGAAAACCAGAAAACCTCTTTTTCAATGTTTTTAACTTTCATGGAACCAAACGGAGTCCAAATTACCTAAAACTTTGCGGGTGCCAGTTTTTCCACGGAACAAGACTATGGAGAGAAGGAAGTGCAACAGGGGATCCACGAGGGCCAAATGAGCATGGCCCATGCAGACATATTCCTTGGCTGCGTGGGGCCTGCCCATTCCCTCATTGTTGCTCTAATGCCGTCAATTTTTGTCTCGATGGATTTGAATTGACCTAAAACCAATTATATAAAGGGTGCCCCTGCGGGTCGCAAAAGGGAGCGCCGCCGAAACACAGAAACATGAATCACCAGCCTAGGAGATCAAAGATCAGATGGGAGAACTCCGGCAGGGCACTGCCGGTGTGATCTCCACCCCCTCCGATGACTCTACCTTTGTCACCATGATGAAGGGAGTAGTCCACCTCTAGACTACGGGATTGTGGCAGTAGCTAATAGTATCTCTATCTTGTTCTTCATCGTCTTAGCACCATATGAGCATCATAACATGATCATGGTCATCTTTTGTATCACTTTTGTGGTGGATCTTTCTATGAGTTAATATATGAGATTGCAATTGTTCTTTAATTTCAGTGTATGAGTAGGTGCATATTATATACCCCATTCTTGTTTACTTGTTATGATCAAGCATGTTTATGAGAGCGTGTGTGGGGAAACGTGTGTGTTAGTTGGAGTAACGGGGGTGATTATTCTGGGGAGGGCAGTCCTTGGAGTCACTTGGGTGTTTACCTTACTTTGTTCCCTCACTAGGGATAAAGAAAATACCATGCTATAGGGTATCTCTAGCGTGACCTTGCTGAGTATCCGTGACTAGATCAAGTATGTTCTTATTTTAACTTCATGTCATTGTGCTTAATGCTATGCTCTGGGTTTATCTTAATACCGAGGTGATTAGATTATTCCAATCTTGGTGGAGTATGAGAGAGATGAATAACCAAAATATCTCTATATAGGATGTGATGCCCATATGAATTCATCTGAATATGAACTTTGTTGCAATATTTTATGTTAATTGTATGATCCTATGTCCGCCATATCTTTTATGAGAGAGTGCATTAGTGAACCCATGAACCTCGGTCCACTTTTAATTATAAGAAACAACTTCCCATTCACTATATCGTTGTTTTTATTTTTAGTCATTATTAATTTCGAAAATACAAAAAATATTTCCTTTATTGCATTTCACAAACCAAAACACTACAACCATACCTTTTACTGTTTATCATTGCATTGCATATTACTTTAGTTTACATATTCCCGTAACACAAGATTTTCTAGCGTCGTTGCATTTGCATATTTATTTATTTAGTATTGCATATTTATTTTCAGTTTTGTATACTTACACACACCTTGTGCTTGACAACCACTTGGTGAGGTTGAGGGCACAAAGCAAATTTATTTTACTTTGCAGGTTGTTAGAAGAGGGACAGGAAGGATCCTTATATACACAGTTCCCCGAGAGTTCGATATAAACCCTCGAGTCACCTTCGTGGGGAAAATCACACTTCCCTATGTTGAACACTCTACTCTTGGAGTCTCAACCTAGCGAAGCATCAAACGATATTCTGGCGCCATTGCCGGGGAACTAGTAGAAGGATTGCTCACAAGAAAGTCTTCATCACCAACTTGTGCAAACGCCTAAGCTTGGGGACGTTGCACCTATGTGAGTATCATCTTGTCCTTTTATATTTGCAAAGTACTTTATTTTTGTTTTTTTAGTCCCTTGCATATCATTTTTATTTTCAGTTTTGCATTACTTTTATATTTTGGTTTGCATTTTATTTTCGTTTTGCATTTTGTTTACTATTTTTTTATTTCGGTTGCATTAGTTGTAGTATCATTTTACTTTCAGTTTTCATTCTAAAAACTAAAAAAACACATAAAAATGGATCCTAGCATCGAAATGAATTGTTTTGCTCAACACAATGGAGAATCGTTAATGGGGACTTGGTCTAGGAAAAAAACATCAATAAGAATTCTCCTAAAGGGCCAACTCTAGCTAGTCTGATTAAAAACTTCTATGAGGGCTTAGATGAGTGGTCAAAAAGCTTTCTAGACTCATTAACCAGCGGTAAATTTTCTTCAGGAAACCCTTTCCATGCTATTAATTTAATGGATGATCTATTTGGGAGTTCAAAAAAACCGATAGATGAACTTGGAACCAAACAATTGAAGAATTCTGTTGATAGAGCCATATCGGAATTGCAAACTTATATGGAAGAGTGTCCTACTAAGAATGAGATATCAAATCTTATTATCCATGCTAGCTCTCGGTTTAGAAAAACTAAACAAAAATTGTCCGCTATTTCTCAAAAAATTGGAAATTCTTGTCAATCGTACTGGTTCGAATTATGCTTTGATTAAAAGACTTGATAATAAGGTTCACTCTATGATCAATCTGGTGGAAAGAATCCCTATTGATACTACTAAAGAAGAGAATGATCTTAAAATGGCCTTAGAAGCTTTATTAAGGAAAAGGAATGAGAGAAAGCTAGAAGAAGTAAAAAATGCTTAGTGAATTTAAAGATCCTTTGCTTGATTTGGAAAAGTGTAGCTTGCATGAACTCATTAATATACTACAAAATTTTGCAAGTGATCCATCTATAAATGCTAACCAAGCAGGTTTTGGTTCTTATATTGCTTATCATGTCTTGAAAGAAAAGATTGCTAGGTACAACTAGGAGGCCATGATACCACCAAAGCTTGGGGATGCATGTATCCCAAAGGTATTAGTAACTATTGGAAAAGAAACACATCATGCTATATTAGATCTAGGATCTAGTGTTTCTGTTTATATAAAGAGTTATATGAATTGCTTGAGTTACAAAATATTGAAAAATGCTCTATTGACTTGCTACTTGCTGATGATTCTATTAAACATGCTTTAGGCAAGGTTAGTAATGTTATGGTAGAGCTGCACATGACTTTTGTACCTGTTGATTTCATTATCATGGATATGGGAAATAAAACCTCTAGTCCTATTTTTCTTGGTAGACCTTTTCTTCGTACTACAGGAGCTATTACTGATTCGAAGGAAGGCAATGTGAAGTTTAAGTTTCCACACAAAAAGTGTATGGAACACTTCCTAAGGAAGAGGGACACGCCGAAGTACAAGTTCCTCATGAGCTTCACCCATCTTAATTATCAAGTAAGTAAGCCTAGCTATATCGCTATAAAGAAAGCGCTTTACGGGAGGCAACCCGGTTGTTTCCATTTTGATTTCCTTTGGATCCTCTTGCTGTAACAAGAGAATTTATTTTTTGTTTTGCTATTGGAGTTTTTAATAAAGTGCCAAGTTTTACTCATTTTAGATTGTTAAAGTTGTCGGAAACTTATGGAGCAGAAATTCATGCATGAACTCTTTTCAGTAAAGAAATTATCAAAAAAAATTGTAGCTCTGAGCTATCATTTTAACTGAAGTTGCAACTTTTCATCCTCTGTATGCCTGATTTTTACAGAATTTTTTGACATGTTTAAGTAGGGTAATTAATTACATTTTGCTGCTGCAATATTTCTGGACAGATTCTGTCCTATTTTGTTTTATGCATTCTTTGAGCTTTAAAGCTAAATCTTATTGATTGGTTTGAGTATATGAGAAGGAATACAAAATTATATACCTACTAGACACTTTTCATGCAATTTTTTTGGGAATTACATGTGGCAAGCATCATGATTTTTATGCCTACTAATGTCACCCCACAGAAAAAGAGATGGGAGATATCTTTGTGTTGAAGTTTTTTCACAGGAATTAGAGGAGCTGCGCCAAGAGCTATTCAAGAATGGTGAAAACCATAAGGTTGGGGATGTCAGGACCCCACTAGACTACACACTCTCGGTTTGCACATGTCTACTTTTTATTTTTCTATCAACGCAGTTTTATCGCATAAACTTGGAGCGTCTTTTATAGTATTGTTATAGTTTGTTTTTGTTTTGTTTTCTTTGTATTTGGGTGAGACCACCATGTTTATTTATTTTGAGATAAAGCTACTGGAGTTTGGTTTTATTTGATTTGGATGCATTGAAAGATTTGGGATTGAGATATAGGAGTTGATTATTAAGATACATATGGTTGCATGCTTCATATGCTTTGAATAAGTTTTGATATGCAATTGGTTTATTAGGAGCTATCTTGTATTCATGTTTAGATGCTTAATTCTTGTTTACATTGTTTAACATGGATTGTTTAGCTCTATGGACACTTATGCATGCATGTAGATGGTCAACTTTCTCCCTCTTGCTAGCCCAAAAATAAATATCCAACAAGTCAAAAACTTGTTTATCCAACACCTTCAAACCAAGTTATTCCAGTGAGTCCACCATATATATACCTATTAGCTTCTATGCTATTCCGAGTATATTTCTCATGTTTCATTGTTTTACTTAGTTTCCAAATATTAAAATGATTATGAGTATGTTTGTTATGAGAGAAGTGGTCTAAAGTCTCCCACGAACTTGAATGCACGATTTATTTTTGTACTTAATAAACCTGAACCATTGTGATTAAAATTATGAACTTATGAGCTTGACAAAGTCTGAGTTGGGAGTTAGCACAACCATGCTTACATGGGGCAAGCTTTCGACATTGTACTTGTTTATATTGAGTTGATGTCATGATTCTTTTGTTTTTGGATGCTTATCATTTGTGAACTAAGTGTGGAAATATTGTTTATTCATGGAGTTTGTATAAATTTTTACAGGAAACTCTCAGGCCGCTAATCTAAGCCATGCATCATTCATTGTGGAAATTTACATCATCCCATAGTGAGCATTTGACGACGCATCTCATAATAAAAAGCTATACCCAATGGTAAATAAAACAGATGTTGAGGTGTTCATTGTCTATTTGTCTTGTCATTTTGGTATGGGAAAGCTCATATATCATCTGGCAAGAGGTACCCCAGTTGAGATTCTCTATGATACTATTATACTTACAATGACAAGAATTTCCTTTGTATCCCAAGTTTAGTAACATCTGGTGTAGGCACTCATTTTCAAGGGGCATTGATAGGGCAAAGGTGTCCGATCTTTCGATGAGATCTTGATACGTCGATTTGGTGGGTGGAGTTTGTGCTTGACGATCCGACTACACGTGCGAAGCTCGTGCGCCAATGCAATCGCTAGGACAATCTCCGGGAGTTACTGATCTTGCGGGTGCACGATCAGCCTGACCAGCGAGGGTCTTAATTCCTACCTGAAATCGAGAACAAGTAAGAACTAATACAGCAATCAAGATATTGCGGATGAAAGATGTATGCTTTATTCAAAAGGTGGGATTCCGAATAGGCGGTCTTCTTCTGGGCGATTGGCCTCAAAAGTCGAGCTCGTAGTTGCAGCAAGGGCTAACTTTTAGTCTAATCAAAATCCGAGTTCTAATGACGGCTACGGGGGTATTTGAGGAGGAAAAGGTAGGGGTGCGACCAGCTATGGGTTGGGTGGTCGAACGGACCCCTAACAGGCCTTTTCTCCTCAAATTCGGACTCCTAAAAGTGGCTGTCTTATTTGCTGCGAAATTTACATGGGCCTGGCCCAAAAATAGAAGTGACGCAGCACCATATGTATTTATGGACGAAATTATGAAGTAGCTCTTTGTATATTTCGTCCAAGTCTTCATCCTTCATTATGGTGGCTTCAAAGTTCTGAAATCTCCACTCGTGGCGTCTTCTTCAATCCTCAAACGCATGCTGCCATCTCCATGCACGATCATGCTCCAATGCTTGTCCCTCTCATCCATGCTAGGTCCATCATTCCTAAGAGTAACAAACATATCTGATTTAGGCAGCATCATATTCTCATGTATGTGAGAAAGAGTTCCAAGAAACGAAAGTACCTGATAGTTAAGTTGCTTGGCACGAGCTCGAGTGATGGGTCCTTGTATGTGTTCCGCTGTAGGTACAGCGGGTGTATCAATAGATGGGATGTCCTCATCATGCTCCCCTTCTTGAATTGAAGTCGTCCTCGACGCAACCTCATCTTCTTCACCGAAGTAAGGTTTTAAATCTGCAATGTTAAATGTAGGACTTACCGTACCAAAATCTGCAGGAAGCTCCAGTTTATATGCATTATCATTGATTTTCTCTATCACCTTAAAAGGACCATCAGCACGTGGCATTAACTTAGACTTGCGCAAATCAGGAAAACGATCTTTGCGCAAATGCAACCAAACAAGATCACCAACCTCAAACACAACATGCTTTCGTCCTCTATCCCCAGCAACTTTATACTTAACATTCATGCGTTCTATGTTGTCTTTAGTAGTTGCATGCAATTTTAAAATCAATTCAGCACGCTGTGTAGCATCGAAATTATTTTGCACTGAAGATGGTAAAGGCAACAAATCAATAGGTGCACGTGGAACAAAACCATAGACAATCTGAAAAGGGCTCATCTTTGTGGTAGAATGCAGCGAACGATTATAAGCAAACTCAATATGAGGCAAACATTCCTCCCACAATTTTAAGTTCTTCTTTAAAACAGCCCGCAGCATGGTAGATAAAGTTCTATTAACTACTTCAGTTTGTCCATCAGTTTGGGGATGACATGTAGTACTAAACAGCAATTTAGTCCCCAACTTAGCCCATAAACATCTCCAAAAGTGGCTAAGAAATTTAGTATCACGATCAGAAACAATAGTATTTGGCACACCATGCAAACGAACGATATCACGAAAAAATAATTCAGCAATGTGCGCAGCATCATCGGTCTTGTGACAAGGAATAAAGTGTGCCATCTTAGAAAACCGATCCACAACAACAAAAATACTATCCCTCCCCTTCTGTGTACGAGGTAATCCCAAAACAAAGTCCATTGAAATATCCTCCCAAGGAACACTAGGAACAGGAAGAGGCATATATAAACCATGTGGATTAAGGCGAGACTTAGCTTTTTGACAAGTAGTGCAGCGTGCCACGAATCTCTCAACATCTCGCCGCATGCGTGGCCAAAAGAAGTGTGCAGCAAGAACATCCTCCGTCTTCTTGACACCAAAGTGTCCCATTAATCCTCCTCCATGCGCCTCCTGTAACAACAAAAGACGAACGGAACCATCTGGGATGCATAGTTTGTTAGCACGGAACACAAATCCATCATTAAGGATGAATTTGTTCCATGTCCTACCATCTTTACAATTTTGCAACACATCTTTAAATTCAGCATCATGCAAGTATTGTTCCTTTATAGTTTCCAACCCAAAAATTTTGAAGTCAAGCTGAGATAACATAGTATAACGGCGCGACAAAGCATCAGCAATAATATTATCTTTACCCTTTTTGTGTTTGATAACATAAGGAAAAGATTCAATAAATTCAACCCACTTGGCATGGCGACGATTCAGTTTTGCTTGACTACGAATATGCTTCAAAGATTCATGATCAGAATGTATAACAAATTCTTTAGGCCATAAATAATGTTGCCAAGTTTCTAATGTCCGAACCAGCGCATATAATTCTTTATCATAAGTAGAATAGTTCAGACTAGGCCCACTCAATTTTTCACTAAAATATGCTACAGGTTTGCCCTCTTGTAATAACACACCTCCCAAACCAATGCCACTAGCATCACATTCAAGTTCAAACGTCTTATTAAAATCAGGAAGTTGGAGTAATGGAGCATGTGTTAACTTATCTTTCAGTATCATGAAGGCCTCTTGTTGTGCATCGCCCCAAACAAAGGGCACATCCTTCTTTGTGAGCTCATTCAATGACGCAGCAATAGAACCAAAATCTTTGACAAAGCGCCTATAAAACCCAGCAAGACCAAGAAAACTCCTTACTTGGGTGACCGTCTTGGGCTGTGGCCAATTATCAATAGCTTCAATCTTGGCTGGATCAACTTCAATTCCCTGTTCTGTAACAACATAACCAAGAAAAGCAACTCTATTTGTGCAGAAGGTGCACTTCTCAAGATTACCATACAAACGTGCATCACGTAAAGCATTGAAAACAGCACGTAAATGATCCAAATGGTCCTCTAAAGATTTGCTATATATGAGAATGTCATCAAAATATACCACCACAAAACGACCAATAAAAGCACGGAAAACTTCGTTCATCAGTCTCATAAAGGTACTAGGTGCATTAGTTAAACCAAACGGCATTACTAACCACTCATATAAACCGAACTTAGTTTTAAAAGCTGTTTTCCATTCATCTCCTAATTGCATACGAATTTGGTGGTAACCACTACGCAAATCAACTTTAGAGAACATAATAGAACCACTCAACTCATCTAGCATGTCATCCAAACGAGGTATAGGGTGACGATATCGAATGGTAATATTATTAATAGCACGACAATCAGTACACATGCGCGAAGAACCATCTTTCTTAGGTACTAAAATAATAGGAACAGCGCATGGACTAAGAGACTCACGAATATAACCTTTGTCCAATAAACTCTGGATCTGTCGTTGTATCTCTTTTGTTTCTTCAGGATTGGTGCGATATGGCGCACGGTTGGGCAGCGAAGCTCCTGGAATCAAATCAATTTGGTGTTCTATTCCACGAATAGGTGGAAGTCCAGGTGGAACATCTTGTGGAAAAACATCCATGTATTCCTGCAAAAGGTTAGCAACCGCAGGTGGCAAAGAAGGAGGCATATCCTCAAATGAAAACAGTACTTCTTTGCAAATAATAGCATAGCATGGAGTAATATTGACATCAATTTCAGCAAGATCAGATTTGCTAGCAAGTAAACAAGGATTCTTCAAACGAATTTCAGTAGCATGGTTAGAATCAGATTTAGAAGAATGCTTAGGTGGTACAAAATCTGCAGCAATAATCTGATTCTCACTCTTATGTTTGTCCTCATTTTTTAATCTACTAGCTCTAGCAAGATCATCTTTCAAAATTTGTTCCGGAGTCATGGGTTTAAGTCCAATTTTCTTGCCAGCATGTGTAAGAGAATACTGATTTGTTTTACCATTATGTACAGATTCTCTATCAAATTGCCATGGTCTACCAAGTAACAAAGAACAAGCTTGCATAGGTACAACATCACAATCAACAAAATCTGAATAAGTACCAATAGTAAAATGCACGCGTGCAGTTCTTGTTACCTTGAGCTTACGGGAGCTCTCAAACCATTGAATGTAATATGGATGAGGTCGTTGTCGTGTGGGCAGAGCAAGCTTCTCCACCATGTCAATACTAGCCAGATTGTTACAACTCCCTCCATCAATGATGATCCGGATAGCTCTCTCCTTAACAACGCCTCTTGTTTGAAACAAGTTGTGGCGTTGATCATGCTCAGCCTTGCTCAATTGCACACTCAAGACACGTTGTGCAACTAAGCTCTTGTATTGATCAGCAGTTTCAGCTCCCATTACCTCCATCTCCTTGTCAGAATCAGAATTGGCACCATCACGTGCAGCAATAAGTGCCAATGTATCATCATCAAAATCACTTGCAGAGTCATATTCGCCATCTTCAAGTACCACCATCACACGTTTGGTTCTGCATTCTTTTTCAATGTGACCAAACCCAAAACACTTGCGACATTGAATATCGCGAGTCTTCCCCGTGGAGGCCATGGAAGAAGAACTCCGTGTCGGACCAGCAGATGGTGATGGAGCAGGAGCAGGAGCAGGTGGCGTTCTTGACGTCGGCGTGGTATACCTGGAGGTGGAAGGACCTGGTGCATCCCCACGAGAAGGTGGAGCTGATTGGCGCGCAGACCATGAAGAAGTACGACCTGCAGAATTATTAGGTCTTCTCCATGATGGTTGACGATCCTGCACTTCAAGTTCAGCTTTGCAAGCAAGGTGAAATAAACGAGTAATAGTATTGTACTCCTTGTAGTCTAAAATATGCTGAATCTCCTTATTTAAACCACCAAAGAAACGTGCAAGCATAGCTTCATTATCCTCTACAATACCACAACGAATCATGCCCGTTTGTAACTCTTGATAATACTCTTGTACAGAATTTTTGCCTTGTTCTAAACGAGTTAATTTTTTAAGCAAGTCTCGTTGATAATGTGGAGGTACAAAACGAGTACGCATGGCATGTTTTAGACCAAGCCAAGTAGCAGGAATATTAGCATGATTGACTCGACAATATTCAGACCACCAGATAGAAGCAAAATCAGTAAATTCACATGTAGCAGCACTAACACGCAAATGCTCAGGGTAGCGTAAACATGCAAAACGTTGCTCTACTTCTAATTCCCAAGTGAGATATGCATCAGGATTATATCTACCCTCAAATGGCGGAATATTTAATTTTAGCTTAGCCACATGGTCATCATCACGTACCGGACGCGGAGGTGGACGAGCGTTGCGGTTGTATTGCCGCGGACGGCCAGGTGCAGGTTGTTGGACCTCGTCCTCGTCGAGCTCGTTTTCATCTTCGAACTCGTTTTCCCCCTCGTCAGCAGCATATCCGTCCTGGGTGGCCGCCTCCGTAGCGGCCGCAGCAGCTGCCGCAGCTGTAAGAGGAACGCGGCGAGCACGTGGTACAGGGACGGCCGGCCGTGGCAGTGGTGGTAAACGGGCCAGGACTTCCTGGAACCGGGCATCGAGCTTGGTGTTGAAGGATGCCTCAAGACCAGCCATCTTGTCCATCGCATCAGAAAGCTTGGAATCAACATCACCCAAGCGTGTGTCCACATCTTGTGCACGCCCCACCAACAGCCGTGTGAAGTGGGCATGCAACTCTGCACTAGTCATCTTCTCTGGATCAACATCATCCTTCGGGGTTCCTGTCATGGTTAGCGTGGAAGCAAGCACAAATATATAAACCTATGCACTACGGAATATGGTGGGATCACGCGTAATCCGTCAAGCGGTATACAAAGCTCTTACAAGTTCTTACCCAACAGGAGGAAGGTGATATGCAACCAGCAAAGAACAGCGACTCCCAAAATTGCACAAGCGATTACCAGGTGTCGATACAAAGCACGTGCAGAAATATGTGGAGCTGTAGGAAGGCTTATATGGTAGCAAAAATACAGCAAATGTCAAAACAGCAATGCAATGTTGAAAGAATGCTCAACCACGGTACTGTGCTGGTCCTAGGCTATACCAAGCTAGAGACGCGAGCCGAGAACACTAAGGAAGTCACGGCGCGGCCCCACAAGCAGAAAGGAACAGCTCCCAAGCAAAATATAAGTGAAGATCTGCAGGAATTGTCAGGTCTGAAACTTCGGAGGGCAAAAACTCAGCCTTCCCGGCCTTTTTTGGGAGTTCTGGGTGTCGCACAACGACATAGTGGTTGTGGTCACGTAGATCTTTTCGCTACGAACATTTTGAGTACTCGCACGTCGAAAACGGAGTTCGTATGCAAAAGTTATGACCAGTTGAAATTTGCTGTCGAAAACCGTCAAAAAACTGACGGAACTGTCAAAATTCAGACTGAATTCGGAATGCACTAGTAGGAACGGGTCAACCCGACTTGGATGCGGAGTTGACTTTTTTTTTTTTTTTTTTTTTTTTTTTTTTTTTGCTCTTCTTCCTCCTCTTGACTGGCGACCGAAACCTAACTCACGGACTCTGAAAAAGGTACGGATGAAATTGGGAAGAACGAACAAGAACTTATGTGAAGGCGGTGGCGGAAGTATATGGCGTGGTGGTGGAAGGATATGGCGGAGCAGTGGTGCAAGCGTGCGGCGGCGGCGGGACTAAGGTGAATCGAACTCGAAACTCTAAAGGAACAGACACTAAGACCAGCAACTCGACACGCGGATGCAGACACAAATTCAACGATGCAAACTGAAAAGACAATGCAAAGGCTCGGATGGTTTATGGGACGAGATGATCTAACCCTAACTGTATTTTTTGGCTTTTTCGTGGTTTATAGGTATGAACACTGATGCAATCTAAACTACGAAAACAGTAAATCTCACCGAGCAACCTGAAATCTGATACCACTTGATAGGGCAAAGGTGTCCGATCTTTCGATGAGATCTTGATACGTCGATTTGGTGGGTGGAGTTTGTGCTTGACGATCCGACTACACGTGCGAAGCTCGTGCGCCAATGCAATCGCTAGGACAATCTCCGGGAGTTACTGATCTTGCGGGTGCACGATCAGCCTGACCAGCGAGGGTCTTAATTCCTACCTGAAATCGAGAACAAGTAAGAACTAATACAGCAATCAAGATATTGCGGATGAAAGATGTATGCTTTATTCAAAAGGTGGGATTCCGAATAGGCGGTCTTCTTCTGGGCGATTGGCCTCAAAAGTCGAGCTCGTAGTTGCAGCAAGGGCTAACTTTTAGTCTAATCAAAATCCGAGTTCTAATGACGGCTACGGGGGTATTTGAGGAGGAAAAGGTAGGGGTGCGACCAGCCATGGGTTGGGTGGTCGAACGGACCCCTAACAGGCCTTTTCTCCTCAAATTCGGACTCCTAAAAGTGGCTGTCTTATTTGCTGCGAAATTTACATGGGCCTGGCCCAAAAATAGAAGTGACGCAGCACCATATGTATTTATAGACGAAATTATGAAGTAGCTCTTTGTATATTTCGTCCAAGTCTTCATCCTTCATTATGGTGGCTTCAAAGTTCTGAAATCTCCACTCGTGGCGTCTTCTTCAATCCTCAAACGCATGCTGCCATCTCCATGCACGATCATGCTCCAATGCTTGTCCCTCTCATCCATGCTAGGTCCATCATTCCTAAGAGTAACAAACATATCTGATTTAGGCAGCATCATATTCTCATGTATGTGAGAAAGAGTTCCAAGAAACGAAAGTACCTGATAGTTAAGTTGCTTGGCACGAGCTCGAGTGATGGGTCCTTGTATGTGTTCCGCTGTAGGTACAGCGGGTGTATCAATAGATGGGATGTCCTCATCAGGCATGATACATTCAACTTATATTTTGTCAAGAGCACTACTCATATTTGCTTTCACTTTAACCATTAACCATTTCAAGATGCTAATGATAGGGGCAATGGGAACCAGAAACCAATGAATATCATGTCTCAAACATAAGCTGTAACATCACCAGTTTTTATATCAAATTTTGGAATAAAAAAATTTGTTTTTTTGTGTTGAGTGAAATTTCACAAGGATTTAAAACTTTTTTAGTTTATTTTAAAAGGTTTTCCCTAAATAAAGTTTTCCTTTAACTTTCAAAACCAAACTTATTTTACTCCAAGGTTTCCAATTTATAAAAGAGTTTTCTTATAAATATTTCAAATTTAAAAGTTTTGTTGGAAAAACTATTTCAAACTTTCTAGTATTCCTTAAAAGATTTATTTTTGAGAAAACGGGATTTCAAAATTATATTTTGTATTTATTCAAACCTATGCAAGCTTAGTTGCATAGGAAGTATTTACAAAATGATCTGTATTAAATAAAGTTTGCATTGCCAAAAGTATGTTTGAAAATAAATTTCAAATACTATTTTTATAAAGTTTATTCTCTAAATTTTAAAGGTTTATTTTAAAACCCTAAATTCTATTTTGCATTATGCAAATAAAGCCCTTTGGCCAATCAATAAAGTTTTACTTGAAAATTAGTTTTATTATGAAAACTTATTTCTTACTGTTTTATCTTTTTGTGTTAAATTTTAGAATTTTTTTGAAATTTGTTTGAACTCATTTGAAGTTCAAATGCAAAAGCTATGAAAGAAACAAGAAACAGAAAAAGTAAAAGTAAAAAAAGAAAGAGATCTGGCCGACCGGCCCAGCAACTCCGCGCGCTTGCGCCCCGCAGCAAGGCCGGCCCATCACCACGCCAACGCGGCCTAAGAGGAGCCCGCGGCCTTTTCTTTTCTTTTTCTTTTTTCTCTTTTCGTTTTTCTAACCTATCTCTATCTAAACACGAATATCTTAAGTTATGCAACTCCTTTTTTGGATCCATTTGTTTCTACGCGTTCCTAACTCGAAACCCTAACTCCTCCACTGACCTACCCCTCTATATATAGCACCCACCTCCGTAGATCTAAGCTTCTTTCTATGAAATCCTGAAATCCTTTCTCCTGAAATCTTAACTCGAATTTTCGAGCCTCTAAACTTCATTTTTTGCCTTCAGCCTCTAAACGAAAGTTGTAGATCTCGTTAAGACCTTTCAATCCCGACCAACCCCATCTCATTTCATCGAACGTAGCTCGAGAAATCTGGCCCAAAAGCTTTGAGATCTGATGGAGAAAATCCTAGATTGCGGCTAGCCCGCTTCTCTAAATCCAAATCCCTTTGGTGAGTTGATACATCTTTCAATTCTCTACAACTTACTTACGGTGAGTTTTTCGTTTTAAGGTATGGATCTATGTCTTTAAAATAGATTCAATTTCGTGTCAACCGGAGCCAAATCAACCTTGAAGATAATCCCGAATCACCGCTCCTTCAACACGGAAGTTGTTCCCCTCGTCAAGAGCTTTCCATATCCGCAAGTCTCACCTTGTTTCGTTCATCGAGCAAGGAGAAAATCATGTTGGAAGTTTCAGATCTCATAAGATATAACCTAGATCTTGACCACCTCGTTGTCCGAATTCAAAGTAATTTGTAGAGTAGATAGATCTAGTGATTCTCTACAAGTTACGTATAGAAAGTTTTTCAGATGATCATACCTATCTACCTTGACCCAATCTCATATTCAGTTTTCAATTGAGTTAATTGAGTAAAATATGATATATCTCAATCATAGGTTTTGTTCTTGCTACCATGGTGTTGATACACTCCACACCAAATATCCATATTCCATGTTTTCCAATAGAACCTTGAGCCATATTCTCAAATATCATTCATCTATATCCAATCTCATGCCCACTTAATCTTGTTCACCTGTGTTGAACTATTCAATTTGCAAATGAGTTAATTGAGTAATCAATGTTTCACAAATCTATCCCCAAAGCCTAAGTGTAATGCATACTAATTTTGAGTAATTGTTGCCACACTTATTCAATAGTATTGTTATTGCATTGTTTGACACTTATGTGATTTAATTCACATGAACCATTCCAAATTATATTCATGCTTTTGCACAGCATAAAGATTCCTCACTTATATCTTAGACAGTACTTTTATCTCTAATCATTTGACCTTGCCATCCAAACTCTCAAATCCATATCTTGCAAGCCAAACCTTTTTGCCATATCTCTCTTATCACAGAATCTCAAGAAATCTAAAATGCTGAACCAACCCCTTTTCAATTGTTTGTCTTGTTTGATTTTGTTGCTATTGGTATGGTGTGTTTATGTTGTGTTATTTCTATGTTATAGCTTCTATGGAGTGCTACACGTTTTGTTGAGAGAAGTGAAAGTAAACTCCGAAAAGGCAAGTGACACACATTCTTCTACCTATTTTTACTACTTCATTAGTGTTTTTCCAGTAGTATGCATGACATGTTGTTTTTCAAAAATGTTTATGCAATGCTAGATCCTAATAGTGTGTAGCCAACACTTAAATCTCAACCTTTGCTAGGATTGCTATTATTATTTTGAAAGTGATGTCAAATGCTTAATTAAAAGTAACAACTCCAATGAATCACCTGGGTGGAATGGTAGTTGGGTTAGTGGCTACTCAGGGCTACATGCCTAGGGGAAGGACCTAGAGTATGTGGTGACTTGAGAGTGCACTTGTGGTTTGCCACCCAGGATTAAAGAGATTAATATGTCTTTCATGCCTTAGAGTACTTCCAGTGCAGCCTTATGACATTATGGGCTCTGTCTTGATTGAGTATGATGTGAGGGTTCAACTTGTAGTAATGACATGAGGTTGTATTTGGGGTACGGTCATGCTAGTATGGTTGAATTCTTCTTTAGAAAGGTCTCGTCTCATTCTCCTCTCTGGGTAGAATGGGTCTTAAGGTGAAAGTGCACAACCCCTGCAGGGTGTAAAACTAATCGATTAGCTGTGTCCCCGGTTATGGACAATTCGAGTCTCTAGACATGGTTGTACGGAATAATCTCCTCACATTTTCAAAAATTAATTAAAAATTGATTACTCATTCCGAGGGATGGACTCGGGTGTCTAAGTAGTTCAAGGTAAACTTAACCACATGGGGTCATTTCGAGGGATAGACTCGGATGATTTTATGTGCTCATCTCAAAAAACCTTTTCAAGATTTAAAAATGTTTTGATTTGGAAAATATAGGATAAAATTGGCTTTATGCAACTTAGCCCAAAGATCCACCAGCCAAATATCATGTATTATAGTCTTTTCACAACAGCCACCAAATATGTGTCATTTGCCAGTACGTCATTGTACTGACCCCTTTCGTTGGGGCTGCATATTCAAATGTGCATGTCATTCGAATGAGGAACGATTAGTAGGATCTCGAGTCTACATTCCAACATGTCTGCCTATGGCGCGTGATGAAGATGGAGTCTCATTGCTACTTTGTTTTCTGCTGTGAATTTATAAGGTTTGAGACATATGTAACTGGATCTCTGTTGTAATATCTGACACTATTGCAACGATTACTATATTTTGTACTGTGGTGCTATCAGTGATCCAGGGATTAGCATTTAACACAGGAGTTCTGCCTTTGTCAAAAGGTAGGGTGCTACATAAGCTTAAGATGAAGCATTTGGAAGCTAGATAGTACTTTACTCATGTTTAACCTCTACTTATCATCTGTTTCTCTAAAGTGTCCACCTTTGCATTCAGTTTCAATAAGAATACTCTTTGACCATTATAGGATGTCTTTACTTTGTTTTATTTCATTTTGCATACATTTGGTCCATAGTGCTTTCTTCTATGTTTTACTTTGTGAATCATTATTAGACATCCTTACATTGAAATGTTGATATCGTTTGATAATCTATCTTGCATATTGCTACTTATTTATAGAATGAATCATTTAATTATCTGTAGCAGCAATAATCCTCTTTGATATCTTAGATAGTAGTAAAGTACAAATCTCATGTTGGTTTTATCACCTTTTATACTCGAGGACGGGTATAGTTTAAGCTTGGGGATGTTGATGCATGTAAAATGCATACATGATCTTTGCACTTTACCACTTGATATTACACCTTATTTGCATCATATATTGGTTATATCCATGCTTCTGATGATTATTGGGAATAATTCACATGTTCCCCACTTTTATCGGATTAACCTGTGGAAACCTCTTTTTCAATGTTTTTTAACTTTCAGGGACCCAAACGGAGTCCAAGTTACCTGAAACTTTGCGGGAGCCAGTTTTTTCACGTAACAAGACTTTGGAGACAAGGAAGTGCAACAGGGGAGCCACGAGGGCCAAACGAGCATGGCCCACGCGGCCAGATTCTTTGGCCGCGTGGGGCCTACCCGTTCCCCTCTTGTTGCCCCGATGCCGTCAATCTTCGTCTCGATGGATTTGTCTGACCTAAAACCGATTATCTAAAGGGTGCCCCTGCAAGTCGCGAAAGGGAGCGCCACCGAAACATAGAACCACGAAACAGGAGCCTGGGAGATCGAAGATCGAAGGGAAAAACTCTAGCGGGGCATTGTTGGTGTGATCTCCACCCCCTCTGACGACTCTACCATTGTCACCATGAGGAAGAGGGAGTAGTCCACCTCTGGACTACGGGTTTGTGGTACTAGCTAATTGTATCTCTCTCTTGTTCTTCATTGTCTTAGCGCCATATGAGCTGCATAACATGATTATGACCATCTTTGTATCACTTTTGTGGTGGATCTTTCTATGAGTTAATATATGAGATTGCAATTGTTCTTTACTTTCAGTATATGAGTAGATGCATATTATGTACCCCGTTCATGTTTACTTGTTATGATCAAGCATGTTTATGAGAGCGTGTGTGGCGGAACGTGTGTGTTAGTTGGAGTAACGGGGGGGTTATTATTCTGGGGAGGACAGTCCTTGGAGTCACTTGGGTGTTTACCTTACTTTGTTGCCTCGCTAGGGATAAAGAAAATACCATGCTATAGGGTATCTCTAGCGTGACCTTGCTGAGTATGCGCGACTAGATCAAGTATGTTTTATTTTAACTTCATGTCATTGTGCATAATGCTATGCTCTAAGTTTATCTTAATACCGAGGTGATTAGATTAAATTCCTATCTTGGTGGAGTATAAGAGAGATGAATAACCAAAACATCTCTATATAGGATGTGATGCCCATATGAATTCATCTGAATGTGAACTTTTTTGCAATCCTTTATATTAATTGTATGATCCTATGTCCGCCATATATTTTATGAGAGAGTGCATCAGTGAACCCATGAACCCCGGTCCACTTTTAATTATAAGAAACAACTTTCCATTCACTTTATTACTGTTTTTTAGTCAGTATTAATTTAGAAAATACAAAAAATATTTCCTTTATTGCATTTCACAAACCAAAACACTACAACCATACCTTCTACTGTTTATCATTGCATTGAATATAGCTTTAGTTTGCATATTCCCGTGGCACAAGATTTTCTAGCGCTGTTGCATTTGCATATTTATTTATTTAGTATTGCATATTTATTTTCAGTTTTGTATTCTTACACACACCTTGTGCTTGACAACCACTTGGTGAGGTTGAGGGCACAAAGCAAATTTATTTTACTTTGCAGGTTGTTAGAACAGGGACATGAAGGATCCTTATAGAAACAGTTCCCTGAGAGTTCGATATAAACCCTCGAGTCACCTTCATGGGGAAAATCACGCTTCCCTTTGCTAAACACTCTACTCTTGTAGTCTCAACATAGTGAGGCATCAAGTGGTATGCTGGATCACTGCAAAAGTTGATGAGCCTTGATCTCCTCCCAATCAAACAACTCACAAAGGTGACATTCAACCTCCTTTTCTTTGGAGATCGCTGAATGGCAAATGGTTGAATTATGAAGAAAACGTAGCTTCCTCTCCAGCTTTTGAATTTGGTGCCAAATTGACCCAAAGGAATCCTGACTCCAGTCCTTGAGCGAAACAACAAGGCCCATCATGGTCGTATGAAGTGGGTTTGGCCCATCATGGTGCTTGTTCCAGGCCGATAGTCCACCACACCGGGTGCTTCTCCCTGGCGCTCGCGCAATGCACACCTACCATCTTGCTCAAGGATCGAAAGTTTGGGCCTAACAATTGTCAGCCCATTGATGAGGACATCCCTATTACACCGCCATTATCTCCTACTCCTTTTGATGAAGATGTTGCTGCGAAGAAGTCCAATGAGATTAGGATTGGACCAATTACAAGAGCACGTGCAAAGCTATTGGAACAACAGGTGAACTCACTCTTAATTGAACCTGATCTTTTATTTAATGAGAACTTTATACTGCCTAAGTCTATGCATCTATGTATGATCAGGTTTGTTGATAACACGAGCGTTGCATGAGGAGGAGATGAGTCGCAGCAAGAAGAGCAAGACTTGATGATCAAGTGCGCGAGGGAGGAGAGGGAGGCATGCGCACCACGAGATCACTAGAACATCAAGTCGACATGAGAGAGTCCGTGATGGCGCACTAGGACAGCCTACGACACGATGTCTACACGTCTAAGGCACGCCACACTCATGGCCTGCGTGCCAAATTAGGCCGAACCCATGTATGGGTCGGTATGTACTCGTTTGAGTCGAACCGAGTCAGTTTGGGCCCAAACCAGGTTGGTTTTGGGCCAGGTCCATGCTGAGGACGCCCCAGCCTCCCTTAAGTAGCCAGGGGCGCCCCTTCAAGTCCCTGAGACCACGTTTAAACAAAACCCTAGTTTCTAGACAGAAGCAAGAGTTCCTCTGAAATTATTCGCACCAATTCGTATCGATCTGGTGTTTGTTCTTCTGAAAGTCTGAGTGTAATCTGTTGTTCCATTGGGAATTAGTAAATTGCATCACCGCTTCGTGGTCAGCGGCTACGTGCACAAGCGTGTGACGTTGCGAATATCCAAAGGGTTGAGAGCTGTTGCGCTGGCAGCAGGGATTAGCTGGAGAGTTTACAGCGACACTCGAGTTATCTTCATCACCATCATCGCCATCTACATCGCGCTCGCTGAGAAGATTGGGACACCCCTTATCATCTTGGTATCAGATTTCCACGGTTTACTCGGTGAGCATCCACAAATTCATCCATGCAATTCGTTTTTGTTTTCAGTCCTATCCAGAAAAGCCAAAAAAATTAGGGTTCTTAGTTTCTGCCATATCCTAGATTACACCGTTCTTGAGTTTTAGTTGCTGATCGTCTTTTTCGCGTATCTTTTCTTCCAATTTGTCGGAGTCTAGGATCCTCGATTTTTTCTGCATCTTAGATTTAAGTTTGCATCTCGTTTGAAGTATCGCTGATCGTGGCCTTTTTGCCTGGTTCTACAGCCTATTCGTGCAATAATTACGTTTGCTTGATCCGATCGCACAAGTCAAAAAAAATAGGGCAGATCCGTTCCGATCGTCGCTGGGAGTCCAGCGTTCACGCGCCTGATCAATCTCGAGTCTCTCGCCGTGAGCAGTCCTAGCATCGATCGGTTTCCAAAATCAAAAAAAAAGGCCAGCGCGATCTGCTCCGGGCGCCTGGGCGCGGAGACTGTCTGGCATCCTGCGCCTGTGTCTAGCGATCGCCCGGCTCCGCTCGCTTGGGCGCGGAGACTGTCTGTGGTCCTGTGCCAGATCGGGCCAAACAATTTTAGGCCCAAATTTGCATTAGCTAAAAAAAATATAGAAAAAAGGGGACGTGCCTGCACATGCCGCACCTATAAAAAAAAGAGACAAACTACTTTGTCCGTTTCGCGTCGCCGTCGCGCTGCCGTGTGTTTCCGGCGTCGTACATCTCTGCCGTGACATATTTTTCGTCGTTTTCTCTGCCGCGACAGCGTGTTACCACTGTGTCCACATAGCGTCCTTTCTACACGATTTTGATCGCTTTAGCTACAGCCTGTCTACATCATCATGTTAGGAGCTTACCCATACGAGACTAGCTACTTTGTGCTCATCAGGCTGCTGCCGTGTGCGCAATCTTGTGCCTGTTCATCGAGCCAGTGCTAGCATCTCTCTTGTGCATTGCAACACGAGCTACTGTGCGTCGTCACTTATATCTCTTGAGCTCTTTTTCAGAGTTGCTTTGCCTCGCTTATCTCCACCGTGTGTGTTTCGTGGGTCTTGACATACGATCAGCACTAGGACTTATTTGCGGTGTACTTAGGATACCATACCTACAGCTCCACCATATATTCCTGGTTTGTCGTGTGATCGCTCTTATACCCTCGGTATTCGCTTCATCACATCCGTGCACGTTTCAGTCTCTACGCGTGGTAAGCATTTATTATTCACTTTGGAACGGTAAGATACCTCTTTCTTTCAGTTTTGAGTGAGTTGTGAGCGTACCCACCACCCGTTTATTGTTGGTGCACTAACCTACTAATCATGTCTGCTAGTGATGTTGATGTGATGCAGAAAAAGCCTGATGATACTCCTGTCATATGGAGGGAGTATGAAGCTCTTCGTGATCATTTGGAAAGAATTATAACATGAACAACTGACACTATTGATTCTGATATTCAAGCTGTCCAAATGAAAGTAGAAGCCACTGATGCTACTGTTAATAATATGCAAGTGCAAGTCAATGATCTCCAAACTAGCATCCAGGCGTTGACACAATCTGTCAATGCGCTGCGCCTTACTGTTGAGCAGCGACCCCCACCACATATTGATGCCGATGACGCGAGTGCTCATGGCGACAATGCGGGTTTTGTTGCAGAAGATCGTGGTAATGGTCGAGGCAATGGTCCTCCTTTTCGTGGTGGTATTTGGTGAATACAAGGTTAGAGAGAACTAATTGTTTAAATCAAGTTCATCTACAGGTTAAGTTCTCTCTTCCTCTTATGGTGTCAGATCACAATGCAAAAAGGGAAAAAGGAGTTAAAAAGACTCGAAGACGGAGTCCGGAAGAGCGCATCACGGTAGTTCTTCTTTTTCTTGTTTTTGTTCTTGAGTATAGGGATCCCACACTATTAAGAGGGGATCGAAGTTTTTAGTTGACTCATGGCTCAAATCCATCTTTATACTTTTCCACAAAGAATACCATATCCTTTTACTTCAAATTTCTTCCAGAAAATTCAGAATTCCGGCCGGTATAACTGGTCATACACAGAAATCTCAACCGGTATGACCGGGCTCACAGCCGGTCATACCGGCCATTCACAACAGCGCCAACCTCAATTGGCAGAGATTTTGGCTGGTCTAACTGGGCTGATCGCCGGTATGACCGGCCATACACTTAACTGTAGAAAACGGTCGGTTTTCTCTTTATAAAGCAAGGGCATAGCTCGTGGAAATTAACTTTGACCATTCTTTTGAGATCCAAATCTGAGTTCTTCATCCCTCATACTCTCTCATACTCCCACACATCATACACATCGATTCTTGGAGTGTGAGTTATTGATTTTGAGAGAGGATCCACACAAACTGAAGATTCATTCCTCCTCTCTCTTTTCACCGATCAAATTCGTGATTTGAGCCTCGTGTCAAGTTCTTGCTTCGATCTTGTTACTCTTGGAGGTTGAGGACTCTGAGGCGGTAGCGGTCGCTGGGACCAATCGACTTGTGATTGTCCAGAAGTTTGTACGGGATTGGAGGTCTCCCCAAGGTCTCCACATAGTGGATCGAGCTTCTACTTCGTGCAAGAAGCTCACGGAGAAGAAGGTGTGCCTTCATGGCATCGGGGGTCCTTCATGGTAACCCGCACCTCTCCAACGGTGACTAGCTTCCCCTCAAGGAAGTGAACATCGGGATACATCATCGTATCTGTGTGCTTCGATTACTTCTATCCATTTATTTATTTTGTGATAGCCTTCGAGCTTGAAGCTTTATATTTACTTCATCATTTAGGTTGCTTCACCAAGTTTCCATTAGGCCAATTTATTTATCCGCACAAGCCTAAAATTGCAAAATAATCAAGAAAATTTTGTAGAACCTATTCACCCCCCCTCTAGGTTACCCTCTCTATCCTTTCAATTGGTATCAGAGCCAAGGACTCTTTTTAAGGGATTTACCACCTTAAGAGTGAGATGGTTAACCCCGAGGAGGAGTTAGATCCTACTAAGAATTATTCCGCTCAAGAAGACAAGGACATGCTTGATGCCCAAAAGGCAAAGCATGAACAAGATAGTATTGAGCGCATTAATAATCTCATGGAGAGTAAGTTTGCGGAGATGTTTGATAAGAGGTTGCCCGCCAGTGTCGTCATTGTGTCTTGTTCAACGAAGCCACCACCGACAGTGGAGGTTGAGATCCCTTTTGGAGGTACTCCTAAAGGAGCCTCCAAGGATGGCTCTCCTTTATCTTATAATGCAACTCCATATAACTACCCTCTGGCCTATGTCCCCATTCCTTCGGGGAATCCCCCTAAACTTGATGAAGTTAATTTCTCTTTTTGGAAATCTACTATGCGTTCTCATCTTCGCAGTGTTTGCGTGGAACTATGGAGAGTGGTAGAGGATGGCTACGAGCCCGTGAATGAAAGAAACATGTCTGATACGGATCAACGTGATCCGATAGGGGTTTGGCCCAATCTTTCACGGCGATCAAACACAGCAGCAAGATAAATCAGTTGTTGAGCAGAATAGATCTACTCCACGAACTGTAAAACAGATCCTTGCGAATCAGCAAGCAAAACCAATGATATTGGTGTCCCCCGACATGGGACCTTTTTCCTGTCTATTCTTAACTCGAAAATTCAACTCTGATCGATACAATGGCGGCTGCCATAACCCTATATGGGTGACTCTGAACGCTACCTTGGCTGGGCTAGGCCCCAAACCAAACTAAAAGCCCAAATGGCCAAAACACACTTGATTTTGGACAGGCCCAAAACCATCACACACAAATAAAACCAAACTGAAATAAAAACATGACGCGAACTTAATTAAAACAGAACAACTAAATATCCTTCGCTGCAGCGCCTCGGCGAACATGAAACTCCATTGGAGGTGTACGAAAGTTGGGCTTCACATCATCTTGTGGAGGCACTTCAAAGCAGAATTGTCCAAGCTTCAGAACATAAGGAGGTGGTAAAATAGTAGGAGTAGTAGCTATGCCCCCCTTATCACCCCCCCCAACTTGAAAGGAAACCGTCCTCGGTTTCGCCTGAACGTGTTGGACCTTTTTCTGAGCAGCAAGCACGTCCACTTTGATATCCTTATCGAGCATAGGCTGCAACACATGACGCTTCCCCTTATGCCACAAGGAATAAACATTGGACCTGCCTTCATGAGTGGAACGCCTATCAAATTGCCATGGTCTTCCTAGCAGCACATGACATGCATCCATAGGCAAAACATCACAGACCACTGTGTCCTCATAATTACCTACTGAAAATTTCAGGCGCACCTTATGTGTGACCTTCAGCTTCCCTGAATTATACAACCACTCAACACAATGTGGCTGCGGGTGCTTCCATGTAGGCAATGATAGAGAATCCACCAAACTCTTGCTAACAATATTTGTGTAGCTGCCACCATCAATAATCAGTTTGCAAGTGGTGTCCTTGACGATGCATTGGGTCTGAAATATATTCCAGCGCTGCCCTTGGTCATGAATGCGATCTTCTGGTACGCGTTGCACCATTAGATTTTTTAAATTTGCAGCAAGTTCATACCCATCCATGATCACTTCAGAATTTTCCTCAGATTCCTCACTTGATGACGCATCAGCTTTCTCATCATCACTAGCAGAAACATAGCCATCATGTGTGAGCATCACCCTTTTTCTATTAGGGCAATCACGCTTCATGTGTCCTCGTCCTCCACAAGTAAAACACTCGATGTTTGCGGTGGACTGCGCAGATGCAGTTTTAGACACCCCAGATTTGGGTGCCACGCTATGAGAAACACTATTAGAGCGTGTAGAAGGGGTCGTCTGAACACTAGGACCAGCAGCCTCGGTATGAGAACGAGGCCATGATTTTGTAGGTGTGGCAGCTTGGCGTCGTTTGATTTGTTGCTCCGCACGCTCAGCTTGGTGCACAAGATCCTGAAGATCATGATAGTAAACCATCTCCACACGATCACGCACCTCAAAATTCAGTCCATTCAAAAACCGAGACATCGTGGCCTCTGTATCCTCCCTTGTCCCTGTACGTATCATCAACAACTCCATCTCTTTATAATACTCATCCACAGATTTAGTACCTTGAGTGAGCTGCTGCAACTTATTATACATGTCTCTCTTGTAGTGTTCAGGAACAAAGCGATGTCGCATAAGATCTTTCATACCTGTCCATGATGTTGGGCGAGTACGCATACGCAGAATTTGATTCCACCAAATCAACACATAACCGGTGAATTCAACAGCAGCCAGTTGAAGTCTCTTCGCCTCAGTGTAATAATGAGTATCAAAAATCTGATCCATGCGCATCTCCCACTCCAAATAATCATCAGGTCTGCGGTCACCGGAAAAAGGAGGTATGGACAATTTGATGCGTCCAAGACCACCATCATCAAGTGCAACACGACCAGCATGGCCAACACGGTCACGATCATGTGGCTGTACACGATGAGCACCTGCAGGACGAGCAGCAAACTGTCGTTGTTGGGGCGCATAATCAGCGTCATCGGCAAGGTCTCCTTCATAAGCGGGTGCCACGGGTCGATGATCATGATATTCAGCAGGGCGGCGTGGAACCACGTTGCGAGGTTGTGCAGCAGGAGGGGGCTGCACGGGTGCACGGGCAGTAGCATCGCCCATTGCATCAATCCGGGTAGCTAGCTGTGCAATTTGTGCGGTCAACGCGGCATGACTCCGCATAATAAAACCACATGTACTATCAAAACCAGCCCGAACATTAGGAGCTAGATCAGCAGCAAAAACAGGCGGTACAAGCTCTTCTATCTTCTCTCCATCAGCAACAGAATTATTTCCCTCAACAGAGTTCACCATGGTAGCAAGCAGTGTGTCTCCGTGTTCCCTTTTTGTGTGAAACCTTGGTGTAAGCAGATCTGGCAAGGAAGCAATCCCAGCAGATACAAGCGAAGGAGAAAATCAGCAAAGCTCCTGGGAAGAGACGACCGTCGTTGAGCGATCGTCCAGGGCGCCAGGGGGCAGACGTGCTCCGCCCCTGGGCGCGATCGAGCGAGGTCCTTGCGTGGCGCGGGCGCAGCGATCCAGCGGCGTACCTAGAGCGCAAGGCGGCTGGGAACACCGAAGCAATGATGGGCCGGCCCACTAGGCACCGAGCCGGCGCTGGGAAAAAGCGGGGCGAGCGAGGCTAGCGAGAGCGGGGCGCTGGGGAGCGATGCCCGACCCCAGACGCTCTCTGCGCCTGGGTGAGCGGATCGCTGCACCTTTTTTTTTTTGCGTTTCCTGATCCGATCTGAGCGAGACTTCTGCAGCCCGGTAAAGCGAGATTCGATCGGATCGATACAGCACGCGGAGCCACCACCAACTATCTGAATCTTTGGTTGCCAAATACGAACAATCTAAGTGGAACAAACACCTTTTGAAGAATCTGAAACCAATCTGGTCTTCTAGTCCTTTTCAGCAGAGAAAATCTCAGCAAAACAGATCGGCAGCTCCAGCAACACAGCAACACTTCTAGTCCTCCTCAGCAGATAAATCTCAGAAGAACAAATCAATCTCAACAACAAATTCCGCCGTGAGAAACCCGACGAATCTGATACCAAGATGATACGGATCAACGTGATCCGATAGGGGTTTGGCCCAATCTTTCACGGCGATCAAACACAGCAGCAAGATAAATCAGTTGTTGAGCAGAATAGATCTACTCCACGAACTGTAAAACAGATCCTTGCGAATCAGCAAGCAAAACCAACGATATTGGTGTCCCCCGACATGGGACCTTTTTCCTGTCTATTCTTAACTCGAAAATTCAACTCTGATCGATGCAATGGCGGCTGCCATAACCCTATATGGGTGACTCTGAACGCTACCTTGGCTGGGCTAGGCCCCAAACCAAACTAAAAGCCCAAATGGCCAAAACACACTTGATTTTGGACAGGCCCAAAACCATCACACACAAATAAAACCAAACTGAAATAAAAACATGACGCGAACTTAATTAAAATAGAACAACTAAATATCCTTCGCTGCAGCGCCTCGGCGAACATGAAACTCCATTGGAGGTGTACAAAAGTTGGGCTTCACATCATCTTGTGGAGGCACTTCAAAGCAGAATTGTCCAAGCTTCAGAACATAAGGAGGTGGTAAAATAGTAGGAGTAGTAGCTATGCCCCCCTTATCAATGTCTCTGATTGAGAAGATCAATTGTCAACTCAACTCCACCGCTCTAGACAAGATTCGTCAAAGCTTGAAGCGGGATACATATGATCAAGTTGTCAACATTGAATCCGCCAAGGAACTTTGGGATAACTTAACCGTTTTGTTTGACGGAACAACGACAATTCAAAGACAAAGATATGAAGCCGCCAAACAAGATATGCTAATGTTTGTTGTCAATGATGGAGAATCAATTTCTAGTGCTTATGCCAGACTCATAGCTCTTAAGGAGAAGATCATTGGCCTTGGTTGTGAGAGATTCGATGACGGATTTGTTATGAATGATGCATTCATCAAGAGCTAGTTCATTCAAATTATTTCCCCCCAATATCAAGAGTTAGCCTTCAATGTTAACTTCTTAGATCCTTTGCGCCAAATGACACCGGATCAACTTGTGGGATACTTTGTGGCTCATGATGACATGATTAACTCCGCCAATAGGACCAAGGAGATTGCTCGTGCTATGAACAAGACTTCACTAGCTTTGAAAGCAAAGGTTGTCTCATATCATGAAGAAGAAAATGAGAATGAAGCTCATGATGAAGAAGAAGTGATGACTTCAACTAGTGAGCTTGATGTGGACTTGGCCTTCTTTGCCAAGAAGTATGGAAAGTTCACCGTGAAGAAAGGAGGTTTCACTAAAGAGAGAAAGTATTTTTGCTACAATTGTGATGAACCGGGACACTTCTCCGATAAATGTCCTTATGAGAACAGAGAAGACAAGCCAAAGTACACCAAGAAATAAGGCCCAAGTTGAAACCTAATCCCATCAACCTCAAGAATAAAAATAGAGAAGTCAAAGCTCTCCTTGGTACTAAATATACATCCAATGATGAGATAGATGAGGAAGAGGAGAATGTTGTTGGAGTAGCTGGTTTAGTGCTTGCCGAGCCCGGATCACTTTTTAAGTATGACTACTCCAAGGAATACAAGAGCACCATCAACAAATCCTCCCATACTTGCCTCATGGCTACGGGAGCTAAGGGATACTCGTCCGGTGGACCAAAACGGGTGCTTGATAGTGGATGCACAAAACATATGACCGGAGGAAAGGCGGTGCATGAGCAATTTATTGAAGATGTCAACTCAAACTCAAGCATCACGTTTGGAGATACTTCAAAGGGAAATGTATTGGGACGAGGCAAGTTGGTAATCTCAAAGGATTTATCTCTTGAGAATATAATGCTTGTTGAGTCCCTCGGTTATAATCTTCTTTCTGTTCATCATCTATGTTGTATGGGTTATAATTCTTATTTTACTTTACATCATGTGAAAGTCTTTAGGAGTGATAATCTCAACTTGGTTTTCACTGGACATGTTGAGAACGGCCTTTATGTGGTTGATTTATCGAAAGAGAGCCCTTCCATCACAACATGTATAATGGCCAAGGTTGACAAGGGTTGGCTTTGGCATCGCCGGCTAGCTCATGTCAACATGAGAAATCTTAAACAACTCCTAAAGGATGATCATGTTGTTGGTCTAACCGATGTTGATTTTGAAAGAGATCGTGTGTGTAGTGCTTGTGTTGCCGGTAAACAATTGGGCAAGCGACATCCATCCAAGAGCATCATTTCCACTTCAAGGCCTTTAGAGCTTCTTCACTTGGATCTCTTTGGACCTACAACTTATGATACTCTCGGTGGAAGAAGATTCGGGCTGGTTATTGTTGATGATTATTCACGGTATACGTGGGTGTTTCTCCTCAAGTCCAAAGATGAAACTCACGTGGAATTCATTAAGTGGGCCAAACAAGCTCAGCGCACTCATGGTCAAGATATCAAGGCAATAAGGACGGATAATGGCACCGAGTTCAAAAACTATACCATGCAAGAATTTGTTGAAGATGAGAGAATCAAACACCAATTCTCCGCACCATATAACCCTCAAATGAATGGTGTTGTGGAGAGGAAAATTCGGACTCTCATTGAAATGGCAAGGACCATGTTGGATGAATTCAAGTCACCTCATAACTTTTGGGGTGAAGCCATTGCCACTGCGGTTCATGCTTCAAATCGACTCTTCCTTCGCCCAATCTACAATAAGACCCCCTATGAGCTTCTCACGGGGAACAAGCCTAACGTCTCATATTTCCGTGTCTTTGGTTACAAGTGCTTCGTCAAGAACAAGAAAGAAAAGCTTGGTAAATTCATATCTAGAACTATTGAGGGTATTTTTGTTGGTTATGCGGACGAATCCCATGCCTATAGATACTACAACAAGTCCACCGGGCGTGTTGAAGTATCTTGTGATGTGGACTTCGATGAGAATAATGGCTCCCAAGAGGAGCAAGTTCTTCCAAGTGATGTAGGTGATGAAGAATCTTCTCAAGTCATAAGGACCATGGGCATTGGGCATATTTTGCCTTGTGAGACCCATCACCATGAAGATCAAGCAAACAATGGAGAAGACTCAAGCTCAACTCAAGTGGAGCCTAGCTCAACTCAAGTGGAGCCTATGTCAACTCAAGAGGAACCTATTACTCAAGAGGAAACGCATACACAAGAACAAACATCAAGTCCTCAAGCCAATGAGCAAGATCAAGATGGAGAACAAAATGTTACTACCTCTCAAGATCAAGCTCAAGAAGACAATTATGATCAAAGTTCCTCTCAAGCGGAATTTATTGATCATGAAGGAATAGTCCGTCAAGTCAAGGCTGCAACCAAATCAAGTGACATCATGGTGGATCGTATCCTTGGCAATATCTCCAAGGGAGTGCTTACCCATAGAGAACTAGCAAAACAAATGGCTTTACTATGTACGTTTAGTGAATTTCATGCTTTTGTCTCTAGTTTTGAACCCTTGAAAGTACATGAAGCTTTGCAAGATCCGGATTGGGTGATTGCCATGCAAGAAGAGCTAGAGTGATTCACCCACAACAAGGTTTGGTCTCTTGTGGAGAGACCAAGAAATCATAGGATCAACGTCGTAGGAACCAAATGGGTCTTCAAGAACAAACAAGATGAAAATGGACTCGTCATTTGAAATAAAGCAAGGTTAGTGGCGCAAGGGTTTGCCCAAATAGAAGGTATGGATTATGAGGACACCTTTGCGCCCGTCACTCGACTCGAGGCTATCTTCCTCTTACTTGCTTATGCATCCTTTCATAATTTCAAGTTATATCAAATGGATGTGAAAAGCGCTTTTCTTAATGGCCCATTAAAAGAGGAGGCATATGTTGCTCAACCCCCAGGTTTCGAAGACCCCGTTTACCCAAATCATGTGTATCGACTCCATAAGGCACTCTATGGACTAAAGCAAGCTCCTCGTGCTTGGTATGAGTACCTTAGGGACTTTCTACTCATGGATGGGTTTCAAATGGGGAAGGTCGATTCCACCCTTTTCACCAAGCGGGTTAAAGGGGGTGATTTATTCATATGTCAAATTTATGTGGATGATATTATTTTTGGTGGCACTAACGACAAACATAACAAAGACTTTGCTAAGTTGATGACAGATAAATTTGAGATGTCCATGATGGGGGAGTTGAAGTTTTTCTTAGGATTTCAAGTGAAGCAACTTGAGAAGGGAACTTTCATCTCCCAAGAAAAGTATGTACGGGACATGCTCAAGAAGTTTGAGATAAACAAGGCTAAAACCGCCAAGACTCCCATGCCAACTAATGGGAAAGTAGGCCTTGGAGAAAATGATAAAGCCGTGGATCAAAAGGTATACCGTTACATGATTGAATCTTTGATTTATCATTACGCTTCTAGGCCGGATATCATGTTAAGTGTAGGAATGTATGCTCGTTTTCAATCCGCTCCTAAGGAGTGCCACTTTGTGGCGGTCAAACGGATTTTAAGGTATCTTGTTCTCACTACAACTCTCGGGCTTTGGTATCCAAAGGGGTCAACCTTTGAACTCATCGGCTATACGGATTCCGATTGGGCCGGTGACAAGGTTGATCGGAAGTCGACCTCCGGGTCTTGCCAATTTATTGGCCAGTCGTTGGTGAGTTGGTCGTCCAAGAAACAAAACTCCATATCCCTATCCATTGCTGAAGCCGAATACATTGCCGCGGCATCTTGTTGTGCTCAATTGTTATGGATGAAGCAAACCTTGAAAGACTATGGTGTGTCTGTTGGTATGGTGCCTCTTCTATGTGACAATGAAAGTGCAATAAAGATCGCCCATAACCCCGTACAACACTCACGCACCAAGCATATCGACATTCGCCACCACTTCCTACATGATCATGTCTCAAGGGGTGATGTTGCTCTCACTCATGTGGGAACAAATTATCAATTGGCGGACATTTTTACGAAACCTTTGGATGAAGCTCGATTTGTTGCTTTGAGAGGAGAACTCGGTATTCTTGATCCTAAAAACTTGGATTGATGCACGCATTACATATTCTTGAATTCAACTTGTTTATGATAAGGGATGGCCCGATCTTCTCAGTGAGCGGCGTCGATGATGATGGTGGAGTGGATATAAATTGCGCGAAGCTGACGAACTCTCAACGGCTGTTCCCCTATTGCCAGATGCAATAGATCTCAACCCAATGATATTCGCAACACCACACACTTGTGCCCGCGATCCCGGATCACGAACAGTTTGCAATCTACCAATTCCCAGTGGAACGACAGATAACACTTAATTAGAGCCGATAGTTGAATTTGTCTAGCGAAACACAATCACAAATTCAAAGGATTCAAGATCAATGCTTAGAGCAATCCAATCTAGAGTTTTAACAAAACGTGGTCTGATCTGAAACAAGGGGGTGGTGGCTGGCTATATGGAGGTGCAGCCTGGCCGAGTTGGGCTCAGCCCTAGTGCGCCTAGCCCACCTGGCCGCGTGGGGCAACCGTGCTGGGCCCCACCTCCTGGTTCTCGACTTCTCCCTGGCGCACGCCTCTCACTCCTCCCCTAGCGCCGGACCCAGTGGTAGTTCTCTGCCGCGGCAAGGAAAACGTGCTTTTTTCCTGTCGTGGCTCCTTCTTGCTCTGGCTGCAACTTTGCCTCTTCTCCTTCAACTCCATAGCCTTCCTCAAACCTGATCAAACATAGATGCAAAGATTTAGGTAGTATAAAATTCTCATTGAGTAATATTCCAGAACCAACTAAGAAGGAGTTAACCTGTTGATTTAATAACTTGGCTCTAGCTCTTGTAATGGGTCCAATTCTAATCTCATTAGTGTCATGAATCCTTGCATCATCATCTTTAGTGATTAATGGAAGAATGGTAGAGATGTCCTCATCATCCTCCCCCCCTTCAAAAGGCGTTGACCTCGATGCGTCAAGATCGTCCTCCTCATACGGTGTCAAATCAGCCTGATATGGGGTGGCCCGATCTTCTCAGTAAGCTTGCGGTAATGATGATGATGGTGATAGATAACTTGGTGTCGCCGATGATCTCTCCTCGCTAGATCCCTGATGCCAATGCAACAGCTCTCTACCCTTCGGATATTCACGACTTCACACACTTGCGCAACGCAGCCGTCGACCACGAAACGGTATAATTGCAATTCACTAATTCCCAATGGAACAGCAGATCACACTTAACTTGTAGTATATAATCTCCAGATCGAAACGAATTGGAGACAAGAATTCCAGATGAATGCTTAGAGCAGTCTCAAGAACTAGGGTTTTATCTAAAACGTGGTCTAACCTCTCTATGGCGCATAGGCACACAATATAAGGGGGGTGCGGCTGGCCCAAGGGCAACCGACCTGACCTGGTCCTCCAACATGGTTCGACTCAACCTGACGTGATACAAACTGACCCAAAGGTTGGGTGCAGCCAACTAGGCGCGCAGGCCTTATGTGTATGGCGCACATACACTTGGTGGTGCGCCATATGCAACCTCCTGCGTGATGTCCTCCTCCTCCTCATGCTGGTCGCTGGCCTCCCTCTCCTCCCTCGCGTCCATGTGCATGATCATCACGTCTTGCTCCAGCTCCTCGCTCCCTCGTGCTATGTCTTCTTCTCCCATGAACCTGAGTATGCAAACACACAAAGACTTAGGCAGTAAACAATTCTCATTAACAAAATAATCAGATTCTATTAGGAGCAAATTCACCTGTTGTTCTATTAACTTTGCACGAGCTCTTGTGATAGGTCCAATTCTGATTTCATCATTGGACTTCTTCTTTGCAGCAACTTGCTTGTCATCATGACGAAGTGGAGATGGAACAATAGTAGGGATGTCCTCATCACAGCCACATTGAAAGAATTGCTGACACCAAACTCCTCAACAAGCAAATCTATCTTGTATGCATTATCATTGATCTTGGCAAGAACCTTGTAAGGACCAGCACCCCGTGGGAGTAACTTGGACTTACGCTTCTCAGGAAATCTGTCCTTGCGAAAATGAACCCAAACCATGTCTCCTGGCTGAAATAGCACCTCCTTTCGCTTCTTGTTGACACGGCTAGCATTGTCCTTGCCCTTCTTCTCAATAGCTTCTTTTGTCTTCAGATGTATCTTCTTCACAAACTCTGCCCTCTTGGATGCCTCCATGTTCTCTCTTTCTTGAATAGGCAAAGGCAACAAATCAAGTGGTGTGATAGGTTTGAAATCATAGACCACCTCAAAAGGACATAACTGCGTGGTAGAGTGTACAGCCCTGTTATAAGCAAACTCAACATGTGGCAAGCAATCCTCCCAAACACGCAGATTCTTCTTGATCATAGATCGCAGCAACTGGGATAATGTGCGATTCACCACCTCTGTTTGTCCATCAGTTTGGGGATGACAAGTAGTGCTGAATAGTAACTTTGTCCCCAGCTTGCCCCAAAGTGTCTTCCAAAAGTAACTCATGAACTTCACATCACGATCAGAAACAATTGTCCTTGGTACTCCATGTAATCTCACAATGTCCCTGAAAAACAGATTAGCAATATGCGACGCATTGTCGCTCTTGTGGCAGGCAATAAAGTGTGCCATCTTAGAAAAACGATCCACTACCACAAATATAGAATCATGTCCTCTCCTAGTTCTAGGCAATCCTAATACAAAATCCATACTAATGTCTTCCCATGGAGTAGTAGGTGCAGGTAGAGGAGTATACAAACCATGAGGCTTCAACTTCGACTTGGATGTGTTGCAAGTGATGCAACGCTTGACAAATCTGTCCACATCACGCCTCATCTTAGGCCAATAAAAATGATCAGCGAGCATGAGGAGTGTTTTCTCACGCCCAAAATGGCCCATCAAGCCACCAGCATGGGATTCCTGCAATAAGAGCAAACGCACCGACGATTCTGGAACACACAATTTGTTAGCTCGAAACAAATACCCATCATGAATATGATATTTTTCCCAAGCTTTCCCATTAGCACACAACTTATATGGGGCCGCAAAATCATGATCAGTAGCATACAAATCACACAAACTCTCTAAACCAGGAACTCTCACATCCAACTGTGTTAACAACATGTTCTTCCGAGAGAGAACATCAGCTACCACATTGTCTTTGCCATTCTTATGTTTAATGATGTAAGCAAAAGACTCAATAAATTCAACCCACTTAGCTAGTCGCCTATGCAAGTTTGATTGTGCTTTCAAATACTTCAAAGCTTTATGATCAGAATGGATAATAAACTCTTTGGGCCACAAATAATGTTGCCAAACTTCAAGCACACGCACAAGAGCATATAATTCTTTATCATACACAGGATAGTTCAAACGAGCACCACTAAGCTTCTCAGAGAAATACGCTATAGGCCGACCCTCTTGCATTAACACGCCACCAATACCTATGCCACTAGCATCACACTCAATCTCAAAGTGCTTATTAAAATAAGGCAGTGCAAGTAAAGGTGCAGAAGTGAGCAATATTTTCAACTCATCAAAAGCATTATCTTGGGCTGGCCCCCACACAAAAACAACACCTTTCTTAGTAAGTTCATTCAGAGTTGCGGCTATGGTACTAAAATCCTTCACAAAACATCTATAGAAACCAGCAAGCCCAAGAAAACTTCTAATTTGACTAACATTCATAGGAGTGGGCCAATTTTGTATTGTGACAATTTTAGAATTATCTACCTCAACTCCATCCTTAGAAACAACATATCCCAGAAATATGACCTTGCTTTGCAAAAAGTGCACTTCTCAAGATTACCATACAATTTAGCCTCATGTAGCACATGCAAAACTTGTCTAATATGAACAATATGTTTAGATTCATTGTGGCTATAGATTAAGATATCATCAAAATACACAACCACAAACTTGCTAATAAAATCTCGCAAAACATGGTTCATCAAGCGCATGAAAGTATTAGGTGCATTAGTGAGACCAAAAGGCATGACTAACCACTCATATAAACCAAATTTCATTTTAAAAGCAGTTTTCCACTCATCCCCTTCTTTCATCCTAATCTGATGAAAACCACTACGCAGATCAATCTTAGAGAAAACAGCAGCACCACTCAAGTCATCTAACATGTCCTGTAAACGGGGAATAGGATGACGATATCGAATAGTGATGTTATTAATAGCTCGACAATCAACACACATGCGCCAGTTACCATCTTTATTAGGAACTAAAATAACAGGAACAACACAAGGACTAAGGCTCACACAAATATACCCTTTATCGAGAAGTGCTTGTACTTGTTTCTGAATCTCTTTGGTCTCCCCCAAGCTTGGAACAAGCCAAGGGGATGCCTATACCGATGACGAATTATTCTTGTGGCGGCGGCGGTGCATCTTCATCGTTGTCATACTTCCAAGGCAGAGATCCTCCATCAAGGAAGGATGTCTTGGTCTCCAATATCCTGAAACTTGCAGCAGCACTCATTCGTTGAAATCTAGCTTCATACTCACAATTTTGGTTCTGCACGTCGTAGAGTTGTGCTTGTAATTGGCTAGTTGTCTCCTGGAGCGAAAGGATATCCCTCCAGAGCTCTGTAGTCTCCTTCTTGTACTTGGCAACAAGCTCTTGATTAATCATATGGATGATGTCCACCTCATGTTTCGCCATCTTTTTGTATTTGAAAACTTCTTGTTCCAGTGCTTCCATCCTTGCTTTGAGACTCCCTTCTACCTTGGGTCCTCGAACATCTTTAATCTGCAACTCCCCATCCTTGAGTAACAACTCCTTCGGATGCATCTTTGGTTCCCTCATATACGGATTGATGGAATCCGCAAGAGGGTTCTCCTCGGATGGACCGGACGAAGACATTGTAACTCCAAAGCTGAAAGCAATCCCTGACAAAAACAGCTCGAAACAAAACATGACGAGAAAACGATATATAGACCTTGGGGACTCCGGGGGGTTAAATAGGCGAAAATTATACATTAAAATGAAATCACAGGAGGAAACTGGGACGGAAACGAGTTCCGGTGTGCTCTCACACCAGGGCGGCGCGGCCAGAGGTGGGCCCGCGCCTCCTGTGTGTGAGGAGCACACGGACTCCTTTTCCTGCCCGTTTTTGTCTCATGATTTTTCTTATTTAGTAAAAATAGCAAAAATAATAAAGTAAGAGTTTTTTGCGAACCTTTTCTGACTAGAACTGTTACCTATTCAAAAACAAACTCTGCAGGTACCTACAATTTGTCTTGGATGAATTCTTCTAGAGAAACTGTTTCAATTACATCAACATCTTCATTATAAGAATCTCCAGAAATATAATGTTTGAGTCTTTGCCCATTCACCACTTGTGTAGAGTCATCTTTCAATGAAGCAATCTTAATGGCACCTGAGCGGTACACTTCCACAATAACATATGGTCCTTCCCATTTAGAGAGTAATTTCCCTGCAAAAAATCTGAGATGAGACCTATACAATAGAACTTTCTCACCAACATGAAACTCTCTTTTAAGGATTCTCTTATCATGCCATTGCTTGACTTTCTCTTTGAAAAGTCTGGCATTCTCATACGCTTCGTTTCTCCACTCATCTAGAGAACTCAAATCTAACAACCTTTTCTTATCGGCTAGTTTAAAATCTCTATTAAGCTCTCTCACTGCCCAAAAAGCTTTGTGTTCTAATGCTAAGGGCAAGTGACACGCTTTTCCGTAAACCATCTTATAAGGAGACATACCCATGGGGTTCTTATAAGCAATTCTATAAGCCCATAAAGCATCATTTAACTTACTAGCCCAATTTTTCCTAGATCTATTGACAGTTTTCTGCAAGATAGACTTGATTTCTCTATTAGAAAGCTCTACCTGCCCACTAGTTTGGGGATGATAAGCAGAAGCAATTCTATGATTAACATCATATTTAGCAAGAGTTTTTCTAAAACCACCGTGAATAAAATGAGAACCTCCATCAGTCATAAGATATCTAGGCACACCAAACCTAGGAAAAATAACATCCTTAAGCGTTTTTAACGAGGTTTCACCATCGGCACTCTTTGTAGGTATGGCTTCTACCCATTTAGTAACATAATCAACAGCAACAAGTATGTGGGTATAGCCTTTTGAAGGAGGAAAAGGACCCATAAAGTCAAATCCCCAACAATCAAATGGTTCAATAACAAGAGTGTAACTCATAGGCATTTCATTGCGTCTAGAAATATTACCAACTCTTTGACATTCATCACAAGATAAAACATACCTTCTGGCATCTTTAAAAAGGGTTGTCCAATAAAAACCTGATTGTAGAACCTTTTGTGTGGTTCTATCTCCAGCATGATGCCCTCCATAAGCACTACCATGGCATTTTCTTAATATCTCTTGTTGCTCATATTCTGGTACGCATCTTCGCATAATACCATCAACTCCTTCTTTATATAAGTGTGGGTCATCCCAAAAGTAATGCCTCAAATCATAGAAGAATTTTCTTCTTTGCTGAGCTGTAAAGGTTGGAGGCAAATACTTGGAAACAATAAAGTTAGCATAATCAGCATACCAAGGAAGGTCTCGCGAAGTTACATTTATTGCAGCCAACTGTTCATTTGGAAAACTATCATTAACAGGAATAGGATCAAAAGAAATGTTTTCCAATCTAGACAAGTTGTCAGCCACAGGATTTTCAGCACCTTTCCTATCTACGATATGCAAATCAAATTCTTGTAAAAGCAACACCCATCTAATAAGCCTAGGCTTAGCATCCTTCTTAGTCATAAGATATCTAATAGCAGCGTGATCAGTATGAATAGTAACTTTAGAATCAACAATGTAAGATCTAAACTTATCACATGCAAAAACAATAGCAAGAAACTCTTTCTCAGTAGTAGCATAATTCTTGTGAGCAGCATCAAGAGTTTTACTAGCATAATGAATAACATTCAACTTATTATCCACGCGCTGTCCAAGAACATCACCAACAGCAAAATCACTAGCATCACACATAATTTCAAAAGGTAAATTCCAATCAGGTGGTTGAACAATAGGAGCAGTAGTTAAAGCCTTCTTAAGAGTTTCAAAAGCTTCCTTACAATCATCATCAAAGACAAATGGTACATCTTTTTGAAGAAGATTAGTAAGAGGCTTTGAAATCTTAGAGAAATCTTTAATAAACCTCCTATAGAAACCAGCATGACCAAGAATACTACGAATACCTTTAACATCTCTAGGATAGGGCATTTTCTCAATTGCCTCCACTTTTGCTCTGTCAACTTCAATACCTCTTTTAGAAATTTTATGTCCAAGGATAATTCCTTCATTTACCATAAAGTGGCATTTCTCCCAATTAAGAACAAGGTTAGTTTCTTCGCATCTCTGCAAAACTTTATCAAGGTTGTGCAAACAATTATCAAAAGAAGTTCCATAGACGGAGAAATCGTCCATGAAGACCTCCACAATCTCTTCACAAAAGCCATGAAAAATAGCAGACATGCATCTTTGAAAAGTAGCAGGAGCGTTGCATAAACCAAACGGCATACGTCTATAAGCATAAGTTCCATAAGGACAAGTTAAAGTGGTTTTCTCTTGATCTTCCTTTTTAACAGCAATTTGAGAAAAACCAGAATAACCATCAAGGAAACAAAAATGAGTTTTCTTAGATAACCTTTCTAGCATCTGATCTATAAACGGTAAAGGATAATGATCTTTCTTAGTAACTTTGTTTACCTTCCTATAATCAATGCACATCCTATAACCAACTACTACCCTTTGAGGAATAAGCTCGTTATTCTCATTAGGCACAACAGTCATACCTCCTTTCTTAGGAACACAATGAACAGGACTAACCCATCTACTATCAGCAATAGGATAAATAATACCAGCACCAAGGAGCTTTAATACCTCATTTCTTACCACATCCTTCATCTTGGGAATTAGGCGGTGTTGATGCTCCACGACTGGCTTCGCGTCTTTCTCCATATTAATGGCATGCTGACATAAAGTGGGAGAAATCCCTTTTAAATCATCAAGAGTATATCCCATAGCTCCTCGGTGTTTCCTCAATATCTCCAATAATCTTTCTTCTTCCTTTCCTAAAAGTTTAGAGCTAATAATAACAGGATATATTTTCTTATCATCTATGTAAGCATATTTAAGATTATCAGGCAAAGGCTTTAATTCAAACACAGGATCTTCCTTAGGTGGCAAAGTGGTACCAAGATCCTCCACAGGTAGATTATGCTTGATTAATGGTGGTTGACGAAGAAGAATATCGTCAATCTCTTCTCTTTCCTTACTGAAAACATCACTTTCGTGATCTTCCATGAATTGCTGCAAGGCATTATTAGGAGCAAGAGCAATAGAAGCAAGCTGTTCAACTCAAAAAATTTCATTAGGCGTGTCATTTTCATAAGAAGTCTTAGCAAACTTGGAAAAATTAAACTCATAAGACTCTCCATTAAACTTAGTAAAAAAATTCTCCTTCTTACAATCTATCACGGCGCCACAAGTGTTCAAAAATGATCTACCAAAAATAATAGGACAAGTTTTACTAGCCTCCTTACCAAGTACTAGAAAATCAGTAGGGTATTTAGTCTTACCGCAAAGAACTTCCACATCTCGAACAATACCAAGAGGCCAAACAGTCTCTCTGTTAGCAAGCTGAACAACCACATCAATATCTTCAAGTTCACAAGCACCAATCTCATGCATAATTTCATTGTAAAGCTCTAAAGGAATAGCACTTGCACTAGCACCAATATCACATAAACCATAATAGCAATGATCTCCAATCCTGACAGAAATAACAGGAACACTTGTTTTCCTATGCTTTTTAGGATGTGAGAGAATGTTAGAAGCATCTTCACAAAAAAAAATATATTCATCCCCTACATCTTTAGTAACAAGATCCTTCAATATAGCTACAGGAGACTTAATAGTAATTTGCTCATCAGGTTCTGCAGCTTTCTTAGTACTTTTATTAGACACACTTACCAAAGTAGAATACTTCTTTACCTTAGCAGGGAAAGGTGTCTTCTCAAAATAAGGTTCAGGCACAATGCTATCAATAGTACAAACTTCAGTAGCTATAGCAGGTATATGACTAATAGAGTCTTTATAAGGCGCATGATATTTGTTCCAATCTTTCTTTGGAACATCAAGATAAGAGGCAAAGGCCTTAAGACAATTAGCAAGTATTTGTGAATCAAGACCATAAGCAGTGCTAACACTATGAAAGTCATCGGTTCCCATAAAAGATTTAATGCATTCATAATCATAGTTTATACCTGACTTCCTACCTTTGTCGTTTTCCCATCCTTCAGCATTCTCTTGTATACGGTCAAGAAGTTTCCACTTAGCATCTTCTTTCATATGAGTAAATGATCCAAAGCAAGAAGCATCCAAGTAATCCTTATTAGGAAGAGTAAGCCGCATATAAAAATTATCAATAACAATATTATTGGGGAGCTCATGAATGGGGCATTTGAGCATTAGTAACTTCAATCTCCCCCACGCTTGGGCAATACTCTCTCCATCATGAGGCCAAAAATTATATATCTGATTACGATCTTTATGGATTTCACTTGGAGGATAAAACTTGGAATAAAAGAGAGGTACAATGTCCTCCCATGCCATAGATGGACCATCTTGGAGTAGTCGATACCACTCCTCAGCTCTGCCTTTCAATGATAAAGAGAATAGCTTCTTCTTGACCTGGCTTGGTGAAATACCTGCACACCTAAACAACTCATATAATTCATGTATAAATAATAAGTGATCACCCGGATGGACAGTTCCATGTCCTGAATAGCCGTTATCCATAATACGCCCAACAATTTTCATAGGTATTTTAAAAGGATCAATTTCAGCAGGTGGTGGCGGTGGTGGTTCATCCACATGTGCAGCAGTAGTAGATGTGTTTCCAAATAGGAAACCAAATGGAGAGTTCTCCATAGCAAAGTAAAATAAAAGTAAAAGACAAAAATAAAAACAATACTCACAGCGACGGTTACCTTTACCAATTCCACTCTTCAATAGCGCTTCACTCCCCGGCAACGGTGCCAGAAAATAGTCTTGATGACCCACAAGTATAGGGGGTGTATCATAGTACTTTCGATAAATAAGAGTGTCGAACCCAACGAGGAGCAGAAGGTGTTGATAAGTGGTTTTGATCAAGGATTCACTGTAAATACTAGCAAACGGGTTTTCAGGGGTATTTGGCAATACAAGTAAATAAAGTGCGAATAAATAAAAGACAGTAGTAATAATTGCAGCAAGTGCCCTAATCCTTTCTTCAGCAAAGGACAAGCCGGTTGTGTAACTTATAATAACCAAACATTCTCGAGGACACACGGGAGTTTCTGTCAAGAGCTTTCGCTTCATACCGCTAATAGTCTTTATTGGTTTGATAGGTGTTATGGGGGTGAACCTGTGCTAGCGCACTACCCTTACTAGGATAAATACACACTTGTGATTATACCCCTTGCAAGCATCCGCAAATACAAGAAAGTAATTAAGATAAATCTAACCACAGCCTTAAACTCTAAGATCCTACGCTCCCTGGTGCAATGGTTTTCCAACGGAGGTTTAGGTTTCTGTCACTCCAGCAACCCCACAATTGGTAGCCAAATACACAATGCATCTCACTAGGCCCATAAATGGTGAAGTATCATGTAGTCGACGTTCACATGACACCACTAGTGAAATAGCACCACAACAATATCAAACCATTAAATATTTCTCAACAATAATTCACTACTAACATCTTGACTTCTCCCATGTCCTCAAGAACTAAACGAACTACTCACAAGACATCATATGGATCATGATCAGAGGTGAAATAATGGTAAATAACAATCTGAACATAAATCTTAATTCAACGGTTCCACTCAATAGCATCAACTACAAGAGTAATCAACACCGGGAAAGTTTCCCCTATGAATATAACAAGATCCAACTCAAGATGTTACAGCGGGATGGCGTGGTGATGGTGGAGATGAAGGTGCTGGTGATGGAGATGATGATGATGATCCCAATGAAGTCCTGTGCGATGATGATGACGATGGCGATGATCTCCCCTCTCCAGGAAGGAATTTCCCCGGCAGATTTCTCCCTGCAGGAGAGCTTTTCTCTCTCTGGTGTTTTCTGCCCTGCAGAGGCGGCTGTGTCTCTCTCTGAGCCCCCCCTTGACTTAGGTTTTCGGGGACGATGAAGTACGTGAAGGGGCGAGACCAGATGTGGGCCAGGGTGGCCTCACACAGGGCTGGCGCGGCCAAGAGTCAGGCCGCGCCCCCTGTATGTGAGGCCGCCCCCTGGCTCCTCTCTCCTTCTCCTTCTGGCTTCTGGAGTCTTTTGGTAAAATAGAATTTTCTGGTATTTTTCTGGAATTTTTCTGATCTTCCGAAATATGGTGTCTTGACGGTCCTTTTCCAGCAGAATCCTGACTCCGGCAGCAAATCCTCCAATGATCATCAAACATGTGAAAACAAAGGAAATAACATAAGTATCATATCTAAATATGAAATATATCAATGAATAACAGTAAATTATGATACAAAATAGTGATGCAATATGGACGTATCACCCGATCTTCTCAGTGAGCGGCGTCGATGATGATGGTGGAGTGGATATAAATTGCGCGAAGCTGACGAACTCTCAACGGTTGTTCCCCTATTGCCAGATGCAATAGATCTCAACCCAATGATATTCGCAACACCACACACTTGTGCCCGCGATCCCGGATCACAAACAGTTTGCAATCTTCCAATTCCTAGTGGAACGACAGATAACACTTAATTAGAGCTGGTAGTTGAATTTGTCTAGCGAAACACAATCACAAATTCATACGATTCAACATGAATGCTTAGAGCAATCCAATCTAGAGTTTTAACAAAATGTAGTCTGATCAGAAACAAGGGGGTGGTGGCTGGCTATATGGAGGGGCAGCCTGGCCGAGTTGGGCTCAGCCTTGGTGCGCCCAGCGCACCTGGCCACATGGGGCAACCATGCTAGGCCCCACCTCCTGGTTCTCGACTTCTCCGCTAGCGCCGGACCTAGTGGTAGTTCTCTGTCGCGGCAGGGAAAACGTGGTTTTTCCTATCGTGGCTCCTTCTTGCTTTGGCTGCAGCTTTGCCTCTTCTCCTTCAACTCCATAACCTTCCTCAAACCTGATCAAACATAGATGCAAAGATTTAGGTAGTATAAAATTCTCATTAAGTAATATTCCAGAACCAACTATGATACGGATCAACGTGATCCGAAAGGGGTTTGGCCCAATCTTTCACGGCGATCAAACAAACAGCAAGATAAATCAGTCGTTGAGCAGATTAGATCTACTCCACGAACTACAAAACAGATCCTTGCAAATCAGCAAGCAAAACCAGCGATATTGGTGTCCCCCGACATGGGACCTTTTTCCTGTCTATTCTTGACTCGAAATTCAACTCCCCCTTTACATTGGTGCGCACCCCTCTGGCTTTATAGTTGCAGCCGACCTCCCTATTACTTGACTTACAAGCAAAAACGAAAATAGGAAATAAAATAAACTCAAACACACGGACCCACTTTTCCTAAATAGAAAATAAAACAATACACTAAAATAAAAAGACTCTTTTGTAGGTGCGCCACCATCTTCAATATGCTGCTAGGTGGTCCCCAACCGGACTCCTTCAAGGACAACACGCTCCACCAATATTGCACTCCAATTGCGTCCCTAACATTTTCCTTGCGTGGTAGAAATAGGAACAAAAACTTTATCTTCAGAATATCAGCAACAAGATAACCAGGGATAGCATAGTAAGCACTATCATGCATGGGAGATGCCACATCATCCTCCCCTTCTTCAGGCAAAACCGTCCTCGGTTTTGAGTCGGTTTTGAAAGCAACAATATCAGCTGTAGAGGGCACATGCACAAGGGGTAGTGCAGCAGCTTCGGCGTCCCTCTTCTTTGCCTCTTCTTGCTCCCTGATTTTTAATTCAGCTTCCTTATTTTTGTGCTCTTCTTCATCCTTGAGTTTCTGCAATTTTTCATCTCTCCAAGCCTTGTACTTCATGGTATCCATGGACACCAGAGTGTACATTTTGTTGCCATAGGGAACAACATACTTGGTATAATAATAATGCTCCATGTGATGTGATGCACCTTGGTCCTTATACCATGGCCTTCCCAGAAGTAGATGACATGAAATCATGTATATAGGAAGTACGTCACACAAAACTGCAAAAGATAATTTGCCCAATAGAAATTGAACCACTGTTTGGTGTGTGATGGCCAGCTTGATGTTGCCAAGACGCAGAAAATATGGTTCTGGAATTGGTTGTACAGGCAATTCTAACTTCTCGACCAACTCACTACTAACAGCGTTGATTAAAGCAGTCTGGTCGATCGTCAAAGCACATGCACGTTCCTGAACGATCACATGAGTATGGAAAAGTTGCTCAGCGTGCCCTTTCTCTTCTTTCTGAAACCAATGAGATAGAACATCTTTCTCCTCCATAACTGAAAAATTCAAGTGCAGCAGACTATCACAGCAGAAAACAAACTAGCGGTGCCCAAAACTGATCGTAAGCAATCAATTCCACAGCTTCTTTTCTCTTCCTTGCTTAGCAGAGATCGGCAGGAGACAGCTTCTTTTCCCTTTTCTTGTACCACAGAACGGTGTGCCTCCTGTCGCTAGAGGACGGAGGCCGTCTGGGGCTAGGCGAGCCAGGGATCGAAGGGTTCCGCGGGGCGCGTCGATCTCGGCCTCGATCCCAGACGTGGACGCGTGCAGGGGCTCTGATACCAAGATGATACGGATCAACGTGATCCGAAAGGGGTTTGGCCCAATCTTTCACGGCGATCAAACAAACAGCAAGATAAATCAGTCGTTGAGTAGATTAGATCTACTCCACGAACTGCAAAACAGATCCTTGCGAATCAGCAAGCAAAACCAGCGATATTGGTGTCCCCCGACATGGGACCTTTTTCCTGTCTATTCTTGACTCGAAATTCAACTCCCCCTTTACATTGGTGCGCACCCCTCTGGCTTTATAGTTGCAGCCGACCTCCCTATTACTTGACTTACAAGCAAAAACGAAAATAGGAAATAAAATAAACTCAAACACAAGGACCCACTTTTCCTAAATAGAAAATAAAACAATACACTAAAATAAAAAGACTCTTTTGTAGGTGCGCCACCATCTTCAATATGCTGCTAGGTGGTCCCCAACCGGACTCCTTCAAGGACAACACGCTCCACCAATATTGCACTCCAATTGCGTCCCTAACATTTTCCTTGCGTGGTAGAAATAGGAACAAAAACTTTATCTTCAGAATATCAGCAACAAGATAACCAGGGATAGCATAGTAAGCACTATCATGCATGGGAGATGCCACATCAAACTAAGAAGGAGTTCACCTGTTGATTTAATAACTTGGCTCTAGCTCTTGTAATGGGTCCAATTCTAATCTCATTAGTGTCGTGAATCTTTGCATCATCATCTTCAGTGATTAATGGAAGAATGGTAGAGATATCCTCATCAGTTTATCTAGCTTAGTAGCGCCGCATATGTGGGGCTAGCATCTTACCATGACTTGGCATGATGCATACCCATGTGTGCTACATCATAAGACCCAATGTCAATGAATCCAAGCAAGTCTCTTCGCGGTTCAATGACATTTGTGCTCACACATAGGGGGAGTAACCCCCCGCCCACCTTTTGCCTCTCATGCTTATGGTCTCATTTTCTGAGGTTTATTCGTTGTCCGCTTATTTATAAAATTATCTTCAAAACCCTAGTCCATCAAACCATCTCACATTTGAATCTTTGTTTGAATTTCTTGAGATGTGTTTGGACGTGTGCTCTCCTTAGTCAGGTCTCAACCTAAGCCCCTAAAATCTTACCTCAAACATTTGCTAGTCTCTACATGGATTCATTTTCCTTATCCGTCGGTTATACTGGCTATCTTCCCCATCGTACCGACCATATTCTTGTCAAACAACAATTCTTCCCGGTATAACCGGCTCCGCCCCGTTTATTTTTGTCAAATTCTTTGCAAGATTGCGCTCCCGGCGTTCAGCCGGTCATACCGGCCTGGACAGCAATTCTGGCCGGTCATACCAGGCCATCGGCCGGTATAACCGGCCCTCCCGCGCTCGTAACAGCATTTTCGGCCGGTCTAACCGGATACCCGCGCCCGGACAGTGATTTTGGCTGGTGCAACCGGTAGTCAGCCCGGTATGACCGGGCAATCACTTCCCAGGCATAATCTGGGTCGACGCGGGGGGGCCATCCCGATTATCTTCTTTTGTCCCGCCTCTCTCGTCCTCCCTGGCGCCGCCGCCCCTCTTTCAGCCACCGCCGCCCCTCTCCCCGCCGCCCCACCCTCTCCCTCCACTCCCGCGCCTCCTCCCAGCCATCGCAGCCCCTCTTCCAACCACCCCCGTTATCGCCTGCTGGTCGCCCGCCATCTCCCCTCACCACTCCCGCGCCTCCTCCCAGCTGCAGTCGCCTCTCTCCCCGCCTCTGCCTATTGCATTCAAAAGAACTTGCACCTCTCTACCCTCCTGGGTGTGCTACAAAGACCTTTGGTACCGCCACCGCCATGATACCCAAGTATGCCTTACTCTTCAAGTGCCTCACATGGACTATTGTGCCTAAGGGTGGCGACTATATCTCGGTGATGAACTTTTCTATTGACCTTATGTTGGAAATAACAAACTTGGACCGGGAACTCAATATTGCTGATTTTATCTTCCATGAGATGCGCCTTGCTTCTTTCACTCAAGACCGCAACCTTCCTTATGGTCCTTTCATTCAAGCCATGATCGAGCACATGTTTGACCGGGACATTCATATGGACAGTCCCCACAAGAAGTGGTGTCCTCGGTTTGACACAAAGAAGAAGGCTCACGTACCCGTGGTGGCACCACCGAGTCGGTTTGAGAAGTTCATGGCCAAGGCTCAATGGTCTATTTTCAACATGTGCAAGTTTCATGCTAAAGAAGTTGTGACTAACAACAAGTTTGCACATGCTCGTGCCAAGAAGTATAAGGACCGTCTCCGTGCCTTTGGTGATCACCAAGTTAGTGATGATGAGGATCCTCCTGTTCTCACCATGCCCGAGTTTGCTTTTCCCGAGGTTGGATATGAGGATTTCTTTTCCAATGAGGATAACGACGAGGACGACGACGCTGGCACCATGTGATCTTCTTGGTTGGTCGTTAGCCTCTTTTCCCTTTTTGGTACTTGTTGCCAAGGGGGATAAGTAGTATATTTGGTTGCTCACGGGTCTATCTACAGGCTATAGTTTACATGCCTCGGTTGTTCTTTTGTTTCTTTTGGCATGTAAAACTTATTATTTCCGTATCGTGTTGAGACTTTGCTTTATTTGGTTCTTGTTTGAGACTATGTGATGGATACCTTGTGTTGGATCTTAATGCACTATTATATGTTTGAGTTATTGGTGATATCCATTTTATGCTTGCAATGGTGATATGTTTGTGGGGGAGCTCTTCCTTCCATTATTTTGTTGCGAGCTTTAAACTTGTTGTCACCAATTACCAAAAAGGGGGAGATTGTAAGGACATTTATGCCCTTAATCTTTATTTTGGTATTTGGTGAATACAAGGTTAGAGAGAACTAATTGTTTAAATCAAGTTCATCTATAGGTTAAGTTCTCTCTTCCTCTTATGGTGTCAGATCACAGTGCAAAAAGGGGAAAAGAAGTAAAAAAGACTCGAAAACGGAGTCCGGAAGAGCGCATCACGATTGTTCTTCTTTTTCCGGTTTTTGTTCTTGAGTATAGGGATCCCGCACTATTAAGAGGGGATCGAAGTTTTTAGTTGACTCATGGCTCAAATCCATCTTTATCCTTTTCCACAAAGAATACCATATCCTTTTACTTCAAATTTCTTCCAGAAAATTCAAAATTCCGTGATGTCTATGTATGGCCGGTTATATCGGGCTACAGGCCGGTATAACCGGTCATACACAGAAATCTCAACCGGTATGACCGGACTCACAGCCGGTCATACCGGCCATTCACAGCAGCGCCAACCTCAATTGGCAGAGATTTTGGCCGGTCTAACCGGGCTGATGGCCGGTATGACCGGCCATACACTTAACTATAGAAAACGGCTAGTTTCTTCTTTATAAAAGGAAAGGGCACATTTCGTGGAAGGTTACCTTGGCCATTCTCTTTAGATCCAGATCTAATTTCATATGTGCTCCCACTCTCTTGTAATTCCCCACTACTAATCCTTTGATTTCTTGAGAGTGATTCATCCATTTTGAGAGAGGATCCACCCAAACAAAAGATCTATTCCTCCTCTCTCTTTCCACTGATCAAATTCGTGATTTGAGCCTTGTGTCAAGTTCTTGCTTCGATCTTGTTACTCTTGGAGGTTGAGGACTCCTAGGCGGTAGCGGTCGCCGAGAGCAATCGACTTGTGATTGTCCGAAAGTTTGTACGGGATTGGAGGCCTCCCCAAGGTCTCCACATAGTGGATCAAGCTTCTACTTCGTGGAAGAAGCTCACGGAGAAGAAGGTGTGCCTTCGTGGCATCGGGGGTCCTTCGTGGTAACCCGCACCTCTCCAACGGTGACTAGCTTCCCCTCAAGGAAGTGAACATCGGGATACATCGTCGTCTCCGTGTGCTTCGGTTACTTATATCCATTTATTTATTTTTTGATAGCCTTCGAGCTTGAAGCTTTATATTTACTTCATCATTTAGGTTGCTTCACCTAGTTTGCATTAAGCCAATTTATTTATCTGCACAAGCCTAAAATTGCAAAATAATCAAGAAAATTTTGTAGAACCTATTCACCCCCCCCTCTAGGTTAGCCTCTCTATCCTTTCACATCTTCGCATGATCAACACAATACAAACATTTGCATACATCTTCGCATTATCCTACCGCATGTCTGCTACCAAAATTTGCTCTACATCGGAGACAACAGAGGCGGAGGCGCCATCCTACCCTAGCTACCTACATACCTGTTGGTGGCGGCGGCGTTGTCGACGGTGGTCTAGAGCTCATCGCCAGAGGAGATGGCGCCGACGAGGAGCTCCTGCAGCTCGGCCTCCCTCTTCCACCTCGCCGCCCGTTTGGCTTCGCGGCGGCTGCTCTTCCAGATCAGCTCGAGGATGCGGGGGAATGCCTCCTCGGCGACGTAGTCCTCGGGGCCGATCCTCGCCCCCGTTGGATGCGGCGGAGGGGTGGCCGTGTCCACCTCCATCGTCGAGCGCGACACGCGCGAGGAGGATGCTCCCGGAGCCGAGGACGAGCTCGATGCCCCCGCCTCATAGAGGGAGCGGCGCGACGCTGCCAGCGCCGATGCGGGATTTCCCGGGAGGGGCGGCCTTGGTTGGCGCGCGCCTTCCACCGGTTGAACTTCGGCTGCGCCGAAGTCCGTAGTTGGTCCACCTCTTGGACCCGTGGAGGCGCACGGCGTCGGAGCGATGCTTCTTTGCCTCCTTACGTCGTTGTTGCTGCGGCCGCGCAACGGGCCGCCGCTGAAAGATCATATCGAGCCCCAAGTGTGGTTTTGGTAATTAATGACAATCTCTATGGAATAATGGTTGCATTGAGTTATATGTGTAGGACTTGTCCATAGACAATGCTTGAACCATTTGTTGGAGTCAAGGTTGTAAGAAGAAGGTTATGTGTTGACCAAGGTGTTATTCAAGGAGTGATCCAAAGATTGGTCTTAAGGAAGTTGAGCTTATGTCAAGTGTGTCTTGAAGAATAAGATTGAGTGAGCTCTCATGTGTATCCTCAAGACCCCATCATTATGGAGGAAGAATAATTGGCTCGAGGATTGATCAAGTCAAAGTGCAAGTTCAAGATGAGCAACTAGAAGAGAACATATGCTTCAAGCTTGCCATCTATATTGTGATCATGGATATGTGAAGATATGCTTAAAAAGATTCTCTTCCATAGTAGAGTATGGGGGAGCCATCCGCAAGACTTCACCAAGCAAGCTCAATCAAGAAAGGTGATCCAACTTGAGAAGATCAATGACAAGGGTATAGATAATAGAGCCCGACAGTTAAGTACCCCTGAGGCCCGTTAAGCTAGCCCCAGTTGTAATAATAGTCGAAATACGAGTTCATGTCGTATGTCAATATTGTAATTTGTATCGGACCCCTCCCGATCCTTGAGACCTGGCCACCTATATATAGGGGCCAGGAGAGGACGGTGGGGGACAGATTGAAAGTAAGCCAGGTTTACACCCACGTTTACTTTTGATACACACCTTGTTTGACTGATTTTACCTTCGAGTTCGTCCGACGCCCTGTCTCCCCGATCCCAAGTCCTTCATCTAGGACATTTGTTGAGTTAACCCTTGTCAATTGGTGCCGACCGTGGGGACTCTGGGCATTGGAATCATGAATTTGACGGCTTTTTTTCTTTTAGCCAACAGCAATCTGGAAGTCGACGAAATCCGGATACCCTTCGGAACCGTCGATTTTCAACCTCACCAGTCAAGTTTCACGCAAGTATTCGAGAGCATGGATCAAGATATGGATTTGACGATCAAAAGTCTAAACTTTCATGTTGGATCACTAGGTTCGATTCGCCTTTTAGATCCGGCGAAACCGGGTCCGTCGGCAAGAGAACCCAAGACAGTAGCAATGTCGGAATCATCAGAAGGCTCTTCCAGTGAGGTAAACTTGCCGGTCAGCTTAACTGAAACAGAAGAAGGAAAAATCGCAGGAGGCGACGAAACCATGGAGAATCTCGACTTAGAAGTTCAACTCGAAGATCTCATGATCTGCCACGACGATACCTCAGACAAATCAACAGACACCTGGAAGACAGGATTAGAAATTTCTGAAGATGACAATTCGATCTTCTCAAGTTTTAATAGCAAACTCGACAATCGATACCAAGTACTCGCCATTGTAGGAGACAACTCAGAAGAGCTCGACGAAAACAACAATCCAGTGCTCAATCCAGCAAACATAAATAGAGGAGCGAACCATTTAGCAGAAGGAGAAACTGCAGACTCCCTCGCAACTAGGGAGAAAGTTCGACTATCAGTCGATGAGTGGAGAACAGTCAAGACAGCCGTGGAGCACGGCACGCCAATACCAACAAACTCTAGCAAGAATATGCTTTTGGGGTACCACTACGCCCTAAGACAGCAGGCGAAGCAACTAGCGAAGGAAAGGATTGAAATACAAAAGAGAAAAGACTCAGCCATTGCAGCAAGCGACGCTGCTCGCAGAGCACATAGCGACGCGTCATACACGAACAACAAAAGGCATCGTCCACATGGATCAAGGTTTGAAAACCTCGAGTACTCAGAAAGGCAAAGCATCTCCAAAACCCTCGACTCGTCCTTCCTATCGGTCAACGAGCAAGGAAACATTATACCAAAAACTACTGAAGCAGCACTAGTGGCAGCTCAAGCATACTTACATACAACACGACCAAATCCAGGAGACCCAAGGGAACATATGCACCGTGCAGCACTAAATGGATTGAAGATGGTAGGCAACAAATTATCAGCAAAAGAAGAGGAGGCATATCGCAACAAAGGAACCCATAAGCCAAGATCACCATGCCATCACAATAGCCCTCAGCACAGAAGCGGCAGTCGACAATCTAGAACACCATCACCAAGGCAGCACAAAAGCCTAAAGTACGGGGGAACCCGAAGATCCAGGTCTCCAAACAAGACGTACGACTATGAAGACGACGAAAAGGAGATGGGGGCATCATGCTTTACCCACAGGGTTCGCACCACGCCAGTACCCAAAGGTTTCAAACTACCCCATGACCAGCAAAAGTACGATGGATCCCAGGAGCCATAGTCATGGCTCTTGGATTATCTGCAGGCAGTAAAAATATTGGGAGGAACCAAGGAAATAGCTATGCAAAGTTTGCAATTACACCTCACCGGTGCGGCAAGGTCATGGTTGAGCAAATTAGAAAAAGAAATAATTGGAAGCTGGGAAGAGCTCACAAAGTAATTCACGAGTAACTTCAAGTCGACATATAAGCATCCAGCATCTATATAAGAAGTCAAAGCCTGCGTGCAGCAACGCGGTGAGACATTAAGGGCGTACATCCAAAGATGGAGCATCATCAAAAATTCGGCAGTCGAAGTTTCAGACGAAAGAGCAATAGATGCATTCATAGTTGGGTTAAGGTGAGGAGACCTAGTCGAAAAGATGGGCAGAATCAAGCCGAAAACAGTATCAGATTTAATGGATATAGCAAACAGATTTGCAGATGGAGAAGATGTGTGTAATAACAAACGGACACGATCACCAGAAGATGATAGAGGAAACAGATATGGAGGCAAAAGGAGGAGATCCCACAATTATGATAACTATGGCTCTCACAGCCAAGTAGCCGCAGGGTACAAGGATAATAGCTACCAAGGGAACGACCGTAAAAGCTTGGGATATCGTAGCTACGGAAGAGAAGACTACAAAAAGTTTTAGACAAGAGAATCCAGAGAGTACAACCCATCACCAGAAGATATGCTAAACGGACCATGTCATATACATTTCCCGTTTGTTCATGGGAAACGAGTATCCAGACACGCGATGAAAGATTGCACAACGTTCTTGAAGCTACAGGAAGCAGCACTAAACAAGCAAGCCAAAGCAAAATGGCAGGGATACGAAGGAAACACAAGCAATGCGCCTGCAAATCAACACAGAAATAATGGAGTTCCTCAAGGTCAAGATCAGCCAAACCAGGGATGTGACGACGACGGAGGATATGTTCCATCGAAAGGGCACATCACAGCTATGATACAGCCTGTGCCAAAGTCGAATAAAGAAGAAAAAAGCATAAATCACCAAGTTAAACTAGTAGTAACCTCGCCTCCAGCAACAACGGAATATCTACACTGGTCCCATAGAATTTAGCAAAGATGATCACCCAATAACAGTACCTCGGCCAGGAAATGCGCCTTTGGTACTCAAAGCCCAAATTGGGACATACGATGTCGACAGAGTATTCATGGATGCAGGAAGTGGCATAAATCTTATATATGCAAAGACCCTACAAGCAATGCACATCTCACTGGAGTTCCTGAAACCAACTGATTGTTCCTTTCACGGAATAGTCCCAGGGAGCGCTAACTATCCACTTGGTCGAATAGCACTCAACGTTTGCTTCGGAAATCGGCAAAACTACAGAAGAGAGAAACTCGACTTCGAAGTCATGGACTGGCCATCACAATATCACGCGATCCTCGGTCGACCCGCGTTTTCACGATTCATGGCAGCACCTCACTATACGTACCTGGTACTCAAAATGCCAGGGCCCAAAGGAATCATCACAGTTAAAGGAAGCTTCGAACTCTCAGATCTATGCGACAAGGAATTCCACAAGATGGCTCAAAACTTCGGCATGATGGCAAACTACGGCGAACCTAAAGACAAGACGAAAAGCTCGACTATAGGAACCGTACAACAACACGAAGCACACCCAGCAGAGCCGGAGGTGAAAAAACTGCGGGTACAGCCATTAGAACAAGACAAGCCTACAGGAGAAGAAGAGAAGACCTCGGCGGCATAGGCGACAAAGTACATCAAGGAATAGAGTAGAAAAATAAGGTTGTAAAAGCCATGAGCTGTTCTAGGGCAATGCCCTCTACATCAAGAACATAGGTCATTGGCCGGATCTCTTGGGTCACCCTATGTATCTTACATTATAAGCATAAATAAAGACAAAGTTCCTCCTATTCGAGTTTACGTGTCTCTAAATAAAAATTGCGGCAAACGCACCAAAATTCACAATGTTAAACGCTCTGAGAATAATTTCTGACAACAAAGTTAGAAAGCATAAACTCTCGCATTCTATACACAAAGTACATGAGCATCATAACATCGGGTTATCAGAATCTTCTACCCCCAGGGGGTCTAAGTAATGATGCTCGCGGAAAACGCGGCATCCTCTCAAAGCAATCTAGCTATAATCCTTCTTGCGGGTTGAAGGGTATCCTGCAGATGAACTCGCAAACTAGCACCACCTGGAGGATAACTCAGTGACATGGAACTATAATTGAGCCTTGGGTGCCACTTACGTACCCACCCAAGAGCAAAATTGGCACCAGCTACCAAGTTGAGCTCTATCAGTCGATGAATTCGCTGACTAGATCTAAAAGTATCGAGTAGCAGCGGAAAAGCTTCCAGGCAAAGGATTGCGAGGGAGCATGACAGAATACATGGTCGTCAAAGATCTTTGACAACCATCAACTACTTCTCCAATATGCTGAGCACAATCTTGAAGAAGCACAATGGCACGACGACGCCGGGGATCAGACCACAAACTGTTGATTCCCTCTGATGCTTTCTCCAGAGCCGCAATTCGCTCAGAAACCCGACGTGCCTCACCAACAAAGTCCAGACAAGTACCTGAGATAACAAAAAGTATTAGACAACAATAGTGGAATGAAAGGGAAAAAAGAGAAAGGCTGCAAGGAACCTTACATCATAACATCTCATAGACGGACTCGACAGTACCAATAAGAAAGGAGATGCACGATTTTGGCCATCAGACCCGACACCTTATCCTCAAGTACGGATATCTGTTTTATAAAGCCGCAAAATTTGCTGGCCTTGTCCAAAGCAAGCTTCGCTTGGCATTTCATCAAGGATAAACGACCCTCAAGGTCCGCAATCCTTAACGAATATTCCTCGCATCGACAAGAAGAGCGAGGAGGCGAAACAGTTCTAGAGTCAAACATATTGACAGGAGATGAAGCCCGATCACGACCCGACGATCCACCAGCATGCACAGGCTGGAAGCCAAGCAGAAAGAAGAAAAAAAACATCTCAGAAACCCCATTCAAGCCAGACATTTCATAAAAGAAAAGTATTTACAACGAGTGCAAGCCCCCTGACTGGTTCTCGGGCAAAATATAACTAGAAGTTTACTACAACAAAAGAAATGAAATTACAAAGGAAGACTAAGTCTACGCCACCTCAGTATCATGATCCGTGGAAGAGGTAGGCACGGCAGAGGTAGCACTAGCATTGGGAGGAGGCATGGATCCACTTGTCACCGGAGTCAAAGAAACCGGCGTAGCAGAGGTCAAAGAAGCCGCCGAAGGAGAAATTATTGATATGATGCCTAGCGCGTACTTCTTTGCCTTCTCGAAGAAAACCCGCAGCTCCGAAAGAGGTCGACCACGGGAAGAGCTCACCTTCTCCCAGTTGACCTCCTCGCCATGTGCGTAAGTAAGTGCAATGGCCCCCTCTGCACCTTGCTTCACAGAGCGGCCCTTCATCAGAACGATAGGATCATCGGGGGTGTCAAACGCCTTGGCAAGTTTCTTCAAGTTAGTCTCTCGCACGTCCGCTCTCTGCTTGGGCCACAACCCGACGAAAATCTGCGTGAGCGCGCGGCTAGCCAACTCGAAGATCTGCTGGATAGAAATCCAATTCGACTCCAGCAAGTTAACTGCGGCCATGAGAGAATCATCGTCCGGCTGCAAAGATGCCGAAGACACCCCAGTATGTTCTAAACAACCAAGGGAACAAAGACAGAGGAAAACGCACACGTCAGCAAGTATAAGAATTTTGCAACTCAACAAAGAAGGGCAAAGCACGGTATTTACCTCTAGCAAGAGCCAACATTTTATTCAGGCATCCAGTTACGGCCTGATCCCGCTGGATACGCTCCTTGTTCAAGTCAGCGAGGGCTTTCTCTGCTTTCTTCGCCCTAGCCAATGCTGACTTAGTGGACTTCTCAGCGGTGGTTTTTGCAGTAGTGGCGGCATCCCAAGCTTTTCTAGAGGCTTCGAGTTCAGTTTCTAGAGACGAAATGCACGCATTAGCTGCCGCCAATCATCTACAGTGCAAGAAGAGGAAAGAAAACTCAATAAAAGAGTAACAGAAGCGCACAGGTAGTCAAATAAAATACACAGGATAGCAAAAAGCTTACCATGAGAAGACCTCGCCGCTTTCAAAAACTCGACACATTCATTACCCAAGGAGACGAACTTTTTCAGTAAAGCCTGTCCAAGGCAGAGCATGAGAAGAGTAGTTCAAAGCTAGTAAATAATAGAAACATACAGTACTTACATCATCAGTGGGAATAACTGGCCTAGGAGCGTCGAGAGAAGTACTTGCAGCTGACGCTTTCTTGAGACGTTTGGAAGCACGATAACCAGCCTTCTTGGCAGCAGCTTCTGGTGATTTAGGCACCACAGCTGCCTCTTGTGAAGGTGGTTCATCGACAACAGGAGCATCAGTAACAGGGGCAGTGGAAGGAAATTTCTTCGGGTCCTCGTTATCACTAGAAAAAGAAGCAAAAGGTAAAGCACTCTGTCCAAGTCGACAGAAAGAAGAGCATATGCAAAAATTAGCAAAGAACTCATGAGTCGAGGGTGTCGAAAAGCTCTTCTTCTTCCTCTAGAATAGAGGCCTCCCCGGTCACATTCTTGTGAGTAGAAGTGCTCGAGGAAAGGAGCTCTGTCATACATTTCCTCTTCTTATCGAGACCAAGGTCTTCGGAAAGTGCAGGGGGGTGACGTAGTTGAACTGGTCCCTTCCAGCGAATCTTTGGCTTTGTCCCCATCTTGGCTGTCCTCAGCCTCGAGGGCTTTGGAGGTAGTGGAATCAGGCACATCCTGAATGGCTCCTCCCTCCGGAAGAGGAGGGCGAGAAATAAGGGATTGGTGATCCTGAAAGGAAAACAAGCCGAGAGTTACGAGGCAAACAATGATATGATAAAAGAAGGCGAATAAAGACAGCAAACATACCGCATGCAAGGGATGCTTGGAGTCGAAGTATCTAGCGGCCAAATCCGCAATTTCATGATCTTTAGTGAGAGTAGTAAGAGCTCTCACTCACTTGTCGAGATCCTTCTTCTTCATAAGATCTTCAGATACTCGAGAAGAATCTCCCAAGCCAGAAAATGTCCACAGTTTGGAAAGACGATGCTCCAGAGGTTGAACTCGACGTTGCAGGAAAAACACCATAAGTTGAGTACCCGAAAGTGCACCTCCTCTACCGCTCTTCAGCGTTTGGATGCGGGCTAGAAGTGGTTTGATTTCCTCCATCTCAGCTTCCGTGGGAGGCTGATACGGGGTGGCTTTCGGACCTCACAACATCATGTGCGTCAACACTCAAGTCCGACATCATCGAGGCGTGGAAGAGAAGGAAGAAGAAGAATCACCGAAAAGAAGCTTGGAAACGCCGCAAGAAGAGGCGGCAGTTGAAGCTGGACCGGCTAAAGCCGGTCCTACCCCGGCTAAAGCCGGCCCACCGGCTAAAGCCGGCCTTAACCTCGGCTATAGCCGGCCTGCTCGAGTCAGCTATGTCTTGGCCATGAAGCCACCTATGTTATCTATTTCCCTAGTGACCAAACTACCCCTAGCTCGTGGCTGCCTATATATATGGCTCCCCCTCCCCTAGAGATAAGATAGAGATGAATTAAGATAAGAATTGGCATGATGCCTTCTCCCTTGTGGGAACCCAACTAGATCTACATCTAGAAATCACCCTCTTTGTTTGGGATCTCTTCTATTTGGGGAATTCTACCTTGATTTGGATCTCTTGCATACAAGAGTGTGTAATTCTATCCAATTGATTGGTCTCTTCCCCTCATGGAATTATATCCCTTGCAAGTCAATCTCTCACAAGGAATTCTACTCTTGGAGTCTCTTCCTTGTGATTCTATTGAGTTGGTGAATCGGGCCAACGAGGACAACCGGTGTGTATCTTGTGTGTGTGTGTTTGCCTTCAATTTGTTCATCGTGTTCATCATGTTCTTCGTGTTCATCCTTGTTCCCCGCCCCAAATCTCGTGAATCCGTGAAGATCGGGCCACACCTCAGGGGTCACCCCACATCATATGGTATCAGCAGCTTTTGGTTGCCACGGATTTACTCTCGTTTGTGATTTCCACCATAAATTTCGAAAATACATAAAATAGCCTCAAAATTGCTTCGAATTTTGATCTCTAGATTTGTTGAGTTTTTTGTGGTTTTGATCCATAGATTTGATGTTTTGGGTGTTGATCTACATTGCCACAAATTTCTAGCCCCAATTCCTCTTATTTTTCTTGGAATCGACGATTTTTATCTTCCAATTTGCGCCCATATCGACGAACAGCTCACACAGAATTTTCTCGAAAAAGTGCGAACCGGAAAAAGCCGGACAGCAGACCGGCAAAAGCCGGCCCACAGTCCGGCAAAAGCCGGCCCACTACCCTGTTCCGCAGGTCAACGCTGCTTCGTCCCTGATCGATCCGCGTGCGCCTCCGGCAGCCGCCCCCAGCCTTCCGCTCGCGCTCACCGCCCAGCTTGACCTCGATCTGCATGCCCCTAGGCCGCCTCGCTCTCGTGCCCCACTACGCAGCTCACCACGCCGCCGACCGTCCCTACTCAGCATGCCTCCCAGCAAGCCTCCTCCGCCCGCGTAGCCACCGACCGCCACCGCATAGCTGCTCCCGCCTCGCCTCGCCCACCCCACGCGCGCACGGTCTCGCCCCCGCTCTGTCGCCCCGCGCACCCTGTCGCAAAGCCAAGCCGGCCCCACCTCGGACCGCACCAAGCCGCCCTGCCCCGCTCAACTCCCACGCCCGCGCTGGCCTTGCCCACCGACAGCCGCCGCATCCGCCTCGCTCGCCTGCAGGCCGCCTAGCCCCGCTCGCCTCGAGCCCCACAGCCGCTCCTGCTGCGCACACAGCCGGCAGCCACTCCTCCTGTCCACGTCCCAGCTCTACCACCGCCTGGCCGGTTTTCGCAGCCCCAGCGCCTCGCACGAAGCTCCGCCAGCTTGACCACCACTACCGGAAATAGCCGGCCATCAAACCGGCTAAAGTCGGTGTACATCGGCCTACATACCATTTTGACAACATTTTGTTCCCATCTTCACACCATTTACCCCTTTTGACATCCATTTGTCCCTTTGACACAAAATCCGGTGTTATCTTGACACAAACTTTGATAACTTTTGTGAGTCCTTTTTGCTCCAAATTTTTGGGCATTGACGTGTGTGTTTGGATTTCGGTTTTTGCGTGCCTTGTTCGTGCCGAGTAATACCGCGTCTACATCAACATCACGATGATGGCATCAGCACCCTAGAACTTTGACTAGTCTTTTGACTCCATCTTCATCGACATCGCCGCAAGTTGTGTGTTTTGACACCGCCTAACCTTCACATAGGTATAACTTGCACCACCTTTGTAACCTCTTTTCTTCCTTTGTGTACCTATCCTATTGAGAGTGGCTTTTCGAGTGTTGCGAAGCATTGCACAAGTGTTCACGACCGTGAGAGGGTTTGTGTGTGTGCCTAAGTTGAGCAAAGCTCCGAAGCAAGCTCGGTGAGAGCGATACACAAAAGAAGAAATAGCCTTTGTGTGGCATACATAGATAGCAAATAAGCTTTTAAGCATTGAAACACCAAAAATCCAAAAAGAGTGTGTGTTCCACCGATACAAAGGAGTTCAAAGCTTGTAAGCAAAAAGAGAGAAAAGAGAAGAGTGGCATCTTGTGCAAATCTTGTTGCTTCTTTCTTATGCAACCAAACTACGGTCTCTCTTGTGTTGGCGTGATACCGAGCTAATAGTCTTCGTTAGGACCTTTTTGTTTTCTTGCTCACTTCTTTGGTCGCGCTAACCCCATTATATCTTTTGTGTGTGTTTCCATGTTTCCTTGACGTAGATCATCGTTCTTGACATTTGATTTTGGATTTTACCCACATTTGACAATAGACTTTTCTTTTGATCATATTCGTTTGGCATTTCCACATTTCCTTCCCATCCACCATATAGCCTTTTGCGTGTGTTCTAACTTGTGCACCTCGGTTGTCCTTTCGGTGTTTCATCCATTCAATAGTTTCTACGGGAAGTGATCTAATTGTAGTTTTCTAACCCCCACCACTTCTACATATATATATCTTGCCTTGTGTGAGCTATGTCTAGGCTCAACGGATGCTATCATGGAAAGTTCACGGAGGACTACACCGACTACGACAACTTCGACTACATGAGCAAGGTGGACAAGAAACAATACATCGACAATTCCTTTGACTACAACAAGCGTGCATGGGCACATCAAGATACTCGAGACCATCACATAGTTCACCAAGCACAACGCCAACATGATCTTCCTCGTCAACGCATACATGAAAGGAAGCGTGCCGAGGCTCGTGAACATCGCAAACAAGAACATCATGAAGCGCCCAGATCTCTAGATGCTTGGTGTACATCGGCTCATCACACAAGGTTGAGCTCATCAAGGTCTTCTTCACGCTCCAATCATGTGGGTGACCATGAGCGTCGTCGCCAACCTCAAGAGCATGGTGGTAACCACAAACAACCTACATGGTGTCCATGCCTTGAAGAGCCCATTTACGACAACGTCCACGACACCTCCTCGAGGAGGACCACCACAAGAGCTTCGAGATTGCCAAGCCGTGAGATGTCCTACCAAGATGCAACCTTGTCTCCAATGGTGTCTCCCATCCCACATGACACCTCCGCAATGGCTCCTACAAGACGGTCTCATCGCCACGAGAAGCATTCCAAGGCTCATGATCATCACCATCAAAGCCATCATGAACATCCTCAACAAGATCAAGAACAACCACGACAAGCGGCACATCAACCTCAAGGCCAACCACATCATGGTGCCCCGCCTATGGTGAATCAAGATCGGCACCATGCAAACCAAGATAAAGATGGAGAACCTAACGACCCTTGGCTCGAAAAGTTCCACGCATAAGAGAAGGAATGGGCCGCAAAGATGACGGAATTGGACGCAAGGCTCACCGCACGAATGGCGGAACGGGCCGCAAACATGGCGGAATTGGAAGCACAACTCACCGTAAGGAGGAAGGAATGGGCCGCAAGGATGGCGGAATCGGACGCCGAGCTCGCCGCAAGCAAGGAACGACTCATGTCGTCTTTCGACAACTTTGAGCGCAATCGACAACCACACCCTCAAGAGCATCGTGCAATCCAACAACACCATCTTGATAGCCTATGTGAAAGGACTGAAACCTACCCCATGCAAGGATGAGAGCCACATACACCTTGAGAGCAAGAGTGATACACCACATGAGTTGAGTGAGGACATTTTGCTTTCTAACAACTTAACCTCTACTCCTCTTGTGTTGTCTTCTTCTTTGCTAGGTTGCTCGGATAATGAGGACGTCCAATCCATGGAGGTGAGGGACTCCACTATATGTGAGATGAGTGAATCCACTATACGTGAGTGTGAGTGCTTCCACTTTGAGAGCATGAGTGATACACCGAGTGAGACAAGAGTGGTAGTTGATAGGTCAAGTGAGGCCATTTCGATTTCTAACAACTTACCCTCTACCTTGAGTGTGTTTTCTCATGTTGCAATAGATCCCATGGATGAAGCGACGCCAACCTTGGACAAGATGTACATGGTGCATACACATGATGATAACACACCATGCTTAGAAGATGATGAGCATGTCGGCCAATTGGAGCCACCTACTTCAACAACACCTACTTCAAAGGAGTGCGACCACAAAGGTAACAACATAGGTGTTGGTAATGCCATGATTCCCATGAATATGCTAAGCTATGAGTGCTTCACTTTATCGCCTATTGCATGCAATATGTTGAACAATTGCTCTTTCCCATATATTGCTTGCAATGATGACAATGATACTTTGGTTGTGACAACCTTGTCGAACAATTGCTCTTTCCCTAGGTTTGTCGACAACAAGGATAAAATTTTGAAAATGTTTTGTGCACAATGCTTGCAATATTCTTCCATTAATGCTACCAACATGTTGAACACTTGCTCTTTCAAATGCTTGGTTTGCACTAATGTTATTATGTTTGACAATGAGAAGGCCCCCATAGCTCTCTCAACTAATGAAGATTTTGCATTTCCACATGATACGCATGTTCCCACATATACTTTGCATAATCACCATGAATATTATAATATCTTGCTTCAGGCTAATGGTGTTGTGCAAATAAAGAGATGCATCATAATGGATGATGTATTCATCTACCATGCACACACATTGTTTTGGATATCGTTTGTGTGTGTAGGTACGCGGATAACAACGTCAACCTCGATTGAGCACGAGTTGGCGAAAAGAGCTCTTGAGAGCACAATACTTGTGAGTTCAAACTCAAACTCCGCTTGCATACCCTTCACTTGCTATGCATCAAACATGTTGAAAAATTTCTCTTCCATATGGTTTCTTTGCAAGCATGTTGATGATTTTGGTGCCACTTGTGACAATCATGCTCTAATGATTTTGAACATTGATGCTTTATGTGTTGCAACATACATGCGGAACGATTTCTCTTCCTTTTGTTTTGTGTGCAACCACATTGCTATATTTGTCATGACTTGTCACACGTGTTTCTGCTTTGAGTTCATTGGTATTGCATCCAACAAGTTGACAAATTGCTCTTTCTTTTGGTTGGGATGCATAACCACTTGTGATAACGATATCTCCTTCTACTTTTGGATGAATATGATTTGTGTTGCAAAAAATATGATGAAAACTTGTTCTTTCCTATGGTTTGTTTGCACACATGTTGATGATGATTTTGATATCTTGTCGTATGTGTTTTTGCCAAACTCTCCTCTTATTGCTTCAAGGATGTTGAATACTTGCTCTTTCCAAAGCCTTGAGCGCAATAATATGCATATCTTTCAACTTGAGATGGACACCACGGTCTTCTCAAATTTTGATGGAGTTTTTGTGTTCCCATATTTGGAAGATGTTGAAACAATTTGCTTACACATAGACATTGCTTATGCATTCCGTTTATTATACTTGTGTTGTGCTAATTGTGTTGTGAACAAGAATGGACATGTCCTTGATGATATGCTCCCCTATCACGCACACACATACTTTGCTTGGTCTTTGTGGTGCGTAGGTACACATGGATATTCTTGGTGGATGCGCTCCCATGCGTGGTTTCAATCAAAAACTTCTACAATGAGAACACATCAACAACTTAGTAAGGTGACCTCCTTCTACTCACGAACTCATGCCATAAAATCTAAGAATTGGCTACTCTTTGAGTGTTGTTTCTCTTTGCTTGGGACCTTTGTAGGCCTCATGGAAGATGAAGGAACATTCAAGAGTTGCCAAACCAATCTTCGCAAGAACTGACCACATCGCGCACTCCAAGTACAATCGCCTACATCTACCTCCCCTACATGATGATGTTGAGTCAACGTCGAGGACGACGTTCTTTGAAGCGGGGGGAGATGATACGGGGTGGCTTTCGGACCACACAACATCATGTGTGTCAACACTCAAGTCCGACATCATCGAGGCATGGAAGAGAAGGAAGAAGAAGAATCACCGGAAAGAAGCTTGGAAACGCCGCAAGAAGAGGCGGCAGTTGAAGCTGGACCGGCTAAAGCCGGTCCTACCCCGGCTAAAGCCGGCCCACCGGCTAAAGCCGGCCTTAACCCCGGCTATAGCCGGCCTGCTCGAGTCAGCTATGTCTTGGCCATGAAGCCACCTATGTTATCTATTTCCCTAGTGACCAAACTACCCCTAGCTCGTGGCTGCCTATATATATGGCTCCCCCTCCCCTAGAGATTAGATAGAGATGAATTAAGATAAGAATTGGCATGATGCCTTCTCCCTTGTGGGAACCCAACTAGATCTACATCTAGAAATCACCCTCTTTGTTTGGGATCTCTTCTATTTGGGGAATTCTACCTTGATTTGGATCTCTTGCATACAAGAGTGTGTAATTCTATCCAATTGATTGGTCTCTTCCCCTCTTGGAATTCTATCCCTTGCAAGTCAATCTCTCACAAGGAATTCTACTCTTGGATTCTCTTCCTTGTGATTCTATTGAGTTGGTGAATCGGGCCAACGAGGACAACCGGTGTGTATCTTGTGTGTGTGTGTTTGCCTTCAATTTGTTCATCATGTTCATCATGTTCTTCGTGTTCATCCTCGTTCCCCGCCCCAAATCTCGTGAATCCGTGAAGATCGGGCCACACCTCGGGGGTCACCCCACATCAGAGGCAAATCCCATGAGGCCAATTTCTTCACTTATTTTGAGGCATCAAAAGGGGCAATGCCGTACTGGTCAGAGGAAGAGACCTTCCGGTCTTTGATATAAAACCATTTCTTCCTCCAACCTTGTATTGAGGCAACCATGGAAAACTCCAGGTACTGAGATTCAGCACGGATAGAAACAACAGCCCCGCCCAGTTCAGGCTTCTTTGATAAAGCAACACTGGGGCGGAGCCGAAAGAGGAATTTCCAGAGAAGAAAATGGGGTTCGATCCCCAGAAACGACTTGCAAAGGGTAATAAAACAAGCAATGTGAATAATTGAGTTTGGTGTGAGCTGGTGAAGCTACACACCGTACACGAAAAGAAACCCACAAATGAACTCGTGGGCAGGGAGAGAAAGACCGCACAAGAGAAAAGCAAAAAACATCACCCAAAAGCCGCTCGGGGGCTTGGGGATGCGCTCGGTGCTAGGGAAGGTGACCTGATCATCGTCGGAGATGAGGCCATCAGCTTGGGCCTTGTCCAGATCCTTCTGCTTGAAATCAGAAGGCACCCAGCTGGTCGCGGAGTTAGCAGTTTTGCTCTTGCCCATCTTGTTCTTCTGCGCAAGAGTCTTGACGCGCATCTACGGCTTGCGCACGGGGGTTGTGCAGGAGTTCAGAGGCGTGCAAGGCTTGCAACAATGGTGGCGGCGGCAGAAGCGAGCAACTGGTAAACAGTAAATTTCCCCACTCTCCCCCTTATATAGCTTCCTGATGAAGGAACGTGGGCTGAGACATGGCGCAAGGAGCGGAAACGGCAGCCCACTAATGGGCAGGGACATTCCGAAATTACTGCGCTGCCCATGTGACGAGGGTTAACTCGACAAATGTCCTAGATGAAGGACTTAGGATCAGGGAGATAGGGCGTCGGATGAACTCGAAGGTAAAGTCAGTCAAACAAGGTGTGTATCAGTAAACGTGAGGTGTAAACTTGGCTTGCTTTCAATCTGTCCCTCACCGCCCTCTCCTAACCCCTATATATAGATGGCCAGGTCTCAAGGATCGGGAGGGATCCGACACAGATTACAATATCGACATACAACATGAACTCGTATTTCGACTATCATTACAATTGGGCCTAGCTTAATGGGCCTCAGGGGTACTCAACTGACGGGCTCTATTATCTATACCCTTGTCAGTAGCCCCTGAGATTCTACCAGAATTGCAGATTCGGGTTGAATCTCAGATCTTCAAATCTTTGACTTGATCAACACTTGACTTCTTCATATCTTTGACTTGGTCTTTTGACTTTTCTTTTTTATTATTATGTCTCGCAAGGGTTTTGATGAGCAAGCCTGACAACTCTGACGGATCAAGAGGCTAGTTAACTGCCAGAACAAATACTTGTCACCTACTTCAAATTCAATCCCCTTGGACTTGAATTCGGAAAACTGGTCAAACCCATTCTTTTGCCGCATTTAGGACTTACAAAGAATGAATCCCAGTGGTTCTCAGGTTACCTAGTGCGTCCACCAGGATTTTTCTTCGCGTCGTAGACACAGATAAGTACCAGCAGAGCGCATCCATGTGCGTATACCGGGCCACACAGGACGGATCCTGGGGTCTTATCTTCGTGATATATTTCAACCATGGCATTCAAGTTTTGTCGCAATGACGCAACTCGAGAATCATATGTCGCAGCCTTGTTTGACGGTTTCAATTCTAAAAATATTCGGGTTATTCAACCTTGATTGATAAAACTCCCTCCCGATGGCAGAAATGATGCTTCCCAAAGCTTCTTTTGACTCCTTCGCTCCATTAGTCATGAAAAAACATCGTCGGGTGCACGCCCAGCGCTCCCGATGATAGTAGCCTCCGAGGCTATAGTCGAAAAAACTTATTTCGAGTATAGGCTCAAGTACATTGTGCCTACTTTGACTCATCAGATCGCAGTTGTATTTTAATATCGTCGGGTGCACGCCCAGTGCTCCCGATGGTAGTAGCCCCCGAGGCTATAGTCGAATATTTTCGGGTATAGACTCAAAGAATGAGTTTTTCTTCTTTGATCCGTATGTACCTTTTACGTCAATTTTTTGTCGACTTCCTTGGTCATCATCAATACGTAGATGATATGGGCACGAAGGAGGAGGTGAAGCCCAATTTCAGGACTCCACCAAGATGAGGGAAGCTCATTGTAGATTGGCATGCCAGGATGACCTACGATATGAGATAATTTAGTCTAAGGTTGTGTCAGCAATATTTATTCATGCTTATGTTATTTCGTGTGTCAGGTCATGTTATGGGCCACTTAGGTTTATTTGTGTTTTGGGTTTGGGCCTTTCCAAGCCCAACAGTTTTCTGGCCATCTATGTAAGGAGACCAGCAGTCTAGGGTTTGGGGAATTCAGAATTTAGAGTTAAACTATCGCGTGGTGTTCCACCGTGTATCATCCCTCCGGCGAAACGGCGCTGCTGTGTTTATCAAATATATTGTTGTGAAGGTTCTTGTGTTCATCAAGAATTATTAGGCTCAGGTTTGAGGCGTGGTGATCTTCATCACGTTGCTTGCTGGATTCGTCCTCGTCTTCAGGTGACGTTCTTCGTGTTATTGGAAGATTTCTATCTGGTTTGACTCGCTGTGAAAGATCGGGACAAAACCCATAGGATCACCGGCGTGATCCTTATCATGTGGTATCAGATTACTGGGTTTATCACTGCGAGTGTTTTATATTGATTGATCTGCGAATTGTTTCTCTCCGAGCAGTTTTCAGATCAGAAAGTTTTGGTGGTTCTTCGTTGGTTGTTCACCTAGAATTTTTCAGATCGGCAGGTGGATTGTCGACGAGGAGTTGGTGCCAGTTGTTTTTGTCGGATTTCCCATAGATCTCGTTTGAGTGGCAGGGCCGATTGCTTCTCAGATTCGATCGCTGGAATTGTTGTGCTGGTTTCTTTCGTTGCCTGGCCAGATCCGATCCGCTGTAGAGAAAGAAAAAAAGGACGCGATCGACCTGGTCCCGCGTGGGCATCGCTGCTGCCGATCGGGATCGATCTCTGTGACCCGGCCAGTTGCAGATCGGATCGCTGCAGAGAAAACAAAAAAAATCAACGGCGATCGGCCCCGCGCGCGTTAGCACAGAGACCGTCTGGCCTCCAGTGAGACCACGCACCCACGCTCGATCGGGTTACCTCGGGCAGTACGAGGCTATCGCGGGATCGCACACCAGGACAATCGATCGCTAGTGCTGTTTATCGTGGGCCGGCCCATTGCCTAGCTACGCCGGCCTCGTTGGGTTCGCTCGCTTGCGCTTTACTGCAGAGGGTGTCTGGCCCCCAGCGACCCTGCATTCAGTTCGCCCCCGCTTTACCACAGAATCTATAGTCTGATTCCGTGCGTAAGCAAAGAAGCAAAGGAGTGGAATTTTTCTGCCGATTTTTAACTGTTGGACGGTTGCTTACAGCAGTTCACTGATAATATTTAGGTATGGATTTATCACGGCCTGTCCGTTTGACTGACAAAGCGGATGATATATACAGTGACTATTTAGAGATCTTGGCTGGTTTTAGGTATGATGCAACTAAAATCAAGTGGAGTTTGAACAGTGCTGCAGAGTTCATAGAGTATGAGTCTTGGGAATCTCACATGGAGCGTGGCTTTGCACAATGTCGTGCCCGTGATAGCAAGTTTGGCGGTTTTACTGAATTTCTACTTGCCCATCGGCGTGTGGAAACGCAGGTGGTTGCTTGGTGCGTGAAGAAACATGCGCAAAGGGCATCACACTTGAAACATCTAGTTGGGAGGTTTTTAAGCAATTTCTGCATACTTGATTTTTGGACAAGACCGTGGAATCAGACAAGGCGGTTGTTCCAAAGGTACAAGCCAAAGTTGATGGAGATGACACACCATTGAGAGGTATGAGTATACAACTTCACAAATTGTCCAATGGTGATGAGGCGATAAGGAGGAATCAGCGATGCAGCCTTTTTCAAACACAGTGCACCATCAAGGAGAAGGCATGCAAACTGATTATTGACAGCGGTAGTTACTGTAATGGCATCAGTAGGGCTGTGGTGGCATCATTGGGGTTGTCCACATGGTGTTTTTCTGAACCTAAGCATGTTGAGTGGTTGAATAGATGCGGTGTGCTATGGTGAAGCCCAATTTCAGGACTCCACCGAGATGAGGGAAGCTCGTTGCAGATTGGCACGCCAGGACGACCTACAATATGTAATAATTAGTCTAAGGTTGTGTCAGCAATTTATATTCATGCTTATGTTATTTCGTAGCTAGGTCTAGTTGTGGGCCACTTAGGTTTATTTGTGTTTTGGGTTTGGGCCTGTCCAAGCCCAACAGTTTTCTGGCCATCTATATAAGGAGGCCAGCAGTCTAGGGTTTAGGGGAGTTTAGTTGTTTAGTCAAAAACCATCGTGTGCTCCACCGTCTATCATCCCTCCGGGGAAATGGCGCTGCCGTGTTTATCAAATATATTGTTGTGAGGGTTCTTGTGTTCATCAAGGATTATCAGGCTCAGGTTTGAGGCATGGTGTTCTTCATCACATTGATTGCTGGATTCGTTCCTCGTCTTCAGGTGACGTTCTTCGCGTTATTGGAAGATTTCTTATCGGGTTGACTCACTGTGAAAGATCGGGACAAAACTCAAAGGATCACTGGCATGATCCATATCAGTAGATATGTCACACCAGACTTTTTCCTGAATGTTTTCCCTACCACTGTCATAGTCTTATTTCTCGTTACTCGAATTCTCGTGACATCATTAATACAATTACTCTGTATGAAATTTTAACTTGACGCTGACCGTTATCCGTGGGCAGCGCAGTAATTTCGTATTTTTCTTGCCCATTAGTGGGCTGCCATTTCTGCTCCTTGCGCCACGTCTCAGCCCACGTTCCTTCATCGGGAAGCTATATAAGGGGCAGAGTGGGGAATTTACTGTTTACCAGTTCCTCGCTTCTGCTGCCGCCACCAGTGCTGCAACCTTTGCGCCCCTCTGAGCTCCTGCACAGCCCCCGTGCACAAACCGTAGATGCGTGTCAAGACTCTTGCGCGGAAGAACAAGATGGGCAAGAGCAACACTGCTAACTCCGCAACCAGCTGGGTGCCTTCTAATTTCAAGCAGAAGGATCTGGACAAGGCCCAAGCTGATGGCCTCATCTCCGACGATGATCAGGTCACCTTCACTAGCACCGAGCGCATCCCAAAGCCCCCGAGCAGCTTCCGGGTGATGTTTTTTGCTTTTCTCTTGTGCGGTCTTTCTCTCCCTGCCCACGAGTTCCTTCGTGGGCTTCTTTTCGTGTACGGTGTGCAGCTTCACCAGCTCACACCAAACTCAATCCTTCACATTACTTGTTTTATTACCCTTTGCGAGTCGTTTTTGGGGATCGATTCCCATTTTCTTCTTTGGAAATTCCTCTTTCGGCTCTGCCCCAGTGTCGCTTTATCAAAGAAGCATGAACTGAGCGGGGCTATTATTTCTATCCGTGCTGAATCTCAGTACCTGGAGTTTTCCATAGCTGCCTCAGTACAAGGTTGGAGGAAGAAATGGTTTTATATCAAAGACCGGAAGGTCTCTTCCTCTGACCAGTACGACATTGCCCCTTTTGATGCCTCAAAAGAAGTGAAGAAATTAGCCTCGTGGGATTCGCCTCCCACGGAAACTGAGATGGAGGAAATCAAACCACTTCTAGCCCGCATCCAAGTGCTGAAGAGCGGTAGAGGAGGTGCGCTTTCGGGTACTCAACTTATGGTGTTTTTCCTGCAACGTCGAGTTCAACCTCTGCAGCATCGTCTTTCCAAACTATGGACATTTTTTGGCTTGGGAGATTCTTCTCGAGTATCTGAAGATCTTATGGAGAAGAAGGATCTCGACAAGCGAGTGAGAGCTCTTACTACTCTCACAAAAGATCATGAAATTGCGGAATTGGCCGCTAGTTACTTCGACTCCAAGCATCCCTTGCCTGCGGTATGTTTGCTAGCTTCATTTATTCGTCTTCTTTTATCATATCATTGTTTTTCTCATAACTGTTGGCTTGTTTTCCTTCTAGGATCACCAGTCCCTTGTTTCTTGCCCTCCTCTTCTAGAGGGAGGAGCCATGCAGGATGTACCTGTTTCCACCGCCTCCGAAGCCCCCGAGGCTGAGGACAGCCAAGATGGGGACGAAGCCAAAGATTCGCTGGAAGGGACCAGTTCAACTACATCACCTCCTCCTGCACTTTCCGAAGACCTTGGTCTCGATAAGAAGAGGAAATGTATGACGGAGCTCCTTTCCTCGAGTACTTCTACTCACAAGAATGTGACCGGGGAGGCCTCTGTTCTAGAGGAAGAAGAAGAGCTTTTCGACGCCCTTGACTCATGAGTTCTTTGCTGATTTTTGCATATGCTCTTCTTTCTGTCGACTTGGACAGAGTGCTTTACCTTTTGCTTTTTTTTCCAGTGATAACGAGGACCCGAAAAAATTTCCTTCCACTGCCCCTGTTACTGATGCTCCTGTTGTCGATGAACCACCTTCACAAGAGGCAGCTGTGGTGCCTAAATCACCAGAAGGTGCTGCCAAGAAGGCTGGTTCTTGTGCTTTGAAACGCCTGAAGAAAGCGTCAGCTGCAAGTACTTCTCTCGACGCTCCTAGGCCGGTTATTCCCACTGATGATGTAAGTACTGTATGTTTCTATTATTTACTAGCTTTGAACTACTCTTCTCATGCTCTGCCTTGAACAGGCTTTACTGAAAAAGTTTGTCTCCTTGGGTAATGAATGTTTCGAGTTTCTGAAAGCGGCGAGGTCTTCTCATGGTAAACTTTTTTGCTATCCTGCGTCTTTTATTTGACTACCTTTGCGCTTCTGTTACTCTTTTGTTGAGTTTTCTTTCCTCTTCTTGCGCTGTAGATGACTTGGCGGCAGCTAATGCGCGCATTTCGTCTCTGGAGGCTGAACTCGAAGCCTCCAGAAAAGCTTGGGATGCCGCCACTGCTGCAAAAACCACTGCTGAGAAGTCCACTAAGTCAGCATTGGCTAGGGCGAAGAAAGCAGAGAAAGCCTTTGCTGACTTGAACAAGGAGCGTATCCAGCGGGATCAGGCCGTAACTGAACGCCTGAATAAAATGTCGGCTCTTGCTGGAGGTGAATACCATGCTTTGCCCTTCTTTGTTGAGTTGCAAAATTCTTATACTTGCTGACGTGTGCATTTTCCTCTTCTATGTTTCCTTGGTTGTCTAAAACATACTGGGGTGTCTTCGGCATCTTTGCAGCCAGACGACGATTCTCTCATGTCCGCAGTTAACTTGTTGGAGGCGAATTGGATTTCTATCCAGGAGACCTTCGAGTTGGCTAGCCGCGTGCTCACGCGGATTTTCGTCAGATTGTGGCCCAAGCAGAGATCGGAGGTGCCAGATACTAACTTGAAGAAACTTGCCAAGGCGTTTGACACCCCCGACGATCCTATCCTTCTGATGAAGGGCCGCTCCATGAAGCGAGGTGCAGAGGGGGCCATTGCGCTTACTTACATGGCAAGGAGGTCGACTGGGAAAAGGTGAGCTCTTCCCGCGGTCAACCTCTTTCGGAGCTGCGGGTTTTCTTCGAGAACGCGAAGAAGTACGCGCCAGGCATCGTGTCCATAATTTCACCTTCGGCGGCTTCTACGACCTCTACCACGCTGGTTTCTTCGACTCCAGCGACAAGTGGATCCATGCCTCCTCCCAATGCTGGTGCTACCTCTATCGTGCCTACTTCTACCACAGAGCATGATGCTGAGGTGGCGTAGACTTAGTCTTCCTTTGTGATCTTCATTTCTTTTTTTGTAGTAAACTTCTAGTTATATTTTGCCCGAGAACCAGTCAAGGGGCTTGTACTCGCTGTAAATACTTTTCTTTTTATGAAATGTCTGGCTTGAATGGGGTTTCTGAGATGTTGTTTTCTTCTTTCTGCTTGGCTTCCAGCCTATGCATACTGGTGGATCGTCGGGTCGTGATCGGGCTTCATCTCCTGTCAATATGTTTGACTCCGGAACTGCTTCACCTCCTTGCTCTTCTTGTCGATGCAAGGAATATTCGTTAAGGATTGCGGACCTTGAAGATCGTTTATCTTTGATGAAACGCCAGCCGAAGCTTGCTATGGACAAAGCCAGCAAATCTTGCAGCTTTATGAAACAGATATCCATACTTGAGGATAAGGTGTCGGGTCTGATGGCCAAAATCGTGCATCTTGAAGAATGCGACTCCTTTCTTATTGGTATTGTCGAGTCCGTCTCTGAGATGTTGCGATGTAAGGTTCCTTGCAGCCTTTCCTTTTCCCTTTCATTCCACTGTTGTTGTCTAATACTTTTTGTTATCTCAGGTACTTGTCTGGACTTTGTTGCTGAAGCACGTCGGGTTTCTGAGCGAATTACAGCTCTGGAGAAAGCATCAGAGGGAATCGGCAGTTTGTGGTCTGATCCCCGACGTCGTCGTGCCATTGTGCTACTTCAAGATCGTGCTCAGCATATCGGAGAGGCAGTTGATGGTTGTCAAAGATCTCTGACGACCATGTATTCTATCATTCTCCCTCGCAATCCTCTGCCTAGAAGCTTTCCGCTACTACTCGATACTTTTAGATCTAGTCAGCGAGTTCATCGGCTGATAGAGCTCAACTTGGTGGATGGTGCCAATGTTGCTCTTGAGTGGGTACGTAAGTGGCATCCAAGGCTCAATTATAGTTCAATGTCACTGAGTTATCCTCTAGGTGGAGCTAGTTTGCGAGTTCATCTGGAGGCTACCCTGCAACCCGCTAGAAGGATTATAGCTAGATTGCTGCGAGAGGATGCCGCGTTTTTCCACGAGCATCATTACTTAGACCCCCTAGGGGTAGACGATTCTGATAACCCGATTTTATGATGCTTATGTACTTTGTGTATAGAACGCGAGAGTATATGTTTTCTAACTTTGTTGTCAGAAATTATTCTCAGAGCATTTTATTTTTGGTGCATTTGCCGCAATTTTTGTTTAAAGACACGTAAACTCGAATAAGAGGAACTTTGTCTTTAGTTATTCTTATAATGTAAGATACATAGGGTGACCCAAGAGATCCGGCCAATGACCTATGTTCTGGATCTAGAGGGCATTGCCCTGTAACAGCTCGTGGCTTTTACAACCTTGTTTTTCTACTCTATTCGTTGAAGTACTTTGTCGCCTATGCCGCCGAGGTCTTCTCTTCTTCTCCATTAGGCTTGTCTTGTTCTGATGGCTGTACCCGTGTTTTTTACACCTCCGGCTCTGCTGGGTGCCTTTCGAGTTGTTGTGCGGCTTCTGCAGTGGAGCTTTCCATCTTGTCTTTAGGTTCTCCGTAGTTTGCCATCATGCCAAAGTTTTGAGCCATCTTGTGGAACTCCTTGTCGCATAGATCCAAGAGTTTGAAGCTTCCTTTGACTATGATGATTCCTTTGGGCCCTAGCATTTTGAGTACCAGGTACGTATAGTGAGGTACTGCCATGAATCGTGAAAACATGGGTCGCCCGAGGATCGCGTGATATTGTGATGACCAGTCCATGACTTCGAAGTCGAGTTTCTCTCTTCTGTAGTTTTGCCGATTTCCGAAGCAAACGTTGAGTGCTATTCGACCAAGTGGATAGTTAGCGCTCCCTGGGACTATTCCGTGAAAGGAACAATCAGTTGGTTTCAGGAACTCCAATGAGATGTGCATTGCTCATAAAGTCTTTGGATATATAAGATTTATGCCACTTCCTGCATCCATGAATATCTTGTCGACATCATACGTCCCAATTTGGGCTTTGAGTACCAAAGGCGCATTTCCTGGCCGAGGTACTGTTATTGGGTGATCATCTCTACTGAATTTTATGGGTTGCTCCGACCAGTGTAAATATTCCATTGTTGCTGAAGGCGAGGTTACCGCTAGGTTGACTTGGCAAGTTATGCTCTTTTCCTCTTTGTTCGACTTTGGCACAGGCTATATCATTGTTGTGATGTGCCCTTTAGATGGAACATATCCTCCGTCATCATCGCGTCCCTAGTTCGGCTGGTCTTGATTTTGAGGAAACTCCATTGTTTCCTTGCTGATGTGCAGGCGCGTTGCTTGTGTTTCCTTCGTATCCCTGTCGTTTTGCTTCGGCTTGCTTGTTTAGTGCTGCTTCTTGTAGCTTCAAGAATGTTGTGCAATCTTTCATTGCGTGCCTGGATACTCATTTCCCATCAACAAATGCGGAGTGTATGTGGCATGGTCCGTTTAGCATATCTTCTGGTGATGGGTTGTACTCTCTGGATTCTCTTGTCTAAAATTTTTTGTAGTCTTCTTTTCCATAGCTACGATACCCCGAGCTTTTACGGTCATTCCCTTGGTAGCTATTATCCTTGTACCATGCGGCTACTTGACTTTGAGAGGCATAGTTATCGTAATTGCAGGATCTCCTCCTTTGGCCTCCATATCTGTTTCCTCTATCGTCCTCAGTGTCCATTTGTTGTTGCACGCATCTTCTCCATCTGCAAATCTGTTTGCTATATCCATTAAATCTGATACTGTTTTTGGCTTGAGTCTGCCCATCTCTTCGACTAGGTCTCCTCGCCTTAACCCGACTATAAATGTGTCTATTGCTCTTTCGTCTGATACTTCGACTGCTGAATTTTTAATGATGCTCCATCTTTGGATATACGCCCTTAATGTCTCATTGCGTTGCTGCACGCAGGCTTTGACTTTTTCTATGGATGCTGGCCGCTTATATGTTGACTTGAAGTTACTCATGAATTGCTTTGTGAGCTCTTCCCAGCTTCCAATTGTTTCTTTTTCTAATTTGCTCAACCATGACCTTGTCGCGCCGGTGAGGTGTAATTGCAAACTTTGCATAGTTGTTTCCTTGGTTCCTCCCAATATTTTTACTGCTTGCAGATAATCCGAGAGCCATGACTGTGGCTTCTGGGATCCATCGTACTTTTGCTGATCATGGGGTAGTTTGAAACTTTTGGGTACTGGCGTGGTGCGAACCCTATGGGTAAAGCATGATGCCCCCTTCTCATTTTCGTCGTCTTCGTAATCGTATGTCTTGTTTGGAGACCTGGATCTTCGGGTTCCTCCGTACTTCAGGCTTTTGTGTCGCCTTAGTGATGGTGTTCTAGATCATCGACTGTCGCTCCTGTGTCGAGGACTATTGTGACGGCGTGGTGATCTTGGCTTATGGGTTCCTTTGTTGCGATATGCCTCCTCTTGATTTGCTGATAATTTGTTGCCTACCATCTTCAATCCATTTAGTGCTGCACGGTGCATATGTTCCCTTGGGTCTCCTCGATTTGGTCGTGTTGTATGTAAGTATGCTTGAGCTGCCACCAGTGCTGCTTCAGGAGTTTTTGGTATAATGTTTCCTTGCTCGTCGACCGATAGGAAGGACGAGTCGAGGTTTTTGGAGATGCTTTGCCTTTCTGAGTACTCGAGGTTTTCAAACCTTGATCCATGTCGACGATTCCTTTTGTTGTTTGTGTATGACGCGTCGCTACGTGCTCTGCGAGCAGTGTCGCTTGCTGCAATGGCTGAGTCTTTCCTTTTTTGTATTTCAATCCTCTCCTTCGCTAGTTGCTTCGCCTGCTGTCTTAGGGCGTAGTGGTACCCCAAAAGCATATTTTTGCTAGAGTTTGTTGGTATTGGCGTGTCGTGCTCCACGGCTGTCTTGATTGTTCTCCACTCATCGACTGATAGTCGAACTTTCTCCCTAGTTGCGAGGGAGTCTACAGTTTCTCGTTATGCTAAATGATTCGCTCCTATGTTTATGTTTGCGGGATTGAGCACTAGATTGTTGTTTCCGTCGAGTTCTTCTGAGTTGTCTCCTACAATGGCGAGTACTTGGTGTCTATTGTCAGGTTTGCTGTTGAAGCTTGAGAAGATCGAACTGTCATCTTCATGAAGCTCTAATCCTATTTTCCAGGTATCTGTTGATTTGTCTAAAGTGTCGTTGTAGCAGATCATGAGATCTTCAAGTTGGACTTCCAAGTTGAAATTATCCATGGTTTCGTCGCCTCCTGCGATTTTTCCTTCTTTTGTTTCTGCGAAGCTGACCGGTGAGTTTACCTCGCTGGAAGAGCCTTCTGATGATTCCGACATTGTTACTGTCTTGGGTTCACTTGCCGACGGACCCGGTTTTGCCGGATCTGAAAGGCAAATCGAACCTAGAGATCCGACGCGAAAGTTTAGACTTCCGATCGTCAAATCCATATCTTGATCCATGCTCTCGAATACTTGCGTGAAACTTGACTGGTGAGGTTGAAAATCGACGGTTCCGAAGGGTATCTGGATTTCGTCGACTTCTGGACTGCTGTTGGCTAAAGGCGAAAAAGTCGTCGAATTCATGATTCCAATGCCCAGAGTCCCCACGGTCGGCGCCAATTGATGAGGGTTAACTCGACAAATGTCCTAGATGAAGGACTTAGGATCGGGGAGATAGGGCGTCGGATGAACTCGAAGGTAAAGTCAGTCAAACAAGGTGTGTATTGAAAGTAAACGTGAGGTGTAAACCTGGCTTGCTTTCAATCTGTCCCTCACCGTCCTCTCCTGACCCCTATATATAGATGACCAGGACTCAAGGATCGGAAGGGATCCGACACAGATTACAATATCGACATATGACATGAACTCATATTTCGACTATCATTACAATTGGGACTAGCTTAATGGGCCTCAGGGGTACTCAACTGACGGGCTCTATTATCTATACCCTTGTCAACATGAGTAACGGTTAGCGCCAAGTCAAAATTAGACACATGGTGATTATATTAATGACGTCACGAGAATTCGAGTAAAGGGAAATAAGACTATGACAGTGAAAAGTCTGATGTGACATATCTGCGTATGGATGATGACCAAGGAAGTCAACAAAAAATTGACGTAAAAGGTACAGAGAGATCAAAAGAAGAAAACTCATTCTTTGAGTCTATACCCGAAAATATTGGACTATAGCCTCGAGGGCTACTACCATCGGGAGTGCTGGGCGCGCACCCAATGATATTATTAAGTAAAGCTACGATCTGATGAAATAAAAAGTAGGCACAATGTCTTTGAGCCTATACTCGAAATAAGATTTTTCGACTATAGCCTCGGGGGCTACTCCCATCGGGAGCACTGGGCGCGCACCTGATGATGTTTTTTCATGAATACTGGAGTGAGGAAGGTGAAAGAAGCTTTAGGAAGCATCATTACTACCATCGGGAGGGAGTTTTTTTATCAATCAAGGTTGAATAACCCAAATATTTTGTACATTGAAATAGTCAAACAAGGCTGCGACATATGATTCTCGAGTTGCGTCATCGCGACAAAACTTGAATGTCATGGTTGAAATATATCACGAAGGTAAGACCCCAGGATCCGTCCTATGTGGCCCGGTATACACACATGGATGCGCTCTGCTGGTACTTATCCATGTCTACAACGCAAAGAAAAATCCTGGTGGACGCACTGAGTACCCTGAGAACCACTGGGATTCATTCTTTGTAAGTCCTAAATGCAGCAAAAGAATGGGTTTGACCGGTTTCCCGAATTCAAGTCTAAGGGGATTGAATTTGAAGTAGGTGACAAGTATCTATTCTGGCACTTAACTGGCCTCTTGATCCGTCAGAGTTGTTAGGCTTGTTCATCAAAACCCCTTGCGAGACATTATAATAAAAGATAAGTTGAAAGACCAAGTCGAAGATTTGAAGATCTGAAGAAGTCAAGTATTAATCAAGTCGAAGATCTGAGATTCAACCCGAATCTGCAATTCTGGTAGAATCTCAGGGGCTACTGACAAGGGTATAGATAATAGAGCCCGATAGTTAAGTACCCCTGAGGCCCGTTAAGCTAGGCCTTGTTGTAATAATAGTCGAAATACGAGTTCATGTCGTATGTCGATATTGTAATTTGTATCTGACCCCTCCCGATCCTTGAGACCTGGCCACCTATATATAGGGGCCAGGAGAGGACGGTGGGGGACAGATTGAAAGCAAGCCAGGTTTACACCCACGTTTACTTTCGATACACACCTTGTTTGACTGATTTTACCTTCGAGTTCATCCGACGCCCTGTCTCCCCGATCCCAAGTCCTTCATCTAGGACATTTGTCGAGTTAACCCTCGTCAATCAAGATCGTCATTATCCACCTAAAGTGGAATGCTCAAGGCAAAGGTATGATAGTGTTAGGGTTTCTTTCTTACCGGTCTCATGGTGTTAGTTGTGAGACCGGGTTATAGGATCGGTAGCCGTACTATCAGGAGGGACTCTCGAGTGAGTAACTTAATTGTATCATTCGGAGAGAGCTCAAACCTTTGCATACTTGGCATCATCTTTCTTGGTTCTTATTTGGGTTTTATCCATGTGAGGTTCTAGAGCTTGTGGTTATTTCCATGACAAGCTCTAGCTCATCAAAAACGGATTTCGCATGAAGCTCTTATTGCGTTTTTGATGTTTGGAGGTTTTACCGGTTTGCCTTCAAAAAGAGGTCAAACCTTTCACCATTTGGTTTTATCCTCCTTTGTTGGACTATTATGTTTCTATGGATAAAGTTGTAGAGCTCATTGTGGTGATTCCAATGAGCCCAAGATCATCAAAAACGGAGTCCGGATGCAAAAGTTATGGCAGTTTTCGTATTGATGTCCTCTTCCAGGCCGGATAATTCGGGCTGGAAGGGGGGCGGATTATTTGAATAATCGGGCCCTCGAATTTCTGCTAAGGACTTTTGGGCGCGTCACCCAGTAAGGGGGCGGATTTTTGGGTGAATTTTTGCCCCGGGGGCCGGATAATCCGGCCTAAAAATCCTGCAACGGCCATATTTCATGGGGGGCTATAAAAGGCCCCCTTCTTCCTTCTTGGGCTGGGTGGGTTGCTTGTCTCTCTCTCTCCTCCATTGTTTTGACCTTTAAGAGCTTGCAATTACTCTCTATTCCTTCCATATTTCTTGAATCTTGTTGAGGGATTTGAAAGAGAAGATCTAGATCTACAACTCCACCAATCAATCTCTCCTCTAAGTGAGGGGAACATCTTGGGATCTAGATATTGGAGACTTGTGTGGTTTTCCTCCATTTATTCTTCTTATCATATATCTCCATAGCATTAGTTGCTTTGGTGAAATTTGGGTGAGAAGGATTTGAGCACTTTGTGTGCTCTTGCCATTGCATAAGTTGCATCGGTTTGAGTTCTCCCCGGAGATTCGAGTAAGTGAAAGTTTGTGAGCTTATTACTCTTGGGTTCTTGGAACCCTAGATGGCTTTGTGGGTTTGTGGTGCCTTTGTGGCTATTCTTGGGAGCCTCCAATTAAGTTGTGGATGCGTGCCCCAAGCTTTGTGTAAAGGCCCGATTCCGCCTAGAGGAACCCCTTAGTGGAAGAGTGAGCTAGGCCTTTGTGGCGCAAGCTCACACCAGAGAATAGGGTGAGGCCTTTGTGGCATTGGTTAGGCCTTTGAGGCGATACCACACCCCTCCAACGAGACGTACTCCCTTTCATGGGAGGAACTCGGGAATACATCATCGTCTCTGTGTGCCTTGGTTATTCCTATACCCGAGCTCTTTACTTATGCACTTTACATTGTGATAGCCTCCGTGCTTGAAGTCATTTATATATCTTGCTATCGTCTTGTTATTTGTATTGCTTAGCATAAGTTGTTGGTGCACATAGGTGAGCCTAGTTTATTTAGGTTTTGTGTGCTTGACACAATAAACGCTAGTTTAATTCCGCTTTTGTTCAAGCCATTCGTAAAATTTGATATCGCCTATTCACCGCCCCTCTAGGCGACATATGTGTCCTTTCAATTGGTATCAGAGCCCGGTCTCTCATTTTAGGCTTCACCGCCTTGAGAGCAAAGATGCCGGCTAGGGGATTAGTGCACAATAACACTTTTATATTTGATGGCACAAATTATGATACTTGGAAAATTCACATTCTTAATTATTTTTGGGTCATGGACCCATCTATGGAGCGAATTGTAGATGAGGGTTTTTCTCCTCCAAAGGATACTCAAAATCTATCTTTAGAGGATGAGAGAAACTTGCATCTCAATGCTCAAGCTACTCATGTGATTGTGTAGCGACCTCACCTTTTAAAGATGACGATCCCTGTGCTTTTTCAGTGCTAGTCCCTGGATCAACGCTAGCACACACAGTTTAAGATGTAATACCAAGAAACAAAGGTCATTTTATTACATTGTATGATCCAGCAATTACATAAAGAACTTTACAATGCTCATAGCATAGAGCTTTCAGAGTTTTACAACGAAGTCAAAACTAGCATGGAGTCCTTCGTCTTCATGTGCCACAGGCGAACATGCTGCGGATAGACTCGTACCCCTGTCGTACTTTTCTTATCGTCAAAACCTACAACATGAAACGTTGCAGCCACAAAGGGTCAATACACTTGAATTGTTTGGCAAGATGTCATTGTTTGGTGGACCCAAAAGGAACCTAACACTTAAATGAATATTTGGCTAGGTGGAGCTTCAGACCTATTTGCACTAAGCAATTTAGTCCTATCATTTTCTTGTAGCAAAACTTTTAGCTGGATAACTTGACTTGGGTGATCTACCCCTGTAGCCACAGGCCGTAGTTATCGTACGGGACACACTGGTCGATAGATACCTACATCAAATGTCAAAACCTCAATTCTCTTTTAAAACACTATTGGACACGCTGGAATCCACCAGGTGCTCCTAATAAATTATGCACACACAGGAATCCACCAGGTGTACATAATTATGATCACACAACAAATCCCTTGTTGTCCCATCAAGTTTTAATTTAAAGAAGTTGGCATGATGAGATCCTTAAACATCTTCAATATCATGTCGCTCAAAATTGTCCATAACCGGGGACACGGCTAAGTACTTAGTTTTAACCCTCTGTAGAGGTGGTGCACTTTTCCCACAAGACTTAGTCAACCTCTTTTGCCATGATGCTCATTTTGCTCAAATGGCCAAGTGAAGACTAAGACGAGACCTTTCAGAGGCAATCCCTCAGACCAACCCGGACGTGTTCCCTCCTATCATCATCTACCACCCTCTGTCCGTCTAGCTGAGTTCTCGCAACTTAATTAGTCAAGACAGAGCTGATAGGGCAAAGGTGTCCTATCTTTCGATGAGATCTTGATATGTCGATTTGGTGGGTGGAGTTCGTGCTTGACGATCCGACTACACGTGCGAAGCTCGTGTGCCAATGCAATCGCTAGGACAATCTCCGGGAGTTACTGATCTTGTGGATGCACGATCAGCCTGACCAGCGAGGGTCTTAATTCCTACCTGAAATCGAGAACAAGTAAGAACTAATACTGCAATCAAGATATTGCGGATGAAAGATGTATGCTTTCTTCAAAAGGTGGGATTCCGAATAGGCGGTCTTCTTCTGGGCGATTGGCCTCAAAAGTCGAGCTCGTAGTTGCAGCAATGGCTAACTTTAGTCTAATCAAAATCCGAGTTCTAATGACGGCTAAGGGGGGTATTTGAGGAGGAAAAGGTAGGGGTGCGACCAGCCATGGGTATGGTGGTCGATCGGAACCCTAACAGGCCTTTTCTCCTCAAATTCGGACTCCTAAAAGTGGCTGTCTTATTTGCTACGAAAATTACATGGGCCTGGCCCAAAAATAAAAGTGACGCAGCACCATATCTATCTAAGGACAAATTTATGAAGTAGTTCTTTGTATATTTCGTCCAAGTCTTCATCCTTCATTACGGTGGCTTCAAAGTTCTGAAATCTCCACTCATGGCATCTTCTTCAATCCTCAAACGCTTGCTGCCATCTCCATGCATGAGCATGATCCAATGCTTGTCCCTCTCATCCATGCTAGGTCCATCATTCCTAAGAGTAACAAACATATCTGATTTAGGCAGCATCATATTCTCATGTATGTGAGAAAGAGTTCCAAGAAATGAAAGTACCTGATAGTTAAGTTGCTTGGCACGAGCTCGAGTGATGGGTCCTTGTATGTGTTCCGCTGTAGGTGCAGCGGTTGTATCCATAGATGGGATGTCCTCATCATGCTTGATGAGGACATCCCATCTATTGATACACCCGCTGCACCTACAGCGGAACACATACAAGGACCCATCACTCGAGCTCGTGCCAAGCAACTTAACTATCAGGTACTTTCGTTTCTTGGAACTCTTTCTCACATACATGAGAATATGATGCTGCCTAAATCAGATATGTTTGTTACTCTTAGGAATGATGGACCTAGCATGGATGAGAGGGACAAGCATTGGAGCATGATCGTGCATGGAGATGGCAGCAAGCGTTTGAGGATTGAAGAAGATGCCACGAGTGGAGATTTCAGAACTTTGAAGCCACCATAATGAGGGATGAAGACTTGGACGAAATATACAAAGAGCTACTTCATAATTTCGTCCATAGATACATATGGTGCTGCATCACTTCTATTTTTGGACCAGGCCCATGTAATTTTCGCAGCAAATAAGACAGCCACTTTTAGGAGTCCGAATTTGAGGAGAAAAGGCCTGTTAGGGCTCCGTTCGACCACCCTATCCAAGGCTGGTCGCACCCCTACCTTTTCCTCCTCAAATACCCCCCGTAGCCGTCATTAGAACTTGGATTTTGTTTAGACTAAAAGTTAGCCATTGCTGCAACTACGAGCTCGACTTTTGAGGCCAATCGCCCAGAAGAAGACCGCCTATTCGGAATCCCACCTTTTGAATAAAGCATACATCTTTCATCCGCAATATCTTGATTGCAGTATTAGTTCTTACTTGTTCTCGATTTCAGGTAGGAATTAAGACCCTCGCTGGTCAGGCTGATCGTGCATCCGCAAGATCAGTAACTCCCGGAGATTGTCCTAGCGATTGCATTGGCGCACGAGCTTCGCACGTGTAGTCGGATCATCAAGCACGAACTCCATCCACCAAATCGACATATCAAGATCTCATCGAAAGATCGGACACCTTTGCCCTATCAATGCTCCCCTTCTTGAATTGAAGTCGTCCTCGACGCAACCTCATCTTCTTCACCGAAGTAAGGTTTTAAATCTGCAATGTTAAATGTAGGACTTACCGTACCAAAATCTGCAGGAAGTCAAGTTTATATGCATTATCATTGATTTTCTCTATCACCTTAAAAGGACCATCAGCACGTGGCATTAACTTAGACTTGCGCAAATCAGGAAAACGATCTTTGCGCAAATGCAACGAAACAAGATCACCAACCTCAAACACAACATGCTTCCGTCCCCTATCCCCAGCAACTTTATACTTAACATTCATGCGTTCTATGTTGTCTTTAGTAGTTGCATGCAATTTTAAAATCAATTCAGCACATTGTGTAGCATCGAAATTATTTTGCACTGAAGATGGTAAAGGCAACAAATCAATAGGTTGATGAGGACATCCCTACTACACAGCCATCTCCACCTACTGTTGATGATCCTATTGTTGCTGATCAAGATAAGTCCAATGATGAGATTCGGATTGGACCAATTACTCGAGCCCGTGCTAAGTTGTTACAACAGCAGGTGAACTCACTCCTTGCTGAATCTGATATTTATTGTAACGAGAATTTTATACTGCCTAAGTCTTTGTTCAGATGTATGATCAGGTTCATTGGAGAAGAAGGGGTTCGAGGGAGCGAGGAGATGCAACACATGGAGCACGACATGGTGATCAAGCAAGAGAGCGCGAGGGAGGAGAGGGAGGCCGGCGCCACAAGCATGGAGAACATCACCACGTGAAGAAGATCAAGTCTGGATGAGCACGAGCACGTGATGGCGCACTAGGACTGCCTACGACACGATGTCTACACGTCTAAGGTGCGCTACACACATGGCCTGCGTGCTAAAATTAGGCCGAACCGATATATGGGTCGGTATGTACCCGTTTGAGTCGAACCGAGTCAGTTTGGGCCCAAACCGGACATGTTTTGGGCCAGGTCTTTGCTGAGGTCGCCCGGCCACCTATAAGTAGCCCTGGGCGCCCCCTCAATTAGGGTTAGACCACGTTTAGACTAAAGAATACTTCGTTGAACTACTGTAAGCATTCATCTGAATTCCTCGCACCAATTCATCTGGATTTGGTGATATACTGCTGCAAGTTTAGTGTGATCTGTTGTTCCACTGGGAATCAGTAGATTGCAAACTACCGTTTCGTGGTCGACGGCTACGTGCGCAAGTGTGTGGAGTCGTGAATATCCTACAGGGTTTGAGAGCTGTTGCATTGGCATCAGGGTTCAAGCGAGGAGAGTTCATCGGTGACACTAAGTTATCCCCGACAATCATCCGCTGCCATCATCACCATCGCGTCGCTCACGAGAAGATCGGGCCACCCCATATCATCTTGGTATCAGATTTCCACGGTTTACTCGGTGAGCATCCACAAATTCATCCCTGCAATTCGTTTTTGTTTTTAGTCCTATCCAGAAAAAGCCAAAAAAAAAATTAGGGTTCTTAGTTCTGCCATAGCCTAGATTGCACCGTTCTTGAGTTTTAGTCGCTGATCGTGTTTTGCGTATCTTTTCTTCCAATCCGTAGGAGTCTCGCTCTAGCAATCTTTTCTGCATCTTAGTTTCGAGTTTCGATCTCGTTTGGTCCCAGATTGATCGTCATCTTCTTCATTGTTTTGTGCTGCTGTTTCTTCACGTACAGCATACATACGCAGATCCGATCGTGCAAGTCAAAAAAAAAGGCAGATCCGATCCGATCCGATAGTCGCTGGGAGTCCCGCGTGCACGCGCCTGAGCAGTACCTGGCACCGATCGCTGTTTCAAAAAAAAACCAATCAACCAAGCAGCGCTGCCACAAGCCAGATTCGATCGCATCAAAAAAAAAAAACAGGACGCGCGCGCCTCGCCCAGGGACGGAGGCCGTCTGGGGCATCGCGCGCCTCGCCCCGCTCCCGCTCGCCTTGGCGCGGAGCTTGTCTGGGGTCGAGCGCCCCAGCTCGCTCGCCCAGCGTCATGCGCCTCGCGCCAGCGCGGAGGTGGTCTGGGGTCTAGCGCCCCGTTTTGGCCCCAGTTTTTAGGCCCAAATTTTGAGTGAGTAAAAAAAATAGAAAAAAGGGGACGTGTACTGCACACACGCCGCACCTATATAAAAAAAAGACAAACTACTTTGTCCGTTTCGCGTCGCCGTCGCGCTGCCGTGTGTTTCCGGCGTCGTACATCTCTGCCGTTGACATATTTTTTGTCGATTTCTCTTCCGCGACAGCGTGTTACCACTGTGTCCACATAGCGTCCTTTATACACGATTTTGATCGCTTTAGCTACAGCCTATCTACAGCATCGTGTTAGGAGCTTACCCATCCGAGACTAGCTACTTCGTGCTCATCAGGCTGCTGCCGTGTGCGCAATCTTGTGCCTGTTCATCGAGCCAGTGCTAGCGTCTCTCTTGTGCATTGCAACACGAGCTATTGTGCGTTGTCACTTATATCTTTTGAGCTCTTTTTCAGAGTTGCTTTGCCTCGCTTATCTCCACCGTGTGTGTTTCGGGGGTCTTGACATACGATCAGCACTAGGACTTTTTTGCGGTGTACTTAGGATACCATACCTACAGCTCCACCATATATTCCTGGTTTGTCGTGTGATCGCTCTTATACCCTCGGTATTCACTTCGTCACATCCGTGCACGAGCTTGATACTTCGTTCTGGTACGCACTACTATTCACTTTGGAACGGTAAGATTACCTTTTCTTGTCAGTTTTTTAGTGAGTTGTGAGCAGCACCACACGTTTTTGATTTCGTGCACTAATCTACTAATCATGTCTACTAGTGGTTATGATGTGATGCAGGAAAAAGATGGGGATACACCTATGGTTTGGACAGACTTTGTTGGCTTGCGCACTCATCTGGAGGCGGTGTTGGATCGTTCTACTGCCGACGCTGTGACTGCACATCAGCAACTCCAGTTCAAAGTGCAAGGCACCGCAGATACTGTTCAAGCTATGCAAGCTCAGTTCACTACCTTCCAGCACAGCATTGCTCAGTTGAACCAATCTCTAGCGGAGCTGCGTCGACCCATTGTACCACCGGCTGTGCAGCCTGCTGCTGACTTTGCTGATGATGATAGTGTCCATGACAATGCCAATCTACTAGGCCCCAATGCTCGTGGGCGTGGTCTTGGACAACATGGTCGGCCACCACATGGCGTTGGTGCCCGACGTGTCATGCCTGCTGAGGATGATTTTCTAGGGAAGCCAAAGTTCTCGATACCCAGATTTGATGGTGAAGGTGATGTGGAGGATTACCTCACATGGGAGCTCAAGATCGACAACCTGTGGCGTTTGCATGCTTACACTGACGATAAGAAGATCAAACTTGCATCCTCAGAATTTGATGGTTATGCCCTGCGTTGGTGGGATAATATTCTGAAACAATGACGAGCAGCTCAGGAGCTTCCTGTTTTGCGATGGACAGAGATGAAGGAAATCATGCAGGCTCGTTTTGTACCCACCAATTATTTGCGTTCAGTTTTTGATAGATTGACACAGCTGAAGCAAGGATTTTTGACAGTTGATGCTTATTACAAGGAGATGGAACTGTTGATGCAGCGATCGCGAGTTCAAGAGTCTAGTCAGATGACTATGCAACGGTTTTTGCACGGACTCAGACTTCCTATCAAGAACATCGTCCGGCATCATGCTTACAATGATATGAATCAGTTGCTTCACCATGCTATGGAGGCTGAGGCACAGCTTACTAAAGAGGCGCAACAAAAATCTCGCTTTTCACCTGCCAGTCGATATACTGCCAGGGCGCCTTCTAGCCCTGCCCCAGCGCCACTTGAGGGGACTCCTACTCGCCCCTCCTCGTCCACTAGGCCAGCGACCTCTGGAGCTCAGTCCAGACGTCCCGCTACCACACCAGCTGCTAGTTCTGGTTCGAGTGCCTCTGTGACTCGTGCTACTGAGAAACTATGTCATACGTGTGGAGGCAAGGGACACTTTAAAAGAGATTGTCCCAACAACAAAGTGATAGTGGTTACTGAGAACGGATATGAGACCGGAGAAGATGCTGATCCGTTTGGTTCTGATGATGAAGGTGAAGATGCTTATGCTGACTCTTCTCCTATTATTGTTGTCTCTCCACGTACGTTGAGTGTGCAGCCCAATATTGATTCTCAACGCTGCAACCTGTTTCAAACCAAAGCACTAGTTGGTCCCAATAAAGCTTGCAAGGTGATCATTGATGGCGGAAGCTGTCGCAATCTCGCAAGTAAGGAGTTATGTGCCAAGCTGGGTTTGAAATATTTACCTCATCCTAACCCATATTATATTCAGTGGTTAAGTGACAATGGTGAGATGAAGGTAAACTACATGGTACGTGTAAACTTTGAGATAGGGCCATACAAGGATTCTATTGATTTTGATGTGGTTCCTATGACGGTTTGTCATCTCTTGTTGGGTCGGCCATGGCTCTATGATCGACATGTGCAACACAATGGTCGAGCCAATACTTATCACTTGGAGTTCAAGGGCAAGAAAATCAACCTACTGCCTATGTCACCGCAGCAAATTGTTAATGAATCTCGTCAGAAGACTGAAGTGAAACTCGAACAGCCACCTCCACGAGATAATGTAACAGCCGTGAGTGATATAACAAAAAGTGAGGGAGTGCCCAACTTGTTAGTTTTAGCCACCAAAGAAGACATGAGAGAATTTAGTGAGGATCCTACAGCCATGCCTCTTGTGCTCATGTACAAGGGCGAGGTCTTAGTTTCTAACGATATGCAACCTATTTCTCTTGGTGTCTCCACTGTTTTGCAGGACTTTGATGATGTTTTTCCGGCGGAGGTACCTGCTGGGCTGCCACCATTACGAGGCATCGAGCACCAGATCGACTTGATCCCTGGCGCCTCCTTGCCCAACCGCGCCCCCTACAGGACCAACCCCGACGAAACAAAGGAGATACAAGCACAAGTGCAAGCTCTTCTGGATAAAGGGTACATTCGTGTCTCTCTTAGTCCTTGTGCTGTTCCTGTGATTTTGGTGCCTAAGAAAGATGGTACATGGCGCATGTGCGTAGATTGTAGAGCTATAAACAACATTACTATTCGATATCGTCATCCTATTCCCCGTCTCGAGGATATGTTAGATGAATTGAGTGGTGCTGCTGTTTTCTCTAAAATTGATTTGCGTAGTGGTTACCATCAAATTCGTATGAAAGAAGGAGATGAATGGAAAACTGCTTTCAAAACTAAATTTGGCTTATATGAGTGGCTAGTCATGCCTTTTGGTCTTACTAATGCACCTAGTACATTCATGCGCTTAATGAATCATGTTTTGAGCGAGTTCATTGGTCGTTTTGTGGTTGTCTATTTTGATGACATACTTATTTACAGCCGCAATGAAACTGAACACTGTGCTCATATTAGACAAGTTTTGCAAGTGCTGCGTGATAATAAATTGTATGCTAATCTTGAGAAGTGCACATTTGCAAAAGATAAGGTCATATTTCTGGGTTATGTTGTTTCTAAGCATGGAGTAGAGGTAGATCAATCTAAAATTGCTTCTATTAAAGATTGGCCTACTCCCATGAATGTTGGTCAAGTACGAAGTTTTCACGGTCTTGCTGGTTTTTATCGCCGTTTTGTGAAAGACTTTAGTACTATTGCTGCACCATTAAATGAGTGAACAAAGAAAGGTGTTTCTTTTGTGTGGGGCGCAGCCCAAGATCATGCATTTGATGAATTGAAACGTTTGCTTACTTCTGCACCTTTACTTGCATTGCCTGATTTTTCAAAGCAATTTGAAGTTGAATGTGATGCTAGTGGTATAGGCATAGGTGGCGTTTTGATGCAAGAGGGTCGTCCTATAGCTTATTTTTCTGAGAAATTATCTGGTGCTAGACTGAATTATCCTGTTTATGATAAAGAATTGTATGCACTTGTTAGAGTTCTTGAGGTTTGGCAACATTATTTGTGGCCAAAAGAATTTATCATACATTCTGATCATGAAGCTTTGAAATATTTGAAAGCACAATCCAACCTGCATAGGCGCCTCGCTAAGTGGGTTGAGTTTATTGAATCTTTTCCGTACATCATTAAACATAAGAAGGGAAAAGATAATGTGGTTGCTGATGCTCTATCTAGGAAGAATATGTTATTGACACAACTTGATATTAATATTCTTGGTTTAGAGAGTATTTGTGAGCTTTATGCCACTGATCATGATTTTGCTGAACCATACCGTTTGTGTGCTTTGAAAAACGCCTGGGAAAAATATCACCTACATGATGGGTTTCTATTTCGAGCTAACAAACTATGTGTTCCGGAGTCGTCTTTGCGTTTGCTCTTACTGCAGGAATCACATGCTGGAGGTTTGATGGGTCACTTTGGGCGTGAGAAGACATTACTCATGCTAGCTGATCACTTCTTTTGGCCTAGGATGAGGCGTGATGTGGACAGGTATGTGCGGCGCTGCATTGTGTGCAACACATCCAAGTCCAAGCTGAAGCCTCACGGTTTGTATACACCACTACCTGCACCTATTACACCATGGGAAGATATTAGTATGGATTTTGTGCTAGGATTGCCAAAAACTAAACATGGTCATGATTCTATATTTGTGGTAGTGGATAGATTTTCTAAAATGGCACACTTTATTGCATGTCATAAGAGCGACGATGCGTCGCATGTGGCTAACCTGTTTTTCAGGGATATTGTACGCTTGCATGGAGTGCCCAAGACTATTGTTTCTGACAGGGACGTCAAGTTCATGAGCTACTTCTGGAAGACCTTATGGGGAAAGCTAGGAACGAAGCTGCTGTTCAGCACTACATGTCATCCCCAAACTGACGGCCAGACCGAGGTGGTGAATCGAACTTTGTCACAGTTGCTGAGGACAATGATCACGAAAAATCTGCGGGAGTGGGAAGATTGTTTGCCGCATGTGGAGTTTGCATACAACAGGGCGGTACATTCTACTACTCAGCTTTGTCCGTTTGAGGTGGTGTATGGCTTCAAACCTGTTACACCACTAGATTTGTTGCCTCTTCCATTGCATGAGAGAGTTAATATGGAGGCATCAAAGAGAGCTGATTTTGTGAAGAAAATTCATGAGAAGACTCGAGAGGCTATTGAGAAGAAAAGGAAGAATACTGTTGCTGCTCGCAACAAGTCAAGAAAGCAGGTTCTTTTTCAGCCCGGTGATATGGTATGGGTGCACCTGCGCAAGGACAGATTTCCTTTGCTTAGGCGTTCCAAGTTGAAGCCCCGAGGTGCTGGTCCCTATAGAGTGCTTGACAAGATCAATGATAATGCCTACTCGATTGATATTCCTATTGCTGAGTTTGGTGGTGTTAGCAACAGTTTCAATGTTGCTGATTTATCACCATATGATGGAGATGACCTTGGAGCGTCGAGGTCGACGCCTTTTGAAGGGGGGAAGATGATGAGGACATCCCTACTACACAGCCATCTCCACCTACTGTTGATGATCCTATTGTTGCTGATCAAGATAAGTCCAATGATGAGATTCAGATTGGACCAATTACTCGAGCCCGTGCTAAGTTGTTACAACAGCAGGTGAACTCACTCCTTGCTGAATCTGATATTTATTGTAACAAGAATTTTATACTGCCTAAGTCTTTGTTCATATGTATGATCAGGTTCATTGGAGAAGAAGGGGTTCGAGGGAGCGAGGAGATGCAACACATGGAGCACGACGTGGTGATCAAGCAAGAGAGCGCGAGGGAGGAGAGGGAGGCCGGCGCCACAAGCATGGAGAACATCACCACGTGAAGAAGATCAAGTCTGGATGAGCACGAGCACGTGATGGCGCACTAGGACTGCCTACGACACGATGTCTACACGTCTAAGGTGCGCTACACACATGGACTGCGTGCTAAAATTAGGCCGAACCCATATATGGGTCGGTATGTACCCGTTTGAGTCGAACCGAGTCAGTTTGGGCCCAAACCGGACATGTTTTGGGCCAGGTCTTTGCTGAGGTCGCCCGGCCACCTATAAGTAGCCCTGGGCGCCCCCTCAATTAGGGTTAGACCACGTTTAGACTAAAGAATACTTCGTTGAACTGCTGTAAGCATTCATCTGAATTCCTCGCACCAATTCATCTGGATTTGGTGATATACTGCTGCAAGTTTAGTGTGATCTGTTGTTCCACTGGGAATCAGTAGATTGCAAACTACCGTTTCGTGGTCGACGGCTACGTGCGCAAGTGTGTGGAGTCGTGAATATCCTACAGGGTTTGAGAGCTGTTGCATTGGCATCAGGGTTCAAGCGAGGAGAGTTCATCGGTGACACCAAGTTATCCCCAACAATCATCCGCTGCCATCATCACCATCGCGTCGCTCACGAGAAGATCGGGCCACCCCATATCATAGGTGCACGTGGAACAAAACCATAGACAATCTGAAAAGGGCTCATCTTTGTGGTAGAATGCAGCGAACGATTATAAGCAAATTCAATATGAGGCAAACACTCTTCCCACAATTTTAAGTTCTTCTTTAAAACAGCCCGCAACATGGTAGATAAAGTTCTATTAACTACTTCAGTTTGTCCATCAGTTTGGGGATGACATGTAGTACTAAACAGCAATTTAGTCCCCAACTTAGCCCATAAACATCTCCAAAAGTGGCTAAGAAATTTAGTATCACGGTCAGAAACAATAGTATTTGGCACACCATGCAAACGAACGATATCACGAAAAAACAAATCAGCAATGTGCGCAGCATCATCGGTCTTGTGACAAGGAATAAAGTGTGCCATCTTAGAAAACCGATCCACAACAACAAAAATACTATCCCTCCCCTTCTGTGTATGAGGTAATCCCAAAACAAAGTCCATCGAAATATCCTCCCAAGGAACACTAGGAACAGGAAGAGGCATATATAAACCATGTGGATTAAGGCGAGACTTAGCTTTTTGACAAGTAGTGCAGCGTGCCACGAATCTCTCAACATCTCGCCGCATGCGTGGCCAAAAGTAGTGTGCAGCAAGAACATCCTCCGTCTTCTTGACACCAAAGTGTCCCATTAATCCTCCTCCATGCGCCTCCTGTAACAACAAAAGACGAACGGAACCATCTGGGATGCAGAGTTTGTTAGCACGGAACACAAATCCATCAGTAAGGATGAATTTGTTCCATGTTATACCATCTCTACAATTTTGCAACACATCTTTAAATTCAGCATCATGCAAGTATTGTTCCTTTATAGTTTCCAACCCAAAAATCTTGAAGTCAAGCTGAGATAGCATAGTATAGCAGCGCGACAAAGCATCAGCAATAACATTATCTTTACCCTTTTTTGTGTTTGATAACATAAGGAAAAGACTCAATAAATTCAACCCACTTTGCATGTCGACGATTCAGTTTTGCTTGACTACGAATATGCTTCAAAGATTCATGATCAGAATGTATAACAAATTCTTTAGGCCATAAATAATGTTGCCAAGTTTCTAATGTCCAAACCAGTGCATATAATTCTTTATCATAAGTAGAATAGTTCAGACTAGGCCCACTCAATTTTTCACTAAAATATGCTACAGGTTTGCCCTCTTGTAATAACACACCTCCCAAACCAATTCCACTAGCATCACATTCAAGTTCAAACGTCTTATTAAAATTAGGAAGTTGGAGTAATGGAGCATGTGTTAACTTATCTTTCAGTATCATGAAGGCCTCTTGTTGTGCATCGCCCCAAACAAAGGGCACATCCTTCTTTGTGAGCTCATTCAATGGCGCAGCAATAGAACCAAAATCTTTGACAAAGCGCCTATAAAACCCAGCGAGACCAAGAAAACTCCTCACTTGTGTGACCGTCTTGGGCTGCGGCCAATTCTCAATAGCTTCAATCTTGGCTGGATCAACTTCAATTCCCTGTTCTGTAACAACATAACCAAGAAAAGCAACTCTGTTTGTGCAAAAGGTGCACTTCTCAAGATTACCATACAGACGTGCATCACGTAAAGAATTGAAAACAGCACGTAAATGATCCAAATGGTCCTCTAAAGATTTGCTATATATGAGAATGTTATCAAAATATACCACCACAAAACGACCAATAAAAGCACGTAAGACTTCATTCATCAGTCTCATAAAGGTACTAGGTGCATTAGTTAAACCAAATGGCATTACTAACCACTCATATAAACCGAACTTAGTTTTAAAAGTTGTTTTCCATTCATCTCCTAATTGCATACGAATTTGGTGGTAACCACTACGCAAATCAACTTTAGAGAACATAATAGAACCACTCAACTCATCCAGCATGTCATCCAAACGAGGTATAGGGTGACGATATCGAATGGTAATATTATTAATAGCTCGACAATCAGTACACATGCGCAAAGAACCATCTTTCTTAGGTACTAAAATAATAGGAACAGCGCATGGACTAAGAGACTCACGAATATAACCTTTGTCCAATAAACTCTGGATTTGTCGTTGGATCTCTTTTGTTTCTTCAGGATTGGTGTGATATGGCGCACGGTTGGGCAGCGAGGCTCCTGGAATCAAATCAATTTGGTGTTCTATCCCACGAATAGGTGGAAGTCCAGGTGGAACATCTTGTGGAAAAACGTCCATGTATTCCTGCAAAAGGTTAGCAACCGCAGGTGGCAAAGAAGGAGGCATATCCTCAAATGAAAACAGAACTTCTTTGCAAACAATGGCATAACATGGAGTAATATTGACATCAATTTCAGCAAGATCAGATTTGCTAGCAAGTAAACAAGGATAATTCAAACAAATTTCAGTAGCATGGTTAGAATCAGATTTAGAAGAATGCTTAGGGGGTACAAAATCTGCAGCAACAATCTGATTCTCACTCTTATGCTTGTCATCATTTTTTAATCTACTAGCTCTAGGAAGATCATCTTTCAAAATTTGTTCCGGAGTCATGGGTTTAAGTCCAATTTTCTTGCCAGCATGTGTAAGAGAATACTGGTTAGTTTTACCATTATGTACAGATTCTCTATCAAATTGCCATGGCCTACCAAGTAACAAAGAACAAGCTTGCATAGGTACAACATCACAATCAACAAAATCTGAATAAGTACCAATAGTAAAATGCACGCGTGCAGTTCTTGTTACCTTGAGCTTACGGGAGCTCTCAAACCATTGAATGTAATATGGATGAGGTCGTTGTCGTGTGGGTAGAGCAAGCTTCTCCACCATGTCAATACTAGCCAGATTGTTACAACTCCCTCCATCAATGATGATCCGGATAGCTCTCTCCTTAACAACGCCTCTTGTTTGAAACAAATTGTGGCGTTGATCATGCTCGGCTTTCCTCAATTGCACACTCAAGACACGTTGTGCAACTAAACTCTTGTATTGATCAGTAGTCTCAGCTCCCATTACCTCCATCTCCTTGTTAGAATCAGAATTGGCACCATCACGTGCCGCAATAAGTGCCAATGTATCATCATCAAAATCACTCGCAGAGTCATATTCGCCATCTTCTAGCACCACCATCACACGTTTGGTTCGGCATTCTTTTTCGATGTGACCAAACCCAAAACATTTGCGACATTGAATGTCGCGAGTCTTCCCCGTGGAGGCCATGGAAGAAGAACTCCGTGTCGGACCAGCAGATGGTGATGGAGCAGGAGCAGGAGCAGGTGGCGTTCTTGACGTCGGCGTGGTATACCTGGAGGTGGAAGGACCTGGTGCATCCCCGCGAGAAGGTGGAGCTGATTGGTGCGCAGACCATGAAGAAGTATGACCTGCAGAATTATTAGCTCTTCTCCACGATGGTTGACGATCCTGCACTTCAAGTTCAGCTTTGCAAGCAAGGTGAAATAAACGAGTAATAGTGTTGTACTCCTTGTAGTCTAAAATATGCTGAATCTCCTTATTTAAACCACCAAAGAAACATGCAAGCATAGCTTCATTATCCTCTACAATACCACAACGAATCATGCCCGTTTGTAACTCTTGATAATAATCTTGTACGGAATTTTTGCCTTGTTCTAAACGAGTTAATTTTTTAAGCAAGTCCCGTTGATAATGTGGAGGTACAAAACGAGTACGCATGGCATGTTTTAGACCAAGCCAAGTAGCAGGAATATTAGCATGATTGACTCGACAATGTTCAGACCACCAGATAGAAGCAAAATCTGTAAATTCACATGTAGCAGCACTAACACGCAAATGCTCAGGGTAGCGTAAACATGCAAAACGTTGCTCTACTTCTAATTCCCAAGTGAGATATGCATCAGGATTATATCTACCCTCAAATGGCAGAATATTTAATTTCAGCTTGGCCACATTGTTGACAACCGTTTTTGGCTTACAAAGAAGATACCTTAAGATGGCCTCAAATGAGAAAATAATAGTTGAGAAAGTTGTGCGTCTCGTCGAAACAAGCAACTTTGGTTTTTGGATCATCTCAATCCGAGGTCACATGCAATTTCTAGGGTCAAACCAAAAAAGCTGGAACAGAGGCTAGCTAGTACAAGTACTAGCGAATTTCTGTAATTTCGTAGCCCAAAGCCGAGGCTGACTAGTACAAGTACTAGTCGCGCTCTGTATACGCCGGAATCAGATAAAATTCAGAAATCGATGGAAAAGACCCTTCAGACTATCTCGGATGGAAAAGTGGCCAACATGAAAGTTCTTCGTTTTTTCGAGACGAACAACTTTGTAGTTTACGGGATTTCGATCCGAAGTCGTTTACTGCCTCAAAACAGACCCGGAATATACAGACAAGTTTTTGACCGAACAGTTTTGGAAAGTTCGGACCCACCCATCCAAATTCGACCCAAACTAGGGTTTTGGACGTGAATCCAGCCCTCTTTATTGCACGGGAAGTCCAGCCGCTCCATATATACATGAGGGGTGACGGCCGATTGAAAAACAACACACAATCGCAAAAACCAATCTACAAACCTCTATTTTTTCTCTCTGGCCCTTGTTTTCTGCTCATCGTTCATCGGTGTTCTTCGTGTTGGAGAGCTTCGATCTGCGAAGTCCTAGGGGCGGGCGAACCGACCTAGGGCAGCCCATCACCGCCGTGCGCCCAGACGGGGTCTCTCCCGGGTGTGTGGGGTTTCGGGTCTTCAAAAGAGCTCCCCGGATTGTCCTGCGTATCGCGCTTCCGGCTAGCCTCCTCCGGCGACGTGTCCTGCGTATCGCGCTCGACGTCGGAGGTACACGGTGACGTGTTCATGTGCGAACACACTTTTTGGCGACTCCGCTGGGGAAGATCATCATGTCGAGCGTATACCCCAGCCTGCTAAAGTTAGCGCTGAAAACATCATCAAGCCTAGTTTTGATGATCTTTCGGCGGATCAACGCGAATCCTACGAGGCGCTGAAGAAGCAGTGATGTGGGGTGGCTTTCGGACCTCGCAACATCATGTGCGTCAACAATCAAGTCCGACATCATCGAGGCGTGGAAGAGAAGGAAGAAGAAGAACAACCGGAAAGAAGCTTGGAAGCGCCGCAAGAAGAGGTTGCGGCTGAAGCTGGACCGGCTAAAGCCGGTCCCACACCGGCTTAAGCCGGCCCACCGGCTAAAGCCGGCCTTAACCCCGGCTATAGCCGGCCTGCTCGAGTCAGCCATGTCTTGGCCTTGAAGCCACCTATGTTATCTATTTCCCTAGTGACCAAACTACCCCTAGCTCGTGGCTCCCTATATATATGGCTCCCCCTCCCCTAGAGATAAGATAGATAAGAATTAAGATAAAACATGGCTTCATGCCCTTTCCCTTAGGGAACTTGCTACTAGATCTCAAATCTAGAGTAAACCATCATCCCTCTTTGTTTGGGGTCTCTTCTATTTGGGGAATTCTACCTTGTAGTGGATCTCTTGCATACTTTGTGTGTAATTCTATCCATTGATTTGGTCTCTTCCCCAAGTGGAATTCTACTCCTAGCAAATCAATCTCTCACAAGGAATTCTACTCTTGGAGTCTCTTCCTTGCGATTCTATTGAGTTGGTGAATCGGGCCAACGAGGACAACCGGTGTGTATCTTGTGTGTGTGTGCTTGCCTTCGATTTGTTCATCGTGTTCATCATGTTCTTCGTGTTCATCCTCGTTCCCCGCCACAAATCTCGTGAATCCGTGAAGATCGGGCCACACCCAAGAGGTCACCCCTCATCATATGGTATCAGTCACTACTAGGAAAAACCTCATCCGTGGTGTACAGAATTTGCCTAGCCGAGGCGTACAGCTGTACGCCACGGGTAAGATGCCACTGGTACAGGGCTACCCGTGGCGTACAGCCTGTACGCCACGGCTAACTCACCTACCTGTGGCGTACAGCCCTGTACGCCACGGCTACGGCGCATAGCAGAGGCGTACAGCTCTGTACGCCACGGGTGTGTTTCGTAGCCGTGGCGTACAAGTGTGTACGCCTCGGGTGTATATGGCAGCAGTGGCGTATGGATCTGTACGCCTCTGATTTGTACGCCACTGAACCTCTTTTTCTGTACGCCACGGCTGCGTTTTTTCGAAATTTTTTTTATAGTGATTTACTGGTATATAGCAGATGAGATATAACAGTATATATAACAGTATATTTTTTACAGACATATAGCAGTACATATGCAAAATAATATAGAAACTCATTTCCATCATATTAGAAGTATCGACCGAAGTCACATTAGTACAACTTGCCAAGTATCAACCGAAGTCATTTCCATCATAAATACTACAAGTCTTCATGCATGCATCGAGCTAACTAGTTAGGCATGCATACATATCACCGCCGGCGGTGCCGGTAGTCATCTAAACTACCATCACATATACAATGAGCAAGAACATAAGCAAGACGGAGGTAACGATGAACCATGTCTTCATCCTACTCCGTCTCTCTCTCACTCGCCGATAGTTATTGTACCTAACTTCCGCCTCCTCTCTAGTGTTGAATCCTTTGTAGTTGTTGCTCTTGAACTTGTTGACTTGCTTGAAACAATCCTCCCACTTGTCGTAGACGCCTGGAACCCTACCCTCGAACACGGCGTACCACCTCGTCGTCATCTTTAAACCAAAAACATCACAAAAGATTTAATAGATGATAATATGCGAGACATAACATTAATTAGTCACCGAAAACAAAAAAGGCTAAAGCATACATGCAAGAATGTACACAAGCATATACAAAAGGTATATATCGAGAACAAGCTAGCTAGAGTTTGGTACACATGTTCATGAAAAGTAATAACATTATGCGACAACATTTTTCATCCATCACGATTTACAACAAGTCACAAATATATCTATTGCTTCATTTTTTGCTCTTCGGTTTCGGCGGGAAGGGGCGGATGCCCTGTAGCGTGTTGAAGGGCCTGCCGTCGCCCTGCATCTCTAAGCGTGCTTCTATCTCCGTGTTGGTTGGTGGGATAGGGCCGTAGTAGAACACCCCTTCTCTACTGCAGACATCTCTGTGGATTATCTGCGCGATCTTCTGCTGGATGCGGTAGATCTCAAGGCGGACATCTGCATCAGGCGCGTTCGCAAAGTCTTTGCGCCAGTCCTGAAGACTACTCGGCAACAGAAGCTGATGTTGATCCCGTACAAACTCCCGCATATGATGGATGGCATAGTAGCCATCCCTTGAACTATTTGCCGGCTGCTTGAGGCATGGGAAGGTCGTGTTGTGCTTGAAGATCAGCTGGCCTCGCCTGACTACTTCTTTCTTGATGGGGCCAGCTTTCTCGACGAAGCCGTTGATGGCATCATCTAGAACTGCCTTGATGAATGTGTAGTCCTTCTTCTTGTCAGCACTCCCCGAGTCAAGATACATGGCATATGAGTCTTGCGGGTATAGTACGATGAGGACGTAGTATGTGCTTCTGCGGAAAACAATTCCAGGTGTGTTATGCATGCAAAAGGATTGACGGAATTCTAAGAAAGCACGTTCTGACGGCAAGCGAATGACTTACTCGAAAAAGTACGGCACAAGAAATATCTTCTTCTCCTTATTCGCCACCATGAAGTCCGTAATGTAGTTCGTCACTATTTGACGGGTGCCTTCGGTCTGCAAGTATATGTCTTTCATGTAGTAGGGGTCGAGTATCGCGAGCTTCGGAGTGTTCTCTTGCATGAGCTGGTGCGACATACTCAGCGCAACTAGGCGGACCAAGGTTGGGTCGAGGCGGCGGCGGTGGAACATCTCAAAGATATCATCAAATCTCAAGAAGAACACATCACCGGGGGATCTGTCGACGAAGCCCAATCTCTTTGGCACTCTGACATAGAAAACCGGGTATGTGGGAGATGTCATTGAGAGAAGATGCGTCTCCCATGTGAGTACGCCATCATGTAGGCTCCTCATATCCCCAGTTAAGGTCTTGAGAGCTTCCGGCGGTAGGATCGGTTCGCCCGCCACGTGATACTCCCTCCATCCCTTGATCGGTATGTTGTCCTGACTCCGGATCTCCTTCACGGGCTTGCCGGCTGCGGGAGGCATAGGCTGGCTGCTGGACACACCTTTATCCTTCTTCTTAGCTCTTTTCCGCGGCTTCCCAGGGCGAGAGACAACTTCTGAGCAAGCCTTATCGATCAGCCCATGGAGTGTATTCGGGGTGATAATTTTTTCCGCCGCAGTTTGAGTATCGGGGGCGACATCCTCTGGCGTTTCTTGAGACAGGAACAGACGACGCTTAGAGACATTACCTTTCTCCGGGAGCTGTTGATCAGGGAAGCAGCCATGGGGAATATCCACTTCAAATGGTCCATCGAAGTCAGCGATGAAGGCATCGATCGGATCCATATTGTTCTGTGCCTCGGGCTCTATAGGATCATCTGCTGCAGGATCATCCGCTATAGGAGATGGCGCCACTGGCGGCATAGTGCCCTTTTCCTGGCTTGGCGCCGATCCGACCGGCTCTGCCAACTTCTGTGAGGTCTTCTGTGAGGGGCTGGTGCTGCCTATGATAGGGTTGCTTGGCGGCGCCGATCTGACCGGCGGTTCTGAGTTGCTGGCGGTCCCTGGGTGGTCTAGCCGAATCATTTCTTTCGGCCATAGCATCATATAACCCAAGCTTCCTCCTAGGTCCACCTCGCTCTCGGCTCCGGGTGGTTGCATAGGAGGGTCTACTTCTTCATAACCCGGCAACACCCGAACAATGGAAATCCTGTAGGCATTGGGAGGCATTGGCTGGCCGTGGAAGTTGCGCTCGAGTGGTTGAATGATATTTTCTTTCGCGACCTCACATAATTCCTCGTTAATAATCAAGACGAGGGTGCATCCCACTTCGTTCTCCTGCGGAGACATGTGTAGGGCGTCAGAAAACGGATGCAAGCTAATGAAAAAGTTACTTGCTGAGGATTGCGACGCTTATATACCGTTATGGCGTCGAGTTCGGCTAAAGTCGAAGGGCCACGAACGGGCGTGGAAGCGACGGAGGGGCTGCTACGAGGCGCGATGCAGGACGGCGACTCATCATCCCTAGTACCAGCACTAGGGTTGGAGGCCGCCTGCGGAGACTCCACGACTCGTGCGTTCTTCTGGACCTGGTCCGAGATGTTGAGCGAGCTGCTCCCGGTAAAGCTGGCCAGCGGGCTAGGCCCGATTTTGCCTCCGTCAACCCATTTTGTGTAGGCGGTAAGCAGGTGGGGCAGGAGTGCCGCGACAGTCTTTGTCACCGCATCATTGATCATCTCGGGCATCTTAGCCAACTGAGACTTGACATCTGTATCCTCCTGCTGCTTCCTCTTCGCTCGGTCCTCCTTGCTCTCGGGAGAATACAGACTAGGTCTGCGACCTAGTCCTTCGCCAACAATACGGCCACGGTGCGGCGGTTGCAACACCGGCCTTTCCATCACCTTGTTCATGGCCCTGTGAAAAGGGTTATCCCACGGGGCCTTCGACGACGACCCCTGGGATGACGTGCATTGAGCAGCAAGTGTTTCTTCTTTCTGCAGACGGGAAAGAAGAACCATATATTAGGAAAATTACTACCGGAATTTGTCGGAAGTGAGGATAAGATAAGCTGGTAAACTCCTTACCAGATATTCTTCCTCAAGTTTCTTCACCTTATCGGTCGTGACAAGCAACCCGGATTTCGGGTCTATACGGTATCTTGACCTGATAAATTTCTTGGCCTTCTCATCGGTGAACTTGTTCCACGGGTTCGGCTTGCCCTCACGTTCTAGGGCCTCGTCCTCTTTCTTCCAAACTGGCTCCTTTCTGGCGTACCCCCGGCTTCCGAGGTTGTGGTTACCCAAGTTCTTCTCCCGCATGTCCTTCCCCCACTTCTTAAGCCGCGCGACTGTAGGTTTCTTTTCGTTGGCTAGGAAAGTTTTGAATTGATCTTCCGATATCTGCGGATAGTGTTTGTGGACCTCTTCAAAACCACCACCTTTAGTAATCATCGCCCTCAACCTAGTTTTCCAGGCGCTCAGGGCTTTGCTCATCTTTCCAAGGGCTACTGTGTTCACCAGGTTACCCGTGAGCTCCTGGCCATTGTAGGGCGACGGGAACTGGTATCGAGCGTGTAGCTTGGAAATCAGGAGGACGACAATGGATTTCTTGAGCTTCTGCCTTATGTTCTGCTCGTTGATGGTGACGGTGTCTCGGAGGATACATGCGACAGTGTTGCCATACCCCCTCGCGGCTTCCTCGGGCAGTTTAGGCAAACCGCTCTGCGGATCCACTTCAAGTATTACTTCTTGCACGGGTTTTAGCTGGTTTGGGCGCCTATCCTTCTTTTGCTGGCTATCATCCGTGGACGCTCGGCCGGTATCCATGCTAGGCTCTTCCGCATTGCCCTCCTGGATATCCACCATTTCCTCCTCATCGTCCTCATCAGACATCTCATCAGCGGCATCAAAGTCCTCATCGGACATCTCTTGGTCACGCTCGCCGATAACAAGGGGCCTAGACACCGGCTGGTCCCCCTGAGACGCATCTAGGGCTGCATAGTACTGCGCCGCTAACTCGGCTTCATTTCTTTCTTCACTGCCTTGCCTCCTTTCAGAAGTCCCGGCTTCGTCGTTTGTCATGTCTGGACTAATCAAGTGCAACTTACTAGTTAGTAAAAAAATCGGCGGAAAAATTTGGCATGACCTTTGCTAAAAAACTACCTATGGAGTGCACAAATTTTGCCGAAACGGAAGTAAATCAACATTTTAGGCAAAACTGGCAACTCAAATTTTTAGAATCCCTGTAATACAAGTAGCAATAACAAGCATATATATATATAGCAGCAGCTAGCACCAGCTAGCATGAAACATCAGCAAGGTATAATATAGCAGAAACATCAGCAGCACCAGCAGCACCATACCATGCATGAAACAGCAGCCAGCAGCAAAGCAGCAACCAGCATAGCACCAGCAGCAAGCATAGCACCAGCAGCACCCATACCATGAAATATCTCAGCACCAGCAGCAAGCAGCAAGCATCTCAGCCTGCCAGCAGCAAGCAGCAAGCAGCAACCAGCATAGCACCAGCAGCAAGCATAGCACCAGCAGCAACATATATATAGGACATACTAACATGAAAAGCCATGTACTTAAAAGTATAGGAAATATATAGCTGGCAATATCTCATAAAATTCTAGCAAGTACTTAGAAGTTTCAGATCACCTCTCATGATTGCTATCTAACTAATAGTGACCTGTAAATTTTATACTACAATATCATGACTTCAGATTTATTTTTCAGGTGTAACCTACTAACCTTTTCATATTAAACCTATACAATGTAATTTTGGTTGTTTATGAGACAAGTACAGATGCACATGCATGGTAGAGTCTGTGCATAGTGCAAGAGGGTCCATGCATAGCAAAATTAAGTGGGGCATTTGAATTAAAAGGCAAGACATTTTAGAGCCCACACATTTAGTTAAATTTATTTGCTTAATCCATTTGGCCGAGGTATACAGCTGCTATGATGCATGGAAATTGAACATTCAGACTAGTTGCTTCTTGCTATTACAGATGGATACAAACTTTATTAACTTTGGAGTTATAGAAATAGAATAATAACTTAGCAAGTATTTAAATTGTTCAAGAGAACATTTAATTATTAGTTCAGATTTTGAATTTGTCAAAATATAAACAGATGTCATATTCAAATTCCTCACTTTTTCTGGATTCACAACACACAGCAATGTTTGAATCAGGTTTAAAAGGATAGGTTTTTTTTTAGTTATACTGAACATGATAGGAACAAACGTTATTTTACTGTAACTGAAGTCTTTGTCTGAAACCTGAAACTCGGCTACTGTTTTTTACTACGAAACTGAACTAGAGCCTGAATGTTAAAGACAGAAAAAAAGTTCAGTACTATCCTAGCTCGATCTTGTGCTAAACTAGTGTTTGTTCTACTCCTAGGATACTTCCTATGCTGATCTAGCTCGAATGCATGTTGTTTGCTTACTTCTGAAGTTTTGGTAAATCTTTAGTTTTGTCAGTTAATAGTGTTGCATGATTTTGGCCATCTAGGTAGGTTCTAGTAGGTGCTAGGGTGTTCTAGTGTGTTCTAATGGTTACTGGTACTCGACATGATCATGCTTGCTTGCTCATGACCACTAAATCTACTGCTACTCTTAAAGTTCAGTTAACTATCACTGTCATTTTCATCAGTTAAGTTATATTCTTCAGATAGAGAAACAAAAGCAAACAGGCTACTCGATTGACTGAAAACATGTACCGTGCAAAAATGAGCTAGCTTAGCAAGCAGGCTAGCAGGTGGATCAAATCTCTAAGCATCCTAGAACCACTAGAATGATTTTTTTCGAAATTGCTTCCTCCGAGACAAACGAATCTACGCATATGCAATTATGCAAAATTGCACATCATCTCCATCATACAGGACTAATCGACGGAGGAAGCTCACCTTGAGACGCCGGGGTGGTAGAAGCGGGCGGAGAGAGGGATGCGGTCGGGGGCGCGTCGCCTGTGACTCCGGTCGCCGCTGCCGCGCCGGTCGCAGCCTGCAGCGTCGCCTCCTGGACGGGTGCGCCTCGCTGGTGGATTCTCGGGAGGCCTCGGCGGAGGCGGAGAGGGAGAGAGACGGGGTCGGTTACTGGATCGGCTACGGCGGCGAGGAAGCGGCGATGTAGATCGGAGAGGGAGCGCGCGGCGAGATGCAATTTTTTGGGGATTGAAAGGGGACGGCGCGGGGAAGGAGGCTAGGGCAGGCCCCACCTATCATCATCCGTGGCGTACAGATAGGCTGTACGCCTCCGGTGCGGACATACCCGAGGCGTCCAACACAGATGTACGCCTCCGATGCTGGCATGTGGGGTCGGCCACTTAACATGGTGCACGGCCCACCTGTCAGAACCCGTGGCGTACATCTATCCTGTACGCCTCGGGTATGTCCTCGCCTGAGGCGTACATAAATACTGTACGCCACGAATGCTGACTAGTGGGACCCACCAATTTACTTTCTTTTTTTGTTTATGTTAGTTTATTACCTAATTAGATTAACTTGTTTTCTTTTCTTTTATTTTCCTTTCTTAGTTTCTTTTCCTTTCCATTAATTCCTGATTTCATAGGGATCGCGTCATTTCATGCGGATCGCGCGGCGGCGTCATCATTTCATGTGGTCTCAAATCGGACGTAACTAATTCAAAAAAAATCAAAAAAATACGAGACCTATCACGTTCGAGGTTGCACGACTTTTAGGTTAAATGAGCTAGATTCGGCTCTGAGCATGGCATAGTTTGTCGGAACGAGGCCATATTGGGCACGCGCGTGGCCGTCGGGATGGCGATTATCGCCACGGAGGCCGATTTTCGTTTTGACCGACAAAAAGTGCTTTTTCCATTTTCGGAGTACCGAATTAGGGTTTTTTTGTGAAGCGGCTATGGAAACGTGAAATCAAAAGCTGGGAAAAACACCACACATAAATATTAGACCACATGGGATACGCATATGAGCTCTCGTTTTATTACGGCAGCCTTTGGGGGTTATTTTTAGATTTTGCGCAAGTTTCTGCCGATTTTGCTGGAACCGGAGTGGTTTTGCACTTTAGCGCTATAAAATAAAACTCCTTATTTTTTGCAAAAATCATTTTTGGATTCGCAATACGTCATTTCTTCACTAAGTAGGTGGCGGAAAAATGAGACTCCGCACTGCCTGGGCGCGAGCGCTAGTTTTTGTGTGTCATCATTTCATGTGGGTCCCAAATCGGACGTAACTAATTCAAAAAAAATCAAAAAAATATGAGACCTTCGCACGGCGTCATTTTATGTGACCTAGATGCAGGAAAAAAATTCAAACCTTGAAAAAAAATGTTTGACAGAAAATCCCTTCACAAAAATGACCTATCACGTTCGAGGTTGCACGACTTTTAGGTTAAATGAGCTAGATTTGGCTCTGAGCATGGCATAGTTTGTCGGAATGAGGCCATATTGGACACGCGCGTGGCCGTCGGGATGGCGAGTATCGCCACGGAGGCCGATTTTCGTTTCGACCGACGAAAAGTGCTTTTTCCATTTTCGGAGTACCGAATTAGGGTTTTTTTGTGAAGCGGCTACGGAAACGTGAAATCAAAAGCTGGGAAAAACACCACCCATAAATATTAGACCACATGGGATACGCATATGAGCTCTCGTTTTATTACGGCAGCCTTTGGGGGTTATTTTTGGATTTTGCGCAAGTTTCTGCCGATTTCGCTGGAACCGGAGTGGTTTTGCACTTTAGCGCTAAAATGTAAACCTCCTGATTTTTTGCAAAAATCATTTTTGGATTCGCAATACGTCATTTCTTCACTAAGTAGGTGGCGGAAAAATGAGACTCCGCACTGCCTGGGCACGAGCGGTAGTTTTCGTGCGTCATCATTTCATGTGGGTCCCAAATCGGACGTAACTAATTAAAAAAAATCAAAAAAATACGAGACCTTCGCACGGCGTCATTTTATGTGACCTAGATGTAGAAAAAAAATTCAAACCTTGATGACAATAATAATAAGTGTGTGATACATCAGTACATCGATCAATACAACCAACATCATCATCATACAACATAAAAGATACAGACAACATCATATAAGGCGTACATCTCAGCATTTGACAATCTTCTTGCCTTTTTTATTCGCCGCTGAATAATTTAGCCCCACATCATGACTTCTTCTTTTGAACGGCAGACCTTGCTTGGGTAGTGTCGTCCTGCTTCTTCTAGTGGTGCGTGGTGTGTTGTCTTCATCATCATCCTCCATCGGGTCACCGTACTGATCGAAGTCTTCCTCGTTGGCGACGCCATCCATTCCAATTATGTTCCTCTTGCCTCTCCTCACGACAACACGACTAGGCTTTGCTGGGTCGGTTATGAAGAAGCATTGGGTCACATGCTTTGCCAATACCCATGGCTCATTTTGTGCGGTAACGTTTGCACCGGCGGTCACTGTTTTTGCTTCTGGTATAACCATGGTGGTAAACCCACGTTCTTCTTTTACGACACTCTTAGCCCATCTGACACGAAACATCGGGACCTTCTCTCCTGAGTAGTTTAGCTCCCATATCTCCTCTATCCTTCCGTAGTATCTTAGCTTTACGTCACCGGTGTAGGACTCCATCGTTACCCCTGAGTTCTGGTAATCACTATTTTTGTCCTTTGACTCAGTGTAGAATGTGTACCCGTTGATATCGTATGCTTGATAAGTCATGAGGTTGGGCGCGGGGCCATGCGACAAGGCGAATAAGAGTTTATTTTCGTCAGAGTTCATCGGTGGGGGCTTAGCCGTAAGCTGCTCTTTGAACCATTGCGCGAAAGAGGAGTTGTGCTCTCTGAGTATTTCTCCTTCCGTTCTCTGGCTCAAGTAATTCGCCACAATTATGGTTTTGTGCTTTGCAAGCCAAGGATCGACCATTTGAATGTGTTGTAGCACTACCAAGTTGGCCCTATCAAAGTCTGCGCGCCTGCCAGAGTAGCCCACATGCAGTTCACTCCGGCCAGTTTTGTGACCAACTCCATTGAGCCTGTCAAGGTGCTTGTTTCCGGGCAAACCAACAGGGTTTTTGACTTCTAGATAATTTGTGCAGAAAGAGATGCATTCTTCGGTAAGAAAGCCTTGGGCGATGCTTCCATCCGGACGGGCTCTGTTACGGACATATCCTTTGATTACCCCATTCATCCTTTCGAACGCCATCATGTTGTGAAGGAATGGCAGCCCGAGATGGACGATATCATCCACGATATGGACCAATAGATGAACCATCACATCGAAGAATGCGGGTGGGAAGTACATCTCAAGCTCGCATAGAATCACAACGATCTCCTCCTGCAGCCCTGCGAGTCTCCTCCGGCTGATCGACTTGCGAGAGATGGCGTCGAAAAAGTTGCAGAGGTCAGTCAGCGTATCCCGGACGTGCTTGTCCATTATACCTCGGATTGCTACCGGAAGTATCTGCGTCATCATCACGTGACAGTCGTGCGACTTCATCCCGCTGAAGTTTTGTTTATTCGGGTCTAAGTATCTGCTTATCAGCCCTGAGTAACCAAAAGGCACCTTGACTCCTAGAAGGCATTTGAACAACTGTGTAACCTCAGCCGAACTTAGAGTGAAGCAGGAGGGAGGATAGTAGTAGTCCTTTTTTACCATCATCCTTTCTTGACCTTCCGTCGATGTCTCCTGAGTAGCCTCGTTATTCTTAACCCTTTTCCGCTTGTGGACTTCTTCCGTCTCTTGAGGAGGTTTACTTACTTGAAGATCATGTCTGATATTCAGATCTATCAGGTCCTGTCTTGCTTTTGGCCCATCTTTGGTCTTGTCCGGCACGTTGAACAGAGTGGCAAGCAAACTCTCACACATGTTTTTCGTGATATGCATGACATCAAGGCAATGAGGCGTACCGAGGATATGCCAGTATGGCAAGTCCCAAAACACGGACTTTCTTTTCCATACCCCAAGTAGCGGTGTTGGCTCCTTTTTCTTCTTTCCTGACGCAGGGCACTCTACCCAGTCGTTTAGCAACGTCTGGATTTCTTTTCCGCTCCTCCTACGTGGAGGTCCTCGGAGCTCGTCTTCACCATTGAATAGCTCTCCACGCCTTCTCCACGAGTCTTTCTTGTTGGCTAGCCACCTTCGATGCCCCACGTAGACGGTTTTGGAAGACCCGGGAAATTTCTTAAGCTGTAACCACGTGGTATCATCCATGCACTTCACGCATGCATTGTGTCCGTGACACACCTGGAATGCGATATACCCATAGCCGAGATAGTCCTGCACCGTCGTGAGCAGCACGGCTCTCATAGGGAAATAGTCTCCCGTGGCGGCGTCCCATGTATTGACCCCTGCAGTATTCCATAACGTGTCTAGCTCATCTTTTAGTAGCTGGAGATACAGATTCAGGTCATTCCCTGGCTGTTTAGGCCCTTGAATTAGGATGCTCATGTGTATGTACTTCCTCTTCATGCACAACCATGGTGGGAGGTTGTATATCCATACAAACACGGGCCATGTGCTATGCGTGCTGCTCTGGCTCCCAAACGGGTTGAGTCCGTCCGTGCTCGCACCCAACCTGATGTTCCTTGGCTCGGTCCCGAAACTACGATATTCAGCATCTAATGCTTTCCACTGGGTTGCATCCGAAGGGTGTGTCAACACCACATCTTCATCTAGCTTCTTCTTTCGATCATTCATAACTGCCACCTTTCTTTCAGCGTGCCAGCGCATCAACCTCGCTTCCTTGGGGTCCGCAAAGTACCGCTGCAAGCGAGGAATGAGCGGAAAGTACCACACGACTTTTCGAGGAGCTTTTTCGCCTTTTTTCTTGTATCGTGCAGCATTGCACACTGGGCATGTGGTCTTGTTTGAGTCCTCTTCTTTCCGATAAATGTAGCAATCGTTGATGCAAGCGTGATATTTCTCGTGCGGTAAATCCAGAGGACAAACAACTTTCTTGGCTTCGTCTAGACTACTAGGACACGTGTTCCCATCCGGAAGGCGATCGTGCCAGTATTTAAGGCTCGTGTTGACACTTGCGTCGGTCCATTTGTATTTTGCCTTCATCTGAAGGACATCAAGCGCAACTTTTAAGCGGGTATCCTCCATGGTACAACCTGCGTACAATGGTGTAGTAGAGTCTATCTCTAGTTGCACCAGCTTAGCTTTCTCTCTAGCAGCACCTCTAGCGTCACCTGTCTTCCTAGCAAGCAGTTCTTGAAGATGAGGGTCATGCATGGCTGAAGTCAGCGGCGTCCGCGTGTCCTCGTCATCTACATGTTCTTCTTGATCATGATCTTCATTGGCATCATCATGTTCTTCATCAATATCGTCTTCTTGTCCCTCGTTGTTGTTGTTGTTGTTGTTGTTGTTGTTGTTATTGTTGTTGTTGTTGTTGTTGTTGTTGTTGTCTTCATGAACCTCATCCTCATTCCCATCTTCATCCATCCATTGAGTGTGGCCATCCATAAAACCACTCATCAGCAGGTGCTCCAGCACTTTGCCCGAAAAGGGGTTGAACAAGGTCCTTAGTTTGCATTTCCGGCAAGGACACCGTATCTCTTTAAGGTTGTTTTGGATCATGTCGTCCGTCGCATGGCTCAAATATCTAATCACGGTGCTTTCCTTCATCATGACCATTTTCACCTGCACGGCATATATGCAAAAGAATAAGAAGCATATGGTGGGTTGTCATTCAAAATTTCGGCATGACCTTCCTACAAATAAGACCGATGCCGAGAGCCAATTTTTTGTTGAAATGGAAATGAATCAACATTTCGCCAAAAAATCGGCAACTCATTTTCAAGTCATCAACTTCCAATCAAAAACTCAATGCAAATTCCCACAAATGCAAACTTCCAATCAATTACATCGTCGCATGCATGCAACGCACACATAATTTTTCCCACAAATTTCCATATTACAATATCTACTTTATGCATCCTCCAAGCAAATTATAGTCACCTATTAGATAGGTAACCGGATATATGCCGATGTCAACCGGGCGTGGCTTGCCGATGAGCGGAGACTTCTAATTAGTACATCTAGATCTAGATCTAGATCTAGATCTAGATGAGCTCTATAGAGAGATCCACATATACAACTACATATGGAGACAAGGAGGGAGTGATTTTGTAGATATAATGATAAAATATTGGTCTAATTGGTTAAAAAGAGTGATATATATGTGAGAAATAGGGCGGAGAGGAAGGAGAGTTCGAGCTAGGAGGGGGAATGAATGTTGTGGCTGTTTTGGTAGGTGGGAGAGGCTGGCTATGTTAAAAGGGTTAGTGCCAGGTTATCAGAGGCGTACAGAAACATGCACGCCTCTGCTACATCACGCACCCGTGGCGTACAGAGCTAGCGTACGCCACGGATAGGTTTGGTGGGACCGGGCTGCGACAGGGCCGACGGCAACCTGAGGCGTACAAGTATTTGTACGCCACTGATGTGGCATATATCCGAGGCGTACAAGCTCCCTGTACGCCACGGATGGTTTTGATGGGCCCAGCTTGGTCCAGGACCACTACCATCAGAGGCGTACAGCTATGCTGTACGCCACAGATAGAGCCATATCCGTGGCGTACAGCATAGCTGTACGCCTCTGATGTGGTGCCCCGACAGCCCGATCCCACCCTCCAAATTTTCTATGGCGTGCACCATTTGTGTACGCCACGGCTATGGCCGCAGCCGTGGCGTACACTTTTCCTGTACGCCTCCGCTAGGTAGCCATGGCGTACGTATTTTTCTGTACGCCTCTGATAACCATTCCTCCTATGACCTATTTCCTAGTAGTGAGTAGCTTTTGGTTGCCACGGATTTACTCTCGTTTGTGATTTCCACCATAAATTTCAAAAATACAAAAAATAGCCCCAAAATTGCCTCGAATTTTGATCTCTGGATTTGCTAAGTTTTTTGTAGTTTTGATCCATAGATTTGATGTCTTGGGTGTTGATCTACATTTCCACAAATTTTCTAGCCCCAATTCCTCTTATTTCTCTCGAAATCATTGATTTTCTCTTCCAATTTCCGCCCAAATCGACGAATAGCTCGCGCAGAAATTTATCGAAAAGTTGCGAACCGGCTAAAGCCGGCCCTCAGACCGGCTAAAGCCGGAGCACCGGCTAAAGCCGGCCCAAGTGCGGCTAAAGCCGGCCCTGCCGCAGGTCAACGCCCCTGGCCACCATCGATCAGCTCCGCTCGCTCCAGCACAGCACCCGTGACCAAAGCTCCCTCGCGCGCGCGGCTCCATCATCACCTGCACCTACTTCGCCTCCATCCGCTCAGGTTGCGCAGCCTCTGCCCAGCTCCACGCTACTCGCTCACCATCACCAAGCAGCGCTCGCAGCTCGCTCCATCTAGCAGCAGCTCCCTGCGAAGAACCCAGCGCGCCCACCACCTACCAGCTCGCCCGCGTCAGCCCAGCGCGCCGCCGCCTGACTCCCGCCCTCGCGCACCCGTGCTCCAACTCCCTTGGCCGGCCGTGCCAGCACACCTCCCGACTGCACGCGCCAGCTCGCCCGCCCGAGCCGCTGCCCCGCCCTCTGCTCTGCCTCCGCACGCCTGCGCCAAAGCCCCAGCCAGCCCCCACGCGCACGCATCGCCCGCCTAGCCGCATCAGCTCCGCCACCACCTGGCCGCATCGACCGCAGCTCCCCGCCCAACCCCGCATCCGCTCCTAGCTCGCAAGCTTCCGTCGGGCCCTGCTCAGCTCCACCTCGCCCGCCAAGTACGGAAATAGCCGGCCGTGACACCGGCTAAAGCCGGTCTACATCACTCCAGCCCATTTTGACACTCATTTTTGACATCGTCTTAACACCGTAATACCCCTTTTGACATCCATTTGACACTTTGACACAACATCCGGCGTTATCTTGACACAAATTTTGACAACTTTTGTGAGTCCTTTTTACCCCAAATTTTTGAGCATTAACGTGTGTGTCCGGGTTTCGGTTTTTGCGTGCCTTGTTCGTGCCAAGTAATATCGCGCCTACATCAACATCGCGACGACGACATCGGCACACCGGAACTTCGACTAGTCTTTTGACTCCACCTTCATCGACATCGCCGCAAGTTGTGTGTTTTGACACTGCCTAACCTTTGCATAGGTATAACTTGCACCTTCTTTGTAACCTCTTTTTTCTTCCTTTGTGTACCTATCCTATTGAGAGTGGCTTTTCGAGTGTTGCGAAGCATTGCACAAGTGTTCACGACTGCGAGAGGGTTTGTGTGTGTGCGTAAGTTGCGCAAAGCTCCGAAGCAAGCTCGGTGAGAGAGATACACAAAAGAGGAAAAATCCATCGTGTGACATACATAGATAGCAAATAAGCTTTTAAGCATTGAAACACCAAAATCCCGAAAAGAGAGTGTGTTCCACCGATACAAAGGAGTTCAAAGCTTGTAAGCAAAAAGAGAGAAGAGAGAAGAGTGGCATCTTGTGCAAATCTTGTTGCTTCTTTCTTATGCAACCAAGCTACGGTCTCTCTTGCGTTGGCGTGACACCGAGCTAATAGTCTTCGTTAGGACCATTTTGTTTCTTTGCTCACCTCCTTGGTCACGCTAACCCCATTATATCTTTTGTGTGTGTTTCCGTGTTTCCTTGACGTGGATCATCGTTCTTGACATTTGATTTTGGATTTTACCCACATTTGACAATAGACTTTTCTTTTGATCATATTCATTTGGCATTTCCTCATTTCCTTCCCATCCACCATATAGCCTTTTGCGTGTGTTCTAACTTGTGCACCACGGTTGTCCTTTCGGTGTTTCATCCTTTCAATAGTTTCTACGGGAAGTGATCTAATTGTAGTTTTCTAACCCCCACCACTTCTACATACATATATCTTGCCTTGTGTGAGCAATGTCTAGGGGCAACGGAAGTTATCATGGAAAGTTCACGGAGGACTACACCGACTACGACAACTTCGACTACATGAGCAAGGTGGACAAGAAACATTACATCGACAACTCCATCGACTACGACAAGCGTGCATTGGCACATCAAGATACTCGAGACCATCACATAGTTCACCAAGCACAACGCCAACATGATCTTCCTCATCGCACAAGGTTGAGCTCATCAAGATCTTCTTCACGCTCCAATCATGTGGGTGACCATGAGCGTCGTCGCCAACCTCAAGAGCCTGGTGCTAACCACAAACAACCTACATGGTGTCCATGCCTTGAAGAGCCCATTTACGACAACGTCCACGACACCTCCTCGAGGAGGACCACCACAAGAGCTTCGAGATTGCCAAGCCGTGAGATGTCCTACCAAGATGCGACCTTGTCTCCAATGGTGTCTCCCATCCCACATGACACCTCCGCAACGGCTCCTACAAGATGGTCTCATCGCCACGAGAAGCGTTCCAAGGATCATGATCATCACTATCAAAGTCATCATGAACATCCTCACCAAGATCACGATGGAAAAACAAAAGACCCTTGGCTCGAAAAGTACAACGCCGAACGCGCCGCCATGGACAAAGAGTGCTCAACAAGGAGTAAGGAATGGGCCGCAAGGAGGGCGGAATCGGACGCAAAGCGCACCGCAATGCGGAAGGAATGGGCCGAAACGGACGCAAGGCACACCGCAAGGATAGCGGAAGCGGACGCAAGGTTAGCGGAATGGAAAGCGGAGCTCACCGCAAGGAATAAGGAATGGGCCGCAAAGTTGGGGATATCGGACGCCGAGCTCAAGGACCGACTCATGTCGTCTTTCGACAACTTTGTGCGCAATCGACAACCTCAACCTCAAGAGCATCGTGCAAACCAAGAACCACATATTGATAGCCTATGTGAGAGGAAGAAACCTACCCCACGCAAGGATGAGAGCCACATACACCTTGAGAGCAAGAGTGATACACCACATGAGTTGAGTGAGGACATTTCGATTTCTAACAACTTACCCTCTACCTTGAGTGTGTTTTCTCATGTTGCAATAGATCCCATGGATGAAGCGACGCCAACCTTGGACAAGATGTACATGGTGCATACACATGATGATAACACACCATGCTTAGAAGATGATGAGCATGTCGACCAATTGGAGCCACCTACTTCAACAACACCTACTTCAAAGGAGTGCGACCACAAAGGTAACAACATAGGTGTTGGTGATGCCATGATTCCCATGAAGATGCTAAGCTATGAGTGCATCACTTTATCACCTATTGCATGCAATATGTTGAACAATTGCTCTTTCCCATATATTGCTTGCAATGATGACAATGATACTTTGGTTGCGACAACCTTGTCGAACAATTGCTCTTTCCCTAGGTTTGTCGACAACAAGGATAAAATTGTGAACATGTTTTGTGCCCAATGCTTGCAATATTCTTCCATTAATGCAACCAAAATGTTGAACAATTGCTCTTTTCAATGCTTGGTTTGCACTAATGTTATTATATTTGACAATGAGAAGGCCCCCATAGCTCTCTCAACTAATGAAGTTTTTGCATTTGCACATGATACGCATGTTTCCACTTCTACTTTGCATAATCACCATGACTATTGTGATATCTTGCTTGAGGTTAATGGTGATGTGCAAATAAAGAGATGCATCATGATGGATGATGTATTCATTTACCATGCACACACATTGTTTTTGCTATCTTTGGTGTGTGTAGGTACGCGGATAACAACGTCAACCTCGATTGAGCACGAGTTGGCGAAAAGAGCTCTTGAGAGCATAATACTTGTGAGTTCAAACTCCAACTTTGCTCGCATACCCTCCACATGCTATGCATCAAACATGTTGAACACTTTCTCTTCCATATGGTTTCTTTGCATGCATGATGATGACTTTTGTGCCACTTGTGAAAATCATGCTCCCATGATATTGAATATTCATGCTTTATGTGTTGCAACATACATGCGGAACAATTTCTCTTTCTTTTGTTGTGTGTGCAACAATATTGCTATATTGGTCATGACTTGTCACATGTGTTCCCGCTTTGAGTTCATTGGTGTTGCACCCAACAAGTCGAAAAATTGCTCTTTCTTTTGGTTGGGATGCATAACCACTTGTGATAATGATATCTTCTTCTCCTATTGGATGAATATGATTTCTGTTGCAACAAATATGATGAAATTTTGTTATTTCCTATGGTTTGTTTGCACACATGTTGATGATGATTTTGACATCTTGTCGTATGTGTTTTTGCCAAACTCTCCTCATGTTGCTTCAAGAATGTTGACTACTTGCTCTTTCCAAAGCCTTGAGTGCAATAATATGCATATCTTTCAACATGAGATGGACACCACGGTCTTCTCAAATTTTGATGGAGTTTTTGTGTTCCCACATTTGGAAGATGTTGAAACATTTTGCTTACACATAGACCTTGCATATGCATTTCGTTTATTATACTTGTGTTGTGCTAATGGTGTTGTGAACAAGAATGGACATGTCCTTGATGATATGGTCCCCTATCACGCACACACATACTTTGCTTGGTCTTTGTTGAGCGTAGGTACACATGGATTCTATTGGTGGATGCGCTCCCGCGAGTGGTTTCAATCAACAACTTCTCCAACGAGAGCACATCACCATATTTGTAAGGTGAACTCCTTCTACTCACGAACTCATGCCATAAACTATAAGAATTGGCTACTCTTTGAGTGTTGTTTTGCTTTGCTTGTGACCTTTGTAGGCCTCATTGAAGGTGAAGGAACATTCACGTGTTGCCAAACCACTCTTCGCAAGAACGACCACATGGCGCACTCCAAGTGCAATCGCCTACATCTACCTCCCCTACATGATGATATTGAGTCAACGTCGAGGACGACGTTCTTTGAAGCAGGGGGAGATGATGTGGGGTGGCTTTCGGACCTCGCAACATCATGTGCGTCAACAATCAAGTCCGACATCATCGAGGCGTGGAAGAGAAGGAAGAAGAAGAACAACCGGAAAGAAGCTTGGAAGCGCCGCAAGAAGAGGTTGCGGCTGAAACTGGACCGGCTAAAGCCAGTCCCACGCCGGCTTAAGCCGGCCCACCGGCTAAAGCCGGCCTTAACCCCGGCTATAGCCGGCCTGCTCGAGTCAGCCATGTCTTGGCCTTGAAGCCACCTATGTTATCTATTTCCCTAGTGACCAAACTACCCCTAGCTCGTGGCTCCCTATATATATGGCTCCCCCTCCCCTAGAGATAAGATAGATAAGAATTAAGATAAAACATGGCTTCATGCCCTTTCCCTTAGGGAACTTGCTACTAGATCTCAAATCTAGAGTAAACCATCATCCCTCTTTGTTTGGGGTCTCTTCTATTTGGGGAATTCTACCTTGTAGTGGATCTCTTGCATACTTTGTGTGTAATTCTATCCATTGATTTGGTCTCTTCCCCAAGTGGAATTCTACTCCTAGCAAATCAATCTCTCACAAGGAATTCTACTCTTGGAGTCTCTTCCTTGCGATTCTATTGAGTTGGTGAATCGGGCCAACGAGGACAACCGGTGTGTATCTTGTGTGTGTGTGTTTGCCTTCGATTTGTTCATCGTGTTCATCGTGTTCTTTGTGTTCATCCTCGTTCCCCGCCACAAATCTCGTGAATCCGTGAAGATCGGGCCACACCCAAGAGGTCACCCCTCATCAAGCAGCGTCTAGAGCAACTCGAGGCGCTGGAGCTGAAGCGCAAGGAGGAGTTCGAAGCTTTGAAGAAGAGGCAAGAGGAGGAAGATAGGGAGATGTTCCTTGCAAGCTTCAAGAAGGACCGCCATGGGGCTGTCACCTCGCTTGGAGACATCCAACTTCCACCAATGCTCGGCGATCCAGCCGAGCCCTCTGTAAGTACTAGCGTATTTTCTAGTGATCAATTGGCTGCAATTAATCATTATGCTACTAAATCAAGTCATCAAGCCTATGATGCTATGATAGAATACATAAAAGCTAATAATAATAATAAGCCTCATGATACTTTTGGTAATGTTAGTGCTAATGCTGCTGTTGAAAACCCTAGCCATACATTACCTAGCACATCGGTGTTTCCTCAGGGCATGCCGATGAATCCTTACATTAGCCAAGATGGTCAGATTGTAACCGCGCCAACATACCATACTCCTATTAGAAGTGTGCCTTATTCGGCAATTCCGCCGAACCAGGCCACACGTCCTGCAGCCACAGTCACGGCGCCGAATTTTAATTCGGTACCAGCAGCGCGAGTAAACTCCACGGCTAATAATTCTGTTGTTCCTGCACAAGTACCACAAACAAATTTGTCTGCCATAGACGAAAACATGGCCACACTTAGGTCAGAATTGCAGAAGATGTTCTATGATAACTTCGGAATTGAGCCGAAGCCTATAAGCCGGATGTATCAAAAGCCTTATCCGGAATATTTTGATTCTTTACCATACCCCCAGGGTTACAAAGTGCCTTATTTTGCTAAATTTAATGGGGTAGATAGTAAAACGACTTGGGAACATGTTAGCCAATATTTAGCACAGTTAGGAGAAGCTGGCAATAGTGATCCTTTAAAAGTGCGTGTGTTTCCCTTGTCTTTAATTGGTACTGCTTTTTCATGGTTTTCTGCTTTACCTTATGGTTCTATTAATACTTGGTATCACCTAGAAAAGAAATTCCATGAGCATTTTTATAGCGGTGATAATGAGCTTAAGTTGTCACATCTTACATCGGTTAAACAAAAGCATGATGAGTCAGTTACTGATTATGTCAAAAGATTTAGAGATACTAAGAACCGATGTTACAGTTTAGTAATTACTGAAAGAGACATGGCAGACTTAGTGCTCAATGGTTTAAGAACTTACATTAAAGAAAAAATTGAAGGTTATGAGTTCTTAAATGTTAGTCAAGTTTTGCAAAGGGCTCTGGCCCAAGAAAGCCGAGGCAAAGAAACAAAAGATATGCATAGGTCAAAGTCTGATCATCCTCGCATAAATACTGTTGGATATAATAGTGAAAATTCGGACGATGAGGCTGATATTTATGCTGCAGAATTTGTTTGGCCCTCAAAGGCCAAACCTTATATTTGTGATGCTCTTAAGCCGATTCGCAAGAATCGTGAAAATGAGATGACATTCAGTTTTGATGTAGCCAAATGTGATAGGATATTTGATGCTATGTTAAAAGATAAATACATTCGTTTGTCTCACACTATACCGCCGTTTGAGGAGTTAAAACGGCGCGCTTATTGCAAATATCATAATTCATTTTCTCATGCTACTAATGATTGCAACGTTTTTCGGCGACAGATACAATCGGCTATCAATGATGGACGATTGAGCTTTGCTGATATGCAAATTGACAAGCAGCCATTCCCAATGAATACTTTGGAGCTGCATGGAAAGAAAGTCTTAATTCGGCCAGAGACTCAAAGAGCCGGTTGAAATTGGCAAGCAACAAGGGAAGAATCCTAATGTCAGCTCAATCATAGTGGGCACACAAGCGTTGAAACTCAAAGAGCCGGTTGATATTGATAAACCGGCTAGTTCTGATAAGGCTATACTGACTATTCAGCCAAGATCCTCGGCTAATGATCACGAAGCTAGCACAAGCAAAGCCAAGCCAAGGGACCCTAAATATACTCAGCCTAAGTGGTGTCCTCTTGGATTGACAAAAACCAAGAAAAGGAGGCTGCAGCGCATGAGGAATCAAGAGAAGGTGGAGAATGAAGCTCGCCCAGTGCCTTCTAAGAAGTGGGTACGTAAGCAAGTGGAAGATACCACAGTTCCCATGATAATCACAACAGTTCTGACACCATCTCAGGAGGGGAGCACGAGCATTGTTACTACACCACCTCCTACACCTCCTTCAACTGATGAAATTCTAGAGCAAACTCCCGCACCGGAAGATGATGAGGAATTGGTGGACTATGAAAGCTCGCCAACTAGGGAAGGTATGGATATGAATATGGTTTATTATTTACCCTCTGAATTTCGTGCCGTAGATGAAGAAGGGGAGGTAGCACAGCTGGACTTTGGGCCCAAGAATGCCATCTTTGAGAAGCCAAAAGAACCGGTGAAACACTTGAAACCATTATATGTCAAGGGACACATTAATGGGTCGCCAGTTGCTAGAATGCTTGTTGATGGTGGCGCTGTAGTGAATCTTATGCCATATTCGGTTTTCAAGAAGTTGGGGCTTGATGAGAATGATTTAATGAAAACCAACATGGTGCTTAATGGGTTTGAAGGTAAAGAAAAAACTGAGGCCAAAGGTGTCATGAGTGTAGAGCTCACCGTGGGAAGCAAATCTTTGGCCACCGCCTTCTTTATTGCTGAGGTGCAAGGTAATTACAATGTCATATTAGGCCGCGATTGGCTCCATGCAAACCAATGTGTGCCATCTACTTTGCATCAGTTCTTGATACAGTGGGTTGATGATGAAGTTGAGGTAGTCCATGCTGATAATTCATCGTGCATTGCTTTGGCTGATTCACCGGTGGATTGGCAACATCCTAATGCTACTTGTTTGACGGGGCGTGATCTTTCAGATTTTGATTTTCTTAGTGCCACAAAGAATGGCTTTGTGCTCGTATCTTTAAAGCAGATTTATAGTAATCGGCTCCCAAACATGTGATTTAAATGGATCCCAACGAAGAGTGGTTGCAGAAGAGGCTTGTGGAATATCGGTCCAGTGGGAACGATATGTATGAGTCAATTGAAGAATTAGATGATATGGATAAGTTGGGACAAGGTTTTACATCGGCTGATCCATTGGAAGAAGTAGATATAGGAGATGGTTTAATTCCTAGGCCGAGGTTTGTAAACAAAAATCTGAAAGCCGATTATAAGGATATGTTAATCGGGCTGTTAAAAGAATATGTCTATTGCTTTGCATGGGAGTATCATGAGATGCCTAGTTTGAGCCGGGATTTAGTTGAGCATCGATTGCCTATCAAGGCCGGTTTTAGACCTTATAAACAACCGGCCCGGAAATTCAATCCTAAAATGTATGACCGGATCAAGGAGGAGATCGGTCGTTTGCTTAAAGCTAATTTTATTAAACCTTGCAGGTATGCAAATTGGATTTTTAATATTGTACCTGTGGAGAAAAAAGGATCAAGCAAGTTGAGGGTGTGTATTGATTTCAGGGATCTAAATAGAGCTACACCCAAAGATGAGTATCCTATGCCAATAGCCAATATGCTTATTAATGATGCCTCTGGTAATAAAGTTATTAGTTTTCTTGATGGCAATGCGGGGTATAACCAAATTTTTATGGCCGAAGAGGATGCATTCAAAATAGCCTTTCGGTGCCCTGGCTTTGTTGGTTTATTTGAGTGGACGGTAATGACCTTTGGGTTGAAAAATGCCGGTGCCACATATCAGCGGGCTATGAATTTAATATTTCATGATTTGCTTGGGGTCATACTTGAAGTCTATATTGATGATATTGTTGTCAAATTGGATGCTAATAAATCTCATTTAGCCGATTTGCGCTTAGCTTTTGAGAGGATGAGGAAGTATGGGCTCAAGATGAATCCTTTGAAGTGTGCTTTTGGTGTATCGGCTGGGAAATTCTTGGGTTTTATTATACATCAACATGGCATAGAGATTGATCCACAGAAGATAGAGGCTATCCAGAAAATAGAAGCACCGAAATGCAAGAAAGATATGCAGAAATTCCTTGGCCAGGTTAATTATTTGAGGCGATTCATAGTGAATTTGTCAGGGAAGGTTGATGCATTTACTCCTATTCTTCGGTTAAAGAATGATGATGATTTTACCTGGGGGGGCAAAACAGCAAGAGGCATTCGAAAATATCAAGCTTTGTTTGTCTACTCCGCCGGTATTGAAGGCGCCCAAACATGGAGAGATTTTTAGGCTCTATATCGCTGCGGAGGAAGACGTTATTGGTGCTGTTTTGACTCAAGAGACCGAAGGAAAGGAACATGTCATAACTTATTTGAGTCGGCGTTTACTGGATGCCGAGACAAGGTGAAAACAAAGATTGGAGAAGGCCTATTGTTGAATATTTGCAGGATCCTAGCAGGAGGACGGATAGGGCTGTTCGGCGGATTGCTTTCAAATATGTTTTGATAGATGATAATCTTTATCGCCGAAGAGTTGATGGTATTCTCTTGAAGTGTTTGGATGAAGACCAAGCAAGGGTCGCTATGGGGGAGGTACATGAAGGTATCTGTGGTACTCATCAGTCGGCGCACAAGATGAAGTGGTTACTACGACGTGCAGGTTTTTATTGGCCAACGATGATAAATGATTGCTTCAGATATTATAAAGGATGCGAGGCTTGTCAAAAGTTTGGTGATATTCAGTTGGCTCCTGCTGCTATGTTGAATCCTGTTATCAAGCCGTGGCCAATTAGAGGTTGGGGATTGGATTTCATTGGCATGATTCATCCTTCTTCTTCGAAAGGGCATCGGTTCGTGTTGGTAGCCATTGATTATTTTACCAAATGGTCTGAAGCAATACCTCTCAGGAATATGACCCATAAGGAGGTGATCCAATTCATAACTGAGCACATTATACATAGATTCGGCGTTCCTCAAACTTTGACCACAGATCAGGGTTCATCATTTATGGCAAAGGAAGTAAAAGAATTCGCCGAATCATATAAGATAAAGATGCTCAATTCATCTCCATATTATGCTCAAGCTAATGGACAAGCTGAATCTAGCAATAATACTTTGATCAAGCTCATCAAGAAGAAGATTGAAGATCATCCAAGGAGATGGCATGAAGTGTTGTCTGAAGCTTTGTGGGCGCATAGGATTTCAAGGCATGGTGCAACAAAAGTAACTCCATATGAGCTCGTGTATGGGCAAGAAGCCGTTTTACCAGTAGAGGTGAATCTGGCTGCTTTGAGGTTCGCTAATCAAAATGATTTATCGGCGGTGGATTTTCATAACTTAATGATGGATAACATTGATGAAGTTGCCGATAAACGTCTAATTGCTCTAAGAGACATAGAGAAGGAGAAATTGCGGGTAGCAAGAGCATATAACAAAAAGGTAAAATTGAAGAGCTTCCATGTTGGTGACCTAGTGTGGAAGGTAATCCTGCCAGTTGGTTCAAAAGACAGAAAATTTGGCAAATGGTCTCTGAGCTGGGAGGGTCCTTTCAAGGTCATGAGAGTAGTTCCTGGAAATTCATATTTGGTTGAATCTATGGAGGGAAATTTATTACCCCGAGATCTCAATGGAAGATATCTAAAGAAGTTTTACCCGAGCGTGTGGCAAGAAGCTTAAACACACATATGGCCGATATACAATTATCGCCCTTAGCATACATGGCCGATATAGAGTTATCGCCCTAAGAACAGATGGCCGATGGAGTGTTGACATCATCCTTAGACAAAATGTGGTGCAAGTTATTTTTCGGCACGCAAGTATTGCCGAAAAACAGGGGGGCATGTGTTGACAACCGTTTTTGGCTTACAAAGAAGATACCTTAAGATGGCCTCAAATGAGAAAATAATAGTTGAGAAAGTTGTGCGTCTCGTCGAAACAAGCAACTTTGGTTTTTGGATCATCTCAATCCGAGGTCACATGCAATTTCTAGGGTCAAACCAAAAAAGTTGGAACAGAGGCTAGCTAGTACAAGTACTAGCGAATTTCTGTAATTTCGTAGGCCAAAGCCGAGGCTGACTAGTACAAGTACTAGTCGCGCTCTGTATACGCCGAAATCAGATAAAATTCAGAAATCAATGGAAAAGACCCTTCAGACTATCTCGGATGGAAAAGTGGCCAACATGAAAGTTCTTCGTTTTTTTGAGACGAACAACTTTGTAGTTTACGGGATTTCGATCCGAGGTCGTTTACTGCCTCAAAACAGACCCGGAATATACAGACAAGTTTTTGACCGAACAGTTTTGGAAAGTTCGGACCCACCCATCCAAATTCGACCCAAACTAGGGTTTTGGACGTGAATCCAGCCCTCTTTCTTGCACGGGAAGTCCAGCCGCTCCATATATACATGAGGGGTGACGGCCGATTGAAAAACAACACACAATCGCAAAAACCAATCTACAAACCTCTATTTTTTTCTCTCTCGCCCTTGTTTTCTGCTCATCGTTCATCGGTGTTCTTCGTGTTGGAGAGCTTCGATCTGCGAAGTCCTAGGGGTGGGCGAACCGACCTAGGGTAGCCCATCACTGCCGTGCGCCCAGACGGGGTCTCTCCCGGGTGTGTGGGGTTTCGGGTCTTCAAAAGAGCTCGCCGGATTGTCCTGCGTATCGCGCTTCCGGCTAGCCTCCTCCGGCGACGTGTCCTGCATATCGCGCTCGACGTCGGAGGTACGCGGTGACGTGTTCGTGTGCGAACACACATGTTCATCATCACGTACCGGACGCAGAGGTGGACGAGCGTTGCGGTTGTATTGCCGCGGACGGCCAGGTGCAGGTTGTTGGACCTCATCCTCGTCGAGCTCGTTTTCATCTTCGAACTCGTTTGCCCCTCGTCAGCAGCATATCCGTCCTGGGTGGCCGCCTCCGTAGCGGCCGCAGTAGCTGCCGCGGCTGTAACGGTACCCGCAGATGGCGGTATGAGAGGAACGCGGCGAGCACGTGGTACAGGGATGCCCGACTGTGGCAGTGGTGGTAAACGGGCCAGGACTTCCTGGAACCGGGTGTCGAGCTTGGTGTTGAAGGATGCCTCAAGACCAGCCATCTTGTCCATCGCATCAAAAAGCTTGGAATCAACATCACCCAAGCGTGTGTCCACATCTTGTGCACGCCCCACCAACAACCGAGTGAAGTGGGCATGCAACTCTGCATTAGTCATCTTCTCCGGATCAACATCATCCTTCGTGGTTCCTGTCATGGTTAGCGTAGAAGCAAGCACAAATATATATACCTACGCACTACGGAATATGGTGGAAACACGCGTAATCCGTCAAGCGGTATACAAAGCTCTTACAAGTTCTTACCAAACAGGAGGAAGGTGATATGCAACCAGCAAAGAGCAGCGACTCCCAAAATTGCACAAAGCGATTACCAGGTGTCGATACAAAGCACGTGCAGAAATATGTGGAGCTGTAGGAAGGCTTATATGGTAGCAAAAACACAGCAAATATCAAAACAGCAATGCAATGTTGAAAGAATGCTCAACCACGTTACTGTGCTGGTCCTAGGCTTTACCGTGCTAGAGACGCGAGCCGAGAACACTAAGAAAGTCATGGCGTGGCACAACAAGCAGAAAGAAACAGCTCCAAAGCAAGATATAAGTGAAGATCTGCAGGAATTTTCGGGTCTGAAACTTCAGAGGGCAAAAACTCGGCCTTCCCGGCCTTTTTTGGGAGTTCTGAGTGTCGCACAACCACATAGTGCTGTGGTTACATAGATCTTTTCGTGTTGAGCATTTTGAGTGGTCGCACGTCGAAAACGGAGTTCGTATGCAAAAGTTATGGCCAGTTGAAGTTTGCTGTCGAAAACCGTCAAAAACTGACGAAACTGTCCAATTCGGACTAAATTCGGACTGGACTAGTAGGCACGGGTCAACCCGACTTGGATGCGGATTTGACTTTTTTTTTTTGCTCTTCTTCTTCCTCTTGACTGGCGACCGACACCTAACTCACGGACTCTGAAAAAGGCACGGATGAAATTGGGAGAAACGAACAAAAACTTATGTGAAGGCGGTGGCGGAAGTATATGGCGTGGTGGTGGAAGGATATGGAGGAGCAGTGGTGCAAGCGTGCGGCGGCGGCGGGACTATGGTGATTCGAACTCGAAACTCTAAAGGAACAGACACTAAGACCAGCAACTCGACACGCGGATGCAGACACAAATTCAACGATGCAAACTGAAAAGACAATGCAAAGGCTCGGATGGTTTATGGGACGAGATGATCTAAACCCTAACTGTATTTTTGGCTTTTTCGTGGTTTATAGGTATGAACACAGATGCAATCTAAACTACGAAAACAGTAAATCTCACCGAGCAACCTAAAATCTGATACCACTTGATAGGGCAAAGGTGTCCGATCTTTCGATGAGATCTTGATATGTCGATTTGGTGGGTGGAGTTCGTGCTTGACGATCCGACTACACGTGCGAAGCTCGTGCGCCAATACAATCGCTAGGACAATCTCCGGGAGTTACTGATCTTGCGGATGCACGATCAGTCTAACCAGCGAGGGTCTTAATTCCTACCTGAAATCGAGAACAAGTAAGAACTAATACTGCAATCAAGATATTGCGGATGAAAGATGTATGCTTTATTCAAAAGGTGGGATTCCGAATAGGCGGTCTTCTTCTGGGCGATTGGCCTCAAAAGTCGAGCTCGTAGTTGCAGCAATGGCTAACTTTAGTCTAATCAAAATCCGAGTTCTAATGACGGCTAAGGGGGGTATTTGAGGAGGAAAAGGTAGGGGTGCGACCAGCCATGGGTATGGTGGTCGAACGGAACCCTAACAGGCCTTTTCTCCTCAAATTCGGACTCCTAAAAGTGGCTGTCTTATTTGCTGCGAAAATTACATGGGCCTGGCCCAAAAATAAAAGTGACGCAGCACCATATCTATCTAAGGACGAATTTATGAAGTAGTTCTTTGTATATTTCGTCCAAGTCTTCATCCTTCATTACGGTGGCTTCAAAGTTCTGAAATCTCCACTCGTGGCATCTTCTTCAATCCTCAAACGCTTGCTGCCATCTCCATGCATGATCATGCTCCAATGCTTGTCCCTCTCATCCATGCTAGGTCCATCATTCCTAAGAGTAACAAACATATCTGATTTAGGCAGCATCATATTCTCATGTATGTGAGAAAGAGTTCCAAGAAACAAAAGTACCTGATAATTAAGTTGCTTGGCACGAGCTCGAGTGATGGGTCCTTGTATGTGTTCCGCTGTAGGTGCAGCGGTTGTATCCATAGATGGGATGTCCTCATCAAGAGCCCATATGACTCGTGGTTGCAGTGGAAGCTTCACGACTTGAGCGTCTCCAATCTCTTTGTTCCTGGGTGGACGTCCACAAGTGAGATACACCTGGTGGTTCAGAGGTTCGATGACATGACCCCAGGGAACCACTCAACACAAATCCATTCTTACCACTTTCCACCTAGGTGTTTAATTAACTTAAGTTGTTTTCTTGGTTTTTGTTAAACAGTGGTTTTCAACACTTAGCCAAATCATGTGATATCCCAACAAGTGTAAGGCAACCTATAGCAGCAGCAGTTCTACTAGGAGATGCAAAAGCTAGACATAAGCTAGACAATAGGCTTAGCATATAATAATAGCCACTAAGACATAAATTTATAAAAGCACCTACACATGCATCTTCTACAAGAAAAGCTACTAGTGACAAATCTTTAGTAGGACAAGGAGATGATGACACTTGCCTTAGTAAGTTTTCTGAAGTTTGTACTTCTCTTAGTCAACACACGTAGCTCTCCGTATAACTATAAGATAAAAGATAACACCAAATAAACATACAATCCAAGGCAACAAAATCAAACAAGACAACAAAGGTGTTTATTTGTTTTAGCATAGTCTTGATTTGCCTTAGTGATATTTGGACAAGGATTGGGCCAAGAAATTGACTTGATAGGGATGGAGAGCTTTGGCTAAGTCAAGGACTTAAGTTTGTTGGGGGTTTTCCTACTTTGTTTAAGAAAAAACTTAGCAAAATATTTTCAAGTGAAACTTAGGTTTAGGTTGACAAGTTGGATGAATATATTCTAAGTCTTGAGGTTTATCACTTTCATCTTCTTGACTTGGCTCTTGATGTTGATCTTCTTGTTTGACTTCATCTCTTGTCTTCTTCCTCAACTTCTTCTCCATGGTCTTGGTATGAAAAACTTCTTTGTCACATTGTTGGATGGGGTAGCCAACACTTAGGAGAATTTGGATGAGATGGAGTTTGAGGGTTTTGCACTTGGGCAAAAGGTGGAGAGTAGATTTTTACTAAGTCATGGTGAATTTTATGTGGTCATTAGTACTTAGCATAAATCACACTTCTTGGTTCTAGTGGGACAAAACAAATAGCGCAAAAGTGCATGATATGATTTTTAGGAATTTGATATTTTGCAAGGTGCTTGAAATACAACTGTAACTTGCAAAAAGATGAATTAATGGAGTTGATCTTGGAAAAGCGTGAGAAAGGTGTGTGAAGTGTTCTGGTGGTTTTCTATTATCAAGATAATCAATTTTGCAAAAGGAGTTAGGCCTAAATTAATTATAGAATTAAATGTAGAAAGACAATACTCAAATCTCCATTTGAATTTGAATATTTGGTGAAATTGGTTCGAATGATTTTTGCAGTGGTTCTACTAGATAGAGGATGACAATATGATTCATTTGCAAAAAGAATCAATTAAAAAGGATTTATAGAATTTGAACTATATCAAAATTACTCAAATTCACATGTTTGAATTTGAATGTTTTTAACTAATTCAAAAATCAAATTGTATTACAGAATAGTGTTCTACATATTTTTAGGATTTCATAGACATATTATTTGGATTTTTTGGATAAACAGATCAAAAGATATGAATTTTATAAGATTCAGACATTTTATGTTTTAATTTCTAATTCGATTTCTATTTAACCGAGGGGCTGGCCACGTGGCTGCTTCTGATAGGCGCATACCATTTCGGATGGATCCACATTTTAAACCGTCGGATTAAAGCGGATCTGAGTGGCCTGGATCAACCGTTACCGATTCGATTAGTGGTTTGTTTTTAGCCGATGGATCTGGATCTGACGGATGAAAAGAAAATGGGGAGAGAGCTCACCGATTAGGGTTCCGTCGAGGTCATCAGCGGCGAGGAGCGGCTCGGGGGTGGACGTTGTCGGCATTCTGGAAGTCCTCGGAGGCGATGGAGTTGTGCACGACGTGCAGGAGAGTGAGGTGGACTTGATAGCGTGATTGCCGTGGTCGATTGCTTCCAGGAGCGTCGAGGAGGTACGGCCGGAGTGAGCATGGGCGCCGGTGACCTTCGGTTCGTACTGGAGAACTCGATTCCCTGTGAAATAGTTCAAGCCGAGGGCGTCCAGAGGTGCGTCAGAGCAACCGAAAGGGAACGAGACCAGAGAGGGGATGCGGAAGGGTCTGGCCTCACCGTGATTCAGATTTCTTGTCCGCAGTCGTGGCGGTCTCCGGGGAGCAATTTGGGTAGCTTGGCGGCGCGATCCAGAGAGGAAGGAGGGGAAGGCTGGCAAGGAGGAGGAGGGGGTTTAAATAGGCTCGGCGCGGCGACGAATCGGGCAGGGATTAATCTCCGCTAATATAAAACAGCCTAGACTGTTAGATCCGGAGGATCTAAACCGTCCACATCTCCAGAATAAATGCTCCAGATTACTTCAATGATGTAGGATTTCCCTTAACTCCACGCTCGATATTATTAGCGAGAAGAAAAGTAACCGTTCCACACGACCCTCCCATGACCTGGACGCACGGACGACGACGACAGTCAATTGACAAGCGGGGATTAGCGAGGGAGACCTACCAAGCAAGCAGCCCAGGGCGCCGACCACCTCCGCCGGACGGAGCCGCAGGCGAGGCCGCCGCCGCACGGGACACTGTCCACCCCGTCGCCGCCCACGCCATCTTGTCGCCCGGAAGCGGGGGGCGATCCTACCACGCAGTCTCGCCGGCCGAAAGCAGGGGCGCCGCCCAACTCCGCCAAACGGAGCCCGACGCCCAGCAGGAGGGTTCGCCGCCCAGCAGCAGGGGCGCCGCCCAGCTCCGCCGAACGGGGCGCAGGCGAGGGCGCCGCCCAGCTCGAGCAGAAGAGGGCCGCCTCCGCCGTGACAGTCCTTGAGCAGGCGAGCTCCGCCGTTCCCCACCACGCGAGGGCGCCGCGTCGAAGACCCCGCCACCAATCGACTGCACCAGGTCGCTTCCAGAGCTGTTCTTGTGTTGTGTTGTGTTCTTGTTCTTGTTATTGTGTTCTCTTCTACAACTTTTCTACTGCTATGTGCTTCTGATGTACTGCTCTATTATACAACTTTTCTGGACAACTGTTTGCGAATTAATATGAGAAACTGGAAATTATTGAAATGCTCCGTGAATTTCTAGCATAAAAGATAAGGTGAGTATTTTATTCATTCTTAGGAGCATCATGGTTTGGTTTATTTTCTATGACTCATAAAGTAGCATTGAAAATTGATAGGCTTGTTTCTCCACAAACAAACTTGAAACACCTTCTGAATGATTAAATTATTTAACTTCACTCAAATAATATACTGACCGAATAATAAGCATGTTGTCCCTAGCTTAATTATAGTTAAGAAGAAGGGGAAACAAATTCAGGAGTGAGGAGGTGGTTTCTTTGTCCCTCATGGGATGGGATGGATTGGGCCAGGGAAATTCCTTTCCCTGCAGATTGAAAATTTGGTCGGATGGGCCACCTCCAATCTACAACTAAGTGTTTTCTCTACCATATTTGTCCTTTAGACTATAAGCACACACATGCCACAGTGTCACCACTTTCATACCTACGATAGAATGCTGCTGATCTAGACTGCTAGAGTAGCCCACTTCATGTTTAGTGACGAAGACATGCAAGTTTGGAGTTCAAAGACATACTTGAAAGTTAAACCATCAGTACCAGTTCAGTGATTATCCTTTTAGTGTATGGTGGATAGAATAATATATTTCACTGTCAAAAGATGCACACTGTAATATGATATTATCATCTTATGCAACTTCTTATACGGATAATATTTAATTGAACATGGATAGTTCTTCATCACAATCTATGGGGCGTACTCCATTTAAAGACCTCACAAACACACCGATGAGTTCAGCTGTAAATGCCACAAGCAATGATAAACCACCGGCTCGTCAAAGTTGGTATGCCCGGCTGCCTGCTGATAAAAAGGCTGAGTACCTGGAGAAGCAGCGTATGGCTAAGCAACAAAAGAAAATGGCTGCAAGCATCTCTGAAAGTTCAACTAAACCTCGATCCAATGGCCAAGGGTGGTATGCCAGGATGACGGATCAGAAAAAGGCAGAATACCTAGAGAAGCAGCGCATATCACGCCAACAAAAGAAAATGGCTGCACTTATGAAGGAACCTGGAACTGAAGTGGTAATTGAAACTCAAGTCTCAAGGTGCTCCACTCAAATGCCAGGTAATCTGATGTGGGTTTTTCCTTTTTACTATTTCTTGCTGCCTATTAACATCACTTGATTTCAGCTTGAAAAAGAACACGTCATGATAAATAAATGATCACTTATCCTACCATCATTTCATTTTTTTCTTATTGTAGATACGCTTCATATGGGCTCGGCCCAAACCTGCATCACTCAGCAAGTTCAAACGCCAAATGCACAAGGTGTATATAAGACTCACATTTTAATAGATTCTCCATGATGTGTACTTCTGACATCATAATATTATTATCATGCCACATTGTAGGTACCATGCATATGGCGTCAGGACAAACCAGCATAACAGAGATGATGGGGATGCCAAGTACACAAAGAAACGATGATGATAGCTGGCTTCGAAGGAATGATGCTTTCAAGCAACCTACAAGAACTACGAATCGCTCATCGTCCATACCTGCCGCTACCTCTAAGGGTCAGCATGTAAACATGTGCAGCAGAACAGAAACCACACTCTCAGGGTGCTCCTTTCAAATGTTAGGTCCTGAATTATATTAAGACATGGTGCTTAACTGTCCTCAGCCTTCTCAATATTTACATGCTGCCTGTTAAATTGGTTTCAGGTGAGCAAAGCTATGTGGAGACAGATCAACACACTGCATCTGAAAAGAAACGACAGCGGGCTCGGAATCAATACTCAGTGATGACAGATGATCAGAGGAATATTGTGTTGCGGAGGAACCGTGCTAACAAGAAAGGAAGATACACAGATGCAACTTTGTCCCCTGTGTCAGTCATGAATATGTCCTCTGCAGTTTCTATGAGCCCCTCATCTAGCACACCTGCAATGCAAGCATGGCCATCTGAATATGTGCCAGCAGGTTTATTCTTGACTCACGGTTCATAGTGTGCTAATGTTTTTATCTTTGAGTGACCCCCATGTTAACTTGGTATATTTACCTTCTCTTGTTCTATACACCTTCTAGGCCACACAAACTGTGGCAAAGAATCCGATGCAAACGGATTTTTTGAGCCACATGAAGTACAGGAAGGTAACAACTGACATTTCTTAGTCATTTCTACATAACACTTGGATAACATGCACCTGTGAGCTATTTACCTAACATGTTTTTTTCTTATAGATGATTTACACACCATACAATCAGAACAGACAATACATGATGAAGACGATGAGTGCAGGATTTTTAGTGGCTTAGGTAAGTTATACAAAACATGTTAGGTACAATCCTTTCTAGGCGGTATGATATTGGATCTGCATATCAGATTTATAGATACAACAATGCACATCAGTTTTATAGCTACTTCTTAAATCTTGGTAGATGATGTGTTTGATTCGTACCGAGTTAATAGTACTGTTTCTCCGAGTGACCAGAATGATGACCCTTATGACTTTGTGTACCACAATCTGCCAACCAAACATCATGTTTTAAAGCCAGTCAAAGACTGTCAATGGTGTGGTGCAATGAAGCTCCAGTATGAGGGTCCCACTTTTTGTTGCAGAAAAGGAAAGGTCAAGATAGTTACACCTGAAGTTCCTCAAGAGTTGCGTCGGTTGTTTACAAGCCAAGTGGATGAGGATGCAAAATATTTCAGAAAGCACATATGATATTTCAACACCCACTTCTCTTTCACAAGCCTTGGAGTCACTCTTGATAAGAAGGTCAGCAATGCGGTGGGGACTGGCGTATATACATTTCGAGCACAAGGAGCATTGTATCATAGAATGGATGATCTGGTACCTGGTGGTCAAGGACCTAGGCATCTATAGCTCTACATCTATGATACGGATGAAACATTGGAACATAGAGTTAAGTGGTCTTCAGATCTTGATATAAATATCATAAGGCTGATTTTGAAGATACTGGAGAAGAACCCATATGTGCAGATTTTTAAGAGCATTGGCTATGTTCTGAACTTAGCTGAATATCGGATTTCACTTAACACAGATATAAGGTTAGATCAGCGAAGATATAATGCCCCAACAACTTCCCAGGTGGCCGCGATGTGGGTTGAAGGAAGCAACCCGCAGAACACTTTTGATAGGCAAGTTGTCATTTACGGCAAAGGAGACCGCCCTATATTTATCAGAGCATACTATGGTTGCTATGATCCTTTGGCGTATCCGTTGTTCTTCCCAGGAGGAGAGGCGGGGTGGAACCGTTGAATGCCATATCATGTACCAGCTCCCGCCATACCATCTTCCGTCATTCAGGAGAACGATGATGGCGCCGAGGATGAAGACTTGCAAGTTCCAGATAGTACTACACATGCTGATGTGGAACAAAACGAAGATGAGGCCGAAGGTAATTATATGTATGCTTCTAACGTGTTCCATATTTTTAGGCCCTCTTCATTATTAGTTGACATTAATGCTTAAGCACTCTTTCAATCGTGTTGCAGATGATGCGGAGGGCCATGAGGAGGGTGACGTTGGAGGGTCGAGAAAATATGTCAGCCCAAGGGAGTACTACAGTTTCAAGCTACAAGTGAGGAAACACCTATTTAACATTATATTGTTTGGTGCGCGCGGGTTACAGCAATGGGCTGTCGACATGTATATCAAGGCGGAGACCATGAGGCTTGATTTCTACTCCAAGCCGAAGAATCAAAAACTAATTCATGCAGATCTATACCAGGTACCATAAAGTTCTCCATTTTTTATAACTCTCCATGCATACAAAGAAGCTAGCATTTTCAATATAAACCATTTCCTTTACTAGAGAATGTTTTTTTGTATCTTTCTTGCGAAGGGTGTTGTTGACACCATCAATGCCGGTGAGACACGTGGTTCTCAGACCGGCAAAAGAATAGTGCTACCACGTACTTTTCCTGGAGGTGATCAAGACATGCAGTGCAGATTTCTTGATGCTATGGCGATAGTATCAAGGTTTGGGAAGCCTGATTACTTCATCACTATGACTTGCAACCCACACTGGGAGGAGATTACATGCAGACTTGAAGCCGGGCAGACACCACAGGACCGTCCTAACCTTGTGGCGAGAGTATACAGGGCCAAGTTGCGAAGCATGAAAGATCAGCTGATCAAGAAAAAGTACTTCAGTGCAGTTGCTGCATATGTCCATGTTACTGAGTTTCAAAAGAGGGGGCTTCCACATGAACACATGCTTCTGATCATGCGCTCGGATAGCAAGCTAACAAACCCAGACTCATATGATAAGGTGATATCAGTAGAAATTCCTGACAAGGACAAATATCTTGTACTGCATGCTCTTTTGGTCAAGCATATGCTGCACGGACCATGTGGTGCTCTCAAGAAAAGTTGCTCTTGCATGATAGATGGTGAATGTAGATTTCGCTATCCTCGGCAGTTCTGTGATGCTACACAGCAGGGAAAGGACTCATATCCTATCTATAGGAGAAGGGCGGATGGTCGTCAAGTCAAGGTTAGAGGGGCAGAACTTGATAATAGATGGGTTGTTCCATACAACCCTGGTCTTCTTATGCGGTACAACTGTCACATGAATGTTGAGGCTTGCTCTAGCATCAAGGCAGTTAAATATTTATTCAAGTACATCTATAAAGGACATGATCGTGCCTCATTCTTGGTCGATCCAGCTGTAGACAACAATGGAGTAATCAATGAGATTAAGCAGTACAGAGATGCTAGATTCGTGTCGCCGCCGGAGTCTATCTACAGACTTTGCGCTTTTCCAATGTATGGTGTCTCTCCCGCTGTTCTTCAAATTCAGCTTCATTTGGAAGACATGCAGCCTGTCACATTCAAAGAAGGCGATAATCTAGATGATGTCATCAATCGGCCCTCTTCTTCCAGCACCATGCTCACTGAGTATTTCAAGATGAACGATGTCGATCCTTATGCGAGGAATTTCTTGTACAAGGAGTTCCCAGAATTCTATCGGTGGATTAGGGGTACTAAGAAGTGGCAGAGAAGAAAACTGAAGGGGCAGGGGCAGGTTGGAAGAATTGTTTATGCACATCCTACTGAAGGTGAGAGATACTTCCTGAGAGTGCTCATGAATCATGTAAGGGGTGCAACATCATATAAGGATTTGAATACAATAAATGGCAATACATGCTCGACGTTCAGACTATCGTGTGAGCAAAGAGGTCTCATAGAAACTGACAAGTCACTTGATGATTGCTTGACTGAGTCTGCTACATTCCAGATGCCATATGCTCTAAGAAGGCTTTTTGCAACCATTCTTGTTAACTGCGAGGTGACCGAAATCTGATCATTGTGGGAAAAGCACCTCGAGTCAATGTCCGAGGACTACCGTCGTAACCAGTCCAACCAGGCCGTACTTGAGCAGATGGTCCTTAGAGACATTGTGAATCTGGTGCATTCGATGGGGAAGGATATTAAAAGTTATGGCCTCCCAGATTTGGATCCTGTGGATGACAGCTGTTCCAATGGTCATCTGAGAGAGGTTCAAGAGGAGTTGTCCGTCCCTTTTGACAAAGAAGACATAAATATGTTTACATCTCTGAACCCCGAGCATCGTGCTGGCTTTTGTGAAATCCTCTCTCACGTCCTCAACAACAAGAGCAAGATTTTCTTTGTGGATGGTCCGGGTGGCATGGAGAAGACATATATGTACAAGGCACTCCTTGCTAAGGTCCGTTCCTTGGGAAAAATTGCTATTGCAACAGCGACATCTGGTATAGCAGCATCAATCATGCCCGGTGGACGCACTGCCCACTCCAGGTTTAAAATACCAATTAGGCTCACAGACAGCAACACTTGCAATTTCACCAAGCAGAGTGGTACCGCAGAGCTACTCCGTAGGGCATCTTTGATAATCTGGGATGAAGTTGCCATGACGAAGCGTCAAACAGTGGAGACACTTGATAGGACCCTACAGGACATCATGGGATGTCCTTTGCCTTTTGGTGGGAAGGTCGTGGTGTTTGGCGGAGATTTTAGGCAGGTCCTTCCAGTGGTAACACGTGGGACAAGAGCACAGATTACCGATGCTACGCTACAAAAATCTTATTTATGGGGGCAGATTAGGAACATACACCTCAAGCATAATATGAGGGCACAAACGGACCAATGGTTCTCCAGTTACCTCTTGAGAATTGGCAATGGAACGGAGGAGACGATCGGTTGTGATTACGTGTGTCTTCCGGATGACATTGTCATTCCTTACGCTCCCACCGAAGAACCACTGAACAATCTTATTGAAGATATCTTTCCATCGCTTCATGTGAACACAACATCTGGATCGTACATGAGCGCCCGTGCCATTCTTTCAACCAACAATGAGCATGTGGATGGTCTGAACACAAAGATGATTGACAGGTTTCCTGGCCAAGAAAAGATATATTATAGCTTTGACTCTGTCGAGGATGATGCACGCAATAACTACACAATTGACTACCTAAACTCTATCACTCCAAATGGCCTGCCCCCACATGCTTTGAAACTCAAAGTCAATTGTCCCGTCATTCTTCTCCGAAATCTCGATCCTCACAACGGGTTGTGCAATGGAACAAGATTGATGATTAGAGCATTCCAGAATAATGCAATTAACGCCGAGATTGTTGGTGGACAACATGCTGGAACTAGAGTTTTCATACCGAGGATCCCTTTGTCGCCCTCAGAAGACATATCACTTCCTTTCAAGTTCAAGAGAAAACAATTCCCAATCCGGTTGAGTTTCGCAATGTCCATTAACAAAGCCCATGGGCAAACCATTCCAACAGTTGGTATTTACCTCCCCGAGCCTGTATTCTCGCATGGCCAGCTTTATGTTGCATTGTCAAGGGGCGTGTCAAGGCAGACCACTCGGATTTTAGCCAAGCCAAATAAAGACATAGATCCCACAGGAAAAACCACAAAAAATATTGTGTACAGGGATGTCTTGGAGGAAACAAGTAAGTTTTTTTTCCTTCAGGCGGTCTTGGTTTTGATCTCCTACTGGTACTGTTTCATATCTCAGTGCTCCGATTCTCTTATGTTCATGTTATGCAGCTTCATGAGTTCCATGACCCAGTTCAAATCTGACGATAAAAAGCATCCAATGCAAGTTCACGATGCTATATGATACGGATCAACGTGATCCGAAGGGGTTTTAGGCCCAATCTTTCACGGCGATCGATAGAATCAGCAAGATAGCAAAGAGAACTCAATCTGAAATAGATCAAACCGATCTCTCTTCAAACTCCTCACGTTGAAACTGACCGGAATCAACTCCCACGCATGGTATAACATCAGATCTCGAAGATCAGCAAGCAAACACACCGATATGCGTCCCCAAACATTGGGACTTTTCTGGTCTCTTTCTTAGCTCGAAAATAACCAGTCTTTCACGGCGATCAAACAGACAGCAAGATAAATCAGTCGTTGAGCAGATTAGATCTACTCCATGAACTGCAAAACAGATCCTTATGAATCAGCAAGCAAAACCAATGATATTGGTGTCTCCTGACATGGGACCTTTTTCCTGTATATTCTCAACTCGAAAATTCAACTCCCCTTACATTGGTGCGCACCCCTTTGGCTTTATAGTTGCAGCCGACCTCCCTATTACTTGACTTACAAGCAAAACGAAATTAGGAAAATAAAACCAATATATAAAAAACAAAGTAAAACAATTCGGGACTCTACTAACTAGGTGCGCCATCTTCAAGTGCATCACGGCTGTAGGTGGCCCCCAGCCAGACTCTTTCAAGCAAAGAACACACCAAGTACCAATGCGCCTGCTATTTACATATTTGACCTTCTCCTTTTGTGGCAGAAATAGAAATAGCATGCGCCTCCTCTTGATAATTCCAGGGCCAACAGACGCAGTCACCGTAGCAACAATATAATCAGGAATAGTATAGCATGAACTATCAAGTATGGGAGATGCCACATCATCCTCCCCTTCTTTAGGCAAAACCGTCCTCGGTTTTGAGTCAGTCAGCAAAACATCAATAGGGACATATTGAGCTGATACTTTAGGACTGTCAAAAACAGAAATGGCAGCAGCAGATTCGGCTCTTGTTTCAATATGTTCAAGGTGCTCAGAAAGGGGTATAGCAGCTTCAGCTTCCTTCTTCTTCACCTCTTCGTCCTTCTTGACTTTTGCTTCAACCTCCTTGAGTTGCTGGAGTTTTTCATCTCTCCAAGCCTTATACGTCAAGGTATCCATGGAGAGCAGAGTATATGTCTTCTTGCCATAGGATAAAACATACTTGGTATAACAATAATTATTCATGTGATATGATGCACCTTGGTCCTTGTACCATGGCCTTCCCAGAAGTAGATGACATGAAATCATGTGTATAGGAAGTACGTCACACAAAACCGCAAAAGATAATTTGCCCAACAGAAATTGAACCACTGTTTGGTGTGTGATGGCAAGCTGGATGTTGCCAAGACGCAAAAAATATGGTTCTGGAATTGGTTGCACTGGCAATTCTAACTTCTCCACCAACTCACTGCTAATAGCGTTGATTAAAGCAGTCTGATCGATCGTCAAAGCACATGCCCGTTCTTGAACAATCACACGAGTATGAAACAGCTGCTCAGCATGCCCTTCCTCTTCTTGCTGAAACTAGTGGGAAAAAACATCTTTTTCCTCCATAGTAGCATCCAACATCAGCAGAATGACCGTGGACGTCGCAGACGAAAATCGTGCAAAAACAGCGAGAGAGAGAGAGAGAGAGAGAGAGAGAGAGAGAGAGAGAGAGAGAGAGAGAGAGAGAGAGAGAGAGAGAGAGAGAGAGAGAGAGAGAGAGAGAAGAGAGAGAAGAGAGAGAGAGCGTAGAGAGAGAGAGAGAGAGAGAGGAGAGAGAGAGAGGGAGAGAGAGAGGAGAGAGAGAGGAGAGAGGAGAGAGAGAGAGAGAGAGAGAGAGAGAGAGAGAGAGAGAGAGAGAGAGGAGAGAGAGAGAGAGAGAGAGAGAGAGAGAGAGATGCAGCAGCACGCGCCAAAGAGTTGATTGTCCGGCCGGTCCGGTGTAGCCGAATAGAAAATAGCTGCTCCCGAATAGAAATTGAGAACTCAATGAAAATAACGGCACCTGCGTAGCCAGCGGCGTTGTCCACCAATCCAATTTCCTATTCAACTTGTGCAGCCAAAATTGATGCTGAGTAAACAAGCCAATCTGAATTAGTACGAATCTGACCGAACCACGTGATGCAGAAGAATCAATCGGTGATACGTATCGGCACGAGTACTTCTCCATGACAGAACCAATCTCCAGATCAATCCAAGAAACAGATCATAGGCTCGAGCTGAACCAGGAAGGAGTAGCAACTCGACAATGTCTCTGATCACGTGATGTGCCTGGGCGAGCCGATCGAAGGAGAAATCGAGCAAACGCCTGGGCAAGACAAACGACGCCCAACCCCAGACAGGCTCCGTCCTGGAGCGAGCGACACCACCGATTCTGGGCTGGCCCACGACGGAGAACAAACCCTGTTGATGATCCACGATCGCCTGCAGGGAGCGCGCGATGCAGAGGTGCACGAGGGTGACGCTGGCTCTGCACGAACTCCTCGATCGATGGACTCTGGCCAAGGAAAATCGGATCTAGCAGCACCACCAAGCACAAACAGAGTCACGGCAGATTGCCTCGGTAGAATCAATCTCGTCCAAAAATATTCTGGTCGCAGCGAAACTAACAGATCGCAATCAATGAAAATTTGTGAACCAAAGGCAGTAGAGCAAACTTCAGAGCAGAGAAATCCCGATCAATCTGAAATGAATCTGGTCTTCTAGTCCTCCGCAGATAAATCTCAGCAGAACAAATCAATCTCAACAACAAATTCCGCCGTGATAAACCCGACGAATCTGATACCAAGATGATACGGATCAACGAGATCCAAAGGGGGTTTGGCCCAATCTTTCATGGCGATCAAACAGACAACAAGATAAATCAGTCGTTGAGCAGATTAGATCTACTCCACGAACTGCAAAGCAGATCCTTATGAATCAGCAAGCAAAACCAACGATATTGGTGTCCCCCGACATGGGACCTTTTTCCTGTATATTCTCAACTTGAAAATTCAACTCCCCTTACATTGGTGCGCACCCCTTTGGCTTTATAGTTGCAGCCGACCTCCCTATTACTTGACTTACAAGCAAAACAAAATTAGGAAAATAAAACCGATATATAAAAAACAAAGTAAAACAATTCGGGACTCTACTAACTAGGTGCGCCATCTTCAAGTGCATCACGGCTGTAGGTGGCCCCCAGCCAGACTCTTTCAAGCAAAGAACACACCAAGTACCAATGCGCCTACTATTTACATATTTGACCTTCTCCTTTTGTGGAAGAAATAGAAATAGCATGCGCCTCCTCTTGATAATTCCAGGGCCAACAGACGTAGTCACCGTAGCAACAATATAATCAGGAATAGTATAGCATGAACTATCAAGTATGGGAGACACCACATCACTATACTTCATCGATCAAGAGGTTAGCAAATGCTTTAAAAATGGACAAGCACATATTCTGTCCAAATCTTTACCTTTGCGGATATTCAGAAACTTGCAATTGCCTTTTATGTTCTCTCAAAATAAAATGGATCAGACCTAGCCTTTCTTTGAACCTCCATTCATCTTAGCTGACTCAGAGACATAAAGAGTATAAGTAAACCTCTAACTACATGCAGATCGTGATCTAGCAGCTCTGATTTTCAGCGGCCGCCACCACCTCTAGTGTTTTGGGCGCTCGCATCTGATACGTCCAAAACATATCTACTTTCCCGAACACTTTTGCTATTGTTTCTCCTCTAATTTGTGTGTTTTGAATACAACTAACATGAACTAACGCTGTTTTCAGCAGAATTGCTCTGGTATCTCGTTTTTGTGCAGAAATCCAACTTTCAGTAAAAATTCAGGAAAAATCATCAAAAATCCTATTTCACCAGAAGACCCACGGAGCCAAAAGATGAGACGGAGTGGAGGCACTGATGAGGACATCCCTATTACACCGCCATTATCTCCTACTCCTTTTGATGAAGATGTTGCTGCGAAGAAGTCCAATGAGATTAGGATTGGATCAATTACAAGAGCATGTGCAAAGCTATTGGAACAACAGGTGAACTCACTCTTAATTGAACCTGCTCTTTTATTTAATGAGAACTTTATACTGCCTAAGTCTATGCATCTATGTATGATCAGGTTTGTTGATAACACGAGCGTTGCACGAGGAGGAGATGAGTCACAGCAAGAAGAGCAAGACTTGATGATCAAGTGCGAGAGGGAGGAGAGGGAGGCAGGCGCACCACGAGATCACCAGAACATCAAGTCGACATGAGAGAGTCCATGATGGCGCACTAGGACAGCCTACGACATGATGTCTACACATCTAAGGCGCGCCACACTCATGGCCTGCGTGCCAAAATTAGGCCGAACCCATGTATGGGTCGGTATGTACTCGTTTGAGTCGAACTGAGTTAGTTTGGGCCCAAACCAGGTTGGTTTTGGGCCAGGTCCATGCTGAGGACGCCCCAGCCTCCCTTAAGTAGCCAGGGGTGCCCCCTCAAGTCCCGGAGACCACGTTTAAACAAAACCCTAGTTTCTAGACAGAACCAAGTGTTCCTCTGAAATTATTGGCACCAATTCATATCGATCTGGTGTTCGTTCTACTGAAAGTCTGAGTGTAATCTGTTGTTCCATTGGGAATTAGTATATTGCATCACCGCTTCGTGGTCAGCGCCTACATGCGCAAGCGTGTGACGTTGCAAATATCCAAAGGGTTGAGAGTTGTTGCGCTGGCAGCAGGGATTAGCCGGAGAGTGTACAGTGACACTCGAGTTATCTTCATCACCATCATTGCCATCTACATCGCGCTCGCTGAGAAGATCGGGACACCCCTTATCATCTTGGTATCAGATTCTAGCGTTTCTTCGATGAGCATCCACAAATCCATCCTCATAGATTCGTTTTTGTTTTTAGTCCTATCCAGAAAAAGCCACACAATTTTTTTTTAGGGTTCTTAGTTCTTGCCATAGCCTAGATTGCATCGAAGTATTTGTTTTAGTTGCTGGTCGTAGTTTCCTTTTGCGTAACTTCTTTAGTCTCATTTTCCTGTCCGTTGTGTTCGTCGTCAGTTTCCGATCGATCCGATCGTTTTCGATCGTGTCCGATCGTGAGAGCACTAGCCAGATCCATTTGCTTTTCTAGTTCCTAGGCCGATCAGGATCGCTAGTTACCAAAAACAAAAAACAAAAGAAACAGCAGCGCACGATCGGCTTGGGCAGCAGCAATCTGAACTCTTTTCTTGTTCCCAGGCAGCAGCAGCAAGCAGATTAGATCGGCAATTTAAAAAAAAAAGAGGCCAGCGGCCTCGCCCCAGCGCGGAGAGCATCTGGGGTCGGGCGTGCGATCGGTTTCCTCGGCGCGCCGGGGCGCGGAGACCGTCTGTGGTCCGGCGCCTACTCGGGCATCTTCAGTTTAGGCCCAATTTTTGTATAGTAAACAAAAAAAAATCAAAAAAATCAAAAAAAACAGGGGACGTGTCTGCACACGCCGCACCTATCAAAAAAAAGAGACAAACTACTTTGTCCGTTTCGCGTCGCCGTCGCGCTGCTGTGTGTTTCCGGCGTCGTATATCTCTACCGTGACACATTTTTCGTCGGTTTCTCTGCCGCGACAGCGTGTTACCACTGTGTTCACATAGCGTCCTTTCTACATGATTTTGATCGCTTTAGCTATAGCCTGTCTACAGCATCGTGTTAGGAGCTTACCCATATGAGACTAGCTACTTTGTGCTCATCAGGCTGTTGCCGTGTGCGCAATCTTGTGCCTGTTTGTCGAGCCAGTGCTAGCGTCTCTCTTGTGCATTGCAACACGAGCTACTATGCATTGTCACTTATATCTTTTTGAGCTCACTTTTCAGAGTTGCTTTGCCCCATTTATCTCCACCGTGTGTGTTTCCGTGGGTCTTTGTCATACGATCAGCACTAGGACTTGCATTTCGGTGTAGTTAGGTATCCATACCAAGCCTCACCATATACCCTGGTTTGTCGTGTGATAGTTTCTTATACCCTCGGTATTCGCTTCATCACATCCGTGCACATTTCAGTCTCTACGAGTGGTAAGCATTTATTATTCACTTTGGAACGGTAAGATACCTCTTTCTTTTAGTTTTGAGTGAGTTGTGAGCGTAACCACCACCCGTTTATTTTTTGTGCACTAACCTACTAATCATGTCTTCTAGTGGTGTTGATGTGATGCATAAAAAGCCTGATGAGACTCCTGTCATATGGAGGGAGTATGAAGCTCTTCGTGATCATTTGGAAAGAATTATAACACGAACCACCGACACTATTGATTCTGATATTCAAGCTTTCCAAATGAAAGTAGAAGCCACTGATGCTACTGTTAATACTATGCAAGTGCAAGTCAATGATCTCCAAACTAGCATCCATGCATTGACACAATCTGTCAATGCACTGCACCTTTCTGTTGAGCAGCGACCCCTACCACATGCTGATGCTGATGATGAGAGTGCTCATGGCGACAATGAGGATTTTGCTGTAGCCGGTCGTGGTAATGGCCGAGGCAATCGTCCTCCTTTTCGTGGCCATGGTTTTGTTCCCCTTGGTGCCCAGTGAGTTCCTTTTCAGCAGGATGATGGATTGGGTAAGCCTAAGTTTTTTATTCCCAAATTCGAGGGTGGAACTGATGTTGAAGAGTACCTCACATGGGAGTTGAAGATAGAGAAGTTGTGGCGTCTTCATGATTATACGGAGGACAAGAAAATCAAGCTTGCTTCTTCAGAGTTTGATGACTATGCTTTGTGATGGTGGGACAGCGTTGTGCAAACACGTCAAGAAAACAACGAGCTGCCCATTATAACTTGGCGCCATATGAAGGAAGTGATGCGGGCTCATTTTGTTCCGCATAACTACCTCCGCTCCATTTTTGATAAGTTACAGCAATTGAAGCAAGGTTCGATGTCCGTTAATGAGTACTATATGGAGATGGAGATGCTCTTACAACGAGCTCGCGTTCGTGAGCCTCTTGAGCAGACCTTGCAGTGTTTTCTCCATGGTCTGAAGTACAATATTAAGAGCATTGTTCGGCATCATCGGTATCGTGATATGAATGAGCTGCTACATCATGCACGTGAAGCTGAAGCCCAGTTTGCCGAAGAAGCTCAGTTTAAGTCTCGTACTACTTCGGGCAGCCGTTTCACACCCCGGCCTGCTGCATCCACACCAAGTTCCCGTTCAGATTTTCGTGCTCCTTCGTCGTCGCGATCCGATTCCAATGCAAAGAAATCCGCACCTGCTGCTAGTGGTACGGGTTCGAACATGTCTACAGCACGTAATCGTGATATGGAGTGTCATACTTGTGGTGGAAAGGGTCATTTTAAACGGGATTGCCCCAATAGAAAAGTGATGATTGTCAATGAGGACACCAATGAGTACGAGACAGGTGATGATGCTGATCCAGATGGTTCCGATGATGATGACTTTGGTCCTGACGGTGTTGATGCCTATCCTTCCACCGCCAATAACATTGTTTGCTCGCAGCGTGTGCTCAATGTGTCTCCTAAATCTGAAAGTCAGCGGTGCAATTTGTTCCAAACTAAAGCACTTATTGGACCAGACAAAGCTTGCAAACTCATCATCGATGGTGGTAGTTGCCGCAACCTTGCTAGCAAGGAGTTGTGTGCAAAGCTGAAACTGAAATACATCCCGCACCCGCATCCATATTATATCCAGTGGCTCAGCGACAATGGAGAGATGAAGGTCAGCCACATGGTGCGAGTTAATTTCGAGATTGGACCATACAAGGACTCCATTGAGTTTGATGTGGTTCCTATGGGGGTTTGTCACCTCTTGTTGGGCCGCCCATGGCAGTTTGATCGCAACGTGTTACACAATGGCCGCACCAACACATATCATTTGGAGTTCAAGGGCAGAAAAATTAACTTGCAGCCTATGTCTCCACAGCATATTGTAAATGAATCTCGTCAGAAAACTGAAGTGAACTTAGAACATGAGAATGAGAGAGTAGCTAGACGAGAGACCATTACCTCGGTGAGTGAGAGCCACCCAACCACATCGCGAGTTCCACACCAAAGTGAGCGAGTGAATTCTCTAGTTCTGCTAGCCACCAAAGAAGATATGAGAGAATTTAGAGAGGATCCTACAGCCATGCCACTTGTGCTTATGTACAAGGGTGAGATTTTGGTTTCTAACGACATGACTCCTCTTCCTTTTGGTGTTTCTAGTGTCTTGCAGGATTTTGGCGATGTGTTTTCGGAGGAGGTCCCCGCTGGTTTGCCCCCTTTGCACGGCATTGAGCACCAGATTGACTTCATCCCTGGTGCCACCTTGCCAAACCGCGCTCCTTACCGCACCAACCCCGATGAAACTAAGGAGATTCAGAAACAAGTGCAAGCGCTACTCGACAAAGGTTATATTCGTGTGAGCTTAAGCCCTTGTGCTGTTCCTGTTATTCTAGTTCCTAAGAAAGATGGTACATGGCGCATGTGTGTAGATTGTAGAGCTATCAATAACATCACTATTCAATATCGTCACCCTATTCCGCGCTTGGATGATATGCTTGATGAGTTGAGTGGTGCTGCTGTTTTCTCTAAGATTGATTTGCGTAGTGGTTACCATCAGATTAGGATGAAGGAGGGGGATGAGTGGAAAACTGCCTTTAAAACAAAATTTGGTTTATATGAGTGGTTAGTCATGCCTTTTGGTTTAACTAATGCACCCAGTACATTTATGAGATTAATGAACCATGTTTTGCGAAATTTTATTGGCAAGTTTGTGGTTGTGTATTTTGATGATATATTAATCTACAGCCACAATGAATCTGACCATAGTGATCATATTAGACAAGTTTTGCAAGTGTTGCGTGATTCTCAGCTTTATGGTAATCTTGACAAGTGCACATTTTGCAAAGATAAGGTCATATTCCTTGGATATGTTGTTTCTAAAAATGGAGTAGAGGTAGATGCATCTAAAATTGAAGCTATTCAAAATTGGCCTACTCCCATGAATGTTAGTCAAGTACGAAGTTTTCATGGTCTTGCTGGTTTTTATCGCCATTTTGTGAAAGACTTTAGTATTGTTGCTGCACCTTTAAATGAGTTAACTAAAAAAGGTGTTGAATTTGTATGGGGCGCAGCCCAAGATCATGCTTTTGATGAACTGAAACGTTTATTAACTTCTGCACCTTTGCTTGCACTACCAGATTTTAATAAGCAATTTGAGATTGAATGTGATGCTAGTGGCATTGGTATTGGTGGTGTGTTGATGCAAGAGGGTCGGCCTATTGCCTACTTTTCTGAAAAACTTTGTGGTGCGAGGTTGAACTATCCTGTTTATGACAAAGAATTGTATGCGCTTGTTAGAGTTCTTGAGGTTTGGCAACATTATTTGTGGCCAAAATAATTTATCATACATTCTGATCATGAAGCTTTGAAATATCTGAAAGCTCAATCTAATTTGCATAGGCGTCTTGCTAAGTGGGTTGAGTTTATTGAGTCTTTTCCTTACATAATTAAACATAAAAAGGGTAAAGACAATGTGGTTGCTGATGCTCTATCTAGGAAGAACATGTTGTTGACATAATTAGACATTAAGGTTCCTGGTTTAGAGAGCTTGTGTGATTTATATGCTACTGATCATGATTTTTCAGCGCCATATAGCATGTGTACTGGTGGGAAAGCTTGGGATAAATATCACATCCATGATGGGTTTTTGTTTCGTGCTAACAAACTATGTGTTCCAGAATCGTCTGTGCGTTTGCTATTGTTGCAGGAATCACATGTCGGCGGTTTGATGGGTCACTTTGGGCGTGAGAAGACGCTACTCATGCTCGCTGATCACTTTTATTGGCCTAGGATGAGGCGTGATGTGGACAGGTTCGTCAAGCGCTGCATTACATGCAACAAGTCGAAGTCCAAGCTGAAGCCTCACGGTTTGTATACTCCATTACCTGCACCTACTACACCATGGGAGGACATTAGCATGGATTTTGTATTAGGTTTGCCTAGGACTAAAAGAGGCCATGATTCTATATTTGTGGTAGTGGACAGATTTTCTAAAATGGCTCATTTTATTGCCTGCCACAAAAGCGACGATGCGTCGCATATTGCTAACCTGTTTTTCAGGGACATTGTACGTTTGCATGGAGTACCCAAGACAATTGTCTCTGATCGTGATGTGAAGTTTATGAGCTACTTCTGGAAGACACTTTGGGGAAAGCTGGGCACAAAGTTACTTTTCAGCACTACATGTCATCCCCAAACTGATGGTCAAACGGAGGTGGTAAATCGCACACTTTCAACAGTGCTGCGATGCATGATCAAGAAGAACCTGCGTGAGTGGGAAGATTGTTTGCCGCATGTGGAGTTTGCATATAGCAGGGCGGTTCACTCTACCACGCAGCTATGTCCTTTTGAGGTGGTCTATGGTTTCAAACCCATTACGCCACTTGATTTGTTGCCTCTTCCTATTCAAGAGCGAGTCAATATGGAGGCATCAACGAGGGCAGATTTTGTGAGGAAGATACATGTGAAGACTAAAGAGGCTATTGAGAAGAAAGGCAAGTATACTGCAGATCGTGCAAACAAGAAGCGGAAGGAGGTATTGTTTCAGCCCGGTGATATTGTTTGGGTTCACTTTCGCAAGGATAGATTTCCACAGCTACGTAAGTCCAAGTTGCTGCCCTGTGGTGCTGGTCCTTACAAGGTTCTTGCCAAGATCAATGATAATGCCTACAAGATAGATCTTCCTACAGCTGAGTATGGCGTCAGCAATGGTTTCAACATTGCTGATTTGACACCATATGAAGGTGAAGACCTTGCAGCGTCGAGGTCGACGCCTTTCGAAGGGGGGGAGGATGATGAGGACATCCCTATTACACCACCATTATCTCCTACTCCTTTTGATGAAGATGTTGCTGCGAAGAAGTCCAATGAGATTAGGATTGGATCAATTACAAGAGCACGTGCAAAGCTATTGGAACAACAGGTGAACTCACTCTTAATTGAACCTGATCTTTTATTTAATGAGAACTTTATACTGCCTAAGTCTATGCATCTATGTATGATCAGGTTTGTTGATAACACGAGCGTTGCACGAGGAGGAGATGAGTCACAGCAAGAAGAGCAAGACTTGATGATCAAGTGCGCGAGGGAGGAGAGGGAGGCAGGCGCACCAAGAGATCACCAGAACATCAAGTCGACATGAGAGAGTCCATGATGGCACACTAGGACAGCCTACGACACAATGTCTACACGTCTAAGGCGCGCCACACTCATGGCCTGCGTGCCAAAATTAGGCCGAACCCATGTATGGGTCGGTATGTACTCGTTTGAGTCGAACTGAGTCAGTTTGGGCCCAAACCAGGTTGGTTTTGGGCCAGGTCCATGCTGAGGACGCCCCAGCCTCCCTTAAGTAGCCAGGGGCACCCCCTCAAGTCCCGGAGACCACGTTTAAACAAAACCCTAGTTTCTAGACAGAACCAAGTGTTCCTCTGAAATTATTCGCACCAATTCGTATCGATCTGGTGTTCAGTCTACTGAAAGTCTGAGTGTAATCTGCTGTTCCATTGGGAATTAGTATATTGCATCATTGCTTCGTGGTCGGTGGCTACGTGCGCAAGCGTGTGACGTTGCGAATATCCAAAGGGTTGAGAGCTGTTGCGCTGGCAGCAGGGATTAGCCGGAGAGTTTACAGCGACACTCGAGTTATCTTCATCACCATCATCGCCATCTACATCGCGCTTGCTGAGAAGATCGGGACACCCCTTATCAGGCACGAGGCCTCCACACACACAGGGGGCGCGGCCCAGCCCTGGCCGCGCCCACCTGGTGTGAGGGTGGCTCGGCCGTCGCCTCGACCCCTCATTCCGCCTACATATACCCCTTTACCTGAAAATATCGGGGGGACGGTGTTTTTCCCAGATAGACTTCCGCTACGCCGCCGCCATCAGAAACCTTGATTCGGAACCAGAAACTCCGTTCTGGCACCCTGCCGGGACGGGGATTTGGAGGAGATCTTCATCACCATCATCACCGACGCTCCTCCATCGACCATCCATGACTCCCCCATCCATGTGTGAGTAATTCCCCCGCTGTAGGTGAGGGGATGGTAGGGATTGGATGAGATCGTTCATGTAATTTGATATGAGATTGTTAGGGCATAGTGCCTAGTATCTTTATTTAGTGCCTATGACATTATTGCAACTTGTTGTGCTAAATGCTTGTCACTTTGGGCCCGAGTGCCATGATTTTAGATCCAAACATGTTATTATTTCTATGATGATACTTGTTGTTTATGGTCTTACCTACAAGTTGTATACACACATTGTTGTCCGGAACCCGAGGCCCCAAAGTGACAGAAATTGGGATAACCGGAGGGGATGGCTATGATGTGAGGATCACATGTATTCACCGAGTGTTAATGCTTTGCTCCGGTACTTTATTAAAAGGAGTACCTTAATTACCAGTAGTTTCCCTTGAGGCCCTGCTGCAACAGGCTGGTAGGACAAAAGATGTCGTGCAAGTTTCTCCTTGTGAGCACGTACGACTATATACGGAACACATGCCTATGATTGTTTGAACTAGGATGCTTTATCATTATTTATCTACAATGCCCATATCTCATTGATTTCATGAATTATCTTATCCATGCAACGCCCGTAATCCATCCCTATGCCTACAGTATTTGTTCCTACTGTTTACTATTACTACTATCATCGCTGATATTTTACTACTGCTGTTACTGTTTCACTACTATCACCACTATAAAATTGTTGCTACTGATAAACCACTGCGAGCAAGACTGTTTCCAGGTGCAGCTGAATTGACAACTCATCTGTTAAGGCTTACATATATTCTTTGGCTCCCCTTGTGTCGAATCAATAAATTTGGGCTTTACTTCCCTCGAAGACTGTTGCGATCCCCTATACTTGTGGGTCATCAAGACTATTTTCTGGCGCCGTTGCCGGGGAGCATAGCTTTATTTGTAAGTTCACTTGGTATTCATATTGTTCGCTGCAATCCTTTCATCATGGGTAAACCTCGTGATGGAAAAGTTCCTATATTGCCATCCACTACAAGAAGAGGTACGACTCTCAACACTTCTGTTGCCCTTGATTCACCATCTGTTATGAGTAAGTTGCTTACACCACCACACCCACACGCTACTGCTACTACTTCTGCTGAGTTTGAAAATGCCACTGATAATTTAGATGATGCTTCTACTGTGCTTGATGAGAGTGGTTCACTAGGTTCCTTTTTAGATGCTACTATTGCTAGAGCTAAGTTGGGAAACACCACTGTTACACCTGTTAGTTCACCTGAGTCTAGGGAATGTCCTAGTGATGATTTTGATGATGATGCTTATATTGAGCTTAATGATGATTTTATTGCTGAAGCACGTGCTACTCGTAATGTTGCTGAGGTTAAAGAACTTCTTGCAATACGTTCTGTTAGATATAATTTGTCTCCTGATCCTAAGTTTGCTGCTTCTCCCATAAATATTAGAGATAAGGATTATGATTTCTCTTTGGATTTATCTTACATATCTATTGTTGAGAAAACTCCTTTTTGTGGTACTAAAGATGAGAGTGCTATGGAGCACATGAATGAGCTTTCTACTTTGAGTAATTTGTTTTCTGATGATATTAAGCTCCGCACTTACTTTGTTGCTAAGATTTTTCCTTTCTCATTGAAAGATGCAGCTAAAACTTGGTTTAATAGCTTGTCTCCTGGATCTCTTAATAGTCTTATTGCTTTGGTTAATGCTTTCTTTCAGAAATATTTTCCTGCTAGTGCTGATGAGGACATCCCATCTATTGATACAACCGCTGCACCTACAGCGGAACACATACAAGGACCCATCACTCGAGCTCGTGCCAAGCAACTTAACTATCAGGTACTTTCGTTTCTTGGAACTCTTTCTCACATACATGAGAATATGATGCTGCCTAAATCAGATATGTTTGTTACTCTTAGGAATGATGGACCTAGCATGGATGAGAGGGACAAGCATTGGAGCATGATCATGCATGGAGATGGCAGCAAGCGTTTCAGGATTGAAGAAGATGCCACGAGTGGAGATTTCAAAACTTTGAAGCCACCGTAATGAAGGATGAAGACTTGGACGAAATATACAAAGAACTACTTCATAAATTCGTCCTTAGATAGATATGGTGCTGCATCACTTTTATTTTTTTGGGCCAGGCCCATGTAATTTTCGCAGCAAATAAGACAGCCACTTTTAGGAGTCCGAATTTGAGGAGAAAAGGCCTGTTAGGGTTCCGTTCGACCACCATACCCATGGCTGGTCGCACCCCTACCTTTTCCTCCTCAAATACCCCCCGTAGCCGTCATTAGAACTCAGATTTTGATTAGACTAAAGTTAGCCATTGCTGCAACTACGAGCTTGACTTTTGAGGCCAATCGCCCAGAAGAAGACCGCCTATTCGGAATCCCACCTTTTGAATAAAGCATACATCTTTCATCCGCAATATCTTGATTGTTGTATTAGTTCTTACTTGTTCTCAATTTCAGGTAGGAATTAAGACCCTCGCTGGTCAGGCTGATCGTGCATCCGCAAGATCAGTAACTCCCGGAGATTGTCCTAGCGATTGCATTGGCGCACGAGCTTCGCACGTGTAGTCGTATCGTCAAGCACGAACTCCACCCACCAAATCGACATATCAAGATCTCATCGAAAGATCGGACACCTTTGCCCTATCAAGTGCTCAACATGCTGCTATGCAGAAAATCTTTGATTTTGAACAGGGAAAAGGAGAGATATTGCCTGAATCTTGGACAAGGTTTTGTTCTTTAATTAGAGCTTTGCCTAAAGAACCATTGCCTAAAAATGAACTTCTTGATATATTTTATAATGGACTAACTGATGAATCTAAGTCATATTTGGATAGTTGTGCTTGTTGTGTTTTCAGGGAAAGAACTCCGGCTGAAGCTGAAGAATTAATGGCTAAAATAAGCCGGAATCATGATGATTGGACTCTAATTGAGCCAACACCAGCACCAATACCAGTGCCATCTACAGAGCCTACACCGAAGAAGAGAGGGATGATTGAATTAAATGATGAAGTTATGAAGGAAGCTAAGAAATCTCTTAAGGAGAAAGGTATTAAGGCCGAAGATGTGAAGAATTTACCTCCTATAGAAGAACTATGTAAGCCAATCCCTCATTCATCAACTATTGAGGTACACTCTCTCCAGCGCTTTGATGAAAGAGATATTCCTTATTCTAAACCTCCTGATCAATGCTTAGATGAATTTGATAATTTTATTGTTAAGCAAGAAAATTTTAATAGAATGGTGCATAATCATCTGTTGGAAAATTCTAGAGCTATTAACAAGTTGCAGGATATTGTGGAGAGAACCGCCAATGATGTGAAGATACTTGTTAAACATTTTCAAATGGTTCAAACACAAATTGATCAGCTTACCAAGGTGCAAAAAGACTTGCTAGTTAATGCCGCAAGAGAGAAGCAAGCATGTGAAATACGCACAAGAAGTGGCGCTGCTACTCAAGATCCATTATATCCTGAAGGACATCCTAAGAGGGTCGAGCAAGATTCTCAATGCACTTCAAGTGATGATATTACTTCCAAGAAGAAGAAAAAGAAGAAGCATAAAACAACTACAGAATCATCTGATGTAGGTAAAGATCCTAACAGTGTTTATATTTCTGATGCTGAAACTGAACCAGGAGATGCTTCCGATAAAGAAGAAGTTGAAGAGGAACCAGAAAAGATTGATAAGAATGCAAAGTACACCAAAGAAGACTTCATTGCCAACAAGCATGGTAATGAGAGAGAACCTTGGGTGCAGAAACCAATGCCTTTTCCTGGTAAGAAACACAAGTCCAAGGAAGAAGGACACTACAACAGATTTTGTGAATGGATGAGACCTTTATTTTTGCAAATTCCTTTGACTGATGCTATTAGAATGCCTCCTTATGCAAAGTATATGAAAGATATTGTTACTAACAAAAGGAAGATTCCTAATGAGGAAATTTCCACTTTACTTGCTAATTATTCTTTTGATGGTAAAGTACCGGAGAAGCTTGGAGATCCAGGTATACCAACTATTCCTTGCTCCATTAAAAATAACTATGTTAGAACTGCTTTATGTGATTTGGGAGCCGGAGTTAGTGTCATGCCTTTTTCTCTTTATAAGAGACTTGATCTAGAAAAATTGGTATCGACTGATATATCTTTGCAGATGGCTGATAAGTCTACTACTATTCCTATTGGTATATGTGAAAATGTTCATGTTCAAGTTGCTAACAGTTGTTTGATATTAACTGATTTTGTTGTGTTGGAAATGCCTGAAGATGATAATATGTCTATTATTCTTGGGAGACCTTTTCTAAACACTGCAGGTGCTGTTATTAATTGCAATCAAGGAAAAGTAACTTTCAATGTCAACGATAAAGAGTATACGGTTTATTTTCCCAAGAAGATTGATAGGAAGAATGCTCTAAATTCGGTCAAGAATGTTGAGACCATCAAAGTTGGTCAAATTATTTGTTCAGAGCGAAAGCCCAAGGAAGAATATAAAATTGTTATTATTGGGACTATGCCTATCAAAGTTGAGGTAACATAAGCATTTTAGTGAAGTGCAAAGTTTTGCCTCATATAAAGTTAGTTTGGGAACAAGACTTGATCAACCTTGTTAACAAAGTGATTTTATATGAATGAAACTTCGTTTTCACCGCATCCACACCACCTTACTTATATTTACTTGTTCAATTTTATTCCTTTAGTTTAGTTACATGATTAAGAGTATCTCAGAGCTGCTGCATGCTTGGTTTTGATTTGCTTGAAATCATTTCACCTTCGTTTTTCTAAGTTTTTATCGATATGCCAATTTCTAAAAAATCCTCGAAAATAAAGTTTCTCGAAAAATTCTAGAAAATTCTTTATAAATTTTTAGGTCAAAAATGGGGCAGAGAGGCACCTGGGAGACACCAGGAGGGGCTGCCACGCCATCTCCCACACAGGGGGCGCGGCCCAGCCTGGGGCGCGCCCACCTGGTGTGAGAGGGCCCCACCTGGCCTCTCACTTATCTCTTCCTCCCCTACTCTTTCTCTCTCCCGAAAACAACGACACACCCAGCTCATACCCGAGATCTTGCTGTTCTTCATCTCGATTTTTCGATCTCCTTGCTCAGCCCATCATTTCTACTGAGATTTGGAGCATTTGTTCTCCGGTATGTGACTCCTCCGCTTGTCCAAGTAGAATTTCTTTTGGTGAAGTATTTCTTGAGTATTTTAGCATTGTAGATGGCAGGATAAATGAGTATGCATGCTTGTTCTATTGCTTAGAAATGATATTTTGATGCATGTTAGCTCTCTAGTAACTCACTATAGTAGTTCCCTACATTTGCTTGTCTCAAAATCATATTTTATGAGGATTGTTAAAAATTTCAGAAATGGAGGAGAATGCATATCAACTTTTTCAACATGAACTAGAAGTGCATGAAGTCATGAGAGTTCACCGTGAAGAGAGGGTCTTTCCCTCACACTATCCATGCTCAGAGTTCATGAATGCTGCTGGAATTCTGTAGGATTTCCAAACCTTACTCTCTAATGCAGGATTGGAACATTTTACTGAGGATGAACCTCCCCAATATGTTAAACTAACAATCTATTAGAGTACCACAGTGGGGATCGCTCGAGAAGATAAGGGGGCAGCCTAGGCCATTGTTGGAACTATATGAGGAGATTTGTCAAGGAAGAAGCTTCACAGGAGAGGGTGGTAAAACTTGAAATATTCATTTCCCATCCATTTGGTATTTTGCCTTCTTTATTACCAAATGTGTTCTTGCTAGGAAATCTGCAAGTAAATTATCTCTTCATGATCTAGCTTTTATTGCTGCTGCTTTGAGGCGTGATAGGACTTACCATTTGGGTGCCTTAATAGCTTTCCGTCTTGATGTTAATCGTGAGAAAGGGGGAATCTGTGGGGGACTTATAGCTTCACACCTGTTAGCTTTGCATGGTGTAATGCCTCGTTTTCTAGATCTGCAGTTCCCCGAGGAGAAACTTGATCTTAGTTCTATGATTCATCATAAGTTTATTTCTCCTCCTACTAGTTTGATTAATTTAACATTTGAGCTAACCTTTTTCAAGAAGACTACCTGGAAGGTAGTAAAGACTGATCGATCAGTCTGTTTGCCTGCACCTCTTTTGTTTAACCTTGATCGCAGTAATGGATGGTCGCTCACGGAAGATGAGCTCAACGCATACATAGAAGAGCACCCGCCACCTATGCACGATGAGGAGGGCACCGAGGAGTCGGGTCAGCCCTCCAACATTGCGAATTTCCCATACGAGCAACCTTATTATGATTATGCCCCATCAGCTTCATCTTCACGAGAGCCGGGGTACGATTACACCCATGATGACCCACCAGCCTGGAGCAGCTACCAGGGCTAGAATTGATCTCCACTTAGGCCAAAAGCCTAAGCTTGGGGGGAGGTACGCCGACGATTCACTCATCTACATATCATATTTTGTCGGTCCTATGTATATCCATGTTTCGCTTTCTTTATTGTTCTTGTTCTTATTTCCCCTTTTCCAAAACACAAAAAGACCAAAAATATTTCCGTTGTTTCTCTTTGTTTGCCTTTTTAGTTTGCTACCTTTGGTTTGCTTTATTTGCTATTTTCGGTTTGCTATTTGAAAAATCCAAAAATATTTTGCTTTGTTTGCTATTTCCTTCTGTTCTTGTTTCAAAAATCGAAAACCCAAAAATATTTGTTGTTCTTCTTTGGTTTTGTAAAGTTTGTTGCAGAGTTCAGTCCCCTGTTACTCCATTGGAGCTTGGTATTCACTTTATATTATTCAAGCCACACAAGTGAAGAGTAATAATGACGACATATGGCTATCCGAGATGTGGTAAGAGGCTGGTATGAACTCTATTTGTTTTCATTTTTGTACATATACTCATCTATGTGGACATGCTTAGTCGGTTCATGTAAGGTCTATGTTATCTAATGGATGCTTTGTAGTTCTTGCTTTCATATGATTAGTTCCAATTTACTAATAGTTTGTAGTATGTCATGTAGATGCTTGCATGCATTGTTTTATTCATAATATGGTATGTTATTGTGGTATCCACCTCTCAAAGCTTCATTTGAATCGACTTGGCACATGCTCAAGCATGCATATGACTGAACAAAAGGTCAATTAAGCCTCGATGATTTACTTTGCCTCAGAGTTCTTGTATCATTTTTATGCCTAAATTAATTTTGTTTTGTCGCAAGCATGATTATGATAGTTATTGCTCTCTCGATTGTCGCTTCCCAGTCTTTTGCTAGCCTTCACTTGTACTGAGTATGAGCTCTACTTGTGCATCCAATTACCAAAAACCAAGTCTACCAAAGAGTCCACTATAAATTCCTATGCATGGTATTTGTAAGCCATTCCAAGTAAATTTTCATGTGCTACCTTTCAAAACTTTCAACTACTTCTCATTTTGTGCCACTGTTTTTAGCTCATGGGGATGTAGTGGTCGGAATTTCTATCTTCCATATTAAATTAAGTACCCCTCGACTAGGCAGCTTCATCTGCTCGTCATTAATTTTGCATGAGAGCTGGTCAGACCATTATAATCTAATTCTAAAAAGAAAGAAAAAAGGCACTCCTCCATGGAATGTGAAAGTTGGTGGGCACCCGATGGAATCGGTTAGCCATGGTTTGAGAAAGAAAAAAAGGTGGGGAGGAGTGCCAAGGCTTTATAAAAAGAGCACCAATGTGCCAAAATTTCAAAGAACTCGGAACCGCTCTCACTTGTTTATTATGGAAGATAGCAAGTCCCCATTGCCAGTCGTTGACATGAAACAACCACCTCTCAAAATAAATTTGTATCTCTGTTTTACAAAAGAAAAGCTCTAGCACATGTTAAATCCCTGCTTCCCTCTGTGAAGGGCCATTCGTTTACTTTTATGTTGAGTCATCATCTTCTAACTTTAAAGCACTTCTTGAGAGCATAGCTATTATTCTTAGTGTGATGTGCTTGTCCCAGAACACGGCTAATTGTGGTATAACTTTGATGCTTGTATCTTTGATATTTTTACTTCTAGTCTTCCCTTGGACTTCAGAGGTGCCTCAGCATTTATGTTTTGCTCCACAGATAAAGGCAAGCTGGATACCACTCTTTCATATCATTTATGCATATTACAATCTTGTAGCTTCTTATGTACATGTTACTTGTTATTAGTGCATTGGCACTCTTTCATAGCTTGCTTGACTATGAGGTGACATTAGTTACATATTTCGTATTATGAATTGCCTGAGTATTTGATCACATAGTTAGTATATATACATCATATGAAGCAAATGTGTTCGTGAAAGTTTCTTTTATCGCTCTCAGTTGTTAACTAAATTGCTTGAGGACAAGCAAATAGCTAAGCTTGGGGGGAGTTGATACGTCCAAAACGTATCTACTTTCCCGAACACTTTTGCTATTGTTTCTCCTCTAATTTGTGTGTTTTGAATACAACTAACACGGACTAACGCTGTTTTCAGCAGAATTGCTCTGGTGTCTCGTTTTTGTGCAGAAATCCAACTTTCACTAAAAATTCGGGAAAAATCATCAAAAATCCTATTTCACCAGAAGACCCACGGAGCCAGAAGACGAGACGGAGTGGAGGCACGAGGCCTCCACACACACACAGGGGGCGCGGCCCAGCCCTGGCCGCGCCCAAAAATCATCAAAAATCCTATTTCACCAGAAGACCCACGGAGCCAGAAGACGAGACGGAGTGGAGGCACGAGGCCTCCACACACACAGGGGGCGCGGCCCAGCCCTGGCCGCGCCCACCTGGTGTGAGGGCGGCTCGGCCGTCGCCTCGACCCCTCCTTCCGCCTACATATACCCCTTTACCTGAAAATATCAGGGGCACGACGTTTTTCCCAGATAGACTTCTGCTGCGCCACCGCCATCAGAAACCGCGAGTCGGAACTAGAAACTCCGTTCTGGCACCCTGCCGGGACGGGGATTTGGAGGAGATCTTCATCACCATCATCATCGACGCTCCTCCATCGACCATCCATGACTCCCCCATCCATGTGTGAGTAATTCCCCCGCTGTAGGTGAGGGGATGGTAGGGATTGGATGAGATCGTTCATGTAATTTGATATGAGATTGTTAGGGCATAGTGCCTAGTATCTTTATTTAGTGCCTATGACATTGTTGCAACTTGTTGTGCTTAATGCTTGTCACTTTGGGCCCGAGTGCCATGATTTCAGATCTGAACATGTTATTATTTCTATGATGATACTTGTTGTTTATGGTCTTACCTACAAGTTGTATACACACATTGTTGTCCGGAACCCGAGGCCCCAAAGTGACAGAAATTGGGATAACCGGAGGGGATGGCTATGATGTGAGGATCACATGTGTTCACCGAGTGTTAATGCTTTGCTCCGGTACTTTATTAAAATGAGTACCTTAATTACCAGTAGTTTCCCTTGAGGCCCTGCTGCAACAGGCTGGTAGGACAAAAGATGTCGTGCAAGTTTCTCCTTGTGAGCATGTACGACTATATACGGAACACATGCCTATGATTGTTTGAACTAGGATGCTTTATCATTATTTATCTGCAATGCCCATGTCTCATTGATTTCATAAATTACCTTATCCATGGAACGCCCGTAATCAATCCCTATGCCTACAGTATTTGTTCCTACTGTTTACTATTACTACTATCATCGCTGCTATTTTATTACTGCTGTTACTGTTTCACTACTATCACCACTATAAAACTGTTGCTACTGATAAACCACTACGAGCAAGACTGTTTCCAGGTGCAGCTGAATTGACAACTCATCTGTTAAGGCTTACATATATTCTTTGGCTCCCCTTGTGTCGAATCAATAAATTTGGGCTTTACTTCCCTCGAAGACTATTGCGATCCCCTATACTTGTGGGTCATCAGCATCTACAACTGTACGCCCAATCATCGTCCACAAGGCTCGGCTCCGGCGACGGCCACCTCCACTACGCCGTGGTTGCTGCATGATCATCGTCCATAGCGCGCCAGTGGCGACCTCCACGACACCGTGGTTGCCGCACGATCGTCCTCCACGCGTCAGTCTCGAGTCTCTAACCTAGATCTGAGGTATCATCAAACATTAATATTACTGCTAGATAAACATGACTAATTTTCATCTTTCTATAGATTGCTTACAAATTACCAGTTAATCTTTCGGTTGTGTTTCAAATTACTGGCGCTCCATCTACTAGCATACACGTTACTTCGTGTTTCGAATTTTTCTTTGTGCTACATGCCTATCAATCCTCTGTCATGTGTTGTTGTGATTCCTGGAAGCGAGGCAGCAGTGTCGCAAAAAAATAGTAGGTAATTGGTACTACTCACTTCTGGTCACTACAAAACGTCTCTGTGATGCTAGCAAGGTCCCATGATGTTGCGATACCTAAAAACAAAGAAAATATTTGCTTTGCAGTAATAATATAGTGGTTGATCCTGATAGTGTAAATGAAGTACTTTCACAATGGTTTACTTTAGATGCTGTCCATTGAAGTTTCATGCATGCATAAGTTAGCACCCCGATTGCTCTGTTTTTGGCTCTGCCCATAGTTTTTTCCATGTAAAGCATCTACTAATTAATTTCGTTTTCTACTATATAGTTTTGATTGAATTTATTATGTTTATCGCACATGCACATTTATTATATAATAATTGAAAGTAAGAGACATGCCAGGAAAACATGGACAAGGAAGTTATGGAACAAATAACATTGTCGGCTACCAACCAAGAAAATAAACTAGAACAAGAAGTCACAAGAGACAGTCAAGAAAATATGAAAACTGAAGAGGGGCTAACCAAAGACGAGGATACAAACCTCGAATTAGCAAAGGCGATTTTTCATTTCCCATGTCATTATTATTAGATTCTGATAATACATCACACATCATATCTACTGGTTATAGTTTAAGAGCGCTGAAGAATTAGATGAAATTGTTGAGAACAATGAAGCAGAAAATACAAAAGGAAAAGAGCCTACAGATTCTGCACCAACTAATGTGAGTTTTCTTTTCCTTTTATATTTCCCAATATTTATTATAATTCTATATACTGACAAACTTGTTAGTTGTGTTGTTATCAGAAAGTACTAATAACCTACAAAGAAGCAGCTCAACATGAGGAATTAGTACAAATGTCTGGCACGAAAGATCCTGAAACTAATTCCTATAGAAGCCTGGTTACACTCTGGTTACTACTTTATAGATTGATATGACACATTTTAGAGAAAAACTAGCTGTCATTTTAGTGGACTCAGAACTAAATGATGATAATATAAGAAATCGAGACTTGGGAGATGATGAAGATGACATAGATGATCCCACGGAATGTGAAATTATAGCCAGACCCCCTAAAAAGATCAAAACATCAAACACATCATCGAAAAATGGGATCATCTCGCAATCATTGCTTCCATTACCATCTGCTAAACCTATGGGCAAGGATTTGGTGGATGAACTTTGCTTATACATCAGCATGGTTGATGATGCCCATTCACTGGAGTAAGCCATATTTTTTTCCAAGTTCATTTCGTATTCTAATAAATTACTCTATCGTCATTGTAATTGCCACGATTTTGATTTACAGGACTGAATGGGTGAGAAGTTCAAATCCTTATCCTATTAGTCTAACTTTGAGACATTGAAAGAATATATTGAAGATGGATGAAAATATGGATGTTTGTTGCTTTAATATGGCTGTTTGGATACTTGCTTGTGATGTAATCCAGCTTGCTAGAGAAATTCTGATTCATTACATGGATCTGAACTACTGTGTAGGTTTCTATAATCACATATTACATTTTATAATAAAAATAAACTTATCTGACTCATATACTGATGTTTTCTTATTTATTTTTAGTTGATGTCCAACTATGCACGAGATCCAAGTCGTCGTGAAAATCTAGACGTTACAAGGTTGGCCCAGTTGTTTGATAGCTGGCCTGATAGCAATGAGTATCATATCTCAGAATGCGATATAGTAAGATTTTATTTAATACTATGTTTCTAAGAGTTATTCACTAGGTCTTAATGACTCATGCATTTCTAAATGTTTCGTTGTAGATTTTATTGCCTTGGGATATTGTTGGGCTATTTCAATTGTTCATTTTCGATCGAAAAAAGAAAGTTATCTCTGTTTTGGACCCGCTTCTAGCACGTGATTTGGGGAAGAATATACTTAAAGCCGTGGGCAAAACTTTTAACCTTGCGTTCCAAGTTGCACATCCTGAATCGAAGGATGACATCTACAAATGGGGATGCAGAGTTCCCATTGTTCCAACAGACGCAGACGTGTATGAATCTTGTCAAGACATTACAATCTTACTAATTTATTCATTGCACAATATAACATTTTGTGATTGCAGGGCTCTGTCAGGTTATTTGGTTTTCAATTTTATGCATTCATGGTATGATGGAGCGCTATTTTATCCGGTACCTAGGGTGAGTACTTTACCATGTCAATTTATATACACATTGCACATGACTTTTTCATAACAATGTTGTATAATTCATATGTAGGATGGTCTTGAACTAAGGAAGCGGTTTTTGGTACATATTCTCAAATATGAAGAGAATGAAGCTTTAAGCAATATCCCACTGATTGCTGTTTTATGGTGCCAAGTTGATGGGGGGAAATATAGTTGATGTAGGAGTTTCATCCCCGCTAACGGCGCCAGAAAACTTGATGGGGCCAAGTCGATGGTGTATGAAATTAAATGACCGGCCAGTTGGAAAACCCCAAGAGAAGGTTTTGATGAATATAGCAGCAAGTTTTCCCTCAGTTAGAAACCAAGGTATGTCGATCAGGAGAAGAGCAGACAATACGACTGAAGGTGATGCGGACTGGCTTAGCGACAGCTTCGGACAATTTATATGTGGCACCTCGTCCAAGCTTTGCTTTGCGAGCAGCAACGTGGAACCTGCACACAACACAACCAAATACTTTGTTCCCAACTTGCGATGAGGTTGTCAATCTCACCGGTTTGCTTGAAACAAAGGGTATGAGCGTATCGAGTGGAAAGTGATAATAGTATGCGAGTAAAGTAAACAGTGCGAGTAAAGTAAACAGGTGATAGCAATATGATGGAAATAGGACCGGGGTCCACAGTTCACTAGTGGTGTCTCTCCATAAGATAAATAACACATGCTGGGTAAACAAATTACAGTTGGGAAATTGATAGAATAAAGATAAACGTGATATGTCAAGAAGATCACTATGCGATTTACTCTGGGCATTACAACAAAATACATAGACCGGCATCCAACTGCATCTATGACTAATAATCCACTCCCGGGGATATCATCCGAATACCCCATGAGTATTAAGTTGCGAACAACAGATAATTGCATTAAGCAAAGTGTGTAATGTAAACAAAGCATATGCCCTCGAGCATATGAATGTTGTTTTCTCCCTAGTAGCAATAGCACATCTACAACCTTAGAGGTTTCTGTCACTCCCCCAGATTAAATAGAGGCATGAACCCACTATCGAGCATAAATACCCCCTCTTGGAGTCACTAGCAACTACTCGGCCAAGATAGCTACTAACAACAGAGAGCATGCAAGATCATAAACAACATATAGATAACATAAGATATATTTCAGTATAGCAACTCAATCATAACACCAATATTCATCGGATCCCAACAAACCAAACATGTAGAATTACATAACGGTGATCTCAATCATGTAGGGCAGCTCATGAGATCTAAACATGAAGCACATGGTGGAGGAGACAGCCATCTAGCTACTGCTATGGACCCATAGTCCAAGGTAGACTACTCACTCATCGCTCCAGAGGCAAGCATGGCAATGAAGAACACCTCCGGTGGCGATTCCCCTCTCCGGTAGGGTGCCGGGAAGAGCTTCTGGACCCTCCCGATCTTCGGGTCGATGGCGGCGGCGGATCGCGATGTGTTCTGGAAAAGTGATCGGGTACTTAGGTTTTTTCCATCGGGGGGTCTTTATAGGCGAAGGGGCAACGTCAGAGGTGGCCCGAGGCACCCTCACACATAGGGGGCGCGGCCAGGGGCGCGGCCGCGCCGCCCTGGTGTGTGGGGCCCTCGTGGCCCCCCTCCTACTCCTCTTTGGATCTCTGGAAGCTTCCGGGAAAAATAAGACTTCAAGAACTTGTTTCGTCCAATTCCGAAAATATTTCCTGTGTAGCTTTTCTGAAACAGAAAAATAGCAGAAAACAGGGAACTGGCACTGCGGCGACTTGTTAGTAGGTTAGTTCCGGAAAATGCATAAAAGTGCCACGAAGTGTAACGAAACAGTAGGCAAATGGTATAAAAACAAGCATGGAGCATCAAAAATTATAGATACGTTGGAGACGTATCAAGCATCCCCAAGCTTAACTGCTGCTCGTCCTCGAGTAGGTAAGTGATAACAAAAGAATAATTTTTGAGGTGACATGCACCTACACAATCTTGATCATATATGTAAGCATTTGTGAGCTGGGATCATAAGAACTTAAAACATGGGCATGAAAGATATAATCTTGACAATAAGAACTTAGCAACCATGTTATAACATGCAAATGAACACAAACAAAAGATCATGAAAATGAAACAATGAAAGTCAAACGTGTGTTCAAATCATAAGGAAAAACATACAAATGGTTTTCAGCTTGTCCTTAATAGAGAGCAAAACATAACTGCATAGGACACCTTCAAGTTTAAGAGGGCGACTAGATACAAATAATTTAAGAACAAGTGAAACCAACAATATGAATCAATCAATGAAAACTTCGGGACAATGCACATTATACTAAGAATGACAACTTTGCTCTCTTAATGGTGCATAAAGATAGAAGGTGGTGACTCAACATGAAAGTAAAAGAAAGGCCCTTCGCGGAGGGAAGCAGTGATTGCAAGTTTTATAACCTTCAAAACTTATGGTACTTACCGGCTTTGAGCTCTCATTGCCCCCATCATAAGCATCTTGAATGGTTAGAGTTAATGCGAGAACAATTATGATGCATATGCTTGACAAATCATAAGTTGAAAACCTCGTGTCCCGTGAATACGAGTACCCAAACCTCATGCTACTCAACTTAGAGTCCCAATCAAGGCTCTTGTCATTGTAGGTATATGCGTATCATTGAGAACCGCCAACGGGGTACCTCCATGCCCGATGACATGGAACAATCCCACATCAAAATGACAGGACAAGCAGACAATGAACACCTCGACATCTCTTTTATTTGCCATTTGTTTAGCTTTTTATTTTGAGATGCGTCGTCGAATGTCCACTATGGGTATGCTGCAAATTTCCACCATGAATTATGCATGGCTTAGATTGGCGGCCCAGGCGTTTCCCTAACACATATACAAACTCCATGATCCCCGCAAGATTCCCAATTCATTTCACACCGCGGGCATCCATAAACAAAAGATCACGATATCAACTTAAATAAGAAGTGCAATGTTGAAAGCTTGCCCCATGACGGCATGGTTGGGCTAGTATCCAACTTACAACTTGCAAGCATAACAACTCAACATAAGAGACCACAATGTCAAATTTTTAAGAACAAGAAAAAGTAAAGTGTGCCTTCCGGTTCGTGAGAGCTTTACTGACCAATTTTCGCATAACACTGGTAAGAGTTTAATTTGAAGAGAAAATAAAAGCAAGTCAAATTTACTTGGAATAGCAAATTGCTAGTAGGTATGTATGGTGGACACTTTGGCAAACTTGGTTTTTAGGAGTTGGATGCACGAGTAGAGCTCATACTCAGTACAAGGCGAGGGCTAGCAAAAGACTGGGAGCGACCAACTAAGAGAGCAATAATGGCCATAATCATGCAAAGCGACATTAAAAGAAGCATAAGATGGCATCAAAAGTCAAAAACTAAATGATCATAAAGGCTATTGGCGACTTTGTATGAGTCTAACATGTGTGAGCATGCGCCAAGTCAACCCAAATAAAGCATCAAGGAGAAAACCAAAATAATGCTTCCAAACAATAAAAACAATGGATGATTTTTTCAAAGGCTCATTAAGCAATCTCAGTTATTTGAGACAAGTCATGCTACAGCAAAACCACTAAGCATACTATCAAAAATACATCAAGCATGACATGAAAAAGCCTAAGCCGCAGTCTACATAAGCTCCTTCTTGTACCACTTTTTTGCATAGAGCTTTTTCTCTTTTCCAACACCATTTGAAAATTTTTAAGACACCTCTTTTGATGAAAACCAATAAAGATCAGAGGCAAAAATACACCTTGATGAAGAGATATGACAAGGTCTGAACGCAAATCAAGGCAAAAATGAAAACCAAAAGCAGTAGCAGAAAAAGAAGAACACTCGGTTTTTGATAAGAATGAAAACTAGAGCGTTCTTGGCTAATGAAAAGCAAGGCAACTTCTCCAAAGGAAATTTGTTGGGGTCCAACCATTTATTGCAGCAAACAAAACTAAACTAACTAAGAAAACTAAAACAACTGACGCTCCAAGAAAAACACATAGTGCATGAAGCAATAAAAATATAGTGTTTTGAAAGGTGACCTGATTTTTGCCGATGAAGAAGGGGTGCCTTGGGGGCATCCCCAAGCTTTGACGCTTGTACTTCTTGGATATTTCTTGGGGTTATGCATGGGCATCCCCAAGCTTGAGATTTTGTCCATTCTTCAACTCATCTCATCATTCTTCAATCCCTACACTTGAAAACTTCCTTCATACAAAACTAAACACAAATCTATTAGCAACATTAGTGTAGGCATAACATATAATCAACCTCTTTTTGCTTCAGGTTTCAACCCAAAACCACCACATATAAAGTATATACTACTGTAGCAACTTCCCCAAAAGTTCCGTGACCAAAAGAACTCAAAAGAAAGCGATAAAGCGGCAAACACAAATATTGGCAGAAATCTGTCAAAACAGAACAGCTGACAAAGGCCGAATTTTTTAGGGGTTTTCTGTTGCTCAAATCAAAAAGTGTTCAACTAACGAAAGTTTAGATATAACCTGGGGCGTATGCACAAGAAATCGCAGGTCCAAAAGATATACAGAGAATTTTCACGAATTTTTACGGTACAGCACGAAAAACAGTTTCAGGACAGCAACATCCCCAAATCTTTACCTCACTCGAATTAGAGGCTTCTCTTGGCACAACAACAAAATAAAAAGGATAAGGAGAGGTCATTACAGTAGTAATGACTTCCAAGACTCAAATAAAAGAAAAAGTACTGAAAATAAAACATTGGGTTATCTCCCAAGAGTGCTTTTCTTTAACGCCTTTGAGCTAGGCGCAGAAAATTGCGAATCAAGTAACATCAAGTGATGAAGCATCAAGCTCATAATTTGCTCTAAGAATAGAGTCAAAAATTAATTTCTTTCTTTTCCTAGGGAAGTGTTCCATACCTTTCTTGAGTGGGAATTGATATTTGATGGTGCCTTCCCTCATATCAATGATGGCACCTACAGTTCGAAGAAAGGGTCTTTCCAAAATAATAGGACATGAAGCATGGCATTCAACGTCCATAACGAGAAAATCAACGGGAACAAGGTTATTGTTAACCATAATAAGAACATCATTAATCCTTCCCAAAGGTTTCTTCTTAGCAACATCAGCAATAGGAACATCATAATAGCATTTTTCAAGAGGTGGTAAATCAAGCATATCATAAATTTTTCTAGGCATGATAGAAATACTAGCACCTAGATCACATAAAGCATGGCAATCAAAACCATTAACATGCATATCAATGATGGTTTCCCAATCATCTTCTAACTTCTTGGGAACATAAGCTTTTTGCTTCAACTTTTCATCCCTAATTTTCATGAGAGCATTGGTAATATGCTTAGTAAAAGCAATATTTACAGAACTAGCATTGGGAGTCAAAGCAAGATTTTGCAAGAACAAAATTACTTCAGATATATTGCAGCCATCAACATCAAAATCATTAAAAGAAGTAGAGCTATCATCTCCTACACTCCGAAAAATTTCAGCACTCTTTTGAGAAAACGTTTTGGCAGTTTTAGGCTTTTTAACATAAGGAGTGGGAGTTTTCTCTACACCAATCAAAGTAAGAGGATTGCTAGCATTAGGAACAACATAATTAGAGGTAGTAATAGTGCAAACTTTCATATTCCTAGCAATCTCATCCTCTCTTTCCCATCTAGCATGCAATTCTGCTAACAATCTAATATTTTCATCTATTCCAACTTGAATAGCATTAGCAGTAGAAAAAGGATCAGGCTTAGCGGACATTCTATTAACCAAAGAGGATTGCACATTAGACAAAGATGAAATATCGGTTTCGGCTTTGGAAACCTTAGCTTGCAATTCAGGAATAGCCTTGTTTAAATTTTCAAGTTGATGACTAATAATCTTCAACAGAGCTGATTGCTCCTCCATAATCTTAGTAAACAACTTATTTTGCTCATATTGCATTTGCATAAAATTCTTGGTAGCCTTTTCAAGTTCTAAAAACCTCTCTTCACTAGGCATTTTAGGTCTACCAAGATAGCCATTTTCACCATTAGAGGGAAACGGCCCATAGTTGTTACTAGCAAAATTGTTCCTATAAGCATTGTTGTTAAAATTATTGTTTCTAATGAAGTTCACATCAACATGCTCTTCTTGAGCAACCAAAGAGGCTAAAGGAACATTATTAGGATCTACATGAGTCCTATCATTAGCAAGCATAGCCATAATAGTATCAATCTTATCACTCAAGGAAGAGGTTTCCTCAACAGAATTTACCTTCTTACCTTGTGGAGCTCTCTCGGTGTGCCATTCAGAATAATTTACCATCATGTTGTCAAGTAGCTTTGTTGCGGCGCCCAAGGTAAGGGACATAAAAGTGCCTCCAGTAGCTGAATCCAATAGGTTCCTCGAAGAAAAATTCAGTCCTGCATAAAAAGTTTGGACAATCATCCAAGTAGTCAGTCCATGAGTGGGGCAATTCTTTATCATAGATTTCATTCTTTCCCAAGCTTGAGCAACATGTTCATTATCAAACTGACTAAACTTCATAATATTGCTACACAGAGATATAATTTTAGCAGGAGGATAATATCTACCAATAAAAGCATCCTTACACTTAGCCCATGAATCAATACTATTCTTAGTCAAAGACAGCAACCAATCTTTAGCTTTTCCTCTCAAAGAAAAAGGAAACAACTTGAGCTTAATAATATCACTTTCTACATCCTTATATTTCTGCATCTCACATAGCTCAACAAAATTGTTGAGATGAGCTGCAGCATCTTCAGTACTAGCACCAGAAAATTGCTCTTTCATAACAAGGTTCAATAAAGCAGGCTTAATCTCATAAAAGTTTGCAGCAGGAGCAGGTGGCGCAATAGGAGTGCAGATAAAATCACTATTGTTCATGCTAGTAAAGTCACACAACTTGGTGTTTTCAGGAGTAGCCATTTCAGCAAAACTAAAAGTAGACAGATAAAAACAACTATCAAGGATTCTAATTTTTTTGGGTTTTTGATATAAAATGATGCAAGTAAAAATAAAGTAAAGCAAAACTTAAAATAAAGTAAAGGATGTGTGTGCGAAAAACTCTCCTTGCAGAGGTCTTCCACTTCTTCCCCGGCAACGGCGCCAGAAAACTTGATTGTTGTTTTATGGTGCCAAGTTGACGGGGGAAAATATAGTTGATGTAGGAGTTTTGTTCCCGGCAACGGCGCCAGAAAACTTGATGGGGCCAAGTTGATGGTGTATGAAATTAAATGACCGGCCAGTTGCAAAACCCCAAGAGAAGGTTTTGACGAATATAGCAGCAAGTTTTCCCTCAGTTAGAAACCAAGGTATGTCGATCAGGAGAAGAGCAGACAATACGACTGAAGGTGATGCAGACTGACTTAGCGACAGCTTCGGATAATTTATATGTGGCACCTCATCCAAGCTTTGCTTTGCGAGCAGCAACGTGGAACCTGCACACAACACAACCAAATACTTTGTTCCCAACTTGCGATGAGGTTGTCAATCTCACCGGTTTGCTTGAAACAAAGGATATGAGCGTATCGAGTGGAAAGTGATAATAGTATGCGAGTAAAGTAAACAGTGCGAGTAAAGTAAACAGGTAATATCAATATGATGGAAATAGGATCGGGGTTCACAGTTCACTAGTGGTGTCTCTCCATAAGATAAATAACACATGCTGGGTAAACAAATTACAGTTGGGCAATTGATAGAATAAAGATAAACGTGATATGTCAAGAAGATCACTATGCGATTTACTCTGGGCATTACAACAAAATACATAGACCGCCATCCAACTGCATCTATGACTAATAATCCACTTCCGGGGATATCATCCGAACACCCCATGAGTATTAAGTTGCGAACAACAGATAATTGCATTAAGCAAAGTGTGTAATGTAAACAAAGCATATGCCCTCGAGCATATGAATGTTGTTTTCTCCCTAGTAGCAACAGCACATCTACAACCTTAGAGGTTTCTGTCACTCCCGCAGATTAAATAGAGGCATGAACCCACTATCGAGCATAAATACCCCCCTCTTGGAGTCACTAGCAACTACTCGGCCAAGATAGCTACTAACAATGGAGAGCATGCAAGATCATAAACAACATAGAGATAACATAAGATATATTTCAGTATAGCAACTCAATCATAATACCAATATTCATCGGATCCCAACAAACCAAACATGTAGAATTACCATAATGGTGATCTCAATCATGTAGGGCAGCTCATGAGATCTAAACATGAAGCACATGGTGGAGGAGACAACCATCTAGCTACTGCTATGGACCCATAGTCCAAGGTAGACTACTCACTCATCGCTCCGGAGGCAAGCATGGCGATGAAGAAGACCTCCGGTGGCGATTCCCCTCTCCGGCAGGGTGCCGGGAAGAGCTTCTGGACCCTCCCGATCTTCGGGTCGACGACGGCGGCGGATCGCGATGTGTTCTGGAAAAGTGATCGGGTACTTAGGTTTTTTCCATCGGGGGGTCTTTATAGGCGAAGGGGCATCGTCAGAGGTGGCCCGAGGCACCCTCACACATAGGGGGCGTGGCCAGGGGCTGGGTCGCGCCGCCCTGGTGTGTGGGGCCCTCGTGGCCCCCCTCCTACTCCTCTTCGGATCTCTGGAAGCTTCCGGAAAAAATAAGACTTCGGGAACTTGTTTCGTCCAATTCTGAGAATATTTCCTGTGTAGCTTTTCTGAAACACAAAAATAGCAGAAAACAGGGAACTGGCACTGTGGCGACTTGTTAGTAGGTTAGTTCCAAAAAATGCATAAAAGTGCCACAAAATGTAACGAAACAGTAGGCAAATGGTGTAAAAATAAGCATGGAGCATCAAAAATTATAGATACGTTGGAGACGTATCACCCACCCATTATACGAAGCCTTATAGATCGTATAAATATGTGGACCTTCATGAAATACTATTGATAATGTTGCTTACTTGTTTTGTTTTACCAATTTTGTAACTAAGTATAATACATACATATATACGGTCACTATTAGATGTTTGAGTCGACGCGATTGTTTAAATATCTGGTTATGTGTCTTTTTATATTAGTGGACATATATATATATTCATATGATCATAATTTTATGTGTGTGGAGATATGTGTGTGTGTGTGTTGTAGGTAGTTGGGCATGAAAAAGACCTACGTGAAGTGATAATAAAAATTTCTAATTACTTAAAAAAAGATTACAGATTTTTTTGTTATAGATTATAATACGTGCGTGGCACGTGCACTTTTACTAGTGGGATTAAAGAGGGGAGTAATCGGCGGGGAGGCTCGGTCTCCGGCGGGGATTTCGGACGGAGGTAGGGGATGATGACGTGGCCTGACAGGTAGGACCCACATGTCAGCGAGGGAGAGAGAAGAAAGAGTGTACCGGTTTGGGTTTGCTTCCTGGGCCGCGGGCTCGTTTCCTTTGCTGGGCCGAAGGGTTCCCCGGGGGACTTTTCATATTTTTTTCTTTTCTTTTCTTCTTTTCTTTTTCTGTTTTCTTTATTGAATCATAACTTTTGCATTTGATGTTCAAATGACTTCAAACCAATTGCAAAAAAATTCTAAAATTCAAAGAAACAAACTAGGATAGTAATAAACATGTTTTCATAATTAAACAAGATTCTTAATAAAAGTTTTATAAATTGGCCAAGGGCTTTATTGCATAAGATAAAATAGAATTTGGGTTTTCAAAATAATTCCTTTTAAAATCAGAGGATAAAGTTTATAAAATGATATTTGGATTTTATTTTCAAACATGCTTTTGGCATTTGGTATAAATCCTTTTGTAAAATGTTTTCTTTGCAAATGTGCTTGCATAGTATTTGAATAAATACAAAATGGTATTTTGAATTTCTTTTTCCTCAAAGAGTTTTCCAAGGATTATAGAAAGTTTGAAATGGCTTTTTCTAATAAGGTTTTAAATTAATCAAAAGTTTTAATTCCTTGTGAAATTTTAAATCCAGACAAGCAAACATGGTTTCCTATTTTTATTTATTTTCATATTCCAAATTTTGGGATGTGACAGATTGTTAATGCTTTGAGCGATGTAGTTACCTTCTCTATCATGCCTTTTCGGAGCGCTCATGAGATATGGATAAAGCTTCAAGAAAAATATGTTGTGCCCAAGATTATTGGGGATGATTGTATTCCTTCCACTTCCGGCCGCGATGAACTTTCATCCACTTCACCAACGTGTGGCAAGACACAAGGTAACGATATGGTGAGTGGTGATGAAAATTGTAATGTTGATAGTGAGCTTACTTTTGAGAGTCATTCATCTCTATCTCATTACAATGCTTCATCTTTGGACTTATACACTTTGAGCACCAAAAGTACTTTACATGCTTGTGTTGCTAGTCCTTGCATATCATGTATAAATTGCTTGATGAAACCTAATGATGATATGCTTATTGCATCTTGTTGCTATGATACAAATGCTTCTATTTCCTCTAGTATTTATGATGCTAACCATATAGAGGAAACCGAAGAGTCTTTGGGCCAAGACAAGGTCTTGAATAGAGCTTCAAGTATTTCTTCATCTTCTTCTTCTCACGGTTCCCACATATGCCTTATGGCTAGGTCTTCAAATCATAATGATGTTGAGGACAATGGTGAGGATGAGGAAAATGAAGAAAAGTATATTGAGTATTTAAATAAGAAGGGTAAGGTGGTCTTTGATGCTTTGCATAACAATAAAAATGTTTTGCCCAACTTCTTTGAAATCATGAGTTGTGCTATTGAGAGCACAAAACTCATTGAGATGAAGGAAGAAAAAATTGATAAAATGTTTTCTCTTGAACGTGAGTATGCCAATGATATACATGATTGAAAAAATGCTCTAGAGGAAGAGCAAGAGCTTCAGGTCTCTCTTGAGGAGAAGCTTGAATCCATTGAGGAGTCATGTAATGAAATTATTTCTAAACTCACTAAAGAACGTGACCTCGCTCTTGCCAAGTCGTCTTCTCCTATTGGTAATGATAATGATGCATGTTCTACTATCTCTACTTCTTGTGAAGTATCTATTTTGAAGGATAATGTTGAGCTAAGAGCTCAACTTGAGTTGCTAACTAGCAAGTATGGGAAATTGGAAGAAAGTTATGAAAAGCTATCTAGCTCTAATGAGAATCTTCTAGTGTCCCATGCTCGCCTAAAGTTAGCTCATGAGGCTATATCTATAAAGGTAACATCTTGTGAGCCTCATGTGGACACTAGCACTATTTCTCAAAATGCTATGTTGACATGTGCTAGTCCTAGTAATTCTTCATCTCATGCTATTGCTAAATGTTGTGATGAATTACTCTCCTTGCCTTGTTGCTCTAACAATGAAGCCTCTACTTCCACTAGTACTTGTGTTGTCACTAACCATGTAGAGGAAATCAAAGAGCTCAAGGCCCAAGTTACTTCATTGAAGAAAGACTTGGAAAATTGTCATGAAGGGAAATCCACACTCAACAAGATCTTGAGTGTGCAAAAATCCCCCAATGACAAGAGTGGACTTGGATTCAAATCTAATAACAAGTACAAGTCCAAGATAAACAAGAAGAAGGGCCAAGAACAAGTTATGAATTTGGCCAAGATTGTTTGCTTCAAGTGCAAAATTGAAGGGCACCATGTTAGATCTTGTCCTTTGAAGAAGAAGCCTCTTAGTAAGAAACAACAAGGGAAGCGGCCTCAAGTTCAAGGCCATGCTCAACTTCGAGTTGAAGAAAGGTCACTTCCCAAGAAAAATCAAGCTAATGCTCCCCTTGTGGAGAAATCAAGTGAGAAGAAGGTGAAGAAAAGAACTTGCTACATATGCCATGAGAAGGGTCACCTATCTTCTTCGTGCACTAGTGGTAACTCATCCAACCCTATCATAATTGAGGATGTATATTCACTTTGCAAGGATAAGGTTGGTAATGTGTTTGCCAAATTTGTTGGCGCTCAAAGTGGTGTCAAGAAAAGAACCATTTGGGTTGCCAAACCTATTGTTTCTAACTTCTTAGGACCCAACTTGGTTGGGGACCAACAAGCCATTACTTGAACAATAGGTGTTGTTGGAGGGCATTGGAGACTTGGCCATATCATAAAGAATTAAGGGATCTTCATCAATTATATTTTCTCAAGTCAAGTCAATTGGATTATCTTGTGTCTATCATATATCCAATGTTCCTCCTTGCGGTAACATATATCAACTTATCTACATTGAAAGTTACTCGCCCCTTTACATGTGTTGGGTTTTGTATCTTGCATGTGTTTGTATATGTTGTGCTTTCTACTTGCTTCATTTTGAGTAATCAAGTATGTGCATGTTGGTTTGCACACCTTGTACGATTGTTCTTGTTGAGCCTTTTGCATCTCGTATTATCTTACTTGGCTTGAGAGATTATTGGACCATCCCATTTTGGGAGAGTGATATGCTTTGCACCTCACAATCCTAAAAATGTGTGTATATGAGAAATACCACTTAGTATTGATATTTAAAGATTATCTAGTTTCTATGTGGTATGTCATTCTCATGAGAAATTCAAATTCTATAATGTCCATTAATCATCTTGTTGGATTTTATTTGCCTCTTGTGAAAAATAAATGTTTTATCACATTATGGGGGAGTAATATGCTTTGTGCATACTACAAACCAATATAATGTGTATATTTGAGGTTGTGTCACATAGTATTGATATTGTAAATTATCTTGCTTCTATGTGGCATGTTTTCTCAAACAAGTTCTAATTTGCCAAATTGTTTTATTCCTCTTGTTTTGGATCTTGTTTGTAAGATACTTTCTTGGTAGGGTTTTCCTAAAATGTGGAATTCTACATCAACTAGTTAAGTGCCTGTGCGTTGCCATGGGTCTCATATATCTTACCTGATGTGGAGGATACGTGAACAAAGGCATAATTGTAATCAACATTTTTGACGGAACACCTTTCACAAGAGCTTGCAATTTGAATTACTCAAACATTTTGCTCTTTCTTTTTATATCTCTCATAAAACATAGAAGAACAAAGGTCTGACACGGATGCATTTTCATTTCCCACCAGCCACTCAACTTCACCTCTTTCACCACTATGCCAACATTGTTATTGTAGTTTCCACTCCAACAAAACCGAATTGTACTTCATAGTCACCTCTAACTCAATATTGAACTAACCTATAAAAAGAATAACATAATGTATATTCCTCTATTTTCTTTCCATTGTCATAACCCTCAGATACCTGTTACAAAGTTCATCAAGATAAACAATAGAAAAATAAGGAGATAATCAAGCCAAAGCATCACTTGAGAATCCATCGACATGCTTCATGTATGCGTATGATACAAGAATAAAACAAAAATTAAGCCACTGTAATTTCTTTGAGGCATAGTAAGAGTGAAACTATCAAAACTATATGTACTATCTATCAGGTTGCATCTCAACACAATAATATTTGAGCATATCAGTATGGAGCATCACAAAGATAAGAAGATACATTGATTCCTAAACAGTCTAGTTAGCAAGATAGGCGCCCATTAGCAAAATCTATGTCACACATTGCAAGAGGTAGGCCTCACCAAAGTAGTGCTATTGCATGGGGTTTATTCGATGTGTTGTTTTCCAGATTAAATAAAACAAAAATGTTATAAAAAAGAAGCTAAAGGTAGACCACATATTTATTATCACAAAAGGTTCAAGTAGCTCACATCATTTGAAATTTGGAATACAACAACATCATGAATACTTGTTTTCATCTTAAGACATCTTTGCATATATGTTTCATTAAGTGAGCACAAAAAAATGATACCGACCAAAATGCAGATGCATCAAATTTGCCAAGCAATGACAACCCATTCTTTCCCAGTACTGTAAGACATGTATAAACATTTGTCTTGTGAAAAAGGGCTATGTAGTGCAACATACTCAGTCTAGGAATATGCCTTTTCAATCCTATTTCCTCTACCAATCTCATGAACTTAAATTTGAAATCAAAATACCAAGATCTTAGCCGTCACCCTTGATATAACTAAACCAGCACAGACATGGCTAACATCACATGAAAACCTACGAGCATAAAATTTGGACACATCTTCGTATCCCTTCTGTGGTTCCATCTATCCCTGCAGAATTAATAGAATTATACTCGCATGGCAAAACTATGTTTAAGAAATATATAATGATTTTCTTTAAAATACAGATACCAACCAAATATATATGATTATGACACATTAGTTAATTTGTATCTAATTTTTATATAGAAATGGGTATTTATTTCCTTAAATAGCTATAGTTCTAAGGGAATTTAAATATTATAGATCTGTTAAGTATTTGGAATTGTTCAGGGGAGCACACATATATTGCACAATCATGGCCAATTGGCAATCAACCATAAGGATCTTAAGGATACAAATGTACTTTCAAATAGCACATAAATTTATTTTCATAGAAAACAGTACAATTTTTTAGCTAATTTCAAGTTAGACGGCTCCCATATCAGATAGATGTTATATTAGATTAGCATGGTGCAGAGGTGAACGAAGCAATAAATTATTTCATTTAACCTTGGCCAAATAAACTTCCAATCATCCGAGCACTTTCAAGACAGTAAGAAAAAAAAAGATAGTTGTCAACGCTAACATACCTTCTGACTACACGTTCGTATAGTCATAAGCCTGAAACGGTCTCTTCATTAGTCACCATGAGTGCGCAGCTTAATTCCATACAACATCCCAACAATGAATTAATGGAAGGACCTCAATATAGAATTTTCATCCCTGCAGAAAGCACTAAACTGGCAATGTGCACAAAAACGAACAACTATTCGTAGCAGCAAAAAAATCAACAAAACAACAAATTAGATTTCTCTCGTACAAAAGTTCTTGTCTTCGCAAAAAGAAAACAGTTGTAATCCCACTTTTTTTTTGTGACCACCATGGATGACTAATTATTTCCTTTTCACTCCTGCACAAGAATATAGGTGCGGTTTCACTCACTGATTCAGCCTTCAGTAGAAGGCTTGTAGCAAGATGCATCCTCTAAGTAATTAAGCAATGATGATTGTCTACAATGTCTGTCATTTTGTGATACCCAAACACCCTCTCTGGTATCTAATTTTCTGAACTGAGGAATATATTGTTGTTTTATTACCTGAGAAGAAGCCTGCTGATTCAGTTCTGTTCGCCAAAATCGGAGGTATCATCAGCTTATGCTTCCCACCTGCTCTCAGTATCGCAGCAGACACAAGGCAGTCACGCAAAACATGTTTATTTGGCATATGGTCCAGATGCCATTGCTTGCAGTATAGAGTTAATTTCAGAGTTTTGACAGTACCAACGAGCATGGGTGGCATGCCACCGCAGCCGCAGATCACTTGCTGAAGCCCTCAGAGGATCTGCAAATGAAAACAGGGTTTAACTCTTAGATCAACGATCATAGTCTGCTCAAATAAAACTTGGCATGCACCGATGAGTGAGCATATGCTTCGCACCTTGCCTGCACCGATGCGCATCGTCAATGGCCTACCGCGCATATAGCTGCTGTCGAACACTGTCCCGTCGGAGAACCTTGCGCGCAAAATAAATTGAGTAGATTAGCTCCAACCATGTGTTATTGGCTGAGTCCCAAGTACATCGACAAGTGTTGTTTGGGGAAAATAAGAACACGCCTGCATCAAAGCCACCTCAAAGCCACCGATGTTACCAAGATAAAACATTCTGAAAAATTTGGGTAGGTGCAGCTACACTCCCGTAGCATGAGAATGACTATTATTTACTTGCATCCTTGAGCCATACTCCCTCAGTTTAACATCGATTAGACACATCCAAACAACACGGAAGTTTTCTATTGGAAATTTTGTTGAAATCATTTCATGTGGCCAATCCACACAATTTTCAAATTAACTATCTTCATACACTTTGTTGTACTGTTCTGCATGATTGCCAATTATGTCAGCTGAATAATGTAAGTCTGTTGGCAAAATGGCTGCATGTAAAGACAGCACTACAAAGTAAGCTTCCGTACTTTACGGCGAACTTAGGAATTTTGGTGAATTACGGTAGTCTTTCAGGTTGCTAGAGTTAGTGAATTACGACAATGATAATTCTTTATGACTCCAAGGATCTATATAATAATGAAATAAGAGATGAAGGTAAGATGTGAGTCCTGTTCCGAACTGCTTATGATTCATGTGGGGTGGACGCAGATCGTACCAGATCTTACCTAGTTCCAGCAGGAAGCACAACCCAAAGTTCATGGCCATCGCCTTAGGCCCCGTTCGGCATACGGGAAATTTATAGGAATTTTGCAGGCCAAGATTCCTCTGGAATATTTTCCTGCAAGCGTGTTCGATGCGTAGGAATTGGCCTACTCAAAGGAAAATCCCGCTATCCTGCACTTTTCAAACGAAAATTAACATCTACCCAAACTGGAGGAAAATCCCGCTATCCTGCACTTTTCAAACGAAAATTAACATCTACCCTCTGGAATATTTTCCTGCAAGCGTGTTCGATGCGTAGGAATTGGCCTACTCAAAGGAAAATCCCGCTATCCTGCACTTTTCAAACGAAAATTAACATCTACCCAAACTGGAGGAAACGCCTCGGCCTCTATTGGTTTCGCAGATGCCCGAGGCAAGATGCTCTGTCGTCATAGATATGCGAATAAACTATAACTTGCATGTGCGATGGACCATGTGATGAGTAGCAAGATTCTGCCTGACTCAGAATAAAAAAAGTTAAACAGTGCTCTATTAGTGCTTCCAGTGTATGACCGAACCAAAAAGTTTCCTCTGTTCAGAACACCTCAAATGGTTTTATTCCTCTGTTTCATAAGCCTCCAGTTTCACAGATTATGCTTCGTCCGATTCCTGTATAGTTTCCTATTCCCGTGTTTTGGTTTCCCACAGATCGAACGGCGCCTTAGGCCTCGTTTGGCAGAAGTGATTTGTACTGATTTACTCGAGTATTATACCGGTGTGTTGGGTGAAAGCGGTGTTTAGCTAGACAATCAACGTACGCGAGCTGGCTTCTCTAGACAAAACGATCAGCTCCATGTGCAGGCGCGGTCGCATGCACTATGTACTTAGCTAATCATCAAGGCGCGTCATGGCATGCGCGAGAAAATACCAGTCTTCGGG